>CM038675.1:9601271-10918771 GCA_021605145.1 Aegilops bicornis | reverse complement strand
TACAGGAGTTCTCCCAAACACGCCCAACGTTATTTGACATATAATAATGAAAACGGTGTGCTTCACCAGGGTACAGCCTATCTTCGGGTGTGACAAGACCAACTAGTACAAGAATTGTAAGCGCATTTGGAAAAAAGAATTATTCCTTAGATTTTCACCAATCTACCTCGTCGACTTGTATCGACTTCATCACTCTTTTGGTTTTCAATGTAAAAATAATTAGCTTGAACCCAATTAGTCACACTCTACGCTCCATGGTTTCACATGCACCTGCTTCCTAATTAACACGAAATTATGCATGACACATCACACATACATGAAGGTTGTGTGCATTAATCGACATAGAGGTAGGTTTTTTTTTGGAGAAAAAAAAAACATCACACAGAAATACGGCAACAACCAATAAGGGTGCATGTAGACCGTACATATGTCCGATGATCACAAGGATCAACGCCTGAGATCAACTGCATCTATGTACCAAGCAGGGGCGAATCTAGCAATATGGCGAGGTTTGGCGGCTGCCATACCTAAAATTTGGCTAAATACCGCGTATGTATACTATATATCTGGAGTTTGAGCGTTGGTCGATGGAGTTGTATCTGTTTCATCAGTTTGGAGGAGCAGGAGACACGCAGGAGCCTCAAACTTAATTGCCAATGGCCCAGTTATCCTCCCAGCAGCCCACCTAGCTGTATTTAGCCCAGCTCGATCTGTCCAGTTACGTTGCGATTCACAGCTTGGAAATTGCGTGCACACAGCCGCAGTTACGAAATAGCGGCACGATCTACCTCAGTTAGGGCGACTCGGGCACTCGGCGATGATACTTGACGAACGCGGCGACGGTGGCGGGTGGTACTGTAGGGAACTCGGTGGCGAGTGAAACACTGCGCCGCAAACCACAAAACGACGAGCTTATGTGCCAGCGACGGCGAGCCGGAAGCAGCGACATCAGGTCAGGATCACAGCCATATTAACCCTAAAATTTTGTAATCCTTTTGTCCAATTTTTTATAATCCATAATAAACTATCAAACATTAATTATTTTGATTAGTTATATACGACCCATTAATTTTGATTATTTGTGTACGACTAGTGAATTTGTTGTTCTAATCTACTCAGATGGCAACGATCGGCACATAGTTATATTATTATCAGTTATATTAACTAGGGCACATCTTGATTATATTATACATTGTTGTTTTCGTCCTTTGTGAACTCCGCCACACCTATAAAAAATTTCTGCCTTCGCCACTAGTATCAAGGATGGAGGTCGAGCCCTACTTGGTCGATGAAGCGCTTTGTTCCTATATAGACCATACTAGAAGCTGACGCGCGCTTCGCTGCGCCGATTTTCACTGTCATGTTTGTTGTTTACTTCCTTTATTTGATGTTTGTTGGATGATATGTATTGCGCTATGTGTTTTCGTGGGCTGTTGGTAAATACTATATCTTCGGCCTCGTCATTTGTTGGACACATATGACCCAGGGAAATATACACACACACCACACACATACACCTTATAGTTGGATCAAAGTGGATAAAACATCGAACACTAAAAACCATGTTCAATCCAACCATAATGCACAAGAACTCCCTTTCGAAGGAGCTTACTATCTTTATATTATACTAGTAGATGCGCACGTGCACCGCATGTGTAATCTTAATTTGGCTTGAAGACACACCTGAATTTTCTTTACAAAAGTAGCATGAAAAGAAATTGTTTGTGTAAACACCATCAGCGGCAGGTCCATCTCTTCCTACAAATGGTTTGAAAATTATACTAATCCAACGGAGAATCACCCCCCCCCCCCCCATTACCTTCCTTACATATGTCGTGGGGCGGTTCGTTGTGGCAGTTTCCTTTCTTGTGAATGTAAGTAAGGAAGGAATCAGGGAGAGAGGATTGATTAGCAGTAAACATGTTTAGCGCTAAACGTGTTTAGTTGCTCACCATTAGGACAATAAGGACTGTCGGATTAATGCTAATGGATGGCCGAGATCTGTTGGATCTGCCTCACTGGGTCTTTTTATATTGGTATAGATAGATATAGATATATTGCATTCCCTCCGTCTCATAATATAAAGGGTATGTTATTACAACTGATATACTCACATATTGTTGTAATAACATCTGATATTATGGGACAAAGGGAGTACATGATATCACATAATTTTTAATGTAACCAATGTATTGTCCTTGCCATGTATTATATCACAGATAACAAAACCATCTTCAATCGAGTTAATTTCTTTGTAAGAAACATCTAAACAAAATATTTAGAAAAATAAGCAGCCCGCTCCCGCGAGCGGGGGGGCGAACCCACGCGCCGCCGCCTCCAACCCTTCCCCGTCCCCTCTCCCTCCCCGCCGCCGCCGGCTCGCGCCGCCGGGCACAGCCCGGCCGGCGTTGGCGGCGGGCCCTCCTCCCTTCGGCGCGGTGTGGGGCTGGCGCGGGACAGCGCCCTCACACGGATGCGCGCAGCCATGCAGGGCGGCGCGGCGCGGATGCGTCCAGGGTGGCCGGATGGCGGCTTCTGGCGTGGAGGCGCGGGTTGCTGCAGATTCGCGGCCAGGCGGGGCGTGCCGGCGTGGGGCGGCTGTGGTCAGCTTCTCGGTCCATATCTAGATCGGGGGAGCTCCTCCGGCCTGCTGCACGTGGGCGGCACGTCCTGTCGGCGGCGGCTGGATCCCGGGGCGGCGGCCCTGGAAGGTGGCGGCGAGTGAAGCTCAGGCTTCCCGCGGCGGCATGGCGTGGTGTAGTCCCTATCCAAGGCGGATCTGCATCGGCGATCTCGTGCTTTGGCCACGGATTGGTTCAGATCAGAGACGGTGATGTGCGGGATCCATCCCGGCGGCTCTCGCGGTTTGGTGAGGTGGGGTGGGAGCCCTCCTCCCAGGCTCCAGTGGTGGCACATTCAGGCAGTGGCTAGTGCGCCAAGGCTCCTACGGGGGCACTGCTATCACGGTTGGTCGCCAGATCTAGGAGGCTAGATCTGGGGCTTTGAAGGCGGTCGAGACAGTGCATAGGTTGTCGGGTGGATTTCTTGGAATGGATCCGGGTGAAAACTTGGTCTTCGGTCATTGGCCGGAGCCGGTGATGACGATGCTCTTATCATCGTTTCCTTCAGGAAGGCATCATCGAGGTGAAGCTCCCAACCCCACCCAATACCTCCGGGGGAAACCCTAGATCAGTTGATCGGATGACGGCGGCATTCATGTGTCGTTACCTCTTTGGGGGCGGCATTCTTGGAGATGCACTCGGGCTCGAGGGACCAGCGGATGGCAGCTGCGGTGGAGCGGTGTTTCTTTCTACATATTCATGGCGGCGGTTCTCGACGGCATGGAGCAGTGGAGGCTTGGCGTCAGATGTGTGGTGAGGGACACGCAGGAGGTCGACGTTGTCTGGCGTCGTGGTGGCGTCGATGGCAGAGAGGCCTGACAAGGTCGATGCGTCAGTACATGCTTTGAGGATGGATCGAGGGAAGATGGAGGTGACGGCCCTTTGCAGCGTGTGCGTGTGGTACTCACTGAGAGTGCGCCGGACCGGAGTGTTACCCAATCCCGCCTATGTGGCCTGGATGGGGCATCCGGCGTTAGATGTTAGGCTTTCGTGCGATGTCCGTTTGGTATTTGGCCCGGACATTCGGCACGCTTTCATTAAGGGTTTAGGAGTAGCGACAGGTGTCGTCTAGATGGTGGCCTCGGGCTTACTGTTGTATTACTTTGTAAGGTCTTTGTGAATAATAAATAATATGGCCGCATGCATCATCCGGATGCAGAGGCCGGGGGTGATTCCTCCTTTTCTAAAAAAATTTAGAAAAATAAATGTATGTGTTCAATGCAAAGAGTAATTCCACGTATAATAAGAGTGACCTCACGAGAAGTTTCCAACACATGCTCAATCATAAAAACTGGAAGATAAGAAAAGAAAAGAAAAAAAATCATTGTTATTGACGCTAATGGGGTATGCCAAGCAATTCAATTCAAGTCATAGTTTCTGGTTCCATTTCCATGACACGTACTTGCATGCATGGTTTGATCAACAAAGTCAAGACACAACATCTCTAAAGCGAAACACCTCATTATATATGAATCTCTTTTCAGGTAAAACAGCCCTCCAAAATATATGGATCATTGTCACTACTATAGAAGAGGTAACCAAAAATAAATTGCCAGGTGATTGTATCCGTGGTTGTTGGGCACAACCCTCTCATCCTCCTACAAAAAACACGGAAATGAGCAATCTTGAGAAGATCCAACAGCCTGGGAGCCACCAAAGAGCACAACAGAGAAGCAAACTCACGGTACCGGTTGAGCACATGTCGACGCCAAGTGGTTTCTGCATCTTGCACTTTTGAGAGAACTGCTTACCAGTGGTCCCGACAGAGACTATAGTGGAAACTGGTTGAGTGGTGCATCACTATGATCTTCAGTCACCTATTTAACTTAATCTGCACCTATTTAACTTCAAGTCACCTCAAATACAATAGGTGCACAAGTATTGTTACCAGAAGTTCACATGATTAAAAAAGTATTCCGTTCGCGATTCCTGTGGTTCATATGCAAGAACAATAATTTGGTAAATACATGTGTTCATTCATGAAGTTTGATCTCAAGACCATAAACCTAGTGTGCATTGGATCCATTTTCGATGCTCCCTGCCATGAGCATGTACAAAAAAACATCTGACTATATTAGTCAGATTTAGTAAATTTAAACTATACTTGTGGAAGTAACAGAACTTAAAGCTGATCAAAGTTATTGAAATGCAAAACAACAAGGTGTAATTCTTGATACCATCGTAGAATTGACAACACAAAAGTATTGTTGTACAATGAACTTGTAGGCACAAAACTATAATGCTCACTATGTAAATTACTATCCATACCTCTGACAGATTTATTTATCCGGCTGATGAAGTTATTCTTGCTTCTAACCCCTCGAAGTGCCACACTCGCCAACTGTTGCAAAATTGAGAAAGCAATGAAGTTGAATACAAGTCTACTGAAATTCTAACAGCTGGCATGTCATCATGTCAATCGGAAGTTGAGGCACATATATAGAGCTACCTGCACGCCACCATCTCTTAAGTGCAAAACAACACATGTGAGTCAAAATAAATCCAAGCATTCCCACTAATATTCAATTCTTGCACCTGTTTTCACTTCTCGCACTAAGTTTAAACCAAGAATCTGTGATGACCACAACATAAGAATGTGTGTTAAAAATATAGAAAATTCAGTTTAGCTACTGAATAGTTCATTTTAGATGTATGCAAGTTTCTAGAAAATAGTGAAACATTTCTTTTCCCATGGATGTGAGATTGGTAAAGCTGATTTTAAACTGCATTTTTCTGGTGTACAGGTGATGGTATTAGATTAGTTGTCCTATGCATCATTCACTTCTAAAAAAAGTATGTACTGAAACAAAGGGGGTCAGATTCTATCATTATGGGTGCAGATTGTATTACAATGACAATAACCAATCTGATGCATGTTGGTGAAACAAAGAGAAACAATCAAATACTAATTATGAGTTGCATGCTCAGAGTGCTTGCAAAGTGCTATCGAGACGCGATGACATCCAGTGGAAAAAGGCACAGATGAAGCTAGAAGAACTAACAATAAAGGAACTAATCATCGTCGTAAGGTATAATAAATCTTTCAGCTGTAAAAATATTTGTGGATGATGAGTACAAAGCAAAAGAAAATTCAGATATTCATCTCTACATTAAATTTTAGAGGTCCATATGAGTAACATAGGCATCCAGGACTTGATAGAGATGGATATAGAACATGAATAAGCAAATTAAATCAATAGTGGATACACAATGAATTGCAGCATTTTATCAACAATTGTTTCTGCTGAAAGGAAATGAAGTAGATTACATTTGCTCTTTGAAACATAATGGTGCAGGTGCACAATTGCAGATGGAAGGCCATCCGTTGACTTGTACTTACTGTGAACATAATCAAATCCCGCAGCAAGAAGACATAATCAACAGGGAGGAATACTGTAGAACAATGAATTTGGGGGGGGGGGGGTACTAATTCCTTGTGAAAAGAGTAAATTGCATAAAACCACCACTTTGAAGGCAAGTGTTGCGAAAACCACTACAATACATTTTTTTTGCAAAAACCACCGTGTCTTCCGTAATCTTTTTGCAGAAAGCACTGATCGGCCGATCGGGGTCAGTTAAGCTTGTTTATGACAGGCGGGGCCCATTTTTTGCTCACGTGGCACCGTCGGCCGTCCCGACTGCCGTTAGACGGCGTTTGACGGCCAGATGCCTCCATCCCCCATCTTTTCGCTTTCTCCCACTCTTATCCTGCCGCTCTCTCCCTCCTCGCGTCGCCTTCTTCCCCACTCTCCTGCCGCTCTCTCCTCCTCTCTCGTCAGCGTGGCAGATGGCTACTCCGCGAAAGCAAGCGGTGTTGGCGGGCGCGGTCCTCCCGGCAGTTGCGCAGCGACGCGGATCCCGACCAGCGATGAGCTCAAGGGAGCTCGAACCCTAGCAAGGCGACGCGAGATGCGGAGGTGGAGTATTCGGTGGAATACGCGGCGGCTAGATCTTTCGCCGCGGCGGTGAAGGCGAATCCCAACGGGAGCCACCACATTGCCTCATCCTTCGGCGGTGTATAGTGAGATCCCCTTCCCTTATCCAATCTCCTGTGAACTTATTTGACCCGTTTCTAGGGCTAGGGTTAGTGTGTAGTGATATCCCCTTCCCTATCTCCATTGCCTATTGTTGGCCCTATGATTGTTATTGCGATGATTTCTTTCTGAAATTAACTCATTATGTCTAAATTAGCGCTGTTCTGTGTGTCTTACTTAGTTGTAATAAGCTATGGTTTATAAGCAGTAGATCTTAATGAACCATGCTAGGATTATTGCAGTTTTTTGCTTTGTACTACATTGGTTATTTAAGCAACCCAAAGCTATGTATTGATGTTGTCCTGCTTTTTCATAAGTGTTATAATTGAACACTTATACACCACTATGTTTCTTTATAAATTTGCAGTCTGGATGATGAGGTTTGGGAATTGAGGATGCATTTTCATGACAGAGATAATCTTGAGAGAACTGTGATGTTGTCAGACATCACATTTTACAATCTAGTTGCACTGATAGAGACTGAAGGATATGGGGTGAGGGATTACATGTACTATGTGAAGGATCCTGGCCTAGGGATAGAAGGAATGCAAGAAATAGAGGATGATGACATGCTGGAGGAAATTCTAGACCACATAGTACAACAGAAGCAGAAGATTTTCAATGTGACAGTTGTTAGGGCCAGTTCCCCCAAACCTGCACATATAAATTGCAGTGCTAATGTTATTGAGCAACAGATCCCTCTGCAGGAAATTGGAGAGCCCCAACTGTATCAGGTAGATGAAGAAGGAGTGTTGTTCAATGCACATCCTAGTTCAGTTTCAAACACAGCAGCGATAGTACCAGAGAAGAACCAAGACCAATACAGTTTCAAACACAAGAGAGCACAAACAATTCATTGGAGCAACTGCAAATAGAAAAAGTCATGGAGGAGAGAAGGAGAAAGGAAATTGCAATGTTTAGGAAGAATGAGAAAGAAAAAGAGAAGGCCACTCCTTTGAAAAGGAAAGCTGCAGTTATGGACAATGAAGAGGATAGTGATGATGATAATTTGTCAGAATATGGGGATATCCTTGCTAGGCTTGAGGAAATGAAAAAACAGAGGGATGATCCATTACTGCGTTTTGAAGGGGACACAGATGTTGAGGATATGTGGTCTACAGATGAGGAGGAGGAACTGTATGATCCATCAGGTGAAGAAGAGGATGATGATGATCAAGAGGAGGAGGAATTGGAGGAATTGGAGGAAGTGGAGGAAGTGGTGCAAGGGGAGCAACACAATGAAGAGGAGCAAGAGAGTGGTCAACATATTGAGAAGAAGAATAAGACCAAGAGAGAGAGAAAAGGGCCAACTAGCAGATCACATGGAAGTGTAGAGAAAATTTTTAAGGATGACTGGATACCATCAGATGATGAGGACAAAAATCCATTAGACCTGGGTTTGGAAGATGATGATGGTGTTGGAGGCAATGGCTTATGTGTTGCCCAATGGTAGAAAGAGCAGAGCAAAGAAGTTGAAGCCAAGGTTATGGTATGATGAGGACAGAGCTGACCCACAAGAGCAATTTGTGAAGCATCTTTGCTTCATTGATGTGTACTAGTTCAGAATTGCACTCCAAACCCTGCACATATCACAGAACAGGAACTATGAGTACCACAGAAACTGCAGTGATAGGGTTATAGCACAGTGCATAGATGAGCAATGCCCTTTTTATATAGCAGCTTCTCAGATTGCAAATGAGAAGACAATTACCATTAGAAAGGTGTATTTGGTGCACACATGCCCTTCTGTGTCAGAGAGCACCAAAGTCACTGCCAAGTGGGTTGCAAAACATTGTGAGGAGGCAGTGAGGAATGACCCTAACACAACAATAACAACAATAATTAACACTGCAAAGAGCAAGTATGGAGTGGATATTTCAACCCACATGGCCTACAGGGCTAGGATGGCACCAAAGAATGTTGTTTTAGGAGATCAAAAGTCCCAATACACCAGGATTAGGGATTATTTACAAGCTGTCCTAGACACAAATCCAGGTTCTAGATGTATTGTGACAACAAAACATATTAGGGAGCATCCTAGCAAGAACCCTAGGTTGCATGGACTGTTCATCTGCCTGAATGGATGCAAAGAAGGGTTCCTCAATGGCTGCAGACCATTCATAGGTAACTGCCTTGTATTGTTGTTTATGCCACTTGTATGTTCTTTCAAGTACTAGTCATTTGTGCTAAACTTGTAGGTTTGGATGGATGCTTCATAAAGCTGAGTACTGGTCAACAAATCCTAGCTGCTACTGGAAGAGATGGGAACAACAACATTTTTCCCATTGCTTTTGGAATTGTAGACAAGGAGGACACTAATTCCTGGACCTGGTTTCTATACCAGCTGAGGGAGGCAATAGGTGGGCAATCTGGCAAGTTTGGACAGTACACAATCATTTCAGATAGGCAAAAGGTAATATATTTAGTTGTAGTTACTTTCATGTAGTTGTAGTTACTTTCATGTAGTAGTAGTTACTTTCATGCAGTTGTAGTTACTTAGTTGTACTTGTTTCATACACTTCAAGCATGAAAGGGCAGACATGAGAAGCCAGCTCCAAAAGACACTTCAAGGATGGCCTCAATCACTTGTTCTAATTGCAGCAAAGTTGGCCATAGGTACACCAACTGCCATGTTGCTTTGAAGCCTGCACTAGCCATGAGAAAGAACAGGCATGAGGTACAAACAATGTAAAACATGTAACAGAAAGATGAATTACTTGTGTTCTCTATGCATGTAACAAAAAGATGAATTACTTGTGTTCTTTTTGCAGCCAAGCACCTCTTCTTATCCACTGATGTCGCTCATCGCACCGACCGAAGAAGTGCTACATCTACTGCCAATGCACCAGCACCAGCAAGAAGGGCTGCATCTACTGCCACTGCACCAGCAAGAAGGGCTACATCTACTGCCACTGCACCAGCACCAGCAAGAAGGGCTGCATCTACTGCCACTGCACCAGCACCAGCAAGAAGGGCTGCATCTACTGCCACTGCACCAGCACCAGCAAGAAGAACTCCATCTTCTGCCACTGCACCATCAACAAGATCTGCTACTGCTGCAAAGGGTAAGGCTACAGCCACTAGGGCTTCAACTGCTGCAAAGGGAGCAAGGGCAGCTTTCTTGCCTCCAAGACCAAACAGTGGTTCCCAGAGAGTCAGAAAGCCAACCCAGAAGATCAAGGACTACTGGGCTTACAGTGCAGCATGGGATTGATGTTGTGATCCAAAACATGCTTTATCATGTTGTGAGACACTGCTACTATTTTGATGACCAAGTGATCATCAATTATGTTCTGCAATCAGTAATGACCAACTTAGGTTACGAATCAGAATGATCAAGTGTTGATCAATTAATGTAGTGCTACTCCGGTTATGATCCTTCCACAAACTATGGCATTCTAGTAGTGTTGTGATGATCAACTTATGTAGTGCTACTCTAGTTATGATGATGATGCTACTCTTGTGATGATAATGTTGTGCTACTCTAGTTACTTGATGCATCGGGGTCGATAAAAAGCCAAAAACGCCTACTTGATGCCTCGGGGTCGATAAAAAGCCAAAAAAGCCTACTAGATGCCTCCGGGTTGATAAATAGCCAAAAAAGCATACTTGATGCCTCTGGGTCGATAAATAGCCAAAAAACCCTACTTGATGCCTCGGGTCGATAAAAAGCCAAAAAAGCCTACTAGATGCCTCCGGGTCGATAAATAGCCAAAAAAGCATACTTGATGCCTCCGGGTCGATAAATAGCCAAAAAACCCTACTTGATGCCTCGGGGTCGATAAAAGGCCAAAAAAGCCTACTAGATGCCTCCGGGTCGATAAATAGCCAAAAAAGCATACTTGATGCCTCCGGGTTGATAAATAGCCAAAAAACCCTACTTGATGCCTCGGGGTCGATAAAAAGCCATAAAAGACTACTTGATGCATCGGGGTCGATAAAAAGCCAAAAAAGACTACTTGATGCATCGGGGTCGATAAAAAGCCAAAAAAGACTACTTGATGCCTCCTCGTCGATAAATAGCCAAAAAACACCAAATGACCCAACTTGATGCTCACAATCATCATATTTAAGATCAGATTCAACAACTGTAAATAGCTTACTAAGCTAAATAAACACCAGTTACACAGAAACATACTTAAGATCACAATCATCAATTTGCAAGCATCTTACTAAAGATCACAATTAGCACCTTCAAATACCACCACATTTCGCATTACTTCAAATCCATACATAATCATAGTTCAAGATTACTACATTACATAACCATAGTTCAGAAGTACTCATAGTTCATAGAATTTAAACTACCATCATTACAGCAAATGCCAAACCACACACTGCAAAAGGTCAGCAAATGCCAAATGATATTGCCCATTCTTCTCTTCCACAACCACCTGCTTATCCATTTATGATGGCCTTGACCCCCTGCAGCTTCACATTGCTCTCTTGAACTGTCTTCTTCAGCTCATCAATGTGGTTCTGCAAGTTCTTCCTCTCTTCAACTGTCTTGTTCAGCTCATCAATGTGCTTCTGCAAGTTCTTCCTCTCTTCAGCTAGCTTGAGCTTCATGTTCCTAATGACATTTGCTTGAGCAGCTGCTAGGTTCTTAACCATGTCATACTTCTCCTGAAGCTTGTTGGTTTCAAGATCTTTCCTTTCTACCTCTGCCCTCCTTTCCGAGCATCCAAAAGTCCATTCACATCTTCAACCAACTTCTCATAGTTCTCCTGCAGCTTCTTCTTCTCTTGTGTCAGTCATGAACAGCAAATGAATGCATAAGATTTTCCTCAGTCTTGTCTCTCCTACTTTGGTCATACATAAACCATAACTTGGTTAATGCATTCTCAAGGGTGATGGGCCAAGCTGGATCAATCCATTCAACTAATCCACAGTTTCTACCTTCCTGAACAAAATCAGAATTAACATAAACAAATACTTTAACATGTCCTCATGCTACTTAAACAATGTTGTCCTGCTATAAAGTAAACAAAATCAATCAAATGACCTAACATGTCATACTAAACAAGTTGCATCCTCTGTCCTGCTACATTAAACCATGCATGTTCTGTATTAAATTATTAATAGCATGCTACACTAAACAAAGTGACCTTACTTAACAATGTAGCCAGACAATAAACAAGATGCTGCCAGAGTAAACAATTGTTTCTGATCCACTGTCCTAACAAAGGCAGATCCAAAGAAAACAAATCAAAATATACCTTCTCAGCACAGCAAAGAAACCTCCTGCCAGTGTGGATTCCTTCGAAAGCAACACGCCTTTCTGCGGCCTTCTGATGTTCATTGCAGAGAACAAGCAACTTCGTTTCAGGTCCCTCGAAATCGGAGTCTTCGGTGGTAGCAGGGATCTGCAGTGCATAGGAATACCAGGCATTTGATCCACATGTCACCAAACAAGCTCATTCAAGAAATCCCCCAAATCACAAACCCTAACCCTAAAAATCTGAACTTACCTTAATTCTGCCGTCGTCAGAACCTGAGCTGACGTAGTCCACGGTGTGCTCACTGCTATCGGACTCATCGCTCCAGGACACCATGGCGACGCGGCGACGCGGCGGCGGCGAGCGGCGCGGGCGGGTGCGCGACGCGCGGCGGCAGCGGCGAGCAAAGCAGAGGAGGAGTGAGCGAAAGAGCAGGAGTGGGGAGTGTGGAGTGGGGGCAGCACCGACAGGTCTTTTGACCGGTCCATCAAACAGAGGCATACGGCACCGTCAAACGCCGTCTAACGGCAGTCGGGACGGCCGACGGTGCCACGTGAGCAAAAACGGGCCCCGCCTGTCATAAACAAGCTTAACTGACCCCGATCCGCCGATCAGTGCTTTCTGCAAAAAGATTACGGAAGACACGGTGGTTTTTGCAAAAAAAATGTATTGTAGTGGTTTTCGCAACACTTGCCTTCAAAGTGGTGGTTTTATGCAATTTACTCTTGTGAAAAGGACGGCACCAGTGCTATGCTAGAAACTGCTGCCTGCACCTAAGCCATCAAAAGTTGCCGCATTAACAATTAAACTGAACCAACTTACTTTTTAACTTTATGAACTCGTAATCCAGATTTGTACAGAAGTAAATAGCAACCTCAAATATATATGCATGGGTTAGAATAGGAGAATAGGAGAAAAGTGCCATGGCTCCATCCACTACCAGTACCGGCGAGAACCGACGTGTTCTCCATGATGTCCAATGCTGCCGGTATAGCTCTGAGCAATGAAAAATTAACCACCATCACCCGCGGAAGAAAACATACACATTGATGATTAAGCATCTTTTCCAAAGCTTGGACTTGCAAATCCCTGTGTGAAAAAATCATCTGAGGCACAATACTGTTTGGGGTGTCATCTAAAAAATGATCTTGAAACAAGTACATTAAAGATTAATGTGATTTGACCCTCAAACAGTCATATGCGACATGGTTTTGTTCCATATATTAATATCCTGTTTTCTTATAGACTTGTAACAGATAAATCATTTACATTTTCTGGCTTGTTTGGCCACGGACATATACAATCATACCAAAAATCTTGGGCGTGGGCATCAGAAAGTTAGTGCAGAATGGAAAGGCAAAAGCACGTGCAGAAAAATTGGTTCGCTCAAGCTAGTGCGTGCTGGCATCTAAACAGGCAGATTACAGGGTTATTAATCATCCTTCAAAATAAATTGCACTATTCATAATCTTACCGGCTTACCACAGAATCAGTATTCCCCAAAAGAGACATTGCAAATATAAGTTCTCATATAAAAGGAGCAGATAAGTTTTCAGCGTCGGCAATTGATTTCTTTTCATGCATAATACATTTCTTTGCATAGATTAGAAAACAAATCTATAATAGGAAGAAGGGCTAATCGTTATTAAATAGAGCAGGGGGGTCTTGCTGCAAGGTGGGGGATGGTTTGGTTTCAAAGAAAATGCATGTCCTCACGATTTGCTTTTCAAGAGGAGGCATGTCCTCCCAAAGGAGAACTGATCCAAAGTCAGAACCCTAAAAACTAAGAGCATTACTAGTAGAGCCCTCAAACCCTCAAACCCCTAAAAATAACTGCTTTTTTACAGTTTTCGCGAAAAAAACGCCGTAGACTAGAACCTCTAAACCCTCAAACCCGTAAAAAAATTTAGAGTTCCAAACCACAAACCAGTTTCCAATCCAGAGAAATAGAGGTTGAGAGGAAAATCGCCTCAACCCGCAACCCTTCGCTCACTCGCTCGCTCCTCGTTCTTGTGAGCCAACTGCCTCCTCCCCGGCCTCCTTCTCCGGCCATGGAGGGCCCCGCCCGCCCGCCTCCCCGACCGCCTCCCCGCCCGCCTCGCCACGGTGTCGTGCCCGCCCCGTCCCTTGGCCCTCGCCCTTGCCTTGCTTGGCCGTCGCCGTGGTGGCGGCGACCATGAAGGCGGCGGCCCGGCTCGCCGCGCCTCCTCCGCCTCGAGCTCCGCCCGCTCCGTCCCGCCGCCTCGCCCGCCCGCCCCTTGCTTGGCCGTCGCCCGGCGTGGTGGCGGCGACCACTGAAGCGGCGGGCCGAACCTCGCCTCCTCCGCCTCCCGAGCTCCGCCCGGCTCCCGTCCCGCCCGGCGCCCGCCCGCCACGGCGCCGCCCCAAGAAGAGTCGGCCGGTGGTGGCCGTGGGCCTCGAGGGGCTTCGCCAAGGTCGTCGGCTCGTCCCGGCCGTGAAGAAGCGGAAGAAGCTTCGCCCGCCGCTGCCCCGCCCGCCACCGTCGCCGAACCTCCTCCGCCGAGCACGAGGTGTTCGAGGAAATGGCAACCCCATCCTCGTGATTTATGTGTGATTTATGTGATTTGGTGCAGTTTACGGGTTGGGTTTGAGGGTTCTAGTATTTGCCCCTGTTTTTCAACCCTTAAAAGTGTCAAAAAGTGGCACTTCTCAACCCTTAAAAGTGCTTTAAGGATTTGAGGGTTTGAGGGTTCTACTAGTAATGCTCTAATGAACCCCAAAGTTAACGGGTTGAGAAAGGATTGAAGAAGAGGAGGAAGAGAGGGCTACCGGTCCACTATCTGCGGAGATGGACGCCGGCGATGGGTGTGCTGCATCGCCAACAAGTACACGCCGCCGCTTCTCCAGGTCACCAGCAAGTGTGGTTGGATGTGGTGCCGGTGGCTGTAGGGGGTAGAGGGGAGGAGTGGGAGGAGGAAGGACATTAGCTCCGTCTCCTCCGGTTGCATTACCTCTCAGTCCCCCAACGCTGCAGGAGCTCTCACTTCCTGGGAGCTTAGATCTGTAACGATTCACGCAACGAGCGGAAATTACAAAGCTACGTAGTAAATATGCTTCCTGTAATAGCATGTTTGGGATTAGAATCTAAGCTAGCTAGAGATATGTCAAGTTGCAGCGAACTAATGGTGTTGACCAACAAATTTGGGAGCAGCGGAGCAGAGCAAAGGGCAAGCACTTGGCCGAGCAGCACTTCCTCCAACTCATGCTCGGCGACGGCCCAGGGATCAAGGGGGCCATCGTCGTGCTGCGGTTCAAGGACGGCCGCGGTGGCGGCAAAGCTTGGGAGTTCAGCTTCTCCTACTAGGGCAGCAGCCAGAGCTACGTGATGATCAAAGGGTGGGGCGCCTTTGACCGCAACCGTCACCAGCAGCACCTACAACACCAGCGCGAGCCTCTTCATCAACTGCCGCCGATGTGGCTCCCGAGTAGTACCCTCGACACCAGCAACACGCCTACTTGTGAGAGTATCGGTGCCACAAGTCTACACGCTCACGCCACAGCAAACAACAGACGGACGACAGGGTCAGGGCTTCACACCTCCGGCTGTTCAATGTACCCATTGTCCCATTATGACAACATAAAAAAGAGGGCGCTAAAATGCAGACACGACTAATACTAAGCATTGTTCATCCAGCGCGGACGGCATAGCCTAGATGCTCCTCTACTCGAAGGCCCACTGGTTCTCCCTGCGGATCTCCTCCTCCTCCTCGGGCGTGAAGTCGTTCTTGATGTTGAAGGTCTTGCGGATCTCCTCCGGGGTCTTGCCCTTGATCATGTCGGCCACAGTCTGGCAGGTCAGGTCCAGCAGCCCCTTGATGTTGAGGAAGTTTGCGGCCTGTGAGGGGGGGGGGGGGGGGGGGGCAAAGGGAAAAAAATAAAAAATAGCAGCGTGTCAGAGAGAAGCAATCATTTATCATTTATTTAGAAAAAACACAATAGCTAATTAGACATTCTAAAGACACAAGACAAGGCAGCATTGATCAATAGATGTCGATTCAAAGCCCAGAACATGGGTTCAGGTGTCACAAGTGACCAACACAACCGGATCAAGATCAACAGTCAAAAGAAAATAACATAACTGTGATAAAACAGAGTCAGAGCTGATGCTACTACATTCTTGCAGAAAAGATGATAGCTGTAGATATGGATAAGTTTTGGAAAGTCATGTGTAGGTTCAGATGACAAGCACCACTTATCTGAACACACTGGCAACTGTATGCATCAGCTATCACTATGTATGTAACAGTAAAGCAAAACAGAACATGGTATCAGCAGCGAGCAATGTATGATTGTGGATTATTATGTAGATGCAACATCTGAAGTATCACCCTATCTAGAAACAAAACAAGTAAAAAGCGACACTACTGAACACCTGCGGAAAAGCTCAGAATTTTACAGTTGGCAACTATCACTTGGCACAAGAACAGGCATAATATGTGGTGATTTAGCTACCACTATGTAATGTATGTAATGTTGCTAGTACACCTACAATCAGGCAACTGTGCTAGATAGAAGAAGGCATCCAGTAGATTAGACAAGATAATAAAGACATGAATACAAAGTTTGAAACAATAGTTTAATCATGTTATGTTAGCATAATCATGTAATTTAGCATCATTATGTAAAAATGCATAAATAACAATAAACCAATGCTAGATAAACACCGGTGCACAATGATAAAAGACCATATATTATTGTTCTGTGTGGTCCGATGTTTCCACAAGTAAATCACAGAGAAACTTGACACATTCTACCACTCGCACAATTAACTGGCACAATGATAGTGCATCTAATAAGTTTGACATGGATGACAATCAATTATTCCCAGGTCACTAACAACAACAATCGTATACAGTGAAGCATACCAGACCACAAGAACATGGAAGGGTCCCTGTGTACATCGAATATAATCTCTGTTTATCACGATATTAATCTAACCAATCTTCAGATTGCATAGTATGACGACCGCACAGACCAATCATGCAAACCCTAAAATAATCCGCTCGAATCTAATCTGGCTCGATGACGGCGCGAATAGCCCGTCCAACCTAATCCAAACAGCAGCAAGACGGGCAGACCAATCTCGATCCGAGACCCAGCGCCAAAAGGGGATCAGCACCACGAAACAAACAATAGATCTAGAGCAAGGAGGGGGGGTCGACGGATTCCATACCAGGATGAGGTCGAAGAGGGTGGCCTGGTCGACCTTGACGAACTCGGCGTCCCAGTTCTTGAGGTCCTCGGCGGGGGGCGCGGCCGCGTCGGGCGCGGCGGCCCCGGCGGCGGCGGCGTCGGCGGGCTTGGCCTGGACGTGCTTGTTGCAGTACTCGATGACCTTCGAGAGGATCTTGGAGGTGACGTTGGGGAGCGGGATGCCGTTGTCGGCGCAGTCGTCCTCGATCATGTGCCGGATGGTCTGCGACTCCATGGCGACCGCCTCCTCCACCTCGAACTCCTCCCCGTCCGAGCTCTTGAGCGTCACCATCTTCTTCTCGCCGGCGTCTCCCGCGGCCGCCATCGCCTGGATCCGGGCTGGGGTCGGGGGCGGACGGATCGGGGATTGGGGATCGGGGAGGAGACGCGGCGACGGCGGCGTAGGAGGAAAAGATTGGAGCTTTGTTTCTTGCGGGGTGGGTTGGGCTTGCTTATGGGGTCCGGGTGGGGTATTAATTTATTTATTTTTAGGTGATTTTGGTGATGGATGCACCACGTGGACAGATATCTTGCCTACCGTAACCTCCACAGTCACCACGACCCCCCCCCCCTCTTTCGGGTCATCTCCTCCGTGCTCTTCCTCGTCTCCTCCTAAGCTGACCTCCGCAAGTGCGTCACCGTCATCATAATTCGTCGACGCATCTCCCATGCCCTCCTCTGTCCGAGCAGTCCCACCACCTCCCCCTCCTCCTCGACGGCGAGAAAACCCTAGCGATACGAGGAAGAGGAAATGTGACGACGCGGGGGAAGAGAGGAAAAGATGGGTGCTTTGGTGTTGGATGGGTTGGGCTTCTTTGGTCGGGTTGGGGGAGTTTATTAGGAGCGGCTTGGGCAACACGTGGACGGATAGAGTATGGTACCCCACAAGGAAGTGGAGACAAATAATTACGAAACCAGATTTGGACCGTATAGATGGATTAACCATTGATCAAAGTTAAAATCTTGGGATATTGTTGTATTTGTGGTTTCCTAATTTGGCTTCTGCTTGAGCACTAGAGTTTGTCATAGGCACTGAAATAACTTTATGTGATGAAGAAGGTTGTATTTATGATAATTGTAACATTAGTAGAAGGTCTCGTGCATTGTAACGGGGACATACATCTCTCTCTCTCTCTCTCCATCCTTCCCTTGGGATTCTCAATGCGGCCATGTTGATGCTCTCGATTTTCTCGAGCTAGGCATAGTGTTAGAGCTTGATGCTCCTCCTTGACTGCTCTTGTCATATTCCACCATGCCATAACACATGGGTGTTCATTCCATCGGGTATAATAGTCTCGTCTACGTGCGACAGGTGTGAAGTTGCCGAAGAAAACAACAACAACAACAACGTTGCTAGTGACACTCATCCTAAGGCGAAATTCAAAACCATGGGAAACCACATTTACTATACAGACCCTCTCAAACCAACGGTCAAAACTACCCGAACACCTACGGGATCCAAACATGCAAGTCAAATAGCACTATATATTCACACATAAATAACCCAAATTACAAGCCAATATCAAACAATCCAATAGCACCAATTAACTAACTGTAAGGAAAAGAGATGACTCATTCACAAATTGGTGCAAGTCCCAAATGCAACCAAGAATGCGTACATGATCTAGCCTCTTGCCGTCTTTGGCCCTGGCCGGGTAACTTCTTTTCAAATGACTATCGGCTTTCGGGCGAATGTCACGGTTGGCTTGCGCTAATCAATGTGTGATCCAAGGTTAGGCGTTCCACTGACTCACCGTCTCAAATTAGGTGGCACGTCTTAATGATGATGTCTGTTGGTGGAGGTCGTCTGGGTTTGGTGTTGACGACCACAAAATTATTGTCGATGAGGACACTCTAAGGCGCTTTGATCTAGTGCATTTGTTCGGATGGCGAGGGTCATTGTTGGGAGGTAGGCAGAGAGAAGGGAGTTGCATGCACATCTCCCCTGACAAAAGGTGGTCCCTTGGGCCAATTAAGCTGACACTAATTTGACTAAAAAGAAAGATATAAGAACTACACTACTACTATACATCTGGTTGGGCCATAGATTCACACGGATCTCTGAAAATGCGAGCAGCATGAGATCTACCGCTAGGTACCGTCACTGCTCAAAATGACTTTGCGTTTCTAGTATGAGTAGGCACTCGGAGGGAGAGGGCTTGAAGAGGATAGCCCAATGGGCTGGGATGCTTGAATTTGTGTGGTGCCATAGGCCATTGAAAGGCCCGCATTGCACTATTCACCATTTTGCATGCCTGTCTAATAGCCATGTGTGTTCGTCATGCTGACATCTCCCACTTGTTTTTACTCTTTACAGAAATATCATATAAATATAATAAGAAGTCAGTTTAGTTAAAAAAAATTCTAAGTGTTCATAATGAAAATGCTCATGTAATGTAAAAAAACATCTGCTCAACTTTCAGAAAATGTATGTACAAAAGGATGTTTGTTACATTTCAAAAATGTTCAAGATTTTCAAGAAAGATGTATGTGACATTTTTCCAAAATTTTAGAAAATATAAAAAACGTTAGTGTATTTCCAAAATATATTCGTAGCAACAGAAAAATGTATGCCACTTTAAAAAGGTTTCTAAAAAGGTTTTAAAATGTTTAAAATGTTATCATAATTTCAAAAATGTTTCTTATCATTCAAAGAATGTTTCCTCATGTATTTGAATTATTTAAGACACATTTTAAATTTAAACAAATATTCAAAAAAAGTCAAAATTTTGTATTGAAAATATGGTAATAATGTATTTGAAATATATAAGACGTATATAAATGTATTAGTGTATATAAAAATAAGACGTATATAAATGTATTAGTGTATATAAATGTGTCTGGGTTGGCGTAGTAGCACTACACTAGAGGCAGGACCTACTTACATCTTGCACCGTGCAAGAAGTAGCTCCTGAGGCAAACGACCGGGCTGGCCCAGATTAGGAGCGAGCGAGTTGTTTCTACCGCTTTACATTTTTTTTGCCTAAAAAAACAATTGGTTTTTTTGTTTTCCTTTCAGAAAACGAAAATGATTATTTATTTCAAAAGGTGAGAATATTGGAAATTTAAGAAGATTTATTGAAAAACCAGGACCCATTTTATAGAAATATGAGAATTACGTTTTCAAAAACGTGTTGTTTCTACCGCTTTACAATTGGTTTTTTTGTTTTCCTTTCAGAAAATGAAAATGATTATTTATTTCAAAAGGTGAAGAATATTGGAAATTTAAGAAGATTTATTGAAAAACCAGAACCCATTTTATAGAAATATGAGAATTATTTTTTGAAAAACATGTTGTTTCTACCGCTTTACAATTCTTTTTTTTTTGTTTTCCTTTCAGAAAACGAAAATGATTATTTATTTCAAAAGTTGAAGAATATTGGAAATTTAATAAGATTTACTGAAAAACCAGAACCCATTTTTTAGATATATGAGAATTACTTTTAAAAAACGCGAACGTTTTCTAAAACAATTTGTGAATATTTTTGAATATGAAAGGAAATTCCTAAAATGTTTCATCTTTCCCCGGGCCACCATGTTAGGCTTGTTATTAAGCTAAAGTGAGTCACTAATGCAGCTACGTTGACCAATAAATAAAGCCTGCCATTTTTTCTAAAAAATAGGTATATTGTCCTTCAACCAATATTTGGTGTTTTCTCGTATTCTGAAAATACGGAAACATAAATAGATAAAAAGTGGATACACAACAAGTTAAATCTTGGAAAAAAAATAAAAGCACATAAATGTGTAGTTTTTCACATTGTTCAATCCTATCAGTCGATGTAGTGTTCCTTTGGAAGATTTTGTGACAATGCCTCAAGCATCGGAGGAGATACTAGCGTTTGCCAGACCTCCGCTTATGCATGTTTACATTTTATGAAGAAGATGAGGAATTAGGATGCCAGTATGGTACTATAAAGTTTGATATAGTTAAGGCATACGTTATGAGTGGAATCAGGGGGCGGAGCCAGGATTTGAGCATAGGGGGGGGGGGGGGGGCAAAAAACCAATTACCGGGGGACCAAGAAGCAATGATCGGATAAGCGACATATAATGTAGAAATATGATAAATCTTAGTATGAATGTATAATGTAATAAGAATATCTAATGTAGCATCTATCCTGTGATCCAACGAAAATATCATGAAGACTATAGTTCTACGGCCATAACAAGGAAATAATCTGCGGCCATAACAAGTCAATTAATTTATATATACCCTAAATAGCCTGCCACACTGAACCTAGATGGGGCGTCCCAGGATTGAAAAGCCTGAATTAATCTGATTTTCTTGTTGTCCTCATAAATCATAATTAACTGTCAAGCTACAAATCTCAGAACTTGCATCTGATGTATAAATGTGACACCAAAGGATGAGAACTGAGAGGGATTCTACATGTAATTGAGATAGATTACTCCCCGCAAGAAAGAAGAGACAGGTTACTGGATAGTGTTCACCTTTTGATTGGAGTGTGGAGAATTGGTGAGTGCAGCGCGCCCCGTTGCAGCACTTGGGTCAAATCTGATCGCGAGCAGTTTGGGGGAGGGCTGGAGGCAGTAGGAGAGCAGCGGAACAACCTAATCGCCCTCACGTGCTAATCACGGGACAGATCACAGATGCAACACTTGATGCCAGGACCTAGGAGACTAGGAGGGGAGGAGGTCAATCTGTCTATTGGGCTTTCTCATTGGCTTTTCATTTTTTTCTCTCATGGGCTTCCATTGTCTTCCAGAATATACGCTTAGGGGGCCGAGTATGGGAAATCACATATATTATCGCTAGTTAGACCTACCCGCTTTAACGTTTCGACGATCGATAGGGGGGGCCAGGCCCCTGCTCGCCCCCCCTTGTCTCCGCCACTGTGTGGAATTGAGCTATCTCGAGGCCACCATGATAAAAGTGTGTTCTCATCATAATTTTGTACCTTTGTTTTATGAGAGTGGTTTTGCAATGCCCTTTTGGTGTTATACAATGGTGAAAAGCCATGTATCATACACCGAGGACCAGGCACCATGATAGTATCAATGAGCACTTTTTTTTTGCCAATGGTTGCGCAAATCATTAAATGCGATTTCTTTGAACCCTTCACCATGTGCTGACTTCAGGGTTCGCTCTGCATATATGATCAGTGGCGGAGCTTGACAAGAATCTATGGGGGGGCCAATGATGAATATTTTTTCTAACCAACCACAACAAACCAGAACTTGTAGCCTTCAAACAAATCTACATTTATATTACCCATATTGGTCCCACAAAAGAACTAACAACACCAAAATACACAACCGGTAGCAGCTGCTCAACAGAACAAATACAAATCTATGATGCAAGAAACTAGAAATCCCCAATTAGATCAGATGAATAAGCATACACATTGCTAAATTACTAATCAAACTCATACAAGAAACAACCAGAAATTCCAATGTTTTAGTGCTACCCCTGTTTCCCCAATTTCACTGTCGTACTACTAGTACATATGCAACACTGCACACGGGGATACAAATTTCCAATAGTCAACAGTAAGCTCAGCCGCACGTGGCACTTGCAAATTCGTATGGGGAGGGGCGGCCGGTGATGATGGGTAGCCGGCCGGCCGACCGACATGGAGGACCACCGGAGCGGCAAGCCGGCGAGGCCAGTGGCAAAGAGCAGAAGACGACAGTGTGAGGGCTGAGGTGTGCCCTTGTTCCTCCCTTCTCGGTGCGGGATGCTCGCGCGGATCAGGGAGAGCTTCTAGGCGGCGTCAGCAGTGATGATCACAATTATAATTACATACGTATACAAATACGTGTACAAGGACAATATATTAGACCCTACTTTACAGGGCGCTGATGCATCAACCGAGTGGGCGACACGGTGGCAGGGCGCCTGGTTCGTGAATGGAGGCGAGGAGATGTGCGCGAGCCTGAAGTGTCCGTGCATTTTTTTACGGGCTTGTGCATGCGTGTAGATGGCATGATGGGCCATTACTACTACCTACTAGTAAGAAAAATTCATTTGGGCTAGGGGGCCCACGGCCCCCTCAACCTTGTATGTAGCCCTGCTGCTGTATATCATGCTTGTTAATTCACACACACAAAATGTGCTTGAAGACGGGCCCGAGGGTAGGCAGGCGAGCTCATCATCATCGGTGGCGAGAGATCCGCCGCCAGACTGGTGTCGGCGGATCCTCGCCCCCAAAGGCGAGACAGAGAAGATGAAGAGGAAGCTTCCATGTCGACGGTGGCCGACGACACTTTTGTGGCCATGATAACACAACTTGGCAGGGCAATGCAGGCAGGCAGATACTTGTTGGATTCGATGGACATATGAATCTGACCTAGAGAGAGACAGAGATTTATAGAGAGAAGATAGTCTTGGTGGGTGAGTGAGTGAGTGAGAGTTAATTGCACATAAGTACCACAATTGGGGCATCACATGCAGATTGGTACCACGATTGCTAATATTTGCGTGTCAGTACCAACATTGGTCCAAGTTTTTGCAAAAAAGGCTAAAATGCTGGTTTATACGTATTGACGTTGTATCCGACAGCTCGGGCCCACCCGTCAGGTGCCACGCTGGCCAATCGGCGCGTGCCCGTCGCACCGGTTCGCCCTCACCGCACCATTCCCCTCCCCTCCTCCTCCTCCTCGACTCGAACCCTAGTCCATGGCGTCGGCTACTCCGGCACGCGGCGGCGAGGGCGTCGTCGACGCCGGTGACCTACCGTTTTGGCCTCCTAGCGGCCCGGCTGGCGTCGACGGCGACGGAGGCGACGACTCCAGCTACGCGTACTCGAGCGACGAGGAGGAGGAGTCGCTGTTACTCTCCATGGAGCAGCGGCTGCGGTTGGCGCAGCTGTGGGTGGTGAACCCTACCAGCAGCCATGAGTTGACGCATGGACTCGGCGGCATGCTGTACGTATCCTTCTCCCCCTCCTCCTCTGATTTATCCAATTGTGGATTTTTAGGGTTTGTTCATCTCCAGTTGGGGATTAGGGTTTGTTCATCTTCTGTGAGCACTGTAGGATAGTTACAGTAACCTAGTGTAGAAAGTAGTTCAATTACAGTAACAATTTGGGATTAGGGTTTGAGTAATTGAAGTATTCTGTCCTTGTCTTTTCCTTGAATTTGCTATTGTGCTCAAATGGTCGAAGCTACATTGATTCATGTTCTGTCTTCTGTAATAGTAATAGTAAATTTGAGACTTATAGGAAAGTTAATTCAAATTTTTCCTGTAGTGCACTGTTGCTCTCCAAATTTAGAGTTATGATAATGAATACATGAAAATGAATTTGTTCTGTAGTTTCGATGAAGACATTTAGCAAGTAAGGATCCATTTTGATGCAAGAGAACCATTGGAGATGAAGCTTTGTAGTTCAGATATTACTTATCTGAATTTGGTTGCAGTGATGGAAACCCAAGGATTTAATGCATATGATTGTTTGTGTCACATTGAAAATCCATCTTTAGGAGAGAAAGGGCTGGATTTGGTAGACAGTCATGGAGAATTACAGATGATAAAGAGGAAGCTCCAGGACAAATTGGAGATTAATTTGCTAGTCAGGGCTTGTGCACCCCTTGATAGAGATTTTGAGTTGCAACAATGTGAAAGGCCAGATTTGTCCACTGTTGTGTACCAAGATCGTGTTGTTTATGATCTAAGTGAGCCTCCTGTCTTAGTTGTTGATCAGCAAGGAGTAGTTTTTGAGAGTCAATGTAGCAGCTCTAGCACACCCCATCCTCCTGGTGTTTGCACACAAGAAAGCAAGAATGAAAATGCCAAGTTGAAAGCTGTTTTGGAAGAAGAAGAAGAAGAGGGATATCAAGGATATGAGGTATATGAGGACAGTGATGCTTCTGCCTCTATGAGGATGGTCAAATTGGAAGTGAGCCTAATTATATGTGTGATGATGAAGATGTAGAGGTCCGCACAGGGGATTTGGGTCCCAAAGACTAGAATCAGCCGTGCTGATACGCCTTCTTCCTCTGCTATTCCCACCACCTCCTCTGACGCTCCTCTCGCTCCTCTGGTTCCTCGCCAGCACTCGCCCATGGCGAACTACCCTGTTAATGTCGTTCCTTACCTACCGCAAGGGATGACAATCGATCTGGGCCCTGAGGATCGTGCCGTGCGGGATGAGATGATCGTCAGTGCCACTCCGCCGCTGCGTCATGACTTCCTGGCGGTGGCGGAAGTCAATCGCTTCGTCCCCTTCCACCAGAAAGCTGCGTTGCGCCACACCATCGAAGGTTTGCTCCATGAGTCTCATTTCTTTCCCACGGAGGTGGATGACTACCCGCTAGGCATTGCGATCTTTGGATTTCCGGATTCAGTCATTAGGGATGCTGTAGTTGGTACTACTTTTGAGCTTGATGAAGATGAGGATAATCTGAACACTGTTGTCTCTTTTGTCCCTCATGATGCTGCTATTAACATGAGGTTGACTACTTATGGTCCTCAAGTGTGGTTATTATACATTGGCTTCCCTCATGATTATCAAACTTCGCACTACATTCACAAATCAGTAGATAAGTTTGGTGAGCTGATTACCTGGAATAACCCGAGAGGGGATAGGAAGGTTGTGTTGATCAAAGCTAGAGTTCTCAGTCTTAGAAGGGTGCCTAAAAGTTTTGTAATGCACCAACTTGGTGGAGCAAGACACTGCTAGACTGTTTGCGTCACAATCCTGAGAAGTAGTGATTGGAATGCGCATATCCCTGATGTCCCTCCGGCGGGCATTGATCCTCCACCTGCTGATGGTATCCCACATCCTCTGTTTGGTGAGGGTCTGACGGCAGAGCAGATGTATCAAGCGCAGCTGCACAACTGGCTGGCAGAGAATGCAGCCCCTAACCAGAACAATGAGGAGGAGGTTCAGCAAGGTAATGAAATTCATTTCCAGCCCAACTGGGGAGTTTGGCCGCCCTCACCACCACCTACTGTCTATAACTATCAGGCTTGGCTTGCTGCTGAGGGGTTACAAGTGCAAAATGGAATTCTCCTAGCCAACAACCTGCAGGACAGCCCAGGATTGGCCTGGAATGACTCTATCTCTGTCTTTGGATCTTCAGACTCTAGTGCTACAGTATCTGACACCTATGTCCTAGTACCTCAGAACATTTTCAACAGTATTGCAGCTCAGTCTGATGAAGGGGAGACCTCTGCTGTCAGGGCACCCCAGCCTAGCTCTCTGGATGTGCACATCTCAATTTCTGCTGCTGGGTTGCACTATGAGCTGACAACCAATGGTGATATCATGTCTTCCATGCTGATTAACCAAGGTATTCCTGTCCGAAATCTTAATACCTTTCTCTCTGCTGCAATTATGCCAATTATTGCTTCCTATGGACCTTGGAGTACTGGTTATGGATTCAAATATGAAAGGGTTGATATGAGGTTGACTATAGTGGAGCAAGATGGTGCCCTGCAACTGTCTGAAGCTACTCAGCTTGTGACTGATTTTGGCCGTGTTCTGCCTCATGCATTGCCTGCACTTTCCACCCTAAGCTTAACTGACATATCAGAGCCACTGTCAGTTTCAACTGAAACTGTTCTTCAGGATAATTCTGACATTGCTATACTTGATAACCCTAATATTGATCTTGAAATGGATGTGGTTACTGATCAGCATAGGGAAGATGCTCATATGGAGGACTCTGCTCTGGACATGGCTCTGCAGCTCACTTTGCCTGCATCTGATACACCTGTTTCTGGTGCCACTGCCACTGCAAGTCGGCGTGGAAAAGCACCTGCGCCTGAATCTGTCATTCCTCTTCGCCGCAGTAGCAGATCCAATAAATATGATGGATTCAAAGTTCCACCTATCTCTGACACCAAGACCAAGGCATCAAAGGTAAAACCTAGAGTGACTCCATCTGCGGCTTCCACTGTTGTTGCTTCTGAGCCGTCTGCAACCGCTGATATACCACCACCCACGTTGATACCAGTCATTCAGCACATTGGTATTGTCATATGTGGAATTCCTGCTGATGAACTCACGGAGGAGCAGCTTCAGGCATCTCCCGATGATGGCCCACCTTCGGCTCAGGCCTAGGCACTCTGTCTGGGGATCTTCCTTTTGGCGTTTACCTACTCGTACTTTCATATTATCCTATAATTATTATGGTCTTTCATGTTAATTGGAACGTACTTTGTTGGAACATCCGGGGTTTGAATTCTGATGCAAAACAATTAGCACTCTCAAATGCAATCAACACGTGTGGTTGTGCTGTTATATGCTTGCAAGAGACTAAAAAACCATCTTTTGATCATTCTTTCATTAAGTCTTGTTGCCCTAAACGTTTTGATCAATTTGATTCCGTGCCATCACGGGGGGCTTCGGGAGGCCTGGCCACGACACCGAATAAAGGTAATTTTCACAGCCACCACCATAGCTCACGAAGACTTTGCTCTGGTTACACGCTTTAAGTCCACCCAATCGGCTCATTTTTGGACCCTGGTTAATGTATATGGCCCATGTCAGGGGATCAACCGAGTTAACTTCATTAATTGGCTCATGGCATTGAATATCCCATCTAATGAAGATTGGCTATTAGTCGGAGACTTTAACTTCATTAGAAGCCCTGACAATAGAAACAAATCTGGTGGGAGTTATAGTGACATGATTACTTTCAATGACTTCATTCGATCACAAGCCTTAATTGAACTTCCCATTAAAGGCCGCGAGTACACCTGGAGTAACATGCAAATTGATCCGCTACTTGAGCAAATTGATTGGTTCTTCACTAGCAATAATTGGACAAGCACTTACCCCCACACAATGGTTAAGCCCCTGACGACCAAGATCTCGACCACATCCCTTGCGTCGTCAACATTGAAACTTCCATCCCTCGCTCCAAATTATTCAGGTTTGAATCTTTCTGGTTGCGACATCCAGGCTTCATGCAAATAGTTCAAACTGCTTGGTCAAAACCTGTGTCCTCCCAAAATATGGCAACTGTACTATGCAGAAAGTTCAAAACTCTCAGACATGCTCTCAAGTACTGGAGCAAAAGCATTTCAAAGCTCTCCATTGCCATAGAAAATTCAAACAGGGCCTTATTGGAAATTGATGGGCTGGAAAACAAGAGACAATTGTCCACACCTGAAGTAAATTTCAGAAAAATTCGCAAGGCCCACCTAATCAGGCTGCTTAACTACCACAAATTGTACTGGAAGAAACGGTGCACCATTCGATGGGTTCAATTTGGAGACGAAAACTCCAAGTTTTTTCAGGCCATGGCATCTGAGAGGTACCGTAGAAATAATATTGCTACTTTGTCCACAGATGATGGTATTTGTGTGGAGGACCACACGGGGAAAGAAGCTTTACTTTTCCATTCCTTTAAGAAGAGACTTGGTACTTCCTCTCATAATGACATGAAATTTGACTTACAAAGAATTATCAAAAGAATTGAAGGTCTCTATGAGTTAACAGTCCCATTCACCACAATTGAGATCGATAATGTTATTAAAACAATGCCTGCTGATCGAGCACCTGGCCCGGATGGATTCAATGGAGCTTTTCTTAAAGCTTGTTGGCCTATAATAAAAGAGGATTTCTATAAGCTTTGCAACCAATTCTTTGAAGGCAATCTCAATCTTGAAAGCATTAATGATGGGTTTATCACACTGATCCCAAAAAACAATGCTCCAAGCACTGTGAATGATTTTAGGCCGATCACACTTCTCAACTGCTGTCTAAAAGTGATCACAAAAATCTTGGCCAACCGGTTGCAGAAGATCATTCTAAAAATTATCCACCATAACCAGTACGGTTTTCTCAAAGGCCATACCATACAGGATTGCCTTGCATGGGCTTTTGAATATATCTATCAATGCCAAAGCTCCAAGAAAGAAATTATGCTGCTCAAACTTGATTTCGCTAAGGCATTTGACACGATAGATCATGAGGCAATGCTGGTTATCATGAAGAATATGGGGTTTAATGACAAATGGCTAGGCTGGATACAATGCATCTTCTCATCAGGCAAATCTATGGTTCTACTCAATGGTGTACCCGGAAGGCAATTCGATTGCAAATGTGGAGTACGCCAAGGTGACCCCCTATCTCCACTAATTTTCGTACTTGCGGCTGACCTTTTACAAGCGGCGATCAATGATGCATTTTCACGTGGTGAGATCAGCTTACCATTTCCTTGCAATAGCCAGAAAGACTATCCTGTGATACAATACGCAGATGATACTATTCTTGCCATGCCCGCTTGCCCTACCCAAGCCACAACCATCAAGAACATCCTCTCTGACTATGCCACTTCAATTGGCTTGAAGATAAATTTCCACAAATCTACTCTCATACCAATGAACTGTGGTCCAGAGATTACGACATCATTGGCAGATATATTTGGTTGTGTAGTTGGTAAACTACCATTCACCTATCTTGGGCTCCCTATGGGCACTACTAAACCGACCATTATGGATCTCATGCCCCTTGTTTGTCGTGTGGAAAGAAGATTGTCTGCCACCCTCAATATGATTTCTTACGGAGGGAAACTCACACTGCTGAACTCAGTAATAACATCTTTAATAATCTTCGCTCTATGCACCCTCAAACTCCCGGCTGGCATTATCGAGCTTATAGACAAAATCAGAAGGAAATGCTTATGGACAAAGAAAACAGACCAAGGTGATAAGTGCAAATCTTTGGCCTCGTGGGACATGATATGCAAACCTAAAAAGTGTGGAGGGCTTGGAATTATCAATCTTAAAGTGCAAAGTGATGCACTACCTCTCAAATTCCTCCACAAATTTTACAATCATTGGGATCTACCTTGGGTGGAGTTAATTTGGAACACTTATTACACCACCAAAATCCCACGTGCTACTGATCCATGCGGCTCTTTCTGGTGGCGTGACGTCTCCAAACTTATGCCGATATATAGAGGAATCACCAATGTGTCTATTCGCAATGGATCTTCGGCTCTTTTCTGGAAGGACGTCTGGATTGGAGACGTTTTGGCTGAGACCCATCCCAGAGCCTTCTCCTTCGCTCAACAGGAGGATATTTCTGTGAGAGATTTCTTGTGCAGCACGTCCCTTAGTGAATCGTTTCATCTGCCGCTCTCCACTCAAGCTCTTGAGGAGACACGAGAATTACAGCAAAAAACCAGACATGTGGAACTACTAAACCCCCTGGTTAATGATGAATGGACATGTGTCTGGGGGACCAACTACTATTCAGCCAACAAGTTCTACACCTTTTACTTCAAAGATATCCATGTTCACCAGGCATACAGATGAATCTGGAAATCTAAAGCTACAATGAAGATCAAAGTTTTTGGCTGGCTGCTACTCTCGGGTAGACTCAATACCCGAGACATGCTTAATAGGAGACATTATAACATTGGCAATGACTTTGGATGCCTCCTTTGCACAAATTGCAACATTGAGACTGTGGAACACCTCTTCTTGGAATGGACCTTTAGCCTTCAATGCTGGGACAACTTCAGATCATGAGGCATGCAGCGCCTACACGTCTAGATTGGGTGGAGCAAGCTAAAAACTCTTGGAATAGACCACTGTTCATGGAAATCTTTATGCTTGCTGCTTGGAGCATCTGGAAGGAACGCAATAATAAACACTTCAGAGGAGTGCTCCCATCTCAAGCCTCCTGGCTTGCTAGACTAAAAGAAGACCTTTTCCTACTGACTTATAGAGTAGGAGATAAACATAAACCCTTTGTCTCATCCCTCCTTAACTCCCTATAAAAAAGTCTACCAAACCCCCCCTCCTCATTCCCAAAGGGGATGACTGTGTAAATGACCTCATGTAACATACTCTACATTATTTTATTAAATTTACAGTAGGAGCCTCTCCTACTGTTTCAGGTGTCAAAAAAATTGAAAATGTAGAGGTGGAAGAAGGGAAGATATAGAGAGATCTAGAAGTACAAGAGGAAGAATCAAATGATGAGCTATCAGAGGAGGAACCAGTGCTACATTATGAGGGTGATACTGAAGTTGAGGACCCATTTGAGGTAGATGAAGATAGGACTTTTGAAGAAGAAGAAGCAAATATAGTTGTACCTGTAAAGAAGCAGAAGCTGCCAGTTAGAAGAGGACCAACTACTAGGTCACATAGCAGTAAGGTACCAGAGGTTGAGCCTAATTTCAGACCATCAGCAGATAAAGAAGAGAAGGGGTTGTTGAGGGAGAGTGATGATGATGGTTTCCAGCCACTATCATTTGTCCTACCAAAGAAAAGAAAGAGTAGGGCAAAGAAAAGGCCTGCTAGGAAGTGGTACAATGAGAAAATGGAGCAACCACATGAACAACTATGTCTAAAGTTGTGTTTTAGGGATCAGCATCAATTCAGAGATGCTTTGTTGAATTTGCACATCACTCAGGCCAGGAATTTCAAGTATCACAGGAATTCAGATCAGAGGATAATTGTTGAGTGTACAGATAAACAATGCCAATTCTTTATGGTGGCAACAGTTATAAAAGGGGAGAAAACCTTTGTAATTAAGAAGATGAGACTAGAGCACACTTGCCCTAGTACTACTGAGACCACCAGGGTTAGTGCTAAGTGGCTAGCATAGAAATATGAGCATCTCTTCAGATCTGATATAACTACTGGTATTCAGACTATAATTGATGCATGCATGGAAAAATATGGTGTAGATGTGCCCAAGTGCATAGCATTTAGGGCAAAGAACATAGCTATCGAAGCTGTGTTAGGAGATCACAAGAAGCAATATTCTAGGCTTAAAGACTATGCTCAGACTGTCATGGACACAAACCCTGGGAGCAGAGTAATAGTCACTACTGTTACTCCAGTACCAACTGCAAGAATACCCCACCCAGGCCCAAGATTCCATGCCATGTTCTTTTGCATGAATGGAGCAAGGGAGGGCTTTCTCAATGGGTGTAGGCCATTCATTGGTTAGTTCCTGAACCTTGTGCACCATTTACATATTGTAGAGTACTACATATTGTTTCTCAATTGAATGTATTTAACGTTTGGAAATGTTGATTATGCAGGTGTTGATGGATGCTTCATTAAGCTCACTACAGGTGCTCAACTCCTTGCTGCCATTGGTAGGGATGGCAACAACAACATATATCCATTGGCATTTGGCATAGTTGGACAAGAGGGGACACCTAGTTGGTGTTGGTTTCTACACCAACTAAAAATTTGCCTAGGGGGAGAAGTGGGCAAGTTTGGACCTTATACTATAATGTCATATAGACAAAAGGTATGTGTTTTGCACAAGTGTTTACAGTAGATTAGAATGCATATTTCATTCATTGGTGCATATATCTTTAGCTTGTAGCTTAGACTTGTTAAATTGTTTGTGTCAGGTGTTACTGAATGCAGTGAATGCTGTGTTTCCAAATTGCAACCAAAGATTCTGCCTTAGACATTTATATGCAAATTTCCAAAATGCTGGGTTTAGGGGTGAAGATCTTAAGAAGTGCATGGATAATGCTAGCTATGCCTACAATGAACGCAAATTTAATATTGCAATGAATGATCTTAGAACTGAAAGTGAGGAAGCTTGGGAGTGGCTTACTGCAATACCAAAAAAAACATGGGCAAGGCATGCATTTGACACAAACTGCAAGACTGACTTGATAGTGAACAACTTGTCTGAGGTGTTCAACAAGTACATTCTAGATGTTAGGAGAAAACCTATAAGGACAATGTGTGATGGGATAAAACATAAGCAGATGGTGAGGTGGCACAGGAACAGAGAGAGTGGAAAGGCAGCAAGATGGGAGATAACACCTCATTACAGTGAGAAGCTAGAGGTTGTGAAAGCACAAGTGCTCCCTGGGTGATTTTGGTAATTAATGTCAACATATCTCTTGTTGGACTAATACTTTTATCTAGTATGTTTCAGACAAGTTCAACAATGGAGTGGCATGGACTAGAGGATGAATCCCTTCAAGATGCTATGGACAAAGGATTGGATCAAGCCTCAAGATCAAGACTCTACACTTTCTATTTTAGTGATCCAAGATCACATTGAGTCTATAGGAAAAGCCAATACTATCAAGAGGGGATGATGTGTTGCTTAATGAGTTTCTTGCTCTAAAGTCCTTAGTGATATGCTCCAAAGCCCTCAACTACTTTCTCACATCCACATATGTCCTAAACCAAAAGTCAAACTCGGCCCCACCGATTCTTTCTACCCGGCACCACCGAGTTCAGATGTCTTAGCCACTGCCGCAAACCCTAGGATGGGATTGTAATCTCTCTGTGTATGTCCATTACCACATTCGGTCTCACCGAGTTTAAGTAATCGGTACTACTGAGATTACAATGCAAACTCTCTGGTTAACCTATTACCAAAATCGGTCCCACCGAGTTTGTGTAATCGGTCTCACCGAGTTTGCCTGACCAACTCTCTGGTTAGCTTATTACCAAAATCGGTCTCACCAAGTTTGTGTAATCGGTTTCACCGAGATTACATTATGCCCTGACCCTAACCATATCAGTCCTACCGAGTTGCATGTCGGTCCCACCAAAAATCATAACGGTCACTAGATTTGCTAAATCGGTCCGACCGAGTTTATCAATTCGGTCCCCCGAGTTTAGCAAGTTGTGAGTAACGGTTAGATTTTGTGTGGAGGCTATATATACCCCTCCACCCACTCTTCATTCCTGGAGAGAGCCATCAGAACGAACCTACACTTCCAGCATCCATTTTCTGAGAGAGAACTACCTACTCATGTGTTGAGACCAAGATATTCCATTCCTACCATATGAATCTTGATCTCTAGCCTTCCCCAAGTTGCTTTCCACTCAAATCTTCTTAACACCAAATCCAAATCCTGTGAGAGAGAGTTGAGTGTTGGGGAGACTATCATTTGAAGAACAAGAGCAAGGAGTTCATCATCAACACACCATTTGTTACTTCTTGGAGAGTGGTGTCTCTTAGATTGGCTAGGTGTCACTTGGGAGCCTCCGACAAGATTGTGGAGTTGAACCAAGGAGTTTGTAAGGGCAAGGAGATCGCCTACTTCGTGAAGATTTACCGCTAGTGAGGCAAGTCCTTCGTGGGCGACGACCATGGTGGGATAGACAAGGTTGCTTCTTCGTGGACCCTCCGTGGGTGGAGCCCTCCGTGGACTCACGCAACCATTACCCTTCATGGGTTGAAGTCTCCATCAACGTGGATGTATGATAGCACCACCTATCGGAACCACGACAAAAACATCCGTGTCTCCAATTGCGTTTGAATTCTCCAAACCCTTCCCTTTACATTCTTGCAAGTTGCATGCTTTACTTTCTGCTGCTCATATACTCTTTGCATGCTTGCTTGAATTATGTGTTGTGTTTGTTAAACTTGTGCCAAAACTCCACTTGAACCTAAAAAGTTAAAAACTGCAACTTGTGGTACTTAGTGTCTAATCACCCCACCCCTCTAGACACCACTTCTCGATCCCTCTCAATTGGTATCAGAGCTTTGGTCTCCATTGCTTTGGTTTAAACACCATTGGAGGAAGATGGATGAGTCTACTGTTGGGAGTCTTAGACATAGAGTGCCTATTCTTGATGGAGAATATTTTCATGAGTGGAAAAATGAGATGCTTGTGATTTTTAATGAATATCATTTGAACAAGTACATTGCTAGCCCTTGTGCACCTCATATTGATCCCTTGCATCCCACACCGAAGAGGATCTTGACATGATTCACAATCTTAGAACCATCAATCTTATCATAAGAGGATTGCCCAAAAACTTGATTGCTAGTTTGCCTACTCTTGATTGTGCCTATACTATATGGAAATTTCTTGAGGAACGATTTCCAGAGTATTCCTTGAAAAATTTAGATGAAATTCTCCATAAATCTATTGCCTTGAGTAAGATGAATTCTAGTGATCCTATGTTTGGTGATTTTCTATTTGAGCTTACAAACCTTATGCGTGCCAAAGGAGATGTTGGAATTATTAGTGATATTATTTGCGGTTATAAAAATTCATAAGCAAGATCATTGTCAAACTCACTCTAATGAATCACCCTCTCTAGGATTTGATCCACCACATGACGATGTTGAACATGGATACTATGATGAGGATGATGATAGTGACTTCGATCTTGATGATGCAATGAGACACTTTGGTCTTATGGCAAATCTTCACGGATATATGGCAGGAGGAAAGGAATGGGTTCTTGATAGTGGATGTACCGATCACATGACCGGAGATAAGGACATGTTTCGTGAGCTTGCTGAAAACGATGGTCCTCGAAAGTATGTCACTTTCGGTGACAACTCAAAGGGTAAGGTGGTTGGCCTCGGTAAGGTGGCCATCTCACATGATAGCTCCATACAAAATGTCATGCTCGTTGAATCTCTTGGCTACAACTTACTTTCAAGATTCAGACTTGCTGATTTCGGTTTGAATGTCCTATTCTTTGAAGTAGATTGCCAAGTGTTTCGTAGAGATAATCATAAAATGGTCTTTACCGTGTACGTAGAGGTGATCTATACATTGTTGATTTCACTAAAAAGGCTCAACGTAGAACTTGCTTTATTGCTAAATCTTCTAAAGGCTGGTTGTGGCATAGAAGACTAGGTCATGTTGGTATGCGAAACCTTGACAAGCTTATTAAAGGAAATCATATCCTTGGAGTTAACGATGTCATATTTGATAAGGATAGACTTTGCAGCGCTTGTCAGGCAGGTAAACAAAGTTGGGGAAGGCATCCCGTGAAGAACATCATGACCACAAGGAGGCCACTCGAGCTTCTTCATATGGATCTCTTTGGTCCCAACGCTTACAAAAGTCTCGGTGGAAATTCTTTTGGTCTAGTTATAGTTGATGATTTTTCAAGATTTACGTGGGTGTTCTTTCTCGATGACAAATCGCAGGTCCAAAAGATCTTCGGTAACATCCCAAAATTCTAAATTTTGGAATGTTATAAACAAATAGATAGTTTTGATTGATTGACTGAAAGTGAGTGAATTTGAAACTTTTGAAAGTTAAATGAGAGGGAATAAAAGGACTTTCCCAAACTTTCATTTTTGCTTTTATGATCTTCGGGAATTCAAATTCTTTTCATCACAAAACCCTGGAGAGAAGATGACATGACTTCTTCCATTTTTTTAAATGACAAGGGGTGTTGAAAATATTTGAATTTCAATTGAGAATATTTCCAATTCTGAAACTTTATGCAACTCAATGCTTTTCACGAGCGAAGATAAAATGACTTCTTCAAAACATATGAAATATGAGTTGGGAGTTTCAAAGAATTAAATTCAAAGTTCTTTTGAATTTATTTTCCATTTGGAGTTAATTTAGTTTTATTCAAATTATTTTTCTCCAAAAATAAAATACGTGGAAAATAGGGTAACATGATTCCCTACATCAGAAAATTGGAGAGAAATAAATTTGAATTCATTTTGGTATTTTTAAAATGATTTTTATTGGATTTTATTGGACCAGTAGCACTCTTTGATTTATCTGAATTATTGAGGATTTTATTTGAAGCTAGAATAATGTTCATGTTGTAGGAAATCTTTTTCTGAAAATTTTGATATATTATATGACTATATAATATTTTTGTTTCTTTGGTTTTATTATTTTTTTGTGTGTCTGTGTAAAAAACAATTTGTTAAAAAAAAAATCTCTGGACCGACCGGACTGGCCGGCCCACTCGCCAAAGCCACGGCCCAGCTTGCCCAAGGCCAGGCTGCCCTCGAAGCTCGGGACGGAGTCCCGAGCGACCCAGCCATGCCGTGCCTACATGGACTCACGAGTCCGCCTCTCGCCGCCTCTCCGTGCCCCTCCTCCACGCCACCACCTCGCCCGACGCCCTTAAAAGGACGCCGCCCCGACCCCGTCTCTCCTCCCGCCTCTCTCTCCTGCAACTCCGCCCCGCCGCCGCTGGCCATGCTTGTTGCCGCCACAGAACTCCGCGCCGCCGTTCTGCGCCTCCACCCCTCGCGCCACCGCCGCCAACCTCGCCGCCGCGCCATGCCGCCCTCCCCGACCTCCCCGTTGCCCTCCTCGACCACCGGAGCCGCAGCCCCCGCCTCGCCGGAGTCCGTCGTCTCGCCGGAACGGCCAGATCCACTGCACGACCCGCCGGTTTTTCCGGTCCGGTAATAAACCGCCCGGTTCACTTGGTTTTCTTTTTAGAGTTTCGTTTTTTTTAAAAAACCGGTTTTCTGTTTTAGTCCAATTATTTAGAGAGCGTTCGCTGGTTAGAGTTAGAAAACGGACGTTCGTTCTGTAGAGTTTTTCTTTTTCTTTTTAAATTTTCGGTCAGGGACCTATCTATGAATACTTTTTCTACAGATTAGTCCCTGATTTTCAAACGACCATAACTTTTTGCTCGTTAGTCGGAATTCAACGAAACCAACGCCCACTTCTTTGTTATGATCTCCTCTATCCAGTAATCCAACTCAAACATGTTTTTAAAAGTTTAAAATTTGAATTAGATCAGAGTTGAATTTGAACTTCGTTTGATCATAACTTGAGTTTCGTAACTCCGATTTAGTTGATTCTTTTTGCAAATCGAAGCTCTTGACCTAAACTTTCTGATAAGGCCAAATTCACATAATTTTGGTACTGTTAGAAATTGTTTTATGTTTCAAGAGTTATTTGCTTGGTTTTGATGTTTTTTTTGAATCGTCTTCTCCGTTCTTTCTGATCTTTTGAGTGATTGCTTATGTGTGGTTACTATTGATTGCTTACGATAGATTGACCGGAGTGTGACGAGTAGAACTATCAAGAGTTTTGAGTGCGAATCATCTTTATCAACATTGCAGGCAAGTAACACTTTGATCATATCCCTTTCATACCCAGTTTTTATGCATTAGTTTCAACCCTCAAACATTGCATGAGTAGGATTGATAACATGTGGGTATTGGGAAGTAGTTGCTGAGGTAGGAACCTATTGCCCTGTTACTATCAAACCCTTGGGAGTTACTTCTCTGGCGTTGCTTATATTGCCATGCTATGCTCAGTAGACGTGGTTTGGGTATGAGTGAAATCCATGATGAGATGTGAGATTGTTATTTAATGGCTCAACTTAAGGTAGCAACTTAAATACACATCTGGGTGGATTGCTAGGGGCACCCTGGGGATATACCAGTGGACTTGCCCGGACACCTGGGGATATACCAGTGTTGTCCTAGGAGATCCCGTGGATATACCGTGTGGTCATCCTACGGTCCGCCACCCAGGCTCAAAGGGATCATGAGCTTATTCAAACTAGAAACTTACGTGTGCAGCCACAAGCCATTATGGGCTCTAGCATAGTTGATTAAGTTGTGCGAACTCTTACGGGTAGACTAGCAGATGTAGGGGAAAGTAGGTGTACCGGTTTACCCACATGTAAGGTGCTAGCGCTTCCTAAAGACTATGTCTCGGTCATTCGTTTCTCAAACATCATGTAGTGCGAGAAATCCAACGGAGGTGATCGAGTCTTGTGGGGAAAAGTGCACAAACCTCTGCAGAGTGTATAAACTAATCATGATTAGCCGTGTCCCCGGTTATGGACATCTTGATTATCTAGTTCTTGGATTATCCTGTTGATCTCATCACGTTACTTAATATAATTTGTTTGGGTTTAATGAGTACTTTTAATTGGGATTGAGGATGTCATCAACCATTCTCAATTTTTAACAACCAACATGATAGTTATATAAATTTTTTAATTTGCTGTATGGAAAAATTTGCTTTTCGCAAATACTGAAACCATAGAGCTGTCCACCAGCCATATATGCATGTAGTATAGCTTATTCTTTCATTACTCTCTATGTGTTACATTGCCAGCATATTCCATGTGCTGACCCGTTTTCGGGCTGCAACATTTCATGTTGTAGACTTTTCAGAGGACGAGTAAGTGATACGTCAGGGTTACGATTTCTACACTCAACTTTGCCGTTGGTGTTGATGGGAATCCACAACCTTGCTGCTTCCGCTATTTGGATTGAGGTAATAGTATTTACGCTACTTTATAAATGTGATTTACCTCTGTTATAAATCCTCAAGTACTGTGTGTGTCGGCATACCGATCCAGGGATGACAATTAAGCACAGAGACTTGATCCATTCGGGTCGGGTCGCTACAAGATGGTATAAGAGCACATGTTGACTGTAGGACGTGACCCTAGAAACTGACAAGCCCATAGGAAAGATTTTTCTCTACAACTTCATTTCAAAAAGATCTTTTACCTCTCTTCTCTTCTGAGCTTATTCAAATATTCCCTTTTAGTGAGACTATACCCCTTTTTTCTTTTGACCACTCGAAGCTTTGACCGATGAGACCACTCCAAGGAGACAAGATATCGGACAACTAAGACCATTTGGAATGAAGAGGATTTTACCGTGCATTACAATGACGAAAACTACAACGGTGAAGACTCCGAAGACTAGGATTATTTGAAGGCTTTGAAGAATTTCTGGATTTGTAAGACCTAGGAAGGTTACGCTTATGGAACTTGGCAGACTATGGAAGTTGTCAATACCCGAGATCAAGGTGTATTGGAGAAAGACTGGAACATGGAGCATCAGAACTCAAAGTTTTGTCAAGGAAAAGGTGTATCTATGTGCTTCACGTCCCGATATCATGCTAAGTGTGTGCATGTGTGCACGATATCAAGCTGCTCCTAAAGAATGTCATCTTAAGGCCGTGAAAAGGACAATGAGATACTTAATCCATACACCAAATTTTGGCATTTGGTACCCTAAGAGGGCCTCTTTCGATCTTGTTGGCTACTCCGACTCGGACTATGCCGGTGACAAGGTTGATAGAAAGTCCACTTCGGGTACTTGTCAATTTCTTGGCAGATCTCTTGTGTCTTGGTCTTCCAAGAAACAAAACTCGGTATCCTTATCCACCGCCGAAGCGGAATACATTGCCGTTGGTTCATGTTGTGCTCAATTACTTTGGATGACCTAAACTCTTAAAGATTATGGGATATATGTCATGTTCCATTACTTTGTGACAATGAAAGTGCTATCAAGATTGCTCACAATCCCGTGCAACACTCTCGAACTAAGCATATTGAAGTTCGTCGTCATTTCATTCGAGATCATGTTGCTAAGGGTGACATTAATCTTAAGCATGTTCGTACCGAAAAGCAATTAGCGGATATATTCACTAAACCACTTGATGAGAAAGTGTTTTGCAGGTTAAGAGGTGAATTGAACATTATTGATGCTTCAAACTTGGAGTAGGAACTCCATTGGATACATGCAAGACATGAGCTTATGACTAATCCTTGATATTTCCCTTATGATGATAATCTTATATCTTGGATATATTTGTACCTTGCATGTTATATAACCCTTGTAGGTACTTGGATAAATCTAAGTCTATGAGATTGCAGCTCACTCACATCTTGAGAAATCTCTACATCACCAAGTCTCTACATAATGGTGGTTGAAGACAAGGAAGCACGAAACCATTCAAACATATCCTTTGACAAATTCTATGTTGAGTTTCATGATTGTCATTTTGGATACACAAGTGCTCTTCCTTGCAAGAACTAACCCATGTAGGTAGGTGAACTCAAATTCCAAGTGGTGCTCCCAACTCTTGATGAGCTACATCAACCTTGAGCAACCCACACAAGTTCAACTACATGATCACGATCAACACCACCACCCAAGGTATGTCATTTCATCTTAGAGAAGCTTTATTCCAAGACATGAGTCAAAGCAACTCGACAAGATGTGAATACATCAAGATTCTTAAACGAAAAATGGTAACCCCATTTTGATCTCAAACGATGAGTATGACATATGATCAAGTGATCTCACTTGACTCCTAAGTCAATATACTCTAACATAGGTGACTTTGTCACCGCCCAATTCTAGATGAAGTTCTCTTGTGTTTCCTTTTGCATTTGTCTCATGCATATTTATTTCCCCTTTCAAAAAAAACTCCATCTAGATTTCTTTCTTTTCTTTTCTTTCGGTCTGCATTCCCTGCATCCAATTCATTGCAAATCTTTCAGTTAATTCTTTGCAAATCCTTTTGAGATCTTACTTGTCTAGTGAGCTGCGGTGACAAGTGTTTTCTCTGTGATGAACTCGTTCACGCCGGTTTCTTGTCTTCGGTCTAACCGAAATCTTTCGGTGCAACCGAAGCATACCACTCGGTGCCACCGATTTCACTACGAGAAAAACATTTTGCCACTTATTCCTGCATTACTATTGATCCAGCTCCACTCCATGAATCTTGTCCTCTACAAGCATCACATTTTTATCAGTGCTTTATGCTGTGAACCAAGGACCAAACCCATTCACGACAAATTCCAGAAGGCCCTTCTTGGAAATTGATGTCAAAGGGGGAGAGAGAGATCACATCAAAGCTTATCACTTCAACAGAGGGAGAAAGATATCTCCAGGGGGAGAGAATACTCAAGAAGAGAGTAATCTTCAAGGATCCCAGATGCTTGGTGTTCAAGACGAGAGATGCCATATGTCTTCTTGAGGGGAAAGACATGTTCATATGTGCTTATTTGCATTAGCTCTGTTCATTTGTTTCTTTGAGCTCTGATTTTGCATTTTGCTCTGATTTTCTGTTCCCTATCTTCTCCCAAGATCCCATGCTAGATTCAGGGGGAGCAAGACATCTAAGGGAAAGAAACTCTTTAAATTCATTGCACATCTTTACCTTTGGGGACATGTCTATATTCAATGTGGTACTTAGTACTCACTCTCTACATGTCATCCCAGTCTTGGTACTCTTGTGGCTTCTTTTGCTTGCTCTGGCTAATAGGTGTATCTGTGTTATCTAACCTTGTTTGCGCAGGTTCATTCTATCCTAAGCCAACTCAAGACCACAAGGTAAGTATATGCATCATAGTCATGTGTATGAGGAATTCTTGCTGATGTACATACTGTTTGCAAGAAGGACTCATGAGCATGAAGGTACATTTTCCATATTCACATGATTTGCTCTGATGCATATAGCCAAGATACATGTAACACATTGCTTACTCTGTCATGGTTATGCTCTCACATGCCTCTATATTCCATATTCACATGATTGCATACATGTAGGGGGAGCCTATGCATGTTACATGTCTTTCCAAAGCTTTACTTGCTATTCTTTATATGTTTATCTAAAGCTTTGATGTATGTTGTCATCAATTACCAAAAAGAGGGATATTGAAAGCACAAGTGCTCCCTGGGTTATTTTGGTAATTAATGTCAACATATCTCTTGTTGGACTAATACTTTTATCTAGTATGTTTCAGACAAGTTCAACAATGGAGTGGCATGGACTAGAGGATGTGGAACCTCTTCAAGATGCTAAGGACAAAGGATTGGCTCAAGCCTCAAGATCAAGACTCTACACTTTCTATTTTAGTGATCCAAGATCACAATGAGTCTATAGGAAAAGCCAATACTATCAAGAGGGGATGAGGTGTTGCTTAATGAGTTTCTTGCTCTACAGTACTTAGTGATATGCTCCAAAGCCCTCAACTACTTTCTCACATCCACATATGTCCTAAACCAAAAGTCAAACTCGGCCCCACCGATTCTTTCTACCCAGTGCCGCCGAGTTCAGATGTCTTAGCCAGTGCCACAAATCCTAGGCAAACCAGTTTCATCGATAGGGATCTCGGTCTCACCGAGATGGGATTGTAATCTCTCTGTGTATGTCCATTACAACATTCGGTCTAACCGAGTTTAAGTAATCGGTACTACCGAGATTACAATGCAAACTCTCTCGTTAACCTATTACCAAAATCGGTCCCACCGAGTTTGTGTAATCGGTCTCACCGAGTTTGCCTGACCAACTCTCTGGTTAGCTTATTACCAAAATCGGTCTCACCGAGTTTGTGTAATCGGTCTCACCGAGATTACGTTATGCCCTAACCCTAACCATATCGGTCCTACTGAGTTGCATGTCGGTCCCACCAAAAATCCAAACGGTCACTACATTTGCTAAATCGGTCCGACCGAGTTTATCAATTCGGTCCCATCGAGTTTAGCAAGTTGTGTGTAACGTTAGATTTTGTGTGGAGGCTATATATACCCCTCCACCCACTCTTCATTCATGGAGAGAGCCATCAGAACGAACCTACACTTCCAGCATCCATTTTCTGAGAGAGAACTACCTACTCATGTGTTGAGACCAAGATATTCCATTCCTACCATATGAATCATGATCTCTAGCCTTCCCCAAGTTGCTTTCCACTCAAATCTTCTTTCCACCAAATCCAAATCCTGTGAGAGAGAGTTGAGTGTTGGGGAGACTATCATTTGAAGCACAAGAGCAAGGAGTTCATCATCAACACACCATTTGTTACTTCTTGGAGAGTGGTGTCTCCTAGATTGGCTAGGTGTTTATGACCCACAAGTATAGGGGATCTAACGTAGTCCTTTTGATAAGTAAGAGTATCGAACCCAACGAGGAGGAGAAGGAAATGATAAGCGGTTTTCAGCAAGGTATTCTCTGCAAGTACTGAAATAAGTGGTAACAGATAGTTTTGTGATAAGGTAAATTGTAACGAGCAACAAGTAACAAAAGTAAATAAGGTGCATCAAGGTGTCCCAATCCTTTTTGTAGCAAAGGACAAGCCGGAACAAACTCTTATAATAGGAAAAGCGCTCCCGAGGACACATGGGAATATCGTCAATCTAGTTTTCATCACGCTCATATGATTCGCGTTCGGTACTTTGATAATTTGATATTTGGGTGGACCGGTGCTTGGGTGCTGTTCTTACTTGAACACGCATCCCACTTATGATTAACCTCTATTGCAAGCATCCGCAACTACAACAAAAGTATTAAGGTAAACCTAACCATAGCATGAAACATATGGATCCAAATCAGCCCCTTACGGAAGCAACGTATAAACTAGGGTTTAAGCTTCATCACTCTAGCAACCCATCATCTACTTATTACTTCCCAATGCCTTCCTCTAGGCCCAAATAATGGTGAAGTGTTATGTAGTCGACGTTCACATAACACCACTAGAGGTTAGACAACATACATCTTATCAAAATATCGAACGAATACCAAATTCACATGACTACTAATAGCAAGACTTCTCCCTTGTTCTCAGGAACAAACGTAACTACTCACAAAGCATATTCATGTTCATAATCAGTGGGGCAAAAATATGCATAAAGGATCTGAACATATGATCTTCCACCAAGTAAACCAACTAGCATCAACTACAAGGAGTAATCAACACTACTAGCAACCTACTAGCACCAATCCCGGACTTGGAGACAAGAATTGGATACAAGAGATGAACTAGGGTTTGGAGATGAGATGGTGCTGGTGAAGATGTTGATGGAGATTGCCCTCTCCCGATGAGAGGAGCGTTGGTGATCATGATGGCGATGATTGCCCCTCCCGGGAGGAAGTGTCCCGGCCGAGAACAATTTGTGCGAAGCCCTAGATTGGTTCCGCCAAGGTTCCGCCTCGTGGCGGCGGAGTCTCGTCCCGAAAGGTTGCTTATGATTTTTTTCTCATCGAAAGAGCTCATATAGGAGAAGATGGGCATCGGAGAGCCACCAGGGGGCCCACGAGGTAGGGGGGCGCGCCCAGGGGGGTAGGGCGCGCCCCCACCCTCGTGAGCAGGGTGTGGGCCCCCTGGCCTTCATCTTTGGCGACGATTTTTTATATTTATTTTTAGACATTCCATGGAGTTTCAGGACTTTTGGAGTTGCACAGAATGGGTCTCCAATATTTGCTCCTTTTCCAAAATTCTGCATTCCAAATTTCCGGCATTCTCCCTCTTCATGTAAACCTTGTAAAATAAGAGAGAATAGCCATAAGTATTGTGACATAAAGTGAAATAACAGCCCAAAATGCGATAAATATCGATATAAAAGCATGATGCAATATGGACGTATCAACTCCCCCAAGCTTAGACCTCGCTTGTCCTCAAGCGAAAAGCTGATAACAATAAATATGTCCTCATGTTTAGAGGTAGAGGCGTCGATAAAAATAAAATACGGACATGAAGGCATCATGATTATTCTCATAACAGCAACATATATTGATTTGTCATATGATTACTCATGTTCAAATGATGATCTTTTCAAAGTGCAAAAGTATGAATCAGAAACCTTATTGAGCACCAACAAATTATACCCTCAGTCATTGAAGCAATTGCAATTTATCATAACATCAGAAAGAGTCTATGTCAGAGCTTAAAAGCAAGTCCACGTACTCAACTATCACTTAGTCTTCATAATTGCTAACACTCACGCAATACTTGTGGTTACGGAGTTTTAACCGGACACAGAGAAAGATAGGGGCTTGTAGTTTTGCCCCACAACCTTTTACCTCAAGGGTAATGTCAACAATAATAATTCATGCTCCCCCATCCAATTAGATATATATATATATATATATATATATATATATATATATATATATATATATATATATATATATATATATATATATATATATATATCATGTTCTTTCCAACATGCTGAGCTTGCCAAAGGATAAAATAAAAAGGAGAAGGTGAAGATCACCGTGACTCTTGCATAAGGTAGAAGATAATAATAAAATATATATATATATATATATATATATCATGTTCTTTCCAACATGCTGAGCTCGCCAAAGGATAAAATAAAAAGGACAAGGTGAAGATCACTGTGACTCTTGCATAAGGTAGAAGATAATAATAAAAGATAGGCCCTTCGCAGAGGGAAGCAGAGGTTGCCATGCGCTTTTATGGTTGGATGCACAAAATCTTAATGCAAAAGAACGTCACTTTATATTGCCCCTTGTATGTCGAACTTTATTATGCAGTCCGTCGCTTTTATTACTTCCACAACAAGTTCGTACAAATCTTATTTCTCTGCACTAATAAGTCATGCATATTTAGAGAGCATTTTTTATTGCTTGCACCGATGACAACTTACTTGAAGGATCTTACTCAATCCATAGGTACATATGATGGACTCTCATGGCTAAATTGGTTTAAAGGTATTTGGAAGCACAAGTAGTATCTCTACTTGGTGCTGAGAATTTGGCTAGCATGAGGGGGAAAGGCAAGCTCAACATGTTAGGAGATCCATGACAATATACTTTGTCTCGGATATAAGAAAACATAACTCATTAGGTTGTCTTCCTTATACAACATCAACTCTTTAGCATGTCGTATTTTAATGAGTGTTCCCAATGATAAAAGATGTCAATGATAATATATCTATATGTGAAACCTCTCTCTCCTTATTACTTCCTATTAATTGCAACGGTGACCAAAACTATATTTGCCAACTCCCAACAAATTTTAATCATCATACTCTTTCTATGTGAAGTCATTACTTTCAATAAGACCAATATGAACTCTTTGTTTCTTTTTATTCTTTTCTTTTATTCACTCAAGATCATGGCAAAGTAATCAAGCCCTTGACTCAACACAAATCTTTATTATATATAGCTCACGGACTCGATTGCATAGAGGGATCATAAAGCAAAACTTCAAGACTAGATCATGCCATGAATTTATTCTACTATATCAAGATACTACTAATAGGATCGAACTAAGAAAAACGGTAAAGATCGGAGTTGTGATGGTGATACGATACCGGGGCACCTTCCCCAAGCTTGGCAGTTGCCAAGGGGAGTGCCCATACCCATGTGATTATGTCTCCTTCTTTGTTGTTGGCGGTGGAGGTGTTGTTGATGATGCAAGCTTGTCGTCCACCTTCCATGGCATAGGCTCACCCTCATAGAAGGATGATCGAGTCTTCGGAATCCTCAAATCTGCAACGGAAACAGCTCGAAACGAAAACAGAGGATATTTGCGTGATACGGTCGTCAAGACCTTCGGCAGAATATATAATGAATTTTTACCGACCAAAATACGCATCGTGCAAGAAAACGGAGTCCGAAGGGCACACGAGGTGCTCACGAGGTAGGGGGGCGCGCCCAGGGGGGGTAGGGCGCGCCCTCCACCCTCGTGGAGGCCTCGTGTCCTCCCCGGACTACTACTTATTTTTCTATTATTCTAAATATTCCAAAACGGAGAAATATTGCCTTAGAATTTGTTTTGGAGTCGGTTTACTTACCGTAACACATACCTATTCCTTTTGAGTCCTGAACGCGTTCTGGAAAGTGTCCCTTATGTATTCCTCCGGGGTTACGGTTTCAATAATATTAGTTTCAACATTTATACGATTACCTGAGATATAGTGTTTGATCCTTTGACCGTTTACCACCTTCGGATTTGTGCCTACGAAGTTGTTGATCTTTATGGCACCGGAACGATAGATCTCTTCGATAACGTAGGGACCTTCCCATTTGGAGAGAAGTTTTCTTGCAAAAAATCTTAAACGAGAGTTGTATAGCAATACATAATCACCTACATTAAACTCACGCTTTTGTATCCTTTTTTCATGCCATCTTTTAACTTTTTCTTTAAATAACTTGGCATTTTCATAAGCTTGGGTTCTCCATTCATCAAGTGAGCTAATATCAAATAACCTCTTCTCACCGGCAAGTTTGAAATCATAGTTGAGCTCTTTAATAGCCCAATATGCCTTATGTTCTAGTTCGAGAGGTAAGTGACATGCTTTTCCATAAACCATTTTATACGGAGACATACTCATAGGATTCTTATATGCAGTTCTATAGGCCCATAATGCATCATCAAGTTTCTTGGACCAATTCTTTCTAGACCTATTGACAGTCTTTTGCAAAATTAGTTTGAGCTCTCTATTACTTAATTCTACTTGACCACTAGACTGCGGGTGATATGGAGATGCAATTCTATGATTAACATCATATTTAGCAAGCATTTTACGGAAAGCACCATGAATAAAGTGTGAACCACCATCAGTCATTAAATATCTAGGGACTCCAAACCTCGGAAAAATAACTTCCTTAAGCATTTTAATAGAAGTGTTCTGATCAGCACTACTAGTTGGAATAGCTTCTACCCACTTAGTAACGTAATCAACAGCAACTAAAATATGTGTATATCCATTAGAGGCAGGAAAAGGTCCCATATAATCAAAGCCCCAAACATCAAATGGTTCAATAACAAGTGAATAATTCATAGGCATTTCTTGGCGTCTACTAATATTACCAATTCTTTGACATTCATCACAATACAAAACAAACTTACGGGCAACTTTGAAGAGAGTAGGCCAATAAAAACCAGATTGCAATACCTTATGTGCAGTTCTATCTCCAGCGTGGTGTCCTCCATAAGCTTCGGAGTGACACTTGCGTAGGATCTATTCCTGTTCATGCTCAGGTACACAACGTCTAATAACACCATCTACTCCTTCTTTATAAAGATGTGGATCATCCCAAAAGTAATGCCTCAAATCATAAAAAACTTTTTCTTTTGTTGGTATGTGAAACTAGGTGGTATAAATTTAGCAACAATATAATTAGCATAATCAGCATACCATGGAGTGCTACGAGAAGTGCTTACGACATTTAATTGTTCATCAGGAAAGCTATCATCAATAGGTAGTGGGTCATCAAGAACATTCTCTAACCTAGATAAGTTGTCTGCAACGGGGTTCTCAGCTCCTTTTCTATCAACAATATGCTTTCTTAAGTATTTCAAATGCTTCTACACAATCATCATCAAAGACAAATGCTACATCTTTTTGTAATAAATTAGTCAGAGGCCGAGAAATTTTTGAGAAGTCCTTAATGAACCTCCTATAAAATCCGGCGTGACCAAGGAAACTTCTTATACCTTTGATGTCCTTGGGACATAGCATCTTTTCAATAACATCAACCTTGGCTTTATCAACTTCAATACCTCTTTCGTAAACTTTGTGCCCCAAGACAATACCTTCATTAACCATAAAGTGGCACTTTTCCCAATTCAAGACAAGATTAGTTTCTTCACATCTCTGCAAAACTCGATCAAGATTGCTCAAGCAATCATCAAAAGAGGAACCATAGACGGAAAAGTCGTCCATGAAAACCTCACAAATCTTTTCACAAAAATAAGAGAATATAGCAATCATGCATCTTTGAAAGGTAGCAGGTGCATTACATAAACCAAAAGGCATACGTCTATAAGCACCAAAAGGGCATGTAAAAGTAGTCTTTGATTGATCTTTAGCCGACACAGGTATTTGAGAGAAACCAGAATAACCATCTAGAAAGCAATAATGTGTATGTTTGCATAATCTTTCTAACATTTGATCAATAAAAGGTAACGGGTAATGATCTTTCTTAGTAGCTTTATTTAATTTGCGGAAATCAATTACCATCCTATAACCTGTGATAATTCTTTGCGGAATTAATTCATCTTTATCATTAGGGACAACAGTAATACCTCCCTTCTTAGGGACACAATGGAGAGGACTTACCCACTGACTATCAGCAACGGCATAAATTATACCTGCCTCCAGAAGCTTGAGTATTTCTTTCCTTACCACTTCTTTCATTTTAGGATTCAAACGTCGTTGAGGATCACGAACTGGTTTGGCGTCCGCTTCCAAATTTATTTTATCTGACATAGAGTGGGACTAATGCCCTTAAGGTCATCAAGAGTATATCCAATAGCTGCACGGTGCTTCTTCAGAGTTTCCAATAATCTTTCTTCTTCATGCTCTGAAAGGTTAGCACTAATAATAACAGGATACATTTTCTTTTCATCAAGATAAGCATATTTAAGATTATCAGGCAACGGTTTAAGCTCAAACACGGGATCACCCTTTGGTGGAGGAGGATCCCGTAGGATTTCAACAGGCAAATTATGTTGCAGAATAGGTTCCTGTTTAAAGAATACTTCATCTATTTCCCTTCTTTCATTCATGAACATCTCATTTTCATGGTCTAGCAAATAGTGTTCTGAAGGATCACTAGGAGAATGCGACAATAGAAGCAGGACCAATAATTTCATCCTTACTAGGCAATTCTTCCTCACGATGTTGTTTACTAAATTTAGAGAAATTAAACTCATGAACCATATCATCCAAGCCAATAGTAACAACATTCTTTTTGCAGTCTATCTTAGCATTAACAGTATTCAAGAAGGGTCTACCAAATATAATGGGACAAAAGCTATCTTGTGGAGAACCAAGAACAAGAAAATCAGCAGGATATTTAGTTTTCCCACACAAGACTTCAACATCTCTAACAATTCCCACTGGTGAAATAGTATCTCTATTGGCAAGCTTAATTGTGACATCAATTTCTTCTAACTCAATAGGTGCAATATCATGCATAATTTCTTTATATAAGTCAATGGGTATAACACTATCACTAGCACCCATATCACATAAGCCATGATAACAATGATCTCCTATTTTAATAGAAATAACAGGCACGCCTACCACATGTCTATGTTTATCTCTATCACAGGGTTTAGCAATTCTAGCAGTTTCACCAGAGAATTGAATGACATGCCCATCAATATTATCAGATAAGAGATCTTTAACAATAGCAATATTAGGTTGTACTTTGACTTGCTCAGGAGGTGTATAAGTTCTAGTATTGCTTTTACGAACAACAGTTGAAGCTTTAGCATGATCCTTTACTCTAACAGGGAAAGGTGGTTTCTCAACATAAGAGGTGGGAACAATAGGATCATTATAAGTGATAGTCTTTTCTTCAACTTTAATAGGTGCAGCTACTTTTACTTCTATGGGAGGATGATATTTAAACCACTTCTCCTTAGGGAGATCAACATAAGTGGCAAAAGATTCACAGAAAGAAGCTACTATCTCAGAGTCAAGTCCATATTTAGTGCTAAACTTACGGAAAATATCGGTATCCATAAAAGATTTAACGCAATCAAACGTAGATGTCATACCTGACTCCTTACCTTCGTCGAGGTCCCAATCTTCAGAGTTGCGTTTAATTCTATCCAATAAATTCCATTTGAATTCAATAGTCTTCATCATAAAAGAGCCAGCACAAGAAGTATCAAGCATGGTGCGATTGTTATCAGAAAGCCAAGCATAAAAATTTTGAATAATTATTTCTCTTGGAAGCTCATGATTGGGGCATGAATATAACATTGATTTAAGCCTCCCCCAAGCTTGAGCGATGCTTTCTCCTTCGCGAGGCCAAAAATTATATATATAATTGTGATCACGATGAACAAGATGCATAGGGTAATACTTTTGATGAAATTCCAATTTCAATCTTTTATAGTTCCATGATCTCGTATCACATAGCCTATACCATGTCAATGTGTCTTCCTTCAAAGATAAAGGAAAAGCCTTCTTCTTAACAACATCATCGGGTACACCTGCAAGCTTAAATAATCCACAAATTTCATCCACATATATTAAGTGCTCATCAGGGTGCTTTGTTCCATCTCCTGTAAAAGGATTAGCTAGCAGTTTTTCCATCATACCCGAAGGAAATTCAAAAGGAGTTTCATTTTCAATAGGTTCAGTAGGTTGAGTAGGTTGAGGAGCAACTCTTTGTTCTACTGGACGGGTGAAGATACCCCGAACAAGCCCCTCGCACAATTACTTTCCATAGTAACAAGTGACGTAAAATTTCAGCACACTAAATAAATTTTTCCTTACCAAATTCCACCTACAAAGGCACTTCACTCCCGACAGCGGCGCCGGAAAAGTCTTGATGACCCACAAGTATAGGGGATCTATCGTAGTCCTTTTGATAAGTAAGAGTGTCGAACCCAACGAGGAGCGTATGAAATGATAAGCGGTTTTCAGCAAGGTATTCTCTGCAAGTACTGAAATAAGTGGTAACAGATAGTTTTGTGATAAGGTAAATTGTAACGAGCAACAAGTAACAAAAGTAAATAAGGTGCAGCAAGGTGGCCCAATCCTTTTTGTAGCAAAGGACAAGCCGGAACAAACTCTTATAATAGGAAAAGCGCTCCCGAGGACACATGGGAATATCGTCAAGCTAATTTTCATCACGTTCATATGATTCGCGTTCGGTACTTTGATAATTTGATATGTGGGTGGACCGGTGCTTGGGTGCTATTCTTACTTGAACAAGCATCCCACTTATGATTAACCTCTATTGCAAGCATCCGCAACTACAACAGAAGTATTAAGGTAAACCTAACTGAGGGAGTCCCGGACTAGGGGGTGTCCGGATAGCCGGACTATCGTCACGGCCGGACTCCAAGACTATGAAGATACAAGATTGAAGACTTCGTCCCGTGTCCGGATGGGGCTTTCCTTGGCGTGGAAGGAAAGCTTGGCTATACGTTTTTGTAGATCTCCCCCCATTGTAACCGACTCTGTGTAACCCTAACCTATCCGGTGCCTATATAAACCGGAGGGTTTTAGTCCGTGGGGCGAACAACAATCATACCATAGGCTAGCTTCTAGGGTTTAGCCTCCTTGATCTCGTGGTAGATCTACTCTTGTACTACCCATATCATCAATATTAATCAAGCAGGAGTAGGGTATTACCTCCATCGAGAGGGCCCGAACCTTACCATCCGCCTAGACGCACAGTTCGGGACCCCCTACCCGAGATCCGCCGGTTTTGAACCGACATTGGTGCTCTCATTGAGAGTTCCTTTGTGTCGTCACCGATAGGCCCGATGGCTCCTTCGATCATCAACAACGACGCGGTCCTGGGTGAGACTTTTCTCCCCGGACAGATCTTCGTATTCGGCGGCTTTGCACTGCGGGCCAATTCGCTTGGCCATCTGGAGCAGATCGAAAGCTACGCCCCTGGCCATTAGGTCAGATTTGGAAGTTTAAACTATACGGCCGATATCCGCGGAGACTTGATCTTCGACGGATTCGAGCCGCAGCCAAGCTGCCGCCAAGACCGCTCCTCGATGGGCATGATCTAGCTCTACAGCCAAACAAAGGCCGGAGGCCGCACCGATCCGCTCCGACCCTTAATCCGGAGCCGGATTCCCCGATCGAGGACGAGTGGTTGGACACCGCCTCGGGGGCTACAATCTCTACGGCGATTGAGCCGAACTCCATCCCTGTCCTTTGCGAAGACCTCGACTCCAGGGTGCCGGACTCCGAACCCTCCGCGCCCCTGCCAATCGAATCCGATTGGGCGCCGGTCATGGAGTTCACTGCCGCGGACATCTTTCAGCACTCGCCCTTTGGCGACATCCTGAATTCACTAAAGTCTCTCTCTTTATCCGGAGAGCCCTGGCCGGACTACGGACATGAAGGTTGGGATGCGAACGACGAAGAAATTCAACGCCCACCCACCACCCACTTTGTAGCCACTGTCGATGATTTAACCGACATGCTAGACTACGACTCCGAAGACATCGACGGTATGGACGACGATGCCGGAGACGACCAAGACCCAGCGCCTACAAGGCACTGGAAGTCCACCTCGTCATATGACATATATATGTTGGACATCCCAAAAGATGGGAACGGCGATGGAACAACAGAGGATGACCCCTCCAAGAAACAGCCAAGCGCCCGGCGTCGTGGCGCCGCTCTAAATCCCGCCACAATAAAAAGCGGTGATTCCGCACGGAGATAATAACACCCGGACGGTCCGAAGAGAACCCCTCCAGCAGGACTCAGCGCAGGAGGAGGGAGAAGCAAGTCCGCAACGGTCTGTGCGAAAAAAGAGAGGTTGAGGGCGATAATTATGCGCCTCCCTCCAAGATGAGGCAAGCCTCGGCGGCAGCGAGTTTGTCGTGCTGAGGATCCCGCCCGAACAGGAGCGTTTCAAACGCAGGCTCATAGCCACGGCAAGCAGCCTCAAGAAAAAGCAGCAACAGCTTAGAGCTGACCAAGACACGCTAGGCGACAGATGGATCAAGTCCTTGCAGCGAAGAGTATGAACTCGAACGCCCTCAAAATCTACCCCAAACGCGGGCCGTTGCCTCGACTAGAGGAGGAAGCACCCAAGTCACCAGCGCATGACATGGCAGACCGGCCACCCTGCGGCCGCTGACAGAAGCCTCTCGGCCCTCCGCTCAAGCCACGCCCCGACGCCGCTCAAAAAGTACCAAGGCACGGGAAAACGCGCCGGATTTGCGAGATATATTGGAGGATAAGGCAAAACATACAAGATCGATCTACGGATCGCGTGGGCGCCCAGCAATGCGGGATGATTACCGTCGCGCCGGATACAGCAAAACCGGTCGGGCCAAACATAGTAGACAAAGCTCATATGAGCTACGTCGTGATATAGCCCAATACAGAGGCGCCGCACACCCACTATGCTTCACAGATGAAGTAATGGATCATCAAATCCCCGAGGGCTTCAAGCCCGTAAACATCGAATCATAGGATGGTACCATAGATCCTGCGGTCTGGATCGAGGACTATCTCCTCCATATCCACATGGCCCGCGGTGATGATCTACATGCCATCAAATACCTCCCACTCAAGCTTAAAGGACCAGCTTGACATTGGCTCAATAGCTTGCCGGCCGAATCAATTGGTTGTTGGGAGGACACGGAAGCCGCATTCCTTGATAACTTCCAGGCACATATATGCGACCACCGGGCCGATGACCTTAGCCACATAATTCAGCAGCCGGAAGAATCGGCGGACAATTCTGGACTCGGTTCCTAACAAAAAAATTCAAATCGTTGACTGTGCGGATGCAGAGGCCCTTGCAGCCTTCAAACATAACATCCGCGACGAGTGGCTTGCCCGGCACCTAGGACAGGAAAAGCCGAAATCTATGGCAGCCCTCACAACCCTCATGACTCGCTTTTGTGCGGGAGAGGACAGCTGGCTAGCTCGAAGCAACAACTTGGCCAAACATCCTGCTAGTCCGGATACCAAGGACATCAATGGCAGGTCGCGCCGCAACAAGAACAAGTGCCGCATTAACAGCGATAATACTGAAGATATGACCGTCAATGCCGGATTCAGAGGCTCTAAACCCGGTCAGCGGAAGAAGCCATTCAAAAGAAATACCCAGGGCCCGTCCAACTTGGACCGAATACTCGATCGCTTGTGCCAGATACATGGCACCCCTGAAAAACCAGCCAATTACACCAACAAGGATTGTTGGGTGTTCAAGCAAGCAGGCAAGTTAAGTGCCGAACTCAATGACAAGGGGCTGCATAGCGATGACGAGGAAGAGCCCCGGCCGCTGAACAATAGAGGACAAAAAGGTTTTCCCACACAAATGCGGACGGTGAACATGATATACGCAACCCACATACCCAAAAGGGAGCGGAAGCGTGCACTACGGGATGTATATGCGATGGAGCCAGTCGCCCCAAAGTTCAACCCATGGTCTTCCTGCCCGATCACCTTCGATCGAAGGGACCACCCCACTAGCATCCGTCACGGCGGCTTCGTCGCATTGGTTCTTGACCCAATTATTGTGGATTTCACCTCACCGAGTCCTGATGGACGGCGGTAGCAGCCTGAACCTGCTTTATCAGGATACAGTGCGCAAAATGGGCATAGACCCCTCAAGGATTAAACCTACCAAGACGACCTTCAAAGGCGTCATACCGGGTGTAGAGGCCAATTGTATAGGCTTAGTCACACTCGAAGTGGTCTTCGGATCTCCGGATAACTTCTGAAGCGAAGAGTTAATCTTCGATATCGTCCCATTCCGCAGCGGCTATCATGCACTGCTCGGACGAACCGCATTTGCAAAGTTCAATGCGGTGCCGCACTATGCATACCTCAAGCTCAAGATGCCAGGCCCTCGAGAAGTAATCACGGTCAATGGAAACACCGAACGCTTTCTCCAAATGGAGGAGCATACGGCGGCCCTCGCGGCGGAGGTGCAAAGCAGCCTCTCACGGCAATTCTCGAGTCCGGCCACTAAGCGTCCGGACACCGCCAAGCGCGCCCGAGTAACCTGCAACAAGACCACCTGGCACGATTCAAGCACGAGTAGCAATCCGGCCCCAACCCCAGCCCTCGCGAAATTGCGAAGCTAGTATTACGCGTACATAATTACGCTCTGGAGATACCATGGGCATATGGGAGGGGCAAGACAACGGCACGCCAAGAATGCGGCTCGACTGCACCAGCGGCTCCCGTGTGTGTCATTTCTTTTTTTTTTCTTCCTTTTTTTTACTTTCAGGACTCCGTCTTTGAGAAGTCCTGTCCGGCACTTGAATCGCCGAACTCACGATGCAACAGCCAGGGAAGCGGAAAGCCACGTCGAGTGTTCAGGTGGTCTCTATTGCGAGCATTATACCTGTTTTACATATCATCCAGCAGCTTACCCCTGGAGGGGACATGTTAGATAGTCCCATCCCTTGCTTATCGCACTATTTGTATCGTTCTGCTTCCATTGCAGTACCTTTTTGAATAAACAATACATAGCTTTTGCTTATTATTGCTCTACTTTCTTTATGTATACATATGTTCATTTCACGAAATGTTGCAACCGTACACTTTGGTACGGCCAATACACCAGGGGCTTAAGTATCCCAAAATTATGGTGTAATAAGTCCGAACACTTTCACAAGTGCGGCACCCCGAACTTATAGCATTATATGAATTGGCTCCGAATCATGTCTTGGGTCAATACTTGGGTTTGCCCGGCTCCCGTGTTTTGGTACCTTACGTTCCGCTATATCGGCTAAGGTAGCACCGGGAGAACCACTGCGATTGTGCCCCAGTTATGCTGGGTCGAGCACCTCAGTGGAGAAAGCTAAAACTGACCGTCATGATAGGGCGAGAGCCGTCGCTGTTCGAGAGGTTTTTTCGGGTCCCTAAAGACTTATGCCGCTTAGAGCGAGGAACCGGAATTGTCCGCCAAGGCGTGGATAGCGCCCGAACTCGGTCTTCCGAATACTAGGGGCTTTCCGAAATTTAAAATTATAGAATTCTATGGCTAAGTGAGAGTGTTCAAGCATTATAAGTCCGGTTGCCTTGTTCGTTGTGTTGAGCGCCTCCTAGATGGACCCAAGAATGGGAACAAGAGTGCTCAAGTTTATCCCGAACACCCCAAAGACTTTCGTGGCATGGGGGCTGAAGCCAACGACTTGCCATCTCTCAATTTTGATAAACGGCCGCACAGAAGGTAATATTTTAAATTAATAAGCGTTGCTTAGCGCATATGAACAAGTTTTCAGCGTACAGGATAACAAATGCGAGTTTATTCAAAAATTACATCCTTGGAGCACTCATCCGCTATTCGGCGGGCACCCTTCAGGAGGCCCTCATAGTACATTTCGGGCGTGCGATGCTCATGGCCCTTCGGTGGCCCGTCTGTCACAAGCCTCTCCGCATCCAGCTTGCCCCAGTGCACTTTAGCACGGGCAAGGGCCCGACGGACACCTTCAATGCAGACGGAGCGCTTGATGACTTCAATCCGTGGACAGGCGTCCACCAGCCGCTGCACCAAGCCGAAGTAGCTCCCAGGCATGGCCTCCAATGGCCACAACCGAGCTATAAGGCCCTTCATGGCCTGTTCGGCGACCTTATGGAGCTCGACCAGCTGCTTCAGCTGGTCGCTCAGGGGCACCGGATGGTCGGCCTCAGCATACTGAGACCAGAACGCCTTCTCCGTGGAGCTCCCCTCCTGGGCGTGGTAGAATCGGCAGCATCGGCGCCTCTGAGGGCAAATCTGCGAATGCTCATGGAGAGCTCCGAATCCGGGTAAGTAACAGGTAATTGACTTTTACATTCTTGCTTTGCATAAAGAATGCCTTACCCGCCGCTATCTTCTTTAGTGCTTCAATTTCTTGGAGGGCTTTATGGGCCTCGGCCTTAGCAGCTTTGGCAATCTCAAGAGCCGAGGCAAGCTCGGACTCGGGTCTTGAGTCACACTCCAAACCCTCGTGTTTTTTCACGAGAATCTAGAGCTCTTGCCGCACCTCCGCCCATTGCGCCTCCCTTTCTCTCGCTCGGTGTGTTCACAGCCGCTTTGTTTCGACAGCGGACACCGCTTCCCTCAGGGTCACCACCTCGTTCGTGGCCCTGCAGTACCCATGTTATTCCTGTTATTTTTCACAACCAAAACCTTTTCTATAAGGTATTTCTTTAATAAGGTATTACTTACCTTCCTTGTCCTCGAGCTCCTTCTTGGCTTGTCCGAGCTCGTTCTCGGACCGCTCGAGGTTCTGCTTCAATGCATTGACCTCTGCAGTCAGTGCGGCAGAGGTCAGCAGCCCAGCCTGCATTCCCATATTGACATACTTATGTTAGACTCCCGCTTATATCTTTTTAGATCCTCAGTCCGGCTTTTCTTTCCGAACACCGAACTAAGCATCAGGGGCTACTGTCTATGCGGTTATATTTTTACATATTCTAAAACTTACCTCAAAGCCTGTTAGAAGGCTGGTACAGGCTTCGGTCAGTCCGCTCTTGGCGGACTGAACTGTCCGGATCACCGCACTCATAACAAAGCGGTGCTCCACCTCGATGGAAGCGACGTTAAGCGCTTCGATAAATATCCGGTGCCTCCGGTTGGGACGGAGGACACGGCGTCTTACCCTTCTTTCAAGGGTCCGCTTGCCGGACTCGGAACCACCGAAGGTTCCGGCATGGAGACCGGACAAGGGTCGGGCCTAGAGCCCTTGGGGGTCTTGCCCCCCGCGCGCCTGGAGTCCGGGAGGTTGCCTTGTGGCACCTCTTGCGCTACCTCCTCTTGACCAAGTCCCTCTTGGGGCCCTTGGCCACAAGGCCGCCTGCAGCGTGAGGCGAGGAGGCGGTCGGAAGCGAGGTACTCTCCATTTCCGACGAGCCTGTGGACCCGCTCGATGAATCGGCGAACTCGCCCTTGGGCGGGCTGCACGGTTGTTCGACATTAGAGAACACTCTGCAATAATAAAGAGCCATGGGTATCCGGACACTTACGATCTCGCCAGGGGCTTGGCCCTCGTAGGCCAATCCTCCTCGTCGTCGTCGACGTTGGTGGAGAAGTCCGGAGGAAGGGTTCTTCCCTTCTTGGACCCTCCGGCCTCCCCAGTCGGGGCGGCCTTCCTTTTCTTCTCCTCCCCCGCTAAGGGAGGAGCTTCTTCTTCTTTCTCCTCGTCTTCAGGAGAAGATTCCGCTTTGGAATCTGACAGCACCTGGCGTCGGGAGCTCCTTCGAGTTCCCGTGGCCTCCTTCTTGGCCTTCTTCTCCGGCACCACATCGGGTGCCGGAGCCAGCAGTCCCATCAATCGGGCGTCCACTGGGTCTTCTGGCAAAGGAGCCGGACAGTTAATCTGTCCGGACGTCTTCAGCCAGTCCTGTCAAAAAATAGGGAGTTTTTAGATCCCACATAGAGTCAATCTATGAAAAAAGAGTCCCGTAAAGGGTAAAATAACTTACCTCGCCGGCTTGACGCTGCGAGCTGTATCCGCGATCTTTGGTAGCGGATGCTGGGGCTTCGGCGCCCTTGAACAGCACCTTCCAGGCGTCTTCGTACGTAGTGTCGAAGAGCCGGCTCAAGGTTTGGTGCTGTGCCGGATCGAACTCCCACAAGTTAAAGTCCCTTTGTTGGCATGGGAGAATCCGGCGGATGAGCATCACCTGGATTACGTCGACAAGCCTAAGATTCTTGGCCACCAGGTTTCGGACGCATGTTTGAAGTCCGGATGTCTCGTCCGAATTCCCCACGTCGAGCCCGTCTCTTTCCATGATGAGAGCCGTGTGGGGAAGCCAGATCTGAATTGGGGCCGCCACCCATTTGGTGTTGCGGGGCTCGGTGATGTAGAACCACCCCGATTGCCACCCCTTTATTGTCTCCACGAAGGCGCCTTGAGCCATGGGACTTTGGCCATCTTGCCGACCATGGCGCCTCCGCACTCCAGCAGCGGCCGCCCACTACCTTCGGCCGGACGTTGAAGATCTTCAGCCATAAGCGAAGTGGGGCTGGATGCAGAGGAAGGCCTCGCACCTGACGATAAATGCCGAGATGTTGAGGATAAAATTGAGGGCAGGTCGTGCAAGTCCAGGCCGTAGTAGAACATGAGCCCCGGACAAATGGGTGAAGAGGAAAACCTAGTCCGCGGAGGAAGTGGGGAGAAACACCACCCTCTCACGGGGCCCGAGGGTCGGAATGAGCTGCCCTCGTCGGGAAGCTCAGGCGCGATGTTGCGGACAAGTATCCGCCTCCCTTGATCTTGCGATGTGCCCCTCCGTGACGGAGGAGGCCATCCACCCTGCCTCCGCCTCGACATGATTGGAGAAAGGTTGAGGTGGGATGTGCGGACTTGGGCGCTGGAGCTCGAAAAGTAGGAAATGGATAAGCAAAGGAGGAGGAAGGCGTAGGTGAAAAGGTGGATCCTTATCCCCTTATATAGACGGACGAAGCTATCCCCACCAGCCTGGTAAAACTCGCTTATTTCCCAAGCGCCGTAATCAATGGCGCGGATGGGTTACCACGTCTATATTGATGAGAATCCCGGAATAAGGGGCACGATCTATGCTTTGATAAGGCGTGCCAAGGAAACCGCCTCGCTAAACACGCTGAGGTGGAAAGCAGAAAACGATTCATATAAAGGCCTGGCGTGTGGTGTGATGTCACGCGCGGAATACGTCGGCAGATCTGTAAGAATTATTCTCTCTACGGTGTTATGTGGAACTTGTTTTGCAGAGCGGACACTATCCTTGTGTTCAAAACCTTCTATGAAGTATTCGGAGGAGGAACCAGCCTCGCAATGCGAAGACAATCAACGCTACCGAACTCATCATCATTGAAGCCTGGTTCAGGGCTCTTGAGGAGTCCGGACTAGGGGTGTCCGGATAGCCGGACTATCGTCCTGACGGACTCCAAGACTATGAAGATACAAGATTGAAGACTTCGTCCCGTGTCCGGATGGGACTTTCCTTGGCGTGGAAGGCAAGCTTGGCGATACGGATATGTAGATCTCCTACCATTGTAACCGACTCTGTGTAACCCTAACCTATCCGGTGTCTATATAAAACGGAGGGTTTTAGTCCGTAGGACGAACAACAATCATACCATAGGCTAGCTTCTAGGGTTTAGCCTCCTTGATCTCGTGGTAGATCTACTCTTGTACTACCCATATCATCAATACTAATCAAGCAGGAGTAGGGTATTACCTCCATCGAGAGGGCCCGAACCTGGGTAAAAACATCGTGTCCCTTGTCTCCTGTTACCATCCGCCTAGACGCACAGTTCGGGACCCCCTACCCGAGATCCGCCGGTTTTGACACCGACACTAACCATAGCATGAAACATATGGATCCAAATCAGCCCCTTACGAAGCAACGCATAAACTAGGGTTTATGCTTCTGTCACTCTAGCAACCCATCATCTACTTATTACTCCCCAATGCCTTCCTCTAGGCCCAAATAATGGTGAAGTGTTATGTAGTCGACATTCACATAACACCACTAGAGGTTAGACAACATACATCTTATCAAAATATCGAATCTAATACCAAATTCACATTACTACTAATAGCAATACTTCTCCCTTGTCCTCATGAACAAACTTAACTACTCACAAAGAATATTCTTGTTCATAATCTGAGGGGTAATAATATGCATAAAGGATCTGAACATATGATCTTCCACCAAGTAAACCAACTAGCATCAACTTCAAGGAGTAATCAACACTACTAGCAACCTACTAGCACCAATCCCGGACTTGGAGACAAGAATTGGATACAAGAGATGAACTAGGGTTTGGAGATGAGATGGTGCTGGTGAAGATGTTGATGGAGATTGCCCTCTCCCGATGAGAGGAGCGTTGGCGATGATGATGGCGATGATTTCCCCCTCCCGGAGGGAAGTGTCACCGGCAGAGCAGCTCTGCCGGAGCCCTAGATTGGTTCCGCCAAGGTTCCGCCTCGTGGTGGCGGAGTCTCGTCCCGAAAGGTTGATTATGATTTTTTTTCTCATCGAAAGACTTCATATAGGAGAAGATGGGCATCGGAGAGCCACCAGGGGGGGCACGAGGTAGGGGCGCGCCCAGGGGGGTAGGGCGCGCCCCCACCCTCGTGAGTAGGGTGTGGGCCCCCTGGCCTTCATCTTTGGCGACAATTTTTATTTATTTATTTTAAGACATTCCGTGGAGTTTCGGGACTTTTGGAGTTGCATGAATAGGTCTCCAATATTTGCTCCTTTTCCACCCAGAATTCCAGATTCTTGGCATTCTCCCTCTTCATTTAAACCTTGTAAAATAAGAGAGAATAGCCATAAGTATTGTGACATAACGTGAAATAACAGCCCAAAATGCGATAAATATCGATATAAAAGCATGATGCAAAATGGACGTATCAGGTGTCACTTGGGAGCCTCTGACAAGATTGTGGAGTTGAACTAAGGAGTTGTAAGGGCAAGGAGATCGCCTACTTCGTGAAGATCTACCGCTAGTGAGGCAAGTCCTTCATGGGCGACGGCCATGGTGGGATAGACAAGGTTGCTTCTTCGTGGACCCTCCGTGGGTGGAGCCCTCCGTGGACTCACGCAACCGTTACCCTTCGTGGGTTGAAGTCTCCATCAACGTGGATGTACGATAGCACCACCTATCGGAACCACGACAAAAACATCCGTGTCTCCAATTGCGTTTGAATTCTCCAAACCCTTCCCTTTACATTCTTGCAAGTTGCATGCTTTACTTTCCGCTGCTCATATACTCTTTGCATGCTTGCTTGAATTATGTGTTGTGTTTGTTAAACTTGTGCCAAAACTCCACTTGAACCTAAAAATTTAAAAACTTCAACTTGTGGTACTTAGTGTCTAATCACCCCCCCCCTCTAGACACCTCTTCTCGATCCCTCTCAGGTTGAGAAGGAGAGGGCAAGATACTGCAAGCCAATACAGGCAGGGGTCAACTTATGGCAAGTTACAAGTGGGCAGCAAACACATGCTGTCAACCTGGAACTTGAGACTTGTGGATGCAGGAAGTGGGACCTTAGTGGCATACCTTGCAACCATGCCATCTCTGCAATAAACAAGGCTAAAAGGAAACCAGAGGATTATGTCAAGAAATTCTTCAAGAAAGATTTTTATGTTGCAGCTTATGAACCAATGATCTTTCCTGTGCCTGGTGAGCATGATTGGGTAAGGACCCCTGGTCCAGACATAGAACCACCTGCATTCAAAATCAAGAGAGGAAGAAAGAAAGAAAAGAGGATCAAGGGCAAATTTGAAGTACCAAAGCCAAAAGACATGTCTTAAACAGTTGAAGCCTGAGCTAGCTTTGAGGAAGAATAAACATGTGGTAATAATTTTTCACCTTCAAATATACTAATGTTTCCTTTATTGTACATTTCTTTCTAGTATTATTAACTGTTTTTCCTTTTCTTTGCAAGGCTACTCCAAGTAACTCACAACCAAGAGTTGCTGGCCCTTCTACTACACCAACAGCAAGACAGGCAAGAGCTGCTGCTTCTGCACCTACACCACCATCATTTGGAATAAGAGAAGCTGGCAGAGGAGCTGGCAGAGGAAGATCTGCTGCAACTACTACACCACCACCATCTGGAAGAGGAGCTGGCAGAGGAAGATCTGCTGCAACTACTACACCACCACCATCTGGAAGAGGAGCTGGCAGAGGAAGAGTTGGCACTGGAGCTGGAAGAGGTGCTCCAAGGCCATTCACTGACCCCAGGCAATATGCCCCAACTTTTGCTAACATTCCTACTGATAGTACACACACTGGATGGATGTCCTACTTCAATGCTAGCAGAGGAAGAGGAGCCATGTAATTTGAAATGATGTGGTGTTATGTTGGTTGAACTTGATGCTGATGCTATTGTGTTGTTGCCAATTGATGTGCTGGTGTTATGTGGTGTTATGTTGGTTGAACTGATTATTGTAATGTTAAACTTGAGGTGTTGTTGTTGATGTTGCTACTGGAGTCTTGATGTTTCTATTGGAGTATTGATGTTGAGAGTACTCTGCGTTGAATATGTACACACACTGCCTTTATGTATGTGTTGCCAGTGCCTGAATTATGCCTGAATATGTACACACACTTGCACCAATATTTGCAAAGGAGTACCACATTTGGGCTACTTGTTGCAAGTCAGTACCAATACTGGTGCAAGTTGTTGCATGTCAGTACCAGTATTGGGGCATCACATAACATGCAGTACCACATTTGGGGATTTTGACAGGTGGGACCGATACCTCTCCTACTATTAATGCGGCGAGTGGGGAACGAAACTAGGGTTCGTCCACGCGGTCACCATTTGGAGCGCACAGAGAGAGAGAGATCTCAGCGTGGAGGCGCTGACTGGGGCACCTGCGGCTGAGAGAGAGAGATGTCATGGTCGTCCAGTGCCGGGTCCGCTCTCGGATTCCGCCGAGCTGCAGGAAGGAGGGGGGAGGAGTCGCGCTCGCCGGTACGCTACCGCGATAACCCAATGGCGTACGAGCCTCCAGTGATGTGCCACTGCTCAACTCCGAGGAAGGCGCCAAGATGGATCTCCTGGAGCAGGCTGAACCCTGGTAGAAGGTACTACAGCTGCGTGGATGCTCTGGTGAGTGTGGTTTTCTGCCTAATTTTCCTCCTTTTTCTTCTGTGCAATAGTATGTGAAATGATATATATTTGGACCTTATGTTTGTACATCTTAATAGCACGGTGGCTGTGGATTTGTGCAATATGGCATGATGATCCATTGCCCAAATTTTGGAGTGAGCTCATTGGGGATCTGCGTGATGAAGTCTGGAGGCTTAAAGGTGCAACTGTTGCTCGATCTGAAGATCAATTTCCAATGCTAACTCCCAATGAAGATGATGGCACAAGGGAGGACATGGTTCTGTCTCTGCAAGCTCAAGTCAGAGAGAAGAACGCAGAGATTGCTGGGATTAGGGCCAAATTTCACAATGTGCTATTTCTTTTCACTATATTTGTGCTTGGCTTAGTTGCGGGCAAGATCTTAAGTTAGTTAGTTGGTTTATAGCAACTAAATGCAATGTACTGTCCTCAAGTTGAAGCCAAGTTGCTCTTGTTTAGTTAGTTAGTTGGTTTAGTTAGTTTAGTTGCTCTAGTTTAAGCCAAGTTGTCTTTTGTACTGTTGGTTTAGTTGCTCTAAATGCAATGTATTGTTGGTTTAGTTGCTCTTGCTTAATATGTAATGGATCAGTGAAGTTATCTTCTGATGCAATGAGATTGAGTCAGTCTTGATCCTCTTTTATTTTGTATGACATGAGTGGTTTGCTGCAACATTGTCATAATGTATCATCATCAACATATTCATCTACATAATCAGCATATCCATCAACATATCCATCTAGCAATCATATAATTTTTTTGCAGACTACAAAATAAGAAACTAATCCATGTCTACCAATCATACCACACAATAGTTACTGGAGTTCAATTATAGCCATACATAACCATTGTTCACAATACATAGAGGAGTTCAACTTCAAATGCATAGTTCATCCTTTTCTCACAAAAGGATGAATAGCATAACTACTACATACATACACAGCCATAGTTCACAATTAGTACAAGCATACAGTACACAACTTAGTTCCTGAGTACTCTTAGTTCCTAGATGCTAGGTCATTACACAATCATCATTCCCAAAAGGTCAGCTATGCCACTAATCTCATTTTCATCTTCTTCACTTCTCCAAGATGGCCTGAATCCCCTTGAACTTCTCCTTCAGCTTTTCATTTCCCATCATGAGCTCAGCATTCTGAAACTCTAACTGCCACTTGTCTTGAATATGCTTTTCCTTTCCCTTAAGCAGATCAAGAACCCTGAAGCTTCAACTCTAGCTTCTCTTGGGTGAGCTTCTCCCGACACTTTGTTAGCTCTGCATTCTTCAGCTCCAAATTCATCCTAGCTTCAGTAAGCACTTGCTTCTCTTTCATTTTGTTCAACTTCAAGTTCTGAATGACTGTTGCTTGAGCTCTTGTCAAGTTGACCAGCAGCTCATACTTCTGACTAAGTTTCTGGGTGTCTGCATCTTTCTTTGCCATCTCAGTTGCCATTTGTGCCTTCATATCATCAATCAGTTCTTTTCTTACCTCCTGCTGATATGTAATGGCAGACTGCAGATGTCTGAAATCCACCACCCTATCCTCCTGGAAGTTCATAAGCTGATGCACATCTTGGACTAGCTTGTCATAGTTGGCCTCCAACTTGTTCTTCTCTTCTGTCAGATGGTTGATAGTGAAAGAACTTTCAAGATTGTCATTCACCCTAGCGCTCTTGGCATCTTCAACCATTGCCCATAGCTTCAACAATGCATTCTGCATTGTTGGGGGCCACTGGTGATTAACCCATTCAACAAAGCCACAATTGCTACCTTCCTGCAAAAACAACAACAACACCAACAGAGTTCATACATCAAGTAATTACACAAGATCACTGAAATTGCCAACAAGAATATCTAAATTTAACAAGAGGAGCAGCCACTTCAGTAGCTCCCTGACTAGGTTAGATACTCTAGTGTTCATATCAAGGTGTGTTCAACCATTTTTAAACATATGTGCAGTTAAAAAATGTTCACAGCAAGCAGAGTACTCCAGCAAGAAAAATATGCTCATGCTTGACCTAAATAAGCTACTCTAGTACCACTATGAACCAAAATTACTATGCCATTGTACTCCAGCAAAATATACTCATGCTTGACCTAAATAAGCTACTGTACTACCACTATGAACCAAAATGTTCACAGCAAGCAGAGTACTCCAGCAAGCAGAGTTCAATATGGCACTAACAAACTAAGAAAAAAATCACTATGCCTACAATCCATACTGGCTGTGCATATGCTAAAAACCTCCTGACTGTGTCTGTTCCTTCAAAGGCAACAAGCCTCTCAGATGCCATGCCGTGATTCTCACATGGGGACATCAAATCTAGCTCAAGCCCCTTGTAATCTGGATCTTCAAGGCTGAAAGGGACCTGCAGAAGCTCGCACAAAGACAATGGCCAAATCAAAACCTACCTAAATAAACCAAATCAAGAAATCCCAAATCTAAAACCCTAACCCTAAACTCACTGTACTGACCTGGTTGAGCCCGTTGGTGGAGGAGGAAGACTGCATGTACGGGGGGCTAGACTGGTCGTCGCTGCTTTCGTACTCCAAAACCATGGCGTCGGCGGGGCGGTGCGGCGGCCGGTAGTCGGGACGCGGGCGGCGACGACGGAGGGAATGAGTCGAGGAGGAGGAGGGGAGGGGAATGGTGCGGTGGGGGCGAACCGGTGAGCCCGGACCGGGTTGGAGAGCGGCTCGTCCTAGTCGGTAGCCACATGGGCACGCTGATTAATAAGTGGCACCTGACGGGTGGGCCCGAGCTGTCGGATACAGCGTCAATACGTATAAATCAGCGTTTTAGCCTTTTTTGGAAAAACTTGGACCAATGTTGGTACTGACACGCAAAAATTAGCAATCGTGGTACCAATCTGCATGTGATGCCCCAATTGTGGCACTTCTGTGCAATTAACTCTCACTCACTTACTCACCCACCAAGACTATCTTCTCTCTATAAATCTCTGTCTCTCTCTAGGTCAGATTCATATGTCCATCGAATCCAACAAGTATCTGCCTGCCTGCATTGCCCTGCCAAGTTGTGTTGTCATGGCCACAAAAGTGTCGTCGTCCACCGTCGACATGGAAGCTTCCTCTTCATCTTCTCTGTCTCGCCTTTGGGGGCGAGGGTCCGCCGACACCAGTGTGGCGGCGGATCTGTCGCCACCGATGACGATGAGCTCGCCTGCCTACCCTCGGGCCCATCTTCAAGCACATTTTTTGTGTTTTAATTAACAAGCATGATATACAACGGCAGGGCTACATACATGGTTGAGGGGGCCGTGGCCCCCCTAGCCCAAATGAATTTTTCTTACTAGTAGGTAGTAGTAATGGCCCATCATGCCATCTACACGCATGCACAAGCCCGTAAAATAATGCACGCACACTTCAGGCTCACGCACATCTCCTCGCCTCCATTCACGAACCATGCGCCCTGCCACCATGCCGTCCACTCGGCTGATGCATCAACGCCCTGTAAAGTAGGGTCTAGTATATTGTCCTTGTACACGTATTTATATACGTATGTAATTATGATTGTGATCATCACTGCTGACGCCGCCTAGAAGCTCTCCCTGATCCGTGCGAGCATCCCGCACCGAGAAGGGAGGAACAAGGGCGCACCTCAGCCCTCAGACAGTCGTCTTCTGCTCTTTGCCACTGGCCTCGCCGGCTTGCCGCTCCGGTGGTCGTCCATGTCGGTCGGCCGGCCGGCTACCCATCATCACCGGCCGCCCCTCCCCATATGAATTTGCAAGTGCCACGTGCGGCTGAGCTTACTGTAGACTATTGGAAATTTGTATCCCCGTGTGCAGTGTTGCATATGTACTAGTAGTACGACAGTGAAATTGGGGAAACAGGGGTAGCACTAAAACATTGGAATTTCTGGTTGTTTCTTGTATGAGTTTGATTAGTAATTTAGCAATGTGTATGCTTATTCATCTGATCTAATTGGGGATTTCTAGTTTCTTGCATCATAGATTTGTATTTGTTCTGTTGAGCAGCTGCTACCGGTTGTGTATTTTGGTGTTGTTAGTTCTTTTGTGGGACCAATATGGGTAATATAAATGTAGATTTGTTTGAAGGCTACAAGTTCTGGTTTGTTGTGGTTGGTTAGAAAAAATATTCATCATTTTTCCCTCCATAGATTCTTGTCAAGCTCCGCCACTGATCATATATGCAGAGCGAACCCTGAACAACTTATGGGCATGGCATCACCAACAATATGAAAACTTCAGGGCTCGCTCAGCATATATAATGCTTGTTAATTCACACCCTAAAAAAAATGCTGGAAGGTTGGCTCGAGGGTAGGACGGCGAGCTCATTGGCGGCGAGAGATCCGCTGCCACACTGGCGTCGGCGGACCCTCGCTCCCAAAGCTGAGGCAGGAGAGGAAGATCCCATGACAAACAACTTGGCAGGGCAATGTAGGTAGGCAGGCAGATACTTGTTGGATTTGATGGACACTTGAATCTTTCCTAGAGAGAGACAGAGATTTATAGAGAGAGAAGATAGTTTTGGTGGGTGGGTGAGTGGGTGAGTGGCCTTGGCCTTGGCCCTTGGTTTGTCTTGCTCTGTTCCCTCCAAAAACCAAAAACCAGGAGCACCACTTCATCCTCACCTCCCCTGCCTTCCACTCATCTCCCTCCACTCTATCCATCTTCCCTCCCGCTCCTTAACCTCCCACCCCTCCCCCCCGCTCACCTCCCCCGCCCCTACCCACCTTGATCGACCCCCACCCACACCCCCTCCCTCCTCCCGGCGCCATGGCCGCCGTCACGGCCGCGGCCGTCTCCCTCCGGGCCGCCGCTAGCACCGCCTCCACGCCGTCCAGCGCGCCGCAGCACTCCCACTGCAGCTTCCCGTGCGCCGCAAGAACCGCCGTGTCCCGCCGCGGCCTGAGCATCCGGGCGCAGGCCGTCTCCACAGATGCGGCGCCGGTGAAGGAGAAGAAGGTGTCCAAGAAGCAGGAGGAGGGGGTGGTGACCAACAAGTTCCGGCCCAAGGAGTCGTACGTGGGCAAGTGCCTGCTCAACACCAAGATCACCGCCGACGACGCGCCCGGGGAGACGTGGCACATGGTCTTCTCCACCGACGGCGAGGTGCCCTACAAGGAGGGCCAGTCCATCGGCGTCGTCGCCGATGGCGAGGACAAGAACGGCAAGCCCCACAAGCTCCGCCTCTACTCCATCGCCAGCAGCGCCCTCGGCGACTTCGGCGACGCCAAGACCGTACTACGCCCTGCTCGATCCCTCCATCTCACCGTCTCTGCTGCAGGTCTCGCTGACTGAAATCGATCTGGCGTCTACAGGTCTCGCTGTGCGTCAAGCGCCTCGTCTACACCAACGACGCAGGGGAGGTCGTCAAGGGCGTCTGCTCCAATTTCCTCTGTGAGTCCCAACTCCCTCCCACAGATGAGGAATTTGCATTCTTCTCTTCAGACTTGGAACAATCTGAAAATTTATTCAGATTAACGGTGTTCGGTTCAGTGTAGTTCAGGATTTTCTTCAGTTCTGAAATCAGGATCGGTCGATTTGATTTTTAAGTTAGACAAACTGTGCCAGATGCCATTCTTTCGTGCAATCAATATTTTTTTGTACTCTGCAATAGATTTCTACGCTGTGCTGTTTAGTTGCATTCCCCTGTACATATCTCTGAAGAAGGTGTTGGTGTTCAGACTTCAGAGTCGGTTCAGTTCAGGCTTTGCAGACCATCTAGAATCTGTTTCTTGTGCCAATGGATATCTGCATCACCATTTACTAAAACTAGTCAGCTCTGGCTCATTTAAAATTGTTCTTTGTTCACTGGAATCCATGAATGTTATCTCTGCGATTGATTTTACAAGTTGGCATTGCATCCCCCTGTACTTATCCCTGAAGAAAAATCTGCTAGTGTTCAGTGTTCAGAGTCGGTTCAGTTCAGACTTTGCAGATCATCAAGAATGCGCTTCTTGTGCTGATGACCTTTATATATTTGGAATCATAAATTATATCACGACCACCATTTACTAAGACTGGATCTCATCATGGCTATATGGATCACCATTTACTAAGCATGTTTTTTGTTTACCATGCGAATGCAGGCGACCTGAAGCCCGGGGCCGATGTCAACATAACAGGGCCAGTAGGCAAAGAGATGCTCATGCCTAAAGACCCCAATGCTACTATCATCATGGTGAGCCTGAACCCGATGGTTAAAACATTCAGCAATTCATCCATCACAAACTGATGGCCAACCAGTAATCTCCACGTCATCAATTGCTTGCAGCTTGCGACAGGGACCGGTATCGCGCCGTTCCGATCATTCTTGTGGAAGATGTTCTTCGAGAAGTACGAAGACTACAAGGTAATACATAGTGCTGATGATGTTTGTCTGCCACTCCCTGTCCCACCTGGTACTGAATAGCTTATGTTTACAAGAAACCTGAATCAACAATTAATGTGTGAACCCTTGTGCTCTTGTGCAGTTCAATGGCCTGGCATGGCTCTTCTTGGGAGTTCCCACCAGCAGCTCCCTGCTCTACCCGGAGGTCGGAACATCGATCACCTCTCGTAGCCTCCATGAGATTTTTCTTCCAAGCGCTACTTCAGAGTTTCTTGTGACACTTAATCATCTTGTTTGGCTGTACTGCATTTGTGAATATCAGGAGTTTGGGAAGATGAAGGCGAAGGCGCCGGACAACTTCCGGGTCGACTACGCCATCAGCAGGGAGGAGACCAACGCGGCGGGGGAGAAGATGTACATCCAGACCAGGATGGCAGAGTACAAGGATGAGCTGTGGGAGCTGCTGAAGAAGGACAACACCTATGTGTACATGTGTGGACTGAAGGGCATGGAGAAGGGTATTGATGAGATCATGATCCCATTGGCTTCAAAAGAAGGTACTACAATACATTCTTATGAATTTTATTTATTTTTGTTGATACAATAACTTGAGCAGTTTAGTGCAAATGGTGCTGAATTTTGCGTTGTTTTGATGATGCTAGGGATCGACTGGATAGACTACAGGAAGCAACTGAAGAAGTCGGAGCAATGGAACGTCGAAGTCTACTGATTCCTGTGTTTTTCATTCTCGACGCTTTCTTGTGCATATGTGCCGACGCAACCCCGATTCGTGCGATCGAAGAAGATTGATGTACGTACATAAAAGTAGATAAAGGGTGTATTATTTCCAGCATTTTGTCATCTTGGTTTATTTCAACTCCCAAATATACACACACTACTATTCCCTCTCCTAAAATTTTACCAACAGTATTCCACTCAAATAATGCCATTGCCATGTAGTATATAGCTCTTACAAATTTGCAGTTAACTGTAACATTTCACGTATGCCCCCACGAAAAAAATACACTTCTCGAAAAACATGCAAAACATGGTGACATCTAGTATACATATTTTCTGTGATGTCTCTATTAGTTTTGGTTTAGAATCTTCAGATCATTATCCTACTGAGTGTTGTCTGGATCAGAACCTAAACAGCTTCATGGCATGACTGACAGTGCCCTGAAGCTTAATTTACACCATTAATGGTGGTCTCACAAGAACATGGAAACAAAAACCGAAAAGTGTGTTGGAGAACTTATTTGCTGCACTGCACTTGTTAACACCCACCCAAATGCAATGGATGGAGGGCTCCTCTGTTTTCCCAATCTTCAGTCAGGGTCAGGGCTGCATCTGCACCTGCACCTGTTGTTGTTGTGGTTGTTGTTGTTGTTGCTGCTGTTGCTGCTCCGTGTCATCCTCTGCGACTTTTGGAGGCTGCTGCAGGGCCTCCTGCCGCTTGCCCCACAGCAGCAGGTACAGCCCACCTATCACCAACACCGATCCCAGCACACTGCAAAAGCACCATTACATTGTCAGGTGTTGAGTCAATCATGTGTGGACAGTGGACACTAGGCAGGTGCATGCTCTGAATCTGGATGTACTCCTATGTGTGTCTGCATGATCGGTGCTAGTGGAACGGTGAGGTGTGGTGGTACCTTCCGAGGTAGAGCGTCTCGTGCAGCACGGTGAAGTCCATGACGGAGACGATGATCTGCACCACCGGGATGAAGGCGGCGACGAACACCGGCCCCCGCTTCTCGATGCACCACGTCAGCAGCACGAACGACACCCCGCACCCCACCACCCCCTGGATTTCAATTCAGACAAGCAAGTTGATCATCAGTGACTGGCAATTCATTTGTAGTAGTAATTCAGATGAATGGATGAAAGATGCGTGCGTACGGCGTAGAGGATGGTGAGGATCTGGAACTTGGAGGTGACGAGCCAGGCGGCGAGGCCGAGGCTGCGGTGGGCGCAGAGCCCCACGGCGGCGACCTGGAGGAAGCTGAAGGTGGACATGAAGGCGTTGCAGGAGTAGACGTAGGGTACTTCTTCGCCAGCCGGCCGTGCAGCAGGAACCAGCAGGAGAGGCACACGCAGTTGCCCAGGATCGCCACCGTGCCCAGCGTCCACCTCCTGCCGGCGCCGGGGTCGCCCGCACCCGCCGGCGACGGCGCGGACTCGTAGTGCGGCTGGCCGGCACTATGGTGGTGGGCGTGTGTGAGCGCGACGCCGCGGTAGAAGGTGAGCACCATGGCGCCCGCCAGCGACACCAGCGTGCCGGCGAGCTTGGCGGCCCCCGTGGCGGTGCGGAGGTTGAGCGACTCGGACCGCGTGGCGGCGGCGAGCAGGAAGGTGAGGACCGGCGCCACGTTGGAGAAGGCCGTGACGAAGGTGGCCGTGGTGTACCGCAGCGCCACGAAGATCATGTACTGCCGGAGCGCCGCCCCCAGCGCCGCGCTGGCGAAGAGGTAGGCGAAGATCTCCAGCGTCATCTTTGGGCGGGCCTTGCCCTCCCGGAGGTAGGCGATGGGGCCGAGGAAGACGGCGGCGGTGAGCTGCTGCAGGGTGACGAGCACCAGCGGGTCGAGGCCGCCGTTCATGGCCACCTTGACGAGCGACACCATGACCGCCGCGATCGCGTTGAGGAACACCATCACCACCACCGGCCACGCCCCGCCGCCGCCGCTCCCTCCTCCCATCGCTCCGCCACCACCACGCACACCAGCGCACGCAGGCACGCAGGCGATCGAGCCGGTGGACGGGAAGGTATGCGGCGAGGGAGCGTGCGTGCGTGCGGGCGGGCGGGCAGCTTGGGTCGGTTTCAGGCTTTCAGGCGGGCTTTATAGCCATGAGAGGGAGGAGAAGATGATGGAAGAAAGAAGAGGAGGAAAGCGAGGGAGGGAGAATCGTTTCAGGTACGGCGGCTTTTGGTTTCGCCCGCCACCACCACCGCCGGGAAAGGTGACCGGACCGGACACCAGAGGCCAGATCGGTTACAACAGACGGGAACTGTGTGGTGTGCTGTGGGTAGCATGCAAGTGTCTGCCTCTGTATGTTGTGTGTGTGTGTGTGTGTGTGAGATCCATCACCTCATCACCTCATCTTTTGGTAGCTGCTATCAATCATGGGCTGGGTGCCCCAGCTAGCCACCTACACCTATCAATCTGCTATGATCCATCTTTTCCTTTCCCAAAGGCAGCAACAAAGATCTTTTCCTCCTTTATCCTCTCCTCTCCTCTTCTCTTGATTGTGCATGTAGGTTGCTGTTGTTGCAGGTTTGGAAAGGAAAGAGATTCTGTGCATTTTTGGATAGGTGTTATCTCTTATACTATATAATATGCACATTTCAGAGAAAAAGATCTTTGCTTTCTTGATCCTCTCTTTTCTTTTTCCAGAAAAGGATCAGATCTATTATAAAATTCAAATTCACCGGAAGTACGAAGCACCTCAAACATAATATAAATTACATCGAGGTCCATGGACCACCGAACGACAATTGCCGACACGTCGCTGTCACCGCTCCCATTTCGGAGCCGGCCTGGCCTTGTCGATGACAGCCGGGAAGTCTTCGTGCACGTGCTCCTGAACACCAAATGTCGTCATTGTGTACGCACGACGAGAAACCCTAAACTCGCCGGCCCAAGGAGCTGGCAAGAATCCACGCCGGAGCTCCGTCTAACTCAATTGTGACTTGATTTTCTACCAGCGAAATGAATTACGTGGTTGCTCTAAAATAAATTGTGCAAATTGAAGGAGATTCCATCAAAAGGAAGGAAGAAAGAAACTGGGCATGTCGTCGTTGGATATGTGTTATCCCTTGCATTTTGATCCATGCCTCTGCATGGATGGTCGGCGGCGCTAGACCTAGCCCTACTTGTAGGCCTTTTGATCTCATCATCTATCTCGTATGCTATACGGCCACAAGTGTGCGTACCACAAGGTTGTGCAAACTGTCACTTTTGTCCAAGAGTTCATGGGCACGTTTAATTGGATAGCACCCAACAACCGCCTTACCAATTTGTTCGTGTTGACTAAGGGCGTTGGCATGCGTTTGGATCATGGCCAGGATTTCGGATCTACGTCAAATTTTCGGCCAACCAACAGGCAAGCGAAGCAGCAAAGGAGGAATCCTACCCCAAATAATTGGCACGCCATGATTTTGGTAGGGCGGGAGTGGGCGCGAGCCAAACAGCCCTTATATCACTCTTGCCTCCAGCCGTTTACGTGACCTTGCGGCGGGTTTTACTATCTTAATAATCCCATGACACGGTGCTCTTTTGTTTGTTTCGCTTGTTCTTATGATTTTAACCTTATTTCATCATATTAGAAGGCAACACTCGTCGGGACGGCGGGGGGTGGCTCGTCGAGTTTAAATGATCTACCCGGGTGCGCCTACCAGATAGATGCACGGTTTGTGTGAGGATGAATACTATCACTTCTAACCGTGTGATTCTTCGTGGTTCGGCATGGGCCATGGGTTTGGCCACAAGCAAGGAATCTTGTTCCCCGACCCCTCTTTGTTAAATGAGCTTACATGGGAAATTTTGGTCTTGCTCCTTTTATTTTCGGCTGGCCCAACTATTTTGCCTGCATGGATCCCGGTAATCGCTTTGTTATCATGTGGTGTTACCGAGAGGTTGCTAGAATTTCAAACTCTTTCGAAAAGTAAATTCAATTTTTTATTAGTGTAACAATATAGGTATTCCAGCTAAGAGCAACTCTAGCACAGTCGCCATATTCACCCAAACTGCATAATAACCGCCACATGCAGCACAAACAACAAAAAGCAGCTCCACCAGAGCTGCTATCCACCCCTCAATCGCCATAATTTATGGAGCTCCCTCCATATTTGTCCTCCTAACCTCCTTTTGGAGGGATACTTTAGAGTGCACTCCATAATTTTCTGGGCATGGGTAGAGGGAAATTTTCCCCAACCATCTCACCGGAATCGAGAATTGCCTTCGGAAATCAAGTCATTGTCGTCACCGAAATTGAGTTGCCATCGCCAGGATCAAGTCGTCGCCACCGCAAGCATGCCATCGCTCACTCAATTGGCTACCCCCACGAAGCTCTGTACCACGGCTTTGGGAGAGGAAGGTCACTATGGTTCATAGGAGCTTGAGGCCGATGGAGTGAGGTGCAGAACTGTGTCGTGCACATCCAAGATGAAGTCTTGAGAGGCGGCTCCTGGAGAGATGATGGTTGCTGTAACTCATAGGAGCTTGTGCCCATGGCGCCACCATGTGTTCGTGCTACTAAGAGCAGCGAGGCCGGTGTGGCAGTAGGAGGAGTAATCAGCAGTGGGATGACTAGGTTTTATTTGGGTGTAGCCATGGGGACGCTGGCTGGCTTGATTTAAGAGTAGTCGTTGTGTATGATTTGGAGAGGAAGGTTCGGATGTGCGGTTGCGGAAGGAGATATTGAAGGGAAAATAAATGGAAATAAAGAGGTGTCCTACTAACCGTTCGGATCCCACAAGGTGAGAAAATTTTGGAGGTTGGAATATAGTGAACCTGACTTTGCACGCACCCTAGTCAGCATCCATATTTTTTGGCGATCAATTACATAATGAATATGGTGATTCTCAACTTATGCAACATCTGGTAGAGTTGCTCTAAGCCACCTACACCCATCTATCCATCTTCCTTTCTCCAAAGGAAGCAACAAAAAAAGTTCTTTTCTTCCTTTGTCCTCTCTTGATTGTGCATGTAGATTGTTGTAGGTTTCCAACAGAAAGGAAATATTGCATTTTAGATATGTGTTATCTCTTACAATCTCTGCATTTTCAGAAAAGATCTTTGCTTTATGTGTTATCTCTTGATTGTGCATGGTACAAGTTTCCAAAGAAATGTGTTATCCATTCACATTTTGGTCCATGCATGCATGGTCGGCAGCGCTAGGGCTAGAACAACATGGAACAATTAGGCATTTTGATCTCATATATGATATGGCGATAAGTATGCGTACCACAAGGTTGTACAAGTTGGCTCTTCTCTCCAACATCTTACCAGTTCACTTCCTAACCCCATTTGTGTGACCTTGTGGCGGGTTTCATTACTCGGTTTTAAAATCATAGTGTTTCTTTAGTAATGTATGATAACTTAATTAAATGGAATAATGTTTGTCTAAGTGTATTTCAGATTAAGTATCAGTGTTGGAAGATAATTGCTGGCCCCTTAATTCTTCATGTCCAAGTGTTGGCAAGGCGAAGGATATTTCTCATAGCTTTGCCGATTCAAGATCATATTGAGTCCTTAGGTATGCTGATACTATCCAAAATGATCAACTGTGTTAGCTGATGAATTTCTAGTGAAGTGTTTAGAGATCAAACTCCAAAATCATCCAAGAACCTCAATCAATTCCTTAGTATCTCTCACACTTCACATTATTCGGTGCCACCAAGTTAGAATTCTGGGTCTAGCCTATATATACCCATACCTATCCAACTGTTAAAAAAAATCAGACATCCACTTCTAAGAGAGAGCCACCAAGTCACGTGCCTTTCTCAAAGGAATTTCTACTCCAACATCCATGCCAAACCTTTCAATCTCTATTATCCTCTTTGCTTTCAAGTGAACCTTTCAAGGCTTCATCCTATGAATTTGAGTGTGGCCACAATTTCCTTTTGACGCACAAGCAACCTTATCTTGTTACTTTTGGAGGGTGTGCACCTCGTATGTCGGCTAGGTGTGCTTGGGACCATCAATGTGTGAAGGAACAAAGAAGTTTGTGAGGGCTTGAAGATCGCTTACTTTGTGAATATATACCCCGAGTGAGGCTCAACCTTGATGATATCGATAAGCCATGATGGTAGAGATGGGTAAGTACTTTCTAGGCCCTTGTTGGGCAACGCTACCGAGACTTTCACCTTTGTGATATGTAGTCTTAGATCCATTTGTGGTTGAAAAGTCCATTAATGAGGGGTAGGATAGTGTCAACTATTCGAACCCTGGGAAAAATAGCGTTTCTGGTCTCTCTCTTGAACAATTTACTTTGCAAGTTTTGCTTCCACGCATACTCTTTCGTAGCTTGTATGTGTAAGAAGTCTCTAGCTAAGCTTAGAATTCATAAAAATTTAAATTGACAAACTTTAGGTCGTTAGTTTTGTTACTATAAATTCACCCCACCGTGCTTTATACTCCGAACGGTCGTACATGTCGCGGTTTTGCTCAGTTTTATTTATTGCAACGATTTTCCTTAATTTATCATAGTTTTCAACCCAAGGAACACGTAGCTTGTCGACTGGTGTGACATGGCTGGTTTAGCCGAACTTGGCTGTGACATGAGTGCACACGTAGAAAATATGGGATCTCTGATGCAGATTAACAATTTATGATGAAGATTCCTCCTCTTCACTGGATTCCTTGAGTATGTCATCTTCACTTTAGTTTCTACTTTGTAGTCAAGAATGTGCCATAGAGGAATTCGTATGCACCGATGATGCGGTGCGCCGTGCGCTTGGGTAAAACCGGGTCATTTGGCTTTGGTAAGACGCACCTAGACAATACACGTCTCTGTTGCCTGGCTAGTCAATTGTTGTAGTATCCTAAAATGTCTCATGATTCTAAGTGAAAGTTGAAAAATAGAATAACCCTGCATCTAATAAATATGGCACAAGCTTTTTCATCTTCGAAGCATATGCACTTGGGTCCGGCATAACAGTTAAAGTGGATTTGGAATATAATCTAATTTGGCAATAATAAACCATAAAAATGAAAATAATTAAACTATAGCATATCTTTGCAGCGTCACCATGTTTGCGGTGTGGTTTTAGAGTTGGTGTGGTGGGACCAAATTGCAGTGTGGGCGAAACACTTTTTTGACGACCCCAAGATTGTGTAACACAATGCACTTTAAAGTTCCAACTTGCTCTAGGACTTCCTCTTCACATGATTCTACGAGCACATCATCTCTACTTCAATTTGCGGTTGCTTGCACGCAAATAGAAATGGGTATGGACATATGAGGTGGGTGCACTCTTGTCAAAACCGTGTTACTGGGACCACAACATCACCTGGGGAAGACACACCTAGACAATATTTGTTGAAGTTCATCATCTAGTCAGCTGACTTTTCATGCCGAAGATAAACAACCAATTTGTGAGATGAAAGGCGCTGCGAGGTCAAAGTCATTTTATCTTGAATAGTAAAAGCTGTCCCGTGATCATAAAAGAGAAGTAAAAAAAGTACTCTATATATATCTAAATGATCCTATGTCACGGGCATTTCCATCTTCGAAGCATATGTGCTTGGGGCCGGCATAATGGTTAAAGTAGACGTGGAATAGAATATATCTGATTGGAAGAATAAAACATGAGTGAGATGAAAATAACTGACATTACTTTGTAGCAAAAGCGATTTTTTATCCCATCCCTCCAGCGTGAGGATGTGGTTTAGGGTGGGTTGAGGTGCAACCGGTGCTAAACGGTGGTTGTGACGAGCCCATGAATAATTTGTAACATGAACTTCTCAAGAAGGTTATTGCTCACTCTATGGCTTCCTCTTCACAGGATTCTACGAGTGTATCTTCTCCACTTCAGCATTGCAAGTGCGCAGATGTCAGGCCGGGGAGAAACAACCTATGGTGAGATGAAAGTTGTCACAACCGGCTGCACTTCGTCTCCGTTGGTTGTGGTTTGACTGGCAGGACCCGATCAAGCCTTGGTCGGGCTTGGGCTCCCCTTGCGACAAGATTGATCAGAACATCTTCGCGTCGGCCTCCAAGGTTCAGGTGGGCGATGGTCTTCGGGCCACTTTCTGGGAGTCAGCTTGGCTAGATGGCATCAGGCCCAAAGATATTGCTCCCAAAATTTTCGACATCTCCAAAAAGAAGAATTCTTCCATTCACAAGGCATTGCTCAATGGCTACTAGATCTCCCAGGTGAATGTTGCCTCGGGCATCTCCTCTGAGCACATCGTCCAGTTTGTTGCACTTTGAGAAATACTCGCCCACATCCAGTTAAACCCGGACAGGCCAGACTCCATCACTTGGAAACTCACCACTAATGGCCATTACTCCGCAACCTCGGCATACAGGGCTCAGTTTCTTGGCTTGGTGGACACTGATATGAATCAAAATGTGTGGAAGAACTGGGCGCCCCCAAAGTGTAAATTTTTCGCTTGGCTTGTTATCAACAATAGAATTTGGACGGCTGACAGACTCCACCGCCGTGGGTGGCTGAATTGCAATCTCTGCCCGCTTTGCCAACAAGTCCAGGAATCGGTGGCACATCTCCTTTTCCAATGTCGGTACACCATTCGAGTTTGGGGCATGATCAAAGCCTGCTTGCTCTTCATGATTTACAGCCCGACGAGTGGGTTGTTCTGGACTCAGTTAAGGATTGGTGGAGTCAGAATGCCACAAAGCAGACTCCGTCGAGAAGGCCGCTTGTCTCATTGATGATGCTCATCTCTTGGGAAATTTGGATGGAACGTAACGCGAGAGTTTTTTGCAACACTGCAGTTCCGGTGGGAGTGTTGGTCGCCAAGATCAAAGAGGAGTGCTTGCTTTGGAGCTTCGCGGGAGCATAATATTTGAGTAACATTATGCCGCGAGAGTAATGTGTTGTATTTTGGCCTATGGCCTCGAACTGTAAAACTTCTCTCTTAATCAATGAAAATGGCAAATCTTTTGCCTTGTTTTAAAAAAAATTGTCACAACGTCATAACCGCGGGTGTAAATGTGATGTGTATGTGTTCTTAAAATAGAATGAAGTTATCCCACGGTTGTAAATGAAAGTTAAATAAGGAGAGAATAATCCCTTTGAAGCATCTGTACTTGGGTCCGGCCAGCATATATAACAATTAAAGTAAAGTTAACGGGGAACAGAATCTGGTCGGCAAGAATAAACCATTAGATGAAATAAACTAACATTTTGCAGCGAAAACATTAAAGTTGTCCCATCATCATATATAGATAATGCGACCTGGTTATCCTAAAAAGTAAATTTGTCACATGATCATATATGAAATGTAAAAAAACATAGAAATAATAAACTCTTTGTCTATCTAAACAAATTCTCCTATGTCCTGAGCTTTTCTATATACGAAGCATCTGTACTTCGTGCGGGCGACGTGGACTAGAATCCGATTGGCAAGAATAAACCATAAGATGAAAATCTAATGATTCTTTTTATCCCCGCACTCCAGCGTGACGATTTGGCAAGGTCATAATCACGGGGGTTAATGTGACTTGGTTTATCCAGAATATTAAAAATTATCTCATGATTGTAACCAAAAAGGTAAAAATATAGGGGGGTGGGGCGAATCTTCATCTATCTAATAAATTCTCCTGTGTCACCAGCATTTCTATCTTTGAAGCATAGGAGTATATAACAGTTAAAGGTGAAGTGAAGTGAACATAGAATAGAATCTGGTCGGCAAGAATAAACCATGAGATGAAATAAACTAACATTTCACAGAGAAAACAGAACAAAAACCTTTATGACATCCGGTTACCAATGCATGGTTACCCATGCATCTCTGCCAAAGATTGCATCCCAAACTGTGGATCGAGACCAGAGGTGGGAAAAGAATAGTGGGGATGAAGGGGAAAAGGCATAAATGAGATGACACGAGATGAATTGGAAACCTGACCTATCTAGCTTAGCCTATAGATAGCTCCATAGCCAGTCAAGTGCATGGAAGAATCTGTTGTCAGTCTGCGTCAGTAGTCACTGGAATGGAATTGTTCCTTTCTTTCTTCTCTCCCAGTACTCTAGTGACATCTGACAACTGAGGCTGAATCACACATCACAATATTGCCTAGATAGATAGATCCCATGCACTGTCCATTCATAAATTGCAAAAGGCAACGGTTGACATGGGAAAAGGATATGGATCCGATGCTATGCTTCTTTTTGTTAACTCAACAGTGTGACCCTCCTGTTCCGTCCGTCCGTTGAAGCGACGTCTGTGGCCTGTAGCAACCGATGTAAGTGCGATCGACTGATCATACGGCTCCATCGATGATATCTTTCAGATAAATTCCAATTCAGATATCAGAATCCCCTTTGGATTGTTCAGTACTGCATGATCAGTTAAGTTAGTGTTGCTCTGTTTTTTTTTGTTCTGAAAAAGGAGTATAACCTCCGGCCTCTGTATAGATTGATGTACTCAACCATGATAAATCGAAGTAAATTCAAAATTTGTTTCTCAGAAAACATGATCGATTTAGCCGATCAAATAAAGTGTTTATTTTTTTTTTGCTTCAGAGACCAAACGGAAACGATCTCCTTAGTTTGTACTGTTCACTGCGTGATCAATCAAGTTACTTTTAGAAAAAACTATGATCAGTTAAGTCTGTGCTGTTGTCAACTTTGACGGTGAAAGGAGAGAGCTGAAATGGATGCAGAGATCCTTTTTCCTTGCCCTGGTTGGCAAGTTATCATCACACTCATATATAGCCACATGATGATGATCAACTTACTCGAATAGTCGACAGTAGTAGCACTCACCGACACGCCTCGATCTGCTAGCCATGAGCATTGATAGCTCGATGCAAATCTAGCTAGCTAGCCCCTAATTACATCATTTTCCTTCGAGACCATTCGGCTAGCTAGTCATCGTCATCTCCATCTCGATCTAGAAAGAACTTGCAGTGTTGAATATTTAGGCAGGGATATATCGGATCATCCTAGCTTAGTTAGCTTGGTTACCAATTGCTGCACTACACTAGACATCCTCTTTGAGGAGCTAGGTTAGCCACCTTTGCTTGCCTCCTCATCTTTTGTGTTAGACAGGACTTTCTCGAACAGGATCTTCTAGCTGAACAGTGCACTCTCTTTATTCAGTAATGGCCTCTCTAGCTTGCTAGGCTAGCTATCAGCCTATCACATGGCATGGTCACTGGGAGGGAGATGCTCTTTCCTGGTTTACTTTCTACTTGTTGGAGTACACACTACACCTCCTTCTCAATTTAGTTCGCCCTGTTTGTGGAAGCTGTCCCTAGAAATTCCACCTTCCTCCTTGAAGAGGCTGGTAACTAAAATTCTTGTGAATACTTTCCCGAATCCACTATCTATAAATGATCAACACGTGGGGCGCTGATGACTGGGATGCGCTACAAGTGGAAAAGCCAATAGCCAGATTTTTTGAAGCATGGTGTCACGTGATGTGACATAATTACTTCATAAAAAAATAGTGTCTATATTTTTGAAGTGAAAAGAATAAAGCTTGCGTGTGGACGATACATGAACACATATGAGATCACACAGAGCGTCTCTCGTGTCCCACCTCTCTCAAGAAAAAAAACGGCTAGGGTTCCCGTGTAACAGTAGTGGCCGTCGATGGTTCAACTCACATCTAGGTGCCTTCTGGAGTCAACGAGTTGGGGTGAATCGCGGTTTGGGGTTGGCTGTGTTTAGATCTCCCTAGCATTGCCAAGGGGCTCAGTCTAGGTCCCTGGCTAGCGGTGGCTAGGTGATAGCATAGGCGGCATCGTGGAATAAGATCTCCATGTCATGTCCTTGTTCCGGCGATGCTATTTGGCATTGGCGCGGGGTGTGTGCAGCTTCAGTCAGGGCTAGATCTTGGGCCCCGTTTTTGTCTATGTTCAATGGTGGTCTTGGACGACGTCGTTCGGCATGGTGGACGATGACGTTCGTGTTTGGTCTTTTGGCTTCTAACTTCTCCGCTAGGCGATGAGCAGCCAACTTCGGCTTTGGCTAAATGCTAGTGAGGTAAGGCCTACCCGAGTTTGGATCGGATCTTGGATGATTGTACAACCCCCTTCATGGCCTTCTTCTCCAGGATGAGAGTAAATTGCAAAAAAAAACCACCACAATTGGGTCAAAGTTTTCAATGCTTCATAAAAAAACCACCAGAAAACATGCATTTTGGTGGGTGTTTGATGACATATGCACAATTGGGTCAAAGTTTTCAATGCTTCATAAAAAAAACACCAGAAAACATGTATTTCTTCTCCAGGATTTTATCCTTAGTTTCTTGTCGCTGACTTCTTTTGGCTCCGATCAGCGACTTCCCGGTCATTGTGTCAACAACGTTACTCTGGCTCCGAGGGTATACCGGAGATACAAAGGCGGCATCGAGCCCTGATCGCGGTGCACCACCGATGGGTGTAAGATGGCGTTGATATATGTATGGATCTGTGTTTTATTTCATGCTTTTCTAAGGATGGTCTTGCAAGGATTGGACAATTTAATGTATGACCTTACCTTCTCGAAAAGAAAAGAACACATGCATGTGGACTTTGGTAAAAGAAATGATCATCTATGAGTTCAGGAACAATTACTTAAGCTTTGTATTATATACTACAATAAGTTACAATAATATGAATGCCCACAAATACAAACTACAATTTTCCCCACCGAATACCGTGCTAACATATTTTCCTACATGAATGAGTTCTTTCTTCACAATTTATTTTGAACCGGGTGTACGGCATTTTTCATTAAGGTACAAGTGACAAGATCATATAACTCCATGGCCGGACTGCTATCAATTAGGAGAGTGCGCTTCATTCTTCAACTTTATCCCAGCCAGACCTGCTCACCTCCCCACACCCAACAGAAAAGCTGGTTTTCAGTATTTATTTTCTAAATATCACCCCTGGCCACGAATACATGCGATGATACTATGTTTCTAGAGGTGGGCGTCTTATGTGGATATTCAAAATCTTTGAGGCTAGTATGGGTTGTTTTGGTCTAGTCTCCTGCAATTTCTTCAGATTTGCAATTAATATAGGTCATGGACAGCGGCACAAAAGAAGTTGGATGACCGTCAGGTTTCTAATATGATGGCGATAGCCTGCCAAGTGTTCGATCTAAGATTTCACCTTAGGGGTGCCAAATGTAACACTTATGTAACTATGCAATTGAGAACATTGTAATGCACACATGTTAAGCTAAGTAGTACATGGTAAAAAACATGTTCGGATGGGGTGCCACGGCACCCCCATTGGATCCACCATTGCTGCCAGGGTCCATATCCATTCGCAAGAGAATACTCTTCTATTGTTTCTTTGTGTGTGATCTTTGTCAGATAAAAATGGCAATCTATATGATAATATGTCTTATCACGAACTTAATTCCTTTACTGATTTGATTCCCACATATCTCATCCTGATATTATCTATACCATGGGAAACATTGAAATGATCTATGAAATAGACATCGGTCTAATGTGGTAGTGTTGTCTACAAAAAATGTCTTGAAAACCAAGTCCTCGGTTTTTCGGAAATGTTGCTCTTAGGATCAATGCCAAGGTAAAATAGGTTACAATTATTAAAGAATTATTAAAAAACATTTTCTTCACTTTTGAAATCATTCACAATCTTCACATTCATTGTGTGGGGGAAGGAACTCAGTATTTGCTAACATGCCAGCAAGTTTACCAGTTGTTTCAAACAAGCCAGAGATTATCTTTGGTGCCAATTTTACTCAACTTAGTGCTCTAGATGATTTTGAACCTTCCATTACTGTGGGAGTTATTTTCTTTAGTAAATAGTAAGTCCATGCTCTAATTTATTTATTTTAAACTTTTTTTGATTTGTGGAGTTTACATTTAGGTCTTGCCTCCAAAAACTGGTCCGAAGTGTGACAAGTATAATGGCGATGTTTTGTGCACAAGGTCACCTGGAACAACACATTCGAGGCCTTCCACTGCTTCTGTAAGATTTATTTTCTTCAGTAAATAGAAAGAACACAGTGTAGTTTAATTTTGTATTAGTTTAGCGACTTGTGGGGTTTCCATTTAGGTTGTAGCCAACCAAACTGGCCTGAGGTGACAAGTATCATACTGATGTTCACACACAAAGTCACCACGAAAGCTCATTCTAGGCCTTACATTGCTTCTAAGTTCTATAAGATTTATTTTCTTCAGCATGAGTGCATACTCTAGTTCATTTTCTAACATTTTTGCGATTTGTGGGGTTTCCATATAGCTGGTTGCCTCCCAAAACTGGTCTGAGGTGGCAAGCTTCGTAGGGATGTTCATGAACAAGGTCACCACGAAGAGCTCATTGATCAAGGCCTTCCATTCCTTTTCTAACATGTATTTTCTTCAGTAAATAGAAAGTGCGTACTCTAGCTTAATTTTGTAAAAAAATACAGTTTGTGGAGTTTCCATTTAGGTTGTTGCCTCCCAAAACTGGTATGAGGTGACAAGTATCATGGTCACCATGATGACCTCATTCAAGGAATTGAATTGCTTCTTCAAGATTTATTTTCTTAAGTAAATAGAAGGTATGTACTCTTATTTAATTTTGTAACATTTCTGCGATTTGCGGGGTTTCCATTTAGGTTGTTGCCTCCCAAGATTGGCATGATGTGACAAGTATCATGGTGATGTTCGCACACAAGGTCATCGTGAAGACCTAATTCAAGGCCATGAGGGCATTGTTGAGTAAGTTTTTTTTGCGATGCACCTAAATTCTGAATCTCCATACCACGTAAGGAAGTTGTTTACACTTATTTTATTTCAGAAAGCCGAACCCTTCATTCCAAGAGCAATCCAAGAAGAGGCCGCAACTGCTGATATTCTATAGGTTCATAATTCCCACTTGTTCTGCTTTCTGTTCTTATGATCATCATTCTGAAATGTTATACTTGATTCATTTCGTTGCCATGGATGAAGTACGTGAGGGTCATCTCAGGCAGGTTTTGGAGTGCTACTAATTTGATGACCAGCGATGGTCGGTTTCCTCGACCTATTAGAATCATGATCCATTAATTGTGACTCTCCTTGTTCCAGGAATGGAAGGCGTTATACAATGAGAAGCCACCAATTACCTTCCTAGTGGTGCAGAAGAGGCAGCATACAAGACTGTTCCCAAGTGATGGAAAATACTAGGACAAGAGTATGTTCTGGCAGGTCATGTCACAAAGAACGTTTAGTAAGATGTCTGATTTGGACGAGCTGGCTTTTCTCACATCATCGATAGGAAGATCTGGCATCTAACAAAGTTTGATTTCTTCCTATGTAGCTATGCTGGGATCAATGTAATGTTAGTGGAACATTCATTACATGCAGTATTTAATTCTTGATAATATCATCTAAATTAATGGTGAATTTAAACATGGGGGCCAAGTTGTCTTGCACATTACCTATGTTGTGAGATGAATACAAGTTGACTAATATGCCCTGCACTATTTTACGAACAACATGTGCTACATGTAAGCATGCTCTTACTCTACATTCTGTGTTTTGTATTTCTTTGTTCATTAGTATGGCGTCTTTCTATGTTATACTCTTGTGTGCATGCGAACTGCACTCACTCGGTGTTAATTGGTATCGAACTCTTCCCTTTCAGCTCTTTCACATCCTATGAGAGGGTTTGTAAACATAATTTCATGGTGTCTTGTGCAGAGAACATTGATTCTTTATTTATACATAGAGATAAAATATGAACTTATTATTAGAGTTTAAAGTCAAATTAGAGTTGTACCTTTCTAAGACATGGGTTAAAATACTAGCTGCATAGTGCGCAACTTTGATTCGGTTTGTAGCCCCCGTCACATGTTCTAACATGTTTCGCTTGTATTTGGAAAGATCCTTTTGCGTACCATGCTCATAAACTTGCCTTGTATTCTCGATTCTACCAAGCCAAGGCTTAGATGAGGCATCAGAGGTAAGCTCCGACAATGCAACTCAAACTGTTTGTGTGATGAAGCTCACTTTCTGAGATAAAAGATGAGCTGCTCATGTTCTACTGCCTGTCCCTGTCCATCCACACTTGAACAATCCAGAATCCTGGAGAACAACATCTCTAAATACTGGTGCTCCTCCTACTTGGTGTATAAATGTCAACCGGAAGATTTCATTCTGTTTTTGTTTGGTTTGATGAACATGGGAGTATCCCTAGTGCCTTACCATTTCCAGAATGGTTGGTTTATGCAAGGAATGAACATCGAAGTTTTATGTGTCTTACTATTTCAAGTGATTCCATAGGCTTGGGGTTAGTGTTTTAGCATATCTATAAGCTGAGATATTTATAATCTATGTACTTTTTATTTGAAACATATAGGGCATGAATTTTAGTTTTCAAATAATTTGAGAACCATGCTTTCATCCCTAACACACACACACACACACACACACACTTATATTTTCAAAATAGTTTGCACTCATCACAACTTATATTGTTCGTTTTCTGTTGAAATATCTCAGAACTCAATTGTCTAAACATCTAAAACCTATCGTGGCATGCAGAGAAACGGCGCAAGTAAGTCTAGTTTGAACCAAACGTGATGATCTCATGTTGACCCTCCTCATGTGACCTTGTGGTGGGTTCTATTACTCCGTTTAAAAATCACGAGATACTGTAAAATATCATCCATTACCTATATAGTGGATTATATATTATATGAAAATTTAATTAAATGTACTAATGTTTTTCTAAGGGTATTTAAGATTACGTCTCCGTGTGCGAAGATAGCTGTTGACCCCTCAATTCTTCATCTCCAAGTGTTGGCAAGGCAAAGGACATTTTTCATAGCTGTACTGATTCAAGATCATATTATTTCCATGGATATGTTGATACTATCCAAAGTGATCAACTTTGTTAGGTGATGAGTTTCTAACAGAGCGATCAACTTCATTGTATAATTATCACCCCTGGCCTCAAATATATTCAATGATATTAGGTTTCTAGATGTGGGAGTCACATGTATTGATTCGTTGGGGGTAATTAGAGCCAGGGAATGAGAATTGAAGGGGTACAGGACTCCAAATCTATTGTTTGGTTGAGAGGATAGGGAATTCATAAGGGAATAGTCATGGGACTTGAGACTCCAACTCCCACCGTTTTATTAACAAAGGAGGGGGTGGGAGTTGGAAGAGAATTGTTTTAGTGAGTCAATCTTTACCATTCATCATAACTTACCTTTCCTAGTCCCTCGTCAATTCCCACGAACCAAAAATGGGTATGCCGTTTCTCCTCAAATTCTCATACGTAATTCCTATCATGTGCCAAGCAGAGGATTGGGAATAAAATGACACATCCCATGTCTAGTCTCAGTACAGCTCCATGCACTAAACACCCATTCCCCTTCCCAAATATTGACAAACAGTCTATGAGGTTAGTATAGGTTGTCTTGGTCTACTCTCCTGCAATTTCTAGTGACTTGCAATATAGGCCATGGATGGCCGTTAGGTTTCTGATATGATGGCGATAGCCTGCAGGAAGTGGCCATCTAAAATTACACCCGAGGGGTTGCACAACTTAACACTCATGTAACTATGAAATTGATCACATTGTAATGCACACATTTTAAGCTATGTAGTAAATGGAAAAAAATACCATTGGATGGGGTGCCATGGCACCCCCATTGGCTCTGCCACTGCTTCTAGGGTCCATATCCATTCGCAAGATAATACTCTTCTGTTGTTTTGTGTGTGTGTGTGTGTGTGTGTGTGTGTGTGTGTGTGGCGTGTGTGTGTGTGTGATCATTTGTCAGATTAAAATGGCAGCCTATATGATAATATGTCTTGTCACGAACTTAATTCATATACTATGATTATCACATATCTCATGCTTGATGTTATCTTTACCACATGAAATATTAAAAGGATCTATGAAATTGACATCGGTCTGATGTCACAATGTTGTCTAAGGAAAAATGTCTTGAAGCCAAGTCCTCACTTTTTTTCTTCAAAATGTTGCCCTTAGGATCAATGCCAAGGTAAAATTGGTTACAGTTGTTGAAGGATTATCGAACAAAGCATTTTATTCCACTTTGAAATCATTCACCATCTTCACATTCATAATGTAGGGTAGGAACCCAATATTTGCTAAAATGCCAGGGAGTTTACCAATTGTTTCAAATAAGCCAACATTATCATTGGTGCCGATGTTACTCAACATAGTTCTCGAGATGGTCCTAATCCTTACATTGCTACTGTAAGAGTTACTTTCTTCATTACATAGAAAGTGCATGCTCTAGTTTAATTTTGTAACGTTTTTCGATTTGTGGCGTTTCCATTTAGGTTGTTGCCTCCAAAAACTTGTCCGAGGTGTGACAAGTATCTTGGCGATGTTTAACTCACAAAGTCCCTAGGAACGACACATTCGAGGCTTTCCACTGCTTCTGTAAGATTTATTTTCTGCAGTAAATAGAAAGAACACGCTCTAGTTTAATTTTTCATCACTTTCGTGAATTGTAGGGTTTCATCCATTTAGGTTGTAGCTAACCAAGACCGGCCTAGGGTTACCAGTATCATGCCGATGTCGCGTACAAGGTCACCATGGAAAGATCATTCAAGGCTTTCCATTGCTTCTATAAGATTTATTTTCTTCAGCAAATAGAAAGTGCATACTCTAGTATTTTTTTGTAATTTTGCGATTAGTGGGATTTCCATATAGGTACTTGCCTCCCAAAATTGGTCTGAGGTGGCAAGTATCATGGGGATGTTCATGCACAAGGTCACCACAAAGAGCTCATTCGTCAAGGCCTTCCATTCCCTTTGTAAGATTTATTTTCTTCAGTAAATAGAAAGTACATACTCTAGTAATTTTCTATTTGTTTTACAATTTGTGGAGTATCCACTCAGGTTGTTGCCTCCCAAAACTGGTATGAGGTGACAAGTATCATGGTCATCATGAAGAGCTCATTCAAGGCATTAAGATTTATTTTCTCAGGTAAATAGAAGGTACACACTCTTGTTTAATTGTAACATTTTTTCGATGTGGGGTTTCCATCTAGGTTGTTACCTCCCAAGATTGCCTGACGTGACACGTATCATGGTGATGTTCACTCACAAGGTCAAGTGAAATGCTAATTCAAGGCCTTGAGGACATTGTTGAATAAGTTCTTTTTTGTGATGCACCTAAATTTTGAATATCGATACCGCATAATGAAGCTGTTTACACTACTTATTTCAGAAAAGCTGCTCCCTTCATTCCAAGAGCAATCCAAGAAGAGGCCGCAACTACTAATATTCCATAGGTTCATAATTCCCACTTGTTCTCTCTTTTGATCATCATTCCAAAACTATTATACTTGATTCATTTCGTTGCCAAGGATGAAGCATGTGAGGGTCATCTCAGCCAGGTTTTGGAGAGGTAAACCCCGAAGGTAGAAGAAGTGCTACTAACTTGATGACCAACGATGGCCGGTTTCCTCGACCTATTAGTGACATGATCCATGAATTACAACTCCTTGTTTTAGATATAAGAAGGCATGATACAATGATAAGCCAAAAATTACCTTCCTAGTGGTGGAGAATAGGCAGCATACAAGACCGTTCCCGAGCGATCGCAAATACTAGGAGAAGAATGGAAATGCTCAAGTAGATCATGTCACAAAGAACGTTTGGTAACATGTCTGACTTGGACGAGATGTCTTACCTCACATCGTTGATAGGTAGATCTGGCCACCCAAACCGAGTTTGATTTCTTCCTATGTAGCCATGCTAGAATCAAGGTAATGTTAGTGGAACATTCATTACATGTAGTAGTTTCTTCTTGATGATATCATCTAAGAGAATGGTGAACTTACCAAACGTGGGGGACAAGCTGTCCAGCGAGTTGACTAATGATGCCCTGCACTATTTTACAAAGAACATGTGTTACATGTAAGCATGCTCTTACCTGACATTGTGCGTTTTGTATTTCTTTGTTCAATATATGGCGCCGTGCTATGTTATACTCTTCTCATGCATGCAAGCCGCACTTGCTCGGTGTCTTGTATGGAACTCTTCCCTCTGAGCTCTTCCACATCCTAGGAGAGGGTTTGTAAACATAATTTCATGGTGTCTTGTGCATAGAACATTGATTCTTTATTTATTCACAATGATAAGCTTTGAATTTATTATCAGAGTTTAAATTCATATTAAAGGTGTACCTTTCTAAGATATGGGCTAAAATACTAGCTGTGTAGTGCTCAAGTTTATTGAGGCTTGTAACTCCCGTCACATGTTCTAACATGTTTCGCTTGTGTTTTGGCAGCTCCTTTTGCGTACTATGCTCATAAACTTGGATTGCGTGCTCGATTCTACCAAACCAAGGCTTAGATGACGCGTCAGAGGTGAGCTCCGACAATGCAACTCAAACTGTTTGTGTGATCAAGCTCAGTTTCTGAGATAATAGATGAGCTGAAAATGCTCATGTTCTGCTGCCAGTCCCTGTCTGTCGACACTTCAACAAGCTGAAGCTTGGAGAAGAACATCTCTAAATACTGGCGCTCCTCCTACTTGGATTATACACGTCAACGGAAGATTTTATTCTATTTCCATTTGGTTTGATGAAAATGGGAGTATCCCTAGTTGGCGCCTACCATTTCCTGAATGGTTGGTTTATGCAAGGATATGAACATGGAAGTTTTACGTGTCTTACTATTTCAAGTGATTCAACATTCTTGGGGTTCGTGTTTTAGCATATCTATAAACTGAGATAATTTATAATCTATATACATTTTATTTGTAACATATAGGGCGTCAATTTTAGTTTCCAAATAATTTGGAAACCTTCCTTTCATCCCTCACACACACACACACACACACACACACACACACACACACACACACACACACACACACACACACACACACACACACACACACACACACACACACACACACACACGCACACACGCACACACACACGCGCGCACACACACACGCACACACCCATGCACACGCACACGCACACACATAGTGATGATCTCATGTTGAGTTGTTGGCAATAGAGACAAAGGGATCTATCAACGTCTTCTATTTTACTTTGTCGTTCTATTTTTGGCCCCTTCTCATACAAGAACATTACAAAGAGGAGAGAAGAGAATGTGCGGCTTAAACAATTCCATGTTTGGAATTATTTCTTCTTGTATTATTTTAGATTTTTGTCTACCTTTTTTCTTGCCTTATTTTATATTTTTGTCTCTCTTTTGGGAATACAACTGGGTCCATACCATTGACTTTGTTTTCCTGGGGCAGCTATGTTAATAGCTGAAATTTTATGGATTATTGGGTGTTATTTCTTATAATCTCTATGTTTTAGGAGAAAATATTTGCTTTATTTGTCATCTCTTTATTGTGCTTGGTACAATTACCGAAAGAAAAGAAAGAATAACTAGTCATATAGGATATGTGTTATCCATTCGCATTCTAGACCATGCGTGCATGGTCAACGACGCAAGGGCTAGAACATCATGGAGAAGCTAGGCCTTTTGATCACATATGCCATATGGCCACTGATAACCCACAAGTATAGGGGATCAACTGTAGCCTCTTTCGATAAGTAAGAGTGTTGAACCCAACAAGGAGCTAAAGGTAGAACAAATATTCCCTCAAGTTTTATCGACCACCGATACAACTCTACGCACGCTTGACGTTCTCTTTACCTAGAACAAGTATAAAACTAGAAGTACTTTGTAAGTGTTGTTGGATAGGTTTGAAAAAAAATAAAGAACACGTAAATAAAATCTAGGGGTTCTTTAGATAAAGAAGCAATAAAGTTAGTATAGCGAGTGTGGAAAAGTGGTGGTAGGAGTTGCGAAATTGTCCCTAAGCAATTGACTACTTTACTAGACCGATAGCAAGTTTTATGTGGGAGAGGCCGCTGCTAGCATGTCATCCCTGACTTGGAATTCTATGCACTTATGATTGGAACTATTAGCAAGCATCCGCAACTACTAACGTTCATTAAGGTAAAACCCAACCATAGTATTAAGATATATTGGTCCCCCTTCAATCCCGTAGGCATCAACTTCTATGCTAGGTTGAAGCTTCTGTCACTCTTGCCCTCCAATACATAGTCCTATCAACATACAACTAACCCTATGGTGTGATCCACGCGCGTGCTCATATGATGGGAACCAAAGGACAACAACATAATCACAAGCAAATTAAACCAATCATAGCAATTCACCAATTACCGATAGGACAACGAAAATCTACTCAGACATCATAGGATGGCAACACATCATTGGATAATAATATGAAGCATAAAGCACCATGTTCAAGTAGAGGGTACAGCGGGTTGCGGGAGAGTGGACCGCTGTAGATAGATGGGGGAAGGTGATGAAGATGTTGGTGAAGATGACGGAGGTGTTGGTGTAGATTGTGGTGACGATGATGGCCCCGGCGGCGTTCCGGCGCCACCAGAAGAGAGGGGGAGAGAGCTCCCCCTCCTTCTTCTTCTTCCTTGACCTTCCCCCTAGATGGGAGAATGGTTTCCCCTCTGGTCCATGGCTTCCATGGCATGGGAGGGGCGAGAGCCCCACCGAGATTGGATCTGTCTCTCTGTCTCTCTCTGTTTCTGCGCTCCAGATTCTGGCCTTTTACCGTTTCTTATATTCCCGGAGATCCGTAACTCCGATTGGGCTGAATTTTGGACACGATCTCTATCCGGATATTAGCTTTCTTGCGGCGAAAGAAGGGCACCAAACGCCTTATGGGGTGGCCACGACGGCCCAGGGCGCACCTGACCCCCTGGGGCGCGCCCCCCTGCCTCGTGGCCCCCTTGGGCATCGTATCGCATTGATTCTTCTTCCCAAAAATCACATATATCCCATAAAGAATCTCCGTCAGTTTTTATCCCGTTTGGACTCCGTTTGATATGGATTTTCTGCGAAACTAAAAAACATGCAACAAACAGAATTGTCATTGGGCAATGGATCAATATGTTAGTCCCAAAAAATAGTATAAAAAGTTGCCAAAAGTATGTAAAGGTTGTAGAATATTGACATGGAACAATAAAAAATTATAGATACGACGGAGACGTATCAGCATCCCCAAGTTTAATTCCTGCTCATCCTCGAGTAGGTAAATGATAAAAAGATAATTTTTGATGTGGAATGCTACCAAGCATAATCTTGATCATGTAATCTAAGTATGGCATGAATATTAAGACACGAATGATTCAAAGCAATAGTCTATCTTTTGACATTATGACAACAATACTTCAAGCATACAATAAAGCAATCATGTCTTTTCAAAATAACATCGCCAAAGAAGTTATCGCTACAAAATCATATAGTCTGGCTATGCTTCATCTTCACCACACAAAATATTCAAATCATGCACAACCCCGATGACAAGCCAAGCAATTGTTTCATACTTTTGATGTTCTCAAACCTTTTCAACTTTCACGCAATACATGAATGTGAGCCATGGACATAGCACTATAGGTGGAATAGAATATGATGGTGGAGGTTGTGTGGAGAATACAAAAAGGAGAAAGTCTCACATCGACGTGGCTAATTGATAACCCACAAGTATAGGGGATCAATTGTAGCCTCTTTCGATAGGTAAGAGTGTCGAACCCAACGAGGAGCTAAAGGTAGAAAAAATATTCCCTCAAGTTCTGTCGACCACCGATACAACTCTAAGCACACTTGACGTTCGCTTTACCGGAAACAAGTATGAAACTAGAAGTACTTTGTAGGTGTTTTTGGATAGGTTCGCAAGAAAGTAAAGAGCACCTAAATAAAAGCTAGGGGATGTTTAGATGAAGACACAACTAAATTAGTTTTAGTAGAGAGCTTGTTGTCACGAGAAAGTTATTTGTCCCTAGGCAATCGATAACTAGACCGGTAATCATTATTGCAATTTTATTTGAGGGAGAGGCATAAGCTAACATACTTTCTCTACTTGGATCATATGCACTTATGATTGGAACTCTAGCAAGCATCCGCAACTGCTAAAGATCATTAAGGTAAAACCCAACCATAGCATTAAAGTATCAAGTCCCCTTTATCCCATACGCAAACAACCTACTTACTCGGGTATGTGCTTCTGTCACTCACGCCACCCACCATAAGCAAATCATGAACATATTGCAAACCCTACAGCGGGAATCCCTCACGCTTGCGCGACACGGAGAGCACCATAGGATAGCACCAATAATAAAACATGCAACTCAAACCAATCTTGATCATCAAAATGGCCCATAGGACAAAACGGATCTACTCAAACATCATAGGATAGCCATACATCATTCAGAAATAATATATAGCGTTGAGCACCATGTTTAAGTAGAGATTACAGCGGGTAAGAGAGAGGTTACACCGCTGCATTGAGGGGGGAAGAGTTGCTGATGATGGCGGTGAAGTTGTTGGTGAAGATTGCGGTGATGATGATGGCCACGGCAGCGTTCCGGCGCCACCGGAAGAGAAGGGGAGAGGGGGCCCCGTCGTCTTCTTCTTCCTTGACCTCCTCCCTAGATGGGAGAAGGGTTTCCCCTCTGGTCCTTGGCCTCCATGGCGTGGGAGGGGCGAGAGCCCCTCCGAGATTGGATCTATCTCTCTGTTTCTCTCTGTTTCTGCGTTCTGTTCTGCTGCCCTTTCACCGTTTCGGGTATATATGGAGATCCGTAACTCCGATTGGACTGAAATCTTCGCCGTGATTTTTTACCAAAAATTAGCTTTCTTGCGGCCGAAGAAGGGCATCAACCGCCTTATGGGTGGCACACGAGGGTGGGGGCGCGCCCTCCTAGGGAGGGCGTGGACCCCTGCCTCGTGGCCACCTCGGACACCGTTTCGCGTTGATCTTTCTCCCAGATTTTCCAAATATTCCAAAAATAAGCTCCATCCATTTTTATCCCGTTTGGACTCCGTTTGATATGGATATTCTGTGAAACCAAAAACATGCAACAGACAGGAACTGGCACTGGGCACTGGATCAATATGTTAGTCCCAAAAATAGTATAAAAAGTTGCCAAAAAGTATGTGGAAGTTGTAGAATATTGGCATGGAACAATAAAAAATTATAGATACGATGCAGACGTATCAGCATCCCCAAGCTTAATTCCTGCTCGTCCTCGAGTAGGTAAATGATAAAAAAGATAATTTTTGATGTGGAATGCTACCTAGCATAATCTTGATCATATGTCTAATCATGGCATGAATATTAAGACACGAGTGATTCAAAGCAATAGTCTATCATTTGACATAAAAAACAATAATACTTCAAGCCTACTAATAAAGCAATCATGTCTTTTCAAAATAACATGGCCAAAGAAAGTTATCCCGACAAAATAATATGGTCTGGCTCTGCTCCATCTTCACCACACAACATATTCAAATCATGCACAACCCCGATGACAAGACAAGCAATTGTTTCATACTTGATGTTCTCAAACCTTTTCAACTTTCACGCAATATATGAGCGTGAGCCATGGACATAGCACTATAGGTGGAATAGAATATGATGATGGGGGTTATGTGGAGAAGACAAAAAAGGAGAAAGTCTCACATCAACTAGGCGTATCAATGGGCTATGGAGATGCCCATTAATAGATATCAATGTGAGTGAGTAGGGATTGCCATGCAACGGATGCACTAAGAGCTATAAGTGTATGAAAGCTCAAACTGGAAACTAAGTGGGTGTGCATCCAACTTGCTTGCTCATGAAGACCTAGGGCATTTGAGGAAGCCCATCGTTGGAATATACAAGCCAAGTTCTATAATGAAAATTCCCACTAGTATATGAAAGTGATAACTCAAGAGACTCTCTATATGAAGAACATGGTGCTACTTTGAAGCACAAGTGTGGTAAAAGGATAGTAACATTGCCCCTTCTCTCTTTTTCTCTCATTTTTATTTTATTTTTTTTATTTTTTTTATTTTTTTCGTGGGCTTCTTTGGCCTTTTTTTTATTTGGGCTTCTTTGGCCTCTTTTATTTTTTGTAAAGTCCGGAGTCTCATCCCGACTTATGGGGGAATCATAGTCTCCATCATCCTTTCCTCACTGGGGCAATGCTCTAATAATGATGATCATCACACTTTTATTTACTTACAACTCAATATTACAACTCGACACTAGAACAAAGATATGAATCTATATGAATGCCTCCGGTGGTGTACCGGGATGTGCAATGATCTAGCATAGCAATGACATCAAAAAACGGACAAGCCATGAAAACATCATGCTAGCTATCTTACGATCATGCAAAGAAATATGACAATAAATGCTCAAGTCATGTATATGATGATGATGGAAGTTGCATGGCAATATATCTCGGAATGGCTATGGAAATGCCATGATAGGTAGGTATGGTGGCTGTTTTGAGGAAGATATAATGAGGTTTATGTGTGATAGAGCGTATCGTATCACGGGGTTTGGATGCACCGGCGAAGTTTGCACCAACTCTCGAGGTGAGAAAGGGCAATGCACGGTACCGAAGAGGCTATCAATGATGGAAGGGTGAGAGTGCGTATAATCCATGGACTCAATATTAGTCATAAAGAACTCACATACTTATTGGAAAAATCTATTAGTCATCGAAAAAAATTACTACACGCATGCTCCTAGGGGGATAGATTGGTAGGAAAAGACCTTCGCTCATCCCCGACCGCCACTCATAAGGAAGACAATCAATAAATAAATCATGCTCCGACTTCATCACATAATTGTTCACCATTCGTGCATGCTACGGGAATCACAAACTTCAACACAAGTATTTCTACAATCCACAACTACCCACTAGCATGACTCTAATATCACCATCTTTATATCGCAAAACTATTGCAAGGAATTAAACATATCATATTCAGCGATCTACAAGTTTATGTAGGATTTTATGACTAACCATGTGAATGACCAGTTCCTGTCATCTCTCTAAATAGATATAAGTGAAGCATGAGAGTTTTAATTCTTTCTATAAAAGGTATGCCCACGCTCTAACAAATATAAGTGAAGCAAAAGAGCATTCTACAAATGGCGGTTGTCTAAGTGAAGAGAAACAGGCAATCCAAACTTCAAATGATATAAGTGAAGCACATGAAGCATTCTATAAAGCCATACTCAAAAGATTTAAGGGAAGTGCAAAGAGCATTCTATAAATCAACCAAGGACCATCTCATACCAGCATGGTGCAAAAAAAGAAAAGTGAAAACTAAATGCAAAAGACGCTCCAAGATTTGCACATATCGCATGAACGAAATGAATCCGTAAACATACCGATACTTGTTGAAGAAAGAGGGGATGCCTTCCGGGGCATCCCCAAGCTTAGACGCTTGAGTCTCCTTGAATATTTACTTGGGGTGCCTCGGGCATCCCCAAGCTTGAGCTCTTGCCTCTCTTCCTTCTTCTCACATCGAAACCTTCTCGATCATCGAACACTTCATCCACACAAAACTTCAACAGAGAACTCGGTAAGATCCGTTAGTATAATAAAGTAAATCACTACTCTAAGTACTGTTGCAAACCAATTCATATTTTGTTTTTTCATTGTGTCTACTGTAATATAACTTTTTCATGGCTTAATCCACTGATATAAATTGATAGTTTCATCAAAACAAGCAAACTATGCATCAAAAACAGAATCTGTCTAAAACAGAACAGTCTGTAATAATATGAACATTCACCATACTTCTGATACTTGAAAACTTCTGCCAAAATTCGGAAAAATAAAATATTTGTATAGAAAGACAGTGCAAAAAGATTCATAACCATTTGACGTTCCAGTAAAAAATTAAAAATCGTGCACTACAGCCAACGTTTTTTTCCTGCACCGCACAAGCCAACAAGTATTGTAAACATCCTAAAGGAAAACCTTGGCACATTATTTTTATAATACAATGGAATTGTACAAGGGGATAATTATTTTTGTTGAAAAGTTTCTGTAATCAAGATTCACAAAGTTGCCGTGAGCATGAACAAAGTTCAAGGAGCTCTCCCACTTCAACAATGCTTGTCTTTCTCAGTTTCACTTTCCTTTTTGAAAAAGTTTTGGGTTCCCCTCTTTATTTTTGTTTTTTTTTAAATTTATGAAATTACACAACAGAAATAAACGACTCTCTAAAACTTCCGGGTTGTCTCCCTGGCAGCGCTTTCTTTAAAGCCATTAAGCTAGGCATATAGTGCTCAAGTAACAGATCCACCCGGATCCCAAGGTATATCAAAGCCAACTTTAATTAACAATGATTTATAATTTAGTAGTGAGCACAAAGTAACATATATCATGTAATGAAGAAGTCTAACTCTCTTCCTATGCATCGGCGTGTCATAAAAGAACAATTCATACACACATAGTAAAGGCCAATGCATAGTATAAACAGTTTCTTGCAATTTTATCGTGTGGGAAACATAGAGAGGTGGAGATATAGTTCCTCTCTCATAATAATTGCAAGTAGGAGCAGCAAGAACATGCATATTATATCTATCAAAATCATCATGTGCAATGGTAAAAGGCAACCCATCAATGTAATCCTTAATAAGTGCAAACTTCTCCGATATAGTGTAGTTTGGAGAATTCAAGAAGATAATAGGACTATCATGAGTGGGTGCAATAGCAACAATTTCATCTTTAACATAAGGAACTATAGCACGTTCATCTCCATAAGCATAATTCATATTGGCATCTTGGCCACAAGCATAGCAAGCATCATCAAAAGGGGATATTTCAAGAGAATCAATGGGATCATAACAATCATCCTTCGGTAAGCACGAACGGAAATTAAACAATGTATGAGTTGAAGAGTTACTCTCATTAGAAGGTGGGCACGGGTAGCTAATCCGCTCTTCCTCCTTTTGTTCTTCGCTCTCCTCCTCATCTTTTCATCCAATGAGCTCACAGTTTCATCAATTTCTTCTTCCATAGACTCCTGCAAAATATTAGTCTCTTCTTGGACAGCGGAGACTTTCTCAATAAGTGCATTAATATCGTAATTGTATTCATAATTCTCATAGCAATATTTGAGGATAGCTAAATTTTCAGGTCTATAAGCAGCAGCATCAAAATCTTCAAACTCTTTAAACATAGATTCAATTTCATAAGCACCCATAAAAGCAACAAATTCGTCTATTTGTTCCACATCATAGTAATCATATATACCATTAGCATAATAAGCTAAGATTTTATTATCATTAAATTTGCATGAAAAGGGAAGGTGTGGGGCCTTCATCCTAGAGCAACAAGTATAATCATATTCCAAGCATAGTTGTCTAGCATACCACTTCAATATATGAATTTGATCCCATAATAGTTTCCCAAAGTATTCACGTTGATCCAACATTACTCCCATAACATAATTGAATGGGGTTTTCTCAGGATTATCGAAGTAGTACATAATATCTTTCACATATTGAGCATCGAGGGTTTTAGGAGGTTCCCCATCTCCATGAGCAGCAAGTACACCTAATTTTTTTAGTATTTTGTGTTCCATATCCATAACTAAAGATAGAGAACAACTAAGAACAGCAAATAAAAACTACTTAGTGATAAAGCAAACAAGCACACACGAGAATATTCACCCCACGCTATTGCTCCCCGGCAACGGCGCCAGAAAAGGTCTTGATAACCCACATGTATAGGGGATCAATTGTAGCCTCTTTCGATAAGTAAGAGTGTCGAACCCAACGAGGAGCTAAAGGTAGAAAAAATATTCCCTCAAGTTCTGTCGACCGCCGATACAACTCTAAGCACACTTGACGTTCGCTTTACCGGAAACAAGTATGAAACTAGAAGTACTTTGTAGGTGTTTTTGGATAGGTTTGTAAGAAAGTAAAGAGCACGTAAATAAAAGCTAGGGGCTGTTTAGATGAAGACACAACTAAATTAGTTTTAGTAGAGAGCTTGTTGTCACGAGAAAGTTATTTGTCCCTAGGCAATCGATAACTAGACCGGTAATCATTATTGCAATTTTATTTGAGGGAGAGGCATAAGCTAACATACTTTCTCTACTTGGATAATATGCACTTATGATTGGAACTCTAGCAAGCATCTGCAACTACTAAAGATCATTAAGGTAAAACCCAACCATAGCATTAAAGAATCAAGTCCACTTTATCCCATACGCAAACAACCTACTTACTCGGTCTGCTTAGTACATCACTCACGCCACCCACCATAAGCAAATCATGAACATATTGCAAACCCTACAACAGGAATCCCTCACGCTTGCGCGACACGGAGAGCACCATAGGACAACACCAATAATAAAACATGCAACTCAAACCAATCTTGATCATCAAAATGGCCCATAGGACAAAACGGATCTACTCAAACATCATAGGATAGCCATACATCATTGGGAAATAATATATAGCATTGAACACCATGTTTAAGTAGAGATTACAGCGGATAAGAGAGAGGTTACACCGCTGCATAGAGGGGGGAAGAGTTGGTGATGATGGCGGTGAAGTTGTTGGTGAAGATTGCGGTGATGATGATGGCCACGGCAGCGCTTCGGCGCCACCGGAAGAGAAGGGGAGAGGGGGCCCCTTCGTCTTCTTATTCCTTGACCTCCTCCCTAGATGGGAGAAGGGTTTCCTCTCTGGTCCTTGGCCTCCATGGCGTGGGAGGGGCGAGAGCCCCTCCGAGATTGGATCTATCTCTCTGTTTCTCTCTGTTTCTGCGTTCTGTTCTGCTGCCCTTTCACCGTTTCGGGTATATATGGAGATCCGTAACTCGGATTGGACTGAAACCTTCGCCGTGATTTTTTACAAAAAATAGCTTTCTTGCGGCCGAAGAAGGGCATCAACCGCCTTATGGGTGGCCCACGAGGGTGGGGGGCGCGCCCTCCTGGGGAGGGCGTGGGCCCCTGCCTCGTGGCCACCTCGGACACCGTTTCGCGTTGATCTTTCTCCCAGATTTTCCAAATATTCCAAAAATAAGCTCCGTCTGTTTTTATCCCGTTTGGACTCCGTTTGATATGGATATTCTGCGAAACCAAAAACATGCAACAGACAGGAACTGGCACTGGGCACTGGATCAATATGTTAGTCCCAAAAATAGTATAAAAAGTTGCCAGGAAGTAGATGGAAGTTGTAGAATATTGGCATGGAACAATCAAAAATTATAGATACGACGGAGACGTATCACTAATCAACGGGCTATGGAGATGCCCATCACTTGATGTCAATGTGAGGAGTAGGGATTGCCATGCAACGGATGCACTAGAGCTATAAGTGTATGAAAGCTCAAACTGAAACTAAGTGGGTGTGCATCCAACTTGCTTGCTCATGAAGACCTAGGGCATTTGAGGAAGCCCATCGTTGCAATATACAAGCAAAGTTCTATAATGAAAATTCCCACTAGTATATGAAAGTGATAACTCAAGAGACTCTTTGTATGAAGAACATGGTGCTACTCTGAAGCACAAGTGTGGTAAAAGGATAGTAACATTGTCCCTTCTCTCTTTTTCTCTCATTTTTTTGTTTTTATCTTTTCTTTTTTAGGCTTCTTTGGCCTCTCTCTCTCTTTTTTTGGGCTTCATTGGCCACTTTTATTTTGATAACCTCACATGGGACAATGTTCTAATAATGATGATCATCACACTTTTATTTGCTTACAACTCAATATTACAACTCGATATCTAGAACAAAGTATGACTCTATATGAATGCCTCCGGCGGTGTGCCGGGATGTGCAATGATCTAGCGTAGCAACGACATCAAAAAAACGGACAAGCCATGAAAACACCATGCTAGCTATCTTACGATCATGCAAAGCAATATGACAATGAATGCTCAAGTCATGTATATGATGATGATGGAAGTTGCATGGCAATATATCTCGGATGGCTATGGGAATGCCAAGATAGGTAGGTATGGTGGCTGTTTTGAGGAAGATATAAGGAGGCTTATGTGTGACAGAGCGTATCATATCATGGGGTTTGGATGCACCGGCGAAGTTTGCACCGACTCTCGAGTTGATAAAGGGCAATGCACGGTACCGAAGAGGCTAGCAATGATGGAAGGGTGAGAATGCGTATAATCCATGGACTCAACATTAGTCATAAAGAACTCACATACTTATTGCAAAGATCTATTAGTCATCAAAACAAAGTACTACGCGCATGCTCTTAGGGGGATAGATTGGTAGGAAAAGACCATCACTCGTCCCCGACCGCCACTCATAAGGAGGACAATCAATAATAAATCATGCTCAACTTCTTAGCATAACGAGAGACTATACGTGCATGCTCGGGGAATCACAAACCTTAACATCAATATTCTTACTAAACACAACCATTTACTAGTACCTCCCACATATTATCATCTCTATATCGCAAAACTATTGCAAGGAATCAAACATATCATATTCAGTGATCTACAAGTTTTATGTAGGATTTTATGACTAACCATGTGAATGACCAATTCCTGTCATCTCTCTAAGTAGATATAAGTGAAGCAAGAGAGTTTCATTCTTTCTAAAAAATATATGCCCACGCTCTAACAAATATAAGTGAAGCAAAAGAGCATTATAGAAATGGCGGTTTTCTATGTGTAGGAAAACATGCAATCCATACTTCAAATGATATAAGTGAAGCACATGAAGCATTCTATAAAGCCATACTCAAAAGATATAAGTGAAGTGCAAAGATCATTCTATAAATCAACCAAGGACTATCTCATACCAGCATGGTGCATAAAAGAAAAGTGAAAACTAAATGCAAAATACGCTCCAAGATTTGCACATATCACATGAACGAAACGAATCCGAAAACATACCGATACTTGTTGAAGAAAGATGGGATGCCTTCCGGGGCATCCCCAAGCTTAGACACTTGAGTCTCCTTGAATATTTACTCGGGGTGCCTTGGGCATCCCCAAGCTTGAGCTCTTGCCTATCCTCCTTATCCTTATATCAAGACCTCCTTGATCTTCGAACACTTCATCCACACAAAACTCAACAGAAAGCTCGATAAGATCCGTTAGTATAATAAAGCAAATCAATACTCTAAGTACTGTTGCAAACCAATTCATATTTTGTTTTTGAATTGTAGCTACTGTAATATAACTTTTCCATGGCTTAATCCACTGATAGAAATCAATAGTTTCATCAAAACAACCAAACAATGCATCAAAAACATAATTTGTCTTAAACATGAAAGTCTGTAATAATCTGAACATTCAGCATACTTCTCGTACTCCCAAAATTCTGCAAACATTAGTAAAAATAAACAATTTGTGTAGAAAGACAGTGCAAAAAAGTTTCATAACCGTTTCACGTTCCAGTAAAAAATGTAAAATCGCGCACTACAGCCAAAGTTTCTGTCTTGCACCGCACAAACCAACAAGCAATCTAAACATCCTAAAGGCAAACTTTGGCACATTATTCTTATTTTTAAACTTTATAAAAGCAAACAACAGAAATAAATGACACTCTAAAATTCTTGTCTCCCTGGCAGCGCTTTTTTTAAAGCCATTAAGCTAGGCATATAGTGCTTAAGTAATGGATCCACCCGGATCCAAAGGTATATATATCAAAGCCAATTTTAATTAACAATTATTTGTGATTTAGTAGTGAGCACAAAGTAACATATATCATGCAACAACGAAGTCTAACTCTCTTCCTATGCATCGGCACGTCATAAAAGAACAATTCATGCACACATAGTGAAGGCCAATGCATAGTATAAACAGTTTCTTGCAATTTTATCATGTTGGAAACATAGAGAGGTGGAGATATAGTTCCTCTCTCATAATAATTGCAAGTAGGAGCAGCAAGAACATGCATATTATATTCATCAAAATTATCATGTGCAACGGAAAAAGGCAACCCATCAATATAATCCTTAATAAGGGCAAACTTCTCCGATATAGTGTAGTCGGGAGAATTAAGATAATAGGACTATCATGCGTGGGAGCAATAGCAGCAATTTCATGTTTAACATAAGGAACTATAGCAAGTTCATCTCCATAAGCATAATTCATATTGGCATCTTGGCCACAAGCATAGCAAGAATCATCAAAAAGGGATATTCAAAAGAATCAACGGGATCATAACAATCATCATAGCAATCATCCTTCGGTAAGAACAAAGGAACATTAAACAATGTATGACTTGGAGGTTAATCTCATTAGAAGGTGGGTACGGGTAGCTAATCCGATCTTCCTCCTTTTGTTTTTTGCTCTCCTCATCATCTTTTTAATCCAATGAGCTCACAGTTTCATCAATTTCTTCTTCCATAGACTCCTGCAAAATATTAGTCTCTCCTTGGACAGCGGAGACTTTCTCAATAAAATCATCAATATCGGAATTGAATTCATAATTCTCATAGCAATATTTAAGTATAGCAAAATTTTCAGGTCTGTAAACAGCATCATCAAGATTTTCACACTCTTTAAACAAAGATTCAATTTCATAAGCACCCATAAAAGCAACGAATTCTTCTATTTGTTCCACATCATAGTAATCATATATACCATTAGCATAAGAAGCCAAGGTTTTATCATCATTAAATTTGCATGAAAAGGGAAGTTGTGGAGCCTTCATCCTTGAGCAACAAGTATAATCATATCTCAAGCATAGTTCCTGAGCATACCAATGCAACATATGAATTTGATCCCATAATAGTTTCCCTTTTTGAGTCAAGCGATAATCCCTAAAGTATTCACGTTGATCCAACGTGTCTCCCATTATATAATTGAATGGGGTTTTCTCAGGATTACTAAAGTAGTGCATAATATCTTTCACATAATGAGCATCGAGGGTTTTAGGAGGTTCCCCATCTCCATGAGTAGCAAGTACACCTTTTTTTTGGTATTTCGTGTTCCATATCCATAACTAAAGATAGAGAACAACTTAGAACAACAAATAAAAATTACTTAGTGATAAAGCAAACAAGCACACACGAGAATATTCACCCCACGCTATTGCACCCCGGCAACGGCACCAGAAAAAGGTCTTGATAACCCACAAGTGTAGGAGATCAATTGTAGCATCTTTCGATAAGTAAGAGTGTCGAACTCAACGAGGAGCTAAAGGTAGAAAAAATATTCCCTCAAGTTTTATCGACCACCGATACAACTCTACGCACGCTTGACGTTCGCTTTACCTAGAACAAGTATAAAACTAGAAGTACTTTATAAGTGTTGTTGGATAGGTTTGCAAGAAAATAAAGAGCACGTAAATAAAATCTAGGGGCTGTTTAGATAAAGAAGCAATAAATTTAGTATAGCGAGTGTGGAAAAGTGGTGGTAGGAGTTGCGAAATTGTCCCTAAGCAATTGACTTCTTTACTAGACCGATAGCCAGTTTTATGTGGGAGAGGCCACTGCTAGCATGTCATCCCCGACTTGGAATTCTATGCACTTATGGTTGGAACTATTAGCAAGCATCCGCAACTACTAATGTTCATTAAGGTAAAACCCAACCATAGCATTAAGATATATTGGTCCCCCTTCAATCCCGTATGCATCAATTTCTATGCTAGGTTGAAGCTTCTATCACTCTTGCCCTCCAATACATAGTCCTATCAACATACAACTAACCCTATGGTGTGATACACGCACGCGATCATAGTATGAGCACCAAAGGACAACAACATAATCACAAGCAAATTAAACCAATCATAGCAATTCACCAATTACCGATAGGACAACGAAAATCTACCCAGACATCATAGGATGGAAACACATCATTGGATAATAATATGAATCATAAAGCACCATGTTCATGTAGAGGGTACAGCGGGTTGTGGGAGAGTGGACCGCTGTAGATAGATGGGGGAAGGTGATGAAGATGTTGGTGAAGATGACGGAGGTGTTGGTGTAGATTGTGGTGACGATGATGGCCCCGGCGGCGTTCCGGCGCCACCGGGAGAGAGGGGGAGAGAGCTCCCCCTCCTTCTTCTTCTTCCTTGACCTTCCCCCTAGATGGGAGAATGGTTTCCCCTCTGGTCCATGGCTTCCATGGCATGGAAGGGGCGAGAGCCCCTCCGAGATTGGATCTGTCTCTCTGTCTCTCTCTGTTTCTGCGCTCCAGATTCTGGCCTTTCACCGTTTCTTATATTCCCGGAGATGCGTAACTCCGATTGGGTTGAATTTTGGACACAATATCTATCCGGATATTAGCTTTCTTGCGGCGAAAGAAGGGCACCAACCGCCTTACGGGGTGGCCACAAGGGCCCAGGGCGCGCCCCCCTGCCTCGTGGCCCCCTCGGGCATCGTATCGCGTTGATTCTTCTTCCCAAAAATCACATATATTCCAAAAAATCTCCTTCCATTTTTATCCCGTTTGGACTCCGTTTGATATGGATTTTCTGCAAAACAAAAAACATGCAACAAACAGGAACTGGCACTGGGCACTGGATCAATATGTTAGTCCCAAAAAATAGTATAAAAAGTTGCCAAAAGTATGTAAAGGTTGTAGAATATTGGCATGGAACAATCAAAAATTATAGATATGACGGAGACGTATCAGCCAAAAGTGTGATTACCACAAGGTTTTGCAAATGGTCTCTTCTCTCCAAGACCTTATCATTTCACTTGTTGGCCACATTTGTGTGACCTTGTGGTGTGTTCTATTATTCGGTTTAAAAATCATATGACATTGTGAAAGATTATCCATTACCTATATTGGGGATTTTTATTATATATGCCAGGTTAATTAATTTACTAATGTTTGTCGAAGTGTATTTAAGATTAAGTCTCAGTGTGGGAAGATAGTTATTGACCCCTCAGTTGTTCATATCCAAGTGTTGCCAAGGCGAAGAACATTTCTCATAGCTGTAGTGATTCAAGATCATATTAAGTCCATGGATATGTTGATACTATCCAAAGTGATCAACTTTGTTAGGTGGTGAGTTTCTAATAGAGTGCTTATGGATCAAACTCCAAAATCACCCAAACACCTCAATCATTTCCCTACTATGTATCCCACTTAATTATTTGGGGCCACCATGACATATTTATTCATTACCTCTAGCTCCATTCAAATCCCCCAACACAAGTTTGCTCAGAACCACCAAACCAATTAGACAAGCCTCTTTATATTGGTATGAACATTTGAATCCACCCAATTATGAAAATCCAAACGATGTCCAAAACTAAGGGCAGTTGTGCTAGCGTTGACTGGAGCCTCTAGACACAATCTGGTTGGACCCACAAAGCTATTCGGAAGTTGGCACTTTGTGTTTTTATGAGAGCCTTCAAATTGATCAATCGGTGCCACCGAGTTGTGCCAAAAATTGTGTAATATTCAAATTTGAAACATCATTTCAAACACCCACTTCTAAGACAGATCCACCAAGTCATGTGTCGAGTTCAAATGACGTTCTACTCCAACATCCATGACAAACCTTTCAATCTATCTCATTCGTTTTGCTTTCAAGTCAACCTCTCAGGGCTTCATCCTATGAGACTTTGAGCGCGATGAAGATTATCTTTTGAAGCACAAGCAAGAGATTCGTCACTAAGAAACTTTATATTGTTAATTTCGGATATTGTGCTCCTCTTATATTGGCTAGGTGAGTGATGTATTCATTTTTGTATCACTTTTACTTTGTTTTGCACAAGTAGTCATAGGATCTTCGAGATTTTACCGCGCTTGCGCACCCTTTTTGTCTGATTTCACCAAGATCCTAAAGGAGAAGGTTATTTGAAGCATTAATTGGAAATCACATTATATGGGTAAAAATGATGTCAATTAACATCATAATAACCTACAATACAAATTGACTATCACGAGAGAGCAAAACAGGCCTCAGGGAGCTATTCAGGAGAGAAGATGGAGCCTGGTACAAGCGATCCTACTCATACCAACGTGATACTAACATGCGCAAACTCCCCTGGTCAATTAATTCAACTTTGTATCTTCGGATCGCAAACTAAATGACTAGAGAGATCAGAACACATTCCAGAACCAAGAAATTAAACCTCCCCTCCGGAAGGGATACTAAGGGGAATCGGCAAAAGGGAACCGCCATGCCATCAACCCGGTCAAGGATATTGTGGCATTAATCTTCCTCCTCATCATCATCAACATCCACATCTTCATCAACAGTACCTCGTTCATTTCTTGTAATACCAAACCCTAGTTTCAATTCATACACGTGTTAGAATAATCAGTCATCCTTTATTTCCATGCTCATTACGATGAAGTTTGCTGTCTCCCTGTCCGAGTAAACCCCCTAGTTCTCGGGGATATGGTGAAAACCCTATCATGTGAATGGACTGAATGAAGATAAGATACATGATCCTCTTTTGAATGTTTATGTTAATGTTCTTCCCGGTGTTGTCTGAAAGTTGACCGCACAATAATTGCCTTTATGGATGAGAAGGATATATATTACTATCAATTGTGTTGTCGGGTTGAGGAGGTCTAGTGGTGACAGTAGGTGTGTCCCTTCCCTTCTGAATCGCATGATAGGAGTAATGAAGACCGCCTATAAGCTGCATCCACAAGGAGACCCTTAATCCCTGTTGCCATAATCTAAATGAGGTGAGGAACAGTGGTGGCATATGTGATACAGAACTTCTTTATGTATGCATGTATCTATACTTGGCTCTGCCCACTTGTCGAATTATGAGGTTGATTGGTTATCTGAACCCAGAATTATGCAACATCATAATTAAGTAGAACACATAGTAGTGGCGAATCCAAATTCCCTGAGAACGCTTTACCCAATTTTCCTTTCCATCATTTTCATTATACCCTCTTGTTCTTTTACTTTATTCTTGCTGAAACACTCCTGGATTATTCCCGCCTTCGCACACTTTTGCTTTGGATAGCAACTAACTTGTAGTCACATCCTAATAAACCTCTACAAGAGGTAACGAACATTTTCTGTGCTCCCTATGGGATCGGTACTCGTACTTTGGAATGACTACAACTAATCCATCTGCACTTGCAAGACATCAAAAAATTTCTGGCGCCATTGTTGGGGAGCTAAGTACCTTTGCTCTTTGTTTTAAGTTTTGATTTATTTTGTGTACTAAGTTATTTTGCAGGTTCTAGGCAACCATAGCCGAGTTTGAACACTTGTATCTACTCACCGCAATAAATATCTCGGGACCGCTTATTAAGGTTATCTTGCCATCTGAAGGCCCTAGTTCAAATTGTAAAACTTAGGAAATCAATTTGAGTCTACTCATGTCACAAAGTGATAGTACAAAAGATCTGTCTCAAAATCCACAACTTTTCTGATGAAATATGTAGAACATTTGAATTAAATACTTTTACTTATGATGAAATGAAACATAAATTATTTGGCTAGATACTAACTGCCAAAGCGGAAGCATGGTTATATGTTCATCCCATCCCACAGGTACCTTTGACACTTGGGAAAATTATATAGCGTGTCCTTCGCTCATTTTTATCCGTAGAAGAAGACTTATGAAGCGAGACCCATGATTCATAATTTCACACATAAATCAAGTGAAAGTCTAATTAAGGTTTGTCTGAGGTATCGTTTAATAATGTTCCTCATCAGAATTATCCACCATGGCTAGTGTTCCATTTATTTTATTGAGGATTAGTGACCAATGTAACGGAACAATAGACCTTGCTTCTAGATGAGATTTTATGGACTACAGTGTTGATCAAGCTTAGGGGCTATTAGATAACATTCATTATAATTATGAGGCTCGGATTTAGAGAAATGAGGTAAGGGAGGAGTAGACATCAATTATGATTATATTAAAACTTACAACAATCTAGGATGGTGGAAAAACTGAGTAGATATTTTCATGTGGACTCTAACTTTGTTTTGCAAGTCATAAAAGATTATATTAAGCATTTACAGGTAAGCAAAGATAATTGGGAACACTACACAAAGAGAGCGAATCAAGGTTCACGTGCGTGGGGAGGTGGAGGGGTGCGGCTGCGACGAGCACTAGGTTATACCCGAGCCGGACGGTCATGCATGTGACCTATCTTGTACAGGGCTCGGGGAGATGAAGGGTCAGTTCTTTGGAGAGCGATTTTTGCCAAGTGCTCGACAAAGCGGAGATCCTTGACATTCCTTATCGAAAAGAAGAAAATAGAAAATTATTTCCAAGTTTCCATTGAAACTCGGCAAATAGTACCCGCCATCACGTATTCATTGACTTGCCACTGGTGGTGTCTGTTGGCCAGGACACTGCCAAGTATCTTCCGGGTGGAACTTGGCAAAGGTTGGAGTTTGCCGAGTTTCTTTTTTTCATCGAGTCCCCTTTCCTTGGTACTGGGCAAATAGTTATGTTTGCCAAGCTTTTCTGCGTTGATGAGTTCATTTTCCTTTGTCCTCAGCAGACTGCTTTCACTGTTGACGTCCCGATAAAAGAAACTTAAAGTAGTAACATGCATACGTTACTACTCTATGTTACTATCCTTATAGTGGGAAATGTTATATGTGTAGTGACATATACATGCTCACTTATTGTCTTGTAGACTCATTTTGCATTGGAAAGCGCTATGTGATGGTAACATATTAGGTTACTCTATTTGCCTCTTTTCTCATTAACTACTTGCCACATCAATATTTTTGCTTATGTGGCACCTATGTTACTACCTATGTTATTCCCACTATGACCAGCCTAACTTAGCTAGCAGTAACATAGCGCAGTCCAAGACAAGTTTGCTTATGTGGCATGTATTTAATGAGGAAAGATGTGTTTAGAGTAACATAATGTGTTACTGTAACATAGCGCTTCCCAAGAGGGGTCGAGTCTATAAGCTAATAATAAATGAAGCCAACTATGACACTACTATTATGTTACTTTTACACTATAAAAATAGTAATTTAGACTAGTGTCATATGCATCCACCCCCAAACGGTATTTCTATTGGTCCACCTATTTTCAGGGGGTGCGGGCTAAATTACAAATAGAAATACCCCCTGAAAATACGGTAACTTGGGTATTTCTATTGGTCCACCTATTTTCAGGAGAGGCACACGCGCAGTTGCCCAGGATCGCCACCGCACCCAACGTCCTCCGCTTGCCGCTGCTGGGATCGGCAGCCACCAACGACGCCGGCGAAGCAGCCGAGTAGTGCAGCTTGTGTGGGCGGACGCCGCGGTAGACGGTGAGCACCATGGCGCCCCCGCGAGCGTGCCGGGGCGCCGCTGGCCGTGCGGAGCTTCAGAGACTTGGACCGCGTGGCGGTGGCGAGCAGGAAGGTGAGCATGGCGCCACGTGTACGCCGACGGACAAACGCAGTGGCCGGAGGACAGGAAGATATGCGGCCAGCGGGCGGGCGAGCTTTCGTAGCCGTCTGGCGTCGCGTGAGAGGAAGAAGAGGACGAGTGGGCAGGGTTTGTCCATTGGAGGGATGATGATGCAAGAAAGAAGAGGAAGACAGCGAGGGAAGAGAGAATCGTCTCAGGTACGGCTTTTGGTTTCGCCATCACCGCCGGGAAAGGTGACCGGACCAGACCAGGCAATACTCCACTGTGGTGTGGGCTGTAGGTAGCATGCAAGTGTCTGCCTCTGCGTGTTCTCTCTCTCTCTGTGTGTGTGTGTGTGTGTGTGTGTGTGTGTGTGTGTGTGTGTGTGTGTGTGTGTGTGTGTGTGTGTGTGTGTGTGTGTGTGTGTGTGTGTGTGTGTACCTCATCTCATCTTTTGCTAGCGGCTGCTAGTGTGCCGGTGCGCTACCAATCATAGGTGCCCCAACCACATCTACATGGCTACACCTATCAATCCATCCATGGTCCTCCTTCCTTTCCTTTCCTTTCCTTTCCTCAAAGGCGGCAACAAAGAAGATGTTTTCCTCCTTTTGTCCTCTACTCTTGATTGTGCATGTAGGTCGTTGTGGATTTCGAACAAAAAGGAAATCGGTGCATTTTTTATATGTGTTATCTCTTATACTATATATAATATGCAAATTCCAGAAAAAGGATCTTTGCTTTCTTGATCCTCTTTTAGTTGTGCGTATAGGAGGAGATTTCATCAAAAGGAAGGAAGAAAGAAAAACACTGGACATATCGTTGGATATGTGTTATCCCTTGGCATTTTAGTCCATGCCTGCATGCATGGTCGGCGGCGTTAGAGCTAGCTAGCCCTACTTGTTGGTCTTTTGGTTTCATCATCCATCTCATATGTTATACGGCCACAACCCACAAGGATGCATACCGTAAGGCTGTACAAATTGTCGCTTTTGTCCAAGACTTTGTATCACTCCTGCCCACTACAGTTTTGTGTGACGAAGGTCTGAAGATGTCCTACCAATTTGCTCTTGCTTCTTGCCCTCGCGTGGAGTACTAGTGGAGGCAACTATTGAAAGACCAGTCATCCAGATGTTGATCGCTTAATGTCCGAGTGAAAACTCTTGTCCCTGCCTTTATCATTCGGGCGACGAACTTGCATTGTTACCTCCTTAAAAGCGTTGTCTACTTGTTGTGTTGGTCTTCATTGACTGGTCTCGGCAATCAGGACTGAAATCCTTCTCCGTACGGTCTCTGGCTGGACGTGGTAATGATGGTGCGAGGACAGTTATCCCTTGTTGAAGGCGTTGCTGTGTAGGAAGTTGACTTACTTGTAGGTGTTATCTTCATGTCTCGTAATGGTTCGGCCCTGGTTGTTTGTATCATGTACGCTGCATAATAATTAATAAGAATGGTTCTATGCCTCACGGTCATGCAAAGACCAAGGGTTCCGGAACAAAGTGCTTAGATACTAAATTCCAAAATCAGCCAGACACCTCAGCCACTTACCTACTACTTCCTCCGTTCCAATTTACTCGTCGTGGTTTTAGTTACCTCTCACGCTTCACATTATTCAGATCCACCAAACCAAATTTATTTGGAACCTCTCACTCCATTCAGAGCTTCCAACACAACTCCACTCAGAACCACCAAACCGTTTGTGCAATCCTCTATATACTGGAATGAACCATTGAACTCACCTAGTTATGAAACTCCGAATGATGAGAAAAAGCGTGGACAGTTGTGCTAGTGCTCATTGGAGCCTCTGGACACAATCTGGTTGGATCCTCTGAGCTATTCAAAAGTTGCCACTTTGTGTTTCCATTAGAGCCTTCGAATTGATCAATTAGTGGGTGTAATAGTCATAATTCTGGGCCTATCCTATATATATATATATATATATATATATATATATATATATATATATATATATATATATATATATATATTCTGATAAAGGGCGCTTTTATTATCTTAAAATGTAGCATCAAGCGATACAAAGCATTTAGAGTATCATTCGGCCTCTGCATAACTAGGATGCACACAGCCAAACATCAAAAATCTGCCAAAAAAATGACATTTCGGCAACAGTAGAGTCCTATAGACCGACACTATGCCTATATCGAAATGGTTGGTGGACCGATGCGGAGATTATACTGCCACCCATGTTGGATAAAAAACTCCATAGCCACCTGCTCCAATCGCGTACACACTGCCTTGAATAGCGGTTGGTACTCCGCACGTTGTAGCATAGACCACATACGAAGCGAGTAACCTGCAGAGGAGAAGCATTTTTGTCATTAAAAACCAAATCGTTTCTACATAGCCAAAGCGACCATAGAAGGCGTACGCTCCCATCCTTATTAGTATTTTGAACCTATTTGAAATACCGTCCAACTAATGACCAAAAAGATTTGCAACACTTGTGGGCGGATACAAATTTGACGTTATTTGAATGACTGACCACGTAGAATGCGCAAACTTGCATTGAAAAAAGAGGTGTTTGATTGTCTCGTTATGAGTACAAAAACAACACTTCTTACTTCCTGGCCAGTTGCGTCGGGCAAGGTTGTCTTTGGTTAACACAACACCTCTACGGAGATACCACATGAATATTTTAACTTTTAGTGGAATCTTTGCCTTCCAGATTTTCTTGTTATTGCTCTCCGGTACCTCAGAATGCGTGAGCGCACGATACATAGAGTCTACCGTGAAAGACCCCGATATAGTAAGGTTCCAGCAAAACACATCACGGCCTTGCGTCAGGTTAATCAGATCCAGACGGGATAAGAGATTATGCCATGACATAAGTCGGGCGTCAACCAAATCCCGCCTGAACGAAATATTCGGCGGGATGAGCTGAGCACCTGCGCAATAGTATTGTTCTTATCGCGAGCAATGTTGTACAAGGATGGATATTGTTCTCGGAGACTGGCATTGCCTAGCCAGATGTCTTCCCATAAACGAATCTCCGACCCGTCCTGGGCCTATCTTATATATACCCATACCTATCCCAGTTAACAAAAACACTTACTTTCAAAATTCCACTTCTAAGAGAGAGCCACCAAGTCATATGCTTGAAAGGATGTTCTACTCCAACATCCATGCCAAACCTTCTAATCTCTCTTATCCCCTTTGCTTTCAAGTCAACCTTTCAAGGTTTCATCTTATGAGAGCCTGAGTGTGGCGAAGATTATCTTTTCAAGTACAAGCAGGAGACTGGTCACCACGAAACCTTATCTTGTTACTTTTGAAGGGTATGTGCCTCCTATACCGGCTAGTTGTCACTACTAGGGAAATGCTTATAGGCAGACACTTACTAGTAGCGCGGGTTTGTACCCCTCGCTACTGCTACTTACTAGTAGCGCTGGTTTTACCCCTCGCTACTAGTAAGTTGATAGTAGTAGCACGGGTTTTTACACTTCGCTACTACTAAGCGGTCTCTATCGCACTCCACCCCCCTGAACATCCCATAGTAGTAGCGAGGGGTATAAACCCATGCTATTACTAAGTTGATAGTAGTAGTGAGGGCTATAAACCCACGCTGCTACTAGCTACATGGTTTTTGAAGAGCCCTGAAATCCCCATCTCCTTCTTCAAATCCTTCCTCTCCCCCGTCACTCTTTCCCCTCTCTCTCTCTCTCCATAGGTTCTCACATAGACCTCCTACGCATGCGCGCCTCCTCCTCCATGGCGCCAAAAGAGGCAGGCCGCTTCGCGCCGCCGGCGTCCTGGAGCTCGCCGGTCTTCCCCGCATCTCCATGCCACCACGCCGGAGCACCTCACCACCGACGACCAACCCCGCTGCTACCTCCATCTCCTTCCTCTCTCCCTCGTTTTCTTTTCTCGCTCTCCCTCTGGTTTGCCTCACCCTCCTGTGTCCTTGCCCGTGCAGGTCATCGCCATGGACGACCAGGAGCTCGCTGCCTTGGCTGCGAAGAGGATCCCCACGCCGCCACCTTGCTCGGCCATGGATCTGGGCCCTCTGCAGCAGTCGGTGCTAGATCTGGTTTGCTGTTGCCCTTCCGCAGCTCCAGCGGCCCCTGCCATCGCTGGATCGAAGCATTGCTACCATTGATAGCACACGTGGGATCGATATTTTTTGTTTTGTTTTTGAAATTAATAGTAGTAGCGCGGGTGGCACCACGCAACTACTAGCAGACTTAGTAGTAGTGTGAGCGCACCCGCGCTACTACTAAGTTAGCTGTAGCACCGTAGTAGTAGCCCGGGCGCCCGCGCTACTACTAGCTATTTAATATGCGCTACTACTAGGCTTTTCCCTAGTAATGTGTGGTTGGTGTTAAGCCTCATGCACTAGCCAATGCAACCAAAAGTCTGAACTGATGGAACTGGTTAGGATGTATCGGTAGTTCTTTTAAGACCTGCGCGTAGTAGATAGATGGTTCTCTCTCTCATTTGGATCTTCAATATCATGTTCTCCTTCTTGATCGAGATCAATTCGATGTAATCGATGGTGTGTGTATTAGGACATGATGAATTGTCTATCTACATGGCGCCAAAAGAGGCAGGCCGCTTCGCGCCGCCGGCGTCCTGGAGCTCGCCGGTCTTCCCCGCATCTCCATGCCACCACGCCGGAGCACCTCACCACCGACGACCAACCCCGCTGCTACCTCCATCTCCTTCCTCTCTCCCTCGTTTTTCTTTTTCTCGCTCTCCCTCTGGTTTGCCTCACCCTCCTGTGTCCTTGCCCGTGCAGGTCATCGCCATGGACGACCAGGAGCTCACTGCCTTGGCTGCGAAGAGGATCCCCACGCCGCCACCTTGCTTGGCCATGGATCTGGGCCCTCTGCAGCAGTCGGTGCTAGATCTGGTTTGCTGCTGCCCTTCCGCAGCTCCAGCGACCCCTGCCATCGCTGGATCGAAGCATTGCTACCATTGATAGCACGCGTGGGATCGATATTTTTTGTTTTGTTTTTGAAATTAATAGTAGTAGCGCGGGTGGCACCACGCAACTACTAGCAGACTTAGTAGTAGTGTGAGCGCACCCGCGCTACTACTATAAGTTAGCTGTAGCACCATAGTAGTAGCCCGGGCGCCCGCGCTACTACTAGCTATTTAATATGCGCTACTACTAGGCTTTTCCCTAGTAATGTGTGGTTGGTGTTAAGCCTCATGCACTAGCCAATGCAACCAAAAGTCTGAACTGATGGAACTGGTTAGGATGTGTCGGTAGTTCTTTTAAGACCTGCGCGTAGTAGATAGATGGTTCTCTCTCTCATTTGGATCTTCAATATCATGTTCTCCTTCTTGATCGAGATCAATTCGATGTAATCGATGGTGTGTGTATTAGGACATGATGAATTGTCACTTTATGATGACATTCTTCATTTAATTCAATTGAATCTATTTGACTTTTGTTGCTGCATAATTAAATAATTTTGTATTGCGCTCTGATCTATCTATCTTCTTTGACCAAGTTTGATTGATTTTTCTTTAGTGACAGTGGTGCTTTGTAGTGGGTTTAACCTTGCGGTACTCTAACCCGGTGATAAAAAGGGCTAAGCCATGTATTGCATTGTTTCCACTAAGGATAAGACGACATGTTTTCGTCATATTAATTGACTTCTTCCTATCTACATTATGTCATTTTCTTATTGTGATACACTGTTTCTTGCAAACTTAATACCATGAGATGCATGCTGATGGCGGTTTAGGGGTTGAGTATTAGTAGTAGACGCAGTTGCATTAATGGTCTACTTATCACATACGTAATGCCTAAATTAGATTATGTCATGAATGATCATAGTCATAAATATTGCAATCTTTTCAGTTGCTCAATTTTAATTTGTTTATCATGTTGTTCACCTATTTTTGAGAGAGTTTTATGTCACTAGTGAACCTATGGCGCCTTGGTCTATTCTGTATTAATACATTCTTCTACAATATTGCTCTTTTATTTGCCGTTTCACTTTACCACTATCCATCTTTATTTGTTTTTAATCTTGTAACTAGCAAGACAAGGGGCATGACAACCCTCTTGCCATGTTGGGTGCAAGTTTTTATCTTGTTTGTGTGCAGATGTTGTTTATCTTGTTAGTTTAGAAGCTCCTACTGGTTCGATAAACCTTGATTCTTAATTGAGGAAAAACTTTGCTGCTATCTACTTTATTCTTTCTCTTTGGGCAAACCCAACGACTACTGCAGGAATAGCATACATCATCTTTGCTTTATTTTGTATTGTGTAGTCATGAATGTATATAGAGGAATTGGTATGCACAGGTAATGTGGTATCCTTTGGTAAAATCTAGGTCATTGGGCCTTGATAAGACGTACCTGGACAATAGGTCTTTCTATTGTGTGGCTAGTCCATCATCACGGAATTCTGACATGCTGGGATCACTTGTTACATCTGGTGAACAAACAAATTAGATTATCATGGTGGTAAAATGTGACTATGTTTTAAAAGAGAAAAAATGTTTCATGGTTGTAAACCAAAGTTGAAATATAGAATAAACCTTTACCTAATAAATATGGCACACAGGTTTCTTATCTTCGAAGTATATGTACTTAGGTCTGATATAATAGTTTAGGTTGGTTTGGAATATAATCTAATTTGGAAACAATGGACCATAAGATGAAAATAATTAAAACTTTAGCATCAGTGAGGCGGCATAATGTCTACGGTGAGGTTTTAGGGTTGGTGCACTGGGTCCGATCAGCAATGGTGGTGAAATGTTTATTTGAAGAGCTCAAAATTGCATAACACAATGTCACCTTAAGGTTGCAAGTTGCAACTCACCCTGTGGCTTCCTCTTCACAAGATTCTTCAAGCACATCATCTCCACCTTAGTTCGCCATTGGTTGCGCGCAAATATAAATGTGGTATGACTGATTAGATGGATTCACTCTGGTCAGAACTGCGTTAACAGGACCATAACATCACTCGGGAAAACATATACCTAGACAATATGTGTCCAAGTTGATCATCTAGTCAGCTGATCTATCATGCCGTGGAGAAACGACCAATATGTGAGATGGAAGGTACTCGTGCGGCAAGGTCATAATCATGGTGGAAAATGTGACTCAGGTTATCCTAAATACTAAATGATCATAAATGAGAAGTAAAAAATGGAAGAAAACTTTTTATCTATCTAAATGATCATATCTCATGGCATTTCAATCTTAGAAGCATCTATACTTGGTGTCGGCATCGCCCGCAAACGGTTATAGTGGGCGTGGAATAGAATCTGTTTGGCAAGAATAAACAATGAGACGAAAATAATAACATAGATTTCGTAGCAAAATCGACCAGAAAACTTTACCGAACCCATCCAGCATGACTATATGGTTTAGGGTGTGTTCGATGTGCAACGGGTGCTAAACGCTGGTTTGACAAGCCCAAGAACAATGTGTAATAGTACAATTTCAAATGAAGGTTGCAGCTCATCCTATGGCTTCCTCTTTGCAGGATTCTTTGAGCGTGTCATCTCCACTTCAGTTCATCGCCGCGAGCACGCAGATGTCAAGCCGGGGAGAAACAACCTATTGTGAGATGACTGTTATACTAACAATAATGTAACCATGGGTGTAAATGTGATGTGACTGTGTTATTAAAATAGAATGAAATTATCACACGGTTGTAAATGACAGAAAACAAGGAGAGAATAAACCCTTTATGTAACTAAATACTATCTCAAGCATTCTCATCATCGAAGCATCTGTACTTGGGTGCGGCTGGCATAACTGTTAAAAGTAAAGTGAACGAGAATAGAATTTGGTCGGCAACAATAAACCATGAGATGAAATAAACTAACATTTTGCAGTGAAAACATTTAATTCTATGCGACTCGATTTATCCTAAATAGTAAAATTTGTCCCATGATCGTAACTAAAAAGGTAAAAAAGATAGATAAACAACTTTTTGTCCATCTAAATAAAATCTATAATGTTGCGAGCATTTCTATCTTCGAAGCATCTGTACTTGGGGCCGGCATAATGGTTAAAGGTGAAGTAAAGTGAACATAGAATAGAATCTGGTCGGCAAGAATAAACCATGAGCTGAAATAAACTAATATTTCACAGAGAAAACAGAACAAAAACCTTTATCACATCCGGTTACCAATGCTTGGTTACCCATGCATCTCTGCCAAAGATTGCATCTCAAACTGCGGATCGACACCATAGGTGGAAAAAGAATAGTGAGGTTGAAGCGGAAAAGGCATAAATGAGATGACACGAGATGAATTGGAAACCTGACCTATCTAGGCCTAGCTTCTCATAGCCAGCCAAGTGCACGGGAGAATCAGTTGTCAGTCGGTGTCAGTCACTGGAATGGAATTGTTCCTTTCTCTCTTCTCTCTCAGTGTAGTGACATCTGACAACTGAGGCTGAATCACACATTACAATATTGCCTAGATAGATAGATAGATCCCATGCACTGTCCCTGCCGGATGCGTATAAATCGCAAAAGGCAACGGTTGACATGGGAAAAGGATTGATCGATCAGAGACAGCAGCAGCATATGGATCGGATGCTATGCTTCTTTTCGTTAACTGAACATTGTGCCCCTCCTGTTCCGTCCTTCCGTCGTGGCGACGTCTCTGGCCTGTAGCAACCGGTGATGGATCGATCATACGAATCCATCGGTCGAGGATGTCTTTCATGTTTGTTCGGATTCAGATATGAGAATCACATTTGGGTGGTTAACAGCATGATCAATTAAGTCTGCTTTTTTTTCAGAAACCAAATAAAAAATTTCTGAATAAGTTCTTTTCATGATAAGTTCTGAATAAGCTCTTTTTCAAAAACCAACCATGTTTTTTTCTTTCTTTTTTCTTCAGAAACCAAATCAGAAATAAGTTATTTATGGTCCACTTTGTCAGCATTAATCTTGATCATGTAGTTAGATGGCGGCTGGGCGCTGTGGCTGTTAGTAGCGGCCGTTGGAGTCTGTTGGAGGCAGCGTCGTGCGCGCGGCCGGAGCTGCATGGAGTTTGTTCGTGGGTTAGCTAGTGCCCGGGTGTGATGCGTGCATGCATTGGTTAGTGGCTGTGTGGTAGCCGGGTAATGCGTGCGTGCGTGTAGTGTGTGTGCACAAGCCTGGGTATAAAAACCCTCTTGTGTATTGATGTAAAGTGCTACGGTTTGTTGCCGAGCCGGTGTGGTATGTGCCACTGAGCCAGGGTACTTGCCCATTAAAGTGAGGCCGTTCGTGCGGCCGAGGCGCCGTTCGTGCGGCGGAGCGTTTCTTCTATTTTGAATCCGAAGAAGAATAAAATTCATTAGAATAAATTAAGTAATAAAAAATAGAGAAATAATTAAAGAATACAATCATGTGCGCCGGAAATATTTGTGTCCCTCTCCTTCCACCTACATCCGAGCGAGTGTGAGAGCGAGTTGGTCCGGGGTTTGTCCCAACACACTTCATGATAAAAAAAAATTAAACATGATCAGTTAAGTTTGTGTTGTTGTTAACTCTGACGGTGAACAATTGAGCTGAATGAATGCAGACATTCCTTTTCTTCCCTGGTTGGCAAGTTATATCATACTCATACATAGCTACATGATGATGATCAACGTACTCTTTTTTTTGCGACTGTGATGATCAACTTACTCAACAAGTCGATCGACACTAGTAGCACTCACTTACATGCCTCGATCTGCTAGCCATGAGCATGGATACACGCAATCTAGCTAGGTCATCATCATCTCCATCTCGATCTAGAAAGAACTCGCAGTGTTGAATATATAGGCAGGGATATATCCGATCATCCTAGCTTAATTAGCTTGGCTAGCTATTGCCACACCACGCATACACTTTGAGCTAGCTAGCCACCTTTGCTTGTCTCCTCATCTTTTCTGCTAGACAGGACATTCTCGAACAGGATCTTTCAACTGAACAATGCATTCTCCTTTTTCAGTGATGCCTCTAGCTAGCTTGCTAGGCTAGCAAGATTCACATGGCATGGCCACTAGGAGGGACAAGCTCTTTCCTGGTCCTCTTTCTACTTGTTGGAGTGCACACTACAACTCCTTGCCAATTTAGTTTGCTCCGTTTGTGGAAGTTGTCTTGTCTCTGGAAAATACACCTTCTTCCTGGAACAGGATGGTAGTTCAAATTCTTGTGAAAACTTTCACGAGGTCGGTTGGCCCAGTCCCGTCGCCGAGTACTTTCCGGCAACATGCAACGGCTGACCACGACGAAGCTGCGGACTTATGATCGAAACTAGCAAAGCTAGCTACGTACGCTTATTCCTAACAAGGTCACTACTCCCTCCATTCCTAAATATAAATCTTTTTAGGTTCCAATATGAACTACACACGAAGCAAAATAAGTTTCTACGCTCTAAAATACGTCTATATACATTCGTATGTAGTTCATATAGAAATCTTTTAAAAGACTTATATTTAGAAACGGGTGGAGGATGTTATAACTTATAAATGATCGACACAATGGGCGCCAATGACTGGGATGTGCTACAGGTGGAAAAGCCAACAGCCAGACTTTTTGGAGCATGGTGTCATGTGATGTGATATAATAACTTCACAAAGAAAAGAATGTCTATATTTTTTAAAGTGGAAAAAATAAAGCATGTGTGCGGAGGATACATGAACACACATGAGATCTGAAGTCGTGTCTCTCGTCTCCCACCTCTCTCAAGAAAAAGGGTGGCTAGGGTTCCCGTGTAACAGTTTGTCGCAGTCGACGGTTCAACTCGCATTTAAGTGCCTTCCGGAGTCAGTGATGGCGTCGACGGCGGCGTGGAATAACATCTCCAGGTCATGTCCTCATTCCGACGATGCTAATTGTTGGCCATGGGCAAATCTTGGGCCCCTGTTTTTGTCTATGTTTCATGTAGGTGGGCTTGGATGATATCGTTTGGCGGAGTGGACGACGATGGTTTATGTTTCAGTCATCTGGCTTATTCTCTATCTGGTGATGTGTACCAGCTTCGGCTTTGATAGAAGGATGGTGATATAAGGCTTACTAGATCATATCTGGTTGGATCTGGGGTGATTGTCCAACCACATTTGTTGCCTTCTTCTCTGGGACGATGATCTGATCCTTAGTTTGCTATTGCTCGCTTCTTCTGTCTCCTATTGCAACTTCCTAGCCATTGTGTCGACAACGTTACCTTGACTCTGAGGATGTTCCAAAGATACAGAGGCGGCATCAAGCCTTGCTCACGGCACAGCACCGACATATGTAGGAGGAAGACAACATTGATATACCTAAGGATCTATGTGTTTAGTTTCTTCTTTTATAAGGACGGTCTTCAAGGGTTGGACAATTTAATATATAGCCTTGGCCTTCTTAGAAATAGCACACATGCATGTTGAATTTCGTAAAGGAAATGATCATCCATGAGTTCACGAACATTTATTTAAGTTTACGTACTGTATACAACAATAAGTTACAATAATATGAACTTAAATGCTTATTAATACAGCTGCACTGTTTGGTTGAATCAGGTGCACCCTGTGTTCTGTCCGTGCTGGTTACAGGAGTGTAGTTCGTACTATGTACAACGCTTGTGACGACATGACTGATGGTGGTAGTGGAGACCGCTTGATGGTAGTGCACGCGGGGACAATGCACGTGACAATCATAAAGATTAACTCTATGCATGAGCTGACGTCATCCTATTTATTCCGTTCCATTTTTTCAAAAAGCTATAACTTTTAAACCGAGCGTCAGAATAAAGATCAATTTTCACCATTAGGTTTCTCGTGACAAGATCTTCAAAACTAGATCACATATGAATATGTTTTTCTAAAGCAACTTTCATGCTAGATGAGGCAAATTTAACACTAAACAAAAGCAACTTTCTTACATCATGTGTACTAGTGAATTTACCTATTAAGTATTTCATAAACAACTTAGAAACCATGACAGACAACTTTCATCATATATAGACAACTGAGCATTATCGGTGGGCAACTTTGTCATTACATGGAGGTAACTCTTTTTTTGCAGGACATGGATGTAACTTTCAGCACTAAAGAAGGCAACTATGTGTTACGAAGGTGCATCCAACATATATTGTGCATATATTATCCTATGACAGCCTATCCATGATTTGTAGAAGTAGTTAAAATATTTCTCCTAAGTTGTTTATCATGATTATGAAGTTGTTCATAGATACGTGTAGACTAAATTAAGATTAATGTTAGAAAACTAATTATATAAAGAGGAAGGGCGTAGCAAGCGAAGAAATGCTTCGAGGAGTTGAAAACAAGCATAGATCCGGAGATTCTCAAATAGGTCAACCTTTTGATAGGAAACTCGACTCCATTAAAAGAAACTAGTTAGAAATGGTAGGCAACTAACTAGCAACAAAGAACAACTTTGAAGCAGAGGTAGGTAACATCAGGTCACATTTCATAAGCAACTTTTCTTCTACAAGAAGCAATTTTAGTGCTAAAAATAGGTAAATTCAGTCCATTTTGTGTCCTAAATAATTTTGTTTAATATTCTCCAAACTTGCTCACCATGACTTGTAAGTTGCTTACCATTGATGCTCGTATGTCGTTGTTTCTAAATTCCCATAATAATATGAACTCGGCTACCATTGATGCTCAGTTGTCTGTCATTTCTAGTTCTTTGCCTATCGTCGATGCTATTGTTGCCCAACATTACTGATTAGTTGACTATTAATGATGCCCAGTAGATGTCATCGCTAATTAGTTTCCTACAATACTATGAAATGTTGTCTATCGTCATTACTCAAGTTGCATATACTCTAAAGCATAGTGTTCGTATACTCGCTTGTTATGATAGGCAACTTAGATATGAAGCTAATCAACTTGGTAGTCGTGATAACCAAGTTAGAAGGATTTTCTGTTGATAGGCAACCATACTATACTAGGGAAAAAGAAGTTGTTTTTCTATAGTACTAAAGTTGCATCAATGCCGCCCAAAGTTGCTCGCAATAAAAAGTTTGTCGAAACCTATCCATATGGGATCTAGTTTTGAATAACTCATCATGAGAAATCCAACAGTCGAAACAGATCTGAATTCCGGCACTTGAATCAAATGTTATAGCCTTTTAACTTTTTTAAACTCAAATAAATGCACGTGAGATAAGATCGTAGCTGATTCCTTGATAGCGTGAAGAGGTCAGGTGCTTTCCTTTTTTAATTTTCTGTTGGTTTTGAAATCACGACCTGACTTTCCATATATGGGCATATGCTTGCTAGCCCTGATGAGCGTGTAGGCGCTCGCTAGCCATATCGAAATACAAATGCTACAAGCTACAATTTTTTTCCTAAATAAGCTGGATGACCGTCAAGTTTCTAATCTGATGGTGATAGCCTGCGTCCATCTCCACTCGCAAGGTAAAACTCCTCCGCTGTTTTTTGTGTGATCTTTTGTTAGATAAAAATGGTAGCCTCTATGGCAATATGTCTTGTCATAGACTTAATCGCTTTCCTGATTTGATTATCACATGCCTGACATTATATTTACCACATGTAATATTAAAATAATCTATGAAACAAACATCTGTTTGATGTTACAGTGTTATCTACGGAAAAATGACATGAAATCAAGTCCTTGGTTTTATGAAAATGATGCTATCAAGATCAATGCCAAGGTAAAATTGGTTACAATTATTAAATTGTTATTTAACGAAGCATGTTATTCCACTTTGAAATCATTCACCATCTTCACAGTGTGGGGGATGGAACTCAGTAATTGTTGATACAACAGCAAGTTTAGTAGTTGTTTCAAAGCAGATGGTTTTGGCCCTTCCATTGCTTCTGTAAGATTTATCTTTCTTTAGTAAATAGAAAGTGCATACTCGTTTAATGTTGTAACCAAAAAAATCCATTTGTGGGGTTTCCATTTAGGTTGTTGCCTCCAAAAACTATTCTCAGGTGAAAAGTATCACATCAATGTTCTAAGAATAGGCCACATGAGTTGATATTATATAGGTTCGTAATTCCCACTTGTTCTAATTTGTGTTATTTTCATGATCATTCCAAAACTCTTATACATGATTCACTCGGTCATTAGGGATGGCCTCCGTGAGGGTCAGTTCGGCAAGGTTTCGGAGAGGTAAATCCCGGAGATAGAAAAGGTGGTACTAATTTGCTGACCAGTGATGCTCATTGTCCTCGATTTATTACTAACAGAATCCATTAATTGCAACTCGATGTTTCAGGCATGGAAGGTGTTATACGTAGAGAAGCCATAAAATACCTTCCTAGGGGTATAGAAGAGGCACCATACAAGACCGTTCCCAAGTGATCGCAAATACCATGACAAGAGTGGAAATGTTCTACCTGCTCTTTTCACAAAGCATACTGGTAAAATGTGTGATTTGGATGAGATGGGCTTTCTCACATTGATAGGAAGAGCCGCTACCCGACAGAGTTTGATTTCTTCCTGCGCAGCCATGCTGGGGTCAAGGTAATATTACTAGAAAATTCATTACATGTAGTTGTATCTTCTTGACGATATCATCTAAATAAATGATGAACTTATCAAATATGAGGGACAAGCCGTCAGCACATTACTACCTCTTTTGAGATGCTCTGCAGTCTCTTACAAACAATATGTGCCACATGTAAGCATTCTCTTACCGAAAATTGTGTGTTTTGCATAATTTTCTGTCCAATAGTATGTCATCTTGCTCTGTTATGCCCTTCTCGTGTATGCAAGTTGCACTCTCCTTGTCAACTGGTATGACACACTTTGCTCTCAGTTCTATCACATCCCGGGAGAGTATTTGTAAACATAATTTCATGGTGTCTTGTGTAGAGAACATTTATTCTGTTTTTCTCCATAGAGATAAATATGAATTATTTTTTAGAGTTTAAAGTGAAATTAGAGTTGTACCTGTCTAATACATGGGTTAAAATACTAGTCACGTAGTGCTCAACTTTGATTGAGATTTGTAACTCCCGTCACATGTTCTAACATGTTTTGCTTGTGTCTTGATAATTCCTTCTATGTACTATGCTTATAAAGTTGTGTTTCATGCTCGATTCTACCAAAGCCAAGGCTTAGACGAGGTGTCGGAGGAAAGCTCCCGTAGTGCAGCTCCAACGGTTGGTGTGATGGAGCCCACTTCCTGATATCAAAGATGAACTGAAAAGGCGTGCTCGACTACCAGTCCCTGTCCCTCCACACTTGAACAGCTTAAACTCTGGAGAAAAACATCTCTAAAGATTGGCGTTCCTCCTAGCTAATAGGAGTATACATGTCAACATGAAGATTTTATTCTATTTCTTCTAGTTTGATGAACATGGGAGTATGACTAGCGCCTTACCATTTTTATGATGAACATGAATGGTTGGTTTGTGCAAGGATATGAACATGGAATTTTTATGTGTCTTAATATTTCAAGTGATTCGCAATGCTTGGGGTTCATGTTTCATACCTATAAGTTTAGATAATTTGAAATATCAACAAATGTTTTCGGTGAATCATCTAGGGCCTCAATTTTAGATCTGTGGATAATTTGAAAACCCTTCTTTCGTCTCTCTCCTCCCCCCCCCCCTCTCTCATATATTTTTTTATTAATTTGCAGTCATCACAACTAATATTGTTCCTTTATAGTTGAAGTACATACCTCAGTTGTATAAACATCTATAACCTTTATCGTGACAAGAAGAGAGGTGCGGCAAGTAAGTTTAGTTTGATGCAAACGTAATGATCTGTTGTTGAGTTGTTAGTATGGCACTCTTTCCTCCGAAGACAAAGCTGGCTACACATCATCTTCGACTCGAAACGTGATGATCTTTTGTTGAGTTGTTGGTCATGGAGCCTTCATGCTTTCTGTGAGGTATGGCCTACCCGAGTATGTTTGGCCAGATATGGGATGATTGTCTAAGCCCTTCGATCCTTCTTCTCTAGGCCGACAATATGATCCTTAGTTTATTGTAGATGGCTTCTTCTGGCTCTGATCGGGGACTTCACGACCTATGTGTCAACAACATTACACTGGCTCTGAGGGTGTTCATGATATACAAAGGTGGCATCGAGCCATGCTCTCGGTGCGCCTCCGATGGGTGTAGGAGGAAGAAAACGTCAATATTCCTAAGGTTCTATAGTGGATCATAGCCTACTTCCCATTGACCGTTCTCATCCTCGACATCTTCGGCACATGCCTGGGTGCCAGATCTGGTGGTTGGCTGCCCACCCTGTGTGCATGGAAGCCCCTTTGCTCTGCTTCTTATGTGCACCATCTTCATGCTCAACCATGGCTTGTTGTGACGGTCGAGTCCTTCTGGGGTGCATTTGGCTCTCCGGAGCTCCAACCCGACCAGTTGTGTGGCTATTCTCGTTACTCCAGTTGGGAATTCAGTGGTGTAGTGCTGACTTGCTTTGGATGCAAGGTGGGGAAGGCACTGCCGGGTGAAAACTCTATCAAAAGAGATGTGAGTGGGTGCCTTTTTACCTATGGGGGGTGTTGATTTGGCATTGTCGTCCTCCCTTCCATTGCAGCTAGTTCCCGAGAGAAATCCTAGATCCAGATTTCTTGGATTGGATGATGACGATATCCCGGCGTCGTATCCTCCTTGGGAGCGTTGTCTTGAGGATTGTGCTTCTCCAGATGGCATTTCTTGCCTCTTTGCCTCCCCTCAAGTTGGATCCTAGCAGGCTATTTTCACGGCGACTCAAGTGGTGCTTGCCTAGATGGCTGATAATTCCCAAGTGCAAGGAATCATCATAGCAATTTTCAAAGGTGGAAGTGATAAGTATGGAGTGTCGAACCCACCAGGAGCTAAAGGTAAGATAGATATTCTCTCAAGTCCTATCTGCCACTGTTACGACATTACGGACACCGAACGTTTCCTTCCATCTAGAAACAAGAACTAAAACTACGTTGTGGGTATGAAGAGGATAGCTGATGTCGCTTGAAGCTACGTTGGTATTTCCCCAAAGAGGAAGGGATGATGCAGCACAGCGGCGGTAGGTATTTCCCTCAGATATGAAACCAAGTTTATCGAACCAGTATGACAACCAAGCAACACAACGTAAACAGCCCCTGCACACAAATAACAACATCTCGCAACCCGACGTGTTAAAGGGGTTGTCAATCCCTTTCGGGGTACGGCGCCTCAAGATAGGCAAAGGACGTGAGGTAAATTTGTAGTAGATTTGATAGATCGAACGCCAAATAAAATAAATAAGAATTACTCGATATTGTGTGTTTTGCACATTTTTCTGTTCAATAGTATGACATATTGCTCTGTTATGTTCTTGGCATGTATGCAAGCTACACTTGCTCGGTGTTGACTGGCATGGCACTCTTCCTCCTCAGCTCCATCACATCCTGTGAGTGGCTTTGTAAACATAATTTCTTAGTGTCTTGTGCGGAGAACATTGATTTTTCTTCGCAAAGATAAAGTATTGTTTTATTATTAGAGATTAAAGTAAAATTAGAATTGTACCTGTCTAAGATATGGATTAAAATAGTAGTTGCCTAATGCTCAATTTTGATTGACGTTTGTAACTCTCGCGCATGTTCTAACATGTTTCTCTTTTATTTTGAAAGCTTCTTGTGCATACTTTGGTCATGAACTTGTGTTCTATGCTCGATTCTACTAAAGCCAGGGCATAGACAAGGTATAAAGGTAAGCTCTGGTAATGCAACTCCAACTGTTTGTGTGATAAAGCCCACTTCCTGAGATAAAGATGAGCTGAAATGTCTCATATTCTACTGCCAGTCTTTATCCCCCCACACTTGAACAAGCCTGAAGCCTGGAGAAGAACAGCTATAAATATTGGCATACCTCCTAATATGAACATGGAACTTTTATGTGTCTTACTATTTCAACTGATTCTGCATGCATGGGCATTTTTAGCATATCTACAAGTTGAGATAATCTAATATATTGATACTTTTTCTAGGTGAAACATCTTGGGAATCAATTTTCATTTTTCTGATACTTTGAGAATCCTCCTTTTGCCCCTGATACCAAAACACACACACACACACACACACACACACACACACACACACACACACACACAGTTTGCAACTTGTATTGCTTCATTTTTTGAAATATCTCAGGTCTCAATTGTATATATGTCTAAAATATTTATCATGACAAGTAGAGAGACAGTGCAAGTAATGTTAGTTCAATCCAAACATGAAGATATCTTGTTGAGTTATTGGTAATGGAAACCAAGGGCTCTATCAATATCTTTAATTCCAATTTCATTTTCCTTCTATTATTTGGCGCCTTCTCATACATGATCATTGCAAAGAGTAGACAAGAGAGTTCACAACATAGCCGTTTCCAGATTTGGAATTCTTTATTTCTTGAATAGACTACCATTTTTCTTGCTTTATTTTGATACTTTTTTCTTCCTTTGGGAAAGCAACTGGGTCCATATCATTGACTTTGTTCATCTAGGCAGCAAAGTTACTAGCTGAAAGATTATGGCCTATTTTGTTTTTGGGGTGATTTGCATGAATAACATGGTAAGTAGTTAACAATGCAGTGATAACTTTTTAATGCGTATACATTGGCACCAGTGCAACCCGGCATCTGCTCAATGTGAGTATGAGATTGACCTCTCTAAAGATTTTTGGCTGGGTTGATTGGGAATTTTTCAGAAGCGCTTTCAACTAACTGAGTTGCTCACACGTTTGGGTTTCTTAAATATGGAGTGTGTTACATCAGTGTGCTATTCAGTTAAACTTAATATGAAGCTTTTGCAACAATTCACTCATTTCCCGTGGATTGCATCAAGGTGGCCCATTATCTCCACTTTTTTTTGGATGATGGATGATGCTTTATCTGGTTTGTTCCATTAGATAGTTCTGGACATAGGCATGTACCCCATTAGAGGGTGTCAAAGTGTGATTCACATTTTATGTCGAAGCGATCTTCTATAACATCACCGAGAGGAGATGGTGATTTTATTGCTTGGTTCCCCAACAAGCACGCCAGATTCTCAGTAAAGAGTGCTTATAACTTGGTCGATTTTTTACCAGCTTCTAGCACATAGGAATGAGGTGTCAAGTTCCCGGCCAACTGATGAATGGTCGTCATGGAATTAGGTGTGGTGTTCATCCGCCCCGGACAAGATGAAGATCGCCGCATGTAAAGTTATTGTGTGAGGTATGGCGGTGAAGGAGACTCTGAATCACTAGCACCTCGACATTATGGTTGCGTGTGATCTTTTTGGATTGGAGAACGAATAAAGCTTTAATGCATTGCTTTCCCACCCTTTACACAAAAATCATGTCTACATTTTTTTAAGTGAAAAAATAAAGCATGTGTGTATTAAGCATACATGAACACACATGAGATCTAAAGTCGCGTCTCTCATCTCCCACATCTCCCAATAAAAAAGGCGCCTAGGTTTCCAGTATAACATGCATCCTGGTGCCAGCAAGTTGCCGGGGCTTCAAGTTGGATGCATTGAGACCGCCCTAGATCCACCGAGGGGTAGCCTAGCTGCCTGGATAGTGGTGGCAAGGTGATGGCATCGATGATGGGGTGGAATAATATCTCCACATGAAATCCTTGTTCCAGCAATTGGTGAAGGTTGTGTGGACCTTCAATCAGGGCAAGATCTTGGGCCCCATTGTTTTCTATGTTTCATCTAGGTGGTCTTGGACGGCGTTGTTCATCGAAGTGGACGGCGATGGTTCATGTTTCGGTCTTTCGGCTGCTTCTCCATTCGGTGATATGCGACCATTTTCGGCTTCGGCGGAAAGCTAGTTCGGTAAGGCCTACTCAAGTATGTTTAGTCGGATCTGGGATGATTCCCAATCATATTCGTGGCCTTCTTCCTTGACAATGATCTAATACTTAATTCATTATTGTTGGCTTCTTCTAGCTCCGATCAACAACTTCCTAGCCCCTATGTCAACAACGTTACCCTTGTTCTGAGAATGTTCCGGAGATACAGAGGCGGCATCGAGCCATGCTCACGACGCGCCACCGATGGGTATACGAGGAGGGTGGCATCATTATGCCTAAGAATCGATTTTTTATTTTCCTTGTCAGTATAGTTTCTCTTGATCTAGCCTCCTGCAATCTCTTCAGGTTTGCAAAATAGTTTCAGTACATCGGTGTGATGTCAAAGTGTTGTCTGCGGAAAAATATCATGAAACCAAGTCCTCGGGTTTCTAAAAGTGTTGATCATTACAGTTAATAAAGTATTGTTTAACAAAGCATTTTATTCCCCTATGAAATCATTCACCATATTCATAGTGTGAAGGAAGGAACTCACTGTTTTCATATATGCTAGCCAATTCACCAGTTGTTTCAAACAAGCCAACGATTATCTTCCGTGCCGATGTTACTCAACCTAGCGCTCTAGATGATTCTTGCCCTTCAATTGCTTCTATAAAAAAATGTACAGTAAGTAGAACGTACATACTCTAGTTTAATATTTATAACCTTTTTGATTTGTGGGCTTTCCATTTAGGTCGTTGCATCCAAAAATTGGACACGGGTAAAAAGTACCACAGCGATGTTCGCACCACTGAATAAAATAGCGCGCTATAGCATGTAGAGAATTGTCTTGCTATGTAAATCAGTGTACAATGTCTCGCTAATAGCACGCTATAGCACGCCTAATAGCGTAATTTAAGGGGCGACGCTATTTTGTATATTGCGCTAATTTTTCCTTGGTTCGCGCACAAGGTCACTATGAACATCACATTCAAAGCCTTCCATTGTTTACATAAGATTTATTTTCTTTAATAAATAGAAAGTACATACTCGAGTTTAATTCTGAATCACTTATATATGTGATTCGTGGGGTTTCCTTTCAGATTGTTGCCAACAAAGACTATTCGGAGGTGACAATGTTGATGTTGGCGCACATGGTCAGAGCAGAGAGCTCATTCAAGGCCTTCCGTTGTCTCTGTAAGATTTATTTTCTTCAGTAAATAAGTAAGGTAAATAGAAAGTACATGCTCTAGTTTAGTATATGTAAAAAAATCCATTAGTGGGGTTCCCATATAGATTGAACATGTCTTTTTTTTGGAAAAGGCGATTGAACAGGTCTGAGGTGGCAAGTATGTTCGTGGACAAGGTCACAATGAAGAGCTCATTCAAGGCCTTGATTTCCCTCTTTAAGATCTATTTAAAAGTCCATCCTCTAGTTTAATTTTGTAACATTTTTACCATTTGTGGGGTTTCCATATATGTTCGTGGACAATGTCACCATGAAGAGCTCATTCAAGGCCTTGCATTCCCTCTTTAAGATTCATTTTAAAGTTCGTACTCTAGTTTAATTTTGTAACATTTTTACCATTTGTGGGGTTTCCATTTAGCTTCTCGTCTCCCAAAACTGGTATGAGGTGACAAGTATCTTCGCACACAAGGTCATGACGAAGAGCTTAACGCATTACATTGCCTCTGTAAGATTTATTTTCTTTGGTAAATAGAAAGTAGGTGCTCTTGTTTAATTTTTAACACTTTTGTGATTTGTGGGGTTTCCATTTCAGTTTTTGCCTCCCAAGACTTTCCAGATGTGAAGAGTATCATGGTTATGTTCGCGCACAAGGTCACTATGAAGATCTCATTCAAGGCCTTGAGAACATCGTCAAGTAACGTACTTTCTGCAGTGCACCAAAATTTTAAATGTCCATAGCACATAAGGCATTAGTTAGCTCTTTCACTCTCAGGAAGCTCCTCCTTTGATTACCAGAGCAATCCAAGCAGAGGCCACATCAGCTGATATTCTATAGGTTCATAATTCCCACTTGTTCTGATTTGTGCTCTTTCGATGATCATTCCAAAACTCTTATACTTGATTCATTCTGTTGCTAGTGATGGTGTACGCGAGGGTCATTGCAGCAAGGTTTTGGAGAGGTAAATCCCGAAGATAGGAAAGGTTGTACTAATTTGCTGACCAACAATGCTCATTGTCCCCGATCTCTTAGTAGTATAATCCATTAATTGTAACTCATTGTTTCAGGCATGGAAGGTGTTATACATAGAGAAGCCACAAAAATACCTTCATATGGGTGCAGAAGAGGCACCATACAAGACCGTTCTGTCGCAAATACCATGACAAGAGTGGAAATGTTCTACCCGGTCTTTCACAAAGCATATTGGTAAAATGTGTGATTTGGATGTGATGGATTTTCTCACATCGATAGGAAGATCCGCTACACAACAGAGTTTGATTTCTTCATATGCAGCCATGCTGGGATCAAGGTAATATTACTAGAAAATTCATTACATGTAGTTGTATCTTCCTGACGATAGCATCTACATGAATGGTGAACTTATCAAAAGTGCAGGACAAGCTGTCTGCACATTACCACGTCTTTCAAGATGACTTCAGGTTCATTGATGATGCCTTGATATCTCTTACAAACAACATGTGCAACATGTAAGCACCCTCCGTCCCCCTCCCCCTCCGTCGCCCCCCGCGCGGGCGACCGAGGGGACCCAACCCTCTGCCGCCGGCCCCCTCCTCCTTCCCTCTCTCCCATCCGCCGCTGCTGGCGCCGGGCTAAGCCCGCGCGTGCGATGGCGGCGGCGGAGGCATCGCCCTCTCACTCCGGGCTAGGGATGCGCGGGATTCCTGATCTCGTGGATGAGGCCCCGATCTATGGCAGCGGCGCCGATCTGGCCCACGGCAGTCTCCATGAGCGCGGCGGCATGGCGGCCGGCCGATTCCTTGGGGCGGCCGTGGCTGCAGCCTAGCTATGCTCTCTCTGATATAGGTCGGAGGGTGCTGGATCCGGGCGGCGGCCCCTAGGCTGGCCTCCTCGTCCGGACGCGGCGAGGCAGGTGGCTGCCGAGGATCAAATCGGCAGGCCGGTGATCCTCCGGCGGTTTGGTGTTGTGGCGTCAGATCTAGTGGTTCCCCTTCCTCCTGCTGCCTCTCTCATAGTTCCGGTGGTTTGCGGCTGCAGGCTCCGGTGATGGTGAGCCCCGGTGGTGTATCTTGGGTCCAGGGGAAACCTTGCCCGGTCTGGCCGGCCCAGCGGCGGCGTCGTCCATGGGCGTCGTTTTCCTTCATGAAGGCGCAGCTGAGGGCCCAATCTACCCACCCCGATCCCATGCCGGGTGAAAACCTATAATCCTCTTCGGATTTGGCGGCAGTGGTGCTTTCACGTCGTGACCTTCCTGGAGGTGTCGTCGGGGGCCTTGGGGCTCGGTTGGGAGTGTAGAGGAACTGCAGGTGGAGGGGATGGGACCAGTGGCAGCAGGTGGTGTTCGCGAAGGAAATGCGGCATTGCATCTGACACGTCGACAACAGCGGGTCCCAGCGGCATGGAGCAGCGGGGTCTCGTTGTTGGGTGTGTGTTGATGGACGAGCGCAGGATGGCGGTGTTGTCTGGCGTCGTGCTGGCTTCGACATCAGCTAGAATGGGCAAGGTTGATGCGTTAGTACATCTCTGAAGATGGATTGGTACCAGTTGGCGGCAGCAGCCTCTAAGTGTGCCCCGGACCGGTGGGTGCCCCATACCTTGTAGGTGGCTTGGCTGGGGCCTCAGGTCTTAGATGTTAGGTTTGGCTGTGAAGTCTGTTTGGTATTAGGCCCAGACTATCAGCATCTCTTCATCAACTGGATAGAAGTAGCGACAGATGTTGCCTAGACGGTGGCTTCAGTCTTACTGATGTATTACTTTTTAAAGTCTTTTGTGAATAATTAATAAAGCGGCTGCATGCATTGCCCAGATATAGAGGCCGGGGGTCTTCCTCCTTTTTCAAGAAAATAGTATGACGCCTTGCTTTGTTATGCTCTTCTCGTGTGTGCAAGTTGCACTCTTACTGTCAACTAGTATGGCACTCTTTGCTCTCAGCTGTCACATCCTTGGAGAGTCTTTGTAAAGATAATTTCATGGTGTCTTGTGTAGGGAGCATTGATTCTGTATTTCTTCACAGAGATAAATATGTATTAATTTTTTGAGTTTAAGTGAAATTAGAGTTGTACTTGTCTAACAAAGGGGTTAAAATACTATTCATGTAGTGCTCAACTTTGATTGAAAATTCCTTCTACGTACTATGCTCATAATGTTGTGTTTCATGCTCGAGTCTACCGAGGCCAAGGCTTAGACGAGGTGTCGGAGGTAAGCTCATGCAGTGCAGCTCCAACAATTGGTGTGATGGAGCCCACTTCCTGAGATAAAAGTTGAGCTAAAAAGGCCAGTCCCTATCCCTCCTCACTTGAACAAGCCTGAAGCCTAGAGAAGAACATCTCTAAAGGTTGCCGTTCCTCCTAATAGGAATGTACATGTCAACATGAAAATTTTATTCTGTTTCTATTGGTTTGATGAACATGGCAGTATTCCCAGCGCCTTATCATTTCAAGTGACTGAGAATGGTTGGTTTGTGCAAGGATATGAACATGGAAGTTTTATGTGTCTCACTATTTCGAGTGATTTGCAATGCTTGGGGTTCATGTTTAGCATATCTTTAAGTTTAGATAATTTGATATCTCAATACATATTCTTGATGAAACATCCAAGGCATCAACTTTAGTTTTCGAGGTAATTTGAAAACCCCTAGTTTTGTCGCTGGTCACACATGTGCTCGCCCACACACACACACACACACACACACACACACACACACACACACACACACACACACACACACACACACACACACACACTTATATTTTTAAAATAGTGTGCAGTTTTTGCAACTTATATTGTTCCTTTTGGTTGAAGTACATACCTCAATTGTATAAACATCTAAAACCTTTATTGTGACAAGCAAAGAGGCGGTGCAAGTAAGTTTAGTTTAATCCATACGTAATTACCTTTTGTTGAATTCTTAGAATGACACTCTTTCTGTTGAACCCGAAGCTGGTTGCACATAATGTTCAATCTGAAATGTGATGACCTTTAGTTGAGTTGTTGGTAATGGATCCTTCGTGCCTTCAGTGAGGTATGACCCAAGTCTATTTGGCCAGATATGGGATGCCCAACCCCCTTCGTGCCTTCTTCTCTAGGCTGACAATATGATCCTTAGTTTGTTGTAGATGACTTCTCCTGGCTCTGATCGGTGGCTTCCCTTCTGATGTGTCAACAACATTACCCTGCCTCTAAGGGTGTTCATGACATACAGAGGCGACTGATACATCTCAAACGTATCCATATTTTTTTATTGTTTCATGCTACTATATTATCCCTTTTGTATAATTTTTATGCTAATGTTTTTGCAATTTGTGGTGTTTCCATTTAGGTTGCTACCTCCAAAATTGGTCTGCGGTGAAAAGTATCATGCTGATATTTGCGCACAATTGGTCACTCTGAACATCATTCAAGGCCTTTGATAGTTTTTGTAAGATTTATTTTATTTAGTAAATAGATGTACATAATCCAGATTAACTTTATACAATTGTTGTGATTTGTGGGGTATCCATTTAGGTTGACAACCAAGACTAGCTTGAGGTGATAAGTATCATGTTGATGTTCACACACAAAGTTTCCTCGGAGAGTTCATTCAAGGCCTTACATTGCTTCTGAGAGATTTATTATCTTTGATAACTAGAAAGTACATACTCTAGCTTAATTCTTGTAACATTTGTGACTTGTGGGTTTTCCTTATAGATTGTTGGTTCCCAAAACTGGTCTATGGTAGGATGTGTCATGCTGATGTTCGTGTACAAGTTCACCACTATGAGCCCACTTAAGTCCTTCCGTTCCTTCTATATGATTTAGTTTCTTTGATAAAGAGAAATTACATAGTCTAGTTCAGTTTTGTAACATTTTATGATTTGTGGGGTTTCCATTTAGGTTGTTGCGTCCCAAATCAGGTGTGTGGTGACAAGTAACATTGTGATGTTCGCACACAAGGTCACCGCAAAGAGCTCATTCAAACCATTCCATTGCTTCTGAAAGATTTATTTGCTTCAGTAAATAGATAGTGTGTACTCTTGTTTAATTCTGTAACAAATTTATGATTTTTGGGGTTTCTATTTAGGCTATTTCCTCCAAAGACTGGCCTGAGGTTAGAAGTGTCATGGTATGTTCTTGCACAAGGTCATCGTAAAGAGTTCATTCAAGGCCTTGAGGAGATGGTTAATTAAAATAAATATGGGGCATATGAACTTTAAATGTCCATACCACATAAGGCAGTTGTTTATTTTTTTTCTATTAGGAAAGTCATCCTATCATTTCAGGAGCAATCCAAGTAGAGGCCATAGTAGCTGATGGTCTATAGGTTCCTTACTCCCACTTGTTCAGATTTGAGATGTTTTAATAATCATTCCAAGACACTTATACATGACTCATTTTGTTGCTAAGGATGGCGTATTTGAGGATCAGTTCAGACAGGTTTTGGAGAGGTAAATTTCGAAGATAGAAAAGGTGCTACTTGGTGACCAACGATGCTCTGTGTCCTCAACCTATTAGTAACAGAATACATTAATTTAACTCCTTGTTTTAGGCATGGAAGGCGTTATACAACAAGAAGCCACCAAGTACCTTCCAGGTGGTGCAAAAGAGTCACCATAAAAGATTGTTCCCAAAGTGATTGCAAATACTAGGACAAGAGGGACATTTTGGCCAGGTCATGTCACAAAGCACGTTGGTAAAATGTCTGATTTGGGAGGGATGGCTTTTCTCACATCGTTGATTGGCAGATCGGCATGCAGCCATGCTTGGATCAAGGTAATGTTAGTGGAACATTCATTACATGTAGTAGTTTCTTCTTGGTGACATTACCTAAACAAATGGTGAACTTATAAAATGTTGGGGACAAACCGTCATGCACATTTACCACAGATGCCCTCCAGTCTCTTACAAACAACATGTGCCACATCTAAACATGCTCTGTCGGGCACCCGACATTGTGTGCTTTGCATATTTTTCTGTTCCATAGCATGTTATCTTGCTCTATTATGTTCTTCTCATGTATGCAAGTTGTACCTGCTCGGTGTCGACTGGCATGGCACTCTTTCCTCTCAGCTCTATCAAATCCTGGGAGGGGCTTTCTAAATGTAATTCATGTGTCTTGTGCAGATAACATTGATTATGTATTTCTTCACAGAGATAAACTATGATTTTATTATTAGAGATTAAATTGAAATTAGAATTGTGCGTGTCTAAGATATGAGTTAAAATACTAGTTGCATAGTGCTCAACTTTGATTGAGGTTTGTAACTCTCATCACATTTCTAACATGATTCGCTTGTATTTTGAAATCTCCTTCTATGTACTATGGTCATAAACTTTGTTCTATACTCGATTCTACTGAAGCTAGGGCATAGGCGAGGTGTCAAAGGTAAGCTCTGGTAGTACAACTCCAACTGTTGGTGTGATGATGCCTACTTCCTGAGATAAAGATGAGCTGAAATGGCTCATGTTCTATTGCCCCGTCTTTATCCCTCCACACTTAAACAAGCCTGGCGCCTGGAGAAAAATATCGCTAAATATTGGTGTTCCTCCTAATAGGATTATACATGTCAACCTCAAGATTTTACAATGTTTCTGTTTGTTTGATGAACTTGGGAGTATCTCTAGTGCCTTCCCATTTTCAGTGACTGACAATGCTAGTTTTTTCAAGTATAGGAACATGGAAGTTTTATGTGTCTGGCATGCTTGGTATTCATTTTTAGCATATCTAGAAGTTGAGATAATTTCATATATCAATACTTTTTCCACGTGAAACCAATAGGCCGGGCATCAATTTTTGATTTTGTGATAATTTGAAAATCCTCCTTTCATCCCACACACACAAAAAAAACACAAACAAACACACACACACACACACACACACACACACACACACACACACACACACACAATTTTTTTCTAAATAGTTTGCAACTTCTAATTTTTTTAGTTTTTTAAATATATATATAACCTTTATATAGACAAGCAGAGAGACAGTGCAAGTAAGTTTTGTTCAGTCCGAACGTGAAGATATCTTGTTGAGTTGTTGGTAATGGAAACGAAGGGCTCTATCATTGTCTTCTATTTCACCTTTTTTCCTTCTATTTCCGGCCCCTTCTCATACAAGATCATTGCAAATAGCAGAGAAGAGAATTAACAGCTTAGCAATTTCCAGGTTTGAAATTATTTATTTCTTGAATTGACTACCCTTTTTCTTGTTTTATTTTAGATTTTTGTCTTTGTTTGGGAAAGAAACCGGGTCCATATCATTGACTTTGTTAACCTAGGGTAGCTAACTTAGTGGTTGAAAGATTGTGGCCTATTTGTTTTTTTGGGTGATTTGCATGAATGACATGGTAAGTAGTTAACGATATAGTGATAAATTTTTAGTGCATATACATCAGAACCACTATAACCCAGTGTATGCTTAACGTGAGTACAAGATTGACCTCTCTAAAGCTTTTGGTTGGGTTAATTATGAATTTTCTGGAAGGGCTTTCAACTAACTGAGTTTCTCAGAAATTTTGATTTCTTAAATATGGAGTGTGTTACATTAGTGTGATATTTAATTAGAATTAATGGGAAGCTTTTTCTATAATTCACTCCTTCCCGTGGATTGCATCAAGGTGGCCCATTATCTATAGTTCTATTTTTTTTGTGGATGGTGCCTTATCTGGTTTGTTCCAATAGTTGGTTTAGGACAGGGGCCTGGACCCCATTAGAGTGTGTCGAATTGCGACTCACATTTTATATGGGGGCAATCTTGTATAACTTCACCAAGAGGAGATGGTGATTTTATTGCTTGGCTACCACACGATAGATTCTTTGTAAAGAGTGCCTGTAAGTTGGTCGCTTTTTACCCCTTTCTAAAACATAGGAGTGGGTAACAAGTTTACGGCCAACTAGTGACTAGTTTTCATGGAATAAGGTGTAGCGTTCATCTGCCCCAGAGAAGATGAAGATTGTTGCATGGAAAGTTATTGTGGGAGGTCCAGCAACGAAGGAGAATATGAATCACTAGAACATCGACATTAGGGTTGTGTGTGATATTTGTGGACTGGAGAATGAACCAAGCTTCAATGCACTGCTTGCCTACTCTTCAAACAAAAAATTATGTCTATACTTTTTTAAGTGTAAAAGTAAAGCATGTGTGTGGAGCATACATGAATACACATGAGATCTGAAGTCACGTCTCCCATCTGCCACCTCCATAAAGAAGGAGGCTAGGGTTCCAGCAGTAACAATTTGTTGCTCCGATCGCTCAACTTCTATTTGGGTTCCTTCTATGTGCTAGCGAGTAGGAGGCCCTGATTTGGGGTTGTACGCATTTAGACCGCCCTAGATCCGCCAAGGGTATCCTAGCTGCCTGGATGGTGGTGGTAAGGTGATGGCATCGAAAGTGGGGTGGAATAATATTTATTTAATAAAATTTATTTTTCTTCAGCAGTAAATAGAAAGAACACACTCTAGTTTAATTTTGTTTCACTTTTGCGACCTGTGGGCTTTCCATTTGTGATGTAGCCAACAAAGACTGGTATGAGGTGACAAGTATCACGCTAATGTTCATGCATAAAGTCACCACGAAGAGCTCATTCAAGGCATTCCATTGCTTCATTGAGATTCATTTTCTTCAGTAAATAGAAAGTACATAATCTAGATTAATTTTTGTAACATTTTGCCATTTGTGATATTTCCTTATAGGTTGTAGCCTCCCAAAACTGGTCTGAGGTGGCAAGAATAATGGTGTTGTTCATGCACAAGGTCACTGATACGTCTCCAACGTATCTATAATTTTTTATTGCTTCATGCTAGATTATATTCTGTTTTGGATGATTAATGGGCTTTGTTATACACTTTTATATTATTTTTGGGACTAACCTATTAACCGGAGGCCCAGCCCAGAATTGTTGTTTTTTGCCTATTTCAGAGTTTCGCAGAAAAAGAATATCAAACGGAGTCCAAACGGAATGAAACCTTCGGGAACATGATTTTTGAAACGAACGTGATCCAAAGGACTTGGACCCTACGTCAAGACATCAAACGGGTGGGCACGAGGTAGGGGGGCGCGCCTATCCCCCCTGGGTGTGCCCTCCACCCTCGTGGGTCCCATGTTGCTCCACCGACGTACTTCTTCCTCCTATATATACCTACGTATCCCCAAACTACCAGATACGGAGCCAAAAACCTAATTCCACCGCCAAGAACCTTCTCAGACCGTGAGATCCCATCTTGGGGCCTTTTCCAGAGCTCCGCCGGAGAGGGCATCGATCACGGAGGGCCTCTACATCATCTCCAAGGCCTCTCCGATGAAGTGTGAGTAGTTTACCTCAGACCTTTGGGTCCATAGTTATTAGCTAGATGGCTTCTTCTCTCTTTTTGGATCTCAATACAATGTTCTCCCCCTCTCTTGTGGAGATCTATTCGATGTAATCTTCTTTTTGCGGTGTGTTTGTTGAGATGATGAATTGTGGGTTTATGATCAAGATTATCTATGAACAATATTTGAATCTCCTCTGAATTCTTTTATGTATGATTGGTTATCTTTGCAAGTCTCTTCAATTATCAGTTTGGTTTGGCCTACTAGATTGATCTTTCTTGCAATAGGAGAAGTGCTTAGCTTTGGGTTCAATCTTGCGGTGTCCTTTCCCAAAGGATGAGGGGCAGCAAGGCACGTATTGTATTGTTGCCATCGAGGATAAAAGATGGGGTTTACATCATATTGCATGAGTTTATCCCTCTACGCCATGTCATCTTTCTTAATGTGTTACGCTGTTCTTCATGAACTTAATACTCTATATGCATGCGGATAGCGGTCGATGTGTAGTGTAATAGTAGTAGATGCAGGCAGGAGTCGGTCTACTTGTCGCGGACGTGATGCCTATATACATGATCATACCTAGATATTCTCATAACTATGCTCAATTCTATCAATTTCTCAACAGTAATTTGTTCACCCACCGTAATACTTATGCTCTCGAGAGAAGCCACTAGTGAAACCTATGGCCCCCGGGTCTATTTTCCATCATATTAATCTCCCGACAACAAGCTATTTCTGGCGCCGTTTATTTCCTTTTATTTTTACTTTGCATATCTATTATAAAAATACCAAAAATATTATCTTATCATATCTATCAGATCTCACTCTCGTAAGTGACCGTGAAGGGATTGACAACCCCTTTATTGCGTTGGTTGCGAGGATTTATTTGTTTGTGTAGGTGCGAGGGACTCGTGCGTGGCCTCCTACTGGATTGATACCTTGGTTCTCAAAAACTGAGGGAAATACTTACGCTACTTTACTGCATCACCCTTTCCTCTTCAAGGGAAAACCAACGCAGTGATCAAGAGGTAGCAGTCACCATGATGAGGTTATTCATGAAGGCCTTCCATTTCTTCTGTAAGATTTATTTTCTTCATTAAATTGAAAGTGTGTACTCTAGTTTAATTTAATTATTCTCTTCTTAGGTATGGAAGTTGCATTCATTTGGTGTCGACTGGTATTGCACTCTTCCCTATCAACTCTGTCACATCCTTGAGATGCTTTGTAAACATAATTTCGTTGTGTCTTGTGAAGCAAGCATTAATTATGTATTTCTTCATAGAAATAAACTATGAGTTTATTATTAGAGATTAAAATAAATCGATGGAACATAAATGAGAGGGTTTGGCAAAATCCTCGAACCAAAGGGAAATTAGAGCTGTACCCGTCTCAGACATTGGTGGAACCAACGTGTAGGTATTGGTGGGTCGTGGCCCACCTAGAATATTGAGTTTTACTATTTACTAGTTTAGCAATTTGTCCCCAAAGGACTGTCCCAGGCTCCCATTCTCCTAGACTAGTATGTATCTTCCTCCGAGTCAAGTACTGGGGCTTGAGAATCAGGGGGGGAGAGAGACCCTTGTGCGGTCATGCCATTGCATGTGCCTCTATCCTAACGTTCTGCCCTCCCCTTGCCACTGGCTGTCAGCCCGTCGCCCCTCCTCTCCTCTCGCTGCTCCCATGTCCACCTCATCTTCTTGAAGGAGCATTGGAAGTTGATCCTTGTCATCTCGGACATCGTGATCCCTACTAGCTCTGCAAGAAAAGCTCGAGGCTCGTGAGCCGCTCGAGATCGACTCGTTTTTTGGCTCGACTCGAGATCGACTCAAAAAGAAATGAGCCGAGTTTGAACACTTTATGTAGCTCGACTAAGGTACGAGCCGATCTTGAGCCAATATTGGCTCGCTCAATTTTAGCTCGATAGCTCGACATAATATCATTATGTTAAATGAGCATGTCACACACCATATATGATTCCCATTAATTTTCTCCAATTTATTTACCAGCAAACATGGAAGCTTAATTAAGTGCGGAGAAGATTTTGGCCTAATTATGGCACGCAGTCGACTGTGTGTTAAATATCCAGTTTTTCTTTGGCAAAAGCTCCCAACATATGCCTTCGGTTTCTACATACTAGTAAAAAAACAAATATAATATGACAAAAATTCATTCGAATTGTTGCATTGTTTGTATTATCTTTGAAACTAATAAATTCTAATAGGGAAAATTTTGTGTTTGCCACTCTAGATTTTGCCAATTTTCCTTATGCCACTCTAGATTTTGACATTTCACTTTTGCCACTCTTAGTTTTTGACAATTATCACAATTGCCATTACCGTGGCAAAAGCAAAATATTCATAGTGGTAATTGTGATAATTATCAAAAGTTAAGAGTGGCAAAAATGAAATAAAATTATTTTGCTTTTGCCACAAAATGGCAATTGTGATAATTGTCGAAAACAAAGAATGGCAAAAGTGAAATGTCAAAATCTAGAGTGGCATAAGGAAAATTGACAAAATCTAGAGTGGTAAAAACAAAATTTTCCCATTCTAATATGATGGTCAATTGTCCTTCTTTGGTATGGTGATGGAGAGATTTAGTTTAAGTTCTATGACAACTCCAAGATCATCTCCGACCTCATTATGTTTTGCAACTTTTTATGATCTTTGGCCAATAATTTGTTTTCCAAATTACTCATATATGTGTTTCATGAATCGTTATCTTATGTTGATGCTAGACTTTTGGTTGTGAGAGAATAATTCAAACTACTTTGAAAAAATTTATATTATCATGGTCTTAATTGGAATACTATTTTTAGTGCTTTCTTATGTCATGTTGTGCCTTATCTACTTGTAATAATCGCCATAGATTTATAATTTTTACCCTCACATTTGGCTCGAAACTAGCTCGAAATCGACTCGAGATCATTACAAGCTGAGCACGAGCCATATTCTACAGCTCGATCTTGAGCTTCACTCGATTTGAGCTCGCCAATTTTAATATGAGTTGAGCCGAGCCAAGTCCAACTCGTTCAAACTCGACTCGTTTGCAGCCCTAATCCCGACCCTCCCATATCACCATTGTCTGCTCCCGCAAGCTACCCTTCTAGTTGGACGTCACTCTTGTTGTATCTCTCTCACGGCCTCACCCGCCTTGGAGACTTTTACCTTAACTCTAGCTTCCCTAACCTCTAGCTTAGAAAGGTAATGAAACTTTAAGAGTTTGACAACAGGTTTGATGAGGTTAACATGGAGTTGCTTATTTGCACGTCTCCTTTGAATCCCTTCAACTCATTTTCTTCTGATGATGCACTCGAGGTAATGAAACATGTTGAATTCTATTTCGAGGACAAAGTAAGAATGGATTTCATCAGCCATTAATTAATTAAAACTTGCTACTATTGTAGATGATATGAGACAAGATGTTAGGTATAGATATATGTGTAATATTGGTGAGCTCTCTATTATGCTTGCTGAAACAAAAGAAAACATATTCTCTATGGTTTGATCTACTTGCTTGTCAATTTTGTATTTATCTTGCCGGTGGACACATCCAGTGTTGAAAGAGTATTTTGGCAGTGAATCTAGTGAAGAAGAATTTGAGAAATTGCATGGGTGATGATCTCATGAACTATTATTTGGTGATATTTATTGAGTAAGATATGTTCTCGAAAGTAAGTGAGGATAACGTAATTGATGATTTCATGGCAAAGGAACGTTGTAGAGTTACTTAGTGTTGTAGTTTTCTACTTAGTGTTTATTTCAGGTAAGACTATTCATATTTGCGATTTTGGAATATTTTGTGAAATATAATGTTGTGTGACTTGATTGAACTATTTGTAATTTGTGCCAAATATTGTATGACACTTGTATTATGACAATTTTTAAAGAATGTGCACACCCTCCATTTCTTTCATGGATCAGCCACTCTCTTGGATATGGGTTACTAGCTATGTATTGTTCAACTTTGACAGAGGTTTGTAACTCCTGCCACATATTCTAACATGTTTTGCTTGTGTTTTGACAATTCCTCCTATCTACTATGCTCATAAGCATGAGTTATGTCCTTCATTCTATCAGAGCCTCATGAAATCAACAGAAACCTGGAGATTTTGTTATGTTTCTATTAGTGTGATATACAAGGGTGTAGCTCTGGTGCTCAACTATTTCTAGTGACTGAGAATTGTTGCTTTATGCAAGGATATGAAGATGGAAATTTTTGTGTCTTACTATTTCAAGTGATTCAGCGATAATGGGTCATGTTTAGCATACCTAATGTTGTGAAAAAAATATCCATACTTTTTTCTAGTTGAAACATCTAGGGCTTCAATTTTAGTTTTTTTGATAATTTTGAAGCCTTACTTTCATCCTAGATACCACAATACACAGACAATATAACTCGAAACAGCTTACAGTCACCACAACATACAGTATTCATATTATTTTTTATAAACATTTAAACATTTATTGTCACAAGCAGAGAGATCGTGCAAGTACATTTAGTTCAATCTGAACATGAGGATCTCTTCTAAAGTTGTTGGTAATGGAGGCAGAGGGCTTAGTCAACGTCTTATGTTTTACTTCTATTTTTGGCCCCTTCTTATACAACATGGTTGCAAAGAGGAGAGGTGAGAATGTGCGGCTTAATCGTTTCTAGCCTTCGAGACATTTATTCCTTGAATTAAGAACCTTTTTGTTGTGTTATTTTCAGACTTGTGTATCTTTTTGGAAAGCAATTAGATCCATATTATCGACTTTGATCGCCTAGGGAAACTAAGTTGTCATCTAGAATTTTATGGTTTATTTGTTTTTTGGGTGATTTGTATGACTACCGATGAAGTTATGGCTTTTCAATGCATACATCATATTCAACATCTGCGCAACCCAGTTTTAGCTCAGTGTGCGTACAAGATTAACCTCTCTAAAGCTTATGACTAGGTTGATTGGGGATTTCCTTGAAGGGGCTTTTATAACCCGTGATGCTCGGTGTCATCGGCCTATTACTAAAAAATAATTAATCATAACTCCAAGTTCCAGGCATGGAAGGTGTTGTACAACGAGGACCACCAGTTACCTTCCTACTGGTGCAGAAGAGCCACCATACAAAATTGTTCCTATGTGATCATAAATCACTCAGTAAATCAGAAGTGCATACTCTAATTTAATTTTGTAATTTTTGTGATTTGTGGGGTTTCCATTTAGTTTGTTTCCTCCCAAAATCGTTCTGAGGTGACAAGTATCATGGTGGCGTTGGTGCATAGGGGTCACTGCGAAGAGCTCATTCAAGGCCTTCAACTGCTTCTGTAATATTTATTTTCTTTAGTAAATAGAAATTGCAAACTACAGAAAAAAATTATAATTTTTTTGCGATTTGTGGGATTTCCATTCAGGTTGTTGCGCCAAGGCTAGTCTCGAGGTGACAATAATCGTGGTGATGTTCATAAACAAGGTCCTCGTGGAGAGCTCATTCAAGGCCTTCCATTTCTTTTGTACTACTTATTTTATTCAGTAATAGAAATGACAAAATCAAGTTAATTTTATAAAATATTTGTGATTTGTGGGGTTTTATTTAGGTTGTTTCCTTCCAAGACTAGCTTGAGGTGACAAGCATCATGGTGATGTTCACACACGACATCACCGCAATTAGCTCACTCAAGGTCTTGAGGACATTGTTAGGTAAGGTTTTTTATGAGTTCCACCTAAATTTTAAATGTAAATTTACATTCTAACCCACTACTCAAATTTACCCCAAATTTTAGACCCACTCATTTTGCCCCTATTTCATTGTGTGGTGTTGCAGAAATATCCCTGAGCGATGTTTCTGTCAGTTCTACTCTGCTTTCTAAGCTTCGGGGTGTTGCTCTTTAGCTGTCATTACTTTACGTTCTTTTGTAGCATACTTGAAAATATTTATTCTCCTTAAAAACATATACACCAAAGGGCAAGAACTACCATCCATGGAGATGCTCACGATGCTACAAAAGAACGGAAAGCACCGGCGGCTAAAGAGGAATGTCGTGAAGCTTCGAAAGTATAGAAGACTTGAATGAAACATCACTCGGGGGTATTTCTATGATGCCACAAAATGAAATATTGTAGTACTGAGTTGAAAATTAGTGGTAAATGTGAGTGGTTGGTTCGAGTTAGTGGCAGAAACGGAATTGTTCTAATTTTAAATGTCCATGTCATGTAAGGCAGTTGTTTACTACCCTTTTCTTTGAAAATTATGGGTAAATGTGAGTGGTGGGTTCGAAAGTTACGGGCAGAAATGGAATTGTTCTAATTTTAAATGTCCATACCACGTAAGGCAGTTGTTTACTATTTTCTTTGAGGAATCTCCTACTTTCATTCTAAGATGAAGCCCAAGCAAATGATGCAACAACTCATATTCTATAGGTTCATAATTCACAGGTGTTCTTATTTATGTTCTCTTGATCGTCATTCCAAAATAGTTATACTTGTTTCATTTAGTCGCGACGGATGGCGTAAGTGAGGGTCAGATCATACATGTTTTCGATAAGGAAATCTACGAGGTAGAAAAGGTCCTACTAATTAATTTTATGACCAACGATGCTATATGTCCTCGGCCTACTAGTAACGAAATTCATTAATTTTAACTCATGTTAAAGGCATGGAAGGTGTTATACAACGAGAAGCCACAAATATCCTTCATACTGTTGCAGAAGAGGCACCATACGACACTATTCCCAAGTGATGGCAAATACTAGGAGTGGAAATGTTCTACCAGGTCATTTCGAAGGCACATTGGCAAAATGTCTAATTCATATATACAAGATGGGTTTTGTCACATCTTTCTATAAAATTGCAGGCACGTTGGTAGATAGCCGATCTGCCACCCAACAGAATTTGATATCTTCCTATGCTACCATGCTAGGATCAAGGTAATGTTACTGGCACTCACTGCACGTAGTAGTTTCTTATTCATGATATCATCTTAAGAAATGGTGAAGTTATCAAATGCAGGGGACAAGCATCATGTGTATTACCACGTGTTGGGAGATGGCAACAAGTTCACTACTCATGCCATGCCGTCTCCTATAAACAACATTTCCTGCACATAGGATCTTACCTAACATTGTGTGTTTTGAATATTGTCTTGTTTAATAGTATGAAGTCTTGATCTGTTATGCTATTCTCAGGTAGGCAAGCCGCACTTTGTCGGTGTCTACTAGTTTAGCGCTCTTCTCTCTCTCTCTCTCTCTCTCTCTCTCTCTCTCTCTCTCTCTCTCTCTCTCTCTGAATTGTCACGTCATGGAGAGGATTTGTAAACATGATTTCATGGTGTCTTGTGTAGAGAACATTCATTCTGTATATCTTCATGGAAATAAACCGTGAATTATTATAGTTCAAACAGAATGTTGAAACAATATAGATTAGATTTGTATATGTCTCAGTCACTGGCACAACCAACGTAGGCACGGGGGCTGTCGCCCACCCAGAATATCAAGATTTTTTTAGTTTAGAGTTTTGGCCCTAAAGGGCTGTCTAGGGCCCCCATTGTCTCAACTGAGTAGGTGTCTTCCTCCCAGTTTTGTGCTCGTGCATGAACATCAGGAGAGAGAGAGAGACCTCGCGTAGTAGTCGCACGATCGCACGCCTCTACCCTCTATTTTTCTTAACCTCCCCTTGTCGGTTGTTGCCCCTCTCCTCCTCTCACCGCTCCACCGCCCACCTCACATCGTTAGGAACGCGTTGGAAGACAAAAATCATAGTCTTGCCGATCCCAAACCTTCCCACCGTCAGCTCCTGGCAAGCTACCCATCTGGCTAGATGCCTCTCCATCTATGTCTCCCTTCCGTCCTCACCCGCCTTGTAAACTTCTATATTGGCTCTAGCTTCCCTACTCAAGTAATGAAACTTACCAAATTCTATCCCAAGGACATATCAAGGATGGATTTGGTAATGCTTGAATTCCAACTTGCTACTTTTATAGATGATATGTGACAAAATGTTAGGTACAGATCAATGCGCAATATTATTGAGCTCTCTACTATGCTTGTTGAAACAAAAAAGCATCTTCTCTATGGTTTGGTCTACTTTCTTATCAAATTGGTATTGATCTTACCGGTGGCCATGATGAGTATTGAAACATTATTTTGACAATGAATGTAGTGAACAACAAGTTGAGACATAACATTGGTGATGATCTCATGAACTATTATTTAGTGTCATTTATTGAGTGAGATGTGTTGTTGAAATTAATTGAGGATGACATAATGATGATCATCATTAATCTAACATCATAGAGTTACTTAGTGTTATAGTTTTCTACTTATGTGTATCTTTAATGTAAGAGTATTTGTATTTGCAATTTTGGAATATTTTGTGAATTATAATGTTGTGCGCCTTGATTAAGATATTTGTGTTTTTGCCAAATATTCTATAACACTTGGATCAGGTAGATTTTTAGGAGTATGCACACGTACATTTCCTTCGTGGATCCACCACTCTCTCGGATGGGTTAAAATACTAGCTACATAGTGCTCAACTTTGACCGAGGTTTGTAACTCCCATCACATGTTCTATCATATTTCACGTATTTTTGACAGTTCCTCATGTGTACTATACTCATAAGCACGTGCTATGCGGGATATTCTACTAGAGCTGAAGTAACCGACAGAAACTATAAGATTTTGTCATGTTTCTATTGGTTTGATGTACATTGGAGTATCTCTAGTGCCTTACTGTTTCTATTTACTAACTGTGACGCCCGGGTAATTAAGCTACAGTAATCCCCGCTAACGATGCCACGTCACCTCACATCACCGTAGTTAAGCACGGGTTAATTCAAAACTGTTTGAAATTCAAATTCAAATTTATGATGACAATAAAATTTTCAAAAAATTAAAACTAAAAAGTTCGGTGGTTGTCTAATATTACAAAGTTAATTATGGTGGGGTGCACACATTTTTATAAAGTGTCTGGATATTTTAAATAAATTAAAACAGAAAAGAAAAAAAAAGAAAAGGTAAAGAAAACAAAAAAGGGAGAGGGGGAGAAAAACCCCACTGGCCCAACTGGGCCAAGCCCCCACCTGGCCCAGCCGGCCAGCCCCTGGCCCGGCCCAGCCGGCCTTCCCCTTATTCCCCCCCGGTCGGTGGAAACCCTAGCCCGCACCCATTCCCCCCCGATCCTCCTCCTTCCTCCCACGACCGGATCGGATCCGCCGATCCTGTCGCCCGACGCCGGGCGACCCACCGCCCGTCCGCACCTCCTCCTCCTCCTCGACCCGGCCAAGCAGGCGCCTGAACCCCTCGCCGCCTCGGGGCCGCCCGGACGACCACCTCGCCGGATCCGCCTCGCCGAGCGCCTCGCCCTCCTCCTCCGCTGTCGCCGACCACCCCCGAGCCCGCTTCCGAGACCCCACGCTTCCCCACCGTGAGCTCTCCTTCCCCTTCGCCTCGATCCCCCTGGGATCGATCCCCACGCATTCCCTCGTCTCCCCTCCGTGCGCCACCACCGCGCCCGTCGTGCCGGCTCCGACCGCTTCGCATACCTCCCTCCTTGCCGGAACCTTCCCCGGAGCTCCTCCTCGCCTCGGCGCCGCTCGGAGGCCGTCTGAACCACGGCCCCGGCGAGCACGCCGCTACCGAGGGCCGCTGCCGCCACGCCGGGTTGCCGCCGCACCTCGCCTCCCTCTCGCCTGCCCTGCCACCCGCCCCTCAGAGCACGCTCCCGACGAAGTTCTCGAACCACCCGCCGCCTCCGCCACTCGCGCTGCTTCCGCCGAGTCCGCCGTGTTTTGCCACCGGCGGACGCGTCCTTCCCCACTTTCTAACGCACTCCGCCCCTTTGGCCGCCGGACGACGGATTCCGGCGAGGTCCGCGCCTCCGCCTTGAACGCCCACCGAGATCTCTAACGCCGGCCGCCGACGACGTGGCCGACCGAGCCACCTCGGTCATCGACCAGGCCCTAGGGGCCCGGCCACTGCTGACCTTGCCAGCCGACTGGCACCCCGCTTATGACATGGGGGCCCCACCCCCTGTAACGTTTTTAAATAAAAGAAAAAAGGAAAAGGAAATTAAATAAATATAATTAATAAAAATAAAAATGAATAAAATTAATTAATTAATTAATTAATGAAATAGTTAATTAAATTAATCCTGATTAATTAACCTAATGGCTAATTAATCTAATTAACTACTGTTAATTAAACTAAACTAGGGTAATTAGTGAACAGCCACTGACGAACGGGATCCACTTGACAGGTTGACCAAGTCAACCTTGTTGACTGCTGACGTCAGCATGACCTCATGCTGACGTCATAATTCCATTTTTTTGAATTAATTAATTAATTAATTAAATTCCAGAAATTAATAAAATCTTTAAAAAATCATATCTTTTAATCCGTAACTCGGATTAAAATATTTTCAACATGAAAGTTGCTCGTAACGACGGATTTAATCCGGATACGCAGTCCGCTCGTCCGCCACACACCCCTAACTTATCGAACCTGCAACTTTCCCCTCCGCTCCTCTCGCCGAAAACACGAAACACCGGAATATTTTCCGGATGTTTCTTAACCAAGTACCACCTCATACCACGTTAGGGCACGCCTAGCATCGTTACTTGGCATGTCATGCATCAATATGCATCTTTTTACATGGTATTCATTGTTTCTTCCCCCTCTTCTCTCCGGTAGACTACGAGACCGACGCTGCTGCTGCCCAGTTCGACTACGGAGTTGACGACCCCTCTCTCTTGCTGCAACCAGGCAAGCCCCCTTGATCACCAGATATCGCCTATTCTACTCTATACCGCTTGCATTAGAGTAGTGTAGCATGTTACTGCTACGTTATACCTATCCTCGATGCATAGCCTGTCCTTGCTACTCATCATGTTACCTTTACCGCAATCCTACATGCTTAGTATAGGATGCTAGTATTTTCATCTGTGGCCCTACATCCTTGTCCGTCTGTGCTATACTATCGGGCCGTGATCACTCGGGAGGTGATCACGGGTATATACTATATACTTTATACATGATACATGTGGAGACTAAAGTCGGGTCGGCTGGTGGAGCACCCGCGAGTGGATCTTGAGGCGGAGCGACAGGGCAGGTTGAGACCGCCTAGGAGAGAGGTGGGCCTGGCCCTGTTCGGCGTTCGTGGTTACTTAACACGCTTAACGAGATCTTGGTATTTGATCTGAGTTGGCTACGAGCTTATACGCACTAACCAACTACGTGGGAAAGATATGGGCACTCGGCGTCGTGGTATCAGCCGAAGCACTTCAGACGTCAGCGACGGAGCGGCGCTACCGAATTGGACTGAACGCCACTAGGCTGGGTCTGCTTTCGGCCACCCTCGCAACGTCAGGTGTGCTCGAGGCGATGGGCCTGCACCCCTAGCAGCTTAGGTTTAGACCGGCGTCTTTGGCCTCTCTGTTGTGCCTAGGTGGGGCTGCGGCGTGTTGATCTTTCATGCCGGGCATGACCCAGAAAGTGTGTCCGCCAAATGGGATCAAACGTGTTGGGTAAGTTGGTGCACCCTGCAGGGAAGTTAATCTATTCGAATAGCCGTGATCTTCGGTAATGTGACGACTTGGAGTTGTACCTTGAGCTTATGACAACTAGAACTGGATACTTGATAAAACACACCCTTCCAAGTGCCAGATACAACCGGTGGTCGCTCTCTCTCAGGGATATGAGGAGGGGATCGCCGGGTAGGATTATTGCTATGTGATGTTACTTGGAGGACTTCAACCTACCCTCCTCTACCTGTTGCAAGACAGTGACCGTGGCGTAGTCTTCGCTAAGACTAGCCTTCCCCCTCTTATTCTGGCATTCTGCAGTTCAGTCCTCTGATATGGCCCTTTACACATATATCCATGCATATGTAGTGTAGCTCCTTGCTTGCGAGTACTTTGGATGAGTACTCACGGTTGCCTTGTTCCCCCTTTTCCCCCTATCTCTACACGATTGCTGCAACAGACGATGGAGCCCAGAGCGACGCCACCGTCGATGGCGACTACTACTCCGGAGGTGCCTACTACTACGCGTGCAGCCCACCGATTTACGACCGTGAGTAGCTTAGGAGGATCCCAGGCGGAGGCATGCTCCTCTTCGATCTGTACCCGGTTTGTGCTAGCCTTCTTAAGGCGCACTTGTTTAACTTATGTCCGTACTCAGATATTGTTGCTTCCGCTGACTCGTCTATGATCGAGCACTTGTATTCGAGCCCTCGAGGCCCTGGCTTGTATTATGATGCTTGTATGACTTATTTTATTTGTAGAGTTGTGTTGTGATATCTTCCCGTGAGTCCCTGATCTTGATCGTACACATTTGCGTGCATGATTAGTGTACGATTGAATCGGGGGCGTCACAAGTTGGTATCAGAGCCGACTGCCTGTAGGAATCCCCTTCCACACTCCTTGGCCGAAGTCGAGTCTAGACAATGCAAAAACTTTTACTAACTTGGCTGTGTGCCTTACGGGCCCACGTCGCCATCGGGTGGTACTAGGATCTTTTACTCCTCGATCTTTACTCTGGGATTCTGAACTCTCTTCTATTCGGGTTAAACGATTTTGCTAAAAACAAAACTAACTTTAGGTTCTCGCGAGTACTTTCTCCCGGAGAGCCCCTCACTTCAGATGATCGTCTGCTAATCAGAAGATTCCGAAGATACTCTCTGATGTTCTCTCGAGACTTTGTGCCCATCACTTTTGCTATTCCTGACCACCGATAAATCCGTATGGAAAACTACTTACACTTGCCATTCATACGATCATCCCCCATTGATCTTGTTATTACAAGATACCCGAGTTTTCTTTATTGTTCCGAGAATACCTTGTGCCTACTACCTAGCAGTTCTTTGCCACATGAATACCCCTTCAAATAAATCCTCGCACTTGTCGAGTATCCGCTCATCCCCAGTTGTTCATGAGTTTCACAAAAGTCTTCAAAATACTATTCGATCTTCCGAAAATCCTCTGGAGCCTTTGGCTCTTGGAATTCTTGCTTGCTCGCATTATGGTTAATCCCATAAGTCTCGTAGTCTTATTGACATTCCTTGTCGTTATCATTTTGGGTCTATTGACTCAATATGTTTTGCGAATCTGCCAATCATCATTGATCCTTATAAATTACCTTTCCGGCTGAGCTTCCATTCTTTTAACTGGAATTGGTTCTCGACCAGTCCAATTGTCGTTGATTGTACCCCTAATTCTATTCAGCTTATCCATTCTTGATCAGAGCATTTGCTCCTCGATCCCTTGATTTGAAAATCATAATTACTTACTAATTAAGCGTTGAACTATTCAGCTGTTCTATAAACCGATGCATTTGCAATCTTTCTTCCTCCGATTGGGTATCGATACTCATATCAGCCCCATCGTGGATCGCCATATCCACCGTTAGGTTACTATCCAACAAAGGTCCTTCATAATTAATCACTTTGTGAGTTCCTTCTCCGATACATAATGCCTTTGGTAAATTGTATCCTTTCCTTTTGTCAACCATGCTCGCTTTCGAGCTGGTGGCATTTACTACCAAGCTTGTGGTATATGTTTCCATGATACCTGACGGGTTGAACGTAAGCCTTCCTTTATATGTGTGAACTCGGAAGTTTTCACGAGTCAAACTCATCTGGTATTTCACCAGTAAAAACTTACAACACTAAATCCTTAATCAAAGAGATAAGTGAATGTAAGGTTATACATATAAGAAGTGGGAGTCGACCTTGAACTTTGTGTTCATGCCCATGGACACGATGTAGATCCTATCATGGAAACTTCTTGTAATAATAACTAATTTCTTGGTAAATATCATCCGTATCTGTGAATTGATCCCACGCAACCGTGGTTCCGACCATGTTGTTCTCCCTTGATTCTATTTCTCGAGACAAGTTAGAGTACTTGTCTTCTGCAGAGCATTACCCCGATCCAACCTCTACTTTGATCTGTCGTTGAGTGTTACCCCCTGGTATCTCGAGATTATCATGGAACTGCATAAATTCTTATGAGTTCTTCATCAAGTGCTACCTTCCCACTGATTCCAAATTTTCACGGGCTTTGAGTTATTAAACACTCAAAGACACCAATAATCGAACCGAGTCCGCTCTACGGTTCATCTACTCTTCGGTAAGCTTCTTTATGTACGTGTTTGGACCCTATCACATCATTCCTCGCCTGTTTGTCTATATGATTGTCGTGTTGATTTTAACTGTGATACCTGGTCCTTCAACTCTGAGCACAAAATTCGACGATTAACTAACCTTACGCCGATCCTCATCGTCATATCATTTCGCCTTGAACAACAAGCTTGGTTTCGAAGTTTGTGTCGTACCCTTGGTTCCAATAACCTTTCAATTCATCATTACTTTGACTTGATGTAAATGCGCCGATCGATTACATCCTCATCAACTCTCGCGACAAAGGTGTCGTGATCATCAACATTCGAGCTCATCCAGATATCAATTGAATTCATGATGAGAAATACCATCCTTGCCCTTGATGAATTGTATTATCATCGACCACTCTATTGCCTTCCCACCAACACAAGCTTGTTCATGTTTGGTGTTATACCTTGAGTTCCTTGCTATCCAGCAATTGTTCTTCGTTACCTTGGAGTATTAACCTCCTTTATGTCAAGAATGTTCTGAGATTTGTTCCACCACTTGACAATTCTTGACATAGAAATACTTCTCACCATCACCATTCTTTCTTGGTCCCCGTGTTAATTCCAACAAGTGAACGGTGTTGTTTGGATTCTTTCCTTCTAGCAACCCTATTTCTTTGAAGTGAATGGGCGATAGTTCATTCTAAGTCCTTCGCTAATTGAATCACCATTCTAACATTGGCCGTGCAACCCAACCCATATTTCGGTGCACCGTTCAACCAATGTTTACTTATGTATCTTTTCCTCGAGCATATCCCATTATATCATTTGATCTGACAAATGTTATCTCCTTATCCACATAATTGTGGAGATCCATCTTTTGCATACCTCGATGAGTTATCGCTGAGTCCATCAGTCACCTCCTCATCCTCTCCTTGGTTTAATGATGAACTATTGTTTCAGGAACCCGCTCCCATAGTTCATTTCCCGAGAATCTTACAATGTCATTTCGTCGATATGTGCCGCAGCTTTCCTTCTCGGACATCCTGAGTCTGAGGTATCATGACACCAATCGGATCTGAATCTTGGTCGGATATGATGGTTGGGACATTTTTCTAGAGTCATAGAATTGGTCTTTATATGACCAGGTAAAATGATGTCATGCCTAGCACCCCCACCCCAGGTGTAGGACCTATCATTATTATTTCTTTTGCAAGGATAACCATTCCTCCTGGAGGAAATTGTAGGACTTATTTTATAAGTTACTCCTGATGGATCCTTTGTGTTTCCAAAGTCTGATCTTCACCTGAAGACCATGTCAATGCTATCTCGAAGCATGTCAATGGTAATTCCGATTTTCAACAGAACATTCAAGCACGATGCTAAATTTTATTTATCATTTATCCTAACACCGTTGTATGGGTAATATCATGAGATTCCTCCCCTTACCTAAAGAGTTTTCTACATTATATCCTGCCACGGATATCATGCTCGCTTGTCCTTGGGAAGGATATATCCCTGAAATATGTGTTTAAACACATTTTCCTTTCCATTGTTCTGTTTAATATGATAATCATATTTTATTTTCCATTGGTTGTTTGAACCTTTCATGTGATCTATATGATCTAAGCAGCAATATTCTACTGCTTATGTAAACTCCTCGGTGTGCAATTCTGTCAGTAAGACCCTGTTACTATTGTTGATGACATTCCGGTAGCCACCGATGGACGAAAACCTTGCCTATTGGTCCGCCTCGTTCAACGAGCAGGAAAGTGGTTCTCTTCGTCCCTCGCCCTTGGTACCAACGTTGATGCCGAAATAACTGACATGGTACTCTCGACATGCCATGCTATCATGACCGTGAAAGATGTCACCGCTCCTATTAAAAAACCCACATGGTGGGCCCCATAACCCAGTTCCACAGGATCGAAACCCTGACCGCCCTGTACACCCCTATTCCCAAAGTTATTCCTCGCGTGGACTCAGATGTAATCCACGGGCCACCGCCCTAGTGGTCTATTCTGGTATCGACGCAATACTTACTCTCGCTACTATGAACCCCTTTCTCACTCGTTCAGGCTTGAGCAACTATCTATCCGCTTGGAGCCTACTATGGTACCTTTTCGTACCTTACTCTCGAGGTATTTCATGTGTTCAACTCGAGAGATAATCTTATACTAATTCATGGGTTAACCCCTGATTGTTTCCCTCAAAAGCATTATGTCGTAGTGAGCTGCCCCTTATCTTTTCGTAAGTACGATGGAGTTCCCGAAGAAATGATGACAAGTTTATCATGATGCATCGGAATAAAGGATTGAGGACATCAACGAAAGGGATTAACTTCTTCGAGAAGATCCGTTAGAATATCGTAACAAGAATTTTCCCTTACTCCTCTTAAATCTCGGGACGAGATTTCTTGTAGTGGAGGAGAATTGTGACGCCTTGGGTAATTAAGCTACAGTAATCCCCGCTAATGATGCCACGTCACCTCACATCCGTAGTTAAGCACGGGTTAATTCAAAACTGTTTCGAAATTCAAATTCAAATTTATGATGACAATAAAAGTTTTCAAAAATTAAAACTAAAAAGTTCGGTCGTTGTCAAATATTACAAAGTTAATTCTGGTGGAGTACACACATTTTTATAAAGTGTCTGGATATTTTAAATAAATTAAAGCGGAAAAAAAAATAAGAAAAGGTAAAGAAAACAAAAAATTGAGAGGGGGAGAAAAACCCCACTGGCCCAACTGGGCCAAGCCCCCACCTGGCCCAGCCGGCCAGCCCCTGGCCCGGCCCAGCCGGCCTTCCCCTTATTCCCCCCCGGTCGGTGGAAACCCTAGCCCGCACCCATTCCCCCCCCCCCCCCGATCCCCTCCTCCTCCCTCCCCCGCCGACTGGATCGGGATCCGCCGATCCTGTCAGCCCCGACGCCAGCGACCCACCGCCCCGTCCGCACCTCCTCCCCTCCTCCCCGACCGGCCGCGCAGGGCGCCCGAACCCCCCTCGCCGCCTCGGGGCCGCCCCCGACGACCACCTCGCCGGATCCGCCTCGCCGAGCGCCTCCCCGCCCTCCTCCTCGCCGGTCGCCCCCGACCACCCCCGAGCCCGCTTCCGAGACCCCACGCTTCCCCCACCGTGAGCTCTCCCCTTCCCCCCTTCGCTCCCCCGATCCCCCTGGGGATCGATCCCCACGTACTCCCCTCGTCCCCCTCCCGTGCGCCACCACCGCGCCCGTCGCCCGGCTCGGCCGCGCCACGTACCTCCCTCCCTTGCGGAACCTTCCCCCAGCGGAGCTCCTCCTCGCCTCGGCGCGCTGAGGCCCGTGCGAACCACGGCCAGCGGCGAGCACGCCCGCGCCGAGGGCCGCCGTCGCCGCCACGCCGGGTTGCGCTGCCGCACCAGCGCCTCCCTCTCGCCCGTCTGCCACCCGGCCCCGTGGCGCTCAGCGAGTTCCCGAACCACCCGCCGCCTCCGCCGCTCGCCCGGCACCGTTTCGGCCGAGTCCGGCCGTGCCCTTGCCACCGATGGACGCGCCGTCCTCCCCACTTTCTAACGCACCGCCGCGCCCCTTTTGGCACGGACGGATTCCGGCGAGGTCCGGCGCCCTCGCCAGCATGAGCATGCCGGAGATCCCCAACGCCGCCGCGGCGTGGCGACCGCCACCACAGGTCACTAACCCCGTGGGCCCTAGGGGCCAGCCTGTTGACCCGGTCGGCCAAGCTGACTGGGCACCCCCCTGCCTATGACATGGGGGCCCCACCCCCCCAGAACGTTTTTAAAATAAAAGAAAAAAGGAAAAGGAAATTAAATAAATATAATTAATAAAAATAAAAATGAATAAAATTAATTAATTAATTAATTAAGTAAATAATTAATTAAATTAATCCTGATTAATTAACCTAATGGCTAATTAACCTAATTAACTACTGTTAATTAAACTAAACTAGGGTAATTAGTGAACAGCCACTGACGAACGGGACCCACTTGACAGGTTGACCAAGTCAACCCTGTTGACTGCTGACGTCAGCATGACCTCATGCTGATGTCATAATTCCATTTTTCGAATTAATTAATTAAATTCCAGAAATTAATAAAATCTTTAAAAAATCATATCTTTTTAATCCGTAACTCGGATTAAAATATTTTCAACATGAAAGTTGCTCAGAACGACGGGACGAATCCGGATACGCAGTCCGTTCGTCCGCCACACACCCCTAACTTATCGAACCTGCAACTTTCCCTCCCGGCTTCTGCTCAAAACGAAACACCGGAATACTTTCCCGGATGTTTCCCCTTAACCAAGCATTCACCTCATACCACGTTAGGGCACGCCTAGCATCGTTACTTGGCATGTCATGCATCAATATGCATCTTTTACATGGTATTCATTGTTTCTTCCCCTCTTCTCTCCGGTAGACTACGAGACCGGCCAGCTGCTGCTGCCCAGTTCGACTACGGAGTTGGCGACCCTCTCTCTTGCCGAGCAACTAGGCAAGCCCCCCTTGATAACCAGATATCGCCTATTCTACTCTATACCGCTTGCATTAGAGTAGTGTAGCATGTTATTGCTTCATTATACCTATCACGATGCATAGCCCGTCCTTGCTACTCATGTTGTTACCTTTACCGCAATCCTAGATGCTTAGTATAGGATGCTAGTATTTTCATCTGTGGCCCTACATTCTTGTCCGTCTGTTGTGCTATACTATCGGGCCGTGATCACTCGGGAGGTGATCACGGGTATATACTATATACTTTATACATGATACATGTGGAGACTAAAGTCGGGTCGGCTGGTGGAGCACCCGCTAGTGGATCTTGAGGCGGAGTGACAGGGCAGGTTGAGACCGCCTAGGAGAGAGGTGGGCCTGGCCCTGTTCGGCGTTCGCGGTTACTTAACACGCTTAACGAGATCTTGGTATTTGATCTGAGTTGGCTACGAGCTTATACGCACTAACCAACTACGTGGGAAAGATATGGGCACTTTCGGCGTCGTGGTATCACCAAGCACTTCAGACGTCACGACGGAGCGGCGCTACCGAATTGATCGAACGCCACTAGGCTAGGTCTGCTTTCGGCCGCCCTCGCAACGTGTGTGTGCTCAGGCGATGGGCCCGGACCCTGCGGCGCTTAGGTTTAGACCGGCGTCAGCCTCTCTGTTGTGCCTAGGTGGGGCTGCGGCGTGTTGATCTTCCGCGTCGGGCATGACCCAGAAAGTGTGTCCGGCCAAATGGGATCAAACGTGTTGGGTAAGTTGGTGCACCCCTGCAGGGAAGTTAATCTATTCGAATAGCCGTGATCTTCGGTAACAGGACGACTTGGAGTTGTACCTTGAGCTTATGACAACTAGAACTGGATACTTGATAAAACACACCCTTCCAAGTGCCAGATACAACCGGTGGTCGCTCTCTCTCAGGGATATGAGGAGGGGATCGCCGGGTAGGATTATTGCTATGTGATGTTACTTGGAGGACTTCAACCTACCCTCCTCTACCTGTTGCAAGACAGGTGACCAGAAGCGTAGTCTTCGATAAGACTAGCTATCCCCCTCTTATTCTGGCATTCTGCAGTTCAGTCCTCTGATATGGCCCTTTACACATATATCCATGCATATGTAGTGTAGCTCCTTGCTTGCAGTACTTGGGATGAGTACTCACGGTTGCCTTGTGTCCCCTTTTTCCCCTACCTCTATTCGATTGCTGCAACCAGACGATGGAGCCCAGGAGCCAAACGCCACCGTCGATGACGACTACTACTCTGGAGGTGCCTACTACTACGTGCAGCCCGCTGACGACGACCAGGAGTAGCTTAGGAGGATCCCAGGCAGGAGGCATGCTCCTCTTTCGATCTTTAAGATCTATTTAAAAGTCCATCCTCTAGTTTAATTTTGTAACATTTTTACCATTTGTGGGGTTTCCATATATGTTCGTGGACAATGTCACCATGAAGAGCTCATTCAAGGCCTTGCATTCCCTCTTTAAGATTCATTTTAAAGTTCGTACTCTAGTTTAATTTTGTAACATTTTTACCATTTGTGGGGTTTCCATTTAGCTTCTCGTCTCCCAAAACTGGTATGAGGTGACAAGTATCTTCGCACACAAGGTCATGACGAAGAGCTTAACGCATTACATTGCCTCTGTAAGATTTATTTTCTTTGGTAAATAGAAAGTAGGTGCTCTTGTTTAATTTTTTAACACTTTTGTGATTTGTGGGGTTTCCATTTCAGTTTTTGCCTCCCAAGACTTTCCAGATGTGAAGAGTATCATGGTTATGTTCGCGCACAAGGTCACTATGAAGATCTCATTCAAGGCCTTGAGAACATCGTCAAGTAACGTACTTTCTGCAGTGTGCACCAAAATTTTAAATGTCCATAGCACATAAGGCATTAGTTAGCTCTTTCACTCTCGTGAAGCTCCTCCTTTGATTACCGAGCAATCCAAGCGGAGGCCACATCACCTGATATTCTATAGGTTCATAATTCCCACTTGTTCTGATTTGTGCTCTTTCGATGATCATTCCAAAACTCTTATACTTGATTCATTCTGCTGCTAGTGATGGTGTACGCGAGGGTCATTGCAGCAAGGTTTTGGAGAGGTAAATCCGAAGATAGGAAAGGTTGTACTAATTTGCTGACCAACAATGCTCATTGTCCCCGATCTCTTAGTAGTATAATCCATTAATTGTAACTCATTGTTTCAGGCATGGAAGGTGTTATACATAGAGAAGCCACAAAAATACCTTCATATTTGGCGGCAGTGGTGCTTTCACGTCGTGACCTTCCTGGAGGTGTCGTCGGGGGCCTTGGGGCTCGGTTGGGAGTGTAGAGGAACTGCAGGTGGAGGGGATGGGACCAGTGGCAGCAGGTGGTGTTCAAGGAAATGCGGCATTGCATCGACACGCCGACAACAGCGGGTCCCAGCGGCATGGAGCAGCGGGGTCTCGTTGTTGGGTGTGTGTTGATGGACGAGCGCAGGATGGCGGTGTTGTGCGGCGTCGTCTTTGGCCGACATCAGCTAGAATGGGCAAGGTTGATGCGTCGGTACATCTCTCAAGATGGATTGGTACCAGTTGGCGGCAGCAGCCTCTAAGTGTGCCCCGGACCGGTGGGTGCCCCATACCTTGTAGGTGGCTTGGCTGGGGGCTCAGGTCTTAGATGTTAGGTTTGGCTGTGAAGTCTGTTTGGTATTAGGCCCGGACTATCGGCATCTCTTCATCAATCGGATAGAAGTAGCGATGATGTTGCCTAGACGGTGGCTTCAGTCTTCTTGATGTATTACTTTTTAAAGTCTTTTGTGAATAATTAATAAAGCGGCTGCATGCATTGCCCAGATATAGAGGCCGGGGTCTTCCTCCTTTTCAAGAAAATAGTATGACGCCTTGCTTTGTTATGCTCTTCTCGTGTGTGCAAGTTGCACTCTTCTTTATCAACTAGTATGGCACTCTTTGCTCTCATTTGTCACATCCTTGGAGAGTCTTTGTAAAGATAATTTCATGGTGTCTTGTGTAGGGAGCATTGATTACGTATTTCTTCACGAGAGATAAATATGTATTAATTTTTTGAGTTTAAGTGAAATTAGAGTTGTACTTGTCTAACAAAGGGGTTAAAATACTATTCATGTAGTGCTCAACTTTGATTGAAAATTCCTTCTACGTACTATGCTCATAATGTTGTGTTTCATGCTCGAGTCTACCGAGGCCAAGGCTTAGACGAGGTGTGGGAGGTAAGCTCATGCGGGTGCAGCTCCAACAATTGGTGTGATGGAGCCCACTTCCTGAGATAAAAGTTGAGCTAAAAAGGCCAGTCCCTATCCCTCCTCACTTGAACAAGCCTGAAGCCTAGAGAAGAACATCTCTAAAGGTTGCCGTTCCTCCTAATAGGAATGTACATGTCAACATGAAAATTTTATTCTGTTTCTATTGGTTTGATGAACATGGCAGTATTCCCAGCGCCTTATCATTTCAAGTGACTGAGAATGGTTGGTTTGTGCAAGGATATGAACATGGAAGTTTTATGTGTCTCACTATTTCGAGTGATTTGCAATGCTTGGGGTTCATGTTTAGCATATCTTTAAGTTTAGATAATTTGATATCTCAATACATATTCTTGATGAAACATCCAAGGCATCAACTTTAGTTTTCGAGGTAATTTGAAAACCCCTAGTTTTGTCGCTGGTCACACATGTGCTCGCCCACACACACACACACACACACACACACACACACACACACACACACACACACACACACACACACACACACACACACACACTTATATTTTTAAAATAGTGTGCAGTTTTTGCAACTTATATTGTTCCTTTTTGGTTGAAGTACATACCTCAATTGTATAAACATCTAAAACCTTTATTGTGACAAGCAAAGAGGCGGTGCAAGTAAGTTTAGTTTAATCCATACGTAATTACCTTTTGTTGAATTCTTAGAATGACACTCTTTCTGTTGAACCCGAAGCTGGTTGCACATAATGTTCAATCTGAAATGTGATGACCTTTAGTTGAGTTGTTGGTAATGGATCCTTCGTGCCTTCAAAGGAGGTATGACCCAAGTCTATTTGGCCAGATATGGGATGCCCAACCCCTTCGTGCCTTCTTCTCTAGGCTGACAATATGATCCTTAGTTTGTTGTAGATGACTTCTCCTGGCTCGATCGGTGGCTTCCCTTCCGATGTGTCAACAACATTACCACCGCCTCTAAGGGTGTTCATGACATACTGAGGCTTAATCGATACATCTCAAACGTATCCATATTTTTTATTGTTTCATGCTACTATATTATCCCTTTTGTATAATTTTTATGCTAATGTTTTTGCAATTTGTGGTGTTTCCATTTAGGTTGCTACCTCCAAAATTGGTCTCATGTGAAAAGTATCATGCTGATATTTGCGCACAATTGGTCACTCTGAACATCATTCAAGGCCTTTGATAGTTTTTGTAAGATTTATTTTATTTAGTAAATAGATGTACATAATCCAGATTAACTTTATACAATTGTTGTGATTTGTGGGGTATCCATTTAGGTTGACAACCAAGACTAGCTTGAGGTGATAAGTATCATGTTGATGTTCACACACAAAGTTTCCTCGGAGAGTTCATTCAAGGCCTTACATTGCTTCTGAGAGATTTATTATCTTTGATAACTAGAAAGTACATACTCTAGCTTAATTCTTGTAACATTTGTGACTTGTGGGTTTTCCTTATAGATTGTTGGTTCCCAAAACTGGTCTATGGTAGGATGTGTCATGCTGATGTTAGGTGTACAAGTTCACCACTATGAGCCCACTTAAGTCCTTCCGTTCCTTCTATATGATTTAGTTTCTTTGATAAAGAGAAATTACATAGTCTAGTTCAGTTTTGTAACATTTTATGATTTGTGGGGTTTCCATTTAGGTTGTTGCGTCCCAAATCAGGTGTGTGGTGACAAGTAACATTGTGATGTTACACACAAGGTCACCGCAAAGAGCTCATTCAAACCATTCCATTGCTTCCGAAAAGATTTATTTGCTTCAGTAAATAGATAGTGTGTACTCTTGTTTAATTCTGTAACAAATTTATGATTTTTGGGGTTTCTATTTAGGCTATTTCCTCCAAAGACTGGCCTGAGGTTAGAAGTGTCATGGTATGTTCTTGCACAAGGTCATCGCAAAGAGTTCATTCAAGGCCTTGAGGAGATGGTTAATTAAAATAAATATGGGGCATATGAACTTTAAATGTCCATACCACATAAGGCAGTTGTTTATTTTTTTTCTATTAGGAAAGTCATCCTATCATTTCAGGAGCAATCCAAGTAGAGGCCATAGTAGCTGATGGTCTATAGGTTCCTTACTCCCACTTGTTCAGATTTGAGATGTTTTAATAATCATTCCAAGACACTTATACATGACTCATTTTGTTGCTAAGGATGGCGTATTTGAGGATCAGTTCAGACAGGTTTTGGAGAGGTAAATTTCGAAGATAGAAAAGGTGCTACTTGGTGACCAACGATGCTCTGTGTCCTCAACCTATTAGTAATGAATACATTAATTTAACTCCTTGTTTTAGGCATGGAAGGCGTTATACAACAAGAAGCCACCAAGTACCTTCCAGGTGGTGCAAAAGAGTCACCATAAAAGATTGTTCCCAAAGTGATTGCAAATACTAGGACAAGAGGGACATTTTTGGCCAGGTCATGTCACAAAGCACGTTGGTAAAATGTCTGATTTGGGAGGGATGGCTTTTCTCACATCGTTGATTGGCAGATCGGCATGCAGCCATGCTTGGATCAAGGTAATGTTAGTGGAACATTCATTACATGTAGTAGTTTCTTCTTGGTGACATTACCTAAACAAATGGTGAACTTATAAAATGTTGGGGACAAACCGTCATGCACATTTACCACAGATGCCCTCCGGTCTCTTACAAACAACATGTGCCACATCTAAACATGCTCTGTCGGGCACCCGACATTGTGTGCTTTGCATATTTTTCTGTTCCATAGCATGTTATCTTGCTCTATTATGTTCTTCTCATGTATGCAAGTTGTACCTGCTCGGTGTCGATCGGCATGGCACTCTTTCCTCTCAGCTCTAGCAAATCCGGGGAGGGGATTTCTAACTGTAATTCATGTGTCTTGTGCAGATAACATTGATTATGTATTTCTTCACAGAGATAAACTATGATTTTATTATTAGAGATTAAATTGAAATTAGAATTGTGCGTGTCTAAGATATGAGTTAAAATACTAGTTGCATAGTGCTCAACTTTGATTGAGGTTTGTAACTCTCATCACATTTCTAACATGATTCGCTTGTATTTTGAAATCTCCTTCTATGTACTATGGTCATAAACTTTTGTTCTATACTCGATTCTACTGAAGCTAGGGCATAGGCGAGGTGTCAAAGGTAAGCTCTGGTAGTACAACTCCAACTGTTGGTGTGATGATGCCTACTTCCTGAGATAAAGATGAGCTGAAATGGCTCATGTTCTATTGCCCGTCTTTATCCCTCCACACTTAAACAAGCACAGGCGCTGGAGAAAAATATCGCTAAATATTGGTGTTCCTCCTAATAGGATTATACATGTCAACCTCAAGATTTTACAATGTTTCGTTTGTTTGATGAACTTGGGAGTATCTCTAGTGCCTTCCCATTTTCAAAGGATCGACAATGCTAGTTTTTTCAAGTATAGGAACATGGAAGTTTTATGTGTCTGCATGCTTGGTATTCATTTTTAGCATATCTAGAAGTTGAGATAATTTCATATATCAATACTTTTTCCACGTGAAACCAATAGGCCGGGCATCAATTTTTGATTTTGTGATAATTTGAAAATCCTCCTTTCATCCCACACACACAAAAAAAAACACAAACAAACACACACACACACACACACACACACACACACACACACACAATTTTTTTCTAAATAGTTTGCAACTTCTAATTTTTTTATTTTTTTAAATATATATATAACCTTTATATAGACAATCAGAGAGACAAGGTAAGTAAGTTTTGTTCAGTCCGAGCGTGAAGATATCTTGTTGAGTTGTTGGTAATGGAAACGAAGGGCTCTATCATTGTCTTCTATTTCACCTTTTTCCTTCTATTTCCGGCCCTTCTCATACAAGATCATTGCAAATAGCAGAGAAGAGAATTAACAGCTTAGCAATTTCCAGGTTTGAAATTATTTATTTCTTGAATTGACTACCCTTTTTCTTGTTTTATTTTAGATTTTTGTCTTTGTTTGGGAAAGAAACCGGGTCCATATCATTGACTTTGTTAACCTAGGGTAGCTAACTTACTGGTTGAAAGATTGTGGCCTATTTGTTTTTTTGGGTGATTTGCATGAATGACATGGTAAGTAGTTAACGATATAGTGATAAATTTTTAGTGCATATACATCGTAACCACTATAACCCGATTGTATGCTTAACGTGAGTACAAGATTGACCTCTCTAAAGCTTTTGGTTGGGTTAATTATGAATTTTCTGGAAGGGCTTTCAACTAATCGAGTTTCTCGTAAATTTTGATTTCTTAAATATGGAGTGTGTTACATTAGTGTGATATTTAATTAAAATTAATGGGAAGCTTTTTCTATAATTCACTCCTTCCCGTGGATTGCATCAAGGTGGCCCATTATCTATAGTTCTATTTTTTTTGTGGATGGTGCCTTATCTGGTTTGTTCCAATAGTTGGTTTAGGACAGGGGCCTGGACCCCATTAGAGTGTGTCGAATTGCGACTCACATTTTATATGGGGGCAATCTTGTATAACTTCACCAAGAGGAGATGGTGATTTTATTGCTTGGCTACCACACGATAGATTCTTTGTAAAGAGTGCACGTAAGTTGGTCGCTTTTTACCCCTTTCTAAAACATAGGAGTGGGTAACAAGTTTACGGCCAACTAGTGACTAGTTTTCATGGAATAAGGTGTAGCGTTCATCTGCCCCAGAGAAGATGAAGATTGTTGCATGGAAAGTTATTGTGGGAGGTCCAAGAATCGAAGGAGAATATGAATCACTAGAACATCGACATTAGGGTTGTGTGTGATATTTGTGGACTGGAGAATGAACCAAGCTTCAATGCACTGCTTGCCTACTCTTCAAACAAAAAATTATGTCTATACTTTTTTAAGTGTAAAAGTAAAGCATGTGTGTGGAGCATACATGAATACACATGAGATCTGAAGTCACGTCTCCCATCCGCCACCTCCATAAAGAAGGAGGCTAGGGTTCCAGTGTAACAATTTGTTGCTCCGATCGTTCAACTTCTATTTGGGTTCCTTCTATGTGCTAGCGAGTAGGAGGCCCTGATTTGGGGTTGTACGCATTTAGACCGCCCTAGATCCGCCAAGGGGTATCCTAGCTGCCTGGATGGTGGTGGTAAGGTGATGGCATCGAAAGTGGGGTGGAATAATATTTATTTAATAAAATTTATTTTTCTTCAGCAGTAAATAGAAAGAACACACTCTAGTTTAATTTTGTTTCACTTTTGCGACTTGTGGGCTTTCCATTTGTGATGTAGCCAACAAAGACTGGTATGAGGTGACAAGTATCACGCTAATGTTCATGCATAAAGTCACCACGAAGAGCTCATTCAAGGCATTCCATTGCTTCATTGAGATTCATTTTCTTCAAGAATAGAAAGTACATAATCTAGATTAATTTTTGTAACATTTTGCCATTTGTGATATTTCCTTATAGGTTGTAGCCTCCCAAAACTGGTCCGAGGTGGCAAGAATAATGGTGTTGTTCATGCATTAAGGTCACCGATACGTCTCCAACGTATCTATAATTTTTATTGCTTCATGCTAGATTATATTCTGTTTTGGATGATTAATGGGCTTTGTTATACACTTTTATATTATTTTTGGGACTAACCTATTAACCGGAGGCCCAGCCCGTAATTGTTTTTTGCCTATTTCAGAGTTTCGCAGAAAAAGAATATCAAACGGAGTCCAAACGGAATGAAACCTTCGGGAACATGATTTTTGAAACGAACGTGATCCAAAGGACTTGGACCCTACGTCAAGACATCAAACGGGTGGGCACGAGGTAGGGGGGCGCGCCTATCCCCCCTGGGTGTGCCCTCCACCCTCGTGGGTCCCATGTTGCTCCACCGACGTACTTCTTCCTCCTATATATACCTCGTATCCCCAAACTACCAGACACGGAGCCAAAACCTAATTCCACCGCCGCAACCTTCTGTGCCGTGAGATCCCATCTTGGGGCCTTTTCGAGATTCATGAGAGGGCATCGATCATGGAGGGCCTCTACATCATCTCCAAGGCCTCCGATGAAGTGTGAGTAGTTTACCTCAGACCTTTGGGTCCATAGTTATTAGCTAGATGGCTTCTTCTCTCTTTTTGGATCTCAATACAATGTTCTCCCCCTCTCTTGTGGAGATCTATTCGATGTAATCTTCTTTTGCGGTGTGTTTGTTGAGATGATGAATTGTGGGTTTATGATCAAGATTATCTATGAACAATATTTGAATCTCCTCTGAATTCTTTTATGTATGATTGGTTATCTTTGCAAGTCTCTTCGAATTATCAGTTTGGTTTGGCCTACTAGATTGATCTTTCTTGCAATAGGAGAAGTGCTTAGCTTTGGGTTCAATCTTGCGGTGTCCTTTCCCAAAGTGATGAGGGGCAGCAAGGCACGTATTGTATTGTTGCCATCGAGGATAAAAAGATGGGGTTTACATCATATTGCATGAGTTTATCCCTCTACGTCATGTCATCTTTCTTAATGTGTTACGCTGTTCTTCATGAACTTAATACTCTATATGCATGCTGGATAGCGGTCGATGTGTAGTGTAATAGTAGTAGATGCAGGCAGGAGTCGGTCTACTTGTTGCGGACGTGATGCCTATATACATGATCATACCTAGATATTCTCATAACTATGCTCAATTCTATCAATTTCTCAACAGTAATTTGTTCACCCACCGTAATACTTATGCTCTCGAGAGAAGCCACTAGTGAAACCTATGGCCCCCGGGTCTATTTTCCATCATATTAATCTCCCGACAACAAGCTATTTCTGCGCCGTTTATTTCCTTTTATTTTTACTTTGCATATCTATTATAAAAATACCAAAAATATTATCTTATCATATCTATCAGATCTCACTCTAGTAAGTGACCGTGAAGGGATTGACAACCCCTTTATTGCGTTGGTTGCGAGGATTTATTTGTTTGTGTAGGTGCGAGGGACTCGTGCGTGGCCTCCTACTGGATTGATACCTTGGTTCTCAAAAACTGAGGGAAATACTTACGCTACTTTACTGCATCACCCTTTCCTCTTCAAGGGAAAACCAATGCAGTCATCAAGAGGTAGCAGTCACCATGATGAGGTTATTCATGAAGGCCTTCCATTTCTTCTGTAAGATTTATTTTCTTCATTAAATTGAAAGTGTGTACTCTAGTTTAATTTAATTATTCTCTTCTTAGGTATGGAAGTTGCATTCATTTGGTGTCGACTGGTATTGCACTCTTCCCTATCAACTCTGTCACATCCTTGAGATGCTTTGTAAACATAATTTCGTTGTGTCTTGTGAAGCAAGCATTCATTATGTATTTCTTCATAGAAATAAACTATGAGTTTATTATTAGAGATTAAAATAAATCGATGGAACATAAATGAGAGGGTTTGGCAAAATCCTCGAACCAAAGGGAAATTAGAGTTGTACCCGTCTCAGACATTGGTGGAACCAACGTGTAGGTATTGGTGGGTCGTGGCCCACCTAGAATATTGAGTTTTTACTATTTACTAGTTTAGCAATTTGTCCCCAAAGGACTGTCCCAGGCTCCCATTCTCCTAGACTAGTATGTATCTTCCTCCGAGTCAAGTACTGGGGCTTGAGAATCAGGGGGAGAGACCCTTGTGCTTGGTCATGCCATTGCATGTGCCTCTATCCTAACGTTACGCCCTCCCTTGCCACTGGCTGTCAGCCCGTCGCCCCTCCTCTCCTCTCGCTGCTCCCATGTCCACCTCATCTTCTTGAAGGAGCATTGGAAGTTGATCCTTGTCATCTCGGACATCGTGATCCCTACTAGGTCTGCAAGAAAAGCTCGAGGCTCGTGAGCCGCTCGAGATCGACTCGTTTTTTGGCTCGACTCGAGATCGACTCAAAAAGAAATGAGCCGAGTTTGAACACTTTATGTAGCTCGACTAAGGTACGAGCCGATCTTGAGCCAATATTGGCTCGCTCAATTTTAGCTCGATAGCTCGACATAATATCATTATGTTAAATGAGCATGTCACACACCATATATGATTCCCATTAATTTTCTCCAATTTATTTACCAGCAAACATGGAAGCTTAATTAAGTGCGGAGAAGATTTTGGCCTAATTATGGCACGCAGTCGACTGTGTGTTAAATATCCAGTTTTTCTTTGGCAAAAGCTCCCAACATATGCGCCTTCGGTTTCTACATACTAGTAAAAAAACAAATATAATATGACAAAAATTCATTCGAATTGTTGCATTGTTTGTATAATCTTTGAAACTAATAAATTCTAATAGGGAAAATTTTGTGTTTGCCACTCTAGATTTTGCCAATTTTCCTTATGCCACTCTAGATTTTGACATTTCACTTTTGCCACTCTTAGTTTTTGACAATTATCACAATTGCCATTACCGTGGCAAAAGCAAAATATTCATAGTGGTAATTGTGATAATTATCAAAAGTTAAGAGTGGCAAAAATGAAATAAAATTATTTTGCTTTTTGCCACAAAATGGCAATTTTTAAAATTTTCGAAAACAAAGAATGGCAAAAGTGAAATGTCAAAATCTAGAGTGGCATAAGGAAAATTGACAAAATCTAGAGTGGTAAAAACAAAATTTTCCCATTCTAATATGATGGTCAATTGTCCTTCTTTGGTATGGTGATGGAGAGATTTAGTTTAAGTTCTATGACAACTCCAAGATCATCTCCGACCTCATTATGTTTTGCAACTTTTTATGATCTTTGGCCAATAATTTGTTTTCCAAATTACTCATATATGTGTTTCATGAATCGTTATCTTATGTTGATGCTAGACTTTTGGTTGTGAGAGAATAATTCAAACTACTTTGAAAAAATTTATATTATCATGGTCTTAATTGGAATACTATTTTTAGTGCTTTCTTATGTCATGTTGTGCCTTATCTACTTGTAATAATCGCCATAGATTTATAATTTTTACCCTCACATTTAGCTCGAAACTAGCTCGAAATCGACTCGAGATCGTTACAAGCTGAGCACGAGCCATATTCTACAGCTCGATCTTGAGCTTCACTCGATTTGAGCTCGCTCGAATTTTAATATGAGTTGAGCCGAGCCAAGTCCAACTCGTTCAAACTCGACTCGTTTGCAGCCCTAATCCCGACCCCTCCCATATCACCATTGTCTGCTCCCGGCAAGCTACCCTTCTAGTTGGACGTCACTCTTGTTGTATCTCTCTCACGGCCTCACCCGCCTTGGAGACTTTTACCTTAACTCTAGCTTCCCTAACCTCTAGCTTAGAAAGGTAATGAAACTTTAAGAGTTTGACAATAGGTTTGATGAGGTTAACATGGAGTTGCTTATTTGCACGTCTCCTTTGAATCCCTTCAACTCATTTTCTTCTGATGATGCACTCGAGGTAATGAAACATGTTGAATTCTATTTCGAGGACAAAGTAAGAATGGATTTCATCAGCCATTAATTAATTAAAACTTGCTACTATTGTAGATGATATGAGACAAGATGTTAGGTATAGATATATGTGTAATATTGGTGAGCTCTCTATTATGCTTGCTGAAACAAAAGAAAACATATTCTCTATGGTTTGATCTACTTGCTTGTCAATTTTGTATTTATCTTGCCGGTGGACACATCCGGTGTTGAAAGAGTATTTTGGCGGTGAATCTAGTGAAGAAGAATTTGAGAAATTGCATGGGTGATGATCTCATGAACTATTATTTGGTGATATTTATTGAGTAAGATATGTTCTCGAAAGTAAGTGAGGATAACGTAATTGATGATTTCATGGCAAAGGAACGTTGTAGAGTTACTTAGTGTTGTAGTTTTCTACTTAGTGTTTATTTCAGGTAAGACTATTCATATTTGCGATTTTGGAATATTTTGTGAAATATAATGTTGTGTGACTTGATTGAACTATTTGTAATTTGTGCCAAATATTGTATGACACTTGTATTATGACAATTTTTAAAGAATGTGCACACCTCCATTTCTTTCATGGATCAGCCACTCTCTTGGATATGGGTTACTAGCTATGTATTGTTCAACTTTGGCGGAGGTTTGTAACTCCTGCCACATATTCTAACATGTTTTGCTTGTGTTTTGACAAGTCCTCCTATCTACTATGCTCATAAGCATGAGTTATGTCCTTCATTCTATCAGAGCCTCATGAAATCAACAGAAACCTGGAGATTTTGTTATGTTTCTATTAGTGTGATATACAAGGGTGTAACTCTGGTGCTCAACTATTTCTAGTGACTGAGAATTGTTGCTTTATGCAAGGATATGAAGATGGAAATTTTTGTGTCTTACTATTTCAAGTGATTCAGCGATAATGGGTCATGTTTAGCATACCTAATGTTGTGAAAAAATATCCATACTTTTTCTAGTTGAAACATCTAGGGCTTCAATTTTAGTTTTTTGATAATTTTGAAGCCTTACTTTCATCCTAGATACCACAATACACAGACAATATAACTTTCGAAACAGCTTACAGTCACCACAACATACAGTATTCATATTATTTTTATAAACATTTAAACATTTATTGTCACAAGCGAGAGATCGTGCAAGTACATTTAGTTCAATCTGAACATGAGGATCTCTTCTAAAGTTGTTGGTAATGGAGGCAGAGGGCTTAGTCAACGTCTTATGTTTTACTTCTATTTTTGGCCCTTCTTATACAACATGGTTGCAAAGAGGAGAGGTGAGAATGTGCGGCTTAATCGTTTCTAGCCTTCGAGACATTTATTCCTTGAATTAAGAACCTTTTTGTTGTGTTATTTTCAGACTTGTGTATCTTTTTGGAAAGCAATTAGATCCATATTATCGACTTTGATCGCCTAGGAAACTAAGTTGTCATCTAGAATTTTATGGTTTATTTGTTTTTTGGGTGATTTGTATGACTACCGATGAAGTTATGGCTTTTCAATGCATACATCATATTCAACATCAGCGCAACCCAGTTTTAGCTCGATTAATGCGTACAAGATTAACCTCTCTAAAGCTTATGACTAGGTTGATTGGGGATTTCCTTGAAGGGGCTTTTATAACCCGTGATGCTCGGTGTCATCGGCCTATTACTAAAAATAATTAATCATAACTCCAAGTTCCAGGCATGGAAGGTGTTGTACAACGAGGACCACCAGTTACCTTCCTACTGGTGCAGAAGAGCCACCATACAAAATTGTTCCTATGTGATCATAAATCACTCAGTAAATCAGAAGTGCATACTCTAATTTAATTTTGTAATTTTTGTGATTTGTGGGGTTTCCATTTAGTTTGTTTCCTCCCAAAATCGTTCTGAGGTGACAAGTATCATGGTGGCGTTGGTGCATAGGGGTCACTTGAAGAGCTCATTCAAGGCCTTCAACTGCTTCTGTAATATTTATTTTCTTTAGTAAATAGAAATTGCAAACTACAGAAAAAAATTATAATTTTTTTGCGATTTGTGGGATTTCCATTCAGGTTGTTGCGCGCCAAGGCTAGTCTGAGGTGACAATAATCAGGGTGATGTTCATAAACAAGGTCCTCGTGGAGAGCTCATTCAAGGCCTTCCATTTCTTTTGTACTACTTATTTTATTCAGTAATAGAAATGACAAAATCAAGTTAATTTTATAAAATATTTGTGATTTGTGGGGTTTTATTTAGGTTGTTTCCTTCCAAGACTAGCTTGAGGTGACAAGCATCATGGTGATGTTCACACACGACATCACCGCAATTAGCTCACTCAAGGTCTTGAGGACATTGTTAGGTAAGGTTTTTTATGAGTTCCACCTAAATTTTAAATGTACATTTACATTCTAACCCACTACTCAAATTTACCCCAAATTTTAGACCCACTCATTTTGCCCCTATTTCATTGTGTGGTGTTGCAGAAATATCCCTGAGCGATGTTTCTGTCAGTTCTACTCTGCTTTCTAAGCTTCGGGGTGTTGCTCTTTAGCTGTCATTACTTTACGTTCTTTTGTAGCATACTTGAAAATATTTATTCTCCTTAAAAACATATACACCAAAGGGCAAGAACTACCATCCATGGAGATGCTCGGCGATGCTACAAAAGAACGGAAAGCACCGGCGGCTAAAGAGGAATGTCGTGAAGCTTCGAAAGTATAGAAGACTTGAATGAAACATCACTCGGGGGTATTTCTATGATGCCACAAAATGAAATATTGTAGTACTGAGTTGAAAATTAGTGGTAAATGTGAGTGGTTGGTTCGAGTTAGTGGCAGAAACGGAATTGTTCTAATTTTAAATGTCCATGTCATGTAAGGCAGTTGTTTACTACCCTTTTCTTTGAAAATTATGGGTAAATGTGAGTGGTGGGTTCGAGTTACGGGCAGAAATGGAATTGTTCTAATTTTAAATGTCCATACCACGTAAGGCAGTTGTTTACTATTTTCTTTGAGGAATCTCCTACTTTCATTCTAAGATGAAGCCCAAGCAAATGATGCAACAACTCATATTCTATAGGTTCATAATTCACGTGTGTTCTTATTTATGTTCTCTTGATCGTCATTCCAAAATAGTTATACTTGTTTCATTTAGTCGCGACGGATGGCGTAAGTGAGGGTCAGATCATACATGTTTTCGATAAGGAAATCTACGAGGTAGAAAAGGTCCTACTAATTAATTTTATGACCAACGATGCTATATGTCCTCGGCCTACTAGTAACGAAATTCATTAATTTTAACTCATGTTAAAGGCATGGAAGGTGTTATACAACGAGAAGCCACAAATATCCTTCATACTGTTGCAGAAGAGGCACCATACGACACTATTCCCAAGTGATGGCAAATACTAGGAGTGGAAATGTTCTACCAGGTCATTTCAGAAGGCACATTGGCAAAATGTCTAATTCATATATACAAGATGGTTTTTGTCACATCTTTCTATAAAATTGCAGGCACGTTGGTAGATAGCCAGATCTGCCACCCAACAGAATTTGATATCTTCCTATGCTACCATGCTAGGATCAAGGTAATGTTACTGGCACTCACTGCACGTAGTAGTTTCTTATTCATGATATCATCTTAAGAAATGGTGAAGTTATCAAATGCAGGGGACAAGCATCATGTGTATTACCACGTGTTGGGAGATGGCAACAAGTTCACTACTCATGCCATGCCGTCTCCTATAAACAACATTTCCTGCACATAGGATCTTACCTAACATTGTGTGTTTTGAATATTGTCTTGTTTAATAGTATGAAGTCTTGATCTGTTATGCTATTCTCAGGTAGGCAAGCCGCACTTTGTCGGTGTCTACTAGTTTAGCGCTCTTCTCTCTCTCTCTCTCTCTCTCTCTCTCTCTCTCTCTCTCTCTCTCTCTCTCTCTCTCTCTTCTCTCACACTCACTCTCTCTCTCTCTCTCTCTCTCTCTCTCTCTCTCTCTCTCTCTCTCTCTGCATTGTCACGTCATGGAGAGGATTTGTAAACATGATTTCATGGTGTCTTGTGTAGAGAACATTCATTCTGTATATCTTCATGGAAATAAACCGTGAATTATTATAGTTCAAACAGAATGTTGAAACAATATAGATTAGATTTGTATCTGTCTCGATCCACTTTGGCACAACCAACGAGGTACGTAATGCCGCCCACCCAGAATATCAAGATTTTTTTAGTTTAGAGTTTTGGCCCTAAAGGGCTGTCTAGGGCCCCCATTGTCTCAACTGAGTAGGTGTCTTCCTCCCAGTTTTGTGCTCGTGCATGAACATCAGGAGAGAGAGAGAGACCCTCGCGTAGTCGCACGACTGCACGCGCCTCTACCCTCTATTTTTCTTAACCTCTCCTTGTCGGTTGTTGCCCCTCTCCTCCTCTCACCGCTCCACCGCCCACCTCACATCGTTAGGAACGCGTTGGAAGACAAAAATCATAGTCTTGCCGATCCCAAACCTTCCCACCGTCAGCTCCTGGCAAGCTACCCATCTGGCTAGATGCCTCTCCATCTATGTCTCCCTTCCGTCCTCACCCGCCTTGTAAACTTCTATATTGGCTCTAGCTTCCCTACTCAAGTAATGAAACTTACCAAATTCTATCCCAAGGACATATCAAGGATGGATTTGGTAATGCTTGAATTCCAACTTGCTACTTTTATAGATGATATGTGACAAAATGTTAGGTACAGATCAATGCGCAATATTATTGAGCTCTCTACTATGCTTGTTGAAACAAAAAAGCATCTTCTCTATGGTTTGGTCTACTTTCTTATCAAATTGGTATTGATCTTACCGGTGGCCATGATGAGTATTGAAACATTATTTTTGACAATGAATGTAGTGAACAACAAGTTGAGACATAACATTGGTGATGATCTCATGAACTATTATTTAGTGTCATTTATTGAGTGAGATGTGTTGTTGAAATTAATTGAGGATGACATAATGATGATCATCATTAACGAACATCATAGAGTTACTTAGTGTTATAGTTTTCTACTTATGTGTATCTTTAATGTAAGAGTATTTGTATTTGCAATTTTGGAATATTTTGTGAATTATAATGTTGTGCGCCTTGATTAAGATATTTGTGTTTTTTGCCAAATATTCTATAACACTTGGATTAGGTAGATTTTTTAGGAGTATGCACACAGACATTTCCTTCGTGGATCCACCACTCTCTCGGATGGGTTAAAATACTAGCTACATAGTGCTCAACTTTGACTGAGGTTTGTAACTCCCATCACATGTTCTATCATATTTCACGTATTTTTTGACAGTTCCTCATGTGTACTATACTCATAAGCACGTGCTATGCGGGATATTCTACTAGAGCCTGAAGTAACCGACAGAAACTATAAGATTTTGTCATGTTTCTATTGGTTTGATGTACATTGGAGTATCTCTAGTGCCTTACTGTTTCTATTTACTAACTGTGACGCCCGGGTAATTAAGCTACAGTAATCCCCGCTAATGATGCCACGTCACCTCTGTCACTGTAGTTAAGCACGGGTTAATTCAAAACTGTTTCGAAATTCAAATTCAAATTTATGATGACAATAAAAGTTTTCAAAAAATTAAAACTAAAAAGTTCGGTGGTTGTCTAATATTACAAAGTTAATTATGGTGGGATGCACACATTTTTATAAAGTGTCTGGATATTTTAAATAAATTAAAACAGAAAAAAAAGGTAAAGAAAACAAAAAAAGGGAGAGGGGGAGAAAAACCCCACTGGCCCAACTGGGCCAAGCCCCCACCTGGCCCAGCCGGCCAGCCCCTGGCCCGGCCCAGCCGGCCTTCCCCTTATTCCCCCCCGGTCGGTGGAAACCCTAGCCCGCACCCATTCCCCCCGATCCCCTCCTCCTCCCTCCCCCGCCGACTGGATCGGGATCCGCCGATCCCGTCGCCCCCCGACGCCGGCGACCCACCGCCCCGTCCGCACCTCCTCCCCTCCTCCCCGACCGGCCGCGCAGGGCGCCCGAACCCCCCTCGCCGCCTCGGGGCCGCCCCCGACGACCACCTCGCCCGGATCCGCCTCGCCCGGCGCCTCCCGCCCTCCTCCTCGCCGGTCGCCCCGACCACCCCGAGCCCGCTTCCGAGACCCCACGCTTCCCCACCGTGAGCTCTCCCTTCCCCTTCGCTCCCCGATCCCCACGGGATCGATCCCCACGTCTCCCTCGTCCCCTCCCGTGCGCCACCATCACGCCCCGTCGCCCGGCTCGGCCGCGCCCATACCTCCCCTCCCTTGTCGGAACCTTCCCCCCCGGAGCTCCTCCTCGCCTCGGCGCCCGCTCGGGAGGCCCGTCGAACCACGGCCCCGGCGAACACGCCCCGCCGAGGGCCGCCCGTCGCCGCCACGCCGGGTTGCCTGCCGCACCGCACCTCCCTCTCGCCCGTCCTGCCACCCCGTCCCGTAGCACGCTCCCGGCAGTTCGAACCACCGCCGCCTCCGCCGCTGGCCACGGCGTTTCCGGCCGAGTCCGGCCGTGCCCTTGCCACCACGATGGGCCGCCCGTCCTCCCCACTTTCTAACGCACCGCCGCGCCCCTTTTGGCCGCGGACGACGGATTCCGGCGAGGTCCGGCGCCACTCCGCCATGAACGCCCACCGGAGATCCCCAGCGCCCGGTCGCCCGGCGTGGCCGACCGGGCCACCCACAGGTCAGCGACCCGTGGGCCCTAGGGGCCCGACGACTGTTGACCCGGTTGACCGTGGTGGGCACCCCCGCTTATGACATGGGGCCCCACCCCCGAGCGTTTTTTTAAATAAAAGAAAAAAGGAAAAGGAAATTAAATAAATATAATTAATAAAAATAAAAATGAATAAAATTAATTAATTAATTAATTAAAGAAATAATTAATTAAATTAATCTTGATTAATTAACCTAATGGCTAATTAATCTAATTAACTACTGTTAATTAAACTAAACTAGGGTAATTAGTGAGCGACCCAGCCTTTAACGGGACCCACTTGACAGGTTGACCAAGTCAACCTTGTTGATCTTGGCCGACGCCAAGATGACCTCATCTTGACGTCATAATTCCATTTTTGAATTAATTAATTAATTAATTAAATTCCAAAAATTAATAAAATCTTTAAAAATCATATCTTTTAATCCGTAACCGGATTAAAATATTTTCAACATGAAAGTTGCTCGAGCAGCGGGGCCGAATCCGGATACGCAGTCCGTTCCGCCACACACCCCTAACTTATCGAACCTGCAACTTTCCCCTCCCGGCTCCTCTGCTCGAAAATTTAAACACCGGAATACTGTCCGGATGTTTCCCCCCTTAACCAGTACCACCTCATACCACGTTAGGGCACGCCTAGCATCGTTACTTGGCATGTCATGCATCAATATGCATCTTTTTACATGGTATTCATTGTTTCTTCCCCCTCTTCTCTCCGGTAGACTACGAGACCGACGCTGCTGCTGCTGCCCGATTCGACTCTGAGTTGGCGACCCTCTCTCTTGCCAGAGCAACCAGGCAAGCCCCCCTTGATCACCAGATATCGCCTATTCTACTCTATACCGCTTGCATTAGAGTAGTGTAGCATGTTATTGCTTTCGTTATACCTATCACGATGCATAGCCTGTCCTTGCTACTCATTTGTTACCTTTACCCGCAATCCTACATGCTTAGTATAGGATGCTAGTATTTTCATCTGTGGCCCTACATTCTTGTCCGTCTGGCATGCTATACTATCGGGCCGTGATCACTCGGGAGGTGATCACGGGTATATACTATATACTTTATACATGATACATGTGGAGACTAAAGTCGGGTCGGTGGTGGAGCACCATGAGTGGATCTTGAGGCGGAGGCGACAGGCGGTTGAGACCGCCTAGGAGAGAGGTGGGCCTGGCCCTGTTCGGCGTTCGCTGATACTTAACACGCTTAACGAGATCTTGGTATTTGATCTGAGTTGGCTACGAGCTTATACGCACTAACCAACTACGTGGGAAAGATATGGGCACTCGGCGTCGTGGTATCAGCCGAAGCACTTCAGACGTCAGCGACGGAGCGGCGCGCGCCGAATTGGACTGGAACGCCACTAGGCTAGGTCTGCTTTCGGCCACCCTCGCAACGTGCAGGTGTGCTCGAGGCGATGGGCCCGGACCCTGCGCTTAGGTTTGAACCGGCGTCTTGGCCTCTCTGTTGTGCCTAGGTGGGGCTGCGGCGTGTTGATCTTCATCCGGCCGGGCATGACCCAGAAAGTGTGTCCGCCAAATGGGATCAAACGTGTTGGGTAAGTTGGTGCACCCTGCAGGGAAGTTAATCTATTCGAATAGCCGTGATCTTGATAACAGGGACGACTTGGAGTTGTACCTTGAGCTTATGACAACTAGAACCGGATACTTGATAAAACACACCCTTCCAAGTGCGGATACAACCGGTGGTCGCTCTCTCTGTGGATATGAGGAGGGATCGCCGGGTAGGATTATTGCTATGTGATGTTACTTGGAGGACTTCAACCTACCCTCCTCTACTGTTGCAAGACGGGTGACGAAGCGTAGTCTTCGCTAAGACTAGCTTTCCCCGTCTTATTCTGGCATTCTGCAGTTCGGTCCTCCGATATGGCCCTTTACACATATATCCATGCATATGTAGTGTAGCTCCTTGCTTGCGAGTACTTTGGATGAGTACTCACGGTTGCCTTGTTCCCCTTTTCCCCTATCTCTACACGATTGTCTTTGCAAAGCAGACGATGGAGCCTGTGAGCAGACGCCACCGTCGATGGCGACTACTACTACTGGAGGTGCCTACTACTACGCAGCAGCCCGGCGGCGACCGGGAGTAGCTTAGGAGGATCCCGAGCAGGAGGCATGCTCCTCTTCGATCTGTACCCCGGTTTGTGCTAGCCTTCTTAAGGCAAACTTGTTTAACTTATGTCCGTACTCAGATATTGTTGCTTCCGCTGACTCGTCTATGATCGAGCACTTGTATTCGAGCCCTCGAGGCCCTGGCTTGTATTATGATGCTTGTATGACTTATTTTATTTGTAGAGTTGTGTTGTGATATCTTCCCGTGAGTCCCTGATCTTGATCGTACACATTTGCGTGCATGATTAGTGTACGATTAAATCAGGGGCGTCACAAGTTGGTATCAGAGCCGACTGCCTGTAGGAATCCCCCTTCCACACTCCTTGGCCAAAGTCGAGTCTAGACAATGCAAAAACTTTTACTAACTTGGCTGTGTGCCTTACGGGCCCACGTCGCCATCGGGTGGTACTAGGATCTTTTACTCCTCGATCTTTACTCTGGGATTCTGAACTCTCTTCTATTCGGGTTAAACGGTTTTGCTAAAAACAAAACTAACTTTAGGTTCTCGCGAGTACTTTCTCCCGGAGAGCCCCTCACTTCAGATGATCGTCTACTAATCAGAAGATTCTGAAGATACTCTCTGATGTTCTCTCGAGACTTTGTGCCCATCACTTTTGCTATTCCTGACCACCGATAAATCCGTATGGAAAACTACTTACACTTGCCATTCATACGATCATCCCCCATTGATCTTGTTATTACAAGATACCCCGAAGTTTTCTTTATTGTTCCGAGAATACCTTGTGCCTACTACCTAGCAGTTCTTTGCCACATGAATACCCCTTCAAATAAATCCTCGCACTTGTCGAGTATCCGCTCATCCCCAGTTGTTCATGAGTTTCACAAAAGTCTTCAAAATACTATTCGATCTTCCGAAAATCCTCTGGAGCCTTTGGCTCTTGGAATTCTTGCTTGCTCGCATTATGGTTAATCCCATAAGTCTCGTAGTCTTATTGACATTCCTTGTCGTTATCATTTTGGGTCTATTGACTCAATATGTTTGCGAATCTGGCGCAATCATCATTGATCCTTATAAATTACCTTCCGGCTGAGCTTCCATTCTTTTAACTGGAATTGGTTCTCGACCGGTCAATTGTCGTTTGATTGTACCCTAATTCTATTCAGCTTATCCATTCTTGATCGAGCATTTGCTCCTGATCCCTTGATTTGAAAATCATAATTACTTACTAATTAAGCGTTGAACTATTCAGCTGTTCTATAAACCGATGCATTTGCAATCTTTCTTCCTCGATTGGGTATCGATACTCATATCAGCCCCATCGTGGATCGCCATATCCACCGTTAGGTTACTATCCGACGGTGTCCTTCATAATTAATCACTTTGTGAGTTCCTTCTCCGATACATAATGCCTTTGGTAAATTGTATCCTTTCCTTTTGTCAACCATGCTCGCTTTCGAGCTGGTGGCATTTACTCTTGAAGCTTGTGGTATATGTTTCCATGATACCGACGGGTTGAACCTATGCCTTCCTTTATATGTGTGAACTTCGGAAGTTTTCACGAGTCATACTCATCTGGTATTTCACCAGGTAAACTTTCAACACTAATGCCTTTATCAAAGCGAGAAGTGAATGGAAGGTTATACATTGAAGAAGTGGGAGTCGACCTTGAACTTTGTGTTAATGCCCATGGACACGATGTAGATCCTATCATGGAAACTTCTTGTAATAATAACTAATTTCTTGGTAAATATCATCTGGTATCTGTGAATTGATCCTACGCAACCGTGGTTCCGACCATGTTGTTCTCCCTTGATTCTATTTCTCGGACAAGTTAGAGTACTTGTCTTCTGCGAGCATTACCCCAGTCCAACCTCTACTTTGATCTGTCGTTGAGTGTTACCCCCTGGTATCTCGAGATTATCATGGAACTGCATAACTTCTTATGAGTTCTTCATCAAGTGCTACCTTCCCACTGATTCCAAATTTTCACGGGCTTTGAGTTATTAAACACTCAAAGACACCAATAAGCGAACCGAGTCCGCACTACGGTTCAACAACTCTTCGATAGCTTCTATAAGTGCGTGTTTGTACCCGATCACATCATTCCTAGCCTGTTTGGCTATATCATTGTCGTGATGATTTTAACTGTGCTACCTGGTCCTTCTTCTCGGAGCACAATTTTCGACGATGAACTAACCTTACGTCGATCCTCATCGTCATATCATTTCGCCTTGAACAACAAGCTTGGTTTCGAGTTTGTGTCGCATCTTTGGTTCCAATAACCTTTCAATTCATCATTACTTTGACTTGATGTCGCCGATCGATTACATCCTCATCAACTCTCGCGACAAAGGTGTCGTGATCATCAACATTCTGAGCTCATCCAGGATATCAATTGAATTCATGATGAGAAATACCATCCTTGCCCTTGATGAATTGTATTATCATCGACCACTCTATTGCCTTCCCACCAACACAAGCTTGTTCATGTTTGGTGTTATACCTTGAGTTCCTTGCTATCCAGCAATTGTTCTTCGTTACCTTGGAGTATTAACCTCCTTTATGTCAAGAATGTTCTGAGATTTGTTCCACCACTTGACAATTCTTGACATAGAAATACTTCTCACCATCACCATTCTTTCTTGGTCCCCGTGTTAATTCCAACAAGTGAGCGGTGTTGTTTGGATTCTTTCCTTCTAGCAACCCTATTTCTTTGAAGTGAATGGGCGATAGTTCATTCTAAGTCCTTCGCTAATTGAATCACCATTCTAACATTGGCCGTGCAACCCAACCCATATTTCGGGTGCACCGTTCAACCAATGTTTACTTATGTATCTTTTCCTCGAGCATATCCCATTATATCATTTGATCTGACAAATGTTATCTCCTTATCCACATAATTGTGGAGATCCATCTTTTGCATACCTCGATGAGTTATCGCTGAGTCCATCACCACCTCCTCATCCTCTCCTTGGTTTAATGATGAACTATTGTTTCAGAACCCGCTCCCATAGTTCATTTCCGAGAATCTTACAATGTCATTTCGTCGATATGTGCCGCAGCTTTCCTTCTCGGACATCCACGAGTCCGAGGTATCATGACACCAATCGGATCTGAATCTTGGTCGGATATGATGGTTGGGACATTTTCTAGAGTCATAGCATTGGTATTTATATGACCCGGTAACAGGATGTCCTGCCTAGCCCCCCCCCCCCCCGGCTAGAGGACCTATCATTATTATATCTTTTGCAAGGAAAACCCTTCCTCCTGGAGGAAATTGTAGGACTTCTTTTAGAAGTTACTCTGATGGATCCTTTGTGTTTCCAAAGTCTGATCTTCACACGAAGACCATGTCAATGCTATCTCGAAGCATGTCAATGGTACTCCGATTTTCAACAGGAACATTGAAGCACGATGCTAAATTTTATTTATCATTTATCCTAACACCGTTGTATGGGTAATATCATGAGATTCCTCCCCTTACCTAAAGAGTTTTCTACATTATATCCTGCCACGGATATCATGCTCTGCTTGTCCTTGGGAAGGATATATCCTGAAATATGTGTTTAAACACATTTTCCTTTCCATTGATTCATTTAATATGATAATCATATTTTATTTTCCATTGGTTGTTTGAACCTTTCATGTGATCTATATGATCTAAGCAGCAATATTCTACTGCTTATGTAAACTCCTCGGTGTGCAATTCACAAGAAGACCACTGTTACTATTGTTGATGACATTCCGGTAGCCACCGATGGGCGAGAACCTTGCCTATTGGTCCGCCTCGTTCAACGGCAGGAAAGTGGTTCTCTTCGTCCCTCGCCCTTGGTACCAACGTTGATGCCGACATAACTGACATGGTACTCTCTGACATGCCATGCTATCATGACCGTGAAAGATGTCACTGCTCCTATTAAAAAAAACCCACATGGTGGGCCCATAACCCACAGTTCCACAGGATCGAAACCTGACTGTCCTGTACACCCCCTATTCCCAAAGTTATTCCTCGCGCGTGGACTCGTATGTAATTCACGGGCCACTGTCCTAGTGGTCTATTCTGGTATCGACGCAATACTTACTCTCGCTACTATGAACCCCTTTCTCACTCTGGTTTAGGCTTCGAGCAACTATCTATCCGCTTGGAGCCTACTATGGTACCTTCGTACCTTACTCTCGAGGTATTTCATGTGTTCAACTCGAGAGATAATCTTATACTAATTCATGGGTTAACCCCTGATTGTTTCCCTCAAAAGCATTATGTCGTAGTGAGCTGCCCTTATCTTTTCGTAAGTACGATGGAGTTCCCAAGAAATGATGACAAGTTTATCATGATGCATCGGAATAAAGGATTGAGGACATCAACGAAAGGGATTAACTTCTTGAGAAGATCCGTTAGAATATCGTAACAAGAATTTTCCCTTACTCCCTCTTAAATCTCGGACGAGATTTCTTGTAATGGAGGAGAATTGTGGCCTTGGGTAATTAAGCTACAGTAATCCCGCTAATGATGCCACGTCACCTCACATCCTTTGTAGTTAAGCACGGGTTAATTCAAAACTGTTTCGAAATTCAAATTCAAATTTATGATGACAATAAAAGTTTTCAAAAAATTAAAACTAAAAAGTTCGGTGGTTGTCTAATATTACAAAGTTAATTATGGTGGGGTGCACACATTTTTATAAAGTGTCTGGATATTTTAAATAAATTAAAACGGAAAAAAAATAAGAAAAGGTAAAGAAAACAAAAAAAGTGAGAGGGGAGAAAACCCCATCGCCCAACTGGCCAAGCCCCCACTGCCCAGCCGGCCAGCCTCGCCCAAATTTCTGCCTTCCCTTATCCCCCCGGTCGGTGGAAACCCTAGCCCGCCCCCATTCCCCCATCCCTCCTCCTCCCTCCCATTTGGATCGGGATCCGCCGATCCGTCGCCCCGACCAGCGACCCACCGCCCGTCCGCACCTCCTCCCTCCTCCCGACCCGGCCGCGCGCGCCAGACCCCTCGCCGCCTCGGGGCCGCCCCGACGACCACCTCGCCCGGATCCGCCTCGAGCGCCTCCCGCCCTCCTCCTCGCCGGCGCCCCGACCACCCCGAAGCCAGCTTCCGAGACCCCACGCTTCCCCACCGTGAGCTCTCCCTTCCCCCTTCGCTCCCCGATTCCCACAGGGATCGATCCCCACGCATCCTCGTCCCCTCCCGTGCGCCACCACCGCGCCCCGTCGCCCGGCTCGGCCGCGCCCGCACCTCCCTCCCTTGCGGAACCTTCCCCCGCGGAGCTCCTCTCGCCTCGGCGCCTTTCGAGGCCCGTGCGAACCACGGCCCCAGCGAGCACGCCCGCGCCGAGGGGCCGCCCGTCGCCGCCACGCCGGGTTTGCCGCCGCACCGCGCCTCCCTCTCGCCCGTCACAGCCACCCCCGTCCCCGTAGCGCGCTCCCGACGAGTTCCCGAACCACCCCGCCGCCTCCGCCGCTCGCCGGCGCCGTTTCCGGCCGAGTCCGGCCGTGCCCTTGCCACCGATGGACGCGCCGTCCTCCCCACTTTCTAACGCACCCGCCCGCGCCCCTTTTGGCCGCCGGACGACGGATTCCGGCGAGGTCCGGCGCCCTCCGCCATGAACGCCCATGGAGATCCCCACGCCCGGCCGCCCGGCGTGGCCGACCGGGGCCACCACAGGTCACTAACCCGTGAGCCCTAGGGGCCCGGCCGACTGTTGACCCGGTCGGCCAAGGTGACCGCACCCCCCACGCCTATGACATGGGGGCCCACCCCCGAGCGTTTTTTAAAATAAAAGAAAAAAGGAAAAGGAAATTAAATAAATATAATTAATAAAAATAAAAATGAATAAAATTAATTAATTAATTAATTAAGGAAATAATTAATTAAATTAATCCTGATTAATTAACCTAATGGCTAATTAACCTAATTAACTACTGTTAATTAAACTAAACTAGGGTAATTAGTGAACAGCCACTGACGAACGGGACCCACTTGACAGGTTGACCAAGTCAACCCTGTTGACTGCTGACGTCAGCATGACCTCATGCTGATGTCATAATTCCATTTTTCGAATTAATTAATTAAATTCCAGAAATTAATAAAATCTTTAAAAAATCATATCTTTTAGTCCGTAACTCGAATTAAAATATTTTCAACATGAAAGTTGCTCGAGCAGCGGGGCCGAATCCGGATACGCGGTCCGTTCGTCCGCCACACACCCTAACTTATCGAACCTGCAACTTTCCTCCGGCTCCTTCGCTCAAAAACCACGAAACACCGGAATACTTTCCCGGATGTTTCTTAACCAAGCACCACCTCATACCACGTTAGGGCACGCCTAGCATCGTTACTTGGCATGTCATGCATCAATATGCATCTTTTTACATGGTATTCATTGTTTCTTCCCCCTCTTCTCTCCGGTAGACTACGAGACCGATGCTGCTGCTGCCCAGTTCGACTACGGAGTTGACGACCCCTCTCTCTTGCCAGAGCAACCAGGCAAGCCCCCCCTTGGTCACCAGATATCGCCTATTCTACTCTATACTGCTTGCATTAGAGTAGTGTAGCATGTTACTGCTTTCAGTTATACCTATCCCGATGCATAGCCTGTCCTTGCTACTATCATTGTTACCTTTACCTGCAATCCTACATGCTTAGTATAGGATGCTAGTATTTCCATCTGTGGCCCTACATTCTTGTCCGTCTGTTGTGCTATACTATCGGGCCGTGATCACTCGGGAGGTGATCACGGGTATATACTATATACTTTATACATGATACATGTGGAGACTAAAAGTCGGGTCGGTGGTGGAGCACCCGCTAGTGGATCTTGAGGCGGAGTGACAGGCAGGTTGAGACCGCCTAGGAGAGAGGTGGGCCTGCCTGTTCGGCGTTCATGTTACTTAACACGCTTAACGAGATCTTGGTATTTGATCTGAGTTGGCTACGAGCTTATACGCACTAACCAACTACGTGGGAAAGATATGGGCACTTTCGGCGTCGTGGTATCACCAAGCACTTGAGACGTCGGCTGACGGAGCGGCCTTGAATTGGATCGAACGCCACTAGGCTAGGTCTGCTTTCGGCCACCCTACTTAACGTCTTGGTGTGCTCGAGGCGATGGGCCCAGACCCTGCGGCGCTTAGGTTTAGACCGGCGTCTTGGCCTCTCTGTTGTGCCTAGGTGGGGCTGCGGCGTGTTGATCTTCAGCGGCGGGCATGACCCAGAAAGTGTGTCCCGCCAAATGGGATCAAACGTGTTGGGTAAGTTGGTGCACCCTAGGGAAGTTAATCTATTCGAATAGCCGTGATCTTCGGTAATGTGACGACTTGGAGTTGTACCTTGAGCTTATGACAACTAGAACCGGATACTTGATAAAACACACCCTTCCAAGTGCCGAGATACAACCCGGTGGTCGCTCTCTCTCGTGGATATGAGGAGGGATCGCGGGTAGGATTATTGCTATGTGATGTTACTTGGAGGACTTCAACCTACCCTCCTCTACCTGTTGCAAGACAGGTCACCACAAGCGTAGTCTTCGCTAAGACTAGCTTTCCCCCTCTTATTCTGGCATTCTGCAGTTCAGTCCTCTGATATGGCCCTTTACACATATATCCATGCATATGTAGTGTAGCTCCTTGCTTGCGAGTACTTTGGATGAGTACTCACGGTTGCCTTGTTCCCCTTTTCCCCTATCTCTACACGATTGCTGCAAGCAGACGATGGAGCCGGGGCGACGCCACCGTCGATGACGACTACTACTCTGGAGGTGCCTACTACTACGTGCAGCCCGCTGACGACGACCAGGAGTAGCTTAGGAGGATCCCAGGCAGGAGGCCTGCTCCTCTTTCGATCTGTACCCCAGTTTGTGCTAGCCTTCTTAAGGCAAACTTGTTTAACTTATGTCTGTACTCAGATATTGTTGCTTCCGCTGACTCGTCTATGATCGAGCACTTGTATTCGAGCCCTCGAGGCCCTGGCTTGTATTATGATGCTTGTATGACTTATTTTATTTGTAGAGTTGTGTTGTGATATCTTCCGTGAGTCCACGATCTTGATCGTACACATTTGCGTGCATGATTAGTGTACGATTAAATCAGGGCGTCTGAAGTTGGTATCGAGCCGACTGCCTGTAGGAATTCCCCGTCCACACTCTTTGGCCAAAGTCGAGTCTAGACAATGCAAAAACTTTTACTAACTTGGCTGTGTGCCTTACGGTCCCAAGTCGCCATCGGGTGGTACTATGATCTTTTACTCCTCGATCTTTAATCTGTGATTCTGAAATCTCTTATATTCGGGTTAAACGATTTTGCTAAAAACAAAACTAACTTTAGGTTCTCGCGAGTACTTTCTCCCGGAGAGCCCCTCACTTGAGATGATCGTCTACTAATCGGAAGATTCGAAGATACTCTCGATGTTCTCTCGAGACTTTGTGCCCATCACTTTTGCTATTCACGACCACCGATAAATCCGTATGGAAAACTACTTACACTTGCCATTCATACGATCATCCCCATTGATCTTGTTATTACAAGATACCCAAGTTTTCTTTATTGTTCCGAGAATACCTTGTGCCTACTACCTAGCAGTTCTTTGCCACATGAATACCCCTTCAAATAAATCCTCGCACTTGTCGGTATCCGCTCATCCCCGCTTGTTCATGAGTTTCACAAAAGTCTTCAAAATACTATTCGATCTTCCGAAAATCCTCCGGAGCCTTTGGCTCTTGGAATTCTTTGCTTGCTCGCATTATGGTTAATCCCATAAGTCTCGTAGTCTTATTGACATTCCTTGTCGTTATCATTTTGGGTCTATTGACTCAATATGTTTGCGAATACGCGCAATCATCATTGATCCTTATAAATTACCTTTCCGGCTGAGCTTCCATTCTTTTAACTGGAATTGGTTCTCGACCAGTCCAATTGTCGTTGATTGTACCACTAATTCTATTCAGCTTATCCATTCTTGATCAGAGCATTTGCTCCTGATCCCTTGATTTGAAAATCATAATTACTTACTAATTAAGCGTTGAACTATTCAGCTGTTCTATAAACCGATGCATTTGCAATCTTTCTTCCTCTGATTGGGTATCGATACTCATATCAGCCCCATCGTGGATCGCCATATCCACTGTTAGGTTACTATCCAACAGTGTCCTTCATAATTAATCACTTTGTGAGTTCCTTCTCCGATACATAATGCCTTTGGTAAATTGTATCCTTTCCTTTTGTCAACCATGCTCTGCTTTCGAGCTGGTGGCATTTACTACTGAAGCTTGTGGTATATGTTTCCATGATACCCTGACGGGTTGAACCTATGCCTTCCTTTATATGTGTGAACTCGGAAGTTTTCACGAGTCATACTCATCTGGTATTTCACCAGGTAAAACTTTCAACACTAATGCCTTTATCAAAGCGAGAAGTGAATGGAAGGCTATACATTGAAGAAGTGGAGTCGACCTTGAACTTTGTGTTCATGCCCATGGACACGATGTAGATCCTATCATGGAAACTTCTTGTAATAATAACTAATTTCTTGGTAAATATCATCTGGTATCGTGAATTGATCCTACGCAACCGTGGTTCCGACCATGTTGTTCTCCCTTGATTCTATTTCTCAGACAAGTTAGAGTACTTGTCTTCTGCAGAGCATTACCCCAGTCCAACCTCTACTTTGATCTGCCGTTGAGTGTTACCCCCTGGTATCTCGAGATTATCATGGAACTGCATAACTTCTTATGAGTTCTTCATCAAGTGCTACCTTCCCACTGATTCCAAATTTTCACGGGCTTTGAGTTATTAAACACTCAAAGACACCAATAACTGAACCGAGTCCGCACTACGGTTCAACAACTCTTCGGTAAGCTTCTATAAGTACGTGTTTGTACCCGATCACATCATTCCTAGCCTGTTTGGCTATATCATTGTCGTGATGATTTTAACTGTGCTACCTGGTCCTTCTTCTCGGAGCACAATTTTCGACGATGAACTAACCTTTACGTCGATCCTCATTGTCATATCATTTCGCCTTGAACAACAAGCTTGGTTTCGAGTTTGTGTCGTACCCTTGGTTCCAATAACCTTTCAATTCATCATTACTTTGACTTGATGTCGTCGCCGATCGATTACATCCTCATCAACTCTCGCGACAAAGGTGTCGTGATCATCAACATTCTGAGCTCATCCAGGATATCAATTGAATTCATGATGAGAAATACCATCCTTGCCCTTGATGAATTGTATTATCATCGACCACTCTATTGCCTTCCCACCAACACAAGCTTGTTCATGTTTGGTGTTATACCTTGAGTTCCTTGCTATCCAGCAATTGTTCTTCGTTACCTTGGAGTATTAACCTCCTTTATGTCAAGAATGTTTTGAGATTTGTTCCACCACTTGACAATTCTTGACATAGAAATACTTATCACCATCACCATTCTTTCTTGGTCCCCGTGTTAATTCCAACAAGTGAACGGTGTTGTTTGGATTCTTTCCTTCTAGCAACCCTATTTCTTTGAAGTGAATGGGCGATAGTTCATTCTAAGTCCTTCGCTAATTGAATCACCATTCTAACATTGGCCGTGCAACCCAACCCATATTTCGGGTGCACCGTTCAACCAATGTTTACTTATGTATCTTTTCCTCGAGCATATCCCATTATATCATTTGATCTGACAAATGTTATCTCCTTATCCACATAATTGTGGAGATCCATCTTTTGCATACCTCGATGAGTTATCGCTGAGTCCATCACCACCTCCTCATCCTCTCCTTGGTTTAATGATGAACTATTGTTTCAGGAACCCGCTCCCATAGTTCATTTCCGAGAATCTTACAATGTCATTTTCGTCGATATGTGCATAGCTTTCCTTCTCGGACATCCCGAGTCCGAGGTATCATCACACCAACCGGTTCTGAATGTTGGTCGTATATGTTGGTTGGGACATTTTTCTAGAGTCATAGCATTGGTCTTTATATGACCCGGTAACATGATGTCATGCCTAGCACCCCCCCCCCCCCCGGCTGGAGGACCTATCATTATTATTTCTTTTGCAAGGATAACCATTCCTCCTGGAGGAAATTGTAGGACTTATTTTATAAGTTACTCCTGATGGATCCTTTGTGTTTCCAAAGTCTGATCTTCACACGAAGACCATGTCAATGCTATCTCGAAGCATGTCAATGGTACTCCGATTTTCAACAGAACATTCAAGCACGATGCTAAATTTTATTTATCATTTATCCTAACACCGTTGTATGGGTAATATCATGAGATTCTCCCCTTACCTAAAGAGTTTTCTACATTATATCCTGCCACGGATATCATGCTCTGCTTGTCCTTGGGAAGGATATATCCCTGAAATATGTGTTTAAACACATTTTCCTTTCCATTGTTCTGTTTAATATGATAATCATATTTTATTTTCCATTGGTTGTTTGAACCTTTCATGTGATCTATATGATCTAAGCAGCAATATTCTACTGCTTATGTAAACTCCTCGGTGTGCAATTCTGTCAGTAAGACCCTGTTACTATTGTTGATGACATTCCGGTAGCCACCGATGGACGAGAACCTTGCCTATTGGTCCGCCTCGTTCAACGAGCAGGAAAGTGGTTCTCTTCGTCCCTCGCCCTTGGTACCAACGTTGATGCCGACATAACCGACATGGTACTCTCGACATGCCATGCTATCATGACCGTGAAAGATGTCAATGCTTCCTATTAAAAACCCCCACATGGTGGGCCCATAACCCACAGTTCCACAGGATCGAAACCTGACTGTCCTGTACACCCCCTATTCCCAAAGTTATTCCTCGCGCGTGGACTCGTATGTAATCCACGGGCCACTGTCCTAGTGGTCTATTCTGGTATCAGACGCAATACTTACTCTCGCTACTCTGAACCCCTTTCTCACTCTGGTTTAGGCTTCGAGCAACTATCTATCCGCTTGGAGCCTACTATGGTACCTTCGTACCTTACTCTCGAGGTATTTCATGTGTTCAACTCGAGAGATAATCTTATACTAATTCATGGGTTAACCCTGATTGTTTCCCTCAAAAGCATTATGTCGTAGTGAGCTGCCCTTATCTTTTCGTAAGTACGATGGAGTTCCCAAGAAATGATGACAAGTTTATCATGATGCATCGGAATAAAGGATTGAGGACATCAACGAAAGGGATTAACTTCTTCGAGAAGATCCGTTAGAATATCGTAACAAGAATTTTCCCTTACTCCCTCTTAAATCTCGGACGAGATTTCTTGTAGTGGAGGAGAATTGTGACGCCTTGGGTAATTAAGCTACAGTAATCCCCGCTAATGATGCCACGTCACCTCACATCCTTTGTAGTTAAGCAGGTTAATTCAAAACTGTTTCGAAATTCAAATTCAAATTTATGATGACAATAAAAGTTTTCAAAAAATTAAAACTAAAAAGTTCGGTGGTTGTCTAATATTACAAAGTTAATTATGGTGGGGTGCACACATTTTTATAAAGTGTCTGGATATTTTAAATAAATTAAAACGGAAAAAAATAAGAAAAGGTAAAGAAAACAAAAAAAGTGAGAGGGGGAGAAAAACCCCACTGGCCCAACTGGGCCAAGCCCCCACCTGGCCCAGCCGGCCTTCCCCTTATCCCCCCTCCCCCGGTCGGTGGAAACCCTAGCCCGCACCCATTCCCCCCCCCCCCCGATCCCCTCCTCCTCCCTCCCCCGCCGACTGGATCGGGATCCGCCCGATCCTGCCGCCCACGCCGGCGACCCACCGCCCGTCCGCACCTCCTCCTCCTCCCGACCCCGGCCAAGGCGCCAGACCCTCGCCGCCTCGGGGCCGCCCCCGACGACCACCTCGCCGGATCCGCCTCGCCGAGCGCCTCCCCGCCCACCTCCACGCCGGTCGCCCCGACCACCCCGAGCCCGCTTCGAGACCCCATGCTTCCCCACCGTGAGCTCTCCCTTCCCCTTCGCTCCCCGATCCCCTGGGATCGATCCCCACGTCTCCCCTCGTCCCTCCCGTGCGCCACCATCACACCGTCGCCCGGCTCCGCCGCCCACGACCTCCCTCCCTTGCCGGAACCTTCCCCCCACCCCGGAGCTCCTCCTCGCCTCGGCGCGCTCGGGAGGCCCGTGCGAACCACGGCCCAGCGAGCACGCCCGAGGGCCGCCCGTCGCCCACGCCGGGTTGCTTGTTGCCGCACCGCGCCTCCCTCTCGCCCGTCACTGGCCACCCCGGCCCCGTAGCGCTCCCGACGAGTTCCCGAACCACCCGCCGCCTCCGCCGCTCGCCGGCGCCGTTTCGGCCGAAGTCGGCCGTGCCCGCCACCACCGATGGGCGCGTCCTCCCCACTTTCTAACGCACTTGCCCTTTTTGGCCGGACGACGGATTCCGGCGAGGTCCGGCGCCTCCGCCATGAACGCCCACTGGGATCCTAACGCCGGGCCGACGTGGCCGACCGGGCCACCCACAGGTCACTAACCCAGGCCCTAGGGGCCCGGCCAGCCTGTTGACCCGGTCGGCCAAGCTGACTGGGCACCCCCCTTGCCTATGACATGGGGGCCCCACCCCCCCAGAACGTTTTTAAAAATAAAAGAAAAAGGAAAAGGAAATTAAATAAATATAGTTAATAAAAATAAAAATGAATAAAATTAATTAAGGAAATAATTAATTAAATTAAACCTGATTAATTAACCTAATGGCTAATTAACCTAATTAACTACTGTTAATTAAACTAAACTAGGGTAATTAGTGAATGCCACCCATTTAACGGGACCCACTTGACAGGTTGACCAAGTCAACCACTGTTGATCTTGACGTCGGCATGACCTCATGCTGATGTCATAATTCCATTTTTCAATTAATTAATTAAATTCCGAAATTAATAAAATCTTTAAAAATCATATCTTTTAATCCGTAATTCGGATTAAAATATTTTCAACATGAAAGTTGCTCGTAACGACGGGACGAATCCGGATACGCAGTCCGCTCATTCCGCCACACACCCTAACTTATCGAACCTGCAACTTTCCTCCTCGCCCTTCCGCTCAAAACACGAAACACCGGAATACTTTCCGGATGTTTCTTAACCAAGTACCACCTCATACCACGTTAGGGCACGCCTAGCATCGTTACTTGGCATGTCATGCATCAATATGCATCTTTTACATGGTATTCATTGTTTCTTCCCCTCTTCTCTCCGGTAGACTACGAGACCGTGACGCTGCTTTGCCCGGTTCGACTACGGAGTTGGCGACCCTCTCTCTTGCCGAGCAACTAGGCAAGCCCCCTTGATAACCAGATACCGCCTATTCTACTCTATACCGCTTGCATTAGAGTAGTGTAGCATGTTATCGCTTCCGTTATACCTATCCTGATGCATAGCCTGTCCTTGCTACTACTGTTGTTACCTTTACCTGCAATCCTACATGCTTAGTATAGGATGCTAGTATTTTCATCTGTGGCCCTACATTCTTGTCCGTCTGCTGTGCTATACTATCGGGCCGTGATCACTCGGGAGGTGATCACGGGTATATACTATATACTTTATACATGATACATGTGGAGACTAAAGTCGGGTCGGCTGGTGGAGCACCCGCGAGTGGATCTTGAGGCGGAGTGACAGGCAGGTTGAGACCGCCTAGGAGAGAGGTGGGCCTGGCCTGTTCATGCGCTCATGTTACTTAACACGCTTTAACGAGATCTTGGTATTTGATCTGAGTTGGCTACGAGCTTATACGCACTAACCAACCACGTGGGAAAGATATGGGCACTCGGCGTCGTGGTATCGGTGAAGCACTTCAGACGTCGGCGACGAGGCGCTTGGCCGAATTGGACTGAACGCCACTAGGCTAGGTCTGCTTTGGCCGCCCTACTTAGCGTCTTGGTGTGCTTTCGAGCGATGGGCCCCGGACCCTGCAGCGCTTAAGTTTGAACCGGCGTCTTTGGCCTCTCTGTTGTGCCTAGGTGGGGCTGCGGCGTGTTGATCTTCCGCGGCGGGCATGACCCAGGAAAGTGTGTCCCGCCAAATGGGATCAAACGTGTTGGGTAAGTTGGTGCACCCCTGCAGGAAGTTAATCTATTCGAATAGCCGTGATCTTGATAACAGGACGACTTGGAGTTGTACCTTGAGCTTATGACAACTAGAACTGGATACTTGATAAAACACACCTTCCAAGTGCCGATACAACCGGTGGTCGCTCTCTCGTGGATATGAGGAGGGGATCGCCGGGTAGGATTATTGCTATGTGATGTTACTTGGAGGACTTCAACCTACCCTCCTCTACCTGTTGCAAGACAGGTGACCAGAAGCGTAGTCTTCGCTAAGACTAGCTTTCCCCCTCTTATTCTGGCATTCTGCAGTTCAGTCCTCTGATATGGCCCTTTACACATATATCCATGCATATGTAGTGTAGCTCCTTGCTTGCGAGTACTTTGGATGAGTACTCACGGTTGCCTTGTTCCCCTTTTCCCCTATCTCTACACGATTGCTGCAAATGCAGACGATGGAGCCCAGGAGCGACGCCACCGTCGATGGCGACTACTACTGGAGGTGCCTACTACTACGTGCAGCCGGCGACGACTGTGAGTAGCTTAGGAGGATCCCAGGCAGGAGGCCTGCACCTCTTTCGATCTGTACCCAGTTTGTGCTAGCCTTCTTAAGGCAAACTTGTTTAACTTATGTCTGTACTCAGATATTGTTGCTTCCGCTGACTCGTCTATGATCGAGCACTTGTATTCGAGCCCTCGAGGCCCCTGGCTTGTATTATGATGCTTGTATGACTTATTTTATTTGTAGAGTTGTGTTGTGATATCTTCCCGTGAGTCCCTGATCTTGATCGTACACATTTGCGTGCATGATTAGTGTACGATTAAATCAGGGGCGTCACAAGTTGGTATCAGAGCCGACTGCCTGTAGGAATCCCCCTTCCACACTCCTTGGCCGAAGTCGAGTCTAGACATTGCAAAAACTTTTACTAACTTGGCTGTGTGCCTTACGGGCCCACGTCGCCATCGGGTGGTACTAGGATCTTTTACTCCTCGATCTTTACTGCAGGATTACGAACTCTCTTCTATTCGGGTTAAACGATTTTGCTAAAAACAAAACTAACTTTAGGTTCTCATGAGTACTTTCTCCCGGAGAGCCCTCACTTGAGATGATCGTCTACTAATCAAGATTCAAGATACTCTCTGATGTTCTCTCGAGACTTTATGCCCATCACTTTTGCTATTCCCGACCACCGATAAATCCGTATGGAAAACTACTTACACTTGCCATTCATACGATCATCCCCCATTGATCTTGTTATTACAAGATACCCGAAGTTTTCTTTATTGTTCCGAGAATACCTTGTGCCTACTGCCTAGCAGTTCTTTGCCACATGAATACCCCTTCAAATAAATCCTCGCACTTGTCGAGTATCCGCTCATCCCCAGTTGTTCATGAGTTTCACAAAAGTCTTCAAAATACTATTCGATCTTCCGAAAATCCTCTGGAGCCTTTGGCTCTTGGAATTCTTGCTTGCTCGCATTATGGTTAATCCCATAAGTCTCGTAGTCTTATTGACATTCCTTGTCGTTATCATTTTGGGTCTATTGACTCAATATGTTTTGCGAATCTGGCGCAATCATCATTGATCCTTATAAATTACCTTTCCGGCTGAGCTTCCATTCTTTTAACTGGAATTGGTTCTCGACCAGTCCAATTGTCGTTGATTGTACCCCTAATTCTATTCAGCTTATCCATTCTTGATCAGAGCATTTGCTCCTGATCCCTTGATTTGAAAATCATAATTACTTACTAATTAAGCGTTGAACTATTCAGCTGTTCTATAAACCGATGCATTTGCAATCTTTCTTCCTCTGATTGGGTATCGATACTCATATCAGCCCCATCGTGGATCGCCATATCCACTGTTAGGTTACTATCCGACAGTGTCCTTCATAATTAATCACTTTGTGAGTTCCTTCTCCGATACATAATGCCTTTGGTAAATTGTATCCTTTCCTTTTGTCAACCATGCTCTGCTTTCGAGCTGGTGGCATTTACTATCAAGCTTGTGGTATATGTTTCCATGATACCGACGGGTTGAACCTATGCCTTCCTTTATATGTGTGAACTCGGAAGTTTTCACGAGTCATACTCATCTGGTATTTCACCGGTAAAACTTTCAACACTAATGCCTTTATCAAAGCGAGAAGTGAATGGAAGGTTATACATTGAAGAAGTGGGAGTCGACCTTGAACTTTGTGTTCATGCCCATGGACACGATGTAGATCCTATCATGGAAACTTCTTGTAATAATAACTAATTTCTTGGTAAATATCATCTGGTATCTGTGAATTGATCCTACGCAACCATGGTTCCGACCATGTTGTTCTCCCTTGATTCTATTTCTCAGAAGAGTTAGAGTACTTGTCTTCTGCAGAGCATTACCCCAGTCCAACCTCTACTTTGATCTGTCGTTGAGTGTTACCCCCTGGTATCTCGAGATTATCATGGAACTGCATAACTTCTTATGAGTTCTTCATCAAGTGCTACCTTCCCACTGATTCCAAATTTTCACGGGCTTTGAGTTATTAAACACTCAAAGACACCAATAATGAACCGAGTCCGCACTACGGTTCAACAACTCTTCGTAAGCTTCTATAAGTGCGTGTTTGTACCCGATCACATCATTCCTAGCCTGTTTGGCTATATCATTGTCGTGATGATTTTAAGCATGCTACCTGGTCCTTCTTCTCGGAGCACAATTTTCGACGATGAACTAACCTTACGTCGATCCTCATCGTCATATCATTTCGCCTTGAACAACAAGCTTGGTTTCGAAGTTTGTGTCGCACTTTGGTTCCAATAACCTTTCAATTCATCATTACTTTGACTTGATGTCGTCGCCGATCGATTACATCCTCATCAACTCTCGCGACAAAGGTGTCGTGATCATCAACATTCTGAGCTCATCCAGGATATCAATTGAATTCATGATGAGAAATACCATCCTTGCCCTCGATGAATTGTATTATCATCGACCACTCTATTGCCTTCCCACCAACACAAGCTTGTTCATGTTTGGTGTTATACCTTGAGTTCCTTGCTATCCAGCAATTGTTCTTCGTTACCTTGGAGTATTAACCTCCTTTATGTCAAGAATATTCTGAGATTTGTTCCACCTCTTGAGAATTCTTGACATAGAAATACTTCTCACCATCACCATTCTTTCTTGGTCCCCTTGTTAATTCCAACAAGTGAACGGTGTTGTTTGGATTCTTTCCTTCTAGCAACCCTATTTCTTTGAAGTGAATGGGCGATAGTTCATTCTAAGTCCTTCGCTAATTGAATCACCATTCTAACATTGGCCGTGCAACCCAACCCATATTTCGGTGCACCGTTCAACCAATGTTTAATTATGTATGTTTTCCTCGAGCATATCCCATTATATCATTTGATCGACAAATGTTATCTCCTTATCCACATAATTGTGGAGATCCATCTTTGCATACCTCGATGAGTTATCGCTGAGTCCATCAGTCACCTCCTCATCCTCTCCTTGGTCTAATGATGAACTATTGTTTCAGGAACCCGCTCCCATAGTTCATTTCCCGAGAATCTTACAATGTCATTTCGTCGATATGTGCCGCAGCTTTCCTTCTCGGACATCCTGAGTCTGAGGTATCATGACACCAATCGGATCTAAATCTTGGTCGGATATGATGGTTGGGACATTTTTCTAGAGTCATAGCATTGGTCTTTATATGACCCGGTAACATTGTTGGAAATATGCCCTAGAGGCAATAATAAATTAGTTATTATTATATTTCCTTGTTCATGATAATCGTTTATTATCCATGCTATAATTGTATTGATAGGAACTCAGATACATGTGTGGATACATAGACAACACCATGTCCCTAGTAAGCCTCTAGTTGACTAGCTCGTTGATCAATAGATGGTTACGATTTCCTGACCATGGACATTGGATGTCATTGATAACGGGATCACATCATTAGGAGAATGATGTGATGGACAAGACCCAATCCTAAGCCTAGCACAAAGATCGTAGTTCGTATGCTAAAGCTTTTCTAATGTCAAGTATCTTTTCCTTATACCATGAGATTGTGCAACTCCGGATACCGTAGGAATGCTTTGGGTGTATCAAACGTCACAACGTAATCGGGTGACTATAAAGGTGCACTACTGTGTATCTCCAAAAGTGTCTGCATTGGGTTGGCACGAATCGAGATCGATTTGTCACTCCGTGTGGCGAGAGGTATCTCTGGGCCCACTCGGTAGGACATCATCATAATGTGCACAAGTGTGATTAAGGAGTTGATCACGGGATGATGTGTTACGGAGCGAGTAAAGAGACTTGCCGGTAACGAGATTGAACAAGGTATCGGGATACCGATGATCGAATCTCGGGCAAGTACAATACCGCTAGACAAAGGGAATTGTATACGGGATTGACCGAGTCCTTGACATCGTGGTTCATCCGATGAGATCATCGTGGAACATGTAGGAGCCAACATGGGTATCCAGATCCCGCTGTTGGTTATTGACCGAGAACGTCTCGGTCATGTCTCCGCTTGTCTCCGAACCCGTAGGGTCTACACACTTAAGGTTCGATGGCGCTAGGGTTATATAGGAAGCTTGTATGTGGTTGCGAATGTTGTTCGGAGTCCCGGATGAGATCCTGGACGTCACGAGGAGTTCCGGAAGGGTCCGGAGGGCAAGAATTATAGATCGGAAGTGCTGTTTCGGCCATCGGGACAAGGTGCGGTGAGATCGGTATTGTACCGGGACCACCGGAGGGGTCCCGGGGGCCCACCGGGTGGGGCCACCTGCCCCGGGGCCACATGGGCCCTAGGTGGTGCGCCTAGGCCTGCATGGGCCAAGGGGAACCAGCCCCAAGAGGCCCATGCGCATGAAACACTTGGAGAGGAAGAGTCCATAGAGGGAAGGCACCTCCGAGGTGCCTTGGGGAGGATGGACTCCTTCCCTCTTGGCCGCACCCCTCCCTTGGAGGAGGGGCAAGGCTGCCCTCCCCTCCTTGGCACCTATATAAAGGGGGAGGGAGGGGCAGCAGCACCTGAGCCTGGCGCCTCTCTCTCCCTCTCCAACACCTCCTTCTCCTCCGTGAGTGCTTGGCGAAGCCTGCAGATTGCCACGCTCCTCCACCACCACCACGCCGTTGTGCTGCTGTTGGATGGAGTCTTCCTCAACCTCTCCCTCTCTCCTCGCTGGATCAAGGCGTGGGAGACGCCACCGGCTGTACGTGTGTTGAACGCGGAGGTGCCGTCCGTTCGTCACTAGGATCATCGGTGATCTGAATCACGGCGAGTACGACTCCATCAACCCCGTTCACTTGAACGCTTCCGCTTAGCGATCTACAAGGGTATGTAGATGCACTCTCCTTCCCCTCGTTGCTAGTCTCTCCATAGATAGATCTTGGTGATACGTAGGAAAATTTTGAATTTCGCCACGTTCCCCAACGGGGTATCAGAGCTAGGTCTATTGCGTAGATTCTTTGCACGAGTAGAACACAAAGTAGTTGTGGGCGTTGATTTTGTTCAATATGCTTGCCGTTACTAGTCTTATCTTGATTCGACGGTATTGTGGGATGAAGCGGCCCGGACCAACCTTACACGTGCGCTTACGTGAGACCGGTTCCACCGGTGACATGCACTAGTTGCATAAGGTGGTGGCGGTTGTCTGTCTCTCCCACTTTAGTCGGATCGGATTCGATGAAAAGGGTCCTTATGAAGGGTAAATAGCAATTGGCATATCACGTTGTGGTTTTGCGTAGGTAAGAAACGTTCTTGCTAGAAACCCAAAGCAGCCACGTAAAACATGCAAACAACAATTAGAGGACGTCTAACTTGTTTTTTGCAGTGGTATGCTATGTGATGTGATATGGCCAAGAAGAATGTGATGAATGATATGTGATGTATGAGATTGATCATGTTCTTGTAATAGGATTCACGACTTGCATGTCGATGAGTATGACAACCGGCAGGAGCCATAGGAGTTGTCTTTATTTATTGTATGACCTGCGTGTCATTGAACAACGCCATGTAATTACTTTACTTTATTGCTAACCGGTAGCCATAGTAGTAGAAGTAATAAGTTGGCGAGACAACTTCATGGAGACACGATGATGGAGATCATGATGATGGAGATCATGGTGTCATGCGGTGACAATGATGATCATGGAGCCCGAAGATGGAGATCAAGAGGAGCTATATGATATTGGCCATATCATGTCACTACTATATAATTGCATGTGATGTTTATTATGTTTATGCATCTTGTTTACTTAGAACGACGGTAGTAAATAAGATGATCCCTTACACAAATTTCAAGAAGTGTTCTCCCCGACTGTGCACCGTTGCTACAGTTAAATCGTTTCTAAGCACCACGTGATGATCGGGTGTGATGGATTCTTACGTTCACATACAACGGGTGTAAGACAGATTTACACAGCAAAAACACTTGGGGTTAACTTGACGAGCCTAGCATGTACGGACATGGCCTCGAACACACGAGACCGAAAAGGTCGAGCATGAGTCGTATAGTAGAATCGATCAACATGAAGATGTTCACCGATGATGACTAGTCCGTCTCACGTGATGATCGGACACGGCCTAGTTGACTCGGATCATGTAATCACTTAGATGACCGGAGGGATGTCTATCTGAGTGGGAGTTCATGAGATGAACTTAATTATCCTGAACATAGTCAAAAGATCTTTGCAAATTATGTAAATGGCTCGCGCTTTAGTTCCACTTTGTTTAGATATGTTCCTAGAGAAAATATAGTTGAAAGTTGACAAGATGGCGATTATGCGGACGGAAGAAAGCTTATGTCCTTAATGCACCGCTCGGTGTGCTCAACCCCAAGCGTCGTCTGTGGATGTTGCGAACATCGGACATACACGTTTTGATAACTACATGATAGTTCGGTTAAATGGTTTAAGTAGAGGCACCAAAGACGTTTTGAAACGTCGCGGAACATATGAGATGTTTCGAGGGCTGAAATTGGGATTTCGGGCTCGTGCTCACGTCAAGAGGTATAAGACCTCCGACGATTTTCTTAGCCTGCAAACTAAGGGAGAAAAGCTCAATCGTTGAGCTTGTGCTCAGATTGTCCGAGTGCAACAATCACTTGAATCGAGTGGGAGTTGATCTTCCGGATGAGATAGTGATGTTTCTCCAAAGTCATTGCCACCAAGCTACTAGAGCTTCGTGATGAACTATAACATATCGGGGATAGATATGATGATCCTTGAAGTGTTCGCGATGTTTGACACCGCGAAAGTAGAAGTCAAGTAGGAGCATCAATTGTTGATGGTTGGTGAAACCACTAGTTTCAAGAAGGGCAAGGGCAAGAAGGACACTTCATGAAACGGCAAATCGATTCTTTGCTCCGGTGAAGAAACCCAAGGTTGAACCCAAACCCGAGACTAAGTGCTTACGCAATAAGGGGAACAACCTTTGAGCAGAATTACCCTAGATACTTGGTAGATAAGAAGGCTGGCAAGGTCGTTAGAAGTATATTGGATATACATTATGTTAATGTGTACTTTACTAGTACTCCTAGTAGCACCAGGGTATTAGATACCGGTTCGGTTGCTAAGTGTTAGTAACTCGAAATAAAAGCTACGGAATAAACGGAGACTAGTTAAAGGTGAGCTGAGGATACGTGTTGGAAGTGTTTCCAAGGTTGATGTGATCAAGCATCGCACGCTCCCTCTACCATCGAGATTAGGTGTTAAACCTAAATAATTGTTATTTGGTGTTTGCGTTGAGCATAGACATGATTGGATCATGTCTATACATATCTGATTATTCATTTAAGGAGAATAATGGTTACTCTATTTATTTGAATAATACCTTCAATGGTCTTGCACCTAAATGAATGGTCTATTGAATCTCGATCGTAGTGATAATCGCATTTTCATGCCAAAAGATATAAGATAGTAATGATAGTACCACTTACTTGTGGCACTGCCATGTAAGTCATAAACGCATGAAGAAGCTCCATGTTGATGGATCTTTGGACTCACTCGTTTTGAAAAGTTTGAGACATGCTGAACCATGTCTATTGGTGTATACGCATGAAGAAACTCCATGCAGATGGATCGTTTGCACTTGCATGATTTTGAATCACTTGAGATATGCAAATCATACCACATGGGCAAGATGACCGAAAAGCCTCGGTTTCGGAAGATGGAACAAGATAGCAACTTGTTGGAGGTAACACATTTTGATGTGTGCAGTCCAATGAGTGCCGGAGGCATGCAAAGGAATATCGTTATGTTCTTACTTCACAGATGATTTGAGTAGATGTTGAGTATATTTACTTGATGAAACACAAGTCTGAATTATTGAAAGGTTCAAGTAATTTCAGAGTGAAGTTGAAGATCTTCGTGACAAGAGGATAAAATGTCCGTGATGTGATCATAGAGATGAATATCTGAGTTATGAGTTTGGTACACAATTAAGACATTGTGCAAATTGTTTCACAATTAATACCGCTGGAACACCATAGTGTGATGGTGTGTCCGAACATCATAGTTGCACCTTATTGGATATGGTGCGTACCATGATGTCTCTTATCGAATTACCACTATCGCTCATGGGTTAGGCATTAGAGACAACCGCACTCACTTTAATAGGGTACCACGTAATTCCGTTGAGATGACACCGTAAGAACTATGGTTTAGAGAAACCTAAGCTGTCATTTCTTAAAAATTTGGGGCTGACGCTTATGTGGAAAAGTTTCAGGTTGATAAGCTCGAACCCAAAGCGGATAAAATACATCTTCATAGGACACCCAAAACAGTTGGGTAAACCTCCTAATTCAGATCCGAAAGCAATAGGGATTGTTTCTTGAATCGGGTCCTTTCTCGAGGAAAAGTTTGTCTCGAAAAGTTGAGTGGGAGGATGGTGGAGACTTGATGAGGTTATTGAACCGTCACTTCAACTAGTGTGTAGCAGGGCACGTGAAGTTGTTCTGTGGCACCTACACCAATTGAAGTCGAAGCTTATGATAGTGATCATGAAGTTTTGGATCAAGTCACTACCGAACCTCGTGAGGGACGACAAGAACGCTGCATCGCATCGAGTGGTACGGTGATCCTGTCTTGAAGGTCATGTTGCTAGACAACAATGAACCTCGAGCTATGGAGAAGCGATGGTGGGCCCAAATTCCGACAAATGGTTAGAAGCCATGAAATCCGAGATAGGATCCATGTATCATAACAAAGCATGGACTTTGATGGACTTGCCCGATGATCGGCAAGCCATTGAGATAAATGGATCTTTAAGAAGAAGACGGACATGGACGGTAATGTCACCGTCTATGAAGCTCGACTTGTGGCGAAGAGTTTTTTCACAAGTTCAAGGAGTTGACTACGATGAGATTTTCTCATCCGTAGCGATGCTTGAGTCTGTCGGAATCATGTTAGCATAAGCTGCATTTATGAAATCTGGCGGATGGATGTCAAAATGAGTTTCCTTACCAGTTTTCGTAAGGAAAGGTTGTATGTGATACAATCAGAAAGTTTTGTCGATCCTAAGGATGCTAAAAGTATGCTTTGGCTCAGCGATCCTTTCTAAGGTCTGGATTTAGCATCTCGGATTTTGAATGTGCGCTTTGATTAGTTGATCAAAGATTTTGGGTTTATACAAAGTTTATGAGAAACTTGTATTTCCAAAGAAGTAAGTGGGAGCACTATAGAATTTCTGATGAGTATATGTTGTTGACATATTGATGATCGAAATGACGTAGAATTTTCTGTAAAGCATATAGGGTTATTTGAAAGGTGTTTTTCAATAGAAAACCTGGATTAGGCTACTTGAACAATAAGCATCAAGATCTATAAGATAGATCAAAATGTTTAATAATACTTTCAAATGAGCATGTACCTTGACATGATCTTGAAGATGTTCAAGATGGATCAGTCAAAGAAGGAGTTCTTAGCTGAATTGTAAGGTATGAAGTTAAGACTTAAAGCTCGACCACGGCGTAACGTAGAGAAAGGATGAAGATCGTCCCCTATGCCTTAGACATAGGCTCTACAAGATGCTATGCTATGTACCGCACTGAAGTGTGCCTTGCCATGAGTCGATCAAGGGTACAAGAATGATCCAGAATGGATCATTGGACGATGGTCAAAATTGTCCTTGTAGTAAATAAGGGCATGTTTCTCGATTATGGAGGTGATAAAGAGTTCGCGTAAAGGGTTACATCGATGCAAGCTTTAACACCTATCCGAAAGTGACTCGAGTAGCAAACCGGATACGTATAGTGGAGCAAACCGTTTGGAATAGATCCAAGTGGAGCGTGGAAGCAGCATTTACAATATGACATAAGAGAATTGCATAGCACACACAGATCTGAAAGGTTCAGACCCGTTGACTAAAACCCGTTGACTAAAACCTCTCTCACAAGCAAAACATGATCAAACCTCGTAACTCATTGAGTCTTAATCACATGGTGATGAGAACGAGTTTAAGACACTAGTAGACTCTTTGGATGTTGGTCACATGGCGATGTGACCTATCACGGTTGATCACATGGAGATGGGAACTAGATAATTGACTCTAGTGCAAGTGGGAGACTGTTGGAAATATGCCCTAGAGGCAATAATAAATTAGTTATTATTATATTTCCTTGTTCATGATAATCGTTTATTATCCATGCTATAATTGTATTGATAGGAACTCAGATACATGTGTGGATACATAGACAACACCATGTCCCTAGTAAGCCTCTAGTTGACTAGCTCGTTGATCAATAGATGGTTACGATTTCCTGACCATGGACATTGGATGTCATTGATAACGGGATCACATCATTAGGAGAATGATGTGATGGACAAGACCCAATCCTAAGCCTAGCACAAAGATCGTAGTTCGTATGCTAAAGCTTTTCTAATGTCAAGTATCTTTTCCTTATACCATGAGATTGTGCAACTCCCGGATACCGTAGGAATGCTTTGGGTGTATCAAACGTCACAACGTAATCGGGTGACTATAAAGGTGCACTACAGGTATCTCCAAAAGTGTCTGCATTGGGTTGGCACGAATCGAGGTAGGATTTGTCACTCCGTGTGACGGAGAGGTATCTCTGGGCCCACTCGGTAGGACATCATCATAATGTGCACAGTGTGATTAAGGAGTTGATCACGGGATGATGTGTTACGGAACGAGTAAAGAGACTTGCCGTAACGAGATTGAACAAGGTATCGGGATACCGATGATCGAATCTCGGGCAAGTACAATACCGCTAGACAAAGGGAATTGTATACGGGATTGGCGAGTCCTTGACATCGTGGTTCATCCGATGAGATCATCGTGGAACATGTGGGAGCCAACATGGGTATCCAGATCCCGCTGTTGGTTATTGACCGGAGAACGTCTCGGTCATGTCTGCTTGTCTCCCGAACCCGTAGGGTCTACACACTTAAGGTTCGATGGCGCTAGGGTTATATAGGAAGCTTGTATGTGGTTACCGAATGTTGTTCGAGTCCCGGATGAGATCCTGGGCGTCACGAGGAGTTCAAATGGTCCGGAGGTAAAGAATTATATATAGGAAGTGCTGTTTGACCATCGGGACAAGTTTGGTGATATCGGTATTGTCTGGGACCACCGGAGGGTCGAGGGCCCACCGGTGGGGCCACCTGCCCGGGGGCCACATGGGCCCTAGGTGGTGCGCCTAGGCCTGCATGGGCCAAGGGAACCAGCCCCAAGAGGCCCATGCGCATGAAACACTTGGAGAGGAAGAGTCCATAGAGGGAAGGCACCTCCGAGGTGCCTTGGGAGGATGGACTCCTTCCCCTCTTGGCCGCACCCTCCCTTGGAGGAGGGGCAAGGCTGCGCCCTCCCCTCCTTGGCACCTATATAAAGGGGGGAGGGAGGGCAGCAGCACTGAGCCTGGCGCCTCTCTCTCCCTCTCCAACACCTCCTTCTCCTCCGTAGTGCTTGGCGAAGCCTGCAGATTGCCACGCTCCTCCACCACCACCACGCCGTTGTGCTGCTGTTGGATGGAGTCTTCCTCAACCTCTCCCTCTCTCCTCGCTGGATCAAGGCGTGGGAGACGCCACCCGGGCTGTACGTGTGTTGAACGCGGAGGTGCCGTCCGTTCGGCACTAGGATCATCGGTGATCTGAATCACGGCGAGTACGACTCCATCAACCCCGTTCACTTGAACGCTTCCGCTTAGCGATCTACAAGGGTATGTAGATGCACTCTCCTTCCCCTCGTTGCTAGTCTCTCCATAGATAGATCTTGGTGATACGTAGGAAAATTTTGAATTTCTGCTACGTTCCCCAACAAACATGATGTCATGCCTAGCACCCCCCCCCCCCCGGCTGGAGGACCTATCATTATTATTTCTTTTGCAAGGATAACCATTCCTCCTGGAGGAAATTGTAGGACTTATTTTATAAGTTACTCCTGATGGATCCTTTGTGTTTCCAAAGTCTGATCTTCACCTGAAGACCATGTCAATGCTATCTCGAAGCATGTCAATGGTACTCCGATTTTCAACAGGAACATTCGAAACACGATGCTAATTTTATTTATCATTTATCCTAACACCGTTGTATGGGTAATATCATGAGATTCCTCCCCCCTTACCTAAAGAGTTTTCTACATTATATCCTGCCACGGATATCATGCTCTGCTTGTCCTTGGGAAGGATATATCCCTGAAATATGTGTTTAAACACATTTTCCTTTCCATTGTTCTGTTTAATATGATAATCATATTTTATTTTCCATTGGTTGTTTGAACCTTTCATGTGATCTATATGATCTAAGCAGCAATATTCTACTGCTTATGTAAACTCCTCGGTGTGCAATTACATCGGTAAGACCACTGTTACTATTGTTGATGACATTCCGGTAACCACCGATGGATGAGAACCTTGCCTATTGGTCCGCCTCGTTCAACGAGCAGGAAAGTGGTTCTCTTCGTCCCTCGCCCTTGGTACCAACGTTGATGCCGACATAACTGACATGGTACTCTCTGACATGCCATGCTATCATGACCGTGAAAGATGTCACTGCTCCTATTAAAAAAACCACATGGTGGGCCCATAACCCACAGTTCCACAGGATCGAAACCTGACTGTCCTGTACACCCCCTATTCCCAAAGTTATTCCTCGCGCGTGGACTCGTATGTAATCCACGGGCCACTGTCCTAGTGTTTTTATGCAAGGATATGAGATGGAAGTTTTATGTGTTTTACCATTTCAATTGATTAAGGGTGCATGGGGTTCATGTTTAGCATATCTATAACTCAAGAAAATTTAAAATCTCAATACTTTCTCTAGGTCAAAGATCTACGGCTTCAATTTTAGTTTTTCTGATAAGCTGAAAACCCTGATTTTATCCCGGCTACCACCACACACACACACACACACACACACACACACACACACACACACACACACACACACACACACACACATACACACGCGCGTGCGAGCATGCACACACAAAATAATATTTTCAAATATTATACAGTTACCACAACTTATAGTATTTATACATTTTTTGTATAAACATCAAAAAACATTCATTGTGACAAGCAGGATGATGATGCAAGTAAGTATAGTTCGATATGAACGTGATGATCGCTTGTTGAGTTGTTGGTAACGGAGACAAAGGACTCTATCAACATTTTCTCTTTTATGTTTTTTACTTCTATTTCTGGCCCCTTCTCATATAACATGGTTGCAAAGAGGAGAGAAGAGAATGTGCGGCTCAACCATTTCCAATTTTCGAGTCATTTATTCCTTGAATTGACAGCCTTACTTCTTGTGTTGTTTTAGAAGTGTGTCTCTTTTGTGAAAGCAATTGGGTTCATATCATCGACATTGTTCGCATAGGGTAGGTGAGATAACAACTAAAATGTTATGGCTTAATTGCTTTTTTGGGTGATTTGCATGAATGGCATGGAATGTAGCCAACGATGCAGTGATGGACGATGTGTACGTCATATTCAACACCAGTGAGACCCGACGTCAGCTCAATGTGCATGCAAGATTGACCTCCCTAAAGCTTATGGCTGGGTTGATCAGGGCTTTTATTGAAGGGGCTTTGATGACCAGCGATGCGCCGTGTCATCGGCCAATTACTCACATAATTCATTAATCATAACTCCTTATTTCAGACATGGAAGGTGTTAAACAATGAGAATCAGCAATTACCTTCCTAGTGATCAATAAGAGGCACCATACAAGATTATTCCCAAGTGATCACAAATACCATTCGGTAAATAGGAAGTACATACTCTAGTTTAATTTTGTAACATGATTGCGATTTGTGGGATTTCCATTTGGGTTCTTGCATCCCAAAACAAGTCTAAGGTCGCAAGTATCATGGTGATCTTGGTGCACCATATCACCGCGAAGAGGTCATTCAAGGCCTTCCATTGCTTATGTAAGAATTAGTTTCTTCGGTAAATAGAAAGTACACGCTCCAGTATAAATTTGTAACATTTTTTTCGGTTTGCGGGGTTTCCATTTAGGTTATTGCCTACCAAAAGTGGTCTAAGGTGACGGGTATCAGAGAAATGTTCGTTGGCAAGTTCACCATGAATACCTCATTCAAATCCTTCCATTTATTTCCTAAAATTTATTTTCTTTAATAAATGGAAATGATATATTCTAGTTTAAGTTTGTAGCATATTTGCGATTGTGGTGTTTCCATTTAGATTGTTGCCTCCCATGACTAGCCTAAGGTAACAAGTATCATGGTGGTATTGACATGCAAGGTCACCGTGAATAGTTCAATCAAGCCCTTAGAAATATTGGTAAGTAAGCTTTTCTATGTGTTGCACCTAAATCTTAACTGTCCATACCACATAAGGCAGATGTTCAATTTTTTTTCTTTTTCTTTCAAGAAGCTCATACTTTGATTCCAAGAGAAAATTTAAGTAGAGGATGCAACAGTTGGTATTTTATAGGTACATAATTTACACATGTTCTGATTTGTGTTCTTTTGACCATCATTAAGTAATAGGTATACTTGTTTCGTTGCGTCCCTATGAATGGTGTAAGTGAGGGTCAGATCATACAAATTTTCAAGAAGGAAATCCCATAGGTAGAAAAGATCCTACAAATTTTATGACTAGCAATGCTCGGTGTCTTCATCTTGTTAGGAACGGGATTGATTAATCATAACTCCTTGTTTCGGGCATGGAAGGCATTATACAACGAGAAGCCAGAAAAGACACCATACAAGACTAATCACAAGTGATTGCAAATACCAGGAAAAGATTTGAAATGTTCTACCAGGTCATTTCACAAAGCACAATGGTAAAATGACTGATTTGGACAAGATGGGTTTTCTAACCTCTTTCTGTAAAAATTCCAGGCATAGTGGTTGATAGGCAAATCCTCTACCCAACAGAGTTTGATTTCTTCCTATGCAAACATGCTACGATCAACGTAATGTTACTAGAACTAATTACACATAGTAGTTTCTTCTTGATGATATCATCCCAACGAATGGTTGACTTATCAAACACAGGGGACAAGCTGTCCTGCACATTACCACTCCTGAGAGATGACAAGAAGTTCACTATTAATGGCATGCAGCCTCTTATATACGACATGTGCTACACGTAAGCATGCTCTAACCCGACATTGTGTGTTTTGCACATATTTTTTCTGTTCAATAGTATGATGTGTTGATATGCTATGCTCTTCTTAGGTATGCAAGCTGCACTCGTTCGGTGTGCACTGGTATGGCACTCTTCCGTCTCATCTCTGTCACATCCTCGAGATACTTTGTAACCATAACTTCATTATGTGTTTGTGGAGAGCATTGTTTTTGTATTTCTTCATAGAAACAAACTATCAATTTATTATTAGAGCTTAACAAAATGATGAAACATACATGACTGAGTTTGGCAAAAATCCTTGATCCAATGTTAAATTAGAGTTGTAGTTGTCTCATATATGGGATAAATTACTAGCAATGTAGTGCTCAAATTTGATTGAGGTTTGTAACTCGTGTCACATGTTCTAACATGTTTCGCTTGTGTTTGGACAGCTCCTCCAACGTACTATGCTCATAAGCATGCGTTATGCGCTTGATTATACAAGATCCTGAAGAAACCGGAAACCCCTAAATATTTTGGTATGCTTCTATTGGTTTGTTGAACATGGGAGTATCTCTAGTGCCTTATTATTTCAAGTGGCTAGGAATGGTTGGTTTTTGCAAGGATATGGAGACAGAAGTTTTACGTGTCTTACTATTTCAAGTGATTCAGTGTGGTTGGGGTTCATGTTTAGCATATCTATAAATTGAGATGGTTTAAAATATCAATATGTTTCTTGGTAAAATACCCAGGGCTTTCATTTTAGTGTTTAAGATAATTTGAACGCTACCTGCATCATCAATATCACCATACACACACATAAAAATTAAAATAGTTTGCAATTACCGCAACCTGTATTATTCCTTTTACTTTTGTATAAACATCTCAAACCTTTATTGTGACAAGCAAACAAGTGGTGCAAATAAGTTTAGTCTGGTCCAAATGTGACGATCTCTTGGTGAGTTGTTGGTAATATAGACAAAGGGCTATACCTCGCTTGCGGTGAGAGCTACTTCCACTACCTCAAGGAACGACTCTAGTGGCCGGCCGAGTAGAAGGCTTCTTCATTTTTTGACTCAGCCAATTTGTCTTCTATCCATTTTTCTTTTTATTTTTATTGTATACATTTGTTTATATTCTCATTAATATTCTAAATACATATGTTTCAACAATAATTACTTAAATTTCTGAAAACTGTTTATCACATATTTAAAAAATGTTCATGTGGTGCCAAATATATCTTCACACAACTTCAAAAAAATGTTTTTGGCACTCATACAATATTCTAGTGCGTCAAAAATACGTTTGTGCCTTTTTAGAAACAGTTTATAATATGTAAAAGAAAGTTTACATAATTAAGAAAAAAATTGCACCATACAAAAAAGATTTTCACATTTAAAAAATATGTTCAAGTGTTTCAAAAATATTTTAAGAAATTGAAATAAATATTATTACAATGTAAAAATGTTCACGTGCTTTTAAAAAAAGTTACTACCGTTCAAAAAATGTTCAACCTGTATTGTAAATATTTAACATTTATTGGAAAAATAATTAAACATGTAACTAGAAACTCTTTATATGATGAATCAAACGTTTGTTTTATTTTCAAAATTGTTTTGTACCATTAAAAAAGCGTTCGACGTGTATTTTTTTAAATGTTTAACATCTACTCATATAAATGTTATGAATATTTATTTGAAAAAATCATCAATTATTTAAAAAATTATTCATGTTATATCAGGGAAATGTTCCAGACCTATCGGCGCCTCAGACACCAGTTAGTGTGTATTTTGCAAAACGGGCGCGTGAATCGTCCTCACGCTGGGCCGGCCCATGTAGGATTTTTTCCAAATGTTTTAAACCGGAAAAAAAACACGAGTTGGTCGCAATTTCAAATGGCCGACTAGCACAAATTGTTTGCAAATATGTGAAATTCCTCCCCAAATCGATGAACTTTTTTTGAAATTCAATGAACTTATTCAAATTTGTTGAACTTTTTAACATTTTGTGGTCTTTTTTTAAAATCCATGACCTTTTTCTCAATTTTTGATTAATTTCTTTCAAAATTGATTAAAATTCAATGAACTTTTCTCAAATTAAATGAAATTTTGTTTCAAAATCCATGAACCTGTTTTCAAATTCAATGAACTTTTTCCAAATTGATGAATTTTTAAAAATTGATGAACTTTATTTAAAACCGATGAACTCTTCTTCAAAATTGATGAACCTTTTATCAAATTTGATGAACTTTTTTTCAAAAAATGTGAACTTTTTTTTCTAATTCAATGATTTTTTTTATTTAGTGATCGTTCTTGAAAATCCATGAACTTGTCTTAAAATTCGTTGAACTTTCTTTGAAATTGGTGAAATTTTCTCAGATTTGATGTACTTTTTTCTGTTTTTAATGAACTTAAAAAACGGTGAACTTTTTTCAAGTTTGTGAACTTTTCTTAAAAATGATGAATGTTTTCAAATTCACAACTATTATTCAAATAAGTCAGAAAAACTAAGTGATACAGTAGATGGAACTATGCAATAAATAGCACGGGCACATTTCTTATAAGGTTAGAGCTATTATCGGTCACAATAGTCTAGTAGGTGTAGTGGTTAGTCGAACTTCTACTTGAACGTAATGATGTGAGTTTGAATCCTGGGGATGGCCTTAGTATTTTTATATTTTCACGCTTTTATAGGTTCCCTACGATGTGCATTCCTGGGCCGGCCCATGAGGTGTGTGCGTGGGCGCCAGCTACCTGTCCGGGCACTTAAGGCGCCGAACAAAAGCTCCCCGAAATCACTAATTAAGGAGTACTCGTTGCAAAGAACACTCCACCTTCTCATGTCGCGACAAGTGGCGCACATGCAGTGCGCCACTTGTCGCAACCTGAGAGTTTTTCCTTTTTTCGTAGATCCGTTTATTTAAAACATTTTATCTCTTAAACCGTGCGTCCAAATCTCGAATCGTTTTCACCATTGGATTCCTTGCACCAAGATCTTCAAAACTAGATCACATGTTGATAGGTTTCGACAAACATTTTTTCACGAAAAAAACCGGACGAAAAAAATCGGGCGAAAAAACCGAACCGGGAGCACGGTTTTTTTTCCTTTCTGAAAGAGGCATGCCCGTGCCTCTCGCGAAATCACAACCGTGCCTCTCGTGGAAGCAAAACCGTGACACTCGTGGAAGGGAAAAAAGCAGAAAACGCGTTTTTTTTTGTTTCCGAGAGGCACGGCCGTGACTCTCGCGGAATCACAACCGTGCCTCTCGCGAAAGAAAAACCGTGACTCTCGCGAAAGAAAAAAAACAGAAAACGCGTATTTTTTTCCCTTTCCAATAGGCACGGCCGTGACTCTCGCGAAAGCACAACCGTGCCTCTCGCGGAAGCAAAACCGTGACTCTCGCGAAAGAAAAAAAACATAAAACGCATTTTGTTATTCCCTTTCCAAGAGGCACGGCTGTGACTCTCGCGAAAGCACAACCGTGTCTCTCACGGAAGCAAAACCGTGACTCCCGCGAAAGAAAAGAAACAGAAAATGTGTTTTTTTTCGTTTCCGAAAGGCACGGCCGTGACTCTCGCTAAAGCACAACCGCGCCTCTCGTCGAAGAAAAATCGTGACTTTCGCGAAAGAAAAAAAGAAAACGCGTTTTTTCGCGCAAATTTTTTTTTTTGAATTTTTGATCAAAAAGCTAAGGAAGACCGGGGAAAAACCAAAACGTTGAAAAAACCTGAAAAAAAAAACAGTTTAAAAAACCGAAATCACATGCGGAAAAAAAAACAAAATTTGAAGAAAGCGTACAGAGCGCGACACGTGGCGAATGACTGAGAGCGCGCCAAGTGGCGCTGATCGTTGCGAGGCTCCCGAAAGAGCGCTCGTTAACTAGTTGCTCTCAGAGCTCCCGCATGCGTAAACTAGCGGATGCCACCCGCACGCAGGCGACCTGGACTGGCCCAGTTTACCATTCACTGCTGCACCTTTAATTCTTTGTTTTTTTTTCTAATGTGTGTTTGTTCCTTCTTTTGGTTTTCTTCCATCTGGTTTTTATTTATTAATTTTTTGTTCTTTCTTTTTTCTGATTTGGTATTTATCCTGGTTTTTTTGTTTTAGGTTTATCCATTGGTTTATTTTTTATTTTTATTTTTATAATGTTCTATCTAAAAGAACTTTGGAAACTTCGTAAAAATTGGAATTTCGAGAAATGTTGAGAAATTTAGATTTTTTGTTTTGGAATTTCAAACAAAATTTTGCTTTCAAAAATTATTCTGAAATTGAAAAAAAATGACTCTTCAAAAATTGATTTGAATTTCAAAAAAGGTTCCGATTTAAAATTGTGTTCACAAATTAGACTATTTTTGTCTTTACCAAAGATGTTTGAAATATTTCAAAAACTTATGAAATTGCTCATGCAGTGCAAGAGAGCATACATATATTAGTGGTCAACACCAATTGTGTCTAACATATATCTTGAAGATCCTCATGCACATCAGGCAATATTGACGTTACTGTTAAGTCACTCTTCTCCTTCTAATTCCACGGACCATCTCTACCCGTCGACTCCATAATGCAATCTCACCACCTCTGTCAATGGTGCATCTCTCTCTCTCTCTCTCTCTCTCTCTCTCTCTCTCTCTCTCTCTCTCTCTCTCTCTCTCTCCTGCAAACATATATCAAAACACATGATTATAAAAAATCATGTTAATTGATAAACATATTTTGCTTGTTTTTCAGTTAAGGGCCTTCCATTTTCTCATGCCACCACACATGTAACACAAATCCAAATGACTGAAATATCGTTCAAGGGAATAAATTCTTCATAAGTTTCATGACGGAAGTACCACTAATGTAAAATATTTGAAAGCCCAATGGGCACTAAGCCATAAAAAGAATTAAAATCAACACGCATGTATTCTTGGTATACACGATGACATGTGAACAATGACGAGGTTATTAGAAGTGATAACAAATATAAATGTATCTCCCTCTCGCCTCTCTCTCTCTCTCTCTCTCTCTCTCTCTCTCTCTCTCTCCCGCAAACATAGATCAAAAACATGATTTACTCGCACCATATGACTTGTAGATAGTAACTAGTGAGAAAATATGTTCAAAAAAGCTTATATGTCAATTCATTGTTTGAAATAGAAAAATACTAACCAAATGCAACATTTTTATAGAAAAGGGAGTGACCAAAATGCTACATTGGTAGCTTTCGGCTATATTCCGTGAAGAAAAGTGCGAATGATTGATGTACCAGAATAAATGAATCCAAGAATCATTTCGATACCAGAATTATTGGATTCCAAAAATGTGGACACCAAATCCAAAGGAAGCTTAGAGTATGTCATAGAAATTTGGGCATTTTGTTAATTGATAAATATATTTTGCTCACTTTCAGTTAAGGGCCTTCCAATTTCTCATTCCACCACACATGTAACGTAAATCCAACTGAAATATTGTTCAAGGCAATACATTCTTCATAAGTTTCATGACAGAAGTACCACTAATGTAAAATATTTGAAAGCCTAACCGGCACGACGTCATAAAATAAATTAAAACCAACACTCGTCTATTTTTGGTATACACGATGGCATGTAAACAATCAATGAGGTTATTAGAAGTGAAAAAAAATATACTTCTAGATATAATCAAGTTTTTCTATATTTGTGGGGTGCACGTGTAGTTTATTTATCTTAACAGAAATTAAAAGGTGATTATATTGACCTTGTAAGCAAGATCTGACCTTGAATTAATATTGTAAGCAAGGACATGTTTATATAAGAGCATCTGATATTGCTATGCTCCGGGGAGCAAACACACCTACATGTGATAGATAGTTTCTTGTTGGAAAATAAATGTGTATTCAGAAGTACAATAGTTGGTATTTTGTCTTGGATTCCTTGCTTACTTGACCAAATATTTCAAAGGAAGTGATGAATGTGTTTTCTTTCTGAATAGTATGCTACTGATTTAGCATCTCGTCTGTTTGGAACCTGTTGTTACCCATAACTATAAAGGAATATATGAATTTCCATCTCCTTTCAATCTTTACATTTAATCTATCATAAGGTTAGTGCTTTCTATTGGAGAACATAGTAATTTCAAAAAAAAAAATCCTACGCACACGCAAGATCATGGTGATGCATAGCAACGAGAGGGGAGAGTGTGTCCACGTACCCTCATAGACCGAAAGCGGAAGCGTTAGCACAACGCGATTGATGTAGTCGTACGTCTTCACGATCCGACCGATCCAAGTACCGAACGTACGGCACCTCCGAGTTCAGCACACGTTCAGCTCGATGACGTCCCTCGAACTCCGATCCAGCCGAGCTTTGAGGGAGAGTTCCGTCAGCACGACGACGTGGTGACGATGATGATGTTCTACCGACGCAGGGCTTCGCCTAAGCACCACTATGATATGATCGAGGTGGATTATGGTGGAGGGGGGCACCGCACACGGCTAAGAGATCAATGATCAATTATTGTGTCTATGGGGTGCCCACCTGCCCCGTATATAAAGGAGCAAGGGGGGAGAGGCGGCCGGCCAGGAGGAGGCGCGCCAGGAGGAGTCCTACTCCCACCGGGAGTAGGACTCCCTCCCTTCCTTGTTGGATTAGGAGAAGGGGGAAGGAGGAGGGAGAGAGGAAGGAAAGGGGCCCCCCTCCTTGTCCAATTCGGACTAGAGGGGGAGGGGGCACGCGGCCTGCCCTGGACGCCCCTCCTCTTCTCCACTAAGGCCCATGTAGGCCCATTAAACCCCTGGGGTTCCGTAACCCGGTACTCCAAAGATATATCTGATAACCCCCGGAACCGTTCCGGTGTCCGAATATAGTCGTCCAATATATCAATCTTCATGTCTCGACCATTTCGAGACTCCTCGTCATGTCCGTGATCACATCCGGGACTCCGAACTATCTTCAGCACATCAAAACACATAAACTCATAATATAACCGTCATCAAACTTTAAGCGTGCGGACCCTACGGGTTCGAGGAATATGTAGACATGACAGAGACACGTCTCCGGTCAATAACCAATAGCTGAACCTGGATGCTCATATTGACTCCCACATATTCTACGAAGATCTTTATCGGTCAAACCGCATAACAACATACGTTGTTCCCTTTGTCATCGGTATGTTACTTGCCCGAGATTCGATCGTCGGTATCTCAATACCTAGTTCAATCTCGTTACCGGCAAGTCTCTTTACACGTTCCGTAATACATCATCCTACAACTAACTCATTAGTTGCAATTCTTGCAGGGCTTAAGTGATGTATAAGTGTTCCTCCAGTAAACGGGAGTTGCATAATCTCATAGTCATAGGAACATGTATAAGTCATGAAGAAAGCAATAGCAACACACTAAATGATCGAGTGCTAAGCTAACGGAATGGGTCAAGTCAATCACATCATTCTCCTAATGATGTGATCCCGTTAATCAAATGACAACTCATGTCAATGGCTAGGAAACATAACCATCTTTGATCAACGAGCTAGTCAAGTAGAGGCACACTAATGACACTCTGTTTGTCTATGTATTCACACAAGTATTATGTTTCCAGTTAATACAATTCTAGCATGAATAATAAACATTTATCATGATATAAGGAAATAAATAATAACTTTATTATTGCCTCTAGGGCATATTTCCTTCAGTCTCCCACTTGCACTAGAGTCAATAATCTAGATTACACAGTAATGATTCTAACACCCATGGAGCCCTTGGTGCTGGTCATGATTTGCTCGCGGAAGAGGCTTAGTCAACGGGTCTGCAACATTCAGATCCGTATGTATCTTGCAAATTTCTATATCTCCCACCTGGACTAGATCCCGGATGGAGTTGAAGCGTCTCTTGATGTGCTTGGTTCTCTTGTGAAATCTGGATTCCTTTGCTAAGGCAATTGCACCAGTATTGTCACAAAAGATTTTCATTGGTCCTGATGCACTAGGTATGACACCTAGATCGGATATGAACTCCTTCATCCAGACTCCTTCATTTGCTGCTTTCGAAGCAGCTATGTACTCCGCTTCACACGTAGATCCCGCCACAACGCTTTGTTTAGAATAGCACCAACTGACAGCTCCACCGTTCAATGTAAACACGTATCCGGTTTGTGATTTAGAATCGCCCGGATCAGTGTCAAAGCTTGCATTGACGTAACCATTTACGACTGGCTATTTGTCACCTCCATAAATGAGAAACATATCCTTAGTCCTTTTCAGGTATTTCAGGATGTTCTTGACCGATGTCCAAAGGATCCACTCTGGATTACTTTGGTACCTCCCTGCTAAACTTATAGCAAGGCACACATCAGTGTCCGTACACAGCATTCTATACATGATAGAGCCTATGGCTGAAGCATAGGGAACATCTTTCATCTTCTCTCTATCTTCTGCAGTGGTCGGGCATTGAGTCTTACTCAACTTCACACCTTGTAACACAGGCAAGAACCATTTCTTTGCTTGATCCATTTTGAACTTCTTCAAAACTTTGACAAGGTATGTGCTTTGTGAAAGTCCAATTAAGCGTCTTGATCTATCTCTATAGATCTTGATGCCCAATATGTAAGCAGCTTCACCGCGGTCCTTCATTGAAAAACTCTTATTCAAGTATCCCTTTATGCTATCCAGAAATTCTATATCATTTCCAATCAGCAATATGTCATCCACATATAATATCAGAAATGCTACAGAGCTCCCACTCACTTTCTTGTAAATACGTGCTTTTCCAAAAGTCTCAGATAAAACCAAATGCTTTGATCACACTATCAAAGCGTTTATTCCAACTCCGAGAGGCTTGCACCAGTCCATAAATGGATCGCTGGAGCTTGCACACTTTGTTACCTCCCTTTGGATCGACAAAACCTTTGGTTGCATCATATACAACTCTTCTTCTAGAAATCCATTCAGGAATGCAGTTTTGATATCCATTTGCCAAATTTCATAATCATAAAATGCGGCAATTGCTAACATGATTCGGACAGACTTAAGCATCGCTACGGGTGAGAAAGTCTCATCGTAGTCAATCCCTTGAACTTGTCGAAAACCTTTTGCAACTAGTCGAGATTTATAGACAGTAACATTACCGTCAGCGTCAGCCTTCTTCTTGAAGATCCATTTATTCTCGATGGCTTGCCGATCATCGGGCAAGTCAACCAAAGTCCACACTTTGTTCTCATACATGGATCCCATTTCAGATTTCATGGCCTCAAGCCATTTTGCGGAATCTGGGCTCACCATCGCTTCTTCATAGTTTGTAGGTTCGTCATGGTCTAGTAACATAACCTCCAGAACAGGATTACCATACCACTCTGGTACGGATCTTACTCTGGTTGATCTACGAGGTTCAGTAACAACTTGATCTGAAGTTTCATGATCATCATCATTAACTTCCTCACTAATTGGTGTAGACATCACAGGAACCGGTTTACGTGATGAACTACTTTCCAATAAGGGGCAGGTACTGTTACCTCATCAAGTTCTACTTTCCTCCCACTCACTTCTTTCGAGAGAAACTCCTTCTCTAGAAAGGATCCAAATTTAGCAACAAAAGTCTTGCCTTCAGATCTGTGATAGAAGGTGTACCCAACTGTTTCCTTTGGGTATCCTATGAAGACACATTTCTCCGATTTGGGTTCGAGCTTATCAGGTTGAAGTTTTTTCACATAAGCATCGCAAACCCAAACTTTAAGAAACGACAACTTTGGTTTCTTGCCAAACCACAGTTCATAAGGCGTCGTCTCAACAGATTTTGATGGTGCCCTATTTCACGTGAATGCGACCTTCTCTAAAGCATAACCCCAAAATGATAGCGCTAAATCGGTAAGAGACATCATAGATCACACCATATCTAGTAAAGTACGATTACGACGTTCGGACACACCATTACGTTGTGGTGTTCCGGGTGGCGTGAGTTGTGAAACTATTCTGCATTGTTTCAAATGAAGACCAAACTCGTAACTCAAATATTCTCCTCCACGATCAGATCGTAGAAACTTTATTTTCTTGTTACAATGATTTTCAACTTCACTCTGAAATTCTTTGAACTTTTCAAATGTTTCAGACTTATGTTTCATTAAGTAGATATACCCATATCTGCTTAAATCATCTGTGAAGGTGAGAAAATAACGATACCCGCCGCGAGCCTCAACATTCATCGGACCACATACATATGTATGTATGATTTCCAACAAATCTGTTGCTCGCTCCATAGTTCCGGAGAACGGCGTTTTAGTCATCTTGCCCATGAGGCACGGTTCGCAAGTACCAAGTGATTCATAATCAAGTGGTTCCAAAAGTCCATCAGTATGGAGTTTCTTCATGCGCTTTACACCAATATGACCTAAACGGAAGTGCCACAAATAAGTTGCACTATCATTATCAACTCTGCATCTTTTGGCTTCAATATTATGAATATGTGTATCACTACTATCGAGATTCAACAAAAATAGACCACTCTTCAAGGGTGCATGACCATAAAAGATATTACTCATATAAATAGAACAACCATTATTCTCTAATTTAAATGAATAACCGTCTTGCATCAAACAAGATCCAGATATAATGTTCATGCTCAACGCTGGCACCAAATAATAATTATTCAGGTCTAAAACTAATCCTGAAGGTAAATGTAGAGGTAGCGTGCCGACCGCGATCACATCGACTTTAGAACCATTTCCCACGCGCATCGTCACCTCATCCTTAGCCAATCTTCGCTTAATCTGTAGTCCCTATTTCGAGTTGCAAATATTAGCAATAGAACCAGTATCAAATACCCAGGTGCTACTGCGAGCATTAGTAAGGTACACATCAATAACATGTATATCACATATACCTTTGTTCACCTTGCCATCCTTATTATCCGCCAAATACTTGGGGCAGTTCCGCTTCAGTGACTACCGCTTGCGGAGAAGCACTCAGTCTCAGGCTTAGGTCCAGACTTGGGTTTCTTCTCTTGAGCAGCAACTTGTTTGTTGTTCTTCTTGAAGTTCCCTATCTTCTCCCCTTTGCCCTTTTTCTTAAAACAGTTGGTCTTGTTGACCATCAACACTTGATGCTCCTTCTTGATTTCTACCTCCACAGCCTTTAGCATCATGTAAGAGCTCGGGAATCGCCTTATCCATCCCTTGCATGTTATAGTTCATCACGAAGCTCTTGTAGCTTGGTGGCGATGATTGAAGAATTCTGTCAATGATGCTATCATCCGGAAGATTAACTCCAGCTTGAATCAAGTGATTGTTATATCCGGACATTCCGAGTATATGCTTCTTGACGTAACTATTCTCCTCCATCTTACAACTGTAGAATTTATTGGAGACTTCATATCTCTCAATCCGCATTTGCTTGAAATATTAACTTCAACTCCTGGAACATCTCATATGCTCCATGACGTTCAAAACGTTGTTGAAGTCCCGGTTCTAAGCCGTAAAACATGGCACACTGAACTATCGAGTAGTCATCGGCTTTGCTCTGCCAGACGTTCATAACATCTGGTGTTGCTCCTGCAGCAGGTCTGGAACCTAGCGGTGCTTCCAGGACATAATTCTTCTGTGCAGCAATGAGGATAATCCTTAAGTTACGGACCTAGTCCATGTAATTGCTACCATCATCTTTCAACTTTGCTTTCTCAAGGAACGCATTAAAATTCAATGGAACAACAACACGGGGCATCTATCTACAACAACATAGACAAGCAAGATACTATCAGGTACTAAGTTCATGATAAATTTAAGTTCAATTAATCATATTAATTAAGAACTCCCACTTAGATAGACATCCCTCTAATCCTCTAAGTGATCACGTGATCCATATCAACTAAACCATGTCCGATCATCACGTGAGATGGAGTAGTTTCAATGGTGAACATCACTATGTTGATCATATCTACTATATGATTCACGCTCGACCTTTCGGTCTCCGGGTTCCGAGGCCATATCTGTTATATGCTAGGCTCGTCAAGTTTAACCTGAGTATTCCGTGTGTGCAACTGTTTTGCACCCGTTATATTTGAACGTAGAGCCTATCACACCCGATCATCACGTGGTGTCTCAGCACGAAGAACTTTCGCAATGGTGCATACTGAGGGAGAACACTTATACCTTGATAATTTAGTGAGAGATCATCTTATAGTGCTACCGTCAATCAAAGCAAGATAAGATGCATAAAAGACAAACATCACATACAATCAATATAAGTGATATGATATGGCCATCATCATCTTGTGCTTGTGATCTCCATCTTCGAAGCACCGTCATGTCACCATCGTCACCGGCGCAACACCTTGATCTCCATCGTAGCATCATTGTCGTCTCGCCAACTTATGCTTCTACGACTACCGCTATCGCTTAGTGATAAAGTAAAGCATTACAGGGCGATTGCATTGCATACAATAAAGCGACAACCATATGGCTCCTGCCAGTTGCCGATAACTCGGTTACAAAACATGATCATCTCATACAATAAAATTTAGCATCATGCTTTGACCATATCACATCACAACATGCCCTGCAAAAACAAGTTAGACGTCCTCTACTTTGTTGTTGCAAGTTTTACATGGCTGCTACAGGCTGAGCAAGAACCGTTCTTACCTACGCATCAAAACCACAATGATAGTTTGTCAAGTTAGTGTTGTTTTAACCTTCTCAAGGACCGGGCGTAGCCACACTCGGTTCAACTAAAATTGGAGAAACTGACACCCGCCAGCCACCTATGTGCAAAGCACGTCGGTAGAACCAGCCTCGCGTAAGCGTACGCGTAATGTCGGTCTGGACGTAGACACACTCGGTTCAACTAAAATTGGAGAAACTGACACCCGCCAGCCACCTATGTGCAAAGCACGTCGGTAGAACCAGCCTCGCGTAAGCGTATGCGTAATGTCGGTCCGGGCTGCTTCATCCAACAATACCGCCGAACCAAAGTATGACATGATGGTAAGCAATATGACTGGTATCGCCCACAACTCACTTGTGTTCTACTCGTGCATATAACATCTACGCACAAAACCAGGCTCGGATGCCACTGTTGGGGAACGTAGTAATTTCAAAAAAATTCCTACGCACACGCAAGATCATGGTGATGCATAGCAACGAGAGGGGAGAGTGTGTCCACGTACCCTCATAGACCGAAAGCGGAAGCCTTAGCACAACGTGGTTGATGTAGTCATACGTCTTCATGATTTGATCGATCCAAGTACCGAACATACGGCACCTCCGAGTTCAGCACACATTCAGCTCGATGACGTCCCTCGAACTCCGACCCAGCCGAGCTTTGAGGGAGAGTTCCGTCAGCACGACGGCATGGTGACGATGATGATGTTCTACCGACGTAGGGCTTCACCTAAGCACCGCTATGATATGATCGAGGTGGACTATGGTGGAGGGGGGCACCGCACATGGCTAAGAGATCAATGATCAATTGTTGTGTCTATGGGGTGCCCCCTGCCCCCGTATATAAAGGAGCAAGGGGGTAGAGGCGGCCGGCCAGGAGGAGGTGCGCCAGGAGGAGTCCTACTCCCACCGGGAGTAGGACTCCCTCCCTTCCTTGTTGGATTAGGAGAAGGGGGCAGGAGGAGGGAGAGAGGAAGGAAATGGGGGTGCTGAAGGAAATATGCCCTAGAGGCAATAATAAAGTTATTATTTATTTCCTTATATCATGATAAATGTTTATTATTCATGCTAGAATTGTATTAACCGGAAACATAATACATGTGTGAATACATAGACAAACATATAGTCACTAGTATGCCTCTACTTGACTAGCTCATTAATCAAAGATGGTTATGTTTCCTAACCATAGACATGTGTTGTCATTTGATTAATGGGATCACATCATTAGGAGAATGGTGTGATTGACATGACCCATTCCGTTAGCCTAGCACTTGATCGTTTAGTATATTGCTATTGTTTTCTTCATGACTTATACATGTTCCTGTAACTATGAGATTATGCAACTCCCGTTTACGGAGGAACACTTTGGTGCTACCAAACGTCACAACGTAATCGGGTGATTATAAAGGAGTACTACAGGTGTCTCCAAAGGTACATGTTGGGTTGGCGTATTTCGAGATTAGGTTTTGTCACTCCGATTGTCGGAGAGGTATCTCTAGGCCTTCTCGGTAATACACATCACATAAGCCTTGCAAGCATTGCAACTAAATAAGTTAGTTGTGAGATGATGTATTACGGAACGAGTAAAGAGACTTGCGATAGCGAGATTGAACTAGGTATTGGATACCGACGATCGAATCTCGGGCAAGTAACATACCGATGACAAAGGGAACAACGTATGTTGTTATGCGGTTTGACCGATAAAGATCTTGAAGAATATGAAGGAAACAAAAAGGGCATACATGTTCCGCTATGGGTTATTGACCCAGAATATTTCTACGTCATGTCAACATAGTTCTCGAACCCGTAGGGTCCGCACGCTTAACGTTACGATGACAGTTTATTATGAGTTCAAAAGTTTTGATGTACCGAAGTTTGTTCGGAGTCCCGGATGTGATCACGGACATGACGAGGAGTCACGAAATGGTCGAGACATAAAGATTGATATATTGAAAGCCTATATTTGGATATCGGAATGGTTCCGGATGAAATCGGGAATTTTCTAACACCGGGGTTACGGAACCTCCCGGGGATGTTGGTCCTTAATGGGCCATAAGGGAGAAGAGGAGGGCCGGCCAGGGCAGGCCGCGCCCCTCCCCTAGTCCGAATAGGACAAGGAGAGGGTGGCGCCTCTTTCCCCTCCCCCCTTTCCTTCTCCAACAAGGCAAGAGGGGGGAGTCCTACTCCCGGTGGGAGTAGGACTCCTCCAGGCGCACCCTAGGAGGGCCGGCCGCACCTCCCCCTCCCGCCTTTATATACGGGGGCAGGGGGGCACCCCATGACACACAAGTTGATCTACGTGATCGTTCCTTAGCCGCAGCGGTGCCCCCTCCACCATATTCCACCTCGGTCATATCGTCATGAAGCTTAGGCGAAGCCTGGCCCGGTGAAGCATCATCATCGTCACCATGCCGTCGTCTTGTGGAACTCATCCCCGACACTTTGCTTTGGATCGGAGTCAGGGATCGTCATCGAGCTGAGCGTGTCTTGAACTCGGAGGTGCCGTGCATTCGGTACTTGGATCGGTCGGATCGTGAAGACGTACGACTACATCAACCGCATTGTTATAACGCTTCCGCTTACGGTCTACGAGGGTACGTGGACATACACTCTCCTCTCTCGTTGCTATGCCATCACCATGATCTTGCATGAGCGTAGGAATTTTTTTGAAATTACTGCGTTCCCCAACAGGTGCCGCCCCCCTCCTTGTCCAATTCGGACTAGAGGGGGAGGGGCTCACGGCCTGCCCTGGCCGCCCCTCCTCTTCTCCATTAAGGCCCATGTAGGCCCATTAAACCCCCGGGGGGGTCCGGTAACCCCCCGGTACTCCGGTATATATCCGATAACCCCCGGAACCATTCCGTTGTCCGAATATAGTCGTCCAATATATCAATCTTCATGTCTCGACCATTTAGAGACTCCTCGTCATGTCCGTGTTCACCTCCGGGACTCCGAACTATCTTCGGTACATCAAAACACATAAACTCATAATATAACTGTCATCAAACTTTAAGCGTGTGGACCCTACGGGTTCGAGAACTATGTAGACATGACCGAGACACGTCTCCGGTCAATAACCAATAGCGGAACCTGGATGCTCATATTGGCTCCCACATATTCTATGAAGATCTTTATCGGTCAAACCGCATAACAACATATGTTGTTCCCTTTGTCATCGGTATGTTACTTGCCCGAGATTCGATCGTCGATATCTCAATATCGTTACCGGCAAGTCTCTCTACTCGTTCCGTAATACATCATCCCGCAACTAACTCATTAGTTGCAATGCTTGCAAGGCTTAAGTGATGTGCATTACCAAGTGGGCCCAGAGATACCTCTCCGACAATCGGAGTGACAAATCCTAATCTCGAAATACGCCAACCCAACAAGTACCTTTGGAGACACCTGTAGAGCACCTTTATAATCACCCAGTTACGTTGTGATGTTTGGAAGCACACAAAGTGTTCCTCCGGTAAACGGGAGTTGCATAATCTCATAGTCATAGGAACATGTATAAGTCATGAAGAAAGCAATAGCAACACACCAAACGATCGAGTGCTAAACTAACGGAATGGGTCAAGTCAATCACATCATTCTCCTAATGATGTGATCCCGTTAATCAAATGACAACTCATGTCAATGGCTAGGAAACATAACCATCTTTGATCAACGAGCTAGTCAAGTAGAGGCATACTAGTGACACTCTGTTTGTCTATGTATTCACACAAGTATTATGTTTCCGGTTAATACAATTCTAGCATGAATAATAAACATTTATCATGATATAAGGAAATAAATAATAATTTTATTATTGCCTCTAGGGCATATTTCCTTCACTTTCTTATTGTGAAAGTCTGTTGCGCCCATCAGATTCCAAAATATAATTAGCTATGGAATAATAAGATAGAATGAGGAAAATTTTAGAAATAAATTAGCAACCACACATTTGATCAAGCCAAGGGCACATGATTTTTCGACTGATATAATCCTTCTAATAAGTTGAGAAAGTGAACATTTAAAACTGGACGAAGTACTATAGAAACAAGCCAACTATCATAAAAGCGTACATGGAGAAGCAATCAATCGGTTGTTCTCATGCAAACTGAAGTAGTATGCAGATCCACTTCACTAGCTACTATTACGAGATGGCCAAGTCTTTGTTAATCAGATAACATGATCAATGCTAGGAGGACGTTAGCTAAGAAACGTAGTATATCAAAGAAAACGGGGATAATCTTACCTGAACCTCTTGCGACGACAACGCCTTGACAGATATGGAGAATCTCTGTTGGGGTGGGGAAGCCCATGTATTCCTCGATGGGGTGTAGTCTGGAGCCGATGGCATGCGCGGTAGCCACTGAGCCTCACCTAGCATCATGGGTGTCGCCACCGTAGGCGTCACGGATCGGCGCGCATGAGTGGAGGTCGTTGAACGCGCTGGCATCATGCACGCGACGTGGGATGACGACTTACAATAATGTGAGGCAGAGGGGCTTCCAGGCATGCAAGGCTGGGTGTGCGATCGAAGGAGCGGAGGAGACGACGTGGGATGGTTGGTGTGTGATTTTAGTGGCTAAAGGAAACCGGGGAGGCAGAAGAAAGGTAAAAAACAAAACAATTCAAAAAAAAACACATGGGAGAGAAAAATCAGTGTGGGGAAGGAGGGTGGGAGGCGGGGCCATACCTAGGTGGAGATCTGACATTAAGATGAAGTGAAACAGGAACACTATAGGATAGTAAAAGTAGGTCTAGAGGGAGTGATTAGAGTACTTGACAATTAAAAACCTAGCCTTTCCCAATTTTAGTTCTTGGCAGATTTTAGCAGTTCTATCAAGTCTACAAACACCTTACATGTGCAAGTCTAATAGAGTAGCAGTGGAAAGTAAAGGCTTTGCATATGAAAGTAGGTAGAGGAAGGGTTTGGATATATTCAAACGCAATGGAGACACGAAGATTTTACGATGGTTCCGGTAGGTGGTGCTATCATATATCCACGTTGATGCAGGCTTCAATCCAAAAAGGATAATGGCTGTGAGAGTCCATGAAGGGTGCACGAAGAAGCAACCTTGCCTATTCCACCATGGCTTGCGCCCACGAAGGATAAGCCTCACTTGGGTAGATCTTCATGAAGTAGACGATCTCCTTGCCTTACAAACTCTTGGTTTACTCCACAAGATTTGGAGGCTCCCAAGTGACACCTAACCAATCTAGGAGACACCACTCTCAAAAAGGTAATAGATGTTGTTGTTGACGATTAACTCCTTGCTCTTGTGCTTCAAAATATAGTCTCCTTAACACTCAAACACTCTCTCGCAAATTTTGGCTATGTGGTAGGAGAGGGGTTTGGGTGGAAACCGATTGGGAAGCTCGAGATCAATGTTCTATGGTTGGGGTGGAATCCCTTTGATCTCAACACAAGACTAGGTGGTTCTCTCTCAGGAAATGAATGGGAAGTGTAAGCTTTGAACTAGTTGCTCTATGAGAGTTGGTGGATGGGTGGGGGAGGGGGTATATATAGCCATCACCAAAAAATCCAACTATTACACACCTTTATGCACACTTCGGTGGGCCCGGGTGAAACCACTCGGTGAGACCTATCTGTGGAAAAGGTTTGAACTTTAGGCTTTTCGGTGAGACCGGATAAAACCTCACGGTGGGATCGATCAAGCTGACCTAAGCACTTTGCACACTTCAGTGTCACTGATTGAAACCGTTCAAAAATTCCGAGTCAATTTGAATTTGTAACAGAGGGTTGACACGTGCTCTTCGGTGGGACCATAGGGCCAACTCAGTGAAACCGAGATGCTAGGGTTTAGGCAGTGCCTATGTCAAGTGTATATCGGTGAGTCTGGTTGTAAGAATTTGAGCAGTTAGACCATCATCGAAATCTCACCCCCTTTTGTTAGTATTGGTTTTCCTATGGTCTCAATGTGATCTTGGATTACTTAAATGGAAATGGAGATTGTGGAGCTTTGTCAATGCTTGTCCTTAGCATTTTGAGGGGTCCACATTCACATCCAGTTGTTATACCTAGATTGAACTTTCCCGAAATATTCTTTGAGTAGGCATTAGCTCAATGATGTATATGTTGTGATGAATTACCAAAACCACCTAGGGATTAGATGCACTCTCAAACACTACTCTTTTTTAGATAGGAAAGAAAGCTCTTGATGACCGAAGTAGCACTAATGTAAAATATGTGTCAGCCTAATTGGGCTATGACAGAAAAAAAATCACCACTCATGTATGCTTGGTATAAATGATGGCATGTAAACAATCAATAAGGTTACTAGAAATGATAAAAATATACCTGTAGATCTAATCAAGTTGTCCTACTTGCGTTGGGTGCCTGTGTAGTTTATTAATCTTGACAATTATATTGACATTGTAAGCAAGATCTGGCCTTGGATGAACATTTTGAATTAACATTTAAGCAAGATCATGTTTATATAAGAGCATCTCATATTGATATGCTCCGGGGAGCAAACACACCTGCATGTGATAGATAGTTTCTTGTTGACAAATAAATGTGTATTCAGAAGTACAATAGTTTGTATTCTGTCTTGGATTCCAAAATTTTCTTACTTGACTGAATATGTCAAATGAAGTGATGAATGTGTTTTCTTATTGAACCATATGCTCTCAGATTTAGCAATGTCCATCTGTTTGGAACATATTGTTGCCTAGAACACTAAAGAATCTCGGAATTGCAATTTCCTTTTAGTTTTAATATTTTCCCGTGAAAAGGTTAGCACCTTCTTATTGGGGAAGTCCTTTGCACCCATAAGATTCCAAAATATAATTATCCATGGAGTAATAAGATAAAACAAGGAAAACTTTAAATATAAATTAGCAAACACACATTTAATCAAACAAAGGGTGCATGATTTCTTTGATTAGTGCAAACCTTCCAATAATAAGTTGATAAAGTAAACATTTAAAACTAGACAAAGTACTATAGAAAGACATGGACAAACAATCAAGTAGTTGTTCTCATGCAAACTGATGTAGTGTATATATCAGCTACTATTACGAGATGGTCAAGTCTGTGTTAACCAGACGATCATGATCCATGCTAGCAGGACATTAGCTAAGAAACATAGTATATCAAAGAAAATGGGGATGATCTTACCGGGACCTCTTGCGATGATGACGCCTTGACACAGATGATATGAAGAATCCCGCAGGGGTGGGGAAGCCCATGTATCCTTGATGAGGGCGTCGTTTGGAGCTGTCGGCGTGCGTGGTTGCAGCCGAGAGTGACCTAACGTCATCGACATCGCCATCGCAGACGTCACAGTTTGGCGTGCGTGAGTGGAGGCCGACGAACATGCTGGTGTCGTGTACGAGACGTAGGATGGTGACTTTACAAGCGCGTGAGGCGGGCTGGCGTCCAAGCACCGGAGAGATGGCGTTGGATGATTTTAGGGACGAAAGGAAATCGGGAAGGCATAAGCAGAAAGAAGGAAATAAAAAAAGCAAATAACCAAAACAAGTTAGGAAAATAATCAGGTGGGAGGAAAAAATAGGTGTGGGGAAGAAGGGTGGGAGGAGGGGAGTACCTAGGTGGAGGTGAGACAAAAGATGAAGCGACATGGGAACACTACCCTATTTTTTTCAAGATAGGGGAGAGGAGATGTTCATGTTTTAAAAAATTGTCCTATTTTTCTTCAATATGTTTTTTATTTCCATTTTTGTTCAAAAATCTAATACAAGGCAAACAATTCTTTAATGAACGATGATGTTTTTAATATACGCTGAACATGTTTTTAATACACAATGAGCTTTTCCATAATACACAGTGATATTTTTTAATATACGACCAACATTTTTTTCTGCAAACACTGAACTTTTTTTTTCAAATTCATGATAATTTTATGAAATTTGTAACATTTTTTAAAATGTCAAACACTTTTCAAAATTGTGAACATTTACTTTAATTCGGAACAATTTCTTGAAATCCAGGATCATTTTTAAAATTCACTATACGGTTTTCTTGAAATCGCGAACATTTCTTTTTAAAATTTGGAACATCTTTCAAAAATGGAAAAAGAAAAGAAGAAAGGAACTGAAAAGAAACTCGCGTCAGAGTTGGGCCGGGCCATTGGCGCCCGCTTCAGCGTCGCCTGCGCTGTCGAACAGGAAGGAGATAGGACCTCGCCTCGCCACTGGTAACGGGCTAACCCATAGCCAGGCCCCACGACCTTCACCCTCCCCCGCCTGCCCCTCTCCGGCGACCAGCACCGCGCCGGCCGCCGCCGCCTCCTCCTCCCCGTCTTCCCCGCCACCCAGCGCGTCGCCACCAGGCACCGCCGGCGCCGCCCCAAGCCGCGCCCAGGCGGGAAGGGAGCGGCACATCGAGCCGCATCTCCCCCCAAACCGCGGCCCGCGACGAGAGGAGCTCCTGCATCCCGCCGGCTCCGCCCCACCCTCCCCCGGTCGCCGCCCTCCGGTGCCACGCCAAGGCAGGGTAGGTAAACCCTCTCCCCTCCCGCGACTCCCCGCCCTCCAGTGCTCGATTCCTCCGCCTCTCGCTCTAAGCGTGGAAACCCTAGGTTGATTAATTAATTAACTGACGGAGGGCGATTGGCTTGAGGGTTCGAGGGGATTAAGGCGTGTGGGAGGGGATTGACGCGTGAGTGAATTTCGTCTGTGAGATCCCTAGTTTCTGTTCGATGTGCGGATGGATTTCTGAATAGGAACGATGCGTGCTTTTGAATCGAGGGTAGCATGTAGCCAAGTTGAATAGTCTTGCTATTGAAAAAGAGAACGATGCTCCCGTTCATGCGGAGGAGAGGGCGAGCGTGTGCTCTGTTAGGTACCCTTGATTCTCCCGTAGTTCCAGCGTGAAGGAATTCGTCACTTGTGCATATCTTGTTGTTGCATGACTCTGTGGTTGCTAGCAATCACAATTAGGGATCAGTTTCTTGGCTTATTATTGACAATACATTTCTGAACTTGTGATGAATGGTGGCCTGAAATTCTCTGGAACAAACCTTTTTTTGAACCCTAACTGGAACAAATGCCATCATCCTTTTGTTGGTGTAAATACATAAAACAGTAGTGAGTTTCTCACTTTCGCTTGCTACAAGTTTGTGTTAGTTCACCATGTATTGATTATCAAATGCAATAAAAGGAATTCTCGCCAAATCAAATTAAAACATGTTTATTTCATTAGTTTGGTACTCACAAATTTTATGGTCTGATACAGATCTTGTATTCTCCATTTATCAAATCAAGAAGAGTTGTTAGATTCGCTAACCGGTTCCACAGTTTATTATTACCTGCAGGAAAGGTGGAAGTCTTCTACGGCTGGATCAATATTGAACCTGATAGCTGCTACTGCTGACGAATATCAGAGAATCATGAAAGATCCTCAGCAGCACCGTAAATCAACCGATACAGAAGCAAATGGCAAACTTGGTGTTAATAAGATGCATTGCCTGAAGCCAGGCAAATATACCCACAAATCACCAGGTGATGCGTTGGTGCCCTGTTCTTAATTTCTTTTAGTACTGCATTTGCACTGAACTACATATCAGGTGAATCAACAACTGAAGTCAAAAAATAAATGCTCGTTAGGAGCTATATTTGAACTGTAACGACCATATGTCCCTGTCAGGTTCTTAACCATATTATTTTTCAGGCAATGTTGGGGCTAAATGCAGAACAGGAGATGGTCAATCGTTTACTGGCAGTAAGATTGCATTGAAGGGTGGTAGCTCTATGGAAGTACCATTTCTCAACTTGACAAACGTGTCTGCTCAACCACCAAATTATTCTGGAAAAATGAAGCTTCAGTTTTTTCCAATAGATAAGGCAATTCAAGAGGTTCTACAGCAGGTGATTATCTCAGTCTTTGCAAGAGAGATTCATATAAGTACTGCATATGATGTCCTTTCAAGCTCACATTTCTCGCCTTCTTTTGGTTTATCCCACCACTTATGTATCAGGAGAAACACAATCCTTACCTGGAGTTGACTTTGGCTCATCGAAAGAAGATGTCCTCTATTGTGCAACATCTGAACACAAAATGGGGTCGTTCTAGTTGTGCAAAAGGCGACCTCATGCTCTTCCCATACAGTGCTACACCAGATAGCATAGCCAGCAGTAAAAAATGGACTCTTCATGATTCTTGCACTGCTGCTGATGTTTATGTTGCTGTTGGCAGCCCTTCAACATTCCGTTTAAGGTTCAATTTCTTTCCCAGAAATGGTTACCTTCATTGTGATATACATATATAGATGGCTCTTTTTTTAATACTCACTAGATTAATTCAAGGTACTTTCAGATTATCATGATTTTGTATTTATTAGCAACATTTCATAGAAGAAATTAGCATTGATCGTTCAGTTTTGGAAGACTTGTCATGCCAAACAGCATGCTATGAGAATCAAGGGAATACAAAAAGAAAAAGCTAATTATCATTTGCTTACTTTAGGTATGGTTGGTTCAAGCCTAATTTGAAGCAACAAATCAGCGAAGCATCCTTGGCACCAGTGCACACTTCAGAAAAGACTTTGGGCGACAAACCTTCAGATCCTTTTGAGTTTCCAAGTAAATTTACCAGTCCATCCGTTGAGTGTAACACAGAACAGGCTGTGGCGGTGAGTATGCAATTTCATGTGTTTCTGGCAACAATGATGTCATTTGTACTTGAGAAGACTTTGACCCTCTTTGTATGTTTCCAAATTTATATAGGATAACCAAAGCAAAGTGACACCGCTTTCATGGATTGACAGCATATCCAATATCAGTTTTGGAGCACTGCTATCGCAAGCCGTGCCCTCTCAAGACAGCAAACAACCGCCTTTGCAAAATAGCTCGATTTTCCAGCAGCAGATTCCTGCCACGTGCGATTCATTCGATGCTGCTATTGCTTCCTTGATTGCTCGCCAGCAAACAAGTAGCCAGCCAAAGGTGTCAAATCCATCCCCTTGGGAAGCAGATGAAACCTGTCATGCATTCCCTCCTCCCCGGAATCAAAATTTAGCCAGGATGCCCTCTTGCGGTCCTGGCAACAGCAGTGCTATTACCTCAACTATCCTTGGTGCAATTGCTGAATCCGGTACAGATGGCGACCAGCAACACTGGCTACCAGGTAGCTGCTGATGTTCCCTTGCTCTACTAGCGCTGTGTTTTCCACCCAACGCAGGGGTATATATGTGTTGCACTGTTGCTTATCAGCAGCCTTTTCCTTGTGCAGCGCTCTACCGAAGGCACGAAAGAGGGACCAAGGCCCCCTCAGATACCACCAGGCCTGGGCAATAATGATGATAATGTGAAGCCTGATGTGTCGTCGATGGTACCATTTAGATTTAGGGCCTTATAACAGACAAACATCGATATCTTTGAGATGCTTTGCTTTGCTTTCTTTTCCACGTAATTGTTGATAGGGTTTTTTATATATGGTTTACTTTCAGCCTGAATCCACCACCGGTGATGGTTCATTTTACTCTAGTCTTTTGAGTGGAACCGACGGTTTGGGCCTAAGCGGTTTGCTACCAAACAGCTTGGATGCATTGCCAAAGCTGCCCGTTTCGTAAGGCTTGGAAGTTTTATATGCAAGATCTGAAGTAGTTACAGATCCTGTAAAGATAGATCATCGTGCTGCTTCAGTCGGAATTGATTACTTCGGGCTTACGGAAGCCGATTGTGCAGATAGATAATCAGCCAACGACACATGTTAGTCGCATAAACTATTTTGTTTTCTTACTGGTCGCTACTTGCGATTTTCAAAACTGTCCATGATCTGCTTGGTTACTCAACATTTTCTCTGCGTTCTGTGTTACTTCCACCGAATGACATATGCTCGATATATGTTCAGATTCAGATATGCTGCACGCATGACCGGCTAGAAGTCCGTGGGTGTTCTGAAGCTCTGGTTTCTGACCAACGGAGTTTATTTTTTGTTATTCATCATGGTTTGACTTCATGACCAATCAAGTTTTTAGCAAAAACCATGGTCAATTAAGTTTGCGTTGTTGTCAACTCTGACGGCGAAACAAGGGAGCTTGTCTGGGAGGGACAGACTATTTCCTGGTTTGCTCTCTACTTTGTTGAAGCGCACAAAACACCTCCAATTTTGTTGAAGTTTTGTCTCTGAAAATTATGCCACCTTCCTACGAGCGGATGGTAATTAAAATTCTTCAACTTGTTATGGTTTAGCTTGAGCCATGTTGCGAAAACTTCCACGAAGTTGCTTCGTTTGAAATCATTTATAATAAAATGACTGGAATTTTCAGAGTCATGCGATGGTGATATTGTAACCTGACAAAATAAATAAATAAATAGGAGTATCATATCTCTATATTTATTTAAAGTGGATAATAAACATATGTGTGGTGGATACATGAACACAGACGCACGTGGAATTTGGAATCTTTTTATCATCTATGAGGTGAGCAAAATTTACCCAGGTTTGTTTATTCTTCTTACCGACATTATGACTTTTTCATCGAATTACAAATATCATGATCATATCAAATCTCATCCGAGAAACCCTCCGGCTGACCCAACTCTCCACACCCAATTGGAAAACCAACATTTTGTACTATTACCTCGGTCCTAAATTACTTGTCTTGGATTTTTCTAAATACGAATGTGACTACTCGAAACCTACGAGGTTTAGTCTAAAAGAAGTTTCGCCTGATTCGGACTCGCTTATTAAAGATCAGAGAAGCGAATGCCTCTCGTAATTGATTGAAAAGTGCTCGCCTCTAGTTCCGGCAGATGCCTTTCATGTACCATCCGTGGAGGAAGTAGTGGGTTAGGCAGTTTTAGCCTTTTAAGGTCTGCTCACCTGCGGTTTCCGCACAAGAGTTGTGCAACAAAACCTGTCGGACCAAGGCCTTATGTTACAAAAAAGAAAAAAAAAACTACAGAGGGCGCGTGTGTGAGAGAGAAGGCCGTGGTGCTGCCGTGCGGAGCCCAGCCCAGAGAAGCCCGGCCCAGCAACCCAAGCGAGAGCCCAGCCTATAAACACGCAACCCTCAGTGCCCACCCCACCCTCTCTCCCCAAACCCTCGCCCCTCCCCTCCCCTCCTCCCCGCCGCCGCCGCCAAGCAACCCTCACCCCCACCACCGGCCGGCGAAGATGAAGACGATCCTGGCGTCGGAGACGATGGAGATCCCGGAGGAGGTGACGTTGAAGGTGTCGGCGAAGATGATCTCGGTGACGGGGCCGCGGGGCACGCTGACCCGCAACTTCAAGCACCTCAACCTCGACTTCCAGCTGCAGGAGGGCGGGCGGAAGCTCAAGGTGGACGCCTGGTTCGGCACCCGCAAGACCATGGCCGCCATCCGCACCGCCATCTCCCACGTCCAGAACCTCATCACCGGCGTCACCAAGGGCTTCCGCTACAAGATGCGCTTCGTCTACGCCCACTTCCCCATCAACGCCTCCATCACCGCCGCCAACCGCGGCATCGAGATCAGGAACTTCCTCGGCGAGAAGAAGGTAGCCGCTGCTTTTCTTTGACCGACCTTTGTTGATCTCTGCGGATTTGGTGCGCGGATCTCGCTTTCTCCATGTGATTGACTGGTTTCTGGCTTGGTTGCAGGTGAGGAAGGTGGACATGCTCGACGGGGTCACCATCCTGCGGTCCGAGAAGGTCAAGGATGAGATCGTCCTCGACGGCAACGACATCGAGCTCGTCTCCCGCTCCGCCGCCCTCATCAACCAGGTGAATCAAACAAACAGGATCCAGACCCTGTCTTTTTGTTCATGTGCATAATGATGCTGGCTGACTAATTTGGTTGATGTGATGCAAACGACCATGGATCATGTCTGCTTATGCTCCTTGGTGAAACTAGTATGATAGACGTGCGCTGAAATCATTGCAGTGCTTTAGATGTTGGATGTCTGAGTGTTCTTCGTCTGTGATGCATATAGCATGTGCTGTTCAACATGATGCAAATAGGACTACTTTTGTTGTTTGTTGAGCGTTGTAATGCATGTTTTGATGCTAGTGCACACCCCATTATTGGTCGTTTGATTCACAGCCGCTGTCTGTCGGGTTTCTACTGTTATTAGGTAGTGGTTAAATCATACCTGTCCATTTGTTTGTAATGATGTGAAGAAGAAACTATGATAATCTGCCTGAATGAAATGCATCCAGTAGCAGTTAAAAGCTTTAGTCAGATGTCCCATCTGATCGATTTTGGTATAAATTGGTGGGAATGGACTTACCTGAGGCAACATGTGCTTATTGACCCAGTTCATGAGTTAGGGTTTCTTTTGTAGCGCACAGATTTTACCGGTTGTTTCATGGTATCATAATAACCAAAATGATGTTTGCTGTGTGCAAGGTGATTGCATGTCTTGTTATCAGTTTATATGTGCAACAATGGCTTTCCCTTCCATTTTGGTTCCTGTAGCAGTGCATTTGTTCTGTTCCACTTGAATTATACAAGCAATTATCATCTTTGGACGGCTGCTGAGACATGCATTGCTATTTCACAGCTGTTTGCAGCGATCTATTCATCTGACTTGCACAGCACATTTTCAATCCTCTATTCATACTACCAAGTACTAACGCAAGTTCTCATTTCCTTTGCTGCTGCGCAGAAATGCCACGTCAAGAACAAGGATATCAGGAAGTTCTTGGACGGTATCTACGTCAGCGATAAGGGCGCCATCAAGGAGGAGTAGAGAGCCAGAAACCGTCCCACCAGAAGCCGTGTTTCTGCCTGCCGTGTTTGTTTCATCGTGTTTGTGTCTGTCTGTCGTCGTCTTGATTTTGAACTTTCTCTAGACTGAATTTTGTAGTGGAGTTAAATTAGGGATGTGCCATGGAACATGCTATCTTTATTATTATCATGCATATTGTCGCTGCCGCGAGAATCGGTACGACGCTTATCTACCCCTAAAGGCTGAAGACTTGGAAGAAGTATTTGAGGTTAAAACAGGACATGGATGTGCTCTACCGTTAAATGATTTGGTTATGCATCTACATTGCACGCTTTGCTGCCCAAGGCAGGACTCAGCTGGATGAGTTTGTTCATTTTATCCAAAATTTGTTGCATTCGTTATATTTCCCCCAGTTGAAGGAACAGGCAGGGGTGGCCATGGGTGAACTAGACAAGCTTCCCTGGCCACTCCATGAAAAAGTTATTTGGGGGTCATTTGGTTTGGAGAATTTCATAACCTAGGAATTTTGAGTCGCCTCATTTCTACGCGCAAAATGTGTAATTTCCTTCAAAAACACAGGAAGTGAATAGTATGCCTATGAAATTCCTGTCCACGTTTGCTACAAACTGAACACATCTATAGGAATTTTTTCTTTGAGATCCGTGTTTCCTATGAAAACCCTCTAAATCGAATAGGCCCTAAACGAAGGAGTTCATAAAAAAAAATGCTGCTGTATGATGGCGTGATTCACCATACATACATAAAAATATGTCATGTACTCATCATCGTGCGAAGAAGCTGTTTTTCAACGATTCCTGACCCAGGAGTTGGTGGGCAAATGAATAATGCACCGCACCTTGAGAGGCTGGTTGAATATTTCCGTTTTCTTTTGGGTTTACACATTGGAGTCTGAACACCTTGAGATGCCTACACTAATATATTTCACATTGACATACTAGGCAATGACTGTTGTACCGAACAAGTAAACAAACCGCCGGCTAGGGAGGGCATCTTTAGTCGCTTATTAGGCTTTCTGTCGTGAAGCTCTTCAAGTCTTTTTCTGGACTCGTTCTAGCCTACGAGGCGCCTACGGTACAATCCCAATGTTCACCGACTCGGATCGGTTGGATGTTTCACATGAATAGGGTGTGCGTGCATGGCCATCTCAATCATCAGAGGGCTGAAACTTCTCACGCCGTCTTCCCCCTTTTCCCAAACAAAACCACCCTAAGAGCAATTCTAGCAGACCTCGCATCCCCGCCCTGGCCCGCAAATTTTTTTACGGGGCGCGGCAAATCTTCTCCCCCAACCTCTATCTTCACGGGTTGGGAGGCCGATCCGAGCTGAACCCCTATCCGGCGCGAGATCTGGCGCGAGGGACATTTCCGCGCGCCCTTTCCCGCTCCCCGCACCCTCTGCCACCATTGCCCCCCCCCCCCTCCGCAAGCTCCGGTTCCTCCTCTTCGGCCGTTCCTCGCCGCCATGGACGCCCTCGTGCTGTCCCCCGTCACCGTCGAGGTCGCGCATGCTCCTTCCCCTCAGGCGGATCTCGTCGCCGGCCATGTTGCCCCCGCCGCCGTCGCCCAAGCACACGCCGCCGCCGCAAGCGGCAGGCAACGTGGTCGTCAGGCGGAATCCGCCGCCCCACCGCGATAGCCGCTGGCGCCAACGCCGCAGTGTGATCCCGGCCGGCGGCGGAGAATGCCGGCAAGACCGCGGGCGTAAAGCGGAGGAAGGTTCCGGCTAAAAGGAAGCCCCCCCTTCTTCAACCTCTCACTCCACCCCCCGCAAGGAGGTGCTCCGGCGATGCCGTTCAACGGTGCCGCTCCCCCCGCAACCTCTCACCCTATGTCAAACGTGAGATTTGCAGTTTTATGTTTGCGGGTCTTCGCGGTGGTGCCTGAGTAGAACCTGCAGAAGCCGACCCGTAAAAAAGCATATTCAGCGAATATACTTTTTTACAGATCCGTTTGGGGGGGTCTGCATCTGTGCCAGCCTGCGCCGGTCCGTAAAAGTGGTTTTGCGCGAACTGCAAACGAGTTTTGCGGGCCGGCGGGATGCGGGGGTCTGCTAGAGTTGCTCTAAGACCACTGATTCGTATCTTGGCGTCGATTGGCAGTAAAATTTGCAGGTGTGTTTTACACGTCACGGTGATTTGCCGTATAGAATTTACATGGTTGCCGTTTCGCTTAACATGGAAAACGGAAAAAATCATTTTATTTTATTGAAAGGAGAATAATAATGAAGAAAGAAAGAGAAAGGGAGAAAAAGCTCCCAAAATAGTACTACTACTAATAGATAAGTACAGTAGTAAATAATAAGTCGACGGTTACTCCCCCTCAAAAAAAAAAAAAAAGTCGACGGTTACTTGGTCACCATCGAGCTCGAAGCAGAGCCACGCAACTCCAGACGACTCCCCCCCTCCCCCCCCCCCCCCCCCCGCGCTCGCCGCCGTCGCCGTCGCGCCGCCATGCTCCAGCCCCGAAGCTGCGCCCCCGCCCGCCTCCTCCTCTCTTCTCCCGCGACCTCCCCCCTACCCCCTCTCCACCGCCCCGTCCCCTCAGCGCCGCCCGCCGTCTCCCCGAACCCTAGCTCCGCCGGCGTCGGGGACGACCACCTCGTCGGCCTCACCAGGCCGCAGGCCCTCAAGCCCCGTGCCGTCCTCTTCCTCGCCCTCTCCACCGGCGGCGCCCCGTCCTCCGCCCCTGCGGCGCAGCAGCAGTAAACAGCCAGGTAAAACTGTATGCGCGGGGCATTTTTATTCAGTCTTTCTGTCGTATGGCATGAATTTGATTGAGGCCGTTTGGTTGTTGGAATGACTAATCTCTTGTGTATTAATCTTGCTGTTAAGTTAAGGAAATTAAACCGTGCCCGATTCGTCGCTAGGACAAGAATTTCTTGCAGTTAGGATTTGATTTGGCTGTATCCTTAACTCTTATTATAAGTTATACTATATGTATACAGAACCGGATCTCCACAAATCAGGAAAACCATGTAACAAATTAAAATCCTGCTTGCCAACTCTATCTAATCCGTGAAATATAGAAAATCTACTTCTCCAAAACCCAAGATTTCAGATACATGGGAAAACGAGGATTAGTTAGTTGTTTTTCTACCAACGCGACCTGCATATACTCGATCGTCAACTTTTTCTCTCTTCGCCCGTGTTTTCCTCAACAAACTCTTTGATGCGTGGGGGCCAAAAGTCTATCCAAACCAAACAAGGACCGTGATAAATTGGTGCTACGTTTTTTCTAGTCCAAACATCTTTTTTCATAAACTGGTTACGCACATAGCAATTGATAAAACTGATTTTACTATAAATTGGCTAAAACCCAGTTCTATAGAACCCTGTTGCTACCCAAACAACCACTTAGCTAGCTGCGAATGTGATAGGACAATAGTCGCTCTGCTTACCAACTATCACCGGCCACTCCTGCTTGGTTCCTCCCCAAGATCTTCATGGTCTCTCACATGCTAAGATGGTTGAAACTTAGATCTAGTCAAGTACTCCCTCTGTTCACTATTATTAGATGTTCCAACTTTTTTCTGAATCGGATGTATATAGACGCATTTTAGTTTGTTCATATTGAAATATCCAAAACATCTTGTATTTGTTAACGGATTGACTAGTACACAATAGCTAGCTCAGTTTATACTGTGACTTTATGCAATGCCAGCTCCCTTTACAAGTTTGATTGGAGTACAGTTTGACAAGGTAGGTAGCTATGGAGCTGCCTATAGGTGAACACCATGCTGATATTTGCCTTTTCTTTGGGGCCTTTTTGTAGATACAGAAAGTTGGAAACAAGTGCTCAAATGGGGGCATCTCTCAGCTTCCCCAGCAATGGGAAGCAAACGTTGGAGCATGGGGAAGCGTCGAAATCAGGTTCCTCGAAGAAGCTGCGCCCTAGTCATTACCACCCGAGGCTGATCCCGGACCTCCCGGATGAGATCTCCCTGCAAATCCTCGCGAGGATGCCAAGGGTGTGGTATCTTAGGAGCAAGAGGGTTTCACGGAGCTGGAAGGCCGCCATCACTGGCGTGGAGTTGTATCGGGTGAGGAAGGAGCTCTGTGTGGATGAAGAATGGATTTACATACTGAGCAAGGCAGGCAATGGCAAGCTGTCATGGCACGCTTTTGATCCACTTAGCAGCCGGTGGCAGAGGCTGCCACTCATGCCCGGGGTTGCTCGTGGGGGAAGCCGTTTAGGGGGTTTGCTGAGTGCTGGGATTAGGATCTCTGGTGTCATTAGAGGCTTGCTTGGCCAAGAGGATTGGTTAGACAAGATTCCCTTTTGTGCTTGCGCCGTTGGGACGGTCGATGGATGCCTCTATGTTCTGGGTGGGTTCTATAGAGCCACAGCAATCAAAAGCGTGTGGAAGTATGATCCAGCTGTAAATTTGTGGCAGGAAGTAAGCCCGATGGGCACCGCGCGTGCGTTTGGCAGGACGGGCCTGTTGAACAACAAGCTGTACGTTGTTGGCGGTGTCATCAGAGAAGAAACTGGATTGGCTCCGCTTCAATCTGCTGAAGTGTTCGACCCAGCCACAGGAATCTGGGCAGATGTGCCAAACATGCCCTTCTCTAAAGCGCACACTCTGCCGACTGCATTCCTGGCTGACTTACTGAAGCCGGTTGCTACAGGAATAGTCTCATTTGGAGGCAAGCTATATGTGCCTCAGAGCTTGTATTCCTGGCCGTTCTTTGTTGATGTTGGCGGGGAGGTGTTTGATCCCGTGACGGACTCATGGTCGGACATGCCTGTAGGCCTGAGCGAGGGTTGGCCTGGGAGGCAAGCCGGGACAAAATTAAGTGCTGTTGTGAATGGGGACCTATATGCTCTGGAGCCACCGACTTGTTCTGATGGAGGCAAGATAAAGATGTATGATCCTAAGGAGGATACATGGAAGGCTGTTGCTGGCCAGGTGCCCGTTGGTGACTTTGTGGAGTCGAAAAGTCCGTACTTGCTCGCAGGGCTTCTTGGGAAGCTCCATTTGGTCATCAAAGATATGAACAACATGATCAGCATCCTGCAAACGGACGCTCTAAAGCCTATGGATGCAACTGGCTCGACATGCCAAAACCCAGATGTCTCTTGGGAGCAAGGCGTCGATGTTTGGAGAATGGTGGGCTCAAAGAAATTTGCGGCTGCCGAACTTGTTAGCTGCCAGGCGCTCAGCATATGAAGCTTGGAGAAACCATACATACATTCTGCTCTGCTGTACGTACCCTGTGAATCATTGTGTCTTTTGTAAAGTAGATAACTTTCTATCATACATCGGATCAAGCCATGATGAACTTGTTGGGTTCACCTCAACAGCACATGTGAATGTGGATTAGAATGTAATCTTGCCAGCAGTGTACATGCAATCTGTGTTTATCCATATATGTAAGTAAATGTTTAGTTCTATCTACACCTATATATAATAACTTCACATTAGAGGGAAGAAATCATTGCTTTGACCATCTGAACATCATGCAACCTGCTGCTATTTTGGTACCTTTTTTTGTTCTGGTTTCTTAATGGAAAAGTAACCTGTTCCAGTTCTGAAATCATCATTACGAGCTGCATGCATATGTGTCTGTTTTCTGAACATGTTGGGTTCACCTTAACAGCACATCTGACTGAATGATATGGATTGGTAATGTAACCTTGCCAGCAATGTACACACGCAATCTGTGTGTGTTTACTCCAAATATGTAAGCAAATGTTTGGTTCTACTCCGTATATAACTTGGCATTTGATGGACAAATCATTGCTTTGGTTCAGTATATCACCATGAAAGATAGGTTGTTACAGGTTTTGACTATACATGTCTTGACACATTTGGGTCTGAATTCCTGAATTTGTTGGACTTTACTTGGTTGGGTTCTGGTAGGACGGAACTTAACTCCATACCTGCTATGTGTCGTCTGTTTTCTCTGAACCGAGACATGTTTGAGTTTACGCTGACTGAGATACAGTACCACCGGTAAACAAATTTCTGAAGCAAAAAAAAAAAAAAAGCTTTTGTGAACTAATAACGCTTGCAATTTTTTGGCTACGTTTGCAGATCTTGAGGCATGTGTGCGGTTGAAAGAAACACTGAAGAAATTTGACGGTCTACTTGCTGTGATATCATACTGGCAAGACGTTCTGAATGGAGTATGTACGAACATAATCCCTATGCAGAACAGGAAGCTTAAGCTGTACACGGGCAATTTGGAGCAGTGTGTCCAAGCACGATATGGACCGGAAGAGAACCAAATGAAGCAGTACAGTTGGGATAGAGCAAAGATAAGGCAGTCCCACAGAGAAGGTCACAAGGTACTGATATTCCGCTTGACCAACATCGGCAAGCTCCTTCCGCCCGTACTATACATACATACTGATATATGCAGTCAATTATACGTGTCACGAATTTTATCTATCTATCTATGTATAAAGTGGGGCCATATTATAAGAGATGGTAGAAGTCAATGAGTAGTGGAAAGTGTAGAACCATATTTAGGAGGCCAGGAAGTGGTACGAAATAGAAAACAAACAGAATGAATCAAAGCTAGAATAAACCAGTAACCATGCATTCTTGGGTCCTAGACATGGCAGGAGATGCATGGATGTGATGATAGATGTCTCACCTGATCATGTCACTCGTACATGAAGAAGATGAAGAAGGCCATGCTAAAGCCAAGGCGCTTGTGTGCGGACGCAGCATCATCAAGATTCTCATGCACATCTATATAGGAGTATCCAGCGCATTGTCGATCGTTTCGTTTTGGAAACGAACCGAAGGATGCGTGGATGGGATGGATGTGAATCTTGATGATGCCGCGCCCGCAAACACCCACCGCGTCATCGAAGTAAGCTAGCCTACCTACCTACACTGTAAGTGGTACTAGTAACACTAGAGCAGCTGACCAGGGTGATGATCCGAACAATCTTGGGAGTAGAAACATGCACTGATACAAGTAGCTAGCTAGCACCAGGAATGGATGCAACCATCTCAACAGACCATGAAAGCTATTGCTAATGAATGAGCATTACTAATCTCTCCCTCGGCTACAGCTGAGTATATATATATAGGAGGAATACTTAGTTAACTAGTGCACTGGAGCATGGTATGTATGTGGTCAGTGTCGCACCGAGATTGGCAAACCGACCAGGTGACGTGGGTGGGGCCCGCAAAGCGAGCGTGGCACCTGGCCCTGTCTAGCTACCAGCAGAAATATTCTGTCTATTAGTTCATTTTTGATGAAAAAATATTAATAATTTAATATCAAGAAGGTACTTATTAGTTACGTCTCTCTTTTTTTTGACACCTGACTAGTCTCTGCAATGCCTTGGACAACAGAAAGTAACCATACTGAATACTAGGAACCTAGTTATGTCGGCAGGGGATACAATACACGTACTGAGTACTTGAAACGTCGTGCCATTTTATTTGTAAGTACATAATATATATACACTTGTAGTACAGCATTTGGCGCTGTCCCAAAAATTCGGGTCTGCGACTGCACGGCATCCTAATGGTATTGCCCTTTTGGGGCTACTTGCGTGAGCTTAGCTTAATTTGGAAATGTCGGTCGCTTGGTGCAGAGAGAGAATACATTGAAACCTAGCTTAATTTGGAATGATAGATGTCTCACCTGGTCATGTCATGTATGAAGATGATGAAGAAGGCAATGCCAAGGGCCAAGGCCAAGGCGCCTGTGTGCAGATGCAGCATCGATCAACGCATTGTGGATCGTTTCGTTTTTTGGAAACGAACCGAATGATGCCTGTATGGGATGGATGTGAATCTTGATGGCGCCACACCCGCAAACACCCACCATCAAGTAACCTAACCTACCCCACACTGTACCGTAAGTAGTAACACTAGAGTAATACCAGGGCGATGATCCAAACAATCTTGGGAGTACTCTCCGGTCCTTTTACTCCGCGTATTACATTTGTGTCAAACCTTACAAAGTATAGAACATCCATAATACCAAGTATATCTCTATATATATACTATGAAACCACATTTCAGTGAATCTAACAGTATTGATTTAGCATTGTGAATGTTAATACTTTTTTTCTATAAGTTTAGCCAAAATAGACATACTTTGACTGGACAAAGTTTATATGCAGACTAAAAAGGGCTGGAGGGAGTACAAACAAGCACTGATACAACTAGCTAGCTAGCTGCTAGTCCCCATCCATCAAGAATGGATGCAACCATCTCAACGGATTATGAAAGCTATTGCTAATCTCTCCCTCGGCTCTAGCTAAGTATATATAGGAGTAGTAATTAGCGGTATGTGGTCGGTGTATTATCTGGTTCACCGAATACGTACCTAGTTATGTCGGCAGGCGTCACAATAACTGTAGTGAGTACTTGAAAATTTGTGCCTTTCATTTATTTATTTATACATATATACACTTCTAGTACAACATTTGGTGCTGTCCCAGAAATTCGGGCACGGCATCCTAAACGGTATTGCTGTTTTGGGGCTACTTGCGCGAGCTTAGCTTAATTTGGAAATGTCGGCAGCTCTGTGCAGAGGGAGAATACATTGAAACCTTCAATACCACCACCGCCAACTGTCCCCTAGCCCAGCTAGCTTTTCTTGTCTTCACCTCTACACCTTGCCTTGGTGTTCTAAATAAACTCATTTACATATTGGTTACAGCCCATCCATCCATGCAGCAGCAGCAGCAGCATGATTTGTACTGCTAGCTTTTACATGTATGAGAGACGATATACTGTATACGACTTGTACTACTCCCTCCGATCCATATTAAAACGTGTTTAGATACACCCATATCGAGACAAATCAAAGTCAAGTACTCCAACTTCTTACGATGGCCATCCAACTTACTTCTTAGGGGAACCGGATGAAGATGCGACATGGTTGCTAGTTAGAACAAATTAATATAGAGTCATCTTTAAATTACAGGGACCAAAGGGACAATAGCTAGTTAGAACAAATTTGCCACGACAAATTTTATTACGATATCATTGCAAGATAAGATACATTTTTCCCATGGCAATGTCTCTCTCAATTATTCCCATGTGGCTAGAGAAACAATTTTGCCATACTCGTTTCGGAATTTACAATGATTTGTTTTCATGGCAGTTCTTATACTATACTTCAACAAACAAACTACATGGACCATGGTAAACTTTCTTATGGACCATGGCAAGTTTAATTCAAGTCCCATGGTAACTTAACTATGATATAGTTCACAAAACTTGATGTGTTTTTGTCATGGAAACTTAATAAGTAATGAGATGGTAAATTCTGGGACAACTAACACATGACAAATGTACTTTTTGTTCTTTATCTAAAGCATGGAAATTATTGATCATTTTTGTGTTTTTCTGCATACACGGCAATTCAACTACACAAAAGATGGCAAGTTTAGGTAAAATACTATGGAAAATTTTAACATGCTTTTTGCCATGGAAATTTTTGATCATTTTTTTGTATTATTTTACATTCATGGTAATTTCATTATATATAAGCATGGCAAACTTGTAAAATCCCCGTGGCAAATTAGAATATGCATTTGCCAGGTCTATCTTTTGATATTTTTTTGTGTTGTTTCGCATACACGAGAATTCAATTACACAAAAGATGGCAAGTTTTGGTAAAATACCATGGCAAATTTAAACATTCTTTTACCATGGCAATTTTTGATCATTTTTTGTATTATTTTGCATTCATGGCAATTTCATTATATATAAGCATGCAAATTATATAAAATTCCCACGGCAAATTAGAATATGCATTTGCAATGACAATACTTGATCATTTTTGTGTTATTTTCCCCATACATGGCAAATATCTTACATAAAAGCATGAAATCTTTTTGTTAAATACTATGGAAAAAATTTAGTATACTTTGGTCATAATTACTGTTACTTTTACATAAATGCCAAATTTATTTTAACAAAGCATGGGAATTTTAATTAAAATATCATGGCAAATTTTAATCCATATGCCTTACAAATTTTAGTCGACATTTTGTTCTCGCCATCATGTATGTGCAGATGGTCTTTGAAAATTGCAGAAAAGAAAAATCTTTTTTACCTATGGCATTTTTTCTACTTTTTTATAGACTAGCAAAAAGGCCCGTGCGTTGCAACGGGAAAAAAATACCACACGCTCTTAATTTACAAAAACTGTTTTATAATCCGAGAATTTTTAGCTATTTCTTAAATACATAAAGAGTTAAAAAGGTTGTTAAAAAGATACAAGATTTTTTAATCATAAAAGAAGTTTTTTGGTCTGGAAAAGAACATTTTTCATGGTCTCCTGTTGACGCAGGTACTTGCGCCCCTATTTCATCACTATTTCTTGCCATACATGTCATAGGTATTGGTCCCTGTTTCATCACTATTTATTTTTTATCAAATTTATCTTTTATTTTACTTTTTTCATGCATGCCTCCTTTTTACTTTTTTTCATGCATGTCCTCCTTTTCTTCTTCTTATATATAGGAGAATAGCTCAACATCTCATTTTTATCGGATCTCCTCTGCATTTTCTCTTTTATTTATTTTTATAGCGGACATCCCATCTTTATTGGGTCTTTTTATTTCTTGTCATGCTTGTCCTTATTTATTGGGTGTCTCTAACAAATTTATTTTCAATCTGATATCCAATCCTGATTTAGCTGAGGTTTTCATCCCCAATCTAAATCAGTACCGGTACGAAAAAAAGACGAATAATGCATTGTTGATTAACATTGCATCCTAGATTGTATTTTTTTTAAAAATTTTAACAGGTAAAATAACATCATATTTAGATTCTACATCATTTTGTAATCAAATTTCATATGTAATATGTTAAATTTGGAGTTATGGTTTAAAAGTATGAGTATTTTAAAAAACACTTGATATGTACTGCGGGTTTAATGTCAGAAACATCAAGGGGTTTTCTACAAAATAGCATGACGGACTAAGAATATCTATTTCCTTTATTAGTAGGAATAGATGATGACGTTTTTTTAGTAGCACAGCACAAACTGGGCTTTTATTAGTCATATAAAAAAATCTGGGCTTTTCCTTTTGTTTTCATACTCGGCTTTTTTCGTTTTTTACAGGGCCTGTAGGGGGCGATGGAAGATTGTGGTTTTTCTCCTATCGAACGAGAGACGTGTGAGCGAGCGACCGAGTGGGCCGGCCCGTTTTAGCGTTTCAGCAGACAACGGTTTTTGGGACCTTGATGTTTCCAGCCGGTTTTTTTTTCTGGTTTTGGGACCTTCTAGAAGGTTCCTGAACCGGCCTTTTCTTTTTCGTTTTCCTTTTTTCTATTTCTTTTCTTTTTTCTATTTCTTTCTTTTTTACTTTTACTTTTTTTCTTTGCAAGTTTATTTGAAATTTTGTTTCCGAATTTCAAAAAATGTTTCTGTTTTTCAGATTTTCTTCACAAATTCAATTTTTTCCCTTATTAAAAATTTGTTCACAAATTTAAAAAATGTTCCCGGTTTCAAAAATTTTATTCCGAATTTTCAAAAAATGTTCCTGTTTTTTCAAAAATTGTTCGGATTGTTTTTGTTCATTTTTTCAGAAATTTGTAAATAATGACATGGATTTCAAAAAATGTTCCTGTTTTCAAAAATTGTTCACAAATTTCAAATTTTTGTTCACGTATTAAAAAATTGTTCGCACTTCAAATTTGTTCGGGATTTTCAAAATTGTTCTCCATTTCGAAATTTATTCGAAATATTCAAATTTCTTCGTTATTTTGAAAATTGTTCCCTTTTCAAAATATTTTTTGAAAATTCTAAAAAAGTTCATGTTTACAAACAAAAATTGTCCTCCCTTCAAAAATACTCATGTTTTTGAAAAAAACCACTATTTAGAAACTTGTTCACATTTTTGAAAAACTTTTTTGTGTTTATCGAAAATTGATCGTAATTAAAAAAATATTCCTGTTTTTCAATACTCGCCACAACCTCAAAATTGTTCCTGTTTTTCAAATTTGCTTGCAAATTTGAGAAATTGCTAACATTTTTTTAAAACTCGTGTGGGTTCTTTCAAAAACGTTCCTACTTGTAAAATATATAATCAGAATTTACAATAAAAGATCAGAAAAAAGAAAAATAATCGGTGTGACTAGGTCTAAAGTATTCGCATTGCCTTTTGACCCTCAAATTGAATCGAGCGCAGTGGCTAGCAACTCCTCTCTACAGGCGTGGTCGCAGGTTCGAATCCTAGATGAACTGCTTGTTGTTAATCGTTCATTTTTTTGCACCGCTCGTTGCCTTCGTGGGCCGGCCCCGTTGAGGGAATAACCTATGCGATAGCTCGACATTCTGCCGCAGAATGTGGCCCATAGGAGTTCCCTTCGTTCAGGTCGATCCCTCGTACGGAACTAATCGTTCGGTCGGGAGGTTCCCAGATCACACGTGTGGCCAATATTAGCATTCATTAATTTTCGTTAAAATCCATAAAAGAAATTTGAACACCAACTCATATTAATTAATCAACCAGATCATTACAATCGCTCGATACAAAATTCACCATACAGGACGGAACATCATTAACAAAAATACCATCCGATCTATTGTCGAAGCTAAATTTTGCAAAAATCTTAGACATTTGAAAGCTATTTATCAACTTGATAAGCTCAACGCTTCCTTCTTACAATCAAGCGACGCTAACCTGTCAGAATTCTCTGTTGCAAGAGTCGCCACGGCAAACACAGAACCAGTCTTTAGAATAATAGGATTGTGAAGAGGTATACCTATGTAGAGACCGGCAATGCATACCCTTAGCTTCGCTTCCTCCACACCCTGGCACGACCCAATGAAGTCCCAAGAAGAAACACTGACTTCCCCAGCCGCGTCCCTGACCACCACTGGTGGAAAAAAGGCCTTTGGTCGCGGTTCGCAACTGCCATTAGTCGCGGTTGGGCAACCGCGACCAAATAAGCGCGACTAATGCCCCCCACCTTTAGTCGCGGCTGCTTAAGAACCGCGACTAACGGCCCGTCCACGTGGGCGCCAAAGTGACCGTCAAGGCGGAGGACCTTTAGTCATGGTTCTTCCGCCAACCGCGATTAAAGCCGCCACAGGTTTAGGGTTTTAGCCCCCTAAACCTGTTTTCTGTTTAATTTGTATTGTTTTATTTCTTTTATGCTTTATTTTAATTTTGAAGGAGTTTCATATATTCTACGGTACTACATACATGCATATGAATGTACAATTTCAAATAAATTTGAAATTAGAACAAAAAGAATTCAAGAGGAATATACAATATATATTCAATATCATCGGATGACCATATACAATTTTGAACAAGTTTCCATACATGATTTAATGCATATAAAGTTCTACGTCCTCGTAATAGTGTTCTCCTTTAGGATGGAGGACTTCCCTGCTGAACCATCCAGCTAGTTCCTCTTGAAGTGGTTGGAAGCGAGCTTACGGACTAAGCATCATCCGGAGGTTATTCCTCCGAGCATTGGTATCACTCGGAACCCGCTCAGAGGTGTATCTCGGATCATCTCACAGATATAGTATCCACATAGATTGGTCTCCGGTGGCTGAATATCCCCAGCATTCTTAGGCTTTGACCTTTTGAATTCTAGCTCTTTTTTGAATTCACCGACCTTTGTATCTACGAACCGTCTCCAAACCCTACGAGGCAAAGAAAATTAAATGAACAAGAGAGTTATTAGTTACTTGATATTAGGAAATGAACGAAATAGGCCGATCGATATAGAGCGCAAATGAATGAAAATAATTACTTCTGCAGCATTCTTCTCATGCCGCCCCAAAGCTTTGGATCCATATTCGAGAGTCGTGGACTAGACATTACGAGGTGTCAACTTTAATTACTAGCAGAATCCGGTGGAACCTGCGGACACGATACATGCACAAGACGTCATGCATAACTCATCGATTAGCCGCCACATACCATGCATGGAGTAAACACAAGAGAATGTGCTCAAGACATAAACACTCACCCAAAATGGTAAGGAAATAGAATATCACTTTTGAGTTCCTGCTTTGTAAGAAACTGCCACAGGTCTGCCTCCACGTCGGCGGGGTGACGCTCCAACACATGTCCATTAACGATGTGTGGGTCAATGAACCCAACATCATGGATGTTCCTTACTCGCATTCCTTAATCTTCATTCTGCATGTATAATAGCGGACACAACAATATAGTTAGGACATATATATAGTGCAGGCAATATGAACGAGATGGGGTAGAAATTAATAAATCACTTACGTAACGTAGCAACCGATGATAGATTTGTCGAGCTCACAGGCAGATTGAAAAGCTGGAACAATTCACTCAGTTCAATTTGTACATAGTAATGTTTGAAGTGATGCTCATGTCTAACTTCCGCATAAATATATTCTTTGGCGTTTTTATTTTTATGTAACCCTTGTACCATTTCAGCAGACCTTTCATTTGTGGAGGTAGATCCTTTTCTCAAGCAGCTCGACGAGAGGCCCATTCTTGACATATGTAATTACTACCTCCTTCACCGGGCGCCTCATCAAGGCCTAACAGTTCACGAAGAGTAATACCTAAGTTGGCCGCTTGTTCTCTCGGCACTCACATACTAATCCTCAGGTTGCCGCAGCTTGTATGATCTCGGGGCATCCGGACAGAAGGCTTCCACTATAAGCGGGCGATCGATTGTTTACTTTGTTCCCCGAGCTGGGCAACTTGTTTCCGCTTATTTTACTTTCGCCTTCTCCCGCTCTTTGTTCTCCTTGAACATGAGTGCCTGCCTCACAAGTTCACGTGCATAGTCGTTAGGCGATTCTTCATGCTTGGGACGGTGTGCTCAAAATGACTTAGCCCACTTCTTTTGCTCATCGAAAATACTGGCTTGGGCTCGGGCTCTCTTTTCTTCTTGCAGTCCGCCTTCCATTTCTCCAAATAAGCAGCCGCGTCAGCGTCGACTTCCTTGGCACTACGCTCCCAAGGCCTTGTGGGGAGAGGCTTCAGTGATGGCTCCGGTACCTTTGTGGTCTTAGGTACATAAGGGTCCGGGTTAATAATCCAGGACTGCTTCGCTTCTTGCCGGAGGTGGATTGGGGCGGCGTCGATCACCACGGACGAGGATCGGGGCGGCGGCTGATCACCACGGACGTTGTGGATCGGGGCGGCGTCGGTGACGTGACGGAGGTGTAGGTGAACCGCCACCACCACCACCACCACCACCGCCGCCACCGCCACCACCACCACCGTAGGGGGGTGGACTTGTTGTCCTTGGCGCCTCGCCTGGAAACTTGATAAACTTCTTTTGCCATAGAATGAAATGGCGCTTGACATCTCCAAGTCTTTTCTCCCCTTCGTGTAGCAATGTCAATCTCTGTGTCCTCAAACACTTGGACTATGTCCTCCACCGTGACACGAGCATAGCCATCTTGAATGGGGTTGTTGTGGTGGAGTGCTCTGTAAACATGGTAAAGCACTGCCGATGGCTACCTTCATGGACATGTTCCCGATAGGATAATATAGATGACATTCTTTCATCTCCTTTATATCTTCCACGGGTAGCGAGGAGGCTCCGGTGCAGTAATTTCGACCACCGTAGGCTCCGGTGCAGTAATTTCGACCACCAGAGGCTCCGGTGCAGTAATTTCGATCGTCGGTGCATCTGCACCAGCCGGTGGGGCCTCCGTGGAAGCCACGCTGCTTCTCCGCTGGCTTCCGAGATCCGCCGGATGATCTTCATGCTGCACCCGAGCTGCATCTCTTTCGCTACTAGTACACTCATGGTTTTCTTCATCACATCCATTTCCGATGCCAACCGCGCCACAACATCTGATTCCCGATCCATCTTTCTCTTACGGCTTCAGAATCAGACGGGTCATCGCTCGGGGAACCCTATTTTCCACGGAATGTGCCCCATGCCTCGTACACGCCCTCCGTGTTCAGGATTCCCGAGGGCTTTTGTCAGCCGCTGGCTGCTCTCTGTTGAACTTGATCTTCCCTCGTTGAGCATCCTTCATTGCGGCAATAAGGGCTTGGGTGGGTTTAATTAATTTGCCCGGTAAACACACTCCCTGTCTCCGGGTTCAGCGTTCCCCATGCCCGCATTTCACCAGCTTTTGGCCCTTGGGTCCCATCCCTCCGCACTGGACGGATTCCTCGCGCCTCAGCTCGTTCTCCATCTTCTCCAACCTAGGCACCCAAATGCGATACCCTCCTGGCCCCATAACATGATTGTACTCCTTCTTAGCCGCATTTTCCTTATTTTTTTCGATATTTGAATGAACTGCTCCGATTTCTTTTGCTTCACAAATTCTGGCCAATCATGTTTCAGTTTCTCATATTGTCCTTTGAAATCCGAGTCTTGTTCTGCTTGACAAAGTCATGGGCTAGATTTTGCTTGAATTTCCGGAATGCGTCGGCCATCTTATGAAGAGCGAACTGTTTGACTAGCCTCCTCCTCTCCTTGTTTTCCTCAATCTTGTTACCCTCCTCATCGAATTTGTTGTATTCCGGAGGTAGAACGAAATGTTCCATAAGCTTCTTGAAGCAATATTTTTTTGTTCTCTTATCGACAAAAGTGAAACCATCAAATCGTCCCTTCGTTGGCTCATACCACTCCGGGACGGAGAACGAGACGTAGTCTCTAACAATCCCTCCGCATAAGCTGACAAACTTGGTGGCGTACATGCGGGGCTCCGGTGGCCTGCGGTTGCAATCGTCGACAACCTCGATGGTGCATGTTTCTCCTTGTTTCATCGTCTTGGTTGCGCCCACGCTTTGACGACGTACTCGATTGTTTCGACGATCCGCCGAGGGCTAAAATAAGAAAGAGAGTCGCTGCGTTAGTACACACATATTTATTCAAATCAGTTAGTTTGTATCACCGGAGGCTCAATGTATATATATACCTCGCCGGAGGTGGTTGCTACTTCCATTTGAAGATCGTCGTTTATCGACGCTTGTTCGGCATCATCTTGTCGACGGCGCCCTTCATCTTCACCGTCAAGGTTCAGATAAGAAGAGATATCATCTTCTTCTTCTCCGTCGGCACATATAGAATATCGCCGTTTATGATGCCGAACATATGTGCTTCACCGTCCGGATCATAGTTGTCCATAATCGGGTCAGCTCTATCGTCCGCCATTATGTCACCCTGAAAACATGTAGTAAAAACAAATTAATTAAGTGAAGAAGGGGGTGGCGGTGGCGGTGGCGAAAGGGCGGTGGCAAAAGGAGGCGAGGAAGGGTGGGAGAGGGTGTCGCGGTAGAGCGCGAGACGGGCGGCAGGCAGCGGCGTCACGGAGAGGGAGGCGAGGACAACACACACGGAGAGGGAGGCGAGGACAACAGACAACCACGCCTTCACGAATGTCATTTTGTGAAGAAACTTTGTAAGCAATTAAACATTTGTCAATGTTTGGTAAAAAAATACAATTTGTTTTTGGTTTACTTGTCACTCGAGCTCACGTAAGCTCAAGCTCAGAATACCACTTTCGAGATTTTTCTTGTTTCTTTAAGGTCTTTTTCACCTCTTATTAGTCGGGCCCGACATCTCGCCCAAAGTTAATAAGGGCCAATAAGCAGCCACAAAATTAATAAATAAATAGGTGATGCAGACGGACAGGCTAACACATCTTTCCCTAATCCCTAATCCCTAATTCCCTAATTTATTAATATTTTTATTTTTATTTTTATTTTTTATTTTTTAATTTTAATTTTTAATAAAGCAAATAGTGTTTCTGGTCGACGTCATTCGGCTATTTTGCATGAAAGTCCCTTCGCTTCGAGAATTCAACCCACAGTCCTACTTTAAGTGTGTTCCTGATGAGATAATGTTTAATTTTTATAGAAAACCCCCGCCACCACTGCCACTTATCCATTGCCGCCATCATCGCCACTTATCCATTGCCGGCCTCCACTGCCGGGCACGCCGCCGCCGCAAGCCGGGCGTGCCGGAGAAGCCAAGGAAGGGTGATGCGTCATGGCGGGCGTCAAGGCCACAGTGAGCCCAAGAATGGGTCGAGGCGTTGGAGAGCGCGCGCATGTGAAGTAGCCGGAGGTGGCCTTGGCCGGATGCACTACCAGGTTGCGCCGAGGGCGGGCGAGCGAGGCGGCGCGCTGTGGGCGAGGAGGCCACGGCGGCGGGCTGAGGGCGGGCGAGCGAGGCGGGCAAGATCGAGGTCGCCGGGCGGCGCGCTGTAGGCGAGGGCGACGGCGGGCGGCGCCGAGGGCGAGGCGACGGGCGGGCGGCGCCGAGGGCGAGGGCGACGGCGGGCGCCGAGGGCGCGCGGCAGACGAACAAAGCGAGAATCGGAATCGGAGAAGACGAGAATCGAGCCTTGTATTTATAGCCTCTTTAGTCGCTGGCGATTTAGACCCGCGATTAGCAGGTACCTTTAGTCGCGGGTCGCCTGCCCAACCGCTGACTAAAGGGGGGGTTTTTTATGGTTTTTATGCTCTCATATTTCATTTTTAGTCGCGGTTGGTCTCGCCAACCGCGATTAAAGGTCATGAGGTTTAGGGTTTTAGCCCCCTCAAACCTGTTTTCTGTTTAATTTGTATTGTTTTCTTTTTAATTTGTATTGTTTTCTGTTTAATTTGTATTGTTTTATTTCTTTTGTGCTTTATTTTAATTTTGAAGGAGTTTCACATATTCTACGGTACTACATACATGCATATGAATATACAATTTCAAACAAATTTGAAATTAGAACCAAAAAGAATTCAAGAGGAATATACAATATATATTCAATATCATCGGATGACCATATACAATTTTGAACAAGTTTCCATACATAATTTAATGCATATAAAGTTCTACGTCCTTTGTATCTACGAACCGTCTCCAAACCCTACGAGGCAAATACAAATAATATGTCAAAAATAAAACTAATTCAATTCAATATGTTAAAAATACAAATAATATATCAAAAATTCAGAAAAATAGAACTAATTCATTTCAAAATTCTAAAAATACAAATAATATATCAAAAATTCAGAGAAGTTCTTCCCGCCTCTTGTCTTCCCACAAGTTCTTCCCCGCCAGTCTTCCCGCCATTCTTTCCCCGCCTATGTCTTCCGCCATTTCTTCACGCCTCTATCTTCGCCAGATCGATGCTCCTTTTATAGGCACGGCGCCGCTTCTGCTTTGTCTTGTTCCTCCGACAGTATGTCAGGCGCTACCCACGCTGCCCTGTCTAACCTTTAGTCCCGTTGCACCAACCAGCCGGGACTAAAGGTTATATGACCAGCTCGATTCCTCTTCTTCCCGCCATTTCTTCCCCTGTCTTCCCGCCTCTTTCTTCCCGCCACTTTCTTCCCGCCTCCTGTCTTCCCGCTCCCATTTTTCCCGCCATTTCTCACTACATATATGTAGCCCGGCTTGGCCAGCATTATCACATCTCTACAATCTCTCATCACTCTCTCATGGCTTCCACCGCACCCACTCTAACCTACCAGCAGGTGGAGGAGCTTTGCGCCTCGAACTACCCTTGTCCACCGGGCTACGCGTCCCCACCGGCCGGAGTTTGGAGCCTAAGCGCCCGGCGTGCAGTCCCTCCCGTCCCTCGTGGTACTGCGCGGGCGGCCATCACGAACCACTACTACCTCGACCTCACGCCGGAGCAGCGGATGAATCCCACCGGCATCCCGATAACCAGCATACTTGGGACGCCTTCTTCATCAATCGGCGTGAGAGGCGCTCGCCAGTATGAGGAGGACGGTCTGCCTCACAGGAACTTCCACGAGGCGGCCGTCGGCTATGGTGGTATGGCGGACTCTGCAGAGCGTCATGGACTACATCACGGCGGCGATATCCCCGCTGCGCTACCCTCGCCGATTTAAAACGGCGCCGCCGACGGCAATGACGGCAAAGAGCGGCGGCGGCAACTTAGAAGGCGACTACTAGTACAACGACAACGGCGGCTATGAAGACTACGGTATGCATATTATACGCCTAGGCAGGAGTATGACTAAATCACTCCAAATTTCATGTATCATCGGTGGTATCTCGAATCATTCAAATGGACACCAAACACATCACGGGTAATATAATTCACATGATCCATTCAACAAAGTTTGGTACAATAAATTATTACACATCATTTTTCTTCCCTTGTGTCCCTGCTTGCTTACGATTGTGCCGTATCCATGGAGCATCCTCATCATTTAACTTAATGCTTGGGTCGGTGTTCACTTTGAAGGGCGGAATTTCAGCAAACATATTATAATCTTGACATGTCCATCTTGTCCTCCACTCCCACGATGTTTCTTTTCCCCTGAAAAGAACAATGTGGCGCTTTGGATCATCGCATGATGTACTGATCGCTTTCTTATCTTTCCGCTTCCTCGGTTTGCTACTCATGTCCTTCACATAGAAAACCTGAGCGACATCTTTCGCTAGGACGAATGGTTCGTCAAGGTAACCAAGATTGTTGAAATCCACCATTGTCATTCCGTATTGCTGGTCCACCTTTACCCCACCTCCTGTTAGCTTGAACCATTTGCACCGGAACAAAGGGACCTTAAAGGAGGGTCCATAGTCAAGTTCCCATATCTCCTCTATGTAACCATAATATGTGACCTCTTGCCCATTCTCGGTTGTTGCATCAAAGCGGACACCACTGTTTTGGTTGGTGCTCTTTTATCTTGGGCGATCGTGTAAAATGTATTCCCATTTATCTCGTACCCTTGGAAAGTCGTTATAGTCGAAGATGGTGTCTTGGCCAACATGTACAGCTGATCTACAACATCATTGTCATTCATTAAATGTTTTCTCAACCAACTGCCGAAAGTCTCCATGTGGGCCTTCCTAATCCAGGATCCAGGCTTCCCCGGGTTGTCAGAACGTAAAATATTCTTGTGTTTCTCAAAGTACGGAGCCACCAAGCTGGAATTGGTCAAGATAAAGTGTGGTGTGCTTCAGTGAGAATGGTCATTCATACATATCGTTGATTTCATTCCGATCGTGCCTTTTCCACTTAGTCTCCCCTCGTGCAGCGATCGAGGAAGACCAATCGGCTTAAGGTCGGGAACAAAGTCAACACAAAACTCAATTACCTCCTCATTTCCATAGCCCTTGGCGATGCTTCCTTCAGCCTAGCACGGTTACGAACATATTTCTTTAATACTCCCATGAACCTCTCAAGGGGAACATATTGTGTAGAAATACAGGACCGAGAACGAAAATCTCTTCGACTAGGTGAACCAGGAGGTGCGTCATAATATTGAAGAAGGATGGCGGGAACACCAACTCGAAATCGACAAGACATTGGATCACATCGTTACGTAACCGTGGTAGAACTTCTGGATTGATTACCTTCGAGAGATTGCATTGAGGAATGCACATAGCTTCACAATGGCTACTCGAACATTTTCCGGCAGGAGCCCCCTCAAAGCAATCGGAAGCAATTGCGTCATAATCACGTGGCAGTCGTGAGACTTCAGGTTTTGGAACTTTTTCTCCGCCATGTTTATTATTCCCTTTATATTGGACAAGAATCCAGACGGGACCTTCATACTGCTCGAGGCATTCAAAAAGATGACCTTCTCTTCTTTGGTCGGGCGTAGCTGGCACGACCTTGAAACCATTCCGGATGCCGGTCATCGTGGTCTTTCAAACGTTGCTGGTCCTGCCGTGCTTCCTTTGTATCATTTGTCTTCCCATACGCCCAAGAAGCTTAGGAGGTTCACGCAAATATTCTTCGTAACGTGCATCACGTCGATTGCAGAGCGGACATCTAGGACTTTCCAATATTCTAGCTCCCGAATATAGATTTCTTCTTCCACATGGCTGCGTGCCCGTCGGCTCCCTTCGAACTGATTGTCCGCCAGACCCTTTCCAAAGATGACTTTCAAATCCTTGACCATATCAAATACCTCGGCACCGGTCGTTCCGCGAGCTTCGCCGGTGATCTGCCTTGCCGTTGTAATGCTTGCCTTTCTTTCTTCTTGGATGAATTTTCGGAAGAAATCGACGATGCCCAAGGTACACGTTCTTCTTACAATTTGGCAAATGTACACTTTCGGTCTCATGTAAGCGATGCGTGCATGCATTGTATCCCTTATTTGACAGTCCCGAAAGGTTACTAAGAGCAGGCCAATTGTTGATGGTTACGAAAAGCAACGCTCGTGGGTCAAATTCCTCTTGTTTGTGCTCATCCCACACGGACACCACCCCACAGCTGTAAAAGTTCATCAACTAATGGCCTTAGGTACACATCGATGTCGTTGCGGGTTGCTTCGGACCTTGGATGAGCACCGGCATCATAATGAACTTCCACTTCATGCACAACCAAGGAGGAAGGTTGTAGATGCATAGAGTCACGGGCCAGGTGCTATGGCTGGAGCTCGCTTCGCCAAAAGGATTCATGCCATCCGTATTTAGAGCAAATCTTATGTTCCTTGCGTCGGCTGCAAAATCTTTGAACCATCATCGATCTTTCTCCATTGCGTTCCATCTGCGGTGTGTCTCAACTCCCCGTCCGACTTACGGTCCTCTTTGTGCCATCGCAACAACTTGGCATGCTCTTTGTTCCTGAGCAGACGTTTCAACCGTGGTATTATAGGAGCATACCACATCACCTTGGCGGGAACCCTCTTCCTGGGTTTCGGCCCTCAACATCGTCACCAGGGTCATCGCCTCGATCTTATAACGCAATGCGGTGCATACCGGGCATTCATTCAAATTCTCGTATTCACGCGGTAGAGGATGCGATCGTTGATGCATGCATGTATCTTCGTAACCTCTAAACCTAGAGGGCAGACAACCTTCTTTGCTTCAGACGCGTCGGCGGGCAACTCGTTATCCTTTGAAACATATTCTTCAACATTTTCAGCAAGTTTTCAAATGCCGAGTCAGCTACACCTGCCTCTGCCTTCCATTTCAGCAAATCCAATGCAGCCCAGCTTTTTCAGACCATCATCGCATCCGGGTACAGCGCCTTTACGTGATCCTCTAACATGCGATCCAAATTCTCCCTCTCCTTTTCAGTTTACTTGGCGTCTCCGTGCATCAGCAATGGTCCGACCAAGATCATCAACGGGATCATCACGTGCCTCTTCTTCACCTTCCCTTCACCTTCAGATCCTCCATGAAAGTATCACCGAAATGAGCAAGATAGCTTTCATCGATGAAATCATCCCTTCTTCATCTTCTTCCATTATAACCCCTCTTTCTCCATGCTTGGTCCAACAATTATAGCTTGGCATGAAACCGTGCGAAGCGGATGCATGTGAACATCTCTTGAGGAAGAGTAACCCTTCCGATTCTTACAGATAACACATGGACAGATAACAAAACCCCCGGCTTGTTCGCATTAGCCACTACGAGGAAATCTTTCAAACCCGTAGTGAACTCGCCGGAGAGTCGGTTACCGTACATCCATTGCCGATTCATCTGCATTATTATAATATAAAATATATAATTAACCATCATGCATTTGTTAAACTAACTAGCTACAAACAATATAAATTAAACAATGAACTACACACATGCATATTTTATCAATGACACATCAAAGGTTCATCAAGTTGCTAACCATGATCGAGGAGTGTGGCTCCAACACTTCATGTCATGTTTGTTTCATGCTCTTGGGGCATTTCATCAAACACCTTATGTGCATAAGAGGAACCAAAAGCAAACCTACACCCACTTGTGAAGAGAATGGCTCCAAATGGCTAAGTGTTGGCTGCTGGATGGGTGTATATAGGGGAGGGCTTTAGTTGCGGTTGGCACGGCAAACCGTGACTAAAAAGGTGCCGAAAACCTTTAGTCGCGGTTGTCCCGGCAAACCGCGACTAAAGACCCTCACGTCTTGCCTAGCCACCAGCGCCTGGGCCCAGGCCTTTGGTCGCGGTTCACCTCCAGAACCGCGACTAAAGGTCCCATTAGTCGCGGTTCCTACAGCTTCGCGACTTATGGGGCTGGACGGAAGCCTGTTTTTCCACCAGTGCACCACACCCACACTTGCTGCTCTAATGCTCTCCACAAAGCTTGCGCCTACATTAATCTTTATATAACCTACAAGAGGGGGAAGTCCAAGCCGTCTTAGCTTCCGAATTATTAGTAGCCCATCTTAATCCATCCATCGGACCTTTTCCTTTATTTCTCGAGTCCACCGGTGGCACAGATTAACACGCGACAAAGGATGCCCAATAATTCTCCACAAAGCTAGCAGAGGTTGAGACTGATTTCTTTCCTTTACCAAATATCAAATCATTTCTCAAGTGCCACACTATCCAGAAAATGAATTTGATTTGGTCACGCATGAAGGGCTGAATTGACTTAGAAGAACAATAAACCAATCATACCCACTATATCTAATGACCTTCTCTGCAGGTAAATCCCATATGTCCCTCATGACCATACTCAACGCAAACGCCTTCGGGCACATGACAAGCGCATGAAATGTACTTTCATCCTCCATTTCACACATAGTGCATGTACTAACAGAAGCTTGGTGATGCACCACTCTATTAACGTGGAGAGCCAAACTATTGGAAGCAACCCTCCACGCAAAAATGCAAACCTTCTTAGGAGCATTGGCCTTCCAGATGACATACCAAATTTTCCTTTCCCGCAAGATAACGTCACTATATTGCCCTCGTCCTCTTTTTTATCCTTCAGGGTAAGCGCAAGCTTGTATGCACTTTTAACCGACAACATCCCCGTTTTTCAAAAGGCCAAGCAACAAAAACACCATCCCCATTTTACTAAGATTTGTTTTCCTTCCTAAAATCATGTATTAGCTTGGCAAACACTTCCTGTCCAACAAACCATGTGTGGGCCACTGGAAGATTGAACGGCTACTATACTTCTAATCCAACTGTCTCCAACTGGTCTGATGGGAAGCAATTAGCAATAGTCTGATCCCTAGTGCTGCCCGAAAAATCTCAAATTACTATAAGAAGAGCGATTTGTAGTGCATGTAGAATTAACTAATGGTCTAGCAAAACGAGCAATCCTCCCCTGCTACAAATTGTGTACCTTTAAAATAGTTACAAACTATCTCAAAAGTGTCTCATGCTAAAGAAACCACAAACCGAGACTTGCATGTTCTGATAAAGCAAACAGAAAATAAGCTACATATCTAGGGGGCTGGACGCATGCACATACGACCCAAGATTAGCAAGAACTAGAACTACATCGACAACAATTACAACCAGTAAAGGATACAAGTCCAAAGCATTTCATCATAAAACCATCCTGCGAGTGAGAGCTCAAACAGATAGCCTCACCTTTGGGGGCGCAGGCTGACCCTCTTCCGACGTGACATGAACCCAACCGCCGATTCAGGAACCTAGTCTCAGTGAGCCCTCTGAAGAAGCAAGCTCCCACTTCCGACGCCCGCGCGACGACTGTTACGGTGGGCGCGACAACATAGAACTGCCGGAACCCTGTCGGACCAACGAGTCGGAGACGAAATTGAGGTAGTGGATGAGGAGCCGGAGCGCTTCAGGCAAGAGGCGCTGCAAGCGAGGGAAACCGCGGGAGGCTTCGTCAGAGTGATGAAAGTGCAACTAATCCTGGGGTGGTTTTGGTAATTCATAACAACATATAGCTCACTGAACTAATATCCATTCAAGTTAGATATTTCAGAAAGTTCAATGATTGGCATGGCATGGACTAGAGATGTGGGCCCCTCAAAATGCTAAGGACAAAGATTGGCAAAGGCTCACGACTCTTCATTTTCATTTTAGTGATCCAAGATCACAATGAGTTCATAGGAAAGCCAATACTATTAAAAGGGGATGATGTGTTGCTTAATGGTCTACTTGCTCAAAGTGCTTAGTGATATTGCTCCAAAAACCCTCAGCCACTTTCTCATTTCCACATATGTCCAAAACCTAAAGTCAAACTCGGCCCCACCGATTTGATCTATCTGGCGCCACCGAGTTCTGTTGACATAGCCACTGCCAGAAACCCTAAACGATGAGTATGACCTATGATCAAATGTTCTCATTTGACTCCTAAGTCAATATACTCATATATAGATGACCTAGTCATCGCCAATTGCTTGATAGATGCTAGAGTGTTTGTGCATGCTTTGCCACATAACTCATTCACTATCTCATTGTGTGAGCATGTTGGTTCCATAATTTTCTCCATTCAAGGACATCCATTTGTTGCTTTAATTGTTTGGTTTTTTGTTTTTGCCAAATGGATGGACAATAATGCCTAAGTACTCCCTCTAGCTATCTATGATTTTCTCGTCTCAAACTCTATTCATGCTACATCACAAAGCTTGAAAAAGTCGAATTTGGACCCTCCGAGTGAGGAGCACTTGGAGTCACCGATCCGTCAAGGGCTTAAACTTCCAAAACCTCTTAATGCATCTCGGTCCGACCGATTCACCATACACGGTCTCACCAAATTCATTAAGTTGATCTAGGTTTTCACATCAGTGCAACCGATTTGAACAATTCGGTCACACCGAGTTGCAGTAACTACTTGCAGTTTTGCATCTCGGTGCCACCCGACAGTGACTGGGTATATATACCGCGGGTTGAAAATTTGGAAATTCCTCCAAACCATTCGTCCGCGCCTCCCAGCTCTGCCACCCTCTTGGTCTCCGAATCGTCTCCGTCGTCGCTAGCGTTCTCCTGCCGCTGGTCCCCGTCGCCGTCAACAGAAATCTCACCGCCATTGTCGCCGTAGTGAGTTCGTCGCCAAGTTAGGGTACGGACTCGACCTCTTTGTGCTTTCTTTTTCCAATTCTTGCACAGAGATTATTGCCATTATTCTTGCCACGAATAAGATCAACCTATCCACCGAAAAGTTCCATTAGATTAGATTTGATGCAAAACTTAGGGTTAGAGTTCCGCCGAACTCATCTCAGACTGACCGATCTGAGGATCTCGGTCTCACCGATTTGGCTCAGGCCATTGCACAAGTACAATTCGGTCTGACCGAAGCGTACGAATTGGTGTGACCGAAATCACTCACTTTGTGAAACCCTAGCATCTCGGAGTCACTTAACTGCATTTTGGTCTGACCGAAATTGCATGTTTAGACTCTGTTGCTGCTTCGGTGTCACCGAGTTTGTCATATCGGTAGCTCCTAAATGCTTTATGTAGAAAACTAAAGTTAAGTTTTTGTCTCAATATTTTTGCAAAATATCTATGTTCTGTGATGCTCATTCACTCTACCTATACCTATCTATTCACAGGGTCGGTTTCAGAGATGTCTGAGGGCAGGGCAGTCAGAACAAGTTTGAGGAGCAGGTGAATCTCAGTGAGGGAACTAGTCCCTCCAATAGCAGCTATAATGATGGTAGCAGAAGCACTCCAAGCAACCTGCCTAAGGCTGCTACTAGGCAAAAGAAGAAGAGAACCTCAGATTCAGAGTTTGAGGACTTTGTTGTTAAGGAGGAGGTGACCTCAAAGAAGAAAGTGCTTAGGAAAGAGTATGTTGCTGCTGCTGCCACCAAGCCTGGTATGAAGGTGAAAGCTCCTGCCAAGAGGAAGCCAATGTCTAAAGCCAGAGCCTCCACTCAGAAAACCATGGAGTTCACTCTTGAACCAATAGAGGAAGAGGCTGCTAGAGGAAATAAGAGGAAGGAGAGAGTCAAGAAGACTATAGCCAGAGTTATTGGCAAACCTTCCATGATGAGAGATTCTGAAGGAGAGGAGGAGGAAAAGCCAGTTGCACCTCCTGCAAAAACTCAAAAGCTCATGGGGGATGCTATAAAGTCTGGGGCTGCTCCATCTAAGCCCAAGACAGCCCCCAAGCCTCCAACTCAAGCTCAAGCTTCAAAACCTTCTACACCCAAGAGATCCAACAGAAACATCCCTGCTGTTTAGAAGAACAAGGCCCGAGTGCCATAAGTTCAAGAGGAAGAAGAGCAACAAGTGCTCAGGAAGTCAAAGCCAAAGATTCCCGATCATAGTGATGATCATCCTATTGCTGAGAACATGAAGGAAAGGAAGGATGCATGTCTGAGATTGTGGAGACAAATTGATCCATATGCCACTAGGAGAAGAACTGCTGTAGATTATCGTTTCCACACTGAGGAACAATAGGACTTCTATGAGACAATTTTGTTGGAAAAGAAGCCCATAGTGTGTGACATGAGATGGGTTGATTGGACATACATTGATGACAATGAGGACTACTTCCCAGGTGTGCATGAGAGCTTCAGAATGAATGAAGTTGACAAGTTTGTTGGACAGAAATTGATAAAGTGGAATGATGAAATGATTATGCAATTCTACTCCACTGCTCATCTATCCAGATGGCAAGATTGTCTGGATGACAGAAGGAACCAGGTATCAATCAACAATTTCTGAATGAGCCAAGTTGATAAATGCCCTGAGGATGATGAAAATGACATACATGTATATGCCAAGCCAAGGAAGGATCACAACTCCATGGAAAATATGCACAAGGAAATTCCTGATAAAGCCTTGGAGACTCACAAATTTGGATCAATTTACTATCTTCTCTCTAGCTTGACCACCATTAACACGATCTTGAGGCACACTCTATTGCCCAAGTCAGGAGATCATAGGATAATCCGTGGCCATTCAACCAACTTGCTTCATTTGTTTGATGTGACACAGAAATTCAAGGTGATGAGTCTGATTGTTGAAACTGTGAAGAGAACTGCAGCTGATCAGAAAAGATCATGTGGATATGCCCCTCACATACAAATGCTAATCAACTCCAAGATGGGGACAAGGACATATCTTCTTGACAAAGAGCATCTTCCCCGAGGCCAGAATTTGAGGACAATGAGGTTGTCATGGATGCATCTCATCCAACTTGTGCAGAAGCCCAAGAGAAGACAGACAGAGAGAGAGAGAGAGAGAGAGAGAGAGAGAGAGAGAGAGAGAGAGAGAGAGAGCAAAGGCTGCAACATCAGGTAGTGTACCAAATGCTTCACAAGTGATGCTCAATACCAAGCAAGATCAACTCAGTTATTGATATGTCCATTTTGCATCATGCTTTTATATTGATATTTATTGCATTATGGGCTGTTATTACTCATTATGTTACAATATTTATGCCTTTTCTCTCTTATTTTACAAGGTATACACGAAGAGGGAGAATGTCGGCAGCTGGAATTCTGGGCTGGAAAAGGAGCAAATATTAGAGACCTATTCTGCACAACTCCAAAAGTCCGTAAACTCCAAGGAAGTTATTTTTGGAATTAATAAAAAATACTGAGCGAAGAAAATACTAGAGGAGCCCCACCCACCATCCACGAGGGTGGGGGGCGCGCCCCCTGCCTTGTGGGCCACCTGGCAGGCCTCCAGTGCCCATCTTCTGCTATATGAAGTCTTTTACCCTGGAAAAAAAAATTATAAGCAAGCTTTCTGAACGAAACATCGCCGCCACGAGGCGGAACCTTGGCGGAACCAATCTAGGGCTCCGACGGAGCTGTTCTGCCGGGAAACATCCCTCCGGGAGGGGGAAGTCATCACCATCGTCATCACCATCGATCCTCTCAGCAGGAGGGGGTTAATCTCCATCATCATCTTCACCAGCACCATGTCCTCTCAAACCCTAGTTCATCTCTTGTATCCAATCTTTGTCCCCAAACCTCAGATTGGTACCTGTAGGTTGCTAGTAGTATTGATTACTCCTTGTAGTTGATGCTAGTTGGTTTATTCGGTGGAAGATCATATGTCCAGATCCTATATGCATATTAATACCCCTCCGATTATGAACATGAATATGATTTGTGAGTAGTTACGTTTGTTCCTGAGGACATGGGAGAAGTCTTGCTATAAGTAGTCATGTGAATTTGGTATTCGTTTGATATTTTGATGAGATTTATGTTGTCTCTCCTCTAGTGGTGTTATGTGAGCACCCCGGAGGTCCACCGACGTACTCCTTTCACCCATATATACCTACGTACCCTAAAACTTCCAGAAGTGAAGATAGATCAGGAGTTCCGCCGCCGCAAGCCTCTGTAGCCACCAAAAACCTCTCGGGAGCCCTTCCCGGCACCCTGCCGGAGGGGGGATCCCATCACCGGTGGCCATCTTCACCATCCCGGCGCTATCCATGACGAGGAGGGAGTAGTTCACCCTCGGGGCTGAGGGTATGTACCAGTAGCTATGTGTTTGATCTCTCTCTCTCTCTCTCTCGTGTTCTCTCGTGTTCCCTCTATGGCACGATCTTGATGTATCCCGAGCTTTGCTATTGTAGTTGGATCTTATGATGTTTCTCCCCCTCTACTATCTTGTGATGAATTGAGTTTCCCCTTTGAAGTTATCTTATCGGATTGAGTCTTTTATGAGAACGCTTGATGTATGTCTTGCGTGGGATAACCGTGGTGACAATGGGTTATTCTATTGATCCACTTGATGTATGTTTTGGTGATCAACTTGCAGGTTTCGTGACATTGAGAACCTATGCATAGGGGTTGGCACACGTTCTTGACTCTCCAGTAGAAACTTTGGGGCACTCTTTGAAGTACTTTTATGTTGGTTGGATGAATCTGAATTGTGTGATGCATATCGTATAATCATGCCCACGGATACTTGAGGTGACAATGGAGTATCTAGGTGACATTAGGGTTTTGGTTGATTTGTGTCTTAAGGTGTTATTCTAGTACGAACTCTTTTATAGATCGATCCGAAAGAATAACTTTGAGGTGGTTTCATACCCTACCATAATCTCTACGTTTGTTCTCCGCTATCGCTGGCTTTGGAGTGACTCTTTTTGCATGTTGAGGGCTTGTTATATGATCTATCTATGTTATTATTGTTGAGAGAACTTGCACTAGTGAAAGTATGAACCCTAGGCCTTGTTTCCTATCATTGCAATACCGTTTACGCTCACTTTTACCGCTCGCTACCTTGTTGTTTTTATTATTTCAGATTACAAAAACCTATATCTACTATCTATTTTGCACTTGTATCACCATCTCTTCGCCGAACTAGTGCACCTATATAATTTACCATTGTATCGGGTGTGTTGGGGACACAAGAGACTCTTTGTTATTTGGTTGCAGGGTTGTTTGAGAGAGACCATCTTCATCCTACACCTCCTACGGATTGATAAACCTTAGGTCATCCACTTGAGGGAAATTTGCTACTGTCCTACAAACTTGTGCACTTGTAGGCCCAACAATGTCTACAAGAAGAAGGTTGTGTAGTAGACATCACACACCCCCTGCCTCGTGGGCCACCTGGTAGGCCTCCGGTGCCCATCTTCTGCTATATGAAGTCTTTTACCCTAGAAAAAATCATAAGCAAGCTATCAAGACGAAACACCGCCGCCACGAGGCGGAACCTTGGCGGAACCAATCTAGGGCTCCCATGAGCTGTTTTGTCATGGAAACATCCCCTACGGAGGGAAATAATCACCATCGTCATCACCATCGATCCTCTCAGCGGGAGGGGGTCAATCTCCATCAACATCTTCACCAGCACCATCTCCTCTCAAACCCTAGTTCATCTCTTGTATCCAATCTTTGTCCCAAAACCTCAGGTTGGTACCTGTGGGTTGCTAGTAGTGTTGATTACTCCTTGTAGTTGATGCTAGTTGGTTTATTCGGTGGAAGATCATATGTTCAGATCCTATATGCATGTTAATAACCCTCTGATTATGAACATGAATATGATTTGTGAGTAGTTATGTTTGTTCCTAAGGACATGGGAGAAGTCTTGCTATAAGTAGTCATGTGAATTTGGTATTCGTTCGATATTTTGTTGAGATGTATGTTGTCCCTCCTCTAGTGGTGTTATCTGAACGTCGACTACATGACACTTTACCAGTGTTTGGGCCTAGAGGAAGGCATTGGGAAGTAGTCCATATGTTTATGAGTTGCTTCGTAAGGGGCTGATTTGGATCCATATGTTTCATGCTAGAGGAAGGCATTGATAAGTAGATGATGGGTTGCTAGAGTAACAGAAGCTTAAACCCTAGTTTATGAGTTGCTTCGTAAGGGGCTGATTTGGATCCATATGTTTCATGCTATGGTTAGGTTTACCTTAATACTTCTTTTGTAGTTGTGGATGCTTGCAATAGGGGTTAATCATAAGTGGGATGCTTGTCCAAGAAAGGGCAGTACCCGAGCACCGGTCCACCCACATACCAAATTATCAAAGTAATGAACGCGAATCATATGAGCGTGGTGAAAACTAGCTTGATGATAATTCCCATGTGTCCTCGGGAGCGCTTTTCTCTATATAAGAGTTTGTCCAGGCTTGTCCTTTGCTACAAAAAGGATTGGGCCACCTTGCTGCACCTTATTTACTCTTTTTACTTGTTACCCGTTACGAATTACCTTATCACAAAACTATCTGTTACCGATAATTTCAGTGCTTGCAGAGAATACTTTACTGAAAACCGCTTGTCATTCCCTTCTGCTCCTCGTGGGGTTTGACACTCTTACTTATCGAAAGGACTAGATAGATCCCCTACACTTGTGGGTCATCAGTTATCTGCTTGAGGCTATTGTGAGGATTGAGAAGGGCTTGGCCACTCTGACTCAGAATCATGAGAGTCTTGAAAGGATCATTGAGACCAAATTCCATGATCTAGATGTGAAGGTCACATAGATCCAATCTACTGTGGAGAGACTCCAAGAAGAGATTGAGGATAGGAGTGACAGACCAACCACTAATGCTTTTCAGCAAGTGCCAAGAGCACAAAGGTCTACAACTGTGCCAATTGTCAGCGATACCAGGACTACATTTTCAGCACTTGCAACAACTGCCTCAGTCATCCCTCCAGTTTCAACTCCTCCAGCTCCACAGACGTCAGCTGAAGCTTTTGCAGACGGACTCCTCTCCATGCCATCTATGCACACCGGAGCAACCGGCCAGAAGACATCTTCAGGAGCTCTCAGAGATCGTGCCTAGAGTGTCGCATAGCACCATGCATATTCGAGCTTTTTGGTAACTTGTTGCCAAAGGGGGAGAAAGTTTATAGATCATTAGGCTTCGAAAGAGAGAGTGTGTGTTTTGCCTTTTGTTGCCTCTCTTGCTACTTTGGTCGTTTGCTCGTTTGATGCATGCTACGATATTTGTGCTTGTGTATGTGAGATACTCTTATGATTATGTGTTTGATCATACTTTGCTTTAATGTGTGCTTGCTTGATGATATCTATGATACTTGTGTATGATCAATCATGGTTGTCCTTGGTGACGAGTGCATGTTCTTTATAGCTTATCATTTTGAGCGCTCCACCAAGATGTATGTGACATGGAAGAGTGACCCATGATCCTAATTGATTGTGCATTTGTATTCAAACGCAAATTTTAAATAATGCACAAATTTAGGGGGAGCTCTTGCTTGTCACATACTTCTCAAAGCGACAATATATTTCATTCATATTATCATTTATCAAAGATTTGATCTATATGTTGTCATCAATTACCAAAAAGGGGGAGATTGAAAGTGCAACTAATCCCCGGGTGGTTTGGGTAATTCATAACAACATATAGCTCATTGAACTAATATCCATTCAAGTTAGATATTTCAGAAGGTTCAATGATTGACATGGCATGGACTAGAGATGTGGACCCCTCAAAATGCTAAGGACAAAGATTGGCAAAGGCTCAAGACTCTTCATTTTCATTTTAGTGATCCAAGATCACATTGAGTCCATAGGAAAGCCAATACTATTAAAAGGGGATGAGGTGTTGCTTAATGGTCTACTTGCTCAAAGTGCTTAGTGATATTGCTCCAAAACCCTCAGCTACTTTCTCATTTCCACATATGTCCAAAAACCTAAAGTCAAACTCGGCCCCACCGATTTGATCTATCCGGCGCCACCGAGTTCTTTTGACATAACCACTGCCAGAAACTCTAGACAATTCGGTCTCACCGATACGACTCTCGATCTCACCGAGATGGCATTGCAAACTCTCTGTTTCCCTTCGTAACATTTCGGTCTCACCGAAATGAGCAATCGGTCCCACCGAGTTCGCATTCCAAACTCTCTGTTTCCCTTCATAATGTTTCGATCTCACCAAAAGGAGCGATCGGTCCCACCGAGTTTGCTTGACCAAGTATCTGTTTGCTCATTGCTGAAATCAGTCTCACCGAGTCATGCGATTAGTCTCACCGAGATGAGATTTTTCCCTAGCCCTAGCACATTGGTCCCACCGAGTTGGTCATGTCGGTCCCACTGAGATTTCTAACGTTCACATTTTGAACTGAATCAGTCTCACCAAGTTCTTCTATTCGATTTGATCGAGTTGGCTCAAATGTGTGTAACGATTGGATTTTGTGTGGAGGCTATACACCACCCCCATCTCCATTTGTGAGAGAGCCATCAGGACGTGCGTACACTTCCACTACTCATTTTCTGAGAGAGAACCACCTACTCATGTGTTGAGACCAAGTCATTCCAATCCTACCACTAGAATCTTGATCTCTAGCCTTCCCCAAGTTGGTTTCCACTCAAATCTTCTTTCCACCATAGCCAAATCTGTGAGAGAGTTGAGTGTTGGGGAGACTATCATTTGAAGCATAAGAGCAAGGAGTTCATCATCAACACACCATCTATTACCTTTTGGAGAGTGGTGTCTCCTAGATTGGTTAGGTGTCACTTGGGAGCCTCCGACAAGATTGTGGAGTTGAACCAAGGATTTTGTAAAGGCAACGAGATCACCTACTTCGTGAAGATCTACCCAAGTGAGGCAAGTCCTTCGTGGGCGATGGCCATGGTGTGATAGACAAGGTTGCTTCTTCGTGGACACTTCACGGGTGGAGCCCTCCGTGGACTCGCGCAGCCGTTACCCTTCGTGAGTTGAAGTCTCCATCAACGTGGATGTACGATAGCACCACCTATCGGAACCACGCCAAAAATCTCTGTGTCTACATTGCGTTTGCCTTCCCCAAACCCTTCCCTTTACCTTCATATGCAATGTTTTACTTTCCGCTGCTACACTCTTAGAATTGCATTTGTATGTTGATTGCTTTACTTGTGTTAAGTTGCTAAAATCTGCCAAGACTTAAAATTGGGAAAAGTTAGATTTTTATTTGGTCAAGTAGTCTAATCACCCCCTCTAGACCTACTGTCGATCCTACAAGTGAGCCCTCCGAAGAGGTTGGCCCCCATTTCGGGTGCCTGTGCGAAGGTTGTCGCACTGGTCGTGATGGCGGAGAACGGCTGGATCCACGAGTGGTATAGGGCGGGGAGGGAGCGGAGGAGGACCCAGGTCGTGCTATGCATCGTAGGCTCGAAGGAACACCATCGTGGAGGAGGATGGCTACTAGCATGGGATGTGAGGGTCGAGAAAAAAAAGCTTGAGATTTGGAGGAGAGTGGGATATACAAGTTTATCTGGTAAAAATGATGGATGTACCCTTTTCAAAACATAAAAAAAATTGAACATACTAGTCACATCTAACTTCCGTATCGGTCAAGCAGGTATTTGTATTTTTTACTACTTTCAGTCTCGCAACACCTCGTAATTGTTAGACTAAGATTATACCAGTCGAGCTGGTCTTGCGCAGCCGAGCCGGTCTTTTGCGCGGGTCGCACACCACCACGTTTGCATGGCCAATGCAGGGTCAGCGCCCTTATCTCCTAATGCTATACAGGATCGGAAGTTTAGTAGTTAGTGTGCATGTGTTGTAGATCCTCTATTTTTTTCTTTCACAGATGTACTCTTCTGTATATTGTACTGACCTCGTTCTTATTTGAAATCAGTAACTCATATTTTTCCTATTCATTAGATTGGGATGGATGAATGACTCTTAAAACCGCTAATCACTATAAAACTTGTATTTTTTGTTTATTTATACCAATTTATTTTACTTATTTATGATTTATTCCATCAAAATAATAGTTTAATTTGATATGTTTTTATTATATTTAACACAATTAGCAACATAAAATGCTACTAAATTTTAATATACAATAATTTTTGTAATTCTAGCATGTATCGTTTAGATTGATTTGTTCCCAATTGAAATCGTAATGTGCAACAAAAGTCATGTTTTCCCCCCCCCCCCCCCCCCCTAAAATTCCGTTTGAGGTACGGCATAGAAACTTTTGGTTGAATTATTGGCCTTAGTTCTAAAAACTATAATAATGACAAAAGAGCATTCCTTCACGAATTAATGTTATGCATTTGCAATTAGTTTAGTTCCTAATAATATCTTCGCATAGAGCTCGAGAACATACATGTCTAACTAATATTTAACAAAGATCTCTAGAAAATTATAGTGTATCTTATTTGCCTTTGTAGCAGATGTCACCTTCATAAGTATAGGATGAAGAAAAATCTCACCTTCTTGTGTCATCATGGATATAAACGTGCATGTTTGCCGAAGCACAAAAACTCCCTGAGGAGTGCAAAAGAAACAAATAAAATAAACCTGCTAATTTGTTCAATTTGCCATGATTACTACCATTGGAAGAACCACCGATCGTCCTTGGAGTGTACACGTTTTTTTCTATTGGTGTTAGCTTTAAGTGTTCTTGGTGGGGGCGTCTCGATGTTTATTTTTAAATTGGCGCCTCGATGTTGGAGCAACATCGCATGGAATAAAAGCCCACCAAAAAAAGGGGGATCGTTAGAGACGCCAGGTTCAAAAAAGAGGGGAAAGATGGCCTGAAGCGAGGAATCGTCTTTTCGACTCCTACTGGCTACCAATCCGTGCTTCGGCCTATCAAGACGGTGGTGTCGGGGTCGAGTTTGGTCTGGTCAATCGTTCTGCCATTTTCACCTCTTTTTATGTTCCCGGACTTGTTCCGTGACAATTCGACAATGAAGTGTCTGTTCGGCAGCCTTCCTTGCAAGGAGTGTAACTTGAAGAAACATATCAGGGTTGCAGTTTAACATCCACAACCGCAGTAACAAGATGCATTCATGGTTATGAGATGTATAAGGTAGAAACGTACTTGTAAACAAAGAGCTGCTCGTGAGTGGCGAGCAGCCTTCTCAGTTGGACACATAACACGTATGTCATGCAATTTTCACTGGCAACTTTGCAGCAGACAGACCAAGCTTGACATGCAAACCCAACATATATATAAAGCTCCAAGAATGAGAATAAACTCAGTATACATTTGAACGTAAGTGGTGTATTGTCCTTGCTGTTTTCCTGATTGAGAATAAGCGCAGTATAGTGCTCAGGATTTGGCATTCTAAACAGCTAGAAAAATGTCCATCCACTCTGTTTTCGCCCTCCTGCTGGTAAAGTATAAGCAAAGGAAGATACCTACGTGACACCCCTGAAGTAGTTTAGGCACATCTGGTGCAGTTCACCCTTTCACAAATGATCGTATGCCGAGACGAATTTTTCTTTGCGAAGAAATTATCTCTTACTATCATGTAGTACCAAAATATAACCAAAACTGCAGAGTACCTACCATACATTTCAGAGCTAAACTATACCCTGTGTCTGTGGCATGCACTGTCTGTTTCCTGCCTTTCTTCCTTGGCTCCGAAGCCCAGATGCAGACTGCTGCTGCATGCATTTCAGCTCGTCTTGATTAATATAATGCAGACTATTGTTCTTGATTCATGGAATGCAGATGATTAACAGAAAAGTGCCGCCTCAAGAAGTTCCAAGAATTAACAATCATGTATAAATCCATATCCATATCCACACCCCTACTAATAAAGTAAGGTGCGTTTCGTCAATTTTTTCATCCATTCACCGTCGAAAATAATTTTTTTCTATCCAAAGTGGTACTAAATTATTATGTGTTTGTCTGCTAGAAAAAGTATTTTTGTAAGTACGCCGCGCGCTATGGCCCAGCGAAGCCAGCCCACTTATTTTTCTGTCTACGCAGCTGGGAAAATTCTATTTTCCGCATAGGGCGACAAATAGTCGGAGTATCGCACATGAAAACCAATAATGGGCTGGCCTATTTTTCTTTTTTTCTGTGTTTTACTTCTATTTTTATTCTCATTTCCCTATCTATTTTTTTCCCTTCCAAGTTTATTTTTATTTTACAATTTATTTCGTAAATTAGAAGTTCTCAAAAAAGTTTAGAATAAAAAACAAATTTTGGAAAATGTTCATCATTCCAAAATTTTGTTGCTATTTTGAAAAATATTCAGAACTTGCAAAAATTTTGGCCATTTTATACAAACAATTAATATTTTCAAAATTGTTCACGATTTATAAAAAGAATATGGCATTTCAAAAAAGCTCCAACTTTAAAAAATATTTATTCGTTTTAATAAAAATTAAAAATAACGTTCGTGTATAAAAGACACACAGTTTCTAAAAATCTTATGAAGTTTCAACACATGTTCCCGGTTTAAAAAATGTTCATAAATATAACTAATGTTCATGTGTTTATTAAAAAGTTGATATTTTCAGTAAATGTTTGTGAACTTTAAAAGATGTTCCCTTTCATATTTTGTTCACATTTTTTCGAAAGTGTATATAATTTTCAAAAAACTATTCAGGATTTAAAAAATTCTTCATGTTCTCTAGAATATTCAGAAACTTCAGACCTTAAAATAACCTCAATTCAAAAGAAGAGTAGATTGATTAACTCATGGGCCTTCTCTGGCATACGATGGCGTAACATAACTCTTAAATGCCCTCGATCAATGAATGAAAAAATAGCTGACTGAATCCTTCACACGCAGCGAATCCGAGAAGCTAAATATTCATTTTTTTCGTCTGCACACAGGGTTTTGGTTACACATATAATTATCACTGACTTTAAATGCATACCATTTTATTTCCCGTTGCAAGGCACAGGCATATGTGCTGTTTAAAAAAAAACAGACTAATAAAGTAATAATGTTCCATGGGGCCAGGAGTACAATACATGTGTTGAACCAAGACCAGTGAAGGCCAACCACCGGACTGCAAATAATTAGCAGCAAGCGTGAGACACGAACCTTCTGACTGCCCCTAATTAAGAAGCATAGTCACGTAATTAGCACCCATATAGACAGATTACTAATAATCTGGATCTAGGGAGTTATTTACCCAAAACCACTACGGTTGGGGCTAGAGTAACAGGTCAGTACCACATTTGAGCCATGTCACAAAAAACCACCAACTTTGGGACTAATTGGTAACATGGAGCACTATCGGGCTGATTTGGCCGCGGAAACAGTGAATCCGACAGGTCGGGCCCACCTGTCGGGTCGACGTGGCGCGGGCGGACGGACGATGTTAGACGGCAGTTGACGCCCGTTTCCGTGCACGTGTATTAGTGGGCCACGCGGGTCGCTGGTCGGACCAGACCACACCGACCGCACCAGACCACATCCACCGCTCTGTCTCGACCTCGACGACCGCCGGCGTCGCCATCGTCGTCTCGCCGCTCCACCATGGTTTCTTGGAGCGAGGGGTCAAGCTCTTCTTCTTCGGACGAGTCAGTGACCAGCCAGGTACGTTCATTTGGGGATTCCAGCATTTAGTGTTAGGGTTAGGGTTCTTGAGTTAGGGATTTCTTACCAACTCGCTGATTTGTTCAATCTCTTGGGTTTTTAGCTTCCTAGGACAATCCCATGCTATGAATGGAGTGGCATTGCTAATGAGCTCTCCTCTCGCTGTCTGCATCGAGAGCTTTGCCTCAGGCTAGTAGCATTTGAATGTACTGACACTGGCCGACGTTTTCTTGCTTGTGCTGAGGAGAAGGTATGTTGCTTAGTACTGTAAGTAGTTAATCTTAGTTAGTTTGTGCTCCATTCAATTGCCAGAAGCAAATTTTGCTTTGTTTATTAGTGTAAAGAACTGTCATTGCCCACAGTTGGATATAATTTGGTGGTTATGCTCTCACAGTAGGAAATGATGCTCTGCCTGTAGGAAATTATGCTCTGCCAGTGTAATTTGGTCCAAATAATTTAGTTTATGCTATATAATTAACAACATTGTAATTTGCTCTGCCAGTGTAATTTGGTCTGCCAGTGTAACTCTAAATTATGCTTTGTCAGTGTAATTTGCTCCAAGTAATTTGCTCTGCCAGTACAAAATTGTTAATGCCAGTAGGTAATTATGCTATATTAAATAATTTGGTGGAAATATTGTAGTTGTTGTTATAATTATTGACAACATATATTAATTTCATAGGCTGATGGAGGAAGAGCTAAGATTTTTCAAAATTGATTTTGCAAAAATGGTGGCTGACAAGGAGGAGGCTATTACTCAGCTGGGCAATGCTAGGTTGGCTCTTAGTGATCTGAAAGAGGAGATGGAGAAGAAGAAGCTGGTAGACCATGGTTGCACTAATCTACATCAGTTACTCAGGGCAAAGGAAGAGAAGGAGAGGGACAAGCTTGTGGTAGAGAGAGACCAAGTGCTCACAGAGAGAGACAAACTAAAGGAAGAGAAGAAAAAGCTGGAGTACATCATTTCTAATTTGCTGAAACAGAAGAATGGCTACAAGGACAAGATCAAGAAGTTGAAGGAGATCTGTGATGAATTTTAATAATGTAATGTGCATCGTAGTGTTGTGCTTTGTTGGTGTAGTTGTGCTTTGTTGCACTGAATAATCAGACCTAACTAGAAGTGCACTATAGTTTTGTAATGGTTTATTTTGTACTGAATTATCCAGCTTATCTGCAAGTCTAGAATTTGAACTTATGGCATGAATTTGAACTGAATTTGCAGTACTGTCTCTTATGAAACTGGTGTGATTATTCAGAATGTGATGATATACAGAAACTTAACCAGGAACCGATGGCATTATTAATGTGCACATAATGTGATGATATACAGAAACTTATGGCAAACACAGCATTATAGATAGATATATGATGATCATGCAAGCCAACATAGGTTCAACATAGCAGTACATAAGATCCATACATAGGTTCAACATAGCAGTACACAGCAGTAGTTCTTAGTGCCACACATAGGTTCAACATAGCATTACATAAGATTAAATTTAGTCTTGGCATAGATAAAGTGCTCTAGTGCCTGATGGAGCACACATGCACTTGCATACATAGTCAAACAAGAACTCTCAGTAGTTCCCACTGGCATAGAAGTACCCCTCCATCCTTTTGCTCATGTATCTTGTCCTTTTGGACCTATTTCCTGTTGGCTGGCTAGTTGAAGCTTCTGCAGTAGTTCTTGGAGGATTGAAGCTTCTTGCACCTGTCTTTGCACCTCTTCTTGCAGCAGCAGTACCAGCACCAGAAGGAGAAGAATTTGCAGCTCTAGCAGATGTACCAGCAGCTCTAGCAGATGTACCAGCAGCTCTAGCAGATGTACCAGTAGCTCTAGCAGATGGAGAGCAGCTCTAGCAGAGTTGCCCCTTGAAGCAGCAGCAGATGAACCCCTTGAAGCAGATGTAGAGCTTGCACCCCTAGGAGTTATTGTAGCAGATGTTGAGCTTCCACCTTGCTGCCATGCAGGGGCTATCCCGTTTTCCTGCAACTATTTTATTTGGATAAATTTCAGTGATACTTAATGAATGATGAGACAGAGAAGGTAGTAAAAAAGAACATACCATGTGCTTGTTCTTCCTAATTTGCATATATGGCCTCAATGGCTTAGCACAACTTGTGTATTTGTGGCCCTGCAACTTGCAGTTACTACAAGTTATTGTAGCCATCCTTGATGTCTTCTTTGCTTGAGGAGGCTCAAGCCTGCCTTTCTTCCTTTTCTCTTCTGCTGGTCCCTTCTTGTCTTCTTTGAACTGAGGTGGGTCAATGTCAGGAGTTGCAGTTTTCACCCAACAATCAGGCTTGTATGACTCCAAGTACATAGCCTTTTTGAAGAACACATTTACATGGTCCTCTGGTAGATGTTTGGACCTGTAGATGGCAGAACAAGCATGGTTGCAAGGAATTCCAGAGATGTCCCATTTGTTACAGCCACATGTTTGCTATGGGGTACATATTGTTGTTTGCATCCCTTCAAGTAGCAGCTAGTATTTGTGCCTCACTAGTCAACTTAATGAAACAACCATCTAGGCCTATGAATGGCCTGCATCCATTCAAAAATCCCTCAACACATGCATTCAAACAAAAAAAAGACCATGAAACCTTGGTCATGCAGTTGGATTTTCTCTTGTTTTTTCACTCACAGTAGCAACAATGCATCTTGATCCAGGATTTGTAGCTTTCACAGTCTCCAAATAATCTCTCAGCCTCTTGTATTGCCTCTTGTGATCTCCAAGCACAATATCCTTTGCTTTCCACTTTGCTCTCCATGCCATCATCTTGGGCACCTCAACACCAAACTGCCTCTTTACCTTGTCAACTATAGCAGGTACAGTGGTGTTGGGGGTCTGATATGATAGTTTCAAGCGTTTTGTTGCCAAGCCACTTTGAGTTGATCCTTGTCTTCTCAGATTGGGTGGGACATGTGTGCTCCAATATTCTCTTCTTAATGCAGAAAGTGGGCTCATTACTGATCTTTGCGGCAACCATGTGGAACTGACAACCCTCTCCATCCTAACGCACTATTATCCTGTCACTGTAGTTTCTGTGATATTTGTATCTTCTAAGTTGTTTCACATGCAAATTCACAATAGCAGAGGCGGAACCAGGATTTCGCAAAGCCTAGGGCTAATAAATATAACGTCCAATACCACACACGTCAATGTGCGTTATAATTATGCCACAAAATCACATTCAAAATGAAATATAAATTCATTATTATCACGAGAGGAAATTCCATAAAACAAATAGTTTAAAAAAATGCATCATTGCAAACTTGGCTTGATACCAAATTAGTGAAGACTTGCTTAATTCAGGGCCATTGTTTCTTCACCAGCAATAGAAGGGCCTGAATCTGCAAACATAGAATCAAGGATTTCAAATCAAGACACTGGACATACACTATCAATTGTTCATATGAAAGTTTGCAAGAAAAAGAACATATTTTACCATTAACACGAAGTCCACGAGGTAGTAGCCCCTTGCGTTTCCTTATTTTTTGATAGCACTGTATAATCTTAATATCATCAATTCTTGCAAATACATCACGCTCGATATAGCACACCAAACGGTGATTCATCCATTCATCATTCATCTTGTTTCGCAGATCAGTTTTGACAATGTTCATAGCTGAGAAAGCTCTTTCTACGGTTGCCGTTGCAACGGGGAGAATCAAGGCCAATTCAATGAGACGATATACCAACGGAAAATGTGTGTGCCTATCTGTTTGAACCATCTTTATAGCAAGTTAGCCAAGATCAATGCAACTTAAAAATTCAGTATCAGATCTAGCTTCTGTAAAAATGTCTCAAGTTGGTCCCTAAGAACTTTGCACTCGTATTAGGAGAAATCGGCACCATAAATCTGAGCAAGTTCAACTAGCTTATTTATATCAAAGTTGGCAAAAGAATTTCTTGGCTCAAGACAAGCGATGCATCTCAATAGTTGGGTAGATTTCTCAGCAAAGCGATTGTTGAACTCAACAATAATCTGGTCAAGCACCACATTAAATATTTCATGACGGAAATAATGTAAGTGAGTTACCATCTGGCCGCCACGACCTCTCGAACGACCTTCAATAGCTAATGTTTCCATAATGTTTGGAATAATGATGTTATGTTGGAGACAAAAGGTATTTACCTCTTCAAATAGCTCATCCCACCCCTGATGCCTCATCTCATTAAGTTTCTGCAATGTGGTCTGAATCAAGCCCATAGCATGAACAATGTTCTGGTTCTTCTTTTGCATGCACTGTGATAGATCATTAGTTTTTCCCAACAATTTCATCATAAGATGCAGTATAAACACAAACTCAAAGCTCTCCATATGACGTATCAAACCTCGTGCCATGGTTTTTTGTGATGTGTTAGTGGCATCATCAGACATATTCTCCAATACCTCTAACAATGCATACCACATGAGATGAAGATGGCACGAGGTTTTATGATGTGAGCCCCACCTAGTATCACCGGGTCTTGTAAGGTTAGTTTGTTGGTTCCTCCCTCTCCCTGTAAAAATTTCTCCAGTCTCTAATTTCTGCACAAGATCATCATGTTGCACTTGGGCTAACTGGTCATGTCTCTTACAAGAACCATTAACACTGTTGACAATCATTTCAGTGTAACTAAAGAAATCCATGACAGAAGGACAACACTTGGCAACGGCAACAACCACCAACTGCAACTGATGTGCAAAGCAATGTATATAAAAAGCATAAGGATTCTCATCTAGTACCCTTCTTTGCAGACCATGATATTCACCTCTCATGTTCGATGCTCCATCGTATCCTTGGCCTTGCATTTTATGGATAGATAGGCCACGTTTAAGAAACATAGCATCCAAGGCTGCCTTCAATGAAGAGGATGTTGTATCGACAACATGTACTCTTCCTCCTTCTTGTCCGAACCAACCCATACTTGTTCCACATTTTGCCTCGGGTTTTGAAAAGCTTGACATTGTCTTCTTGCTCTATTATGAGCACCGTTCACATTACCAATATGAGTACGAAAAGATGCAATAGCATTTTTCCAGTTACTAAAACCTTTCTTTGTATATGCTTCTATTCCATAATTTTCAGCTCTTGGTTGCTTAAAGAGAAAACAATGAAAACAAAAGGCGGCCTTTAGCAACACTATATTCCAACCAATCATGCGATTTGTACCACTCTTCATGAAAGCCTCTCATCTGCTTCCCAATTCTTTCCTGTTCATAAACATGGCCTGTTGGTCGACATGCTCCCATGGCCAAATACTCTCTTCTAGCAGCATCCCTAACATCCGGATGCAACTCTTCAATTGGTTTGCGGAGGCCAGGATCAGGATTAATGTCATCCGGATTAAGCTCCACACGTGGTTCACTTTCTTTTGCATTACTAGCTCCCACTTGTACTGATTCTGTAGGTGATACATTAGTGTTGGTGTTGTTGGCTGAAGGCTGATTGGATGTTGACTGAAAAAAAGATTCAATGGTACGGGTCCTCTTGTTCATCTTGTATTTATAATTTGCTGACAAAAAATGAAATAAAATTGACTAAATAAATATATAGGCTGATATAAAGGAATTAGGGAAAACAAAATTAGATGATATAGATTACACATTACAGATTACCTGTGCGGCACAGTGTGCGTTGCGTTGGCCTGACTCTTTGAGTGTGTGCACTGCAGTTTAGAATCAGATGAAGAAGATCAGAAGAACAAGAGGCGGACGGATTGTCACTTGTCAGGACGCCGGACCTGGCGGCCGGCGCGGCGGCGGTGGTGGTGAAGTGCCAGTCGCCGGTTGACGAGGGCGGCGGCGCAGCGCTTGGGGCCTTGCCTCCTTGGGCTCTCTGTTCGAGCAACACGAGGGTTTCTCTGTTGCCGCGATGAGGCGAGGGATGTTTTTTCCTCTTTCTTGATACTGGATGAGAGATCGAAGCGTCAACCGTGTAATGCGCGATTCATTTTCTATTCTGATCGATCGATTGAGTTGACGATCGATTGAGTTGGGCTAATGGGCTTGTACATGAGCGCGTGAAGTCATATTCTGATTTTTTCCCCTACTATGCATATAGATGCTAGTTGGGCCATGCCTGGGGCTACAGCCCCAGTTGCCCCAGGCCCAGTTTCGCCCTGCACAAGAGCCTCTCTAAATTGGTACGCATCTCTGAAACAGAGCCTGAGCTGGAATTGTTGCTATAGATGTAGCCTGTTCTCATCATATCATACCCTGGGTCGTCTTTTCTTAGCTCTGCTCCTTCATCCAGAGGGGATTATAAAGGACATTGATTCGTTGTCATCATCATCAGCTTTAAAGCATGTATCATCCTCTTCTGAAGATGGATACCAGTCCTCATTAATGCTTTTGTTAGCACTTGAGTGGGACCTACTAGTAGGCGCATGCCTATTTATCTTCTTCTCAACAGGCTCAGCAACTGCTATCTCTTGACAGTCATCATCCTCTTCCTGCAAGTCTATGTCATATAAATCTTCAGGGTCTGTGTCCCCTTCACAGTGTGTACTTCTCATGTATTGAACTCTCTTCCTCTTAATGTCAGCAATTGTGTCTTTCAGATCACTGTCCACTTTCCTCCTCTGTTCTTCTTCTCTAGCTACACTATCTTCTTCTTCATAGTCCATGGAATCTGAATCTTCTTCTTCTACATCTGGGAGGTCTACATGAGCTAAAAAGTCTTCATCCAATACCGAGTCATCATCTTCATCAGATATGTCCTCATTTCCTGCATGCTCCTCCTCATCTGTATCAAACTGGAAATCTGCATAATTAACACTAACTTGAGTGTTAACCTGCTGCAATGCATTTCCTGCTCTGCATCTGCCATGTCTGGCTCAATTGGGTGATTTTGTGTCCCAAGAAGTAACTGGCATGGTGGACGAACTGATTTTATTGGCATATAGTTCACACTTTCTTGTGTACCAACAAAATATGATGAGCCAACATAATCATCTGTTCTTTTGTGCACAACACCTCACTCATTAACAACAAATACAACTGGTGGGTCCACTGTTAAATATTCAATTGTTTCATCTGGGTCCACTTCTTCATGTTCTGCACTTTTGTTAACTGGTGCTTGCTTTATATCTAATTTCCCCTCTTTAACATAAAAACACAATGTCTGACTCCTTTTAAATTGCTTTATCATCTCAACCACTTCAGTGTTGTTTCTGATGACAGTAATCCCTTGCAGCCATGTGCCGTCCTTCCTCAAGTAGCAAATACTGTCATCACTTCCATGTCCATTTATGACCATCACATTAAGAAAACTGCCATAACTGATGTCTCTCTCATACATCTTCACAAGGGCATTTTTTTGGCAGCATCTTTAGAGGGAAACTGAAAATATAATGACCATGGCTCCTCAGGCCTACAGAACACAAAACATATTAAAACATATTAATGACCATGACATTCTCAGTACAGTGGCGCAACATTTTCAGTGGCAAAAAAAACTATGACATATTCACATATAAAACAAAGTAACAACAATAAGATCTATGCCACAAGAGCCAACAAATGCAGAATAAACTATGATACATTTAGTAATTCAGAAAAAAAAACAAAGACAAAACAGCATTTTCATCTAGGCATAGGAGCTTCCTCCCCCAAACGAAGCAGTATTGCTAGAACTAACCCTAGGTATCCTAACTAAGCAGTATTGCTAGAACCCTAACCCTAGGTTTTTTGCACCGAGATTTACCTGGGTGGAGATGGATGCCCAGGGGGTACTTCCTCCCCCAACGAATCAGCCGCCGCCGACGCCTGCTCTGTGTCCGCAGCAGCCTTCTCTGCCTCCTCCGCATACTAGGACGGCGGCGGCAGGACAACTTTTCCCCAATCCGCCGTCGAGTGCGAATCCATCGGGGTTGGGGCCCAACTTGCCAATGGGGTCGCATTGCGGGCGGCGGCCACCGGAAGAACGACCACCTAAGTCAGAGCCGTTGAGACCTTCTCCGTCTTCGCCGCCGCCGGAGCTGGTTGCCATGAGCAGAGCGGGAGGAACGCGCGGGAGGGAAACTGAATCGTGGATTGGAGGAAGAAACAGCGGGCGCGTGACCTAATACACGTGCGCGGAAAACGGCCGTCAACCGCCGTCTAACGTCGTCCGTCCGCCCGCGCCACGTCGACCCGACAGGTGGGCCCGACCTGTCGGTTTTGCTGTTTTCGCGGCTAAAACGGCCCGTCAGTGCTCCACGTTACCAATTAATCCCAGAGTTGGTGGTTTTTTGTGGCATGGCTCAAATGTGGTACTGACTGTTACCCTGACCCCACTGTGGTGGTTTTGGGTAAATAACTCGGATCTGGGACATCACAGGTTGGCAACCATATTTTGCTCTGCACAAACATGTACTCCATTTGCAAATTGGCAAATCATTTGGCCTGTTCAAGAGTCAAAGATTTGCAGCTGATAACATAGGGACAGACAAACAGCCCCAAATCATGCCTGAGACAAAACAGATCAACAATAGCTTCTCATACCAGCAACAAACACCACGCTACAGGGTTACATTTAAGAAATAACACCACTCATATACAGTCAATCAATGGCGCCCCCCGTTGATACGACAAAGGAGCAAGAATGTAGCTGTCATGTCTTGCATTCGGATAGAACTCCTGGAAGCCTTATAAATAGACCACCCAAGGATCAAACACTATGCATAACTACAAACAAGCAACCAAGAAAGCCCAACATTCACAGCCATCTCCTTCAGCAGCATGGGCGAGAGAGTTTGTGCGGGCGATCTCACCAGAGTTTACAAGGGCGAAAGGCGGAGCGAGATTTGGCCGCTGCCGCGTCGTGAGCAAATAAAGCTGAGGATAGCGCACATCGTGATGCACTCCGTCGCTTCGGCGCTCCTCCTCAGTACTACTACGTAGCAGCTTCCAGTTCTTGACCACAAGTGAATGTGACTGACTCTATAAATGTTAGTAGGATTTTTTTTAAGCCGCTCCCCCTGTATAACTGTTGTTGTCAGCTTGAGAAAGAAAGTCGCTACTTTTTCTGCACACCAGGGTGTGACTTCATGGATGATGATCGTGTGGTTAGTTCTCGCGCCGTTTGCTCTTGCTTGGCATCCTTTTGGTCCTCATTCCGACCACAATCTGTTTCGCTCTCATCGTCAGATGCTTCATCATCTGAACTCCACGATGCATCATAAGACTCCTTGGTGGCTTCATCCTCAACTTGGCGGTGAGGTCAGTGATGTAAAATGTGTCAGTTGCTGGTGGCAGACATCCTCCACAGAAACCTTGAGATCCAGCGAGTCATTAATGCGCCTTGGTTTACGTAACTAACTATAAGATACAGAACTAATCACGCTGCAGTTCTATATTGTTTCCATTTCTGTGAAGCAAGTTTTTTTTTTAGCTAATTCTGTGAAGCGAGTAAATTGTGCTAAGTTTTTTTTAGCACTAGTACATTGTGCTAATTAGCAGTAGTTCAAAAACCCACATTAATTTCAGTACCAGCACGTTGTGCTACCCAAGCCTTGTCTGCATGGCCACGTCCATGAACCCAAAATGAAAAAAGGCCTAAGCTGCCAAAGCCCACTCTAATCTCAGTCGCAGCACCAGCAGAAAGCACAACGCTCCACCTCATTCCCCACAAGGAAGCACATGACTCCACCTTGTTTAGTCCCACCTCGCCAACCGAGCGTGCATTTGACCAGCTTAAATAGCAGGTTCCACCTACTTCACTCGCCGAGCTCAGTTTGCGAGAGCTTGTAACCCGAGTGGGGGCATTAAGGTGATGTGGCCGCTGTTGTAGTGCTGCGGGCCTGGTCTGGGTGTGCTATTGCTGGCCCGTCCGTTCCAAGTTGCGTAGTGGACCGCTGGGGCCTAGGCAAAAGCTGGGCCTCACGGTCCACAATGTGGCAGGCACAGCGTGAGGCTGGCTTCACAGAGCAGCGACAACTGCCCGCTTCCAACGGTGGAAGGATAACGGGCCGCTGCACTCCTTGGCCGCTTGGGCCTCGTAGCCTACTCCAGCGAACCATCATTTTTTTCCCTTCTTTTGACTATTGCCTACAAATTACCATTATGGTTCTTTTCGGACTACGAAGGAGATGGTCCGAGGTCGAGCAGGCTACTCCAGTGAACCATCATTTTCTTTTCTTTTGACTATTGACTACAAACTGCCATTATGGTTCTTTTTGGACTCTCATTTCACCTTTTTATGCTACCGTTCTTCTTCTCCGATATAGCAATCGTTTTCTTTTTCTTTTGACTATTGACTACAAATTGCCATTATGGTTCTTTTCGGACTATCAAGAAGATGGCGCTGAGGTCGAGTAGACTACTCCAGCGAACCATCATTTTTTTTCCTTTTTTGACTGTTGACTACAAATTGTCATTATGGTTCTTTTCGTGCTACGAAGGAGATGGTGCCGAGGTCGACCAGGCTACTCCAGTGAACCATCATTTTTTTTCTTTTCTTTTGACTATTGACTACAAATTGCCATTATGGTTCTTTTGGACTCTCATGTCACCTTTTTGTGCTACCGTTCTTCTTCTCCGATATAGCAATGGTTTTCTTTTTCTTTTGACTATTGACTACAAATTGCCATTATGGTTCTTTTCGGACTATCAAGAAGATGGCGCTGAGGTCGAGTAGACTACTCCAGCGAACCATCATTTTTTTTTCCTTTTTTTGATTGTTGACTACAAATTGTCATTATGGTTCTTTTCATGCTACGAAGGAGATGGTGCCGAGGTCGAGCAGGCTACTCCAGTGAACCATCATTTTTTTTCTTTTCTTTTGACTATTGACTACAAATTGCCATTATGGTTCTTTTCGGACTCACATTTCACCATTTTGTGCTTCCGATCTTCTTCTCTGATATAGCAATGGTTTGGCAGTGTGCCTTGCAAGGCCTAGGAAAAACACCGATGATTACAACAAAGTATCATTTCTTAATTTGTAACTTTGTATACATTGAAATTGCAAGTTATTCACAACAGTTTTACTTTCAAAGTTACCAAGACAGACAGTCGGTTCTCACTTATAGATCCAATAGCCACATCACTTGGTACAACAAGAAGCTCAGTACTATAATTGATCTACTCTGTCCCACCCTTCATCATAATGTCTTGTTTAATCACACTTAGACTTTGCTTTCTTGGTTTATGGAATGCAAATGATTAGCATAAAATTGCCATCTCAAGGAAAATGCAGAGGTCTTATGATCAATACAGGAGACGGCCATGGATTAATTTATTAACAAAAGGTTGGCCAAGAATCTGTGTAAAACACATGTGTTGAACCAAGACCAGTCAATGCTGTAGAAGTGCATGCTCTAGCCAATGCAACCAAAAAACCGATCTAATGGAAGAGACTAGGCAGCACATTATACGTCAATACTCCCCCTCACGTGTGGCTCTCTCAGGCCTAAACATGGACCGAAAGTGGGCTGCAATATAATTGCGCCAGCCTGGTCTTGAACTCAAGACCTCTTGGCTCCGATACCATGTAGAAGTGCATGCTCTAGCTAATGCAACCAAAAGACCGATCTAATGGAAGAGACTAGGCATCACATTATACGTCAACAAAGGCCAACCACCAGATTGCAATAGCTACATCATCAGACAGGATAATTAACACAAATGATTAGCAGCAAGCATGAGACAACATAATCACACAGTTAACAAGCATAATCACAATGCTTCTGATGGACAAACTGATACTCTGCATCTGGGACCATTCTCTGCTTTGCACATATACATGATACATGTACTAGACACCACATGTGTCCAAAATTGGCAAATCATTTGGCCTGACAGGTGCATACAATGTCTATTCATGCGTCAAAGATTTGCAAATAACACAGGGACAAACAGCCCGAATTCATGAACGAAACAAAACACGTCAACAGAAGCTTCTCGTGACAACAGATAGACACTACAGGGTTGCATTTAGAAAATGAACATCATCCAATCTAGTTGTCATGTCTTGGATCCGGATAGAACTCCCTGAACCCCTATAAATAGGCCACTCAGGTAGCAGACATTAAACATAGGTGCAAGCAAGCAACCAAGGCAGCTCACAGAGACAGACATCTCCTTCACCAGCATGGCCGAGAGAGTTCGCGTCGGCTATATTGTCAGAGTTTACAAGGGTGAAAGGTGGAGCGCGGTTCGGCCACTGCCACGTCGTGGGCAAAGAAAGCTGAGGATAGCGCACATCATGATGCACTCAGTCGTGTCAGTAGTCCTCAAGAGTCAAGACTTCATCACAGCTTCCAGTTCTGGATCACAAGTGAACATCACTGACTCTGTAAATGTTAGTAGGATCTGTTGTAAAGATCTCCCTCCTGTGTAACTGTTTTTATTGGTTTGAGAAAGTTGCTCCTCTTTCTGCAAATCATGGTGTTGGCTTCATGGATATAATGGTCTGATTCGTTCTCACTTTTTGTTGTTTGTTCTTGTCTTGCATCTTTTTGGTCCTCGTTTTGATCAGCACCAGACTGTTTACCACCCGATTTGCTCTCGTTGTCAGATGTTTCATCATCTGAACTTGCCGATGCCGCGTCCATAAGACTCGTCAATGGCTTCATACTGGCATGTGATGGTGTACTTGACGATGCACCAATCAAATATGTGGCGACAACTTTACATGCAGTAAGAGCATCTCCAACAGCCGCGCTAAACAAGCGTCGCGCCGCTGTAGGATCTTGAGAAGAGGTGTCTAGAGGGGGGGGGGGGGGTGATTAGACACTAAGTACCACAGTTGCAGTTTTTAACTTCTTGTGGTTTAAATGGAGTTTAGGCACAGGTTTAACATTCTCAATACATAACAAGCAAGGCATGCAAAGAGTATATAGGCAGCGGAAAATAAAGCATGCAACTTGCAAGAATGTAAAGGGAAGGGTTTGGAGAAATCAAACGCAATTGGAGACACGGATGTTTTTGTCATGGTTCCGATAGGTGGTGCTATCGTACATCCACGTTGATGGAGACTTCAACCCACGAAGGGTAACGGTTGCACGAGTCCACGGAGGGCTCCACCCACGAAGGGTCCACGAAGAAGCAACCTTGTCTATCCCACCATGGCCGCCGCCCACGAAGGACTTGCCTCACTAGCGGTAGATATTCACGAAGTAGGCGATCTCCTTGCCCTTACAAACTCATTGGTTCAACTCCACAATCTTGTCGGAGGCTCCCAAGTGACACCTAGCCAATCTAGGAGACACCACTCTCAAGAAGTAACAAATGGTGTGTTGATGATGAACTCCTTGCTCTTGTGCTTCAAATGATAGTCTCCCCAACACTCAACTCTCTCTCATAGGATTTGGATCTGGTGGAAAGAAGATTTGAGTGGAAAGCAACTTGGGGAAGGCTAGAGATCAAGATTCATATGGTTGGAATGGAATATCTTGGCCTCAACACATGAGTTGGTAGTTCTTTCTCAGAAATAGGATGCTGGAAGTGTAGGCTTGTTCTGATGGCTCTCTCCACGAATGAAGAGGAGGTGGAGGGGTATATATAGCCTCCACACAAAATCTAACCGTTACACACAATTTACCAAACTCGGTGGGACCGAATCATCAAACTCGGTCAGACCGATTTAGTAAACCTAGTGACCGTTAGGGTTTTTGGTGGGACCGATATGCAACTCGGTAGGACCGATATGGTTAGGGTTAGGGCATAACGTAATCTCGGTGAGACCGATTAAACAAACTCGGTGGGGCCGATTTTGGTAATTAGCTAACCAGAGAGTTGGTCAGGCAAACTCGGTGGGACCGATTACTCAAACTCGGTGGGACCGATTTTGGTAATAAGTTAACCAGAAAAGTTTGCATTGTAATCTCGGTAGTACCGATTGCTCAAACTCGGTTGGACCGATTTTGGTAATGGACATACACAGAGAGATTACAATCCCATCTCGATGAGACCGAGATCCCTATCGGTGAAACCGATTTGCCTAGGGTTTGTGGCAATGGCTATGACATCTGAACTCGGTGGCGCCGGATAGAAAGAATCGGTAGGGCCGAGTTTGACTTTAGGTTTAGGTCATATGTGTGGAAGTGGGAAAGTAGTTGAGGGTTTTGGAGCATATCACTAAGCACATGAAGCAAGAGGCTCATTAAGCAACACCTCATCCCTCCTTGATAGTATTGGCTTTTCCTATAGACTCAATGTGATCTTGGATCACTAAAATATAAAATGAAGAGTCTTGAGCTTGAAGCTTGAGCCAATCCTTTGTCCTTAGCATCTTGAAGGAGTTCCCACATCCTTTAGTCCATGCCACTCCATTGTTGAACTTATCTGAAACATACTAGATAAAAGTGTTAGTCCAACAAGGGATATGTTGTCATTAATTACCAAAACCACCTAGGGAGCACTTGTGCTTTCAGCCGCAAATTTGCCCATTTTAGTCTTGAGTTGGTTTAGGGTAAAATGAACCTGCACAAACAAGGTTAGGTAACACAGGTACATCTACTAGCCAGAGCAAACAGAAGAAACCACAAGAATACCAAGACTGGGATGACATGTAGAGAGTGAGTACTAAGTACCATATTGGATTAGACATGTCCCCAAGAGTAAAGATATGCAATGAATTTAAATGATTCCTTTCCCTTAGATGTCTTGCTCCCCCTGAATCTAGCATGGGATACTGGGAGAAGATAGGGAACAGAAAATCAGAGCTGAAAGATATAAAAGAACAGAGCTTAATGCAAATAAGCACACATGACCATGTCTTTCCCCCAAAAACACATGTGGCATCTCTCCTCTTGAACACCAAGCATATGGGATCCTTGAGAAATACTGAGAAATACTTTCTACTTGAGTATTCTCTCCCCCTGGAGATCTCTTTCTCCCCCTTAATACTCTCTCCCTTTTGGAAGTGATAAGCTTTGATGTGATCTCTCTCTCCCCCTTTGACATCAATTTCCAAGAAGGGTCTTCTGGAATTTTTTGTGAATGGGTTTGGTCCTTGAGTCACAACACAAAGCACTGGATAAAATTGTGATGCTTGTAGAGGACAAGATTCATTGAGTGGAGCTGGATCAGAAGAAATGCAGAATAAGTGGCAAACTGTTTTTCCTGTTGTGAAATCGGTGGCACCGATTTTTATGCTTCGGTTGTACCGAAAGGATTCGGTTGGACCGAAAGCAACAAATCGGTGAAACCGAGTTCATCTCAGAGAAAACACTTGTCACCTCAGCTCACTAGACTAGTAAGATCTCACAAAGATTTGCAAGGAATTTACTGAATGATGTGCAATAAATTGGATGCAGAAAATGCAGAGCAAACAGAAAGAAAAGAAGAAAATCTAGATGAAGTTTTTTTTGAAAGGGGGAAACAAATATGCATGAGACAAATGCAGAAACACAGAAAAGAACACGAGAGAACTTCATCTAGAGATGGTCGGTGACAAAGTCACCTATGTTAGAGTATATTGACTTAGGAGTCAAGTGAGATCACTTGATCATAGGTCATACTCATCGTTTAAGCTCAAAATGGGGTTACCATTTTTCGTTTAAGCATTTTGATGTGTTCACATCTTGTCGAGTTGCTTTAGCTCATGACTCGGAGTAAAGCTTCTCTAAGATGGAATAACATACCTTGGTTGGTGGTGTTGACCATGTAGTTGAACTTGTGTGGGTTGCTCAAGGTTGATGTAGCTCATCAAGAGTTGAGAGCACCACTTGGAATTTGAGTCCATCTACCTACATGGGTTAGTTATTGCAAGGAGGAGCACTTGTGTATCCAAAAATGATAATCATGAAGCTCAACAAAGAGTTTGTCAAAGGATATGTTTGAATGATTCCGTGCTTCCTTTTATTCAGCCACCATAGTGTAGAGACTTGGTGATGTAGAGATTGCTCAAGATGTGAGTAGATTACAATCTCATGGAATTTTATTCAACCAAGTACCTACATGGGTTAGATAACATGCAAGATGCAAATATATCCAAGATATTTTCAACATAAGAGAGATATCATGGATTAGTCATAAGCTCATGTCTTGCATGCATCCAATGGAGTTTCTACTCCAAGTTTTGAAGCATCTATGATGTTCAATTCTCCTCTCAACCTGCAAAACACTTTCTCATCAAGGGGTTTAGTAAATATATCCGCTAATTACTTTTTGGTGCGAACATGCTTAAGATTAATGTCACCCTTAGCAACATGGTCTCGAATGAAGTGATGACGAACTTCTATATGCTTAGTTCGAGAATGTTGTACGGGATTATGACCAATTTCGATAGAACTTTCATTGTCACAAAGCAATGGAACATGTTTCACGCATATCCCATAATCTTTAAGAGTTTGGGTCATCCAAAGTAATTGAGCACAACATGAACCAGCGGCAATGTACTCTGCTTGAAGGTAGATAAGGATACTAAGTTTTGTTTCTTGGAGGACCAAGACACAAGAGATCTACCAAGAAATTGACAAGTACCGAAGTGGACTTTCTATCAACCTTGTCTCCGGCATAGTCCGAGTCGGAATAGCCAACAAGATCGAAAGAGGCCCTCTTAGGATACCAAATGCCAAAATTTGGTGTATGAATTAAGTATCTCACTATCTTTTTCACGGCCTTAAGGTGACATTCTTTAGGAGCAGCTTGATATCTTGCACACATGCACACGCTTAGCATAATATCGGGACGTGAAGCACATAGGTATAACAATGATCCAATCATAGAGCGATAAACCTTTTGGTCAACCGGTTTACCATCTTTGGTCAAATCAAGATGTCCACTAGTAGGCATGGGTGTAGACATACCTTTGCGCTCTTGCATATTGAACTTCTTGAATAAGTCCTTTGTGTACTTCGTTTGAGAGACAAAAATACCTTAGTTTGCTTGATTTGCAACCCAAGAAAGAATTTGAGTTCACTCATCATTGACATCTCAAACTTCTCCGACATTAGCTTCCCAAACTTTTCACTAAAATGAGGGTTAGTTGATCCAAATATGATATCATCAACATATATTTGGAATACAAATAATTCTCCATTAACCCTTTTAGTAAAAAGTGTGGAATCAAATTTCCCAATTTCAAAGCCTTTTTCAAGAAGAAACTTGGTCAAGCATTTATACCATGCTCTAGGAGCTTATTTAAGACCATAAAGGGCTTTGTGAAGTTTGTAAACATGATTTGGTTTCTTAGGATTGACAAAGCCGGGAGGTTGTTTAACATAAACTTCCTCCTCTATTTCACCATTTAGAAAAGCACTTTTAATGTCCATTTGGTACAAGGTGATATTATGGTGATTAGCATAGGCAAGTAAGATGCGAATGGACTCAAGTCTAGCAACGGGAGCATAAGTCTCACCATAGTCCATACCTTCGACTTGTGTGTAGCCTTGGGCATTTAGACGTGCTTTGGCTTAACTACTTGTCCATCTTCATCTTGCTTGTTGCGAGACACCCATTTGGTACCGATGATGTTGTGGTTGTTGTCGGGCTTCTCAACCAATGTCCAAACTTGGTTTCTCTCAAAGTTGTGTAGCTCTTCATGCATAGCATTTATCCAATCCGGATCTTCCAATGCTTCTTCGACCTTCATAGGTTCAATGCTATAGATGAAAGAATAGTTTTCACAAAAGTTAGCTAAACGAGTTTTAGAGCGAGTGATTCTCCCGGTTTGAATATCATTGTAGATTTGCTCGACGGGATGGTCTTTAGCAACTCTTGCTCGAACTCGTGAAAGCTTTTGCTTGGGTCTCGGTTGAACATCTTCTTCATCTTGTTCTTCTTCTTCTTCTTGATCTTCTTCATTGTTGGCGTTGTCGTTTTCTTGTCGAGGTGAGAAGGAGGTTGTTGACGTTCGTGATGTTCTTCCTCGTTTTCTTCATCTTGGTGTGTTCCACTTGTGGATGCTTCCGTATCAACTCTTGGTTCACCTTGTCGTGATGTAGAAGCTTCCACTTGAACAGACGAGGTACTCTCCTTCACCTCCGTTGGATGGACCTTGCCAATAGACAAGTCTTGGATTGCTTCCGAAGGGTCTTTGTCTCCTACATCAATTGGTAATTGCTCTACTTGCGAGCCATTAGATTCATCAAACTTCACATCTACCGTCTCTTCAACCTTTCGGGTGAAATTGTTGTAGACACGGTAAGTGTGAGAGTTTGAGCCATAACCTAGTAGGAAACCTTCATGAGACTTAGGAGCAAATTTTGAACGACGATGCTTATCAAGAATGTAGCACTTTGAGCCGAATACTCGAAAGTATCCGACTTGGGGTTTGTTACCGGTGAGGAGCTCGTATGCCGTCTTGCCGAGAAGCTTGTGAAGATACAAGCGATTTGTTGCATGACAAGCTGTCTCAACCGCTTCTGCCCAAAAGTGCTTCGGTGTTTTGTACTCATCAAGCATCGTTCTCGCCATTTCGATGAGCATCCGGTTCTTCCTCTCAACAACTCCATTTTGTTGAGGTGTGTACGTAGCCGAGAACTCGTGTGAAATCCCTTTTTCGTCAAGAAAGGTGTCCACATTTGCGTTCTTGAACTCCGTTCCGTTGTCGCTCCGAACCTTCTTGATCTTCACTCCAAATTGATTTTGGGCCTTCCTAGCGAAGTTTTTGAAGATCTTTTGGACCTGCGATTTATCATCGAGAAAGAACACCCACGTAAATCTTGAAAAATCATCAACTATAACTAGACCAAAAGAATTTCCACCAAGGCTTTTGTAGGCGTTGGGACCAAAGAGATCCATATGAAGTAGCTCGAGTGGCCTCCTTGTGGTCATGATGTTCTTCACGGGATGCCTTCCTCCAACCTGTTTACCTGCTTGACAAGCACTGCACAGTCTATCCTTATCAAATATGACATCGTTAACTCCAAGGATATGATTTCCTTTAATAAGCTTGTCAAGATTTCTCATGCCAATGTGACCTAGTCGTCTATGCCATAACCATCCTTTTGAGGATTTAGCAATGAAGCATGTTTTAGGTTGTGACTTTTTAGAGAAATCAACAATGTAAAGATCACCTCTCGATACCAGCAAAGACCATTTTATGATTGTCTCGACGAAATACTTGACAATTTACTTCAGCAAATAGAACATTGAAACCGAAATCAGCAAGTCTAGATACTGAAAGTAAGTTGTAGCCAAGAGATTCAACGAGCATGACATTCTGAATGGAGCTATCATGTGAGATGGCCACCTTAACAAGTCCAACCACCTTACCCTTTGAGTTGTCACCGAAAGTGACATACTTTCGAGGACTATCATTTTCAGCAAGCTCACGAAACATGTCTTTATCTCCGGTCATGTGATCGGTACACCCACTGTCAAGAACCCATTCCTTTCCTCCTGACACATATCCCCGAAGATTTGCCATAAGACCAAAATGTCTCATTACATCATCAAGATCGAAGTCACTATCATCATCCTCGTCGAAGTATCCATGTTCAACATCGTCATGTGGTGGATCAAGTCCTAGAGAGGGTAATTCGTTAGAGTGAGTTTGACAATGATCTTGCTTATGAATTCTTATAGCTTCGGAAATAATATCACCAATAATTCCAACATCTCCTTTGGCACGCATAAGGTCGGTAAGTTCAAATAGACGATCACCAAACATAGGATCACTAGTATTCATCTTACTCAAGGCAATAGACTTATAGAGAATTTCATCTAGATTTTCAAGGAATAATTTGGAAAGCGTTCCTCAAGAAATTTCCATATAGTGTAGGCACACTCAAGAGTAGGCAGGATTCTAATCAAGTTTCTAGGCAAGCCTCTAGTGATAAGATGAACAGTTCTAAGATTCCTAGTCATGTCAATAGATTCATCAAGGGTAGGATGCATAGGATCAACATGAGGTGCACAAGGGCTAGCAAAGTACTTGTTAAAATGATATTGATTGAAAATTACAAGCATCTCATTTTTCCACTCATGAAAATACTCTCCATCAAGAATAGGCACTCTATGTCTAAGACTCCCCAAAGCAGACTCATCCATCTTCCTCCAATGGTGATTAAACCAAGGCAACGGAGACCAATGCTCTGATACCACTTGTAGGATCTTGAGAAGAGGTGTCTAGAGGGGGGGAGGGTGATTAGAAACTAAGTACCAAAGTTGCAGTTTTTAACTTCTTTTGGTTTAAATGGAGTTTAGGCACAGGTTTAACATTCTCAATACATAACAAGCAAGCATGCAAAGAGTATATAGGCAGCGGAACATAAAGCATGCAACTTGCAAGAATGTAAAGGGAAGGGTTTGGAGAAATCAAACGCAATTGGAGACACGGATGTTTTTGTCGTGGTTTCGATAGGTGGTGCTATCGTACATTCACGTTGATGGAGACTTCAACCCACGAAGGGTAACGGTTGCGCGAGTCCACGGAGGGCTCCACCCACGAAGGGTCCACGAAGAAGCAACCTTGTCTATAACACCATGGCCGTCGCCCACGAAGGACTTGCCTCACTAGTGGTAGATCTTCACGAAGTAGGCGATCTCCTTGCCCTTACAAACTCCTTGGTTCAACTCCACAATCTTGTCGGAGGCTCCCAAGTGAAACCTAGCCAATCTAGGAGACACCACTCTCCAAGAAGTAACAAATGGTGTGTTGATGATGAACTCCTTGCTCTTGTGCTTCAAATGATAATCTCCCCAACACTCAACTCTCTCTCATAGGATTTGGATCTGGTGGAAAGAAGATTTGAGTGGAAAGCAACTTGGGGCAGGCTAGAGATCAAGATTCATATGGTTGGAATGGAGTATCTTGGCCTCAACACATGAGTAGGTAGTTCTTTCTCAGAAATAGGATGCTGGAAGTGTAGGCTTGTTATGATGGCTCTCTCCACGAATGAAGAGGAGGTGGAGGGGTATATATAGCCTCAACACAAAATCTAACCGTTACACACAATTTACCAAACTCGGTGGGACCGAATCATCAAACTCGGTCAGACCGATTTAGTAAACCTAGTGACCGTTAGGGTTTTCGGTGGGACCGATATGCAACTCGGTAGTACCGATATGGTTAGGGTTAGGGCATAACGTAATCTCGGTGAGACCGATTACACAAACTCGGTGGGACCGATTTTGGTAATTACCTAACCAGAGAGTTGGTCAGGCAAACTCGGTGGGACCGATTACTCAAACTCGGTGGGACCGATTTTGGTAATAAGTTAACTAGAAAGTTTGCATTGTAATCTCGGTAGTACCGATTGCTCAAACTCGGTTGGACCGATTTTGGTAATGGACATACACAGAGAGATTACAATTCCATCTCGGTGAGACCGAGATCCCTATCGGTGAAACCAATTTGCCTAGGGTTTGTGGCAATGGCTATGACATCTGAACTCGGTGGCGTCGGATAGAAAGAATCGGTAGGGCCGAGTTTGACTTTAGGTTTAGGTCATATGTGTGGAAGTGGGAATGTAGTTGAGGGTTTTGGAGCATATCACTAAGCACATGAAGCAAGAGGCTCATTAAGCAACACCTCATCCCTCCTTGATAGTATTGGCTTTTCCTATAGACTCAATGTGATCTTGGATCACTAAAATATAAAATGAAGAGTCTTGAGCTTGATGCTTGAGCCAATCCTTTGTCCTTAGCATCTTGAAGGAGTTCCCACATCCTTTAGTCCATGCCACTCCATTGTTGAACTTATCTGAAACATACTAGATAAAACTGTTAGTCCAACAAGAGATATGTTGTCATTAATTACCAAAACCACCTAGGGAGCACTTGTGCTTTCAGCATAAATTTGCCCATTTTAAGCGCCTGCAATCGGTAGAGTGTCTCCGGTGAGCGCAAGAATAACAGCTGTGGCATATAGAGTTGGGCACGCGTTTAGAATCGCCATCGCGCACTGCGTATTTGGGGCGCCAGCTTTCGCGCGTGGCACACACGAGCGCTCGTGCCGCACTCCCTCCACCGCGCCACCTTTGCCCGGCACGCGCCGGCGCCGGCGAACTGACCTGATGGACGCACGCGCCGGCACCCCCTCACCCCATCCTACAGCAGCGAACCCTCCACCGCCGCCGCCGCTGCCGCAAACCCTACCGTTGGAAGCGTTGGCCTCGCCTCCGCCGAAGCTCCTCCGAGCATCGGCCTCACACGCGGCCTCTTCATGCCGCCGCGGATGACCTCAGCGGCGGCTGGCGTCGCGCCCGCGCCCGCGCCCGCCGTGATGAAGCCATGTGCACCCCCCTCGAAGCTCCCAAATGCGGCGCGACCGAAGAAGGGCAATACATCCGCGAAGAAGAACAAGGCGGCGGACGGCTCCGGCGCCTTGAAGGCGCCTAGGAAGAAGCTTGCAGGGCGTGTGACGGGCGCGGCGGCTACCGAAGCGCCGGCGAGCTCCCTTGTTGAGCCGACGGCAGACGCGCACAATGTGTTCGACCATATGCCCCAAAGATAGAAAATTTCCCTAATTTTTGTTTTCTTGTTATTTTTTGAATGCATGCATATAGATAGCTTATTTGCATTGTTCTATATACTTTGTAGTGTCAACGATCATGCATACATGTCAACTATCGGTGTTGGCTCGAACAATTCGCATTGGTCTCAAACCAATGACATGCATTTCGAAGAACATGAGTTCGAGGGTGACCCGGTTGAACCCTAGCCGCTAGGCAACCTCTTCCTCCCCAACCCACCCACCCACCGCCCCCCCCACCAGGTGCCACGGGGCAAAACCCACCGGACAACACCCGCGGCCCGGCCCACCCGTTTGAGTTTTTTTTTTTTCAGTGTGGTTGTGGTTTTGTGATAAAGTTACTGTCGCAAGGCTTGCGGCCTGAGGTATTTGTTTTTGTTCCTTTTTCTTGATTGTTGTTGTTCGGCTGGTGGATTTTGAATACGAAATAATATATGACTGTGTGCGTCACTCGATTTAGAGGCTGGATGTTATCCTCCTTTTCAAAAAAGTGGTATTCCAAATATATATAATTTCACTATAATCTTGATCAATATTTGCAAGATTTGACTTACAAAAAAAATATACGCACCATATTATGAAACAAAAATAGTTTTTCCTTGGTGACTGGACTTTCGGGGTCATTGCTAGTTTCTGCCTTTCTCCTTCCACTCCGGCAAATTGCAAACTCAGCTATGTGTACTTGCCTTTTTTGATAAAAGGGCTTTTTTATTTCATCATAATGTGGCATAGAAAGGATACACAGTATAATAAGCAACACCAGGTCTTTGCATATTTATGAAGCACACAGCCGAACACTAGAAGTCCAATAAAATAATCTAAAATGACGACATATCAGCAACAGTATAGTCATATAGGACCAACATTATGCGTTTGTCGAAGGACATGGTGGAACGATCCAGAGATTATGCTGCCATCCATGTTGGGTAAAAACCTCCCTGGCCACCCTCTCCAACAACATATATAATGTCTTGAACAACAGTTGGTACTCTACTCGGTGCAGTGTAGACGACATACAAAGCGAGTGCATACAATGGAAAATAACCTGCGAAGGATTAGAGTTTTTGCCGTCGAAACCAAATCATTTCTACATAGCCAAAGCGCCCATAATAAGGCATACGTTCCCACCCTTACTAGCATTTTGAACCTTCCAGTCAATGATAAAAATATTCACAACACTTGTGGGTGGATACGAATTGGACGATATCTGGATGACTGACCACATTGAACGCACAACTCCTCTTATCTCACAGTGAGTATAAAATCTACACTTCTTAATTCCGTGGCAATTGCAATGGGCAAGGTTGTCTTTGGTTAGCACAACTCCTCTCCAAAGATATCACAAGGATATTTTATCATTTAATGAAATTTTTTACTTCCAAATTTTCTTATTATTATCCACCGGGACCTCTGAATGGGCGAGCACACAATACATATCATTATAGGGTTGTGACATCACCAAAAAATAACAAGGAGAACCTATGCACTACTTTCCTTGATGACCTGGATCTGAACCAACTGGTTTGTTGAAGGTCCTCGTGTTTGAGGAAATCTTGCACAAATATAAGGCCCTGTCACTAAAAACTTGAATTAATATCTGAAATCAAGGGCACTAGTACCAGCGTGTAATATACGTGAAGTCAAGTCCTATGGTCAAACTCAGAATCAACTACTCCTATATGTAACTCAGGCTGCTCAAGCGTGCAAAATCGATCATTCACCTAAAAAAATTGTACCAATCTCAAGATAAATGCAAAAAATTAATTAAGCAAAGGTGCTAATATGATACTATAAGAACTATGTGCAATCAAACCAGATTAACATAATTATGAGTCAATGTAATTAGTCATACTCACATAAAACAGATTTTTTAGTCAATATAGTTACCCGTACACACACGTCCCTACTATGAGTCAATGTAGTTACCCATACACACGTATCCCTAAATTTGGCTAAAATCTATAGCTGTAATTAGGCAAAGAAGACAAAATTAATATGCAACATCCTCTGTTCATAGGTCAACTTCCTTGTCTCATAATTTAGTGAGTGCAAATTAGAAAATGAGAGGGCATAATTTGTCTCCACACGATTATCAAATAGAGTACTAGTCTAGCTAGAGTTTTGACTAGTAAGTTTTGTACATGATTAGCTGACAAGTTTTGACCAGAGGGAAGAGAGGCTCACCCTGAAATTCAGGGGGAGAGGTTGATGAGAGTTGGACACACACGTAATTACATAGGTTAATTTTCGTATATGTAGGATTTCCGATCTAGCCAAGTAGCTACGTGCGCATCCCGTTTGAGCTGGGGGAGGGCGCATGGACCTCTTTGACTTGCACATAGGTTTCCTTTTATTTATAACAATTTTTTTTAACTTATTTACAATTTATTTCATCAACATAATATTTTAATTTATTTAGTTTCTGTTATATTTAGCATAATTGTTACATAACAATGCTGCTAAATATTAAAAATACAATATATTTTTTGTAACTCTACTATGTATCATTTGGATTCAGTTGTGCTCAATTAAGATCGTATTTTGCAGCAGATAGTTTAGGTACCGCCGAGAGAACTTTTGGTTGAATTGTCTTAGATCTAAAAACCATAATAATGACAAAATAACATTCCTCTATGGATTAGTGCATATCATTTTGAGTTATATATATATATTATTTATATATTTGCAACTCTTTTAACTTCCTAAAATATGTTTGCAAAGAGCTTGAGAATAGACATGTCTAACAAATATCTAACAAAGATTTCTAGAAAATTGTAGTGTATGTTATATGCCTTCCTAGCAGATGTCACCCTTCATAAGTATAAAGGAAGAAAAATCTCACCTTCCCGTGTGACCACGGATACAAATGCGAACGTTTGCCGAAGAAATAAATAAAATAAACTAGCAAATATGTTCAATTTGCCATGTTTACTACCCTTGGGAGAACCACGGGTTGTCCTTGGAGTGTACAAGTTCTTTATTTGTTACTTTTAAGTGTTCATGGTGGCAGCGTGTCGATGTTGGAGATAACGTCGCATGGAATAAAAGTCCCACGGTTTCTACCTCTGCCATGGTGTGGTCAACACGACACACACCGAGGAGCCTGTGGTGTCTTTGCCCCAGTGATCATGGGATTTGTCAGGTTTAGAAAAAGGGAGGAAAAGAGCCTGAGGCAAGGCAGACGGGGTGGGGAGTGGCAAGATTAGAGTTTGGCGAAGCGTGCCAAAGATTTTGATCATCTAAGCTTAGGCATGTATGGCAAAAAGTGTGAAAATGGTGACAACCTTCAGATATGAACCAGACATGCAAAGTTACCGAGGCATCCAATCGACAGCACACTCCTTATTGTTATTGTTCTCACTTAGAGATCCAATAGGTTTATCACTTGGTACAACAAGAAGTATTTTTCTTCTGGCAAACTAAAGCCCGATACAAGGACTAATTTATTGAATTAACATCCCAAACAGTGTACAGATGCATTTTTTTAGTCCAAACGCACTTTATTAATTAATCAAGAATGCTCATAGTAATACAAGCTAGGTAATGGGGATGAAGTAGTCAAACATGGCGGCCCCTCTCAAGACAAAAAGTATGTCTAGCAAGGCTATGTGCCTCGAAGTTGGTATCTCTCCTTCGAAGATGAAGGATCAATGCTGGAACTGGCTAGAGGTAGCTAAGACTCAATGGTAACGTTAAGAGCATTTTTTACTTCCACTTTCAGGCTGCTTGGGCATCCCTTACTGAAGAAAAATGATGATTTGGACAAGTTAATTTTCTGACCAGAAGCATCACAATAACTCTCAAACAACCAGAACAACTCAATCGCTTCATCTTTACTAGCCTTGACAAACAACATGTGATCATCTCAAAGGGCAAGTGGCTTACCAGCGGTGCCGATGGAGCCACTCGGATTCCACTGAGGTGCGATGATTTCAGAGAAGAAGCAAAGTTTCTAAAACCTACTAGTCCCTGTTTGTTTGGGCTTTATCTTAGAACTTTTGCAGCTTCTAAACCCATATAAACCCATATAAGCACAAGCCCAAACATGCATCAAAATATGGGATCGACTTCATAGAAGCCACAATCTAAAACAAAATAATTCATAGAAGCTATACGCCAAAATGCATTGTGAAGCAAAAGCTCCTCTAAATGAGCTTCCCATGTCCCCCACCGGTTTCTCACCTCCCTCAAAACCATGCCCTTCTACTTCACAGTAATTACAACCAAAATGCCATTCTTATATACAAGACAAATCCTCGATAAATCACGAGTGGACATGGTGTCACGCGAGGATGGTATCATCCCGTCGGTTGCCATGTGATTCGTGCTGTTTGTGTACATCAAGCCTTGTATAGCGATTTCTCAAAGATCATATCAATGTGATATAGTCCATGTATTACATGGTCAATAAGTGTGTATGTCCCACCACACAATAACTGCACTGATTCCACGTTGTTGTTTATAGAAGAGTTAATGGGCAACCTACACCACCGCCTGCATTTTTTATCTCCATCCTTTGTCACCCAAAGCAGCTCCTCTCTCACTCACCCCCTTGTCTAGTTCATGTACTTTGTTCATCCTCATTTTCTAGTTCATGCAGTCTGTTCATGTTCATAGCTAGGTAGAACTCATCCATGGAGACATAGACCTTATTTTTGATCATCTAAGCTTAGGCATGTATGGCAAAAAAGTGTGAAAAATGGTGACAACCTTCGTATATGAACCAGACATGCCCAAAGTTACCGAGGCATCCAATCGACAGCACACTCCTTATTGTTATTGTTCTCACTTAGAGATCCAATAGGTTTATCACTTGGTACAACAAGAAGTATTTTTCTTCCGCAAACTAAAGCCCGATACAAGGACTAATTTATTGAATTAACATCCCAAACAGGTGTACAGATGCATTTTTTAGTCCAAACGCACTTTATTAATTAATCAAGAATGCTCATAGTAATACAAGCTAGGTAATGGGGATGAAGTAGTCAAACATGGCGGCCCCTCTCAAGACAAAAAGTATGTCTAGCAAGGCTATGTGCCTCGAAGTTGGTACCTCTCCCTTCAAGATGAAGGATCAATGCCGGAACTGGCTAGAGGTAGCTAAGACTCAATGGTAACGTTAAGAGCATTTTTTACTTCCACTTTCAGGCTGCTTGGGCATCCCTTACTGAAGAAAAATGATGATTTGGACAAGTTAATTTTCTGACCGTAGCATCACAAGAACTCTCAAACAACCGTAACAACTCAATCGCTTCATCTTTACTAGCCTTGACAAACAACATGTGATCATCTCAAAGGGCAAGTGGCTTACCAGCGGTGCCGATGGAGCCACTCGGATTCCAACGAGGTGCGATGATTTCAGAGAAGAAGCAAAGTTTCTAAAACCTACTAGTCCCTGTTTGTTTGGGCTTTATCTTAGAACTTTGCAGCTTCTAAACCCATATAAACCCATATAAGCACAAGCCCAAACATGCATCAAAAATATGGGATCGACTTCATAGAAGCCACAATCTAAAACAAAATAATTCATAGAAGCTATACGCCAAAATGCATTGTGAAGCAAAGCTCCTCTAAATGAGCTTCCCATGTCCCCACCGGTTTCTCACCTCCCTCAAAACCATGCCCTTCTACTTCACAGTAATTACAACCAAAATGCCATTCTTATATACAAGACAAATCCCTCGATAAATCACGAGTGGACATGGTGTCACGCGAGGATGGTATCATCCCCGTCGGTTGCCATGTGATTCGTGCTGTTTGTGTACATCAAGCCTTGTATAGCGATTTCTCAAAGATCATATCAATGTGATATAGTCCATGTATTACATGGTCAATAAGTGTGTATGTCCCACCACACAATAACTGCACCGATTCCACGTTGTTGTTTATAGAAGAGTTAATGGGCAACCTACACCACCGCCTGCATTTTTATCTCCATCCTTTGTCACCCAAAGAGCTCCTCTCTCACTCACCCCCTTGTCTAGTTCATGTACTTTGTTCATCCTCATTTTCTAGTTCATGCAGTCTGTTCATGTTCATAGCTAGGTAGAACTCATCCATGGAGACATAGACCTTATTTTTGATCATCTAAGCTTAGGCATGTATGGCAAAAAAGTGTGAAAATGGTGACAACCTTCAGATATGAACCAGACATGCCCAAAGTTACCGAGGCATCCAATCGACAAGACACTCCTTATTGTTATTGTTCTCACTTAGAGATCCAATAGGTTTATCACTTGGTACAACAAGAAGTATTTTTCTTCCGCAAACTAAAGCCCGATACAAGGACTAATTTATTGAATTAACATCCCAAACAGGTACAGATGCATTTTTTAGTCCAAACGCACTTTATTAATTAATCAAGAATGCTCATAGTAATACAAGCTAGGTACGGGGGATGAAGTAGTCAAACATGGCGGCCCCTCTCAAGACAAAAAGTATGTCTAGCAAGGCTATGTGCCTCGAAGTTGGTACCTCTCCCTTCGAAGATGAAGGATCAATGCTGGAACTGGCTAGAGGTAGCTAAGACTCAATGGTAACGTTAAGAGCATTTTTTACTTCCACTTTCAGGCTGCTTGGGCATCCCTTACTGAAGAAAAATGATGATTTGGACAAGTTAATTTTCTGACCGTAAGCATCACAAGAACTCTCAAACAACCGTAACAACTCAATCGCTTCATCTTTACTAGCCTTGACAAACAACATGTGATCATCTCAAAGGGCAAGTGGCTTACCAATGTGCCGATGGAGCCACTCGGATTCCACTGAGGTGCGATGATTTCAGAGAAGAAGCAAAGTTTCTAAAACCTACTAGTCCCTGTTTTTTTGGGCTTTATCTTAGAACTTTTGCAGCTTCTAAACCCATATAAACCCATATAAGCACAAGCCCAAACATGCATCAAAAATATGGGATCGACTTCATAGAAGCCACAATCTAAAACAAAATAATTCATAGAAGCTATACGCCAAAATGCATTGTGAAGCAAAAGCTCCTCTAAATGAGCTTCCCATGTCCCCCACCGGTTTCTCACCTCCCTCAAAACCATGCCCTTCTACTTCACAGTAATTACAACCAAAATGCCATTCTTATATACAAGACAAATCCCTCGATAAATCACGAGTGGACATGGTGTCACGCGAGGATGGTATCATCCCGTCGGTTGCCATGTGATTCGTCTTTGTTTGTGTACATCAAGCCTTGTATAGCGATTTCTCAAAGATCATATCAATGTGATATAGTCCATGTATTACATGGTCAATAAGTGTGTATGTCCCACCACACAATAATCGCACTGATTCCACGTTGTTGTTTATAGAAGAGTTAATGGGCAACCTACACCACCGCCTGCATTTTTTATCTCCATCCTTTGTCACCCAAAGCAGCTCCTCTCTCACTCACCCCCTTGTCTAGTTCATGTACTTTGTTCATCCTCATTTTCTAGTTCATGCAGTCTGTTCATGTTCATAGCTAGGTAGAACTCATCCATGGAGACATAGACCTTATTTTTGATCATCTAAGCTTAGGCATGTATGGCAAAAAGTGTGAAAAATGGTGACAACCTTCAGATATGAACCAGACATGCCCAAAGTTACCGAGGCATCCAATCGACAAAGACACTCCTTATTGTTATTGTTCTCACTTAGAGATCCAATAGGTTTATCACTTGGTACAACAAGAAGTATTTTTCTTCCGCAAACTAAAGCCCGATACAAGGACTAATTTATTGAATTAACATCCCAAACAGTGTACAGATGCATTTTTTTAGTCCAAACGCACTTTATTAATTAATCAAGAATGCTCATAGTAATACAAGCTAGGTACGGGGGATGAAGTAGTCAAACATGGCGGCCCCTCTCAAGACAAAAAGTATGTCTAGCAAGGCTATGTGCCTCGAAGTTGGTACCTCTCCTTCAAGATGAAGGATCAATGCCGAACTGGCTAGAGGTAGCTAAGACTCAATGGTAACGTTAAGAGCATTTTTACTTCCACTTTCGTGCTGCTTGGGCATCCCTTACTGAAGAAAAATGATGATTTGGACAAGTTAATTTTCTGACCGTAAGCATCACAAAGAACTCTCAAACAACCGTAACAACTCAATCGCTTCATCTTTACTAGCCTTGACAAACAACATGTGATCATCTCAAAGGGCAAGTGGCTTACCAGCGGTGCCGATGGAGCCACTCGGATTCCACCGAGGTGCGATGATTTCATAGATGAAGCAAAGTTTCTAAAACCTACTAGTCCCTGTTTGTTTGGGATTTTTCTTAGAACTTTTGCATCTTCTAAACCCATATAAACCCATTTAAGCACAAGCCCAAACATGCATCAAAATATGGGATCGACTTCATAGAAGCCACAATCTAAAACAAAATAATTCATAGAAGCTATACGCCAAAATGCATTGTGAAGCAAAAGCTCCTCTAAATGAGCTTCCCATGTCCCCCACCGGTTTCTCACCTCCCTCAAAACCATGCCCTTCTACTTCACAGTAATTACAACCAAAATGCCATTCTTATATACAAGACAAATCCTCGATAAATCACGAGTGGACATGGTGTCACGCGAGGATGGTATCATCCCCGTCGGTTGCCATGTGATTCGTGCTGTTTGTGTACATCAAGCCTTGTATAGCGATTTCTCAAAGATCATATCAATGTGATATAGTCCATGTATTACATGGTCAATAAGTGTGTATGTCCCACCACACAATAATCAAGACTGATTCCACGTTGTTGTTTATAGAAGAGTTAATGGGCAACCTACACCACCGCCTGCATTTTTATCTCCATCCTTTGTCACCCAAAGCAGCTCCTCTCTCACTCACCCCCTTGTCTAGTTCATGTACTTTGTTCATCCTCATTTTCTAGTTCATGCAGTCTGTTCATGTTCATAGCTAGGTAGAACTCATCCATGGAGACATAGACCTTATTTTTGATCATCTAAGCTTAGGCATGTATGGCAAAAAGTGTGAAAAATGGTGACAACCTTCAGATATGAACCGGACATGCCCAAAGTTACCGAGGCATCCAATCGACAGACACTCCTTATTGTTATTGTTCTCACTTAGAGATCCAATAGGTTTATCACTTGGTACAACAAGAAGTATTTTTCTTACGGCAAACTAAAGCCCGATACAAGGACTAATTTATTGAATTAACATCCCAAACAGGTACGGATGCATTTTTTTAGTCCAAACGCACTTTATTAATTAATCAAGAATGCTCATAGTAATACAAGCTAGGTCAGGGGGATGAATTAGTCAATCATGGCGGCCCCTCTCAAGACAAAAAGTATGTCTAGCAAGGCTATGTGCCTCGAAGTTGGTACCTCTCCCTTGAAGATGAAGGATCAATCTTTGGAACTGGCTAGAGGTAGCTAAGACTCAATGGTAACGTTAAGAGCATTTTTACTTCCACTTTCGGGCTGCTTGGGCATCCTCATCAAGAAAAATGATGATTTGGACAAGTTAATTTTCTGACCGGAAGCATCACAAGAACTCTCAAACAACCGTAACAACTCAATCGCTTCATCTTTACTAGCCTTGACAAACAACATGTGATCATCTCAAAGGGCAAGTGGCTTACCAGCGGTGCCGATGGAGCCACTCAGTTCCAATCGAGGTGCGATGATTTCAGAGAAGAAGCAAAGTTTCTAAAACCTACTAGTCCCTGTTTGTTTGGGCTTTATCTTAGAACTTTTGCAGCTTCTAAACCCATATAAACCCATATAAGCACAAGCCCAAACATGCATCAAAAATATGGGATCGACTTCATAGAAGCCACAATCTAAAACAAAATAATTCATAGAAGCTATACGCCAAAATGCATTGTGAAGCAAAAGCTCCTCTAAATGAGCTTCCCATGTCCCCACCGGTTTCTCACCTCCCTCAAAACCATGCCCTTCTACTTCACAGTAATTACAACCAAAATGCCATTCTTATATACAAGACAAATCCCTCGATAAATCACGAGTGGACATGGTGTCACGCGAGGATGGTATCATCCCGTCGGTTGCCATGTGATTCGTCTGTTTGTGTACATCAAGCCTTGTATAGCGATTTCTCAAAGCATCATATCAATGTGATATAGTCCATGTATTACATGGTCAATAAGTGTGTATGTCCCACCACACAATAATCGCACCGATTCCACGTTGTTGTTTATAGAAGAGTTAATGGGCAACCTACACCACCGCCTGCATTTTTATCTCCATCCTTTGTCACCCAAAGAGCTCCTCTCACTCACCCCCCTTGTCTAGTTCATGTACTTTGTTCATCCTCATTTTCTAGTTCATGCAGTCTGCTCATGTTCATAGCTAGGTAGAACTCATCCATGGAGACATAGACCTTATTTTTGATCATCTAAGCTTAGGCATGTATGGCAAAAAGTGTGAAAAATGGTGACAACCTTCAGATATGAACGAGACATGCCCAAAGTTACCGAGGCATCCAATCGACAAAGACACTCCTTATTGTTATTGTTCTCACTTAGAGATCCAATAGGTTTAACACTTGGTACAACAAGAAGTATTTATCTTCAGGCAAACTAAAGCCCGATACAAGGACTAATTTATTGAATTAACATCCCAAACAGTGTACAGATGCATTTTTTAGTCCAAACGCACTTTATTAATTAATCAAGAATGCTCATAGTAATACAAGCTAGGTAATGGGGATGAAGTAGTCAAACATGGCGGCCCCTCTCAAGACAAAAGTATGTCTAGCAAGGCTATGTGCCTCGAAGTTGGTACCTCTCCCTTCAAGATGAAGGATCAATCTTTGAACTGGCTAGAGGTAGCTAAGACTCAATGGTAACGTTAAGAGCATTTTTTACTTCCACTTTCGGGCTGCTTGGGCATCCCTTATCAAGAAAAATGATGATTTGGACAAGTTAATTTTCTGACCAGAAGCATCACAAGAACTCTCAAACAACCAGAACAACTCAATCGCTTCATCTTTACTAGCCTTGACAAACAACATGTGATCATCTCAAAGGGCAAGTGGCTTACCGGTGATGCCGATGGAGCCACTCAGTTCCACCGAGGTGCGATGATTTCAGAGAAGAAGCAAAGTTTCTAAAACCTACTAGTCCCTGTTTGTTTGGGCTTTATCTTAGAACTTTTGCAGCTTCTAAACCCATATAAACCCATATAAGCACAAGCCCAAACATGCATCAAAATATGGGATCGACTTCATAGAAGCCACAATCTAAAACAAAATAATTCATAGAAGCTATACGCCAAAATGCATTGTGAAGCAAAAGCTCCTCTAAATGAGCTTCCCATGTCCCCACCGGTTTCTCACCTCCCTCAAAACCATGCCCTTCTACTTCACAGTAATTACAACCAAAATGCCATTCTTATATACAAGACAAATCCCTCGATAAATCACGAGTGGACATGGTGTCACGCGAGGATGGTATCATCCCGTCGGTTGCCATGTGATTCGTCTGTTTGTGTACATCAAGCCTTGTATAGCGATTTCTCGAGATCATATCAATGTGATATAGTCCATGTATTACATGGTCAATAAGTGTGTATGTCCCACCACACAATAATCGCACCGATTCCACGTTGTTGTTTATAGAAGAGTTAATGGGCAACCTACACCACCGCCTGCATTTTTTATCTCCATCCTTTGTCACCCAAGCAGCTCCTCTCTCACTCACCCCCTTGTCTAGTTCATGTACTTTGTTCATCCTCATTTTCTAGTTCATGCAGTCTGTTCATGTTCATAGCTAGGTAGAACTCATCCATGGAGACATAGACCTTATTTTTGATCATCTAAGCTTAGGCATGTATGGCAAAAAGTGTGAAAAATGGTGACAACCTTCAGATATGAACCGGACATGCCCAAAGTTACCGAGGCATCCAATCGACAAAGACACTCCTTATTGTTATTGTTCTCACTTAGAGATCCAATAGGTTTATCACTTGGTACAACAAGAAGTATTTTTCTTCCGCAAACTAAAGCCCGATACAAGGACTAATTTATTGAATTAACATCCCAAACAAAGTGTACAGATGCATTTTTTTAGTCCAAACGCACTTTATTAATTAATCAAGAATGCTCATAGTAATACAAGCTAGGTAATGGGGATGAAGTAGTCAAACATGGCGGCCCTCTCAAGACAAAAAGTATGTCTAGCAAGGCTATGTGCCTCGAAGTTGGTACCTCTCCCTTGAAGATGAAGGATCAATCTTTGGGCGGCTAGAGGTAGCTAAGACTCAATGGTAACGTTAAGAGCATTTTTTACTTCCACTTTCAGGCTGCTTGGGCATCCCTTATCAAGAAGAAAAATGATGATTTGGACAAGTTAATTTTCTGACCGGAAGCATCACGGTAACTCTCAAACAACCGTAACAACTCAATCGCTTCATCTTTACTAGCCTTGACAAACAACATGTGATCATCTCAAAGGGCAAGTGGCTTACCAGCGGTGCCGATGGAGCCACTCGGATTCCACCGAGGTGCGATGATTTCAGAGAAGAAGCAAAGTTTCTAAAACCTACTAGTCCCTGTTTGTTTGGGCTTTATCTTAGAACTTTTGCAGCTTCTAAACCCATATAAACCCATATAAGCACAAGCCCAAACATGCATCAAAAATATGGGATCGACTTCATAGAAGCCACAATCTAAAACAAAATAATTCATAGAAGCTATCGCCAAAATGCATTGTGAAGCAAAAGCTCCTCTAAATGAGCTTCCCATGTCCCCACCGGTTTCTCACCTCCCTCAAAACCATGCCCTTCTACTTCACAGTAATTACAACCAAAATGCCATTCTTATATACAAGACAAATCCTCGATAAATCACGAGTGGACATGGTGTCACGCGAGGATGGTATCATCCGTCGGTTGCCATGTGATTCGTCTTGTTTGTGTACATCAAGCCTTGTATAGCGATTTCTCAAAGATCATATCAATGTGATATAGTCCATGTATTACATGGTCAATAAGTGTGTATGTCCCACCACACAATAACTGCACTGATTCCACGTTGTTGTTTATAGAAGAGTTAATGGGCAACCTACACCACCGCCTGCATTTTTATCTCCATCCTTTGTCACCCAAAGACTCCTCTCTCACTCACCCCCTTGTCTAGTTCATGTACTTTGTTCATCCTCATTTTCTAGTTCATGCAGTCTGTTCATGTTCATAGCTAGGTAGAACTCATCCATGGAGACATAGACCTTATTTTTGATCATCTAAGCTTAGGCATGTATGGCAAAAAGTGTGAAAAATGGTGACAACCTTCAGATATGAACCAGACATGCCCAAAGTTACCGAGGCATCCAATCGACAGACACTCCTTATTGTTATTGTTCTCACTTAGAGATCCAATAGGTTTATCACTTGGTACAACAAGAAGTATTTTTCTTACGGCAAACTAAAGCCCGATACAAGGACTAATTTATTGAATTAACATCCCAAACAAAGGTATGATGCATTTTTTTAGTCCAAACGCACTTTATTAATTAATCAAGAATGCTCATAGTAATACAAGCTAGGTACGGGGATGAAGTAGTCAAACATGGCGGCCCCTCTCAAGACAAAAAGTATGTCTAGCAAGGCTATGTGCCTCGGTTGGTACCTCTCCCTTCAAGATGAAGGATCAATGCTTTGGGAACTGGCTAGAGGTAGCTAAGACTCAATGGTAACGTTAAGAGCATTTTTACTTCCACTTTCAGCTGCTTGGGCATCCCTTACTGAAGAAAAATGATGATTTGGACAAGTTAATTTTCTGACCGGAAGCATCACAAGAACTCTCAAACAACCAGAACAACTCAATCGCTTCATCTTTACTAGCCTTGACAAACAACATGTGATCATCTCAAAGGGCAAGTGGCTTACCAGCGGTGCCGATGGAGCCACTCGGATTCCACCGAGGTGCGATGATTTCAGAGAAGAAGCAAAGTTTCTAAAACCTACTAGTCCCTGTTTGTTTGGGCTTTATCTTAGAACTTTTGCAGCTTCTAAACCCATATAAACCCATATAAGCACAAGCCCAAACATGCATCAAAAATATGGGATCGACTTCATAGAAGCCACAATCTAAAACAAAATAATTCATAGAAGCTATCGCCAAAATGCATTGTGAAGCAAAAGCTCCTCTAAATGAGCTTCCCATGTCCCCCAATCGGTTTCTCACCTCCCTCAAAACCATGCCCTTCTACTTCACAGTAATTACAACCAAAATGCCATTCTTATATACAAGACAAATCCCTCGATAAATCACGAGTGGACATGGTGTCACGCGAGGATGGTATCATCCCGTCGGTTGCCATGTGATTCGTGCTGTTTGTGTACATCAAGCCTTGTATAGCGATTTCTCGGCATCATATCAATGTGATATAGTCCATGTATTACATGGTCAATAAGTGTGTATGTCCCACCACACAATAACTGCACCGATTCCACGTTGTTGTTTATAGAAGAGTTAATGGGCAACCTACACCACCGCCTGCATTTTTATCTCCATCCTTTGTCACCCAAAGCAGCTCCTCTCACTCACCCCCTTGTCTAGTTCATGTACTTTGTTCATCCTCATTTTCTAGTTCATGCAGTCTGTTCATGTTCATAGCTAGGTAGAACTCATCCATGGAGACATAGACCTTATTTTTGATCATCTAAGCTTAGGCATGTATGGCAAAAAGTGTGAAAAATGGTGACAACCTTCAGATATGAACCAGACATGCCCAAAGTTACCGAGGCATCCAATCGACAGACACTCCTTATTGTTATTGTTCTCACTTAGAGATCCAATAGGTTTATCACTTGGTACAACAAGAAGTATTTTTCTTCTGGCAAACTAAAGCCCGATACAAGGACTAATTTATTGAATTAACATCCCAAACAGTGTACAGATGCATTTTTTAGTCCAAACGCACTTTATTAATTAATCAAGAATGCTCATAGTAATACAAGCTAGGTACGGGGGATGAAGTAGTCAAACATGGCGGCCCCTCTCAAGACAAAAAGTATGTCTAGCAAGGCTATGTGCCTCGAAGTTGGTACCTCTCCTTGAAGATGAAGGATCAATGCTGGAACTGGCTAGAGGTAGCTAAGACTCAATGGTAACGTTAAGAGCATTTTTACTTCCACTTTCGGGCTGCTTGGGCATCCCTTACCAAGAAAAATGATGATTTGGACAAGTTAATTTTCTGACCGGAAGCATCACAAGAACTCTCAAACAACGAGAACAACTCAATCGCTTCATCTTTACTAGCCTTGACAAACAACATGTGATCATCTCAAAGGGCAAGTGGCTTACCGGTGATGCCGATGGAGCCACTCAGATTCCACCGAGGTGCGATGATTTCAGAGAAGAAGCAAAGTTTCTAAAACCTACTAGTCCCTGTTTGTTTGGGCTTTATCTTAGAACTTTTGCAGCTTCTAAACCCATATAAACCCATATAAGCACAAGCCCAAACATGCATCAAAAATATGGGATCGACTTCATAGAAGCCACAATCTAAAACAAAATAATTCATAGAAGCTATACGCCAAAATGCATTGTGAAGCAAAAGCTCCTCTAAATGAGCTTCCCATGTCCCCCACGGTTTCTCACCTCCCTCAAAACCATGCCCTTCTACTTCACAGTAATTACAACCAAAATGCCATTCTTATATACAAGACAAATCCTCGATAAATCACGAGTGGACATGGTGTCACGCGAGGATGGTATCATCCCGTCGGTTGCCATGTGATTCGTCTTTGTTTGTGTACATCAAGCCTTGTATAGCGATTTCTCGACATCATATCAATGTGATATAGTCCATGTATTACATGGTCAATAAGTGTGTATGTCCCACCACACAATAATCGCACTGATTCCACGTTGTTGTTTATAGAAGAGTTAATGGGCAACCTACACCACCGCCTGCATTTTTATCTCCATCCTTTGTCACCCAAATAGCTCCTCTCTCACTCACCCCCTTGTCTAGTTCATGTACTTTGTTCATCCTCATTTTCTAGTTCATGCAGTCTGTTCATGTTCATAGCTAGGTAGAACTCATCCATGGAGACATAGACCTTATTTTTGATCATCTAAGCTTAGGCATGTATGGCAAAAAGTGTGAAAAATGGTGACAACCTTCGATATGAACCGGACATGCCCAAAGTTACCGAGGCATCCAATCGACAGACACTCCTTATTGTTATTGTTCTCACTTAGAGATCCAATAGGTTTATCACTTGGTACAACAAGAAGTATTTTTCTTCCGGCAAACTAAAGCCCGATACAAGGACTAATTTATTGAATTAACATCCCAAACAGTGTCTGATGCATTTTTTAGTCCAAACGCACTTTATTAATTAATCAAGAATGCTCATAGTAATACAAGCTAGGTGCGGGGATGAAGTAGTCAAACATGGCGGCCCCTCTCAAGACAAAAAGTATGTCTAGCAAGGCTATGTGCCTCGAAGTTGGTACCTCTCCCTTCAAGATGAAGGATCAATCTTTGGAACTGGCTAGAGGTAGCTAAGACTCAATGGTAACGTTAAGAGCATTTTTACTTCCACTTTCAGGCTGCTTGGGCATCCTCATCAAGAAAAATGATGATTTGGACAAGTTAATTTTCTGACCGGAAGCATCACAATAACTCTCAAACAACCGTAACAACTCAATCGCTTCATCTTTACTAGCCTTGACAAACAACATGTGATCATCTCAAAGGGCAAGTGGCTTACCAGCGGTGCCGATGGAGCCACTCGGATTCCACCGAGGTGCGATGATTTCAGAGAAGAAGCAAAGTTTCTAAAACCTACTAGTCCCTGTTTTTTGGGCTTTATCTTAGAACTTTTGCAGCTTCTAAACCCATATAAACCCATATAAGCACAAGCCCAAACATGCATCAAAAATATGGGATCGACTTCATAGAAGCCACAATCTAAAACAAAATAATTCATAGAAGCTATACGCCAAAATGCATTGTGAAGCAAAAGCTCCTCTAAATGAGCTTCCCATGTCCCCACCGGTTTCTCACCTCCCTCAAAACCATGCCCTTCTACTTCACAGTAATTACAACCAAAATGCCATTCTTATATACAAGACAAATCCCTCGATAAATCACGAGTGGACATGGTGTCACGCGAGGATGGTATCATCCCCGTCGGTTGCCATGTGATTCGTGCTGTTTGTGTACATCAAGCCTTGTATAGCGATTTCTCAAAGATCATATCAATGTGATATAGTCCATGTATTACATGGTCAATAAGTGTGTATGTCCCACCACACAATAATCGCACTGATTCCACGTTGTTGTTTATAGAAGAGTTAATGGGCAACCTACACCACCGCCTGCATTTTTTATCTCCATCCTTTGTCACCCAGCAGCTCCTCTCTCACTCACCCCCCTTGTCTAGTTCATGTACTTTGTTCATCCTCATTTTCTAGTTCATGCAGTCTGTTCATGTTCATAGCTAGGTAGAACTCATCCATGGAGACATAGACCTTATTTTTGATCATCTAAGCTTAGGCATGTATGGCAAAAAGTGTGAAAAATGGTGACAACCTTCAGATATGAACCAGACATGCCCAAAGTTACCGAGGCATCCAATCGACAAAGACACTCCTTATTGTTATTGTTCTCACTTAGAGATCCAATAGGTTTATCACTTGGTACAACAAGAAGTATTTTTCTTACGGCAAACTAAAGCCCGATACAAGGACTAATTTATTGAATTAACATCCCAAACAGTGTATGAGATGCATTTTTTAGTCCAAACGCACTTTATTAATTAATCAAGAATGCTCATAGTAATACAAGCTAGGTAATGGGATGAAGTAGTCAAACATGGCGGCCCCTCTCAAGACAAAAAGTATGTCTAGCAAGGCTATGTGCCTCGAAGTTGGTACCTCTCCTTCAAGATGAAGGATCAATGCCGGAACTGGCTAGAGGTAGCTAAGACTCAATGGTAACGTTAAGAGCATTTTTACTTCCACTTTCGGGCTGCTTGGGCATCCCTTCATCAAGAAAAATGATGATTTGGACAAGTTAATTTTCTGACCGGAAGCATCACGGTAACTCTCAAACAACCAGAACAACTCAATCGCTTCATCTTTACTAGCCTTGACAAACAACATGTGATCATCTCAAAGGGCAAGTGGCTTACCAGCGGTGCCGATGGAGCCACTCGGATTCCACCGAGGTGCGATGATTTCAGAGAAGAAGCAAAGTTTCTAAAACCTACTAGTCCCTGTTTTTTGGGCTTTATCTTAGAACTTTTGCAGCTTCTAAACCCATATAAACCCATATAAGCACAAGCCCAAACATGCATCAAAAATATGGGATCGACTTCATAGAAGCCACAATCTAAAACAAAATAATTCATAGAAGCTATACGCCAAAATGCATTGTGAAGCAAAAGCTCCTCTAAATGAGCTTCCCATGTCCCCCACCGGTTTCTCACCTCCCTCAAAACCATGCCCTTCTACTTCACAGTAATTACAACCAAAATGCCATTCTTATATACAAGACAAATCCCTCGATAAATCACGAGTGGACATGGTGTCACGCGAGGATGGTATCATCCCGTCGGTTGCCATGTGATTCGTGCTGTTTGTGTACATCAAGCCTTGTATAGCGATTTCTCACATCATATCAATGTGATATAGTCCATGTATTACATGGTCAATAAGTGTGTATGTCCCACCACACAATAATCGCACCGATTCCACGTTGTTGTTTATAGAAGAGTTAATGGGCAACCTACACCACCGCCTGCATTTTTATCTCCATCCTTTGTCACCCAAAGAGCTCCTCTCTCACTCACCCCCTTCTCTAGTTCATGTACTTTGTTCATCCTCATTTTCTAGTTCATGCAGTCTGTTCATGTTCATAGCTAGGTAGAACTCATCCATGGAGACATAGACCTTATTTTGATCATCTAAGCTTAGGCATGTATGGCAAAAAGTGTGAAAAATGGTGACAACCTTCAGATATGAACCGGACATGCCCAAAGTTACCGAGGCATCCAATCGACAAGCACACTCCTTATTGTTATTGTTCTCACTTAGAGATCCAATAGGTTTATCACTTGGTACAACAAGAAGTATTTTTCTTCCGCAAACTAAAGCCCGATACAAGGACTAATTTATTGAATTAACATCCCAAACAGTGTACAGATGCATTTTTTTAGTCCAAACGCACTTTATTAATTAATCAAGAATGCTCATAGTAATACAAGCTAGGTGCGGGGATGAAGTAGTCAAACATGGCGGCCCCTCTCAAGACAAAAGTATGTCTAGCAAGGCTATGTGCCTCGAAGTTGGTACCTCTCCTTCAAGATGAAGGATCAATGCTTTGGAACCGGCTAGAGGTAGCTAAGACTCAATGGTAACGTTAAGAGCATTTTTTACTTCCACTTTCAGGCTGCTTGGGCATCCCTTACTCAAGAAAAATGATGATTTGGACAAGTTAATTTTCTGACCGAAGCATCACAAGAACTCTCAAACAACCGTAACAACTCAATCGCTTCATCTTTACTAGCCTTGACAAACAACATGTGATCATCTCAAAGGGCAAGTGGCTTACCAAATGTGCCGATGGAGCCACTCGGATTCCAATCGAGGTGCGATGATTTCAGAGAAGAAGCAAAGTTTCTAAAACCTACTAGTCCCTGTTTTTTGGGCTTTATCTTAGAACTTTTGCAGCTTCTAAACCCATATAAACCCATATAAGCACAAGCCCAAACATGCATCAAAAATATGGGATCGACTTCATAGAAGCCACAATCTAAAACAAAATAATTCATAGAAGCTATACGCCAAAATGCATTGTGAAGCAAAAGCTCCTCTAAATGAGCTTCCCATGTCCCCACCGGTTTCTCACCTCCCTCAAAACCATGCCCTTCTACTTCACAGTAATTACAACCAAAATGCCATTCTTATATACAAGACAAATCCTCGATAAATCACGAGTGGACATGGTGTCACGCGAGGATGGTATCATCCCGTCGGTTGCCATGTGATTCGTCTGTTTGTGTACATCAAGCCTTGTATAGCGATTTCTCAAAGCATCATATCAATGTGATATAGTCCATGTATTACATGGTCAATAAGTGTGTATGTCCCACCACACAATAATCGCACCGATTCCACGTTGTTGTTTATAGAAGAGTTAATGGGCAACCTACACCACCGCTGCATTTTTTATCTCCATCCTTTGTCACCCAAAGAGCTCCTCTCTCACTCACCCCCTTGTCTAGTTCATGTACTTTGTTCATCCTCATTTTCTAGTTCATGCAGTCTGTTCATGTTCATAGCTAGGTAGAACTCATCCATGGAGACATAGACCTTATTTTTGATCATCTAAGCTTAGGCATGTATGGCAAAAAGTGTGAAAATGGTGACAACCTTCAGATATGAACCAGACATGCCCAAAGTTACCGAGGCATCCAATCGACTACACTCCTTATTGTTATTGTTCTCACTTAGAGATCCAATAGGTTTATCACTTGGTACAACAAGAAGTATTTTTCTTCCGCAAACTAAAGCCCGATACAAGGACTAATTTATTGAATTAACATCCCAAACAAAGGTACTGAGATGCATTTTTTAGTCCAAACGCACTTTATTAATTAATCAAGAATGCTCATAGTAATACAAGCTAGGTACGGGGGATGAAGTAGTCAAACATGGCGGCCCCTCTCAAGACAAAAAGTATGTCTAGCAAGGCTATGTGCCTCGAAGTTGGTACCTCTCCCTTCGAAGATGAAGGATCAATGCTTTGGAACCGGCTAGAGGTAGCTAAGACTCAATGGTAACGTTAAGAGCATTTTTTACTTCCACTTTCAGGCTGCTTGGGCATCCCTTATCAAGAAAAATGATGATTTGGACAAGTTAATTTTCTGACCGAGCATCACAAGTAACTCTCAAACAACCGTAACAACTCAATCGCTTCATCTTTACTAGCCTTGACAAACAACATGTGATCATCTCAAAGGGCAAGTGGCTTACCAGCGGTGCCGATGGAGCCACTCAGTTCCACCGAGGTGCGATGATTTCAGAGAAGAAGCAAAGTTTCTAAAACCTACTAGTCCCTGTTTTTTTGGGCTTTATCTTAGAACTTTTGCAGCTTCTAAACCCATATAAACCCATATAAGCACAAGCCCAAACATGCATCAAAAATATGGGATCGACTTCATAGAAGCCACAATCTAAAACAAAATAATTCATAGAAGCTATACGCCAAAATGCATTGTGAAGCAAAAGCTCCTCTAAATGAGCTTCCCATGTCCCCCACCGGTTTCTCACCTCCCTCAAAACCATGCCCTTCTACTTCACAGTAATTACAACCAAAATGCCATTCTTATATACAAGACAAATCCCTCGATAAATCACGAGTGGACATGGTGTCACGCGAGGATGGTATCATCCCGTCGGTTGCCATGTGATTCGTGCTGTTTGTGTACATCAAGCCTTGTATAGCGATTTCTCAAAGATCATATCAATGTGATATAGTCCATGTATTACATGGTCAATAAGTGTGTATGTCCCACCACACAATAACTGCACCGATTCCACGTTGTTGTTTATAGAAGAGTTAATGGGCAACCTACACCACCGCCTGCATTTTTATCTCCATCCTTTGTCACCCAAAGCAGCTCCTCTCTCACTCACCCCCTTCTCTAGTTCATGTACTTTGTTCATCCTCATTTTCTAGTTCATGCAGTCTGTTCATGTTCATAGCTAGGTAGAACTCATCCATGGAGACATAGACCTTATTTTTGATCATCTAAGCTTAGGCATGTATGGCAAAAAAGTGTGAAAAATGGTGACAACCTTCAGATATGAACCAGACATGCCCAAAGTTACCGAGGCATCCAATCGACAAAGACACTCCTTATTGTTATTGTTCTCACTTAGAGATCCAATAGGTTTATCACTTGGTACAACAAGAAGTATTTTTCTTCGGCAAACTAAAGCCCGATACAAGGACTAATTTATTGAATTAACATCCCAAACAAAGGTATGAGATGCATTTTTTAGTCCAAACGCACTTTATTAATTAATCAAGAATGCTCATAGTAATACAAGCTAGGTACGGGGGATGAAGTAGTCAAACATGGCGGCCCCTCTCAAGACAAAAAGTATGTCTAGCAAGGCTATGTGCCTCGAAGTTGGTACCTCTCCCTTCGAAGATGAAGGATCAATGCTTGGAACTGGCTAGAGGTAGCTAAGACTCAATGGTAACGTTAAGAGCATTTTTACTTCCACTTTCAGCTGCTTGGGCATCCCTTCATCAAGAAAAATGATGATTTGGACAAGTTAATTTTCCTGACCGGAAGCATCACAAGAACTCTCAAACAACCGTAACAACTCAATCGCTTCATCTTTACTAGCCTTGACAAACAACATGTGATCATCTCAAAGGGCAAGTGGCTTACCGGTGATGCCGATGGAGCCACTCGGATTCCAATCGAGGTGCGATGATTTCAGAGAAGAAGCAAAGTTTCTAAAACCTACTAGTCCCTGTTTTTTGGGCTTTATCTTAGAACTTTTGCAGCTTCTAAACCCATATAAACCCATATAAGCACAAGCCCAAACATGCATCAAAAATATGGGATCGACTTCATAGAAGCCACAATCTAAAACAAAATAATTCATAGAAGCTATACGCCAAAATGCATTGTGAAGCAAAAGCTCCTCTAAATGAGCTTCCCATGTCCCCCACCGGTTTCTCACCTCCCTCAAAACCATGCCCTTCTACTTCACAGTAATTACAACCAAAATGCCATTCTTATATACAAGACAAATCCCTCGATAAATCACGAGTGGACATGGTGTCACGCGAGGATGGTATCATCCCGTCGGTTGCCATGTGATTACGTGTTTGTGTACATCAAGCCTTGTATAGCGATTTCTCAAAGATCATATCAATGTGATATAGTCCATGTATTACATGGTCAATAAGTGTGTATGTCCCACCACACAATAATCGCACTGATTCCACGTTGTTGTTTATAGAAGAGTTAATGGGCAACCTACACCACCGCCTGCATTTTTATCTCCATCCTTTGTCACCCAAGCAGCTCCTCTCTCACTCACCCCCTTGTCTAGTTCATGTACTTTGTTCATCCTCATTTTCTAGTTCATGCAGTCTGTTCATGTTCATAGCTAGGTAGAACTCATCCATGGAGACATAGACCTTATTTTTGATCATCTAAGCTTAGGCATGTATGGCAAAAAAGTGTGAAAAATGGTGACAACCTTCGTATATGAACCAGACATGCCCAAAGTTACCGAGGCATCCAATCGACAAAGACACTCCTTATTGTTATTGTTCTCACTTAGAGATCCAATAGGTTTATCACTTGGTACAACAAGAAGTATTTTTCTTCCGCAAACTAAAGCCCGATACAAGGACTAATTTATTGAATTAACATCCCAAACAGTGTACAGATGCATTTTTTAGTCCAAACGCACTTTATTAATTAATCAAGAATGCTCATAGTAATACAAGCTAGGTAACGGGGATGAAGTAGTCAAACATGGCGGCCCCTCTCAAGACAAAAAGTATGTCTAGCAAGGCTATGTGCCTCGAAGTTGGTACCTCTCCTTCAAGATGAAGGATCAATGCTGGAACTGGCTAGAGGTAGCTAAGACTCAATGGTAACGTTAAGAGCATTTTTACTTCCACTTTCGGGCTGCTTGGGCATCCCTTACTGAAGAAAAATGATGATTTGGACAAGTTAATTTTCTGACCAGAAGCATCACGGTAACTCTCAAACAACCGTAACAACTCAATCGCTTCATCTTTACTAGCCTTGACAAACAACATGTGATCATCTCAAAGGGCAAGTGGCTTACCAGCGGTGCCGATGGAGCCACTCGGATTCCACCGAGGTGCGATGATTTCAGAGAAGAAGCAAAGTTTCTAAAACCTACTAGTCCCTGTTTTTTGGGCTTTATCTTAGAACTTTTGCAGCTTCTAAACCCATATAAACCCATATAAGCACAAGCCCAAACATGCATCAAAATATGGGATCGACTTCATAGAAGCCACAATCTAAAACAAAATAATTCATAGAAGCTATACTAAAATGCATTGTGAAGCAAAAGCTCCTCTAAATGAGCTTCCCATGTCCCCACCGGTTTCTCACCTCCCTCAAAACCATGCCCTTCTACTTCACAGTAATTACAACCAAAATGCCATTCTTATATACAAGACAAATCCCTCGATAAATCACGAGTGGACATGGTGTCACGCGAGGATGGTATCATCCCGTCGGTTGCCATGTGATTACGTGCTGTTTGTGTACATCAAGCCTTGTATAGCGATTTCTCAGCATCATATCAATGTGATATAGTCCATGTATTACATGGTCAATAAGTGTGTATGTCCCACCACACAATAACTGCACTGATTCCACGTTGTTGTTTATAGAAGAGTTAATGGGCAACCTACACCACCGCCTGCATTTTTTATCTCCATCCTTTGTCACCCAGCAGCTCCTCTCTCACTCACCCCCCTTGTCTAGTTCATGTACTTTGTTCATCCTCATTTTCTAGTTCATGCAGTCTGTTCATGTTCATAGCTAGGTAGAACTCATCCATGGAGACATAGACCTTATTTTTGATCATCTAAGCTTAGGCATGTATGGCAAAAAAGTGTGAAAAATGGTGACAACCTTCGTATATGAACCAGACATGCCCAAAGTTACCGAGGCATCCAATCGACAGCACACTCCTTATTGTTATTGTTCTCACTTAGAGATCCAATAGGTTTATCACTTGGTACAACAAGAAGTATTTTTCTTCTGGCAAACTAAAGCCCGATACAAGGACTAATTTATTGAATTAACATCCCAAACAGTGTACAGATGCATTTTTTTAGTCCAAACGCACTTTATTAATTAATCAAGAATGCTCATAGTAATACAAGCTAGGTACGGGGGATGAAGTAGTCAAACATGGCGGCCCCTCTCAAGACAAAAAGTATGTCTAGCAAGGCTATGTGCCTCGAAGTTGGTATCTCTCCCTTCGAAGATGAAGGATCAATGCTGGAACTGGCTAGAGGTAGCTAAGACTCAATGGTAACGTTAAGAGCATTTTTTACTTCCACTTTCAGGCTGCTTGGGCATCCCTTACTGAAGAAAAATGATGATTTGGACAAGTTAATTTTCTGACCAGAAGCATCACAGTAACTCTCAAACAACCAGAACAACTCAATCGCTTCATCTTTACTAGCCTTGACAAACAACATGTGATCATCTCAAAGGGCAAGTGGCTTACCAGCGGTGCCGATGGAGCCACTCGGATTCCACCGAGGTGCGATGATTTCAGAGAAGAAGCAAAGTTTCTAAAACCTACTAGTCCCTGTTTGTTTGGGCTTTATCTTAGAACTTTTGCAGCTTCTAAACCCATATAAACCCATATAAGCACAAGCCCAAACATGCATCAAAAATATGGGATCGACTTCATAGAAGCCACAATCTAAAACAAAATAATTCATAGAAGCTATACGCCAAAATGCATTGTGAAGCAAAAGCTCCTCTAAATGAGCTTCCCATGTCCCCCACCGGTTTCTCACCTCCCTCAAAACCATGCCCTTCTACTTCACAGTAATTACAACCAAAATGCCATTCTTATATACAAGACAAATCCCTCGATAAATCACGAGTGGACATGGTGTCACGCGAGGATGGTATCATCCCGTCGGTTGCCATGTGATTCGTGCTGTTTGTGTACATCAAGCCTTGTATAGCGATTTCTCAGCATCATATCAATGTGATATAGTCCATGTATTACATGGTCAATAAGTGTGTATGTCCCACCACACAATAACTGCACTGATTCCACGTTGTTGTTTATAGAAGAGTTAATGGGCAACCTACACCACCGCCTGCATTTTTTATCTCCATCCTTTGTCACCCAGCAGCTCCTCTCTCACTCACCCCCCTTGTCTAGTTCATGTACTTTGTTCATCCTCATTTTCTAGTTCATGCAGTCTGTTCATGTTCATAGCTAGGTAGAACTCATCCATGGAGACATAGACCTTATTTTTGTAAAAATGGAGATGTGGAATCGTAGCTATACTGCAGTCCATCTTCTTCGTCCTCTTTCTCTCTCTCGATCCTCTCTGTCATAGCACCAGCAACTTCAACACCAGTACTTTATATTCATGTCCTAGTGTCATGCATGTGCTCATCAATGTCCCAGAGTAGTTCTTTAGCTCCTCTAGCGACCCCCATGGCGATCTGTATTAGAGTTGTGTCGGATTTATTCTAACACAAGTGACATCAAAGCAAGGTTACGAGGAGGCTGTAGATTGTCGATTCAGAGGCAGGTTTGATGTTTTGATCAGTGTTGTGGTGAGCATGGTTGAGATCGATGGAAAGACGTCAATGGCCGAAATCAGATGGTCATGCAAGCTGTCGAGACGTGTGGCGATCGTTCAGCGGATCGATCGGGCGAGCGTGTACAAGCGGCGTGTTTTCGGGCGAAAATGCCCGATGAGATCGGATCGAGCTGGTGACGTGTCGTGGTGTTTCAGATTGACTCGACCTTGGTGAGATCAATGTGTGATTGAAGAAACGTGGACACAAGTCGGTGCAGTCCGAGGTGCGCACGGGTGGCAGAAGCAGCTGTACGGGGGCCACGCGCTTGGAGCGATGCGCACGGGAAGTGGCAGGGCAATGCCAATCGCGCACGAGGCTTGTGCGGGCAGCGGGCAGGACACAGTTTGACGTGTTGCGGGGGCTCTTTTAGCTACTGATGCTTATCGCTAGAGCATGCAAAACCTGAAAGGACACATGATTTGTTTGGAGAACAAAAATACCACACAAGGGCTTAGTCAGATAGTGACGCTGTCATGGAGAAAGAAAAGAAAAGGAAAAGGCCAGCTACAGACGTGTGGTGAATCAGGAGTTTGAGCTAGTTAGCTTTGTTGATCTGATTTGGTATGTTCACACGGAAAGGCTATGTGGACTTAACTTTGGTTTTCTTTGTGGGTATACACATTTGTGTATGGATGGTGATGGTCACGGTGATGGTTTGAGGAGTCTGGAATGTGTCTGCATCTAGACAAGTTCGGCTGGGTCGGACTGGACAGTCTGACGGATCGACGTGAGTCGGTTGGTACAGAAGACCGTGGTGTGATCAGTGACGATGACATAGCTGCATGATGCTGATGGTGACTGACTTCTGGGGCGTCGAAACACGTGGCACAAGCCCGAGGGCTTGTGTGGCTTCGACAGGACTATGACCCGGGGTTGATTCAAGGTGATGTGCACATGGAGCTTGACGTCGACGGGGCGTAAGGGTGGACTGATCATTTACCATGAAGTCAATGTTGAAGGTGGAGCTGGATTGAGGGGCTACGGTGTAAGGATCTAGGGAATCGAAGCCTATTCAGCAAGGGAAAAAAAGTGAGAGGCACACAGTTTGGACTGGAGCCCAATGGTCTGATGGAAGCGGGAAACTCGTCACCGGTTGGCGATGATCGGTGGTACTCTGCAGTGGTGGTTGAATGGTGTGGGTTCGCGGCCCTTCAAGCTCGACCAGGACAGCGGAGGCTCGACGCGGTAATAGCAGGGAGGCGTGCGATATGTACGGGGCATGGAGTCGGGCCAGGGCTCTGGTGGTCATACATGTGATGAGACAACTGCGAATATTCACCAAGATGGAGTTCGTTAGAGTTGTGTCCAATATTGTGTACAAGGTAGGTTACAGTTGGACTTGTATTTGTATTGTGTTTAGATAGGACATGGAGTCGTGTCCAACTAGGACATTTGTATCCTAGGCCTCTCATATATAGCGACGGTAGACACACGATGTAACTTATGCCAACATACTAGAACATGAACGTAGGGGAAACCGGTGGCAATGTGCCGGCGTCCAGGGCTTTCGGGTGCGGTATTGTAGCGGTATCATGGGGAGGAGCGCCCGTAGTCAGGCCCTGGGGATGTAACCGTATCGGTGAACTTCATTAACAAATCTCGCTATCATGTTCGTGTGATTGCTTGGTCTTCGGATGATCAACGGTATTGCCTCGGATTTATTCTAACAATCTGGTTACTCTATTCCCACTAGCTAGTCACCACAAGTTGAGGTTCATATTGTGTATGCAAACGTTCGGATGTATCTACAGTGACCTGGACAACAGTCGGATGTGCATTTTGTTGGAACCGCCTGTCGTCGCGCCGCTTCTTCTTCTACTTGCCAACTCTCAGCTCACGAAGAACACAAGTATTTTTGTGGCCGGCTGCCTCACACAGCCGTCCCTTTTCTTCTCTATTGCTCTTGTCTCACATAAACTCCTGATTACAATGCCCTAAATAGGCCATCTCCCTCGGCTACTAAGGCCACGACCTCCACGCACTAACCACTGAACTGGCATGCACATACACACGTCCAAGTCAAGCGCGTGCGTACACAGCATCTCCAAACGACCACATGACCCGGCCTTCAGCTAACTAATGCATGAAGCTAGCTACTCCTTGCATGCAACTAACAACTCCACCACCTATTCTTCTGGTCAGTCTCGTGCAGCCCGGCTCCAGGTCTTATGCAGCTGCTTCACACAGCATTCGGCATCTCGGGTGTGCGCCGCCACGCACGGCAACTAGCATCTCACCATGCACAATCTCGTGCCGATGACTCGCCGTCTACGTACGCATCACATGTACTCCATCATTTCCTAAATATTCGTCTTTCTAAAGATTTCAACAAATAACTATATACGGAGCAAAATGAGTGAATCTACATTCTAAAATATGTCTATATACATTCATATGTGGTAGTTCATTTGAAATCTCTAAAAAAGCAAATATTTAGGAACGGAGGGAGGGAGTACATCTTTGCCGGCGTGTACCACTACCCTAGACCATCTACACTATATGCAAAGCTCGAAACAAATATACAGGTACATCATGAAAAAATTAGTGCTAACACATTTAAATCGTACACCACTGACTCACTTATGCATAGCTCCACCCATGCACTTCACATATCACTTAAGCGTATTCACCAGATTAAACCACCGTATTGTTTTTGTATTCATTAGTTCACTATATTAAGTGCTAATCTCATAGCATAGATGGGCAGCTCAGATCTCATCCTCGCATGGCATCATGTCTCAAAAATCCGCGTCCACAAACTCCTTCACAAATCTTAATCGGCGGCAACCCCACCACATCCCCCCCCCCCCCCCACACACTCATGCCCGAGAGAGAAGCAAGTGGTTTCAGAGGCCACCGTCACCATCTCCGGCCATCCAGGCGGCCGGTGCTAGCCTCCCTGCAAACCGGACCTACCCTCCCTTCCTCCTCGTCTCCTCGTCGCCCTGAGGCACCCAGCTGCTGCCACCCGACGACCGCCTCACGGCGCGGCATCGACCGTCTCCTCCGCTGAGGCTCCTCCACAACGGCCCGGCTCCTACCCGTCGCCCTCACATCTCGCCTCCCCCACTCACTGTGCTCCACCAGTCCAGACCGGAACGGATCCAGGAGAGGCGAGCATCACCAATCCAACCGCCGGATGGATCCTTCGCCGGCCTAATTAATCCCGCCGCTGCCTTCTGGACATGGCTGCTCCTCTGCATCGCCATGACCTTTCCCACTGTTAATTTTGTTGCTATGTACAGGGTGTATAATTGCTATAAATCTGGACATGGTTGTGTATAAAAGGATGGTTACTATGAGTATTTGGTGTCTGTACTATTATTAAATTTTCTAGTGGAATCTTTCTCATAAAGTGCTAAATAAAATTTATTATATTTTGTCTTAATGAGCATTTCAGTGACCTTTGTGCATGGGTGGCAAATGAAACATATTACTCGTAGTATATTGTTTGTTCTAAACTCTATGTCAAAATTGATCACAATAACACCATTCGGTATTTGTGATTTGGGAGACTATTTGTTCTATGGAGGAAGATATAAACTTTTCAAGGGAAAGATCCAGTCAAATATTGTGGACTGCACCTCGGAAAGAAATTTTAGTATTTATCAATGGAATTGGCAAAGAGGAAGTGGAGGAAACACGTGCTAATTAATACCACCCTTGCATTAGCACTAGTAGGGAAAAGCCTAGTAGTAGTGCAGGATAAATAGCTAGTAGTAGCGCGTGTGCGCGCTCTACTACTACGGTGCTACATCTAACTGGTAGTAGTAGCGCTGGAGCGACCCGCGCTATTACTACGTCTATTAGTTGTAGCGCGGGTGCCACCCGCGCTACTACTAATTATCTGTAGCGGGTCTTATACCCCGCGCTACTACTATTACTTTCAAAAACAAAAACAAAAATCTCGATCCCGTGTGTGTTGTCAATGGCAGTAGTGGTTTGATCCAGCGATGGTTGGGGTCGCCGGAGGCATGAACGGGTAGCGGCAGACCAGATCCGGTGGTGGCTGTTGGAGAGGGCCCGTTTCAATGGAAGAGCAATGTAGCGGCAAGGGGCTCCTCTTCCCGACCATGCCATATAACGCCTGGTCGTCCATGGCGACGACCTGCACGGGCATGGACATGGGAGGGTGATTCAAACCAGAGGGAGAGAGAGAAAAAGAAAACCGAGGGAGAGAGGAAGGAGATGTAGGGAGCAACGGGGCTGGTCACTGGTGGTGAGGTGCTCTGGCATGGTGGCGCGAGGCGGCGGCCTCCTAGACGCCGGTGGAAGACCGGCGAGCTCCTAGACACCGGTGGCGCGAGGCGGTGGCCTCTTTCGGCGCCATGGAGGAGGAGGGGTGCATGGGCAAGAGGTCCATGTGAGAGCGTATGGAGAGAAAGAGGAGAGAGTGGCGGAAGAGAGGATGGATTTGGGGGAGAAGATGGGGATTTCAGGGCTGTTAAAAAACTCTGTACTTAGTAGTAGCGAGGGTTATAAACCCGCGCCACTACTATCAACTTAGTAGTAGCACGGGTTTATACCCCTCGCTACTACTATGGCATTATCCCAGGGGCACGGTAGAGACCACTTAGTACTAGCGAGGATCATAAACCCGCGCTACTACTATCAACTTAGTAATAGCGAGAGTTATAATCCCGCGCTACTAATAAGTAGCAACAGCGAGGGGTATAAGCCCGCGCTAATAGTAAGCGTATGCCCATAAGGTTTTCCCTAGTAGTCAGAGAAGTGTCTATCGTTGAGCATCACTTATTTATGGAGGAAGGTAGAAACCACTCCGTGGACAAGAAAAATTGCTCTTCATTTGTCGGTATATATAATGATAATATTTGCATTATATATATATATATATATATATATATATATATATATATATATATATATATTTGTGGGTACTTTTTCAAATAGTTGGATTATGGTGTTTGTTTATATACATCATTCATTGTTGGAATACTATAGCAACTTTATTGGCATGCAACAATTTCAAAAGTAGATTGATGCACTTTGGATCGGAAATTAAGTCATGAAACTCCCTTGTGGAGGAAAACTATTATTTTTATAGAACACTCTGTGCACCTTCAGTGAGAAGGTATTTGATTTATTGTTCCATCTTGGAGTCTATTGACTATGTCATTCTATTTGGAAAAGGAAGAGTGAAAATATTGCTCAATTGTAAAGTTGTGCATTATGGAATTTTATACATTGGTCTCTTATTTGTTGATGGTCCAATGAATGTTGGCAACCCAAGTTGTTTATTTGGCGAAGATAACTCCACATGGAGGAATACCTACAATTGGAATACATGATTGGAATCTCAATATTTATGCCATGTACGACTTGGAAACATATCTTGGAATATGATTAAGTGGTTCATTAATTCTGGAATGCTAAATTTAAATGGGAGGACTATTGTGCTCATGAAGCATATATAATGGTTATTTTTGGTTTACACGCCTTCTCTTAAGGTGGAAGAAGATCAAAAGTTTCACTTCATTTTTTTCCTTCGGGTATACTGGTACGTTTTGGACACTCCTACTCAATGTTGGGGATATCGTTTATCGGGAACTTATCGGCCGACCCACGATAAGGGGTAAATCAGCCATTTTATCGGCATATCGTTCGATTTATCGCCATATCGGCTGATTTATTGGTCGATTTATCTTATCGGTCAGACATTGGTAAGCGATAAGTCAGCTGATTTATCAGAATATCGGAAGATATCTTGAACAGTGCTCCTACTAGAGGTCAGATTATTTATTTCATCTCACTCTTCGATGATTACACTTTTATATGGTTATGTTTATCTTTTATTATACAAGTCGGAAGGTTTTATTGTGCTGGTGATATGTTATACTGAAGTGGAAAATCAGTTGATTAAAGAATAACATACTTTTAGCAACTGATTGGTGGGGGAAGTGCACTTCAAGAATATATCATTTTTATGTAAAGAGCATGGAACTATTCACCATTGTAATACACCATACTCTCCAAAATTGAATGGAGGAATTGAATATAATTATTTTTGTAAGAAGCATTATACAATACTCTTTGTTTATATCGTTCTTCATATAGCATAGTCACTCCTTATGGTTTGTAGACTAGAAGTAGTCTTTTTTTATTTTGGCAACAAATTCTCAATTACTACAAAGCACACACTAGGAATTTTGTAATGGTTATTCTAGTGGATCAAAGGGTGTATTCTTATTTGATCTGGAGGAAAGTAGGAAAATAAATATTATTTTTATGATCAAGGTAGGAATTATTGAGAATCATAATGGAATATAATCAAGGGTGGAATTATTGAGAATCATAATGGAAAATGGAAATTACAAGTGAAACTCCTGTCACAAACATGCTTAGAATAAGTGGGAGGAATTAGCTTATAATATCATGTCTGGATAATTGTTATGTGTTCTTGTGGGATGTCACTCTAAATTTTAGAGGAACAATTAAATTCTCCTAAGAAGGATTTTTCATCAATGTCAACTATGGGTGGAAGAATTGCGGGAAGGAATAAACTCAAATGAGGGAGAGCATAGTTTCGGAACTTAATATCATACCAAATAACCGCAAGCCTATTGTCAGGAGGTGATTTTTTTAAAAGGGAATGTTGGCTCACTAGAATATTATAATGTACTCTTGTTATTCAATTCTTCACACAAAGGGAAATATACTTTGTCGAAACTCTCTCTCTTGGAATTTTGGGAAAGAGGAACTGATAACCCACAAGTATATGGGATAGTTTGTAGCCCTTACGAGTCGCGCTCGGGGACGAGCGATGGTTTTTTTCCTACCAATATATCCCCCCTAGGGACATGCGTAGTAGTACATTTCTTCGAGGGCTAATAAACTTTCGCAATAAGTATGTGAGTTCTTTATGACTAATGTGAGTCCATGTATTATACGCACTCTTGCCTTTCCGCAATTTGCTAGCCTCTTCGGTACCGTGCATTTCCCTTTCTCACCTCGAGATGTACAAACTTCACCGGTGCATCCAAAACCCGTGATATGATACGCTCTATCACACATAAGCCTCCCTATATCTTCCTCAAAACAGCCACCATACCTACCTATTATGGCATTTACATAGCCATTTAGAGATATATTAAAATGCAACTTCCATCATCATCCTATACATGACTTGATCATTCATTGTTATATTGCTTTGGATGATCGTAAGATAGCTAGCATGATATTTTCATGGCTTGTCCACTTTTTAATATCTTTGCCACGCTAGATCATTGCACATCCTGGTACACCGCCAGAGGCATTCATATAGAATCATATTGTTCTTGATTTTTATTTCTTTTGAGTTGTAAGTAAATAGAAGTGTGATGATCATCCTTATTGATTATTAGAGCATTGTTCCAGTGAGGAAAGGATGATGGAGACCATGATTCCCCCACAAGTCGGGATGAGACTCTGGACAAAATATAAAAAAAGAGAAAAAAAGGTGAGGCCAAAAAGAGCCCAAAAAAGAAGAAAAGGAAGAAGAAAAAAGGAAAAAATGAGAGAAAAAGAGAGAAGGGGCATTGTTACTATCCTTTACCACACTTGTGCTTCAGAGTAACACCATGTTTTTCATGTAGAGAGTCTCCTATCTTATCACTTTCATATACTAGTGGGAATTTTTCATTATAGAACTTGACTTGTATATTCCGATGATGGGCTTCCTCAAATGCCCGAGATTTCCATGAGAAAGCAAGTTGGATGCACACCCACATAGTTTTTATATTGAGCTTTCATACACTTATAGCTCTTAGTGCATCGGTTGCATGACAATCCCTACTCCTCGCATTGGTATCAATTGATGGGCATCTCCATAGCCAGTTGATTAGTCGCGTCAATGTGAGACTTCCTTACTTTTTTGTATTTTCTAGGTTTACCCCTATCATCATGCTATATTCCACCCATAGTGTTATGTCCATGGCTTGTGCTCATATATTACGTGGGGGTTGAAAAGGCTGAAGCGTTAAAAAGTATGAACCAATTGCTCGGCTTGCCATCGAGATTGTGCATGATAAATCTCCTTAATTTCCTCCACTACATGGCCCAGGTATGATTTATTCTTCTCCTTCTCTTTTAGTATCTTCACTGTTGGGCGTAATAAGCCGCGGCGTCGCTCCTGGCGCGGCTGGTGCGTGTATGGGCGTGCACCGGACGTGTCGTGCGCGTCGGGTCCGCGGTGTGTGCGTGCGTAGGTGTGCGTGCGTGAGTGCGTGAGCCAGCGCGTGTGTGTGCGGGGCCACGCCGGGTTGTTAGCGAGTGATCAGGAGGTGTAGACCACGTCGGGCGCGCTGGGAGGCCGTGGCGATCGCGTTCGGGCGCGGTGCGTGGACGCGGCCAGAGCGCGGAGGACGTGGGGGAGTTGGTGAGCGAGTGGGTGCAGGGCAAGGCCGTGCAGGCCGGTGCTCCCAGGTATAAAACCCTGGTTCCTCTCTGTAGCTCGTTGACATGATCGAGTTCGTGCTCGAGGTAAAGGAAAAGCGTATGTGCGCTGGAAAAATCCTCGTGTCCACTGTTTTCTGAACTTCTCTGAACCCTTTCTTCTTCCTCTCCGTGATCGAGCCACTTAAACGGCGAGCGAGCAGAGTGAGAGGGAGAGGAGAGCTGTGTCGAGGAGTTGGCGGTTCCAACAATTGGCATCAGAGCCACGTGGAGGAGGGAGCTCGCCGGGGATGTCCATCGTGTCGTACGCCGGCAGATGGGCGGTGCGGTGTCGCACCCAGCGCCCGTGCTCACGGGCGACAACTACACCACCTGGGCCATCAAGGTGGAGGCGGACCTTGATGCCGCAGGGCTGTGGGAGGCAGTAGTGTCGCCGGCGGACGCGGCGTCGGCGGTGATTGAAAAGAGAAACAAGCCGGCGAGGGCCTATCTGCTCCGAGCGCTCGCCGACGACCTTCTGTTGCAGGTGGCTATGAGGAGGACGGCGGCAGAGATTTGGGCGAGCTTGAAGGCCAGGTTCGTGGGCACGGATCGCGTGCGCGCGGCGCGGCTCGGCACGCTCCAGGGAGAATTCGAGCTCCTGCGCATGGCGGAGTCCGAGTCTCCGGATGCGTTCGCCGGGAGGCTCGGCGCCATGGCGGCGCGCTACGCGGCGCTGGGCTCAACCCTGGATGATGCGGCGCTCGTTGGTATCAGAGCGCAGCGGTGGCTGAACCGGCTGTACGCGGCGGTGGCCGGCATTGAACAATTTTGCGACGTGGGCACGATGCTGTTCGAGGATGCGTTGGGGCGGCTGAAGGCTTTTGACGAGCGGCTGCGGCGACGCGATCAGACAGGAGGCAAGCGAGCCGACGGCGAGCTGCTGTACACGGCGGCACAATGGAGGGCACGGGAGCGGCGCCACGGCGGGGCTCAGGACGACGACGACGGGGCGCGTAGCGAGGCGTCAGGCTTCGGCGGCAACAAGAAGGGCCGGTGCTACAAGTGCGGCGAGCGGGGTCACTTCAAACGTGACTGCCCGCAGCGGAAGAAGCAGGCGCCGGCGCCGGAGCGCGCACTGCTGGTCGACGGCGACGTCGAAGACGGCGGGCTGCTCTAAGCCGTGGCTTAAGGCGCGAGTGTTGGGCGTAATAAGCCGCGGCGTCGCTCCTGGCGCGGCTGGTGCGTGTATGGGCGCGAACCGGACCTGTCGGGCGCGTCAGGTCCGCGGTGTGTGCATGCGTAGGTGTGCGTGCGTGAGTGCGTGAGCCAGCGCGTGTGTGCGCGGGGCCACGCCGGGTTGTTAGCGAGTGATCAGGAGGTGTAGACCACGTCGGGCGTGCTGGGAGGCCGTGGCGATCGCGTTCGGGCGCGGTGCATGGACGCGGCCAGAGCGCGGAGGACGTGAGGGAGTGGGTGCAGGGCAAGGCTGTGCAGGCCGGTGCTCGCGGGTATAAAACCCTGGTTCCTCTCTGTAGCTCGTTGACATGATCAAGTTCGTCCTCGAGGTAAAGGAAAAGCGTATGTGCGCTGGAAAAATCCTCGTGTCCACTGTTTTCTGAACTTCTCTGAACCCTTTCTTTTTCTTCTCCGGTGACTAAGCCACGGAAACGGCGAGCGAGCAGAGTGAGAGGGAGAGGAGAGCTGCGTCGAGGAGTTGGCGGTTCCAACATTCACAACTGCAGCACAATCAGACTGCACCTGAAGTGGTGCCGTGGAATGCATCAGTGCTGCCCGGACTCCTTCTCTAATTGCCAGAAGTTCAGCTTCAAACGCATCTTTGCAGTGAGGCACAAACCAATAAGCAGAAAGAACATGTCTTCCGCTGCTATCTCTAGTAATCATTGATGTGTGTTCGCCATTATCGCATGTACCAAAAGGACCATCAGTAGATACTGCTAGCCAACCTTCATGCAGGTGAGGCCATACCTTTATTTCCTTCAGAATCTTCCGCTGTAATCTACATAACTTTGCAAAAAATTCCTTGTTGCGTCCACATTAGCAGCTACTTTGTCATGCAACATATCGTTTCTCACTTGCCAGTTCCTCCAAATTATCATGAGTACCCTTGTACATTCCTCACCAGTAAGTGTAACCAGCAAGTCGAATAGCCATTCCACGCCAGTATTAACAATTGTCTCCTTCGCTGGGATAGACCATACTTCTGCCATGGAGTCCCAAACAGCACCTGCTCTTGGGCAAGCTATCACCGCATGGTAGCTATCCTCGATTGTACGTCCACACTGTTGGCATTGATCAAAGAGTTCCAAATGCCTTTGTTTTAACTTTCCTCGTAGGCAAGCCATCACGAAGTAGTTTTTTTTTTACCATGCCATCACGAAGTAGTTTCCACGCACATACTTTAACTTTCTGTGGCACATTGATTTTCCAAAACATACGCCAAACTGGTCGGTCTCCATCAGATTTTGTACTCGTAGCAGGTCCACTCTGTCCTTGTATATGTTCCACAACAGCTAGATGGTACGCACAGCGAATAGTAAACCCACCATCCTTTTCTAGATGCCATGCCAGAAAATAATCTATCACCCTTGTGGACACTTTTATCTTTAAAATATCATTAACATCAGCCTGTATAAAGTGGTCATTTAGCCTCTTCTCATTCCAGGTTCCACCCGGCAGTAAGAATTGTTCCACCCTAGTGAACCAACATGTCCCCTTCTCTGTCAGAGGTCTTCCTGATCCCCCTCGCGGAATCCATGGGTCTCGCCATACCTTTACATTTTTTCCATTGCCAATTCTCCAAATCATACCCTTCTTCAGCATGTTCAGACCATGTTCTATCCCTTGCCATACCGGAGATGCATTACCTGAGAAAACTGTATCAAGTAAGTTCCCTCGTCTGTAATATTTTGCCTTCATCAATCTCGCACATAGACTATCCGGTCTTACCATTAGTCGCCATGCTTGCCGTGCTAACAGAGCCTGGTTGAACATTCTCATATCGCAAAGCCAAGACCACCTTGATTCTTTGGGCCTATTATTTTCTCCCATGCAATCCAGTGAGTCTTATGCATTCCATTCTCCACACCCCACCAATAACTCCTTATCATGCGTGTAAGGTCATCACAAGTAGCAGCCGCCAATTTAAACACACTCATAATATAAGATGGAATTGCCTGCGCGACAGACTTTATCAAAGTTTCTTTTGCCCCCGAAGAAGATTGCTTCTCCTCCCAGTCAACAAGTTTTTTGCTCAATGTCGCCTCCAAGGACTGAAATTTGCCCTTGCTCATGCGCCCCTCCGACACTGGTAGTCCCAAATACCGATCCTCGAAGTGCTCACTAATCACCCCCAAAGTACTTTTGACCAAAATACGGCGATCTAGTGGGCAAGCCTCCCCAAACATAATGCTGCACTTCGTCTGGTTTACAAGCTGGCTAGTGCCTCTTGCATACAGAGAAATAATGCTATTGACTATCCCTGCCTGCTCCCCAGTTGCCTTGAAAAAAAGCAATGTGTCATTAGCATACAGAAGGTGTGACACTGCATGCGCCGTCCTACGAATCACCACCAAGCTCAAGCCCTGATTTTGCACTGCATCCTGAATCAAGCTTGACAACAAGTCAGTCACAAACAAGAATAAAAATGGCGATAGTGGGTCACCTTGCAGCCTTAGCCCTCTCGTAAGCGAGAAATAATCCAGAAGTTTCCCATTAAAATTTACAGCAAACCGAACAGTGGTAATACATTGCATCACCCATTGTATCCATTCATCAGATAATCCTATCCTCCTCATAGCTCTCTCCAGAAAGCACCAGTCGACACGATCATAGGCTTTGGCTAAATCCAATTTATATGCACAGCTCGCCGTATCCGGGTTTCAATCCTGTTGGATGTGATGCATAATCTCAAACACCAATGTTGCATTATCTGAAATCAAGCATCCAGGGACGAATGCACTTTTATTTTCAGAAATTATCTCATCAAGAATCGTCCTCAACCTATTCACCATACATTTTGAAACAATCTAATAAATGACATTGCATAGTGAAATAGGCTGGAAATCCTTTAAAGTCTCCGGTTGGCTGCATTTCAGAATCAAAACTATGCTGGTTTCATTAACACCATCCAGCATTCTTCCTTCTTCAAAAATTCCTTCCCGCCGCCACAATCTCCTCCTTCACTGTCATTCAATTTCGATTTGAAAGAAATGGGCGGCAGTCCATCTTGCCCCGGGCCTTTAATGGCCCTATCTGGAACAAAGCGTTACCAACCTCCTCATCGGAAAAATCCCTACTCAGCATTTCATTCGTACCAACTGTAACTCGCCCTTGAAGAAGTTCCAGAATCGATCCTGGATCCAACGTCGGATCCTTTGTATATATCTCCTTGAAATAAGATGATGCCATTCTCTCCATATCTGAAGGTACCGGGCACCACGCTCCATCTTCCTTCTTTAATTTCTTTATGCGATTCTTCCTAGCTCTCCACACAACATTCCTGTGAAAAAATTGGGTGTTTCTATCCCCTTCCTTCAACCACTTAATTCGTGATCGTTGCAGCCACATCATCTCTTCTTGGTATAATAACTCATCCATCCTTGCCATTTTCTCATGTATCAGTACATAAGTTGCATCAGTTTGGTTTAAAACAGCCAGCTCCGCCCTTAGCACTTCTAGCTCACGTAGCACATGACCAAACTTCAACTTACTCCATTCCTGTAAGTCACTCATCACTTGCTTCAAGGAACCCTCTACTACTCCCGGGTCCCCTTTTTTCTTTGATTTTATCCAAGCATTACTTATAATTTCAGGTAATGAGGCCTCGCGTTCCCACATAATCTCATAACGGGGCCCTCGCCGATATGGTCTAGGATCTGGTTGTACAAGCCGAAGAAGCAAAGGACTATGATCCGATCTCGACGATGTGAGGTGCTCTAGTTCTGCCGTTAGAAAGGTCACATTTAACTTCCATACCGGTCACACGGGTACTTGTACTTTTTAATACTTTTAGTCTCGTAACTCATCGTAACTCCAATTTCCCACCATGAATGGCTCCTAAAACCGCCAATCAGCATAAAACTTATATTTTTTGTTTATTTATACTAAACTTTTTTATTTATTCATGATTTATTACATCAACATAATAGTTTAACTGGTATGTTTTATTATATTTCACACAATTAGCAACATAAAAATTCTACTAAATTTTAATATACAATTTTTTGTAACTCTAGCATGTATCGTTTAGATTTATTTGTGCCGAATTGAAATCATATTTTGCAGCACAAATCTTGTTATGCCCCCTCCGCATAAAAATATGTTTGAGGTGCTGCATAGAAACTATTGGTTGAATTGGCCTTAGTTCTAAAAACTATAATAATGACAAAAGAGCATTCCTTCATGAATTAATGTGTACCATTTTGAGTTATATAGTATTTTATGCATTTGCAACTAGTTTAGTTTCCTAAAAATATCTTTGCATAGAGCTCGAGAACATACATGTCTAACAAATATTTAACAAAGATCTCTAAAAAAATTATAGTGTATCTTATCTGCCTTCGTAGCAGATGTCACCTTCATAAGTATAGGATGAAGAAAAATCTCACCTTCTTGTGTCATCATGGATACAAACGTGCATGTTTGCCGAAGCACAAAAACTCCATGAGGAGTGTAAAAGAAACAAATAAAATAAACCTGCTAATTTGTTCAATTTGCATGATTACTACCATTGGAAGAACCACTCATCGTCTTTGGAGTGTACAAGTTTTTTTCTGTTGGTATTAGGTTTCAGGGAAATTATCTCTTCCTATCATGTACTAGTAGCAAAATATAACCACGGCTGCAGAGCACCTAGTATACATTTGAGAGCTAAAAAATGCAGGATGCAACCGGCCAGAATACTCTCCTTGTATACTATATGTCTGGCATGCACCTGTCAGTTTCCTGCAAGAGGATTTGTAGCACCTGCGTGCTCCACACCTCCTATATGATCATTAAGTTTAAAAAAATACCCCAAAATTTCAAAACAAATCTGGGGTTTTGGGATATGAAACCTGGGTACCCAATCTATTTCCGTGTGAAATTTTGTGAAAAAAAACACACCAGGAAACGTATCCGTTGTAAAAAAGACAAAAAAAATCCTATGTACAAAAAAAATGTTTTGATGGACTTTAGTTCGAACTTTATTTTCTTCGCCATGGTTATGTTTCCCGGTATTTTTCTACAAAACTTCATACGGACGTAGATTGGGCACACAAGTTTGAGATCCCAAGATTTCAGAGTTTTTTGAATTTTCCTGGTATTTTTTGAATTTAATTTTCCTACAGGGGGTTGGAGCACCCAGGTGCTACTACTGTGTATTTCCCTTTTTCCCTTGGCTACAAAGTCCAGATGCTGACTGCTGCTGCTTCTGATGCATGCCCTTCAGCTTGTCTTGATTAATGCAGATTGTTGTTCTCGATTCACGTTTTCAATGATTAGCAGAAATGCGACACCTAAAAAATAATGTATTAATCTATCAACAACTGGTTGACTGACAGTTCCATAGGGCCAGGAGCACAATACAGGTGTTGAACCAATACCAGCCATGGCCAACCACCGGACTGCAAATGATTAGCAGCAAGGGTGAGACAGGAACCTTCTGACTGCCCCCAATTAACAAGCATAATGGCAGATGCTTCTCTACAGACAGATTACTAATAATCTGGATCTGGGGACATCAAGGGTTGGCAACCATATTTTGCTCTGCGCAAACATATGTACTCCATTGGCAAATCATTTGGTATAACAGTGTGTCTGTTCAGGAGTCAAAGATCTGCAGCAGATAGCATAGGGACAGACAAACAGCTCCAAATCATGCCTGGGACAAAAAAAATCAACAACAGCTTCTCATACCAACGAAAGACACTACGCTACAGGGTTACATTTAAGAAATGAAGAGCATTCATGTACAGTCAATCAATTGCGCCCTCCATTGAATTTCGCTGTCATGTCTTGCATCCGGATAGAACTCTTTGAAGCCATATAAATAGACCACCAAGGAGGCAAACAACAAACACTAAGCATAAGTATTGTAAGAGAGATGTTTTGGCAATACAATAATCGTTGTATTGATTGGGTGCAGGTGCACGTATATAGAGTACAAGCAGGCCTAAACCTCAAACCTCAACTATACACAACTAAAAGGTGGGTGCAACACATATATATATTCAACCTTCAAGCGCATGATCGAAGCGTCGCCGGAGACACAGAGACTGGACCGAAACTCCTCAAAGACGGGAGTATGCAATCCCTTAGTCACGACGTCTTAAAACTGTTGCGTCGTCGGAACATGGAGAACCCGAACACGGCCAAGTGCAACCTGCTCACGCACAAAGTGAATATCGAGCTCAATATGCTTCATACAACGATGGTGCACCGGGTTGGGGGAGAGGTAGACTGCACTGACTTTATCGCAGTAGACAAGAATGGCCTTGTGAACATCACAAAGCAACTCCTGGAGCAGCTGACGGATCCAAGAGCATTCGGCCACGGAATTAGCCACGACCCGGTACTCGGCCTCGGGTCTAGAGCGGGAGATCAGGGCTGTCACTTGGATGACCAAGAGATCAGCGAGGGCCCAAGGTAGACGCAATAGCCGGACGTAGAGTGCCGGGTGTCGGGGCAGCCGGCCCAGTCGGCGTCCGAGTAGGCGACAAGGTGGGTGGAGGTGGAGGCCGTCAGGTTGAGTCTCAAGGACATAGTGCCGTGTATGTAACGGAGAATACGCTTCACCAAGGTCCAATGGGAGTCATGCGAGGAGTGCATATGGAGGCAAACCTGCTGGACAGCGTACTGCAGGTCCGGGCGTGTCAGCATCAGGTAATGTAAAGCACCAACAATGGAGCGATAGAACGCTGCATCAGACGTGAGAGACCCCTCCAGGGCAGAGACCTTCGCCTTCATGTCAACAGGAGTGGGCACCGGCTTGTAGTTAAGCATACCAGCACGCTCTCGTGGGCATTTCTGCTGATGCAGAAAGAAGCCGTCAGCCCGGGCGGACCACCTCGATGGCGAGGAAGTAGTGCAGGGGGCCCAAGTCCTTGAGGGCAAACTCATCATGAGAACGAGCCGTGAGCCGCTGAAGGAGCTCAGGAGCGGACGCCGTGAGGATGATGTTGTCGACTAGAGCAGCAAATGTGCAGTGTCAGCTCCCTGATGATACACAAAGAGTGAGGCATCAGAGCGAGTGGACTGAAAGCCCAGAGACTGCAGGAAGGCGGCGATTGATAATCCACAAGTATAGGGATCGCAATATTTTTCCGAGGGTAGAGTATTCAACCCAAATTTATTGATTCGACACAAGGGGAGCCAAAGAATATTCTCAAGTATTAGCAGTTGAGTTGTCAATTCAACCACACCTGGATCACTTAGTATCTGCAGCAAAGTATTTAGTATCAAAGTAGTATGGTAGTAACGGTAACAGTAGCAAAGGTAATGTTAGCAGTTTTGTAATGATTGTAACAGTAGCAACGGAAAAGTAAATAAGCAAAGCACAATATGTGAAAAGCTCGTAGGCATTGGATCAATGATGGATATTTATGTCGGATGCGATTCCTCATGTAATAGTTATAACATAGGGAGACACAGAACTAGCTCCAGTTAATCAATGTAATGTAGGCATGTATTCTGAATATAGTCATACGTGCTTATGGAAAAGAACTTGCATGACATCTTTTGTCCTACCCTCCCGTGGCAGCGGGGTCCTAGTGGAAACTAAGGGATATTAATGCCTCCTTTTAATAGAGTACCAGACCAAAGCATTAATACATAGTGAATACATGAATTCCTCAAACTACGGTTATCACCGAGAAGTATCCCGATTATTGTCACTTCGGGTTTGTCGGATCATAACACATAATAGGTGACTATAGACTTGCAAGATAGGATCAAGAACTCACATATATTTATGAAAACATAATAGGTTCAGATCTGAAATCATGGCACTCGGGCCCTAGTGACAAGCATTAAGCATAGCAAAGTCATAGCAACATCAATCTCAGAACATAGTGGATACTAGGGATCAAACCCTAACAAATCTAACTTGATTACATGGTAAATCCCATCCAACCCATCACCGTCCAGCAAGCCTATGATGGAATTACTCACGCACGGCGGTGAGCATCATGAAATTGGTGATGGAGGATGGTTGATGATGACGACGGCGACAAATCCCCCTCTCTGGAGCCCCGAACGGACTCCAGATCAGCCCTCCCGAGAGAGGTTAGGGCTTGGCGGCGGCTCCATAAAGTAAAACGCGATGAAACTTTCTCTCTGATTTTTTTCTCCGCGAAAGCAAATATATAGAGTTGGAGTTGAGGTCGGTGGAGCTCCAGGGGGCCCACGAGGCAGGGGGTCGCGCCCAGGGGGATGGGGCGCGCCCCCCACCCTCGTGGACAGGGTGTGGGCACCTTGACCTTGATTCTTTCGCCAGTATTTTTTATATTTTCCAAAAGTTATCTCCGTGGATTTCCAGGTCATTCTAAGAACTTTTGTTTTCTGCACAATAAATAACACCATGGAAGTTTGCTGAAAACAACGTCAGTCCGGGTTAGTTTCATTCAAATCATGCAAGTTAGAGTCCAAAACAAGGGCAAAAGTGTTTGGAAAAGTAGATACGTTGGAGACGTATCAGCGATACTCTGGTACCAAGCCTGTGGCGCCTGCTTCAACCCGTAAAGAGAACGGGAGAGCAAGCACACGAAGTCTAGATGCTCGGCGTCGACAAAACCAGTGGGCTGCTCACAGAAAACCTGCTCGGCAAGATGACCGTGTAAGAAGGCGTTGGAGACATCCAACTGATGCACATGCCAGGCTTGCGAGACCGCCAACTGAAGCACGGTGTGGATCGTGCCCGGTTTCACAACTGGAGCAAAGGTGCCGGTGAAGTCCACGCTCGCGCGCTACCGAAAACCGCAAACCACCCACCAAGCCTTGTAGCGCTCAAGAGAACCATCCGGGCGGGTCTTGTGGCAGAACACCCGCTTGCCAGTGATGACATTGGCACGAGGGGGTCGCGGAACAAGATGCCACGTGCAGTTGCGGTGCAAGGCGTCGAAATCCTCCTACATCGCTGCGAGCCAGTAGGGATCCAAAAGGGCGGCATGAGCGGAGGTGGGGATGGGTGACGACGTCGATGTCGAGGCAACGCCCACATACTCGTCGGAAGAGTAGCGCGTGCTCAGTCGATGAACACCAGCCTGAGAGCGGGTCGTCACGCCGAGAGCTGGCCCGACGGGGGCGGTAGGGCCCGCGGCAGCGACCGGCCTGTAATAGGAGCCGAGGCGACAGCTGGTTCTGCGGCGACGGACGGACCAGCGACGGAGCCAAGGGCGGCGCCGGCGGCGAGGCCAGAGGCGTCGGCAGCCGCGGGGCCAGAGACCGCAACAGCCGAGCGGGCCACAGCAGGAGCGGCAGTGGGTGTCGAGCATGCCGCCGAAGAGGGGCGCCGTCCGGGGTTGCCGCGGCGCCGGGGTGGGGGGCCCGGTCGGACTCAACCACGGAAGAGGGAGTCGGGGACCCAGGGGCCCGGTCCGACTCAACCTCGGGGGAGGGAGTCGGGAACCCAGGCGGCAGAAGGCGCCGGGCAGGCGGGATTGCCCGGGGTCGCCGCTGCGCATCGCTGCAAGTAGGGGGCGCGGGGCTCGGCGCCGGAGCCGGAGGTGCCTGAAAAAATGGGAACACCGTCTAGACAAAATACACGTGCCTTGAGGTGTACACACGATGAGTGAAAGGATCATAGGGTAACATTTGGTGTTAGAGGGATAGCCAAGAAAGACGCATGGGAGTGAACGTGGTGCGAGTTTGTGCGGAGTGGTGGACGAGGTTCTAGGATAGCAAAGACACCAAAAACTGTGAAGACTGTCATAGGACGGCGGTGCACCGAAGAGAAGGTGGTGGGGGGCGTAGTTCCATCGAGGACAACACGAACGGATGTTAACTAGAAGGGTAGCAGTGGCGAGAGCATCATGCCAAAACCGAGTGGGCACGTTCGAGTGAAAGAGTAACGTGTGAACACACTCATTAAGAGTGCGAAGAATATGCTTGGCTCGGCCATTCCTCTGTGAGGTGTATGGGCAAGTTAGACGGAAGATGGTGTCGTGAGAGGCGAGAAGGGTGCGGAGAGCGACGTTGTCAAACTCTTTTCCGCTATCGGTTTGGAGTGCAAGAATGGGGCAACCGAACTGAGTGGTGACATAGGAATAAAAGGATGTGAGTGTGGGTAAAGCATCGGATTTGCGACGAAGAGGAAAGTCCACACATAATGCGAATAATCATCTAAAATCACCAAGTAGTATAGGTAGCCCGTGTTGCTCGCAACGGAGACGTCCAAACATCACTATAAAGTAATTGAAATGGAAAAGTGGAAACAGTTGTAGACGCACTAAAAGGAAGATGAACGTTGCCTGCCCAAACAACAAGCCTCAGAAGTATGCTCGTCGAGCTTATTACATGAGAAAGAAAAACGCCGAAGAATCTGAAGCAAAACAGTAGGGTTGGGGTGGCCCAAGCGAGCATGCCAAAGGTCGACGTCGGCGCCGAGGGTGACGAGTGTGGAGGTGAAAGCACCGCGTGCACGGGATAAAGCTCATCGGGGCTGTCACATCGGTGAAGTACCATCCGGATATGGGCGTCCTTCACAAAAAAACCAACACCATCAAATTCAACAGTAAGTGGGTTCTCACGACTAAGATGACGAACGGAAACTAAGCTCGTGACTAAGTCAGGTGAAACAAGAACATTAGACATAGTGACAGGTATGGAACTAGAAGGAAAACTAGTGCTACCGATATGAGTGTAGGTAAAGAAGAGCAGTTGCCAACGGTAATACGAGTGGGTGTGTTAACAGGAGTGGAGAAGGTTAGGATGTCATGTGCGCAGTAGCACCTGAGTACATGTACCAGTCGCCTCCACCGCCATAGTTACTCGGCGATGGCGCAGAGTGCAGGGCGGCCAGGAGGGCGGGATCCCATGGCGCAGGGACCGGCGGCGGCAGGGGGCCCCCGTAGGGCGGCGCCTGGGCAGGCGGTCCATAGCCACCGAGAGGCGGCGGCACGAGGATGCGCCATAGCCGGAGCCAGCTGGCTGGTAGGGGGCACCGAGGAATGCCTGGTGGCCCGCTGGGCGAGGGCCGAGAAGACCCAGCGCAGGAGCCCGTGGGCGAAGGAGGGCGTGGCTGAGGTGGCGCGGTCGGTGGAGCGGAGCCGCCACGGATGGTGCCGGCGGCAAGGGCGGTGTGCTGGACCCGCTTCTTCAACTTCGTCATCATGCGCTCCTCAAGCTTGAGGTACGCGACGACGCGCTGAAAAGTGGGTTGCGGCAGCAAGGTGAGGTTAGACGCCGCGTTGCCAAAATCCTCGTTGAGGCAGGAGGTGAGGGCGCTCAGCATGAGGTCGTCGGGACTTTGGCCCCGATGTCACAAAGCTCATCGGCGAGCATCTTGAGCCGCATGCAGTACTCATCGATGGTGGGGTTGTCCTGGTGATAGCCGAAGAACTCCTGCTGCAAGAAAACAAGGTGTTGAAGTATGTTGTCGGTGAAGAGCGCGTTGATCTTGGTCCACACGGCGCAAGCATCGTCGTCCTCAGCGACAACCGTGTGGAAGATGTCCTTCGAGACGGTTTGATAAAACCATCGGATGAGCGTGGCCTCGATGGCGGACCACTCCGAGTCGCCCTTCATGTAGTCACCGTCCACGGAGCCATCGATGTGCTCGGTGAGATAGTACTCGCGGAAGATGAGGTTGAAGTAGGTCTTCCACGCGTAGTACGAGGTGTTGGAGCTATCGAGGCGAACGGGGACCCAGGCCTCGATGCTGAGATCACGGATGGCGGCGGTGGAGGGCTCGGGGCCGGCGAAGGGGTTCGAGGAACGGGTGGAGGCGGAACTCGGGTCAAGCACGCGAGGAGGCGCGGCGGTGGCGGCAGCCCTAGGTCAAGACCTTCAGGATGATACCATGTAGAGAGAGATGTTCTGCCAATACAATAATCGTTGTATTGATTGGGTGCAGGTGCATATATATATATATAGAGTACAAGCAGGCCTCAACCTCAAATATACACAATTAAGAGGCGGGCCAGGATATACATAAATACATGCAACACATATCTACTATATCTAAATAGTTAGCCCCCACTACTAGGAATTCTCTAGCTTCTCCTTGAGCCACATCACCCAAATTATTTTAGCCGTTGGATATATTGGATTAGTCTACCACAACCATCGGATCTACACTTGGGAGCTGCTGCACCAAGCTCATGCATGCATGCATGCAATGCCTCTGGTAACTTACGCCTAAACATGCATGCGTTCCCATTTATTGTGTCCATGCCCTACACTTGATATGTGATCACATCGGTGCCTTCAATTAACCTGCCGTTTCGTTGTCCCACTAATAGAAACCGAACTAATGTGGGCAAGCTGACGAGGCACTCAACCTCTGCTCCCAAACTCCTTGGCTCTACCTCCAGTGTTCTTCCCATACGATGCATCAACTTCCATTCCAGCTTCTCATTAGGCTCAGCCTGAACCTCCCGATGCATACAACATACACCAATGATGGACCAGGGAAGCTCGCGTCAGCTTTCACCGATGACCTCCGTACACTTTGCCTGTACGTGGTCTCCCTCACTTTCTTCTAGGTATCTGATTGTTTGTTTTGTCTCCATTGTAATAGTCAAGGCATGCAAAATATGAGCTTAGATTCTGTGGTGAAAATTTGGTGCTGATGGTCATGTAGCTTGCCTCCCTTTCTTAGTTGGCTCTCCTTTAAATTAATCTTTCAATTTACCTCGGTTTTCATTCTCAATGCATTTCTACAATTGTATAATCTTGCCTCTGAATTAATATTTCCGTTCCTTGAATCAGTCACTACGTTGCACCATTCCTGTTCAATGGAATGCCCAAGGAGAGAAATTTGGTAGTACAAGATTGGTCTACCTGAACCAACAAGTAACACTCTGAACACAAAACATGCACGTCGTTTATTTCATTTGTGGTTCTGAATGGACAGCATATTGTAAAACTCCATCAGTCAAGCAATGAGATATGTTTTGCCGCTACTGTAGGTGACTGCAGCTAGGTAACACTGGTGGAAAAAAGGCCTTTGGTCGCGGTTCGCAACTGCCATTAGTCGCGGTTGCGCAACCTCGACCAAATAAGCGCGACTAAAGCCCCCCACCTTTAGTCGCGGCTGCTTAAGAACATGACTAAAGGCCCGTCCACGTGGGCGCCAGCGGCCGTCAAGCGGAGGACCTTTAGTCATGTTCTTCTGGCCAATCATGACTAAAGGCCGCCACAGGTTTAGGATTTTAGCCCCCCCCCCTCAACCTGTTTTCTGTTTAATTTGTATTGTTTTATTTCTTTTGTGCTTTATTTTAATTTTGAAGGAGTTTCATATATTCTACGGTACTACATACATGCATATGAATGTACAATCTCAAATAAATTTGAAATTAGAACCAAAAAGAATTCAAGAGGAATATACAATATATATTCAATATCATCGGATGACCATATACAATTTTGAACAAGTTTCCATACATGATTTAATCCATATAAAGTTCTACGTCCTCGTAATAGTGTTCTCCTTTAGGATGGAGGACTTCCCTGCTGAACCATCCAGCTAGTTCCTCTTGAAGTGGTCGGAAGCGAGCTTCTAGACTAAGCATCATCCGGAGGTTATTCCTCCGAGCATTGGTATCACTCGGAACCCGCCAGAGGTGTATCTCCGGATCCTCTCACGAACATAGTATCCACATAGATTGGTCTCCGGTGGCTGAATATCCCCAGCATTCTTAGGCTTTAACATTTTGAATTCTAGCTCTTTTTGAATTCACCGACCTTTGTATCTACGAACCGTCTCCAAACCCTACGAGGCAAAGAAAATTAAGTGAACAAGAGAGTTATTAGTTACTTGATATTAGGAAATGAACGAAATAGGCCGATCGATATAGAGCGCAAATGAATGAAAATAATTACTTCTGCAGCATTCTTCTCATGTCGGCCCAAAGCTTTGGATCCATATTCAGAGAGTCGTGACGAGACATTACGAGGTGTTAACTTTAATTACTAGCAGAATCCGGTGGAACCTGCGGACACGATACATGCACAAGACGTCATGCATAACTCATCGATTAGCCGCCACATACCATGCATGGAGTAAACAAAAGAGAATTAATGTGCTCAAGACAGAAACACTCACCCAAAATGGTAAGGAAATAGAATATCACTTTTGAGTTCCTGCTTTGTAAGAAACTGCCACAGGTCTGCCTCCACGTCAGCGGGGTGACGCTCCAACACATGTCCATTAACGATGTGTGGGTCAATGAACCCAACATCATGGATGTTCCTTACTCTGCATTCCTTAATCTTCATTCTGCATGTATAATAGCGGACACAACAATATAGTTAGGACATATATATAGTGCAGGCAATATGAACGAGATGGGGTAGAAATTAATAAATCACTTACGTAACGTAGCAACCGATGATAGATTTGTCGAGCTCGCGCAGATTGAAAAGCTGGAACAATTCACTCGGTGCAATTTGTACATAGTAATGTTTGAAGTGATGCTCATGTCTAACTTCCGCATAAATATATTCTTTGGCGTTTTATTTTTTATGTAACCCTTGTACCAATTCAGCAGACCTTTCATTTGGTCGTAGATCATTTTCTGTCTGCAGGCTCGACGAGAGGCCCATTCTTGACATATGTAATTACTACCTCCTTCACTGGCGCCTCATCAAGGCCTAACAGTTCACGAAGAGTAATACCTAAGTTGGCCGCTTGTTCTCGGCACTCGTTACAGTCAATCCATGTGCTGTCGCAGCTTGTATGATCTCGGGGCATCCGGGCTTCCACTATAAGCGGGCAATCGATTGTTTACTTTGTTCCCCGAGCTGGGCAACTTGTTTCCCGCTTTTTACTTTCGCCTTCTCCCGCTCTTTGTTCTCCTTGAACATGAGTGCCTGCCTCAAGTTCACGTGCATAGTCGTCGAGCAGATTCTTCGCGACTTGGGACGGTGTGCTCAAAAATGACTTAGCCCACTTCTTTTGCTCATCGTAATATCTTGGCTTGGGCTCGGGCTCTCTTTTCTTCTTGCAGTCCGCCTTCCATTTCTCATAATGAGCAGCTGCGGCGTCGACTTCCTCGGCACTACGTTCCCAAGGCCTTGTGGGGAGAGGCTTCAGTGATGGCTCCGGTACCTTTGTGGTCTTAGGTACATAAGGGTCCGGGTTAATAATCCCGGACTGCTTCTGCTTCTTTGTCGGAGGTGGATTGGGGGGCAGCGTCTGATCACCCGCCGGACGAGGACTGGGGGGCGGCGACTGATCACCCGCCGGACGTTGTGGACTGGGGGGCGGCGTCGGCTGACGTGACGGAGGTGTAGGTGAACCGCCACCACCACCACCACCACCACCACCGCCACCGCCACCACCACCACCCGAGGCGGGTGGACATGTTTTCCTTGGCGCCTCGCCTAGAAACTTGATAAACTTCTTTTGCCATAGAATGAAATGGCGCTTGACATCTCCAAGTCTTTTCTCCCCTTCGTGTGTAGCAATGTCAATCTCCGTGTCCTCAAACCCTTGGACTATGTCCTCCACCGTGACACGAGCATAGCCATCTTGAATGGGGTTGTTGTGGTGGAGTGCTCCTGTAAACATGGTAAAGCACTGCCGATGGCTACCTTCATGGACATGTTCCCGATAGGATAATACAGATGACATTCTTTCATCTCCTTTATATCGCCCACGGGTAGCGAGGAGGCTCCGGTGCAGTAATTTCGACCACCAGAGGCTCCGGTGCAGTATTTCGACCACCGGAGGCTCCGGTGCAGTAATTTCGATCGTCGGTGCATCTGCACCAGCCGGTGGGCCTCCGTGGAAGCCACGCTGCTTCTCCGCTGCTGGCTTCCGAGATCCGCTGGATGATCTTCATGCTGCACCCGAGCTGCATCTCTTCGGCTACTAGTACACTCATGGTTTTCTTCATCACATCCATTTCCGATGCCAACCGCGCCACAACATCTGATTCCCGATCCATCTTTCTCTTACGGCTTCAGAATCAGACGGGTCATCGTCCTGGGGGAACCCTACTTTTCACGGAATGTGCCCCATGCCTCGTACACGTCCTCCGTGTTCAGGATTCCCGAGGGCTTTTGTCAGCGCGTCGTTCTCTCTGTTGAACTTGATCTTCCCCTGTTGAGCATCCTTCATTGCGTCAATAAGGGCTTGGGTGGGTTTAATTAATTTGCCCCGGTAAACACACACTTCGCCTCCGGGTTCAGCGTTCCCCATGCCCGTACCACCAGCTTTTGGCCCTTGGGTCCCATCCTCCGCATTCTGGACGGATTCCTCGCGCCCTCATCTCGTTCTCCATCTTCTCCAACCTAGGCACCAAAATGCGATACCCTCCTGGCCCCATAACATGATTGTACTCCTTCTTAGCCGCATTTTCCTTATTTTTTTCGATATTTCAATGAACTGCTCCGATTTCTTTTGCTTCACAAATTCTGGCCAATCATGTTTCAGTTTCTCATATTGTCCTTTGAAACTGGAGTCTTGTTCTGCTTGACAAAGTCACGGGCTAGATTTTGCTTGAATTTCCTAATGCGTCGGCCATCTTATGAAGAGCGAACTGTTTGACTAACCTCCTCCTCTCCTTGTTTTCCTCAATCTTGTTACCCTCCTCATCGAATTTGTTGTATTCCGGAGGTAGAACGAAATGTTCCATAAGCTTCTTGAAGCAATCTTTTTGTTCTCTTATCGACAAAAGTGAAACCATCAATTCGTGCCTTCTTTGGCTCATTCCACTCCTGGACGGTGATCGAGACGTTGTCTCTAACAATGGCTCCGCATTGGTGACAAACTTGGTGGCGTTCTTGCGGGCTCCAGCTGCCTGCCGGTTGCACCGTCGACAACCTCGATGGTGCATGTTTCTCCTTGTTTCATCGTCTTGGTTGCGCCCACGCTTTGACGACGTACTCGATTGTTTCGACGATCCGCCGAGGGCTAAAATAAGAAAGAGAGTCGCGCGTTAGTACACACATATTTATTCAAATCAGTTAGTTTGTATCACCAGAGGCTCAATGTATATATATACCTCGGCGCCGGAGGTGGTTGCTACTTCCATTTGAAGATAAATGCGTTTATCGACGCTTTCTTGACATCTTCTTGTCGACGGGCGCCTTCATCTTCACCGTCAAGGTTCAGATAAGAAGAGATATCATCTTCTTCTTCTCCGGTCGGCACATATTGAATATCGCCGTTTATGATGCCGAACATATGTGCTTCACCGTCCGGATCATAGTTGTCCATAATCGGGTCAGCTCTATCGTCCGCCATTATGTCAGTCCTGAAAACATGTAGTAAAAACAAATTAATTAAGTGAAGAAGGGGCGGTGGCGGTGGCGGTGGCGAAAGGGCGGTGGCAAAAGGAGGGGCGAGGAAGGGTGGGAGAGGTGTCGCGGTAGAGCGCGAGACGGGCGGCAGATTTACGGCGCCACGGAGAGGGGAGGCGAGGACAACACACACGGAGAGGGAGGCGAGGACAACAGACACCAACGTCTTCACGAATGTCATTTTGTGAATAAACTTTGCAAGCAATTAAACTTTTGTCAATGTTTGGTTAATAATATACAGGTTGCGTCTGTTGCTCCTTATGTTTGGAAACGGTTTACAATTGCGAACGAGGATTTATTTCGTCTACTAGTACTATATTTTGCTGGTCCACTGTTTTTTGATCAACGCCGATCGACAACTTTTTTAGGATCTTGAAAACAACTACGCTGCTCAAGGTCTGTCAACAGTCTGTTTGACTGGTCAAACTAGCACATGGGTCCCGGTTGTCATCGACTAACACTAATTAACAGTTTAATGAGTTAATAAGTTAATTAGGTTAATGTAGAAAGTTTTTCATGTAGAAAGTTTTTTCATCCGGGCTACGGATTATTTAATATTAATTTTCAAAGTTTTAATTCATTTTTAGAATTAACAGAATTAATTTAAGGTTAATTAACAGGGTTAGTTAACAGGGCAGTGGGGCCCGTCTGTCATTGACCTTTTATCTAATTAGGTTATTAAGGTTAATTAACAGGGTTAGTTAGATTAATTAACAAGATTAATTAAGTTAATTAATTGGTTAATTAATTAATAATTTTAATTAATATATTTTTTCCTGCTTTTTTTCTTTACATTTCAGGGCGCGGGCCCTGCTTGTCGCTGGCCTGAGGGGCCTAACGGGCGTCAAGGCGTCTTGGACTTGTGGGCTCACGGGCGCTGCCACGAAGCGCCAACGGGTGAGCCCAGCGATGGCTCGGGCGCGGCCACCGGCGACAAGGAGGCAGCCAGGGGCGGCGAGGTAGCGGGACGGCACGGACGTGGTCCCGGCGAGGTGCGGGCGCAGCGGCCGTCAGTGAAGAAGGCGAGAGCAGCGCACGGGGGCTGCGGGCGGAGCGGACGGCGGCGTATGGGCAACAAACCTAGTGGCACGAGCGGCGACGGGCGCGCGGATAACTCATAAGCGAGCAAGACGAGGTCGGCCGGCGCGCGCTGTGGGCGAGGGGCGACGGCGGGCGGCGCCGAGGGCGAGGGCGACGGCGGGCGGCGTCGAGGGCGACGGCGACGGCGGGCGGCGTCGAGGGCGCGGCAGAGACGAACATGCGAGAAACGGCGGGCGGCGTCGAGGGCTTGTATTTATAGCCCCCCCCCTTTAGTCGCGGTTTGCGACGAGGCCCGCGATTAGCAGGTACCCTTTAGTCGCTGGTCGCCTGCCCAACCGCCGACTAAAGGGGTTTTGGCGGTTTTATGCGATCCCACGCCCCCTTTAGTCGCGGTTGGGCGGCGACCATGACTAAAGGTACCTTTAGTCGCGGTCGCCGCCCAACCGCGACTAAAGGCCTTGTGCTGCCTCACGCCCAAAGTTTAGTCCCACCTCGCTAGTTGAGAGAGCTCGAGAGTGGTTTATAAGCTGCCGCGCCCACCCTCTCGAGCTCCTCTCAACCTGCAGGCTTCGGGCCTAATCTGTCACTAGCTATGCGCCTGGGCCTACTTGGCCTCAAGGGCCTGAATCCTCGCCCATGTAGGGTTTCTAGTCGTATTCAGCCGTGGGGGTCCAAAGAGGGCACTATTTTTTCCAGTTTTTTGTTTTATTTTCTGCATTATTATTTATTTTTGTTGTTTTTTGCTTTATTTTTAATTCTTTTTGCTTTTAGTTTTAGAAAATTATAAACTTTCTGTTAGTGCCATTAGTTTTCAAATTTGAAAACACTTTTTTGTTTTCTTTGTTGCTTTATTTATTTTATTTTGTTTCTACTTACAACAAAATACTTATTGTTGCTATTTTAGTTTTCTGCATTATTATTTATTTTTGTTGTTTTTGCTTTATTTTTTAATTCTTTTTGCTTTTAGTTTTAGAAAAATTATAAACTTTCTGTTAGTGCCATTAGTTTTCAAATTTGAAAACACTTTTTTGTTTTCTTTGTTGCTTTATTTATTTTATTTTGTTTCTACTTACAACAAAATACTTATTGTTGCTATTTTAGTTTTCTGCATTATTATTTATTTTTTGTTGTTTTTTGCTTTATTTTTCAATTCTTTTTGCGATTAGTTTTAGAAAAATTATAAACTTTCTGTTAGTGCCCTTAGTTTTCAAATTTGAAAACACTTTTTTGTTTTCTTTGTTGCTTTATTTATTTTATTTTGTTTCTACTTACAACAAAATACTTATTGTTGCTATTTTAGTCGCTGGTCGCCTTGCCCAACCGGGACTAAAGGCCGCTGCAGGTTTAGGGTTTTCCCGCCATTTCTTCCCTGTCTTCCCGCCTCTTTCTTCCCGCCACTTTCTTCCCGCCTCCTGTCTTCCCGCCTCCCATTTTTCCCGCCATTTCTCACTACATATATGTAGCCCGGCTTGGCCAGCATTATCACATCTCTACAATCTCTCATCACTCTCATGGCTTCCTCCGCACCCACTCTAACCTACCAATAGGTGGAGGAGCTTTGCGCCTCGAACTACCCTTGACTACCAAGATAACGACGACGGCGGCTATGAATACTACGAGTATGCATATTATACGCCTAGGCAGGAGTATGACTAAATCACTCCAAATTTCATGTATCATCAGTGGTATCTCGAATCATTCAAAATGGACACCAAACACATCACGGGTAATATAATTCACATGATCCATTCAACAAAGTTTGGTACAATAAATTATTACACATCATTTCTTCCCTTGTGTCCCTGCTTGCTTACGATTGTGCCGTATCCATGGAGCATCCTCATCATTTAACTTAATGCTTGGGTCGGTGTTCACTTTGAAGGGCGGAATTTCAGCAAACATATTATAATCTTCGACATGTCTGTCTTGTCCTCCACTCCCACGATGTTTCTTTTCCTGAAAGAACAATGTGGCGCTTTGGATCATCGCATGATGTACTGATCGCTTTCTTATCTTTCCGCTTCCTCGGTTTGCTACTCATGTCCTTCACATAGAAAACCTGAGCGACATCTTTCGCTAGGACGAATGGTTCGTCAAGGTAACCAAGATTGTTGAAATCCACCATTGTCATTCCGTATTGCTGGTCCACCTTTACCCCACCTCCTGTTAGCTTGAACCATTTGCACCGGAACAAAGGGACCTTAAAGGAGGGTCCATAGTCAAGTTCCCATATCTCCTCTATGTAACCATAATATGTGACCTCTTGCCCATTCTCGGTTGCTGCATCAAAGCGGACACCACTGTTTTGGTTGGTGCTCTTTTATCTTGGGCGATCGTGTAAAATGTATTCCCATTTATCTCGTACCCTTGGAAAGTCGTTATAGTCGAAGATGGTGTCTTGGCCAACATGTACAGCTGATCTACAACATCATTGTCATTCATTAAATGTTTTCTCAACCAACTGCCGAAAGTCTCCATGTGGGCCTTCCTAATCCAGGATTCAGGCTTCCCGGGTTGTCGAACGTAAAATATTCTTGTGTTTCTCAAAGTACGGAGCCACCAAGCTGGAATTGGTCAAGATAAAGTGTGGTGTGCTTCAAATGAGAATGGTCATCCATACATATCGTTGATTTCATTCCGATCGTGCCTTTTCCACTTAGTCTCCCCTCGTGCCGCGATCGAGGAAGACCAATCGGCTTAAGGTCAGGAACAAAGTCAACACAAAACTCAATTACCTCCTCATTTCCATAGCCCTTGGCGATGCTTCCTTCGCCTAGCACGGTTACGAACATATTTCTTTAATACTCCCATGAACCTCTCAAGGGGAACATATTGTGTAGAAATACAGGACCGAGAACGAAAATCTCTTCGACTAGGTGAACCAGGAGGTGCGTCATAATATTGAAGAAGGATGGCGGGAACACCAACTCGAACCGACAAGACATTGGATCACATCGCTCAGAACCGTGGTAGAACTTCTGGATTGATTACCTTCGAGAGATTGCATTGAGGAATGCACATAGCTTCACAATGGCTACTCGAACATTTTCCGCAGGAGCCCCTCAAAGCAATCGGAAGCAATTGCGTCATAATCACGCGGGCAGTCGTGAGACTTCAGGTTTTGGAACTTTTTCTCCGCCATGTTTATTATTCCCTTTATATTGGACGAGAATCCAGACGGAACCTTCATACTGCTTCAGGCATTCAAAAAGATGACCTTCTCTTCTTTGGTCGAGCGTAGCTGGCACGACCTTGAAACCATTCCGGATGCCGGTCATCGTGGTCTTTCAAACGTTGCTGGTCCTGCCGTGCTTCCTTTGTATCATTTGTCTTCCCATACACGCCCAAGAAGCTTAGGAGGTTCACGCAAATATTCTTCGTAACGTGCATCACGCCGATTGCAGAGCGGACATCTAGGACTTTCCAATATTCTAGCTCCCGAATATAGATTTCTTCTTCCACATGGCTGCGTGCCGTCAGCTCCCTTCGAACTGATTGTCCGCCAGACCCTTTCCAAAGATGACTTTCAAATCCTTGACCATATCAAATACCTCAGCACCAAGCGTTCGCAGCTTCGCCGGTGATCTGCCTTGCCGTTGTAATGCTTGCCTTTCTTTCTTCTTACTGGATGAATTTTCGGAAGAAATCGATGATGCCCAAGGTACACGTTCTTCTTACAATTTGGCAAATGTACACTTTCAGTCTCATGTAAGCAGTGCGTGCATGCATTGTATCCCTTATTTGACAGTCCCGAAAGGTTACTAAGAGCAGGCCAATCGTTGATGGTTACGAAAAGCAACGCGCGTAGGTCAAATTCCTCTTGTTTGTGCTCATCCCACACACGGACACCACCCCACAGCTGTAAAAGATCATCAACTAATGGCCTTAGGTACACATCGATGTCGCTGCCGGGTTGCTTCGACCTTGGATGAGCACCGCATCATAATGAACTTCCGCTTCATGCACAACCAAGGAGGAAGGTTGTAGATGCATAGAGTCACGGGCCAGGTGCTATGGCTGGAGCTCTGCTCGCCAAAAGGATTCATGCCATCCGTATTTAGAGCAAATCTTATGTTCCTTGCGTCAGCTGCAAAATCTTTGAACCATCCGTCGATCTTTCTCCATTGCGTTCCATCTGCGGTGTGTCTCAACTCCCCGTCCGACTTACGGTCCTCTTTGTGCCATCGCAACAACTTGGCATGCTCTTTGTTCCTGAACAGACGTTTCAACCGTGGTATTATAGGAGCATACCACATCACCTTGGCGGGAACCCTCTTCCGGGTTTCGCCCTCAACCTCGCCACCGTGGTCATCGCCTCGATCTTATAACGCAATGCGGCATACCGGCATTCATTCAAATTCTCGTATTCACATGCGGTAGAGGATGCAATCGTTGATGCATGCATGTATCTTCGTAACCTCTAAACCTAGAGGGCGTACAACCTTCTTTGCTTCAGACGTCTTCAAGGGCAACTCGTTATCCTTTGGAAACATATTCTTCAACATTTTCAGCAAGTTTTCAAATGCCGAGTCAGCTACACCTGCCTCTGCCTTCCATTTCAGCAAATCCAAGCAGTGCAGCCCAGCTTTTTCAGACCATCATCGCATCCGGGTACAGCGCCTTTCTGTGATCCTCTAACATGCGATCCAAATTCTCCCTCTCCTTTTCAGTTTCGCAGCGTCTCCGTGCATCAGCAATGGTCCCACCAAGATCATCAACGGGATCATCACGTGCATCTTCTTCACCTTCCCTTCACCTTCAAAGCATCCTCCATGAAAGTATCACCGAAATGAGCAAGATAGCTTTCATCGATGAAATCATCCCCTTCTTCATCTTCTTCCATTATAACCCCTCTTTCTCCATGCTTGGTCCAACAATTATAGCTTGGCATGAAACCCTTCTCAAGCAGATGCATGTGAACAACTCTTGAGGAAGAGTAACCCTTCTCATTCTTACAGATAACACATGGACAGATAACAAAACCCCCCGCTTGTTCGCATTAGCCACTACGAGGAAATCTTTCAAACCCGTAGTGAACTCACGGAGAGTCGGTTACCGTACATCCATTGCCGATTCATCTGCATTATTATAATATAAAATATATAATTAACCATCATGCATTTGTTAAACTAACTAGCTACAAACAATATAAATTAAACAATGAACTACACACATGCATATTGACACATCAAAGGTTCATCAAGTTGCTAACCGCGATCAAGAGTGTGGCTCCAACACTTCATGTCATGTTTGTTTCATGCTCTTGGGGCATTTCATCAAACACCTTATGTGCATAAGAGGAACCAAAAGCAAACCTACACCCACTGGTGAAGAGAATGGCTCCAAATGGCTAAGTGTTGGCTGCTGGATGGGTATATATAGGGGAGGGGCTTTAGTTGCGGTTGGCCTGGCAAACCGTGACTAAAGGTGCCGAAAACCTTTAGTCGCGGTTGTCCTGGCCAACCGCGACTAAAGCCCCTCATGTGCACCAGCTGGCCACCGAGCGCCTGGGCCCAGGCCTTTGGTCGCGGTTCACCTCCAGAACCGCGACTAAAGGTCCCATTAGTCGCGGTTCCTACAGCTTCGCGACTTATGGGGCTGGACGGAAGCCTGTTTTTCCACCAGTGTAAGGTAGCTCTTTTGATATTTTGTTTTTCGTTTTCAGTATTACTTTCCTCTTTATCTATGAATTGGATTGTTGATCTCCCATGGAGTGGTTTTGGTACTGTAGCTTCTGTAATCTCAAGTCTTAATCCGTCAATATACTAAAGTAAGTTCCCTCTTATCCATCAAACATGTTATAGAAACTCCAATATCTTGCATGCCATGTTTATTGAGGATTAAATTATTTTCCCATGTTTACAAAATAATTTCACGCGGTCATTGGATGCAAAACCTTACTGTTTTCCTTATGTATCAACCATTCGAGACTTTAAGTTACAAGGAAAACATATTACTACCATCGGACCTATATTTGCCCATTCAATTATTTTCATGCATATTGTGGATGCATATGCCAACAATTACCTTCCTCATACCAACAAAACACCAGAAGTCCCGCGCGATCTACTAATATATTCAACAAGTACAAGCAACCAAGGCAGCTCACACAGACAGACATCTGGTTCACCAGCATGGGCGAGAGAGTTTGTGCCGGCGATCTCATCAGAGTTTACCAGGGTGAAAGCCGGAGCGTAGTTCGGCCGTTGCCGCGTCGTGGGCAAATAAAGCAGAGGATAGCGCACATCGTGATGCACTCAGGACTAGGTCGCAACTTACAAGCGAATATTACCGACTCTATAAATGTTGTAGGATTTTCGTAGTCGGATTTGTTGTCAACCGCTTCCCCTGTATAACCGTTGTTATCAGTTTGAGAAAGTCCCTCCTTTTTCTGCACACCAGGGTGTGACTTCATGGATTATGATGGTGTGGTTAGTTCTCGCGCCCGTTTGCTCTTGTTTTGCATCCTCATTCTAATCACCACCAGGCTGTTTAGCATCCGATCCGCTCTCGTCGTCAGATGCTTCATCATCTGAACTTGACGATGCATGGTTCATAAGACTCCTCGATGGCTTCATCCTCAACTTGGCGATGAGGTTAGTGATGCAAAATGGGTCGGTTGCTCGTGGCAGACATCCTCAAGTGTAGTAACTACGAAAATGATGACACGGAAACCATGGGATCTAGCGAGTCATTAATGCGCCTCGATTTACGTAACAAGACGTGTATCTTCAATAATTTATAAGGTACAGAACTAATCGCGCTGCAGTTCTATATTGTTTCCATTTCTGTGAAGCAAGTTTCTTTTTTGAGCTAATTCTGTTAAGCAAGTAGGTTGTACTAAGTTTTTTCTTTAGCAATAGTACATTGTGCTAATTACAAGTAGTTCGAAAACCCATGTTAATTTCAGTACCAGCACATTTTTTTGAGCTATCAAAGCCTTGTCCGCATGACCACGTTCATGAACCCAAAATGAGAAAGGCCTAATTAAGCTGCCAAAGCCCACTCTAATCTTAGACCTACCACCAGCACAAAGCACAACGCTCCACCTCATTCCCCACCAGGAAGCACATGCCTCCACCTTGTTTAGTCCCACCTCGCTAACCGAGGACGCATTGGACCAGCTTAAATAGCAGTCTCCACCTGCTTCATTCGCCGAGCTCAGTTGCGAGAGCTTGTAACCCGAGTGGGGGCATTAAGGTGATGTGGACGCTGTTGTAGCGTTGCGAACCTGGTCTGGGTGTGCTACTGCTGGCCCGCCCGTTCCAAGTTGAGTAGTGGACCGCTTGGGGCCTATGCGAAAGCTGGGCCTCACGATCCATAATGTGGCAGGCACAGCGTGAGGCTGGCTTCACAGAGCAGCGACAACTGCCCGCTTCTAACGGTGGAAGGATAACGGGCCGCTGCACTCCTTGGCCGCTTGGGCCTCGCAGCCTATTCCAGCGAACCATCATTTTTTTTCCTTTTACTACAAAATAACAATTATGTTTCTTTTTTTACTATCAAGGTGATGGTGCCAAGGTCGAGTTTTGTCTGGTTAGTGATTCTCTTATTTCACCTTTTTGTGCTTTCGATATTCTTCTCCGATATAGCAATGGTTTGGCAGTGTGCCGTGCAAGGCCTAGGACAAACACTGATGATTACATCAAAGTGACATTTTCTGAATTTGTAACTCTGTGTACATTGAAATTGAAGTTACTCACCACAATTTGATTTCTGAAGTTACCAAAACAGCCAGTTGGTTCTCACTTAGAGATCCAATAGCCTCATCACTTGGTACAGAGTTTCAAAAAAATATTACTTGGTACAGCGAGAAACTGGGTACTATATTATTGAGGTGCTCTGTCCCAACCTTCATCATAATGTCTTGTATAATCACACTCAGACTTTTCTTTCTTGGTTCATGGAATGCAAATGATTAGCATAAAAGTGCCACCTCAAGAAAAATGCAGAGGTCTTATTATCGATTACAGGAGACAACCATGGATTAATTTATCAACATAAGATTGACCAAGAAACTGTGTACATCACATGTGTTGAACCAAGGCGGGTCAAGACCAACCACCAGACTGCAGCATCTACATCATCAGACAGGACAATTAACACAAATGATTAGCAACAAGCATGAGACAACATAATCATACAGTTAACAAGCATAATCACATATGCTTTTGATGGACAAACTAATACTCTGGATCTGCAGACATCACAGGTTGCCAACCATTCTCTGCTCTGCACATATATACTTACATGATATACGTATTATGTACTGCACACCACATATATATCCAAAATTGGCAAATCATTTGGCCTGACTGGTCCATACAGTGTCTGTTCAAGAGTCAAAGATTTGCATATAACACAGGGACAAACAGCCCCAAGTCATGAATGAAACAAAACACGTCAACAGAATCTTCTCATACCAACAGACAGACACTACAATGTACAATCTACATACAGGGTTGCATTTAAAAAATGAACATCATCCAAATAGAGTCGATGGCAAAGGAGAAACAATCTAGCTGTCGTGTCTTGGATCCGAATAGAACTCCCTGAAGCCTTATAAATAGACCACCCGGGTAGCAGACATTAAGATAAGTGCATGCAAGCAACCAGGCAGCTCACAGAGACAAACATCACCTTCACCAGCATGGGCGAGAGACTTTGCGCCGGTGATATCATTGGAGTTCACAAGGGTGAAAGGGGGAGCGCAGTTCGGCCGCTGCCACGTCGTGGACAAATAAAGCTGAGGATAGCGCACATTGTGATGTGCTATCTCACGTCAGCGCTCCTCGGGACTACATCGCAGCTTCCAGTTCTGAGTCAGAAGTGAATGCGACTGTCTCTGTAAATGTTAGTAGGATTTGTTCTAAACCCCTCCCCTTGTGTAATTGTTTTTATTGGCTTGAGAAAGTTGCTTCTCTTTCCGCAAATCATGGTGTGAGCTTCATGGATGAAGGTCTGGTTCGTTGGCACTTTTCGTCAGTTGCTCTTGTCTTGCATCCTTTTGGTTCTCATTATGGTCACCACCAGACTGTTTACCACCCGATTTGCTCTCGCCGTCAGATGTTTCATCATTTGAACTTGCCGATGCCGCGTTCATAAGACTTGTCGATGGCTTCATACCGGCATCTGATGGTGTGTGCTTGATGATGCACCAATCAAATCTGTGCAGTCAGCTTTACATGCAGTAAGAATCTCCTCTTTTTCTTTTCTTTTTTTGCTTGTTTGATCTGTTTGGAGAGGGTTGGAGAAGAAGAGAAGACTAATCAACAAGGCAGAGTAGAAACGGATGGAAAGGAGGACCCAGCTGTCGAGCGAGTCATTAATCCCTTTAAACATGCGGAAATTTATATTGTTTCCATTTCTGCTAAGTAAGTTTTCTGTGCTAATTAGCACTCGTTGCAAAACCAGCGAATGGCTGCCCAAACCATGTCCGCATGGCCACGTTCATGAGCCCAAAACGACAAAGGCCGAAGCCACAGGAGCCCACGCCAAAATCTTCTATCAGTCCACAACGCTCCACCTCATTCCCCAACAATACAGCACTCCACTAGTTTTAGTCCCACCTCGCCAACCGAGGAGGCGTTCGACCAGCTTAAATAGTTGTCTCCACTCACTTCACTCGCTGAGCTTAGTTGCGAGAGCTTGTAACCCGAGTGGGGGCATTAAGGTGATGTGGACGCTGTTGTAGTGTTATGGCCTGGTCTGGGTCTGCTACTGCTGGCCCGCCCGATCCAAGTTGAGTAGTGGACCGATTGGGGCCTATGCGAAAGCTAGGCCTCACGGTCCATAATGTGGCAGGCACAGCGTGAGGCTGGCTTCACAGAGCAGCGACAACTTCCCGCTTCCAACGGTGGAAGGATAACGGGTCGCTGCTGTAGCGACCAGACCCGGATGGATCAAGTCTCTGTGCTCAGTGTCATCCCTGGATCAGTAATGCTGACACCACACAGTACTTCGAAGGATTTATAGCAGAGTAGCAATCACACACTTATTACATCCTTGTCCACAAGGGAACTTAATACAATAATATGGCTTAAGGCCATCTAATAATAACAGCGGAAGGCTTGGAAGACAAGTGAGTCCATCAACTCCATCGGCATCACTGAGTATAGAACCACGACCTAACACCTTACTCGTCGTCTGAAAAGTCTGCAACGTGAAAGTTGCAGCCCGAAAACAGGTCAGCACATGGAATATGCTGGCAATGTAACACATAGAGAACAATGAAGCAACAAGCCTATACTATATGCATATATGGCTGGTGGTAAGGCTCTACGGTTACATTTTTGCATAAAGCTGGTTTTTCCCTACATCAAAGGAATAATTTTATTTAACTATCATGGTGGTTGTTAAACATTGAGAATGGTTGACAGCATCCTCAATCCCAATTAAAAAGTACTCATTAAAACCCAATAACTTTTTATTAGAAGTAACATGTTGAGATTCACATGATATTCAAGTACTAGATACTCAAGATGTCCATAACCGGGGACACGGCTAATCATGATTAGTTTATACACTCTGCAGAGGTTTGCGCACTTTTCCCCACAAGACTCGATCGCCTCCGCTTGGTTCTCGCACTACATGGTGTTTGAGAAACGGATGACTGAGACATAGTCTTTCAGAAGCGCTAGCACCTTACATGTGGGTAGACCGTACCAACCTAAATCCCCTACATCAGCTAGCCTACCCGTAAGAGTTCGCACAACTTAGTCAACTACGCCAGAGCCCATAATTGGCTTGTGGCTGCACACGGAAGTTTCCAGTTTGAATAATCTTATGATCCCTTAGAGCCTGGGTGGCGGTCCGAAGAAATACAGGCAAGTCCTGATAGAAACCAGGTGCCTCAATCCACCCAGATGTGTGTTTAGGTTGCCACCTTAAATAAACCATTAATTACAATCTCACATCTGTCATGGATATTCACTCACCCAATCCACGTCTACTAGCATAACATAGCATAATAAGCAAACGTAGAAGTAACTCCCAAGGTTTCATAAGTAAAACAGGTAATAGGTACTACCTCAATCTACTTCCCATCCCACAATTTAATTAGATCCTAAACATGCAAGTGTTTGAGGGTTTGATCTAATGCAATAAAATTGGGTAGTAGAAAAGGTATGATCAAGTGTTACTTGCCTTGCTGATGATCCGCGAGACCTAGAGATTCGAAGTAACAAGCGGCGCACTCCGGTGATCTAACGCAGACAAACAACAAGCATACAAAAAGTACTCATCAAATGCACGGGGAAATCAAGAAAAAAAGATCAAACCAGATAGTTCAACTTAAGAACCCTGGTTGCAAAAGAATCGAATCAAATAAAGCATCGAAAGTCAGAACTCGAGAGAGAACGACTCGGTTTAGCAATCTGAAACTAGGTCAAAATTTTACAGTAGCAAAACTCTGTGTAAGTAGGTTAGTCGGAACGGTGGTTTCGTAACGAAACTCCAGGCGCTTGAATCACCTGATTCCGATAAACGAGCAAGAAATAAAACATATTTGAAAATCGGATCGGAAATCGAATCTGAAAAAAATTACGGATTAAATCCGATTAAAAGAAAACGACGAACGGATTAAATAACGGACGTTCGTTAACAGAACTAATCCAACGAACACATTCATTGAAACGAACGGTTCGGTGAACGTTCGTTAATTAAGAAAACCGAAAAATTAAAACCATCTAGGGTTTTGAAAAAACCGAACATCTCGAAAAAACCGGATCGGGTTTTCTTAGAGAAACCGGACCCGGGCGGGTGTGGCGGCTACCTCCGGTGGCCGCCCGGCGGGCTCAGCGGGCTCAGTCTGTGGGAGGTCCGGCGGGTCGGGAGGGGCGGCGAGGGCGACGAGGGGCTCCGCGACGGCGGGAACGGGCGGCGGCGTCGGCGGCGGCGGGCTCGGGTTAGCGGCGAGATGAGAGAGGGGGGGCCGGTATTTAAGAGGGGGGGTGGCGGCCGGCTTGGGGACGGGGCCCGGGGCGGCGGCGACCTCGTGTCCGACCCGGACACGAGCGGCGGCGGCGTCTTGGCGGGCGGCGGGTTCTCCTGCGGCGCGGCGAGGGAGAGAGGAGGCGGGCCGGGGCGCTGGGCCGGGGCGCGGCTGGCTGGGCCGGCTGGGCCTTGGCCCAGGGGGGGCGCGATTTTTTTTTAAACAAAACTAATCGAAATAAAAAAAATACCAAACGAACTCCGAATTTAATAAAATAAATTTTCCCCGACTCCTAAAAATGAGTCGAACAAAATGAACTTTAAAAACGGCAAACATGCATATTTTTTTTTAATGCTCATTTTTGCCTAAGCAAAACAAATCTTCCAAAACCAAATTTGATTTATTTATAATATCTTCATTTTTCCTAAATGTTGGGAAAGTCATATTATTCCCTCTCTTAATTTTTTTTATAGGAAAACTTTAGGAAGATAATTAAATAAATCCAATGATCCTATTTTCAGAATTTGAGAAATCCCAAATATGAGAATAATGAAACTTCCAACTCTCTCCGAGGGTCCTTGAGTTGCGTGAAATTTTCTAGGATCGGAAAAATGCGAGAAAATATGTTATGCATGATGACCTAATGTATAACATACCAAATTGAAAATTTGGGATGTTACAAACCTACCCCCTTAAGATGAATCTCGCCCTCGAGATTCGGGTTGGCTAGAAAATAGGTGAGGGTGGTCCTTGAGCAAAACTTCCTCTCATTTCCAGGTGGCTTCATCCTCAGTGTGGTGGCTCCACTGAACTTTGCAAAACTTGATAACCTTGCTGCGGGTAACTCTGCTGGCATAATCGAGAATCTTAACCGGTTTTTCCTCATATGTCAAGTCATCCTTCAACTGAATTGCTTCCTGTGGCACTGTGTCTCTTAACGGTACCTCTGCTATCTCGGGTGACATTTCTTCAATCGAGAAACATGGAATACATCATGAACTCCTGACAGTCCTTCCGTAATTCCAACTTATAAGCAACTTCTCCCATGCGTTGCAAAATCTTATACGGTCCAACGAAACGGGTGCTAACTTTCCTTTAACTCCAAAACGCTTAACTCCTCGAAGCGGGGATACTCTGAGATATACTCTGTCTCCAACTTCATACTCAATCGCTTGGCGCTTTGAATCGGCATAGCTCTTTTGTCTGGACTGGGCTACCTTGAGCCTGTCTCGAATCAACTTAACTTTCTGTTCAGACTCCTTAATCAAATCTGGTCCAAACAACTGACGATCTCCAGTTTAGGTCCCATAACAACGGTGTCCTGCACCTCCTTCCATACAGAGCCTCGAAAGGTGCCATCTTCAAGCTGGTTTGGTAACTGTTGTTGTAGGAAAATTCTGCATACGGCATATTATCATCCCAGCTGGATCCATAATCTAGGGCACAAGCTCTCAAAGATGTCCTCCAAAATCTGATTGACTCTCTCGGTCTGTCCATCGGTCTGTGGGTGGAAAGCTGTCTTGAATTCCAATCGGGTTCCCAATGTTTCGTGCAACCGGTTCCAAAATTTCGAGGTAAACTGGGTTCCTCTATCGACACGATGCTCCTCGGAACTCCGTGTAAGCACACAATTCTGGTCATGTATATCTTTGCCAACTTAGCACTGCTATAGGTGGTCTTGATCGAATGAAATGAGCTACCTTTGTCAAGCGGTCGACTATAACCCAAATCGAGTCATATCCTGAACTAGTCTTTGGCAATCCTGTGATAAAATCCATGCCTAGTTTATCCCACTTCCATTCGGTATCGGCAATGGTTGTAACAATCCGCTGGCTTCGATGTTACGCCTTTACTTTCTCGACATACATCGCAAACTGCTACATACTCCGCAATATCCTTCTTCATTCCGGTCCACCGTAAAGTATTCTTCAAATCCAAGTACATCTTGGTATTTCACGGTGAATCGAATAGGGCGAATCATGAGCTTCTTGTAAAATCAACTTCCTGATCTCTGGGTCATTGGGCACATAAACACGGTCTTCAAACCATAGGGTATCGTGCTCATCCTCACGAAATCCTTTAGCTTTTCCTTTGCTAATTTTCTCCTTTATAGAGGCAACTTCCTTATCTGCCTTTTGGGCTTCTCTGATTTTGTCCATCAGCGTTGACTGAATCTCCAATGCTGCTACATAGCCTCCCGGAACTATTTCCAAACATAGCTCTCGAAGGTCCTCGGTTAACTCATTGGGTATTCCTCCCATCATTAGAGTATTGACGTGGCTCTTACGGCTCAATGTGTCAGCTACGACATTAGCCTTTCCGGGGTGATAATGCAATCTCATGTCATAATCCTTGATAAGCTCTAACCATCTCCTTTGTCTGAGATTCAATTCCTTCTGTGTAAAAATGTACTTCAAACTCTTGTGATCCGTATATACTTCACAATGATTTCCAATGAGAAAATGTCTCCACGTCTTCAAGGCATGCACAACGGCTGCTAGCTCCAAATCATGAGTGGCATAATTCAACTCATGGGGCTTAAGTTGTCGTGAAGCATACGAAACAACTCTTCCTTCCTGCATAAGCACTGCTCCAAGTCCTCGGCGTGAAGCGTCGCAATACACCTCATAATCCTTAGTCCGATCTCGGCAATATCTAGACTGGTGAGGTAACCAATCTTTTCTTCAACTCCTGAAAACTTGCCTCACAATCCTCAGTCCATATAAATTTGTTTTCCTTTTTCAACAATTCTATCATAGGCTTAGCAATCCTTGAGAAATTCTCAATGAATCTTCGGTAGTATCCTGCGAGTCCAAGGAAACTCCGAATCTCTCCAACTGTCGTTGGTGCTTCCCATTTGGTTACGGTCTCAACTTTTGTGGGGTCAACTGCTATTCCTTCTCCGGATATAACATGTCCGAGAAATCCAACTTCCTTTAGCCAAAACTCACATTTGCTGAACTTGGCATACAACCGGTGTTCCCTCAGTTTCTCCAAAACCAATCGCAAATGTTCCTTGTGTTCCTCTTCATTCTTCTAGAAAATCAAAATGTCATCAATGAACACCACGATTTAACTTATCCAAAACTCCATAAACACTTTGTTCATCAGGTTCATGAAATAGGCTGGTGCGTTAGTCAGTCCAAATGACATAACGGTATACTCGTATAGTCCATATCTCGTGGTAAATGCTGTCTTGGGTATGTCCTGCTCCCGAATCTTCAATCGATGGTACCACGATCGCAAGTCGATCTTGGAAAACACCTTGGCTCCTTGCAAGCGATCAAACAGATCATTTATCATAGGTAGTGGGTACTTGTTCTTGATTGTTACTTCATTCAATCCACGATAATCAACAACCATTCTTAACGATCCATCCTTTTTCTCCACTAGCAAAACGGGTGATCCCCAAGGTGAAGAACTTGGGCGTATAAAACCTTTATCCAATAGTTCCTTAATCTGCTTCTTGATTTCCGCCAAATCCTGTGCGGGCATCCTGTACGGTCGCTTCGATATCGGGCCTGTTCCTGGCAACAGCTCGATCAAAAACTCAATGTCTCTATCCGGTGGCATTCCTGGCAACTCTTCCGGAAATACATCAGGATATTCCTTCACCACTGGTACTTCTTCCTGTACCACTCACGATAAGCAATTAACTTGCGCTCTTCTCGGCTCGTGCCGTGACACATACTTAATCATTCTTCCTTCAGGTGTGGTGAGCAAAATTGACTTTGTGGTGCAATCTATGTTTCCTCCATACCTTGATAACCAATCCATACCTAATATCACATCCAATCCTTGGGATTCCGAACTATTAGGTCCGAGGGGAAAACATAGTGTCCAATCCTTAATGGCGGTCGATCACACCATTTACTAGCCATGTACTGCCTCGGGTGAGGTTACTAGCATGGGTGACCTAAGGGCTTGGGTTGGTAACTTGTACTTATCCACAAATCCCCTTGATATGTATGAATGCGATGCACCAGTATCAAAAAGAACAACTGCAGTAAATGACTTAACCGATTACTGCATCGGGCTGATCTTCAACCTCCTCCACTTCAATGTGGTTCACCTGTCCCCTGTTGAAAGGGTTGGGTTTCTTTCCAGAGCTTCCATTGCCATTTCCATTCTGGCCTTCTGGACAGTCATTGGCATAATGCCCAGTCTTGCGGCACTTAAAGCAAGTAATATGACTCAGGTCTACTTTGGATGGTGTTGACGGGTTGGTGCGATTCTGTCCATTGCTTCCTCCATTCCCGTTCCCATTCTTGGTGCCATTATGGTTATGCAAATTACCTCCTCCATGGGTATGCTGAAACTGAATTCCTGACTTAGGGGTATAACGAGGTTTCTGCTGAGCTCCAGAGTTATACTTCCCTTGTCCATACTTCCGCTTGTGTTCTCAATTTGTCTGCTGCTTTCCTTCTATCATGAGGGCTCGGTCTACTAACTCCTGGTAGTTATTGAAACCGGCTACCATCAACGGCATCTTGAACTCATCATTCAGTCCTTCTAGAAACTTCTCCTGTTTAGTCTGCATCGGTAGCAACGTCATCTGGGGCATAACGTGCTAGTTTACTAAAGTCATCCACGTACTGGCCAACAGTCCTTCCTCCTTGGCGTAGGTTGCGAAACTCACGCTTCTTCATGGCCATAGCTCCTGCTGAAACATGGGCAGTGCGGAAAGCTTGCTGAAATTGGTCCCATGTGACAGTGTCTATAGGGTAAGTGGCTGTGAAATTCTCCCACCATGCTGCTGCGGGTCCTTCAAGCTGATGTGCTGCAAACTTCACTCTTTCTCCATCCGTGCATCCTGCAGTGGTCAGCTCCCTTCCTATCTTGCGGAGCCAGTCATCTGCTACAATTGGCTCGGTGCTACTGGAATACACCGGCGGGTTTAGTCTAAGGAAACGAGTCAGATGATCCGCAGGTGGTGGTGGTGGTGGGTTGTTATTGTTGTTGCCCTGGTTCTGCACCAATGTTTGAATCAGGGTATTCTGCTGCTGGATCAGTTGGGTGATCTCTGGCGGGAAAACAAATCCGGGGTCGCGTCTCGGAGGCATCTGATGGGTTTAGAAAATATGAGAATTTAGAATAGAATGAGGTCTAAGGGGAATCACTACCCAAATGCACATGAGCAAATACACACAAAGTCACTTCATTCAATCAAACAAGGGCTTACAACGATCTAACTATCGCAAAAGTGCGTGTACTATAATATTTACATGGGGGGAAATACTACTAATATGTGGGAGACTTCTACTAATTTGAACCGGTGGAAGACTCCATAATGTCTGCTCCAGCTTCGTCTTCAAAGTCGGGTTCACTTGGATCCGAATCGGTGTCGTCGATGTTGATGTAGTCGCTTGGGCAATCGACATACTGGTCTTCATTCCTGAGCGCCAACTTCTTCTTGAGTTCTTCAATCTCGTACTTAAGATCGTTATTGTGTCTTGCCAGAGCTACGATCTCGTCCATATAGTCCTTGCGAGCTGTCTTTAGTTCTTCTTCAAGTTCGATGATCCTTCCCTTTGTCTTCTGCAACTCCAACATATCATTGCACATCTGGTTCTCCTGGCGTCGAATGTGCTGGTTTAACTCCTGGATGAACGCTGCAATGGATTTATCCTTCTTGGTGCTGACGACGTCCCATTTGTCATCTCGGCGTCCGCAAATCTGGTATATAGTGTCCTTGAGGTCTTCTTGATAAACTTCTCCAATGCGTCCCATGGTGATGTGAGCTGCCATGCTCTTTCCCAGACTCCAAGTTGGTGCACTGAAAAAACTATCGGTAGGCGTGGTGATGGGGGGGAATGTCCTTCCTGGAACGTGAGCGTGAATCTTCCAGCGCTCCTCTTCAGGCAGAGTGGCGTTGAAAGTCCCGATGAAGCTTGGTAGTCCAATGTTCAGGTACTTGGTAACTTCCTTCAAGTGAAATCCAAAAGGTGTGCCTTCATCCGGTTGGGTGTACTTGATCTTCGCGTCCGTCATCCTAAAGAGAGTAGAAAAGATGAGGAGTTAGAAAATGGGAAGAGAGTAGTGATCTATGGCTTTAAATTAGTGGTCGTGCCCTACAGTCAGCGTGTGCTCTGATACCATTCTCTGTAGCGACCAGCGCCGTCAGATGTTTCATCATTTGAACTTGCCGATGCCGCGTTCATAAGACTTGTCGATGGCTTCATACCGGCATCTGATGGTGTGTGCTTGATGATGCACCAATCAAATCTGTGCAGTCAGCTTTACATGCAGTAAGAATCTCCTCTTTTTCTTTTCTTTTTTTGCTTGTTTGATCTGTTTGGAGAGGGTTGGAGAAGAAGAGAAGACTAATCAACAAGGCAGAGTAGAAACGGATGGAAAGGAGGACCCAGCTGTCGAGCGAGTCATTAATCCCTTTAAACATGCGGAAATTTATATTGTTTCCATTTCTGCTAAATAAGTTTTCTGTGCAAATTAGCACTCGTTGCAAAACCAGCGAATGGCTGCCCAAACCATGTCCGCATGGCCACGTTCATGAGCCCAAAACGACAAAGGCCGAAGCCACAGGAGCCCACGCCAAAATCTTCTATCAGTCCACAACGCTCCACCTCATTCCCCAACAATACAGCACTCCACTAGTTTTAGTCCCACCTCGCCAACCGAGGAGGCGTTCGACCAGCTTAAATAGTTGTCTCCACTCACTTCACTCGCTGAGCTTAGTTGCGAGAGCTTGTAACCCGAGTGGGGGCATTAAGGTGATGTGGACGCTGTTGTAGTGTTGCGGGCCTGGTCTGGGTCTGCTACTGCTGGCCCGCCCGATCCAAGTTGAGTAGTGGACCGCTTGGGGCCTATGCGAAAGCTAGGCCTCACGGTACATAATGTGGCAGGCACAGCGTGAGGCTGGCTTCACAGAGCAGCGACAACTGCCCGCTTCCAACGGTGGAAGGATAACGGTCGCTGCTGTAGCGACGCAGACCGGATGGATCAAGTCTACGTGCTCGGTGTCATCCCCGGATCGTAATGCTGACACCACACAGTACTTCGAAGGATTTATAGCAGAGTAGCAATCACACACTTATTACATCCTTGTCCACAAGGGAACTTAATACAATAATATGGCTTAAGGCCATCTAATAATAACAGCGGAAGGCTTGGAAGACAAGTGAGTCCATCAACTCCATCGGCATCACTGAGTATAGAACCACGACCTAACACCTTACTCGTCGTCTGAAAAGTCTGCAACGTGAAAGTTGCAGCCCGAAAACAGGTCAGCACATGGAATATGCTGGCAATGTAACACATAGAGAACAATGAAGCAACAAGCCTATACTACATGCATATATGGCTGGTGGTAAGGCTCTCTGATTTACATTTTTGCATAAAGCTGGTTTTTCCCTACATCAAAGGAATAATTTTATTTAACTATCATGGTGGTTGTTAAACATTGAGAATGGTTGACAGCATCCTCAATCCCAATTAAAAAGTACTCATTAAAACCCAATAACTTTTTATTAGAAGTAACATGTTGAGATTCACATGATATTCAAGTACTAGATACTCAAGATGTCCATAACCGGGGACACGGCTAATCATGATTAGTTTATACACTCTGCAGAGGTTTGCGACTTTTCCCCACAAGACTCGATCGCCTCCGCTTGGTTCTCGCACTACATGGTGTTTGAGAAGCGGATGACCGAGACATAGTCTTTCGTGCGCTAGCACCTTACATGTGGGTAGACCGTACCAACCTAAATCCCCTACATCAGCTAGCCTACCCGTAAGAGTTCGCACAACTTAGTCAACTACGCCAGAGCCCATAATTGGCTTGTGGCTGCACACGGAAGTTTCCAGTTTGAATAATCTTATGATCCCTTAGAGCCTGGGTGGCGGTCCAAAGAAATACAGGCAAGTCCTGATAGAAACCAGGTGCCTCAATCCACCCAGATGTGTGTTTAGGTTGCCACCTTAAATAAACCATTAATTACAATCTCACATCTGTCATGGATATTCACTCACCCAATCCACGTCTACTAGCATAGCATAGCATAATAAGCAAACGTAGAAGTAACTCCCAAGGTTTCATAAGTAAAACAGGTAATAGGTACTACCTCAATCTACTTCCCATCCCACAATTTAATTAGATCCTAAACATGCAAGTGTTTGAGGGTTTGATCTAATGCAATAAAACTGGGTAGTAGAAAAGGTATGATCAAGTGTTACTTGCCTTGCGATGATCCATGAGACCTAGAGATTCGAAGTAACAAGCGGCGCACTCTGGGTGATCTAACGCAGACAAACAACAAGCATACAATAAGTACTCATCTAATGCACGGGGAAATCTCGAATAAAAGATCTAACCAGATAGTTCAACTTAGGAACCCTGGTTGCAAAAGAATCGAATCAAATAAAGCATCGAAAGTCTGAACTCGAGAGAGAACGACTCGGTTTAGCAATCTGAAACTAGGTCAAAATTTTACAGTAGCAAATCTCTGTGTAAGTAGGTTAGTCGGAACGGCGGTTTCGTAACGAAACTCCAGGCGCTTGAATCACCTGATTCCGATAAACGAGCAAGAAATAAAACAGATTTGAAAATCGGATCAGAAATCGAATCTGAAAAAAATAACGGATTAAATCCGATTAAAAGAAAATGACGAACGGATTAAATAACGGACGTTCGTTAACAGAACTAATCCAACGAACACATTCATTGAAACGAACGGTTCGGTGAACGTTCGTTAATTAAGAAAACCGAAAAATTAAAAACCATCTAGGGTTTTGGAATAAAAACCGAACATCTCGAAAAAAAACCGGATCGGGTTTTCTTAGAGAAACCGGACGGGCGAAGCGGCGTCTACCTCCGGTGGCTTGGCGGGGCTCGATCTTGGCGGGAGGTCCGCGGGGTCGGGAGGGCGGCGAGGGCGACGAGGGGCTCCGGCGGCGGGAACGGCGGCGGCGTCCTCGGCGGCGGCGGGCTCGGGTTAGGCGGCGAGATGAGAGAGAGGGGGGTGGCGGTATTTAAGAGGGGGGTGGCGGCTTGGGGAAGGGGCCGGCGGCGACCTCGTGTCCGACCCGGACACAGGCGGCGGAGGGCGTCTTGTGGCGGGCTCCTCCATGTGAGCGTCTGTGAGGAGAGAGGAGGCGGGCAGGCGCTGGGCAGGCGGCTGGCTGGGCAGCTGGGCCTTGGCCTAGGGGGGCGCGATTTTTTTTTTTTAAACAAAACTAATCGAAATAAAAAAATACCAAACGAACTCCGAATTTAATAAAATAAATTTTCCCCGACTCCTAAAAATGAGTCGAACAAAATGAACTTTAAAAACGGCAAACATGCATATTTTTTTTAATGCTCATTTTTGCCTAAGCAAAACAAATCTTCCAAAATCAAATTTGATTTATTTATAATATCTTCATTTTTCCTAAATGTTGGGAAATTCATATTATTCCCTCTCTTAAATTTTTTTATAGGAAAACTTTAGGAAGATAATTAAATAAATCCAATGATCCTATTTTCAGAATTTGAGAAATCCCAAATATGAGAATAATGAAACTTCCAACTCTCTCCGAGGGTCCTTGAGTTGCGTGAAATTTTCTAGGATCGGAAAAATGCGAGAAAATATGTTATGCATGATGACCTAATGTATAACATACCAAATTGAAAGTTTGGGATGTTACAGCTGCACTCCTAGTCCGCTTGGGCCTCGTAGCCTACTCCAGCGAACCATCACTTTTTGCTTTGTTCTGCGTATAAATTGTAATTTTTGTTTACTCTTTTGGCTCTTGAATATAAACTAAGAGTATTTCCATTTTTTTGTGCTGCATGTAAGAGGTTTATTTGCTCATTCTTTTGACTTGACAAATAAATTGTAAGAGGTCCATAATGTGGCAGGCACAGCGTGAGGCTGGCTTCACAGAGCAGCGAGATTTATTTCTTTTTTATTGAACATTAAAATTTTAATTGAATGCAATTTTGACTCTTCAATATTAATTGTGTTCTTGAATATAAATTATGACTATTCCTTTTTTTCTGAACACATAAGGTTATTTGCTTACATTTTTTTTACTCTTAAGTATAAATTGTGACTCTTGAATATAAATTGCGAGTATTTTTTTGGGTGAACATAAGACGCTTATTTGCTTACTCTTTTTGACTCTTGAATATAATTTGTGAGTACTATTCTTTTTGTGCTGCACATAAGAGGTCCATTTGCTTGCTCTTTTGAGTCTTCAATAAAAAAACTGGCTTTGCATTCTTTTTTATATCCAGTAATATGGCAACAAAGCAGGAGTTTGACAGTCTGCCTTACAAGCCTAGGATAAACACTGATGAACAACAAAAGTGACAATTCTGTATTTGCAACTCTGTATGCGTTGGAACAGTCAGTTGATCACAAACAACTTTTACTTCTAAAGTTACTCACAACAACTCTGTATGCATTGAAACAGTAAGCCACTCGACAACACGCTCCTTATAGTTACAGTTCTCGCTTAGGGATTCAATAGCCTCATCATTTGGTGCAGCAAGAAGCTGGAGTAAGAGCTACTCTATCCCAGCCACTGATGTAGCAGGTGCGTTGGAGTAAGAGCACTGCTGCACTGTGATCTGGTCGACGGCAAGTGTGTCGATGGAACGGGCAGGTGCCGGCATGGCTGCCCTGCAGCGGCGCGCAGGGCGCCGGGGTGACGCCGGCTGACACGCCCTCGACGTCAGCGCACTTCCACGACACCTTCCTCTCCTTGGTCATCTCGGCGGTGACGTTGGCCATGCAGATGCCCTTGAAGGGCGCGCCCTGGACGTCCTGGTAGCTGATGTTCTCCACCACGGGCACGGCCGTCTTGTCGTAGCCGTCGTCGAGTGGGACTTGTAGTGGCCAGTCATCCAGAAAGACGCGCTTCATGCCATCGAGCCTCATACGGCGTGCATACACATCGTGCACGTACACGCTGCACATCCAGAAAGAGGCTGGCTTCACACAACAGCGACAGCTTCCAATGGTGGAAGGATAACGGGCCGCTGCACTCCTTGGCCGCTTGGGCACCATCATTTTTTTCTCGGCGCTGCGTATAAAAGTATTTTTGCTTACTTTTTTGACTCTTCAATATAAATTGAGCGTATTTTATTTTTTGTGCTGCACATAAGAGGTTTATTTTCTCCTAAAAATGTAAGAGGTTTATTTTCTTACTCTTTTGACTTGAGTATAAATGTGAGTATTATTTATCTTTTTCTGCACATTAGTAAAATTTCAATTGCTTACAATTTTGGCTCTTCAGTATAAATTGTGACTCTTGAATATAAATTGAGAGTATTCCTTTTATTTCTGAACACAAGTAGTTTATTTGCTTACATTTTTACTCTTGAGTATAGACTGTGAGTCTTGAATATAATTTATGAATATATATTTTTGCTGCACATAAAAGATTTAATTGCTTACTCTTTTGACTCTTGAAAATAATTTGTGAGTATTATTCTTTTTGACAAAGTTTTTGTGCTGCACATAAGAGGTCCATTTGCTTGCTCTTTTGACTCTTCAATATAAATTGTGCTTCGCATTTTTTTTCTATCCCATAATATGGCAACAGAACAGCGCTTTGACAGTCTGCCCTGCAAGGTCTAGAATAAACACTGATGATTACAACAAAGTGGCATTTATGAATTTACAACTGCATTATGCATTGAAGCAGTAAGTAACTTACTCACAACAACCTTTTTTACTTCTAAAGTTACCAAGGCAGCCACTTGACAACACGCTCCTTATTGTTACTACTCTCAATCATAGAGATCCAATAGCCTCATCACTTTGTGCAGCAAGAGGCTGGATATAACATAGTTGAGCTACTCTGTTCCAAGCTCCCAGCCACAGAAGTAGCAGATGCGAGGGAGTAGGACTGTAGGAGCACTGATGCATGACAATTTGGTCGACGACGAGCGTGTCGGTGGGGAATGAGCATGCTCCACTGTGGGTGCCCTGCAGCGGCGCGCATGGCGCCAGGGTGACGTCGGCGCAGTTCCACACAACTTCCTCTCCTTGTTCATCTCAGCGGTGGCGTTGGCCATGCAGACCCCCTTGAAGGGCGTGCCCTGGATGCCCTGCATCCTCGCCGCCTCCTTCCACACGCCGGTGGCCACCATGTCCTGGTAACTGATGTTTCTCCACCACGGGCATGGCCGTCTTGTCGTAGCCGTCGTCAGGGTGGGACTTGTAGTTTCCGGTCATCCAAAAGACGCGCTTCATGCCGTCGAGACTTATCCAGCGCGCGTACACGTCGGAGTTTACAAGGGTGAAAGGCGGAGCGCAGTTCGGCCGTTGTCGTGTCATGGGCAAATAAAAGGTGAGGATAGCGCACATCGTGATGCACTCCGTTGCGTCGGTGCCCCTCTGGACTACATCGCAGCTTCCAGTTCTGGATTATAGTGAATGTGACTGACTCTATGCATATTAGGATTCGTTGTAAACTGCTCATCACAGTGTAACTATATTGATCTGTTTGAGAAATTTCCTTCTCTTCTGCACATCACGGTGTGGGCGTCATGGATGATGGTCTGGTTCGTTCTCACTTTTAAATCAGTTGCTCGTCTTGCATCCTTTTGGTCCTCATTCTTATCACCACCAGACTCGATTCGCTCTCGTCAGATGTTTCATCTTCTGAACTCGTCGATGGCTTCATACAATAAGAATGTGATGGTCTGTACTTGACGATGCACCTGTCAAATATGTGGAGGCAGCTTTACGTCCAGTAAGAATCTTCATTTTTGAAGTACATGTTGTCAATTTTTTATTGCATGACAAACATCATTCAAAATCACACTTACAATTTTATAATATACGTGAAACATTTTTCAAGAACATGTTGAACATTTTTTTTGAAATGCACTAGCATATTCCCTAAGTCTCCCTCAATACGATAACAAGTGAAGAATTTGGGTGCACCAAAAATAGAATTTTTATATGGTAACACCAAACAAATATATTGTCATTGAAGTGTGCAAGGATGCATACCACACACGACATTTATTAAGAAAAGCAATTACATGCAGTCATGCTTGGTGTAGTGTATCTGTTAACATGTGAATGTTGTGCATGCGATGTCCTGGCATCGAATCCCTCTAGGCTCGTCCTTTTTTTTTCCTACTACTTTCTTTATCCGCTTGCCGGCGTTGATATGCAGGATCCAAACGTGACAGGTTGGATCCATCATCATGAGTCTACATCCGTATATGCCATACATTTATGTGTAATTGAATAAAATCTAAGGGAGTTGGCTGTAAATAAAATGCTCTCTCACTCATTGACATGCGGGGCATCGCCACGCTGGCGCGCCACATGGGCATGGCGTACACCCGGATACGATAGGAGCCACCGTATTTGCAGGTTCGGACAAGTTTCAGCATCACTTTTATTTTTTTTATAATTTTAGGCACCAAACTGATCGCACAGGACAAGTTAAGGCACTCGTGGTGTATTTAACTTAATAAGAGAAGATTAGTGTACAAGGCAGAGGAGAGAAGAACAGGTGGAAGTTGATGTTGCGCAAATGATGGAGCGAGCCATTTAATCTCTCTCTTCACTAATTAACCTTCCACATTGAATTTTTACTAGCTGTCACTTTTTGATAGAGAAATTGTACTGTTTATCCCATTGACGTGCGTTGGGATTTTAGAAATAAAATATTTCTTACTTCCAGCTTCAAACATGCATCAATTTAATATTGTTTCCATTTCTGCTAAGCAAGTTCACTGTGCTAATTAGCACTCGTTCAAAAGCACGGAATGACTGCCCAATGTCCACATGGCCACGTTTCATGACTCATGAGCCCAAAACGACAAAGGGTGAAGCCACAAAAGACCACGCCAAAAAACTTCTTTCGGTCCACAACGCTCCACCTCATTCCCGAGCAGAAGAACAACACCCCTAAAAAAAGCAGAAGCATGCACTTTTTTTGGTCCCACCTCGCTAACCAAGGAGGCATTCTACCAGCTTAAAACCCGTCTCCACTCTCTTCACTTGCCGAGCTCAGTTACGAGCTTGTAACCCGAATGGGGCATTAAGGTGATGTGAACGCTGTTGTAGCGCCATGGCCTGGTATGGGTGTGCTACTCTTGGCCCGCCCGTTCCAAGTTGCGTAGTGGATCGCTTGGGGCCTATGTGAAGGCTGGGCCTCACGGTCCATAATGTGGCAGGCACAGCGTGAGGCTGGCTTCACAGAGCAGCGACAACTGCCCGCTTCCAACGGTGGAAGGATAACGGGCCGCTGCATTCCTAGTCCGCTTGGGCCTCGTAGCCTACTCCAGCGAACCATCACTTTTTTCTTTGTTCAGCTTATAAATGTATTTTTTGCTTACTATTTTGGCTCTTAAATATATACTAAGAGCATTTTCATTTTTTGTGCTGCATGTAAGAGGTTTATTTGCTCACTCTTTTGACTTGAGAAATAAATTGTGATTATTTCTTTTTATTGAACATTAAAATTTTAATTGAATGCAATTTTGACTCTTCAACATTAATTGTGTTCTTGAATATAAATTACAACTATTCCTTTTTTTCTGAACACATGAGGTTATTTGCTTACATTTTTTTACTCTTAAGTATAAATTGTGACTCTTGAATATAAATTGCGAGTATTTTTTTGGGTGAACAAAAGACGCTTATTTGCTTACACTTTTGACTCTTGAATATAATTTGTGAGTACTATTCTTTTTGTGCTGCACATAAGAGGTCCATTTGCTTGCTCTTTTGAGTCTTCAATATAAAAAACTGGCTTTGCATTCTTTTTATATCCAGTAATATGGCAACAAAGCAGGAGTTTGACAGTCTGCCTTACAAGCCTAGGATAAACACTGATGAACAACAAAAGTGACAATTATGTATTTGCAACTCTGTATGCGTTGGAACAGTCAGTTGATCACAAACAACTTTTACTTCTAAAGTTACTCACAACAACTCTGTATGCATTGAAACAGTAAGCCACTCGACAACACGCTCCTTATAGTTACAGTTCTCGCTTAGGGATTCAATAGCCTCATCATTTGGTGCAGCAAGAAGCTGGAGTAAGAGCTACTCTATCCCAGCCACTGATGTAGCAGGTGCGATGGAGTAAGAGCACTGCTGCACTGTGATCTGGTCGACGGCAAGTGTGTCGATGGAACGGGCAGGTGCCGGCATGGCTGCCCTGCAGCGGCGCGCAGGGCGCCGTGGTGACGCCGGCTGACACGCCCTCGACGTCGGCGCACTTCCACGACACCTTCCTCTCCTTGGTCATCTCGGCGGTGACGTTGGCCATGCAGATGCCCTTGAAGGGCGCGCCCTGGACGTCCTGGTAGCTGATGTTCTCCACCACGGGCACGGCCGTCTTGTCGTAGCCGTCGTCAAGTGAGACTTGTAGTGGCCAGTCATCCAGAAAGACGCGCTTCATGCCATCGAGCCTCATACGGCGTGCATACACATCGTGCACGTACACGCTGCACATCCAGAAAGAGGCTGGCTTCACACAACAGCGACAGCTTCCAATGGTGGAAGGATAACGGGCCGCTGCACTCCTTGGCCGCTTGGGCACCATCATTTTTTTTCTCGGCGCTGCGTATAAAAGTATTTTTGCTTACTTTTTTGACTCTTCAATATAAATTGAGCGTATTTTATTTTTTGTGCTGCACATAAGAGGTTTATTTTCTCCTAAAAAATGTAAGAGGTTTATTTTCTTACTCTTTTGACTTGAGTATAAATGTGAGTATTATTTATCTTTTTCTGCACACTAGTAAAATTTCAATTGCTTACAATTTTGGCTCTTCAGTATAAATTGTGACTCTTGAATATAAATTGAGAGTATTCCTTTTATTTCTGAACACAAGTAGTTTATTTGCTTACATTTTTACTCTTGAGTATAGACTGTGAGTCTTGAATATAATTTATGACTATATATTTTTGCTGCACATAAAAGATTTAATTGCTTACTCTTTTGACTCTTGAAAATAATTTGTGAGTATTATTCTTTTTGACAAAGTTTTTGTGCTGCACATAAGAGGTCCATTTGCTTGCTCTTTTGACTCTTCAATATAAATTGTGCTTCACATTTTTTTTCTATCCCATAATATGGCAACAAAACAGCGCTTTGACAGTCTGCCCTGCAAGGTCTAGAATAAACACTGATGATTACAACAAAGTGACATTTATGAATTTACAACTGCGTATGCATTGAAACGGTAAGTAACTTACTCACAACAACCATTTTTACTTCTAAAGTTACCAAGGCAGCCACTTGACAACACGCTCCTTATTGTTACTACTCTCAATCATAGAGATCCAATAGCCTCATCACTTGGTGCAGCAAGAGGCTGGATATAACATAGTTGAGCTACTCTGTTCCAAGCTCCCAGCCACAGAAGTAGCAGGTGCGAGGGAGTAGGACTGTAGGAGCACTGATGCATGACAATTTGGTCGACGACGAGCGTGTCGGTGGGGAATGGGCATGCTCCACTGTGGGTGCCCTGCAGCGGCGCGCATGGCGCCAGGGTGACGTCGGCGCAGTTCCACGACAACTTCCTCTCCTTGTCATCTCAGCGGTGGCGTTGGCCATGCAGACCCCCTTGAAGGGCGTGCCCTGGATGCCCTGCATCCTCGCCGCCTCCTTCCACACGCCGGTGGCCACCATGTCCTGGTAACTGATGTTCTCCACCACGGGCATGGCCGTCTTGTCGTAGCCGTCGTCAGGGTGGGACTTGTAGTTTCCGGTCATCCAAAAGACGCGCTTCATGCCGTCGAGACTTATCCAGCGCGCGTACACGTCGGAGTTTACAAGGGTGAAAGGCGGAGCGCAGTTCGCCGTTGTCGTGTCATGGGCAAATAAAGGTGAGGATAGCGCACATCGTGATGCACTCCGTTCGTCGGTGCCCTCTGGACTACATCGCAGCTTCCAGTTCTGGATTATAGTGAATGTGACTGACTCTATGCATATTAGGATTCGTTGTAAACTGCTCATCACAGTGTAACTATATTGATCTGTTTGAGAAATTTCCTTCTCTTCTGCACATCACGGTGTGGGCGTCATGGATGATGGTCTGGTTCGTTCTCACTTTTCGTCAGTTGCTCGTCTTGCATCCTTTTGGTCCTCATTCTTATCACCACCAGACTCCCGATTCGCTCTCATCGTCAGATGTTTCATCTTCTGAACTCGTCGATGGCTTCATACAATAAGAATGTGATGGTCTGTACTTGACGATGCACCTGTCAAATATGTGGAGGCAGCTTTACGTCCAGTAAGAATCTTCATTTTTGAAGTACATGTTGTCAATTTTTTAATGCATGACAAACATCATTCAAAATCACACTTACAATTTTATAATATACGTGAAACATTTTTCAAGAACATGTTGAACATTTTTTTTGAAATGCACTAGCATATTCCCTAAGTCTCCCTCAATACGATAACAAGTGAAGAATTTGGGTGCACCAAAAAAATAGAATTTTTATATGGTAACACCAAACAAATATATTGTCATTGAAGTGTGCAAGGATGCATACCACACACACGACATTTATTAAGAAAAGCAATTACATGCAGTCATGCTTGGTGTAGTGTATCTGTTAACATGTGAATGTTGTGCATGCGATGTCCTGGCATCGAATCCCTCTAGGCTCGTCCTTTTTTCCTACTACTTTCTTTATCCGCTTGCCGGCGTTGATATGCAGGATCCAAACGTGACAGGTTGGATCCATCATCATGAGTCTACATCCGTATATGCCATACATTTATGTGTAATTGAATAAAATCTAAGGGAGTTGGCTGTAAATAAAATGCTCTCTCACTCATTGACATGCGGGCCATCGCCACGCTGGCACGCCACATGGGCATGGCGTACACCCGGATACGATAGGAGCCACCGTATTTGCAGGTTCGGACAAGTTTCAGCATCACTTTTATTTATTTTATAAATTTCGGCACCAAACTGATCGCACGGGACAAGTTAAGGCACTTGTGGTGTATTTAACTTAATAAGAGAAGATTAGTGTACAAGGCAGAGGAGAGAAGAACAGGTGGAAGTTGACGTTGCGCAAATGATGGAGCGAGCCATTTAATCTCTCTCTTCACTAATTAACCTTCCACAGTGAATTTTTACTAGCTGTCACTTTTTGATAGAGAAATTGTACTGTTTATCCCATTGACGTGCGTTGGGATTTTAGAAATAAAATATTTCTTACTTCCAGCTTCAAACATGCAGCAATTTAATATTGTTTCCATTTCTGCTAAGCAAGTTCACTGTGCTAATTAGCACTCGTTCAAAAGCACGGAATGACTGCCCAATGTCCACGTGGCCATGTTTCATGACTCAAGAGCCCAAAACGACAAAGGGTGAAGCCACAAAAGCCCACGCCAAAAACTTCTTTCGGTCCACAACGCTCCACCTCATTCCCGAGCAGAAGAACAACACCCCTAAAAAAAGCAGAAGCATGCACTTTTTTTGGTCCCACCTCGCTAACCAAGGAGGCATTCTACCAGCTTAAAAACCCGTCTCCACTCTCTTCACTTGCCGAGCTCAGTTACGAGAGCTTGTAACCCGAATGGGGGCATTAAGGTGATGTGAACGCTGTTGTAGCGCTGCGGGCCTGGTATGGGTGTGCTACTACTGGCCCGCCCGTTCCAAGTTGCGTAGTGGATCGCTTGGGGCCTATGTGAAGGCTGGGCCTCACGGTCCATAATGTGGCAGGCACAGCGTGAGGCTGGCTTCACGGAGCAGCGACAACTGCCCGCTTCCAACGGTGGAAGGATAACGGGCCGCTGCATTCCTAGTCCGCTTGGGCCTCGTAGCCTACTCCAGCGAACCATCACTTTTTCTTTGTTCAGCTTATAAATGTATTTTTGCTTACTATTTTGGCTCTTAAATATATACTAAGAGCATTTTCATTTTTGTGCTGCATGTAAGAGGTTTATTTGCTCACTCTTTTGACTTGAGAAATAAATTGTGATTATTTCTTTTTATTGAACATTAAAAATTTAATTGAATGCAATTTTGACTCTTCTACATTAATTGTGTTCTTGAATATAAATTACAACTATTCCTTTTTTGAACACATGAGGTTATTTGCTTACATTTTTTACTCTTAAGTATAAATTGTGACTCTTGAATATAAATTACAGTATTTTTTGGGTGAACATAAGACGCTTATTTGCTTACTCTTTTGACTCTTGAATATAATTTGTGAGTACTATTCTTTTTGTGCTGCACATAAGAGGTCCATTTGCTTGCTCTTTTGAGTCTTCAATATAAAAAAACTGGCTTTGCATTCTTTTTTATATCCAGTAATATGGCAACAAAGCAGGAGTTTGACAGTCTGCCTTACAAGCCTACGATAAACACTGATGAACAACAAAAGTGACAATTCTGTATTTGCAACTCTGTATGCGTTGGAACAGTCAGTTGATCACAAACAACTTTTACTTCTAAAGTTACTCACAACATCTCTGTATGCATTGAAACAGTAAGCCACTCGACAACACGCTGCTTATAGTTACAGTTCTCGCTTAGGGATTCAATAGCCTCATCATTTGGTGCAGCAAGAAGCTGGAGTAAGAGCTACTCTATCCCAGCCACTGATGTAGCAGGTGCGATGGAGTAAGAGCACTGCTGCACTGTGATCTGGTCGACGGCAAGTGTGTCGATGGAACGGGCAGGTGCCGGCATGGCTGCCCTGCAGCGGCGCGCAGGGCGCCGTGGTGACGCCGGCTGACACGCCCTCGACGTCGGCGCACTTCCACGACACCTTCCTCTCCTTGGTCATCTCGGCGGTGACGTTGGCCATGCAGATGCCCTTGAAGGGCGCGCCCTGGACGTCCTGGTAGCTGATGTTCTCCACCACGGGCACGGCCGTCTTGTCGTAGCCGTCGTCAAGTGAGACTTGTAGTGGCCAGTCATCCAGAAAGACGCGCTTCATGCCATCGAGCCTCATACGGCGTGCATACACATCGTGCACGTACACGCTGCACATCCAGAAAGAGGCTGGCTTCACACAACAGCGACAGCTTCCAATGGTGGAAGGATAACGGGCCGCTGCACTCCTTGGCCGCTTGGGCACCATCATTTTTTTCTCGGCGCTGCGTATAAAAGTATTTTTGCTTACTTTTTTGACTCTTCAATATAAATTGAGCGTATTTTATTTTTGTGCTGCACATAAGAGGTTTATTTTCTCCTAAAAATGTAAGAGGTTTATTTTCTTACTCTTTTGACTTGAGTATAAATGTGAGTATTATTTATCTTTTCTGCACACTAGTAAAATTTCAATTGCTTACAATTTTGGCTCTTCAGTATAAATTGTGACTCTTGAATATAAATTGAGAGTATTCCTTTTATTTCTGAACACAAGTAGTTTATTTGCTTACATTTTTACTCTTGAGTATAGACTGTGAGTCTTGAATATAATTTATGACTATATATTTTTGCTGCACATAAAAGATTTAATTGCTTACTCTTTTGACTCTTGAAAATAATTTGTGAGTATTATTCTTTTGACAAAGTTTTTGTGCTGCACATAAGAGGTCCATTTGCTTGCTCTTTTGACTCTTCAATATAAATTGTGCTTCACATTTTTTCTATCCCATAATATGGCAACAAAACAGCGCTTTGACAGTCTGCCCTGCAAGGTCTAGAATAAACACTGATGATTACAACAAAGTGACATTTATGAATTTACAACTGCGTATGCATTGAAACGGTAAGTAACTTACTCACAACAACCATTTTTACTTCTAAAGTTACCAAGGCAGCCACTTGACAACACGCTCCTTATTGTTACTACTCTCAATCATAGAGATCCAATAGCCTCATCACTTGGTGCAGCAAGAGGCTGGATATAACATAGTTGAGCTACTCTGTTCCAAGCTCCCAGCCACAGAAGTAGCAGGTGCGAGGGAGTAGGACTGTAGGAGCACTGATGCATGACAATTTGGTCGACGGCAGGCGTGTCGGTGGGGAATGGGCATGCTCCACTGTGGTGCCCTGCAGCGGCGCGCGCGCATGGCGCCAGGGTGACGTCGGCGCAGTTCCACGACAACTTCCTCTCCTTGTCATCTCAGCGGTGGCGTTGGCCATGCAGACCCCCTTGAAGGCGTGCCCTGGATGCCCTGCATCCTCGCCGCCTCCTTCCACACGCCGGTGGCCACCATGTCCTGGTAACTGATGTTCTCCACCACGGGCATGGCCGTCTTGTCGTAGCCGTCGTCGGGGTGGGACTTGTAGTTTCCGGTCATCCAAAAGACGCGCTTCATGCCGTCGAGACTTATCCAGCGCGCGTACCGCCGGAGTTTACAAAGGGTGAAAGGCGGAGCGCAGTTCGCCGTTGTCGTGTCATGGGCAAATAAAGGTGAGGATAGCGCACATCGTGATGCACTCCGTTGCGTCGGTGCCCCTCTGGACTACATCGCAGCTTCCAGTTACGGATTATAGTGAATGTGACTGACTCTATGCATATTAGGATTCGTTGTAAACTGCTCATCACAGTGTAACTATATTGATCTGTTTGAGAAATTTCCTTCTCTTCTGCACATCACGGTGTGGGCGTCATGGATGATGGTCTGGTTCGTTCTCACTTTTCGCCGGTTGCTCGTCTTGCATCCTTTTGGTCCTCATTCTTATCACCACCAGACTCGATTCGCTCTCATCGTCAGATGTTTCATCTTCTGAACTCGTCGATGGCTTCATACAATAAGAATGTGATGGTCTGTACTTGACGATGCACCTGTCAAATATGTGGAGGCAGCTTTACGTCCAGTAAGAATCTTCATTTTTTGAAGTACATGTTGTCAATTTTTTTAATGCATGACAAACATCATTCAAAATCACACTTACAATTTTATAATATACGTGAAACATTTTTCAAGAACATGTTGAACATTTTTTTTGAAATGCACTAGCATATTCCCTAAGTCTCCCTCAATACGATAACAAGTGAAGAATTTGGGTGCACCAAAAAAATAGAATTTTTATATGGTAACACCAAACAAATATATTGTCATTGAAGTGTGCAAGGATGCATACCACACACACGACATTTATTAAGAAAAGCAATTACATGCAGTCATGCTTGGTGTAGTGTATCTGTTAACATGTGAATGTTGTGCATGCGATGTCCTGGCATCGAATCCCTCTAGGCTCGTCCTTTTTTCCTACTACTTTCTTTATCCGCTTGCCGGCGTTGATATGCAGGATCCAAACGTGACAGGTTGGATCCATCATCATGAGTCTACATCCGTATATGCCATACATTTATGTGTAATTGAATAAAATCTAAGGGAGTTGGCTGTAAATAAAATGCTCTCTCACTCATTGACATGCGGGCCATCGCCACGCTGGCACGCCACATGGGCATGGCGTACACCCGGATACGATAGGAGCCACCGTATTTGCAGGTTCGGACAAGTTTCAGCATCACTTTTATTTATTTTATAAATTTCGCACCAAACTGATCGCACGGGACAAGTTAAGGCACTTGTGGTGTATTTAACTTAATAAGAGAAGATTAGTGTACAAGGCAGAGGAGAGAAGAACAGGTGGAAGTTGACGTTGCGCAAATGATGGAGCGAGCCATTTAATCTCTCTCTTCACTAATTAACCTTCCACATTGAATTTTTTACTAGCTGTCACTTTTTGATAGAGAAATTGTACTGTTTATCCCATTGACGTGCGTTGGGATTTTAGAAATAAAATATTTCTTACTTCCAGCTTCAAACATGCAGCAATTTAATATTGTTTCCATTTCTGCTAAGCAAGTTCACTGTGCTAATTAGCACTCGTTCAAAAGCACGGAATGACTGCCCAATGTCCACGTGGCCATGTTTCATGACTCAAGAGCCCAAAACGACAAAGGGTGAAGCCACAAAAGCCCACGCCAAAAAACTTCTTTCGGTCCACAACGCTCCACCTCATTCCCGAGCAGAAGAACAACACCCCTAAAAAAAGCAGAAGCATGCACTTTTTTTAGTCCCACCTCGCTAACCAAGGAGGCATTCTACCAGCTTAAAAACCCGTCTCCACTCTCTTCACTTGCCGAGCTCGATTCACGAGAGCTTGTAACCGAATGGGGGCATTAAGGTGATGTGAACGCTGTTGTAGCGCCATGGCCTGGTATGGGTGTGCTACTACTGGCCCGCCCGTTCCAAGTTGCGTAGTGGATCGCTTGGGGCCTATGTGAAGGCTGGGCCTCACGGTCCATAATGTGGCAGGCACAGCGTGAGGCTGGCTTCACGGAGCAGCGACAACTGCCCGCTTCCAACGGTGGAAGGATAACGGGCCGCTGCATTCCTAGTCCGCTTGGGCCTCGTAGCCTACTCCAGCGAACCATCACTTTTTCTTTGTTCAGCTTATAAATGTATTTTTGCTTACTATTTTGGCTCTTAAATATATACTAAGAGCATTTTCATTTTTTGTGCTGCATGTAAGAGGTTTATTTGCTCACTCTTTTGACTTGAGAAATAAATTGTGATTATTTCTTTTTTATTGAACATTAAAAATTTAATTGAATGCAATTTTGACTCTTCTACATTAATTGTGTTCTTGAATATAAATTACAACTATTCCTTTTTTTGAACACATGAGGTTATTTGCTTACATTTTTTTTACTCTTAAGTATAAATTGTGACTCTTGAATATAAATTAAGCAGTATTTTTAGGGTGAACATAAGACGCTTATTTGCTTACTCTTTTTGACTCTTGAATATAATTTGTGAGTACTATTCTTTTTGTGCTGCACATAAGAGGTCCATTTGCTTGCTCTTTTGAGTCTTCAATATAAAAAAACTGGCTTTGCATTCTTTTTTATATCCAGTAATATGGCAACAAAGCAGGAGTTTGACAGTCTGCCTTACAAGCCTAGGATAAACACTGATGAACAACAAAAGTGACAATTCTGTATTTGCAACTCTGTATGCGTTGGAACAGTCAGTTGATCACAAACAACTTTTACTTCTAAAGTTACTCACAACATCTCTGTATGCATTGAAACAGTAAGCCACTCGACAACACGCTGCTTATAGTTACAGTTCTCGCTTAGGGATTCAATAGCCTCATCATTTGGTGCAGCAAGAAGCTGGAGTAAGAGCTACTCTATCCCAGCCACTGATGTAGCAGGTGCGATGGAGTAAGAGCACTGCTGCACTGTGATCTGGTCGACGGCAAGTGTGTCAATGGAACGAGTATGTGCCGGCATGGCTGCCCTGCAGCGGCGCGCAGGGCGCCGGGGTGACGCCGGCTGACACGCCCTCGACGTCGGCGCACTTCCACGACACCTTCCTCTCCTTGGTCATCTCGGCGGTGATGTTGGCCATGCAGATGCCCTTGAAGGGCGCGCCCTGGACGTCCTGGTAGCTGATGTTCTCCACCACGGGCACGGCCGTCTTGTCGTAGCCGTCGTCGAGTGGGACTTGTAGTGGCCAGTCATCCAGAAAGACGCGCTTCATGCCATCGAGCCTCATACGGCGTGCATACACATCGTGCACGTACACGCTGCACATCCAGAAAGAGGCTGGCTTCACACAACAGCGACAGCTTCAATGGTGGAAGGATAACGGGCCGCTGCACTCCTTGGCCGCTTGGGCACCATCATTTTTTTCTCGGCGCTGCGTATAAAAGTATTTTTGCTTACTTTTTGACTCTTCAATATAAATTGAGCGTATTTCATTTTTTGTGCTGCACATAAGAGGTTTATTTTCTCCTAAAAAATGTAAGAGGTTTATTTTCTTACTCTTTTGACTTGAGTATAAATGTGAGTATTATTTATCTTTTTCTGCACATTAGTAAAATTTCAATTGCTTACAATTTTGGCTCTTCCGTATAAATTGTGACTCTTGAATATAAATTGAGAGTATTCCTTTTATTTCTGAACACAAGTAGTTTATTTGCTTACATTTTTTACTCTTGAGTATAGACTGTGAGTCTTGAATATAATTTATGACTATATATTTTTGCTGCACATAAAAGATTTAATTGCTTACTCTTTTGACTCTTGAAAATAATTTGTGAGTATTATTCTTTTTGACAAAGTTTTTGTGCTGCACATAAGAGGTCCATTTGCTTGCTCTTTTGACTCTTCAATATAAATTGTGCTTCGCATTTTTTTCTATCCCATAATATGGCAACAAAACAGCGCTTTGACAGTCTGCCCTGCAAGGTCTAGAATAAACACTGATGATTACAACAAAGTGACATTTATGAATTTACAACTGCGTATGCATTGAAACGGTAAGTAACTTACTCACAACAACCATTTTTACTTCTAAAGTTACCAAGGCAGCCACTTGACAACACGCTCCTTATTGTTACTACTCTCAATCATAGAGATCCAATAGCCTCATCACTTGGTGCAGCAAGAGGCTGGATATAACATAGTTGAGCTACTCTGTTCCAAGCTCCCAGCCACAGAAGTAGCAGGTGCGAGGGAGTAGGACTGTAGGAGCACTGATGCATGACAATTTGGTCGACGACGGCGTGTCGGTGGGGAATGGGCATGCTCCACTGTGGAGTGCCCTGCAGCGGCGCGCATGGCGCCGGGTGACGTCGGCGCAGTTCCACGACAACTTCCTCTCCTTGTCATCTCAGCGGTGGCGTTGGCCATGCAGACCCCCTTGAAGGGCGTGCCCTGGATGCCCTGCATCCTCGCCGCCTCCTTCCACACGCCGGTGGCCACCATGTCCTGGTAATCGATGTTTCTCCACCACGGGCATGGCCGTCTTGTCGTAACCGTCGTCGAGGTGGGACTTGTAGTTTCCGGTCATCCAAAAGACGCGCTTCATGCCGTCGAGACTTATCCAGCGCAGCGTACACGCCGGAGTTTACAAGGGTGAAAGGCGGAGCGCAGTTCGGCCGTTGTCGTGTCATGGGCAAATAAAGGTGAGGATAGCGCACATCGTGATGCACTCCGTTGCGTCGGTGCCCCTCTGGACTACATCGCAGCTTCCAGTTCTGGATTATAGTGAATGTGACTGACTCTATGCATATTAGGATTCGTTGTAAACTGCTCATCACAGTGTAACTATATTGATCTGTTTGAGAAATTTCCTTCTCTTCTGCACATCACGGTGTGGGCGTCATGGATGATGGTCTGGTTCGTTCTCACTTTTAAATGGGTTGCTCGTCTTGCATCCTTTTGGTCCTCATTCTTATCACCACCAGACTCGATTCGCTCTCATCGTCAGATGTTTCATCTTCTGAACTCGTCGATGGCTTCATACAATAAGAATGTGATGGTCTGTACTTGACGATGCACCTGTCAAATATGTGGAGGCAGCTTTACGTCCAGTAAGAATCTTCATTTTTTGAAGTACATGTTGTCAATTTTTTTAATGCATGACAAACATCATTCAAAATCACACTTACAATTTTATAATATACGTGAAACATTTTTCAAGAACATGTTGAACATTTTTTTTGAAATGCACTAGCATATTCCCTAAGTCTCCCTCAATACGATAACAAGTGAAGAATTTGGGTGCACCAAAAAAATAGAATTTTTATATGGTAACACCAAACAAATATATTGTCATTGAAGTGTGCAAGGATGCATACCACACACACGACATTTATTAAGAAAAGCAATTACATGCAGTCATGCTTGGTGTAGTGTATCTGTTAACATGTGAATGTTGTGCATGCGATGTCCTGGCATCGAATCCCTCTAGGCTCGTCCTTTTTTTTTCCTACTACTTTCTTTATCCGCTTGCCGGCGTTGATATGCAGGATCCAAACGTGACAGGTTGGATCCATCATCATGAGTCTACATCCGTATATGCCATACATTTATGTGTAATTGAATAAAATCTAAGGGAGTTGGCTGTAAATAAAATGCTCTCTCACTCATTGACATGCGGGCCATCGCCACGCTGGCGCGCCACATGGGCATGGCGTACACCCGGATACGATAGGAGCCACCGTATTTGCAGGTTCGGACAAGTTTCAGCATCACTTTTATTTATTTTATAATTTTAGGCACCAAACTGATCGCACAGGACAAGTTAAGGCACTCGTGGTGTATTTAACTTAATAAGAGAAGATTAGTGTACAAGGCAGAGGAGAGAAGAACAGGTGGAAGTTGACGTTGCGCAAATGATGGAGCGAGCCATTTAATCTCTCTCTTCACTAATTAACCTTCCACATTGAATTTTTACTAGCTGTCACTTTTTGATAGAGAAATTGTACTGTTTATCCCATTGACGTGCGTTGGGATTTTAGAAATAAAATATTTCTTACTTCCAGCTTCAAACATGCAGCAATTTAATATTGTTTCCATTTCTGCTAAGCAAGTTCACTGTGCTAATTAGCACTCGTTCAAAAGCACGGAATGGCTGCCCAATGTCCACATGGCCACGTTTCATGACTCATGAGCCCAAAACGACAAAGGGTGAAGCCACAAAAGCCCACGCCAAAAAACTTCTTTCGGTCCACAACGCTCCACCTCATTCCCGAGCAGAAGAACAACACCCCTAAAAAATGCAGAAGCATGCACTTTTTTTTAGTCCCACCTCGCTAACCAAGGAGGCATTCTACCAGCTTAAAAACCCGCCTCCACTCTCTTCACTTGCCGAGCTCAGTTACGAGAGCTTGTAACCCGAGTGGGGGCATTAAGGTGATGTGAACGCTGTTGTAGCGCTGCGGGCCTGGTATGGGTGTGCTACTACTGGCCCGCCCGTTCCAAGTTGCGTAGTGGATCGCTTGGGGCCTATGTGAAGGCTGGGCCTCACGGTCCATAATGTGGCAGGCACAGCGTGAGGCTGGCTTCACAGAGCAGCGACAACTGCCCGCTTCCAACGGTGGAAGGATAACGGGCCGCTGCATTCCCTAGTCCGCTTGGGCCTCGTAGCCTACTCCAGCGAACCATCACTTTTTTCTTTGTTCAGCTTATAAATGTATTTTTTGCTTACTATTTTGGCTCTTAAATATATACTAAGAGCATTTTCATTTTTTGTGCTGCATGTAAGAGGTTTATTTGCTCACTCTTTTGACTTGAGAAATAAATTGTGATTATTTCTTTTTTATTGAACATTAAAAATTTAATTGAATGCAATTTTGACTCTTCAACATTAATTATGTTCTTGAATATAAATTACAACTATTCCTTTTTTTCTGAACACATGAGGTTATTTGCTTACATTTTTTTTACTCTTAAGTATAAATTGTGACTCTTGTATATAAATTGCGAATATTTTTTAGGGTGAACATAAGACGCTTATTTGCTTACTCTTTTTGACTCTTGAATATAATTTGTGAGTACTATTCTTTTTGTGCTGCACATAAGAGGTCCATTTGCTTGCTCTTTTGAGTCTTCAATATAAAAAACTGGCTTTGCATTCTTTTTATATCCAGTAATATGGCAACAAAGCAGGAGTTTGACAGTCTGCCTTACAAGCCTAGGATAAACACTGATGAACAACAAAAGTGACAATTCTGTATTTGCAACTCTGTATGCGTTGGAACAGTCAGTTGATCACAAACAACTTTTACTTCTAAAGTTACTCACAACAACTCTGTATGCATTGAAACAGTAAGCCACTCGACAACACGCTCCTTATAGTTACAGTTCTCGCTTAGGGATTCAATAGCCTCATCATTTGGTGCAGCAAGAAGCTGGAGTAAAAGCTACTCTATCCCAGCCACTGATGTAGCAGGTGCGATGGAGTAAGAGCACTGCTGCACTGTGATCTGGTCGACGGCAAGTGTGTCAATGGAACGGGCAGGTGCCGGCATGGCTGCCCTGCAGCGGCGCGCAGGGCGCCGGGGTGACGCCGGCTGACACGCCCTCGACGTCGGCGCACTTCCACGACACCTTCCTCTCCTTGGTCATCTCGGCGGTGACGTTGGCCATGCAGATGCCCTTGAAGGGCGCGCCCTGGACGTCCTGGTAGCTGATGTTCTCCACCACGGGCACGGCCGTCTTGTCGTAGCCGTCGTCGAGTGGGACTTGTAGTGGCCAGTCATCCAGAAGGACGCGCTTCATGCCATCGAGCCTCATACGGCGTGCATACACATCGTGCACGTACACGCTGCACATCCAGAAAGAGGCTGGCTTCACACAACAGCGACAGCTTCCAATGGTGGAAGGATAACGGGCCGCTGCACTCCTTGGCCGCTTGGGCACCATCATTTTTTCTCGGCGCTGCGTATAAAAGTATTTTTGCTTACTTTTTGACTCTTCAATATAAATTGAGCGTATTTTATTTTTTGTGCTGCACATAAGAGATTTATTTTCTCCTAAAAAATGTAAGAGGTTTATTTTCTTACTCTTTTGACTTGAGTATAAATGTGAGTATTATTTATCTTTTTCTGCACATTAGTAAAATTTCAATTGCTTACAATTTTGGCTCTTCAGTATAAATTGTGACTCTTGAATATAAATTGAGAGTATTCCTTTTATTTCTGAACACAAGTAGTTTATTTGCTTACATTTTTTACTCTTGAGTATAGACTGTGAGTCTTGAATATAACTTATGAATATATATTTTTGCTGCACATAAAAGATTTAATTGCTTACTCTTTTGACTCTTGAAAATAATTTGTGAGTATTATTCTTTTTGACAAAGTTTTTGTGCTGCACATAAGAGGTCCATTTGCTTGCTCTTTTGACTCTTCAATATAAATTGTGCTTCGCATTTTTTTTCTATCCCATAATATGGCAACAGAACAGCGCTTTGACAGTCTGCCCTGCAAGGTCTAGAATAAACACTGATGATTACAACAAAGTGACATTTATGAACTTACAACTGCGTATGCATTGAAACGGTAAGTAACTTACTCACAACAACCTTTTTTACTTCTAAAGTTACCAAGGCAGCCACTTGACAACACGCTCCTTATTGTTACTACTCTCAATCATAGAGATCCAATAGCCTCATCACTTGGTGCAGCAAGAGGCTGGATATAACATAGTTGAGCTACTCTGTTCCAAGCTCCCAGCCACAGAAGTAGCAGGTGCGAGGGAGTAGGACTGTAGGAGCACTGATGCATGACAATTTGGTCGACGACGAGCGTGTCGGTGGGGAATGGGCATGCTCCACTGTGGGTGCCCTGCAGCGGCGCGCATGGCGCCAGGGTGACGTCGGCGCAGTTCCACGACAACTTCCTCTCCTTGTTCATCTCAGCGGTGGCGTTGGCCATGCAGACCCCCTTGAAGGGCGTGCCCTAGATGCCCTGCATCCTCGCCGCCTCCTTCCACACGCCGGTGGCCACCATGTCCTGGTAACTGATGTTCTCCACCACGGGCATGGCCGTCTTGTCGTAGCCGTCGTCGGGGTGGGACTTGTAGTTTCCGGTCATCCAAAAGACGCGCTTCATGCCGTCGAGACTTATCCAGCGCGCGTACACGTCGGAGTTTACAAGGGTGAAAGGCGGAGCGCAGTTCGGCCGTTGTTGTGTCATGGGCAAATAAAGGTGAGGATAGCGCACATCGTGATGCACTCCGTTGCGTCGGTGCCCCTCTGGACTACATCGCAGCTTCCAGTTCTGGCTCATAGTGAATGTGACTGACTCTATGCATATTAGGATTCGTTGTAAACTGCTCATCACAGTGTAACTATATTGATCTGTTTGAGAAATTTCCTTCTCTTCTGCACATCACGGTGTGGGCGTCATGGATGATGGTCTGGTTCGTTCTCACTTTTCGTCAGTTGCTCGTCTTGCATCCTTTTGGTCATCATTCTTATCACCACCAGGCTCCCGATTCGCTCTCGTCGTCAGATGTTTCATCTTCTGAACTCGTCGATGGCTTCATACAATAAGAATGTGATGGTCTGTACTTGACGATGCACCTGTCAAATATGTGGAGGCAGCTTTACGTCCAGTAAGAATCTTCATTTTTGAAGTACATGTTGTCAATTTTTAATGCATGACAAACATCATTCAAAATCACACTTACAATTTTATAATATACGTGAAACATTTTTCAAGAACATGTTGAACATTTTTTTTGAAATGCACTAGCATATTCCCTAAGTCTCCCTCAATACGATAACAAGTGAAGAATTTGGGTGCACCAAAAAAATAGAATTTTTATATGGTAACACCAAACAAATATATTGTCATTGAAGTGTGCAAGGATGCATACCACACACACGACATTTATTAAGAAAAGCAATTACATGCAGTCATGCTTGGTGTAGTGTATCTGTTAACATGTGAATGTTGTGCATGCGATGTCCTGGCATCGAATCCCTCTAGGCTCGTCCTTTTTTTTCCTACTACTTTCTTTATCCGCTTGCCGGCGTTGATATGCAGGATCCAAACGTGACAGGTTGGATCCATCATCATGAGTCTACATCCGTATATGCCATACATTTATGTGTAATTGAATAAAATCTAAGGGAGTTGGCTGTAAATAAAATGCTCTCTCACTCATTGACATGCGGGCCATCGCCACGCTGGCGCGCCACATGGGCATGGCGTACACCCGGATACGATAGGAGCCACCGTATTTGCAGGTTCGGACAAGTTTCAGCATCACTTTTATTTATTTTATAATTTTAGGCACCAAACTGATCGCAGGACAAGTTAAGGCACTGCGTGGTGTATTTAACTTAATAAGAGAAGATTAGTGTACAAGGCAGAGGAGAGAAGAACAGGTGGAAGTTGACGTTGCGCAAATGATGGAGCGAGCCATTTAATCTCTCTCTTCACTAATTAACCTTCCACATTGAATTTTTTACTAGCTGTCACTTTTGATAGAGAAATTGTACTGTTTATCCCATTGACGTGCGTTGGGATTTTAGAAATAAAATATTTATTACTTCCAGCTTCAAACATGCAGCAATTTAATATTGTTTCCATTTCTGCTAAGCAAGTTCACTGTGCTAATTAGCACTCGTTCAAAAGCACGGAATGGCTGCCCAATGTCCACATGGCCACGTTTCATGACTCATGAGCCCAAAACGACAAAGGGTGAAGCCACAAAAGCCCACGCCAAAAAACTTCTTTCGTCCACAACGCTCCACCTCATTCCCGAGCAGAAGAACAACACCCTAAAAAAGCAGAAGCATGCACTTTTTTAGTCCCACCTCGCTAACCAAGGAGGCATTCTACCAGCTTAAAACCGTCTCCACTCTCTTCACTTGCCGAGCTCGATTCACGAGAGCTTGTAACCCGAATGGGGGCATTAAGGTGATGTGAACGCTGTTGTAGCGCTGCGGGCCTGGTATGGGTGTGCTACTACTGGCCCGCCCGTTCCAAGTTGCGTAGTGGATCGCTTGGGGCCTATGTGAAGGCTGGGCCTCACGGTCCATAATGTGGCAGGCACAGCGTGAGGCTGGCTTCACAGAGCAGCGACAACTGCCCGCTTCCAGCGGTGGAAGGATAACGGGCCGCTGCATTCCTAGTCCGCTTGGGCCTCGTAGCCTACTCCAGCGAACCATCACTTTTTTCTTTGTTCAGCTTATAAATGTATTTTTTGCTTACTATTTTGGCTCTTAAATATATAGTAAGAGCTTTTTCATTTTTTGTGCTGCATGTAAGAGGTTTATTTGCTCACTCTTTTGACTTGAGAAATAAATTGTGATTATTTCTTTTTTATTGAACATTAAAAATTTAATTGAATGCAATTTTGACTCTTCAACATTAATTGTGTTCTTGAATATAAATTACAACTATTCCTTTTTTTCTGAACACATGAGGTTATTTGCTTACATTTTTTTTACTCTTAAGTATAAATTGTGACTCTTGAATATAAATTGCGAGTATTTTTTTGGGTGAACATAAGACGCTTATTTGCTTACTCTTTTTGACTCTTGAATATAATTTGTGAGTACTATTCTTTTGTGCTGCACATAAGAGGTCCATTTGCTTGCTCTTTTGAGTCTTCAATATAAAAACTGGCTTTGCATTCTTTTTATATCCAGTAATATGGCAACAAAGCAGGAGTTTGACAGTCTGCCTTACAAGCCTAGGATAAACACTGATGAACAACAAAAGTGACAATTCTGTATTTGCAACTCTGTATGCGTTGGAACAGTCAGTTGATCACAAACAACTTTTACTTCTAAAGTTACTCACAACAACTCTGTATGCATTGAAACAGTAAGCCACTCGACAACACGCTGCTTATAGTTACAGTTCTCGCTTAGGGATTCAATAGCCTCATCATTTGGTGCAGCAAGAAGCTGGAGTAAGAGCTACTCTATCCCAGCCACTGATGTAGCAGGTGCGATGGAGTAAGAGCACTGCTGCACTGTGATCTGGTCGACGGCAAGTGTGTCGATGGAACGGGCAGGTGCCGGCATGGCTGCCCTGCAGCGGCGCGCAGGGCGCCGGGTGACGCCGGCTGACACGCCCTCGACGTCGGCGCACTTCCACGACACCTTCCTCTCCTTGGTCATCTCGGCGGTGACGTTGGCCATGCAGATGCCCTTGAAGGGCGCGCCCTGGACGTCCTGGTAGCTGATGTTCTCCACCACGGGCACGGCCGTCTTGTCGTAGCCGTCGTCGAGTGGGACTTGTAGTGGCCAGTCATCCAGAAAGACGCGCTTCATGCCATCGAGCCTCATACGGCGTGCATACACATCGTGCACGTACACGCTGCACATCCAGAAAGAGGCTGGCTTTACACAACAGCGACAGCTTCCAATGGTGGAAGGATAACGGGCCGCTGCACTCCTTGGCCGCTTGGGCACCATCATTTTTTTTCTCGGCGCTGCGTATAAAAGTATTTTTGCTTACTTTTTTGACTCTTCAATATAAATTGAGCGTATTTCATTTTTTGTGCTGCACATAAGAGGTTTATTTTCTCCTAAAAATGTAAGAGGTTTATTTTCTTACTCTTTTGACTTGAGTATAAATGTGAGTATTATTTATCTTTTTCTGCACATTAGTAAAATTTCAATTGCTTACAATTTTGGCTCTTCAGTATAAATTGTGACTCTTGAATATAAATTGAGAGTATTCCTTTTATTTCTGAACACAAGTAGTTTATTTGCTTACATTTTTTACTCTTGAGTATAGGCTGTGAGTCTTGAATATAATTTATGAATATATATTTTTGCTGCACATAAAAGATTTTATTGCTTACTCTTTTGACTCTTGAAAATAATTTGTGAGTATTATTCTTTTTGACAAAGTTTTTGTGCTGCACATAAGAGGTCCATTTGCTTGCTCTTTTGACTCTTCAATATAAATTGTGCTTCGCATTTTCTTTCTATCCCATAATATGGCAACAAAACAGCGCTTTGACAGTCTGCTCTGCAAGGTCTAGAATAAACACTGATGATTACAACAAAGTGACATTTATGAATTTACAACTGCGTATGCATTGAAACGGTAAGTAACTTACTCACAACAACCATTTTTTCTTCTAAAGTTACCAAGGCAGCCACTTGACAACACGCTCCTTATTGTTACTACTCTCAATCATAGAGATCCAATAGCCTCATCACTTGGTGCAGCAAGAGGCTGGATATAACATAGTTGAGCTACTCTGTTCCAAGCTCCCAGCCACAGAAGTAGCAGGTGCGAGGGAGTAGGACTGTAGGAGCACTGATGCATGACAATTTGGTCGACGAGCGTGTCGGTGGGGAATGGGCATGCTCCACTGTGGGTGCCCTGCAGCGGCGCGCATGGCGCCAGGGTGACGTCGACGCAGTTCCACGACAACTTCCTCTCCTTGTTCATCTCAGCGGTGGCGTTGGCCATGCAGACCCCCTTGAAGGGCGTGCCCTGGATGCCCTGCATCCTCGCCGCCTCCTTCCACACGCCGGTGGCCACCATGTCCTGTAATCGATGTTCTCCACCACGGGCATGGCCGTCTTGTCGTAGCCGTCGTCGGGTGGGACTTGTAGTTTCCGGTCATCCAAAAGACGCGCTTCATGCCGTCGAGACTTATCCAGCGGCATTACCGTCGGAGTTTACAAGGGTGAAAGGCGGAGCACAGTTCGCCGTTGTCGTGTCATGGGCAAATAAAGGTGAGGATAAGCGCACATCGTGATGCACTCCGTTCGTCGGTGCCCCTCTGGACTACATCGCAGCTTCCAGTTCCGGATCATAGTGAATGTGACTGACTCTATGCATATTAGGATTCGTTGTAAACTGCTCATCACAGTGTAACTATATTGATCTGTTTGAGAAATTTCCTTCTCTTCTGCACATCACGGTGTGGGCGTCATGGATGATGGTCTGGTTCGTTCTCACTTTTCGTCAGTTGCTCGTCTTGCATCCTTTTGGTCCTCATTCTTATCACCACCAGACTCCCGATTCGCTCTCGTCGTCAGATGTTTCATCTTCTGAACTCGTCGATGGCTTCATACAATAAGAATGTGATGGTCTGTACTTGACGATGCACCTGTCAAATATGTGGAGGCAGCCTTACGTCCAGTAAGAATCTTCATTTTTTGAAGTACATGTTGTCAATTTTTTTAATGCATGACAAACATCATTTAAATTCACACTTACAATTTTATAATATACGTGAAACATTTTTCAAGAACATGTTGAACATTTTATTTGAAATGCACTAGCATATTCCCTAAGTCTCCCTCAATACGATAACAAGTGAAGAATTTGGGTGCACCAAAAAAATAGAATTTTTATATGGTAACACCAAACAAATATATTGTCATTGAAGTGTGCAAGGATGCATACCACACACACGACATTTATTAAGAAAAGCAATTACATGCAGTCATGCTTGGTGTAGTGTATCTGTTAACATGTGAATGTTGTGCATGCGATGTCCTGGCATCGAATCCCTCTAGGCTCGTCCTTTTTTTTCCTACTACTTTCTTTATCCGCTTGCGGCGTTGATATGCAGGATCCAAACGTGACAGGTTGGATCCATCATCATGAGTCTACATCCGTATATGCCATACATTTATGTGTAATTGAATAAAATCTAAGGGAGTTGGCTGTAAATAAAATGCTCTCTCACTCATTGACATGCGGGCCATCGCCACGCTGGCGCGCCACATGGGCATGGCGTACACCCGGATACGATAGGAGCCACCGTATTTGCAGGTTCGGACAAGTTTCAGCATCACTTTTATTTATTTTATAATTTTAGGCACCAAACTGATCGCACAGGACAAGTTAAGGCACTCGTGGTGTATTTAACTTAATAAGAGAAGATTAGTGTACAAGGCAGAGGAGAGAAGAACAGGTGGAAGTTGACGTTGCGCAAATGATGGAGCGAGCCATTTAATCTCTCTCTTCACTAATTAACCTTCCACATTGAATTTTTTACTAGCTGTCACTTTTTGATAGAGAAATTGTACTGTTTATCCCATTGACGTGCGTTGGGATTTTAGAAATAAAATATTTCTTACTTCCAGCTTCAAACATGCAGCAATTTAATATTGTTTCCATTTCTGCTAAGCAAGTTCACTGTGCTAATTAGCACTCGTTCAAAAGCACGGAATGGCTGCCCAATGTCCACATGGCCACGTTTCATGACTCATGAGCCCAAAACGACAAAGGGTGAAGCCACAAAAGCCCACGCCAAAAAACTTCTTTCGGTCCACAACGCTCCACCTCATTCCCGAGCAGAAGAACAACACCCCTAAAAAAAGCAGAAGCATGCACTTTTTTTAGTCCCACCTCGCTAACCAAGGAGGCATTCTACCAGCTTAAAAACCCGTCTCCACTCTCTTCACTTGCCGAGCTCGATTCACGAGAGCTTGTAACCCAAGTGGGGGCATTAAGGTGGTGTGGACGCCGTTGTAGCGCTGCAAGCTTGGTCTAGGTGTGCTACTGTTGGCCCGCCCGTTCCAAGTTGAGTAGTGGACCGCTTGGGGCCTATGTGAAAGTTGGGCCTCACGGTCCATAATGTGGCAGGCACCGCGTGAGGCTGGCTTCACAGAGCAGCGACAACTGCCCGCTTCCAACGGTGGAAGGATAACGGGCCGCTGCACTCCTAGGCCGCTTGGGCCTCGTAGCCTACTCCAGCGAACCATCACTTTTTTCTTTGTTCAGCTTATAAATGTATTTTTTGCTTATTATTTTGGCTCTTAAATATATACTAAGAGTATTTTCATTTTTTGTGCTGCATGTTAGAGGTTTATTTGCTCACTCTTTTGACTTGAGAAATAAATTGTGATTATTTCTTTTTTATTGAACATTAAAAATTTAATTGAATGCAATTTTGACTCTTCAACATTAATTGTGTTCTTGAATATAAATTACAACTATTCCTTTTTTTCTGAACACATGAGGTTATTTGCTTACATTTTTTTTACTCTTAAGTATAAATTGTGACTCTTGAATATAAATTAAGTAGTATTTTTTTGGGTGAACATAAGACGCTTATTTGCTTACTCTTTTTGACTCCTGAATATAATTTGTGAGTACTATTCTTTTTGTGCTGCACATAAGAGGTCCATTTGCTTGCTCTTTTGAGTCTTCAATAAAAAAACTGGCTTTGCATTCTTTTTTATATCCAGTAATATGGCAACAAAGCAGGAGTTTGACAGTCTGCCTTACAAGCCTAGGATAAACACTGATGAACAACAAAAGTGACAATTCTGTATTTGCAACTCTGTATGCGTTGGAACAGTCAGTTGATCACAAACAACTTTTACTTCTAAAGTTACTCATAACAACTCTGTATGCATTGAAACAGTAAGCCACTCGACACACGCTCCTTATAGTTACAGTTCTCGCTTAGGGATTCAATAGCCTCATCATTTGGTGCAGCAAGAAGCTGGAGTAAGAGCTACTCTATCCCAGCCACTGATGTAGCAGCTGCGATGGAGTAAGAGCACTGCTGCACTGTGATCTGGTCGACGGCAAGTGTGTCGATGGAACGGGCAGGTGCCGGCATGGCTGCCCTGCAGCGGCGCGCAGGGCGCCGGGGTGACGCCGGCTGACACGCCCTCGACGTCGGCGCACTTCCACGACACCTTCCTCTCCTTGGTCATCTCGGCGGTGACGTTGGCCATGCAGATGCCCTTGAAGGGCGCGCCCTGGACGTCCTGGTAGCTGATGTTCTCCACCACGGGCACGGCCGTCTTGTCGTAGCCGTCGTCGAGTGGGACTTGTAGTGGCCAGTCATCCAGAAAGACGCGCTTCATGCCATCGAGCCTCATACGGCGTGCATACACATCGTGCACGTACACGTTGCACATCCAGAAAGAGGCTGGCTTCACACAACAGCGACAGCTTCCAATGGTGGAAGGATAACGGGCCGCTGCACTCCTTGGCCGCTTGGGCACCATCATTTTTTCTCGGCGCTGCGTATAAAAGTATTTTTGCTTACTTTTTGACTCTTCAATATAAATTGAGCGTATTTCATTTTTTGTGCTGCACATAAGAGGTTTATTTTCTCCTAAAAATGTAAGAGGTTTATTTTCTTACTCTTTTGACTTGAGTATAAATGTGAGTATTATTTATCTTTTTCTGCACATTAGTAAAATTTCAATTGCTTACAATTTTGGCTCTTCAGTATAAATTGTGACTCTTGAATATAAATTGAGAGTATTCCTTTTATTTCTGAACACAAGTAGTTTATTTGCTTACATTTTTTACTCTTGAGTATAGACTGTGAGTCTTGAATATAATTTATGAATATATATTTTTGCTGCACATAAAAGATTTAATTGCTTACTCTTTTGACTCTTGAAAATAATTTGTGAGTATTATTCTTTTTGACAAAGTTTTTGTGCTGCACATAAGAGGTCCATTTGCTTGCTCTTTTGACTCTTCAATATAAATTGTGCTTCGCATTTTTTTTCTATCCCATAATATGGCAACAGAACAGCGCTTTGACAGTCTGCCCTGCAAGGTCTAGAATAAACACTGATGATTACAACAAAGTGACATTTATGAATTTACAACTGCGTATGAATTGAAACGGTAAGTAACTTACTCACAACAACCTTTTTTACTTCTAAAGTTACCAAGGCAGCCACTTGACAACACGCTCCTTATTGTTACTACTCTCAATCATAGAGATCCAATAGCCTCATCACTTGGTGCAGCAAGAGGCTGGATATAACATAGTTGAGCTACTCTGTTCCAAGCTCCCAGCCACAGAAGTAGCAGGTGCGAGGGAGTAGGACTGTAGGAGCACTGATGCATGACAATTTGGTCGACGACAGGCGTGTCGGTGGGGAATGGGCATGCTCCACTGTGGGTGCCCTGCAGCGGCGCGCATGGCGCCAGGGTGACGTCGGTGCAGTTCCACGACAACTTCCTCTCCTTGTTCATCTCAGCGGTGGCGTTGGCCATGCAGACCCCCTTGAAGGGCGTGCCCTGGATGCCCTGCATCCTCGCCGCCTCCTTCCACACGCCGGTGGCCACCATGTCCTGGTAACTGATGTTCTCCACCACGGGCATGGCCGTCTTGTCGTAGCCGTCGTCGGGGTGGGACTTGTAGTTTCCGGTCATCCAAAAGACGCGCTTCATGCCGTCGAGACTTATCCAGCGCGCGTACACGTCGGAGTTTACAAGGGTGAAAGGCGGAGCGCAGTTCGGCCGTTGTCGTGTCATGGGCAAATAAAGGTGAGGATAGCGCACATCGTGATGCACTCCGTTGCGTCGGTGCCCCTCTGGACTACATCGCAGCTTCCAGTTCTGGATCATAGTGAATGTGACTGACTCTATGCATATTAGGATTCGTTGTAAACTGCTCATCACAGTGTAACTATATTGATCTGTTTGAGAAATTACCTTCTCTTCTGCACATCACGGTGTGGGCGTCATGGATGATGGTCTGGTTCGTTCTCACTTTTCGTCAGTTGCTCGTCTTGCATCCTTTTGGTTCTCATTCTTATCACCACCAGACTCCCGATTCGCTCTCGTCGTCAGATGTTTCATCTTCTGAACTCGTCGATGGCTTCATACAATAAGAATGTGATGGTCTGTACTTGACGATGCACCTGTCAAATATGTGGAGGCAGCTTTACGTCCAGTAAGAATCTTCATTTTTTGAAGTACATGTTGTCAATTTTTTAATGCATGACAAACATCATTCAAAATCACACTTACAATTTTATAATATCGTGAAACATTTTTCAAGAACATGTTGAACATTTTTTTGAAATGCACTAGCATATTCCCTAAGTCTCCCTCAATACGATAACAAGTGAAGAATTTGGGTGCACCAAAAAAATAGAATTTTTATATGGTAACACCAAACAAATATATTGTCATTGAAGTGTGCAAGGATGCATACCACACACACGACATTTATTAAGAAAAGCAATTACATGCAGTCATGCTTGGTGTAGTGTATCTGTTAACATGTGAATGTTGTGCATGCGATGTCCTGGCATCGAATCCCTCTAGGCTCGTCCTTTTTTTTCCTACTACTTTCTTTATCCGCTTGCCGGCGTTGATATGCAGGATCCAAACGTGACAGGTTGGATCCATCATCATGAGTCTACATCCGTATATGCCATACATTTATGTGTAATTGAATAAAATCTAAGGGAGTTGGCTGTAAATAAAATGCTCTCTCACTCATTGACATGCGGGCCATCGCCACGCTGGCGCGCCACATGGGCATGGAGTACGCCCGGATACGATAGGAGCCACCGTATTTGCAGGGTCGGATAAGTTTCAGCATCACTTTTATTTATTTTATAATTTTAGGCACCAAACTGATTGCACAGGACAAGTTAAGGCACTCGTGGTGTATTTAACTTAATAAGAGAAGATTAGTGTACAAGGCAGAGGAGAGAAGAACAGGTGGAAGTTGATGTTGCGCAAATGATGGAGCGAGCCATTTAATCTCTCTCTTCACTAATTAACCTTCCACATTGAATTTTTACTAGCTGTCACTTTTTGATAGAGAAATTGTACTGTTTATCCCATTGACGTGTGTTGGGATTTTAGAAATAAAATATTTCTTACTTCCAGCTTCAAACATGCAGCAATTTAATATTGTTTCCATTTCTGCTAAGCAAGTTCACTGTGCTAATTAGCACTCGTTCAAAAGCACGGAATGGCTGCCCAATGTCCACATGGCCACGTTTCATGACTCATGAGCCCAAAACGACAAAGGGTGAAGCCACAAAAGCCCACGCCAAAAAACTTCTTTCGGTTCACAACGCTCCACCTCATTCCCGAGCAGAAGAACAACACCCCTAAAAAAGCAGAAGCATGCACTTTTTTTAGTCCCACCTCGCTAACCAAGGAGGCATTCTACCAGCTTAAAACCCGTCTCCACTCTCTTCACTTGCCGAGCTCGATTCACGAGCTTGTAACCGAATGGGGGCATTAAGGTGATGTGAACGCTGTTGTAGCTGCGGGCCTGGTATGGGTGTGCTACTACTGGCCCGCCCGTTCCAAGTTGCGTAGTGGATCGCTTGGGGCCTATGTGAAGGCTGGGCCTCACGGTCCATAATGTGGCAGGCACAGCGTGTGGCTGGCTTCACAGAGCAGCGACAACTGCCCGCTTCCAACGGTGGAAGGATAACGGGCCGCTGCATTCCTAGTCAGCTTGGGCCTCGTAGCCTACTCCAGCGAACCATCACTTTTTTCTTTGTTCAGCTTATAAATGTATTTTTTGCTTACTATTTTGGCTCTTAAATATATACTAAGAGCATTTTCATTTTTTGTGCTGCATGTAAGAGGTTTATTTGCTCACTCTTTTGACTTGAGAAATAAATTGTGATTATTTCTTTTTTATTGAACATTAAAATTTTAATTGAATGCAATTTTGACTCTTCAACATTAATTGTGTTCTTGAATATAAATTACAACTATTCCTTTTTTTCTGAACACATGAGGTTATTTGCTTACATTTTTTTACTCTTAAGTATAAATTGTGACTCTTGAATATAAATTGCGAGTATTTTTTTGGGTGAACATAAGACACTTATTTGCTTACTCTTTTTGACTCTTGAATATAATTTGTGAGTACTATTCTTTTTGTGCTGCACATAAGAGGTCCATTTGCTTGCTCTTTTGAGTCTTCAATATAAAAAAACTGGCTTTGCATTCTTTTTATATCCAGTAATATGGCAACAAAGCAGGAGTTTGACAGTCTGCCTTACAAGCCTAGGATAAACACTGATGAACAACAAAAGTGACAATTCTGTATTTGCAACTCTGTATGCGTTGGAACAGTCAGTTGATCACAAACAACTTTTACTTCTAAAGTTACTCACAACAACTCTGTATGCATTGAAACAGTAAGCCACTCCACAACACGCTCCTTATAGTTACAGTTCTCGCTTAGGGATTCAATAGCCTCATCATTTGGTGCAGCAAGAAGCTGGAGTAAGAGCTACTCTATCCCAGCCATTGATGTAGCAGGTGCGATGGAGTAAGAGCACTGCTGCACTGTGATCTGGTCGACGGCAAGTGTGTCGATGGAACGGGCAGGTGCCGGCATGGCTGCACTGCAGCGGCGCGCAGGGCGCCGGGGTGACGCCGGCTGACACGCCCTCGACGTCGGCGCACTTCCACCACACCTTCCTCTCCTTGGTCATCTCGGCGGTGACGTTGGCCATGCAGATGCCCTTGAAGGGCGCGCCCTGGACGTCCTGGTAGCTGATGTTCTCCACCACGGGCACGGCCGTCTTGTCGTAGCCGTCGTCGAGTGGGACTTGTAGTGGCCAGTCATCCAGAAAGACGCGCTTCATGCCATCGAGCCTCATACGGCGTGCATACACATCGTGCACGTACACGCTGCACATCCAGAAAGAGGCTGGCTTCACACAACAGCGACAGATTCCAATGGTGGAAGGATAACGGGCCGCTGCACTCCTTGGCCGCTTGGGCACCATCATTTTTTTTCTCGGCGCTGCGTATAAAAGAAATTTTGCTTAATTTTTTGACTCTTCAATATAAATTGAGCGTATTTCATTTTTTGTGCTGCACATAAGAGGTTTATTTTCTCCTAAAAAATGTAAGAGGTTTATTTTCTTACTCTTTTGACTTGAGTATAAATGTGAGTATTATTTATCTTTTTCTGCACATTAGTAAAATTTCAATTGCTTACAATTTTGGCTCTTCAGTATAAATTGTGACTCTTGAATATAAATTGAGAGTATTCCTTTTATTTCTGAACACAAGTAGTTTATTTGCTTACATTTTTTACTCTTGAGTATAGACTGTGAGTCTTGAATATAATTTATGAATATATATTTTTGCAGCACATAAAAGATTTAATTGCTTACTCTTTTGACTCTTGAAAATAATTTGTGAGTATTATTCTTTTTGACAAAGTTTTTGTGCTGCACATAAGAGGTCCATTTGCTTGCTCTTTTGACTCTTCAATATAAATTGTGCTTCGCATTTTTTTTCTATCCCATAATATGGCAACAGAACAGCGCTTTGACAGTCTGCCCTGCAAGGTCTAGAATAAACACTGATGATTACAACAAAGTGGCATTTATGAATTTACAACTGCGTATGCATTGAAACGGTAAGTAACTTACTCACAACAACCATTTTACTTCTAAAGTTACCAAGGCAGCCACTTGACAACACGCTCCTTATTGTTACTACTCTCAATCATAGAGATCCAATAGCCTCATCACTTGGTGCAGCAAGAGGCTGGATATAACATAGTTGAGCTACTCTGTTCCAAGCTCCCAGCCACAAAAGTAGCAGGTGCGAGGGAGTAGGACTGTAGGAGCACTGATGCATGACAATTTGGTCGACGACGAGCGTGTCGGTGGGGAATGGGCATGCTCCACTGTGGGTGCCCTGCAGCGGCGCGCATGGCGCCAGGGTGACGTCGGCGCAGTTCCACGACAACTTCCTCTCCTTGTTCATCTCAGCTGTGGCGTTGGCCATGCAGACTCCCTTGAAGGGCGTGCCCTGGATGCCCTGCATCCTCGCCTCTTCCTTCCACACGCCGGTGGCCACCATGTCCTGGTAACTGATGTTCTCCACCACGGGCATGGCCGTCTTGTCGTAGCCGTCGTCAGGGTGGGACTTGTAGTTTCCGGTCATCCAAAAGACGCGCTTCATGCCGTCGAGACTTATCCAGCGCGCGTACACGTCGGAGTTTACAAGGGTGAAAGGCGGAGCGCAGTTCGGCCGTTGTCGTGTCATGGGCAAATAAAGGTGAGGATAGCGCACATCGTGATGCACTCCGTTGCATCGGTGCCCCTCTGGACTACATCGCAGCTTCCAGTTCTGGATCATAGTGAATGTGACTGACTCTATGCATATTAGGATTCGTTGTAAACTGCTCATCACAGTGTAACTATATTGATCTGTTTGAGATATTTCCTTCTCTTCTGCACATCACGGTGTGGGCGTCGTGGATGATGGTCTGGTTCGTTCTCACTTTTCGTCAGTTGCTCGTCTTGCATCCTTTTGGTCCTCATTCTTATCACCACCAGCCTCCCGATTCGCTCTCGTCGTCAGATGTTTCATCTTCTGAACTCGTCGATGGCTTCATACAATAAGAATGTGATGGTCTGTACTTGACGATGCACCTGTCAAATATGTGGAGGCAGCTTTACGTCCAGTAAGAATCTTCATTTTTTGAAGTACATGTTGTCAATTTTTAATGCATGACAAACATCATTCAAAATCACACTTACAATTTTATAATATCGTGAAACATTTTTCAAGAACATGTTGAACATTTTTTTGAAATGCACTAGCATATTCCTAAGTCTCCCTCAATACGATAACAAGTGAAGAATTTGGGTGCACCAAAAAAATAGAATTTTTATATGGTAACACCAAACAAATATATTGTCATTGAAGTGTGCAAGGATGCATACCACACACACGACATTTATTAAGAAAAGCAATTACATGCAGTCATGCTTGGTGTAGTGTATCTGTTAACATGTGAATGTTGTGCATGCGATGTCCTGGCATCGAATCCCTCTAGGCTCGTCCTTTTTTTTTTCCTACTACTTTCTTTATCTGCTTGCCGGCGTTGATATGCAGGATCCAAACGTGACAGGTTGGATCCATCATCATGAGTCTACATCCGTATATGCCATACATTTATGTGTAATTGAATAAAATCTAAGGGAGTTGGCTGTAAATAAAATGCTCTCTCACTCATTGACATGCGGGCCATCGCCACGCTGGCGCGCCACATGGGCATGGCGTACACCCGGATACGATAGGAGCCACCGTATTTGCAGGTTCGGACAAGTTTCAGCATCACTTTTATTTATTTTATAATTTTAGGCACCAAACTGATCGCACGGGACAAGTTAAGGCACTCGTGGTGTATTTAACTTAATAAGAGAAGATTAGTGTACAAGGCACAGGAGAGAAGAACATGTGCAAGTTGATGTTGCGCAAATGATGGAGCGAGCCATTTAATCTCTCTCTTCACTAATTAACCTTCCACATTGAATTTTTTACTAGCTGTCACTTTTTGATAGAGAAATTGTACTGTTTATCCCATTGACGTGCGTTGGGATTTTAGAAATAAAATATTTCTTACTTCCAGCTTCAAACATGCAGCAATTTAATATTGTTTCCATTTCTGCTAAGCAAGTTCACTGTGCTAATTAGCACTCGTTCAAAAGCACGGAATGGCTGCCCAATGTCCACATGGCCACGTTTCATGACTCATGAGCCCAAAACGACAAAGGGTGAAGCCACAAAAGCCCACGCCAAAAACTTCTTTCGGTCCACAACGCTCCACCTCATTCCCGAGCAGAAGAACAACACCCCTAAAAAAAGCAGAAGCATGCACTTTTTTTAGTCCCACCTCGCTAACCAAGGAGGCATTCTACTAGCTTAAAAACCCGTCTTCACTCTCTTCACTTGCCGAGCTCAGTTACGAGAGCATGTAACCCGAGTGGGGGCATTAAGGTGATGTGAACGCTGTTATAGCGCTGCGGGCCTGGTATGGGTGTGCTACTACTGGCCCGCCCGTTCCAAGTTGCGTAGTGGATCGCTTGGGGCCTATGTGAAGGCTGGGCCTCACGGTCCATAATGTGGCAGGCACAGCGTGAGGCTGGCTTCACAGAGCAGCGACAACTGCCCGCTTCCAACGGTGGAAGGATAACGGGCCGCTGCACTCCTAGGCCGTTGGGCCTCGTAGCCTACTCCAGCGAACCATCACTTTTTTTTCTTTGTTCTGCGTATAAATATATTTTTTGCTTACTCTTTTGGCTGTTGAATATAAACTGAGAGTATTTTCATTTTTTTTGTGCTGCATGTAAGAGGTTTACGAGCTCACTATTTTGACTTGAGTATAAATTGTGAGTATTTCTTTTTTTATTGAACATTAAAATTGTAATTGCATTCAATTTTGAATCTTCAGTGTAAATTATGACTCTTGAATATAAATTACGAGTATTCCTTTTTTCTGAACACAGGAGGTTTATTTGCTTACATTTACCCTTGAGTATAAATTGTGAGTATTTTTTTGGGTGAATATAAGACGCTTATTTGCTTACTCTTTTCACTCTTGAATATAATTTTTGAGTATTATTCTTTTTGTGTTGCACATAAGAGGTTCTTTTGCTTGCTCTTTTGAGTCTTCAATATAAATTGTGCTTCACATTTTTTTTCTATCCGCTGCACTCCTAGTCCGCTTGGGCCTCGTAGCCTACTCCAGCGAACCATCACTTTTTTCTTTGTTCTGCGTATAAATGTATTTTTTGCTTACTCTTTTGGCTCTTGAATATAAACTGAGAGTATTTTCGTTTTTTTGTGCTGCATGTAAGAGATTTACAAGCTCACTGTTTTGACTTGAGTATAAATTGTGAGTATTTCTTTTTTTATTGAACATTAAAATTTTAATTGCATTCAATTTTGACTCTTCAGTGTAAAGTATGACTCTTGAATATAAATTACGAGTATTCCTTTTTTCTGTACACAGGAGGTTTATTTGCTTACATTTACTCTTGAGTATAAATTGTGAGCATTTTTTTGGGTGAATATAAGACGCTTATTTGCTTACTCTTTTCACTCTTCAATATAATTTGTGAGTATTATTCTTTTTGTGTTGCACATCAGAGGTTCTTTTGCTTGCTCTTTTGAGTCTTCAATATAAATTGTGCTTCATATTTTTTTCTATCCGATAATATGGCAACAAAGCAGTGGTTGGACAATCTGCCTTGCAAGGCCTAGGATAAACACTGATGCACAACAAAAGTGATAATTCTGAATTTGCAACTCTGTATGCACCGAAACAGTAAGTTGCTCACAAACAACTTTTACTTCTAAAGTTACTCACAACAACTCTGTATGCATTGAAACAGTTAGCCACTCGACAACACGCTCTTTATTGTTACAGTTCTCGCTTAGGGATCCAATAGCCTCCTCATTTGGTGCAGCAAGAAGCTGGATAGTACTATATAGTTGAGCTACTCTGTCCCGGCCACTGATGTAGCAGGTGCGATGGAGTAAGAGCACTGCTGCACTGCGATTTGGTCGACGGCGAGTGTGTCGGTGGAACGGGCAGGTGCCGGCATGGCTGCCCTGCAGCGGTGCGCAGGGCGCCGGGGTGACGCCGGCCGACACGCCCTCGACGTCGGCGCACTTTCCACGACACCTTCCTCTTCTTGATCATCTCGGCGGTGACATTGGCCATGCAGATGCCCTTCAAGGGCGCACCCTAGACGTCCTGGTAGCTGATGTTCTCCACCACGGGCACGGCCGTCTTGTCGTAGCCGTCGTCGGGTGGGACTTGTAGTCGCCAGTCATCCGGAAGACGCGCTTCATGCCATCGAGCCTCGTACGGCGTGTGTACACGTCATGCACGTACGTGCTGCACACGCAGCACACCACCGCTATCTTGATCCGCACCGTCAACTTGGTGCCACCGCTGTCTTGTTCTCGGCACGCACGTCCTTGTATAGTTGTATACTCTGTTATTGTATACTCCCTCCGTTCCATAATATAAGAGCGTTTTTGACACGGGGACGGAGGGTGTAGTTTGTATACTCTGTGTGGCATGCACCTGTCTTTTTGCTTGGCTCCAAAGTTCAAATGCAGACTGTTATTCCATCCTTAAATCTGTCATCAAAAGTTCAAAACTGATGATGCCTTCATTATCATAGTCTTGATTAATCAAACTCTAATTTCTTCATCCATGGAATGGAATGGAAATGATTATACTAGTAGTAAACAAGGTGTCATCTCAAGAAAAATGCAGAGATCTTCTGAAGTTATGATCAATTACAGGAGACAGCCATGTATCAGTCTATTAACACAAGGTTAACCAGTATGTCCAGCAAACGAATGCAAATGATTCGCAGGAAAGTGACACCCCCCCCCCCCCCCCAGAAAATGTAGAGAGAACCATGTGTACTAATTTATCAATAAAAGGGTTGACCAAAATGTCTTCTAACATACAGGTGTCCATACCAAGACCAGTCAAGGCCAACCACTAGACTGCAGCAGCTGCATCATCATACATGACAATTAGTGCAAATGATTAGCAACTAAGTGCTGGGAGGAACCTTCTGATTGCCCCCAGTTAAGAAGCATGATCACATATGCCTCTTCATAGACAGATTACTCATACTCTGGATCTGGGGACATCACAGGTTGGCAACCATTTTTTGCTCTTCACAAACATGTAACACCTGACACCACAGATGTCCAAGATTGCAAATCATTTGGCCTAGCAGGTGCACACAGTGTCTGTTTAAGTGTAAAAGACTTGTTCAGATACCAACAGAAGCTTCTCATACCAACAGACACTACATGTAAAGGAAAGAACGTCACCCAAATACATTCAATCAATGACGCCCTCCGATGATACGACAAAGGAGAAAGAATTTAGCTGTCATGTAGTATTGCATCCAAATAAAGCTCCTTGAAGCCTTATAAATAGACGGGATCATGCAGGGAGCAGACATCGAGCATAAGTGCAAGCTAGCAACAAAGGAAATTCAGTTAGAGACACCTCCTTCACCACCATGGGTGAGAGAGTATGTGCCAGCGATCTTGTCAGAGTCTACAAGGGCGAAAGGCGGAGCGGGGTTCAGCCGCTACCGCGTCGCGGGCAGATAAAGCTGAGGATTGCGTACATCGTCGCTTCGGCGCTCCTCAGGACTACGTCGCAGCTTCCTTTTCTGGATCACAACTGAATGTCAGTGACTTTGTACATGTTAGGATTTGTTGTAAACTGTTCCCCCTGTGTAACTGTCCTTACCAGTTTGAGAAAGTTGCTCCTCTTTCTGCACATCAGGATCAAGGTGTGGACTTCATAGATGATGATATGCTGTGGTTCGTTCTCACCTTTCATGCTTTGATCTTCTTGTCTTGCATCCTTTGGTCCTCATTTTGATCACTACCATACCAGGTTGTTTATCACCCGATTCGCTCTCGTCGTCAGATGTTTCATCGTCTAAACTCGATGATGCATCGTGATGCATCGTTCATGAGACGCCTGGATGGCTTCATGCTGATGCCAAAAATGCTTCTGATAAACGTCCCCTCGAAAAGAGAATTGCGTGTTAGATGGTGTACTTGACGATGCATCAGTCAAAGACTTGTATCATCAGCAAGATACAGAACTAGTCTCTCTCTCTCTCTCTCTCTCTCTCTCTCTCTTGTGGCTAATTAACCTTCCACGTCATATTTTTTATTAGCTAATTACGCTTTTAGAGACTGTTTTTCCAATTGACATGCGTTTGGGATTCTTACAACTAAAATATTTCTTAGTCCCAGCTTTAATCATGCCGCCTTTAAATAATTTCCATTGCTGCTAAGCAAGTTCACTATGCTGATTAGCGTCAAAGCCTTGCCCACATGGCCACGTCCATGAGCCCAAAACGACAACTGCTAAAGCTGCCAAAGCCCACGCTAAAAACATCTCCCACTCGCAGCACGAAGCACAATACTCCTCTTTCTTTAGTCCCACCTCGCCAACCGAGGAGGCGTTCGACCAGCTTAAATACCCGTCTCCACTCTCTTCACTCGCCGAGCTCAGTTACGAGAGCTTGTAACCCGAGTGGGGGCATTAAGGTGATATGGACGCTGTTGTAGAGCTGCGGGCCTGGTCTGGGTGTGCTATTGCTGGCCCGCCCGTTCCAAGTTGCGTAGTGGACCGGTTGGGGCCTATGCGAAAGCTGGGCCTCACGATCCATAATGTGGCAGGCATAGCGTGAGGCTGGCTTCACAGAGCAGCGACAACTGCCCGCTTCCAACGGTGGAAGGATAACGGGCCGCTGCACTCCTAGGCCACTTGGGCCTCGCAGCCTACTCCAGCGAACCATCATTTTTTTCTTTTCAGTATTTTTTTTACTCTTTTGGCTCCTGAATATAAACTAACACCATTCTCATTTCTTTGTCCTGCACATAAGATGTTTATTTGCTTACTCTTTTGACTTGAGTATAAATTATGAGTACTTTCTTTTTTGTGCTGCACATTAAAATTTTATTTTGCTTCCAATTTTGACTCTTGGATATAAATTGTGACTGTTGAATATAAATTGTGAGTATTCCTTTTTTGTGTGTGTTGAACATAGGAGATTTATTTGTTTACACTTTTGACTCTTGAGTACAAACTGTGACTCTTGGAATATAAATTGTGAATATATTTTTTTGCTGCACATAAGAATTTATTTGCTTACTTTTTTTACTCTTGAATATAAACTGTGAATATTATTCTTTTTGTGCTGCATATAAGAGGTTTATTTGCTTGCTCTTTTGACTCTAGAATAATTAATTGTGAGTATGAAGAGTTCGATAATACGGCAACAAAGCAGCGGTTCGACAGTCTGCCTTGCAATACCTACGATAAACATTGATGATTACAACAAAGTGACAATTCTGAAATTGCAACTCTGTTTGCATTGAAATAGTAAGTATGTTACCCACAACAACCTTTTTTACTTCTAAAGTTACCAAGGTAGACACTCGACAACACGCTCCTTATTGTTACAGTTCTCACCTTAGAGATCCTATTATATGGTGCAGCAAGAAGCTGGATACTATTATATGGTTGAGCTACTCTGCCCCAGCCACTGAAGAAGCAGCAGGGGAAGCGATGGAGTATGAGCACTGTTGCACGGTGATCTGGTCGACAGCGAGCGTGTCGGTGGGGAACGGGCAGGAGCCGGCGTGGGTGCCCTGCAGCGGCGCGCAAGGTGCCGGGGTGACGCCGGCCGAGACGCCCTCGACGTCGGCGCAGTTCCACGACACCTTCCTCTCCTTGGTCATCTCGGCGGTGACGTTGGCCATGCAGATCCCCTTGAAGGGCGCGCCCTGGATGCCCTGCATCCTGGCGGCCTCCTTCCAGACGCCGGTGGCCACCACGTCCTGGTAGCTGATGTTCTCGACGACGGGCACGGCGGTCTTGTCGTAGCCGTCGTCGGGGTGGGACTTGTAGTCGCCGGTCATCCAGAAGACGCGCTTCATGCCGTCGAGCCTCATCCGGCGCGCGTACACGTCGCGCACGTACGCGCCACGGCCCACGGCCGTCTTGATCCGCACCGCGGACTCGGTCCCGATCGCGGTGATGTCCTCGGCGCGCACGTCCCGGATGCCGCCCGACATCTCACTGCCGAGCGCAATCACCGCGCTGGTGGGCGACACGCAGGTGAGGCGGCGCACCACGATGTGCTCGCTGGGCATGCCGACGGCGATGCCGTACTCGTCCCAGCCGCTTTTGATGGCCACGCAGTCGTCGCCGGAGACGACGTAGCAGTCCTCGATGCGCACCTGGGAGCACGAGTCCGGGTTGATGCCGTCCGTGTTGGGCGACTTGGTGGGCGCCAGGATGGTCACCCCGGACACGACGATGTTGCGGCTGTAGATCGGGTGGATGTTCCACGCCGGCGAGTTCACCAGCGTGATGTTGGAGATGAAGATGCCGTCGGTGTGCATCAGCTCGATGAGGTACCCGCGCGTGTACTTGAGCTTGCCGGACTTGTACTTGGACCACCACGTGGCGCCCTGCCCGTCGATGGTGCCGTTGTTCCCGGTGATCACCACGTCCGTGAGGTTAGACCCGGAGACCAGGCTCGCGTACCGCCCGCCGGCGTGGTCCCGGCCGCGGCCGTAGGAGGGCAGCGGGTCGATGACCGGCCACTGGGCCACGTCCTGCGTCCCGAGGATGACGGCGTCGGCGTGGAGGAAGAGGGTGAAGTGGCTGGTGAGGTTGAAGGGCGCCGTGAGCCAGCGGCCGGCGGGCACGTAGAGCATGCCGCCGCCGCCGCCCTCGCCCGAGTACTGCGACAGGTGCTCCACCGCCTTGCGGAACGCCGCCGTGTTGGAGGTGTTGCCGTCGCCCACGCCCCCGAAGTCCAGCAGCGACGCCGTGTGCTCCCGGCAGCTGGGCGCCATGTAGGTGCTCTGCCCCGCCGCGCCCGCCTGCGGCGGCGCGTGCCGGCGCGCCGACACCGCGGTGGCCGCCAGGAAGAGGACGAAGCAGAGGAAGGGGAGAATCTGCTGCAAGAAATCAGAAGATGATCTGGTTAGCGCTGCGATGCGAGCAATTTTACAGGAGGAGGTAGGGTAGGGAAGCTCGCACAGAAATCTGCGAATAGTGCTGAATTTAAACAGGAACAAAAATGCAGAAACACAATTGGGAACAGTCAATAAGCTACGTATAATTTCGCTGCTGATCCGGTCGAGATATGAAAAAGGAAATGGAGAACAATTAATTAAATAGAATCAATCAAGGTTGAAGCTGCCGAGATGAGGCGACATCGGTACTAGTGTATAATATCTGTTGAGCAGAAACAAAGATTTAATTCTGAAAGCATAGACATTTCAGTACTAGTGTATCTCGGTTGGGCCGAAAAGATGGCATTTTCTCCTTGTATTTTCATGGCGCCATGAGCACATCAGAAACCACGGATGGAGAAAGAGGAAGAGGCGAAAGCATACATGAAGCAGAGAGAAAAATCAACCAGAAATCAACGGCGAAACGCACTGCCGTAGCTGATAACTGCTGGTACTGAAGCAACGTGAAGCTTTTAATTGCCGGACCGGACAGCCATAAAGAAAGGAAGAAGAGTAGCGAGCGGTGCTAGGGGAAGGAAACCGTGAATGGGCTGCAAGCAATGGATGAATAGAAGAGGGAGGCGAGGTTGGTGGTGGTGATAGAACACATACATGGAGGGGGAGGGGTGGCATCTGCGGCGACGCCATTGCTGCTGCTCCTCCCTCGAGACGGAGATCTCTGCCCCCGTCTCTGTTGTTTGGAGGACGGGAAGGAATGGGTTGGGTTGTGAGACAAGATCCGACCACCTCTCTCTATTTATAGGAGGAAGAAGAAGATCCATCCAATCCAACTGTGCCTTGGGTTGGGGTGATGCTGAGCTTAATGCGCTAATTGCACTTTACAAAAATCTTTCCATTATATTTATTCTCATTATGGTGCTATTTATTTGTTATTTATTCATATATATTGCCGACATTAACTACTAGCTCCCTGCGTTATCGAGCGTGTTGCCTTTTCACCGCCTAATCCTAATCTTGGTGCATGCTTCAGCGCATGGAGCCAAGGAAGGAAGGCAGTGCTGCACTGCTGTCTGCTGCATGTCGTCGTCACGGACGCATGCACTTCGCATTTGGCTTCAACTTCACGGGTGGCTACTAGCCCATCAGTGCGCGCGTACTGCTACTGACTGTTGTGGGCCCGCCCCCGCCCCCGCCGGTGGTCACGTTTTGCAAGCCAGGAGGAGGGTCACGAGGAGCACAGCGGTGCTCAAAATCACTGCTTTCCGCACGCTCCTCCCACACCCACATGATGAATATGGAGGGATCACCGTCCAAATTATCTAGGAAAAAAAAGTCTATTTTAAACCCTGAATTGGTAGAGATTCGGCGAAACGAACCCCAACATCCAAATCCCTGCCGATTGGGCCCCTAATCTATCCGATCCCGGTCCAAATCAAACCTTGGGGGTGGCTTCATGCTAATAGGCGCTGGCGTGGCAGTGGTCAGCCAGGATTCTGACTGGTGGGGCCTGCTATCGTCGACAAAGACAAGTCTTAATGGCACCGCCCCGCATGTATCGAGCGCGTGGGGAACGAACGAAACTAGGGTTCGTCGTCCGCGCGGTGTGAAATCAGAGCGGAGCGGAGCAGAGGAGAAATCTGAGCATGGCGGCGGAGATGGGGGTGTCATGGTCGTCGGGTGCTGCGCCCGCTCCCGGATTCCGTCGAGCTGCAGGAAGGAGGGGGGACGAGCCGCGCTCGCCGGTGCGCCACCGCGAGAACCCGATGTGCCACTGCAACCCTCCGAGGAAGGCGCCAAGATGGATCTCCTGGAGCCGGCAGAACCCTGGCAGGAGGTACTATTGCTGCGTGGATGCTATGGTGAGAATCAATTTTGCCCTATTTTTCTTGTGCGTAATTGAATTCTTCTCGTATTTCTTCTCATCCGTGAAATGATTTCTTTTTTGGAAATATTTTTGTGCATCTTAACAGCATGGTGGATGTGGATTTGTGGAGTGGCATGATGATCCTTTGCCGAAATTTTGGAGTGAGCTGATTGGGGATCTGCGTGATGAAGTCTGGAGGCTTAAAGGCGTTGCTACTGTTGCTCGATCCGAAGATCAATTTGCAATGATAGCTCCCAGTGAAGATCAAGCCACAAGGGAGGCCATGGTTCTATCTCTACAAGAGCAACTGAGAGAGAAGAATGAAGAGATAGCAGGGATTAGGGCCAAATATCATAATGTGGTGTTTCTTTTTACTATATTTGTGCTTGGTTTCGTTGCAGGCAAGATGTTAAGTTAGTTCTTGGTTTAGTTGCATCCAAATCTAATTGCAATGGAGTGTCTGGTTTAGTTGAATGTGTACTAGACAAGTTACGTTAGTTCTTGCTTAATGTGTAATGGATCAATTAAGTTGTCTTTGTATGCAATGAGACCGAGTTTGTGGTAAATGGTTTGAATCTTTTCAGAAGTTTGAAATATGAAATCATTGCAAATGAGTTTGTCTTAAGTTCTTTCTTAATGGCATTTGTTTACTGAATCCATCTAACTCAAAAACCGGCAAACAAATAACACATAAACCTGGAGATATAACATCCATACCAAATGAACTCCATACATAAACTTGGGCATGTTTGCATCACAAGTGTTTGCAACATGTAGCACACCTGATACATGATTGTTTTCAGGCATTCACAAAAGAGATGTTTGCACCATTACATTGAAAATGTTTTAAACACTTCAACATCAACAAAAGTATTAGAACTGGCAAGCTGGAGCCATAACTAGTAGTTTCCACTGCAAGTGAAGTATTTGTAGCTTGGCACTGAGGATGCATCCTTTCTTCTTACTCTCTTAGCTCCAGTTCCTCTCACTGAAGAAGATGATCCAGCTTCAGCAGTTGCAGCTCTCTTTCTTGGAGGCTTGAAGCTGCTGCCATTGGTACCAGGTGTAGAGGCTTGTGGAACTTGAGATGTAGAGCCAGAAGCAATGGTTGTAGCAGCTTGTGATTGAGCTTGAGATGCAGAGCCACAAGCATTGGTTCTAGCAGCTGGTTGTGATTGAGCTTGAGATGCAGAGCCACAAGCTCTGGCTCTAGCAGTTACAGTTTGCTGGCATTTTTGAAGACAGAAAAAGAGAAAATAGTGAGGAAATATATCATGTGTAAGAATTTAAAATCAACTAAAATGACCAAGTAATCATATGCAATCATGTAAAAGCATGGAATACCTCAGGTGTGCTCTTTTTCTTGCTAGTCTTGGTGAGATGTGCATTCTTATTTTTGCCTCTCTCAGAGTTCTTCTTGCACCCTGTCTTGTTGTGTCCAAGATTTCCACACATAGAGCATTTAATTATGGATCCATGCTTGCTCATTTTCTTTCCCTTAGGAGCTTCTGTTTCTTCTCTTTTCCTGTCATTTTTCTTAGGCCTTACTGGCATTCTCACATATTCAGGAGCTACAATCCTAGGATTTGTAAACACAAGCCACATCTCTTCACCTTCTATAGGCTGCAAGCAATGCTCATGTATTTTTTGAACACCTCAACAGAATAGCAAGGATGAATGAAATCTGCAACATTCTTCTTACACTTGTAGAAAGCACTAATGGCATGGTGACAAGGCAGACCAGCCAACTGGAAATAGCCACAGGAGCATGTCCTATTTTCAAGATCAACAGTATACCGCCTTCCCCTACCATTGGTATGCTTCACTTCAAACCCATTTTCTCCATTCCAAAGCACCTCAAGATACTGGGTTACTGGAAGGGGTTCCGGACATCCCCGGCATGTATATGGGCTTAATGGGCCAAGGGAGGGACAGACGAGCCCATAGGGGGCTGGTGCTCCCCTCTCCCTGGCCGAATAGCCCTAGTGAAGGAAAAGGGGGAGGTCTAGCCCCTCCTACCTTTCCCTCTCATGGGGAAAGGAAAATGGGGGGCGCCACCCTCCCCTGCCTTTCCCTCGCTTCTATACATGGCAGGGGGGCGCCACCTTAGGAGAGACCCCAAGTAGGATTCCTCCTACTTGGGCGCCTCCTTTGGCTTCTCCTCCCTCCCTCCCACCTATATATCACTACTAGGGAAAACCCTAGTAGTAGCGCGGGTTTAATGTCCACTAGTAGCATGGGACACCACGCTACTAGTAAGGCGCTACAACTATTACTTAGCAGTAGCGCGTGCGACACGCGCTACTGCTAAGACATATAGCCGCAGCGTGTGTTCACTCCCACGCTACTGCTAATCTAGCTAGTAGCAGCGTGTTTACTATCCATCGCTACTAGTATTCTTTTTTTTAGTGTATTTATACGCCGTTATACAAATTTTGGTACAATACCAATTATGAGGTTTATATCATTATGTCCATAACAATGTGTCAAATGAAGGTGGATTTGGTTCAAGTGGAGGCAACATGTGGTGCATGTCAAAAGTATACTACTAATCCAAACTTTATCTTGTTTGTACTAGTTTTCCTTTCGATGTGCACCACATGTTGCCTCCACTTGAATCTAATCCGCCAGCACAAGCTATTTAATCATCATCATAGTCATTACCACCAACATTAGCTATTTAATCATCATAGTCATAGTGTAGCACATCATCATCATCTTCAAACTCATTCTAGCTAGCTAATCACCACCAACACTAGCTGCGGTAGCTATCTAATCACCACCAACACTAGCTAATAATACTCATCATAGTCATTACCACCAACACTAACTATTTAATCATCATAGTTATAGTGTAGCACATCATCATCTTCAAACTCATTTCTAGCTAGCTAATTACTCCTGCTACTCTCTCTCAGGTAAAATAGCATAAAACATGTGTAGCACTCCTGCTTCATCATGTTGGAGCATGCAGATGAACCTGTCTCCTAATAGTGGGATGCGCTTTTGATTGCTGCCCCCTAGTACTTCAGATCGTTCACAATTTTGCTCCAGTCTTTCACTATTAAGTATTCCTCGCTTTTAGAAATCCTGAATGCACTAAAGTGCATTATAGGATGTCTTGGTCGTAAGCTAACCATTCTCATGCGACCTTTAGTCTCGATCCAATGAGGCACAACATTCATCGAGAGTCCCTGTTGAAGAACATCGTATAGTAACATGCTTGAAAGAACATGCGGTGCCCCCATGTTTGGTTTTGGTAATTGATGACAATCTCTTTGGACTAATGGTTGCCTTGAGCTATATTTGAAGGTTTTGTCCATAGGCTTTTCTTGGAGTCCATTTGTTGGTTTCAAGGAGAGTTTGTGATGACCACGGTGCTATTAAGGAATTATCCAAAGTCAAAGTTTTGTCATGTGAGTGTTGAGCTTATTGCAAGTATGTCTTGAAGAAGAAGATGGTGTGATCATTCATGTCCACCTTCAAGACATCATCGAAATGAAGAGAGTTGGAAAGATTCAACACACAAAGCGCACAAGATGTACCGAGGGGATCTAGTGATCCCATGGTATGGTAAGCATTGTCCATTACGCTTTGTGTGCTAACCCATGGTCTTCGTGAGAGTTCTTTGTGGGGTTAGGTTGCGGTGTGCAAGTTCAAGTGATGCATAACGAAGAGATCAAGTGCTTGAAGCTTGCCGTCCATTGTGGTGACAATGGACTTGTGAAGATGAGCGGAAGAGTGGCTCGCCCATAGTGGAGTATGGGGGAGCAATCAACTAGTCTTCATCGAGCCAAAGCAATCAAGAAAGGTGGTCCAACTTGAGGGAGTCAAGATCGTCATCATCTAGCTCAAGTGGACTTTGTGCAAGGCAAAGGTTTGCCCTTGATAGGTTTTCTATTTTACCGGTCTCATGGTAGTTGTGGGAGACCGGGTTATAGGATCAATTGTCGTACTATCATGGGGGGCTCTCGATGAGTTGCTTGATCGTATCGTTCGTAGAGAGCTCAAACCATTGCATCCTTGCATCATCTCTTTTGGTTCTTGTTTGGTTCTTCTCCTTGTGAGATTTGGAGCTTATGGTCATTTTTATGACAAGCTCGAGCTCATCCAAAACGGAGTTCACATGCATCTTCTATGATGTTTTCGATGTTGGAGGATATGCCGTTTCTTCTCTGTTGGAGGTTTCACTCCTTTGTTTGTTAGGCATACCTCCCCTGCCTCTTCTTACTATATCCAACAAGCTTGAGTTTACTTCTCTGTTGGAGGATATGCTGTTTCGATGCTACTCGTTGTCTTGTTTCCAACAAGCTTGAGTTTGCTCAATTCGGAGCTCATTTGTAGAAGTTATGACAGTTCTGGTTTTATTGTTTCCCTCTGTTGTCTTCTCTGCAAAATGAAGGACTCCTAGTGATGCTAATCTGGGTCATGCGGTAGTACTTGCTCTCTGGAGGCGGTAGTACCGAGCCCTCTTGATAATACCCATGATCCACCATGATAATCTTGCAGGTGCTCACGGATACCGCTCTGTGGGAAGCGGTAGTACCGTCAGCCTCGAAACAGCCTTGACTACTCGGCGGTAGTAGTAGGGGCAGATGTAATTTTTACATCCGTGCGCTCTGTGATAGTACCGTGCAGCGGTAGCGGTAGTACCGTGGGCTCTGGCGAGCTTAGCGACATATGGCGGAAGTAGGCGGATGTATTTTTTACATCCGCGCCCTCTGTGATAATACCGCTCTTCGTGTGCGGTAGTACCGCGTCTTGGATTTTCTTGCGCAGGTCCTCCCTCGGCGGAAGTAGGTGCGGAAGTAATTTTTACTTCCGTGCTTTCTCTCGACTAGTGTTGCCTGCCTTACGGTAGTACCGTGAGGGCGCCAGTAGTATCGCTCCGTAGTTCTACCGTTCGTTGCCACAATGTGCCTTCATCGGCGATCTGCACTTGCGGTAGTACCGCAACCTGCGTGATAGTACCGCATAACCGACCGGCGGTAGTACCGCAGCTCCGTGCGGTAGTACCGCGTCGTGCGGGCTGAGTGAGGGGATAACGGTTGGTTTTTCTCCCCATCTATAAAAGGGGGTCTTCTTCCCCCTTGAGACTCAATCCTTTTGAGCTCGTGTTCTTCCCCCATTGTTGACTTTCTTCGAGCTTGCTAACTCTCAATCCCTTCATGGATTCTTGCTAGTTTTTGAGGAAAAAGAGAGAGGAGATCTAGATCCCCATTTCCACCAATCACTTTCTCCTCTATGTGAGGGGAACCCCTTGGATCTAGATCTTGGAGTTCTTGGTGTTCTCCTTCTTGTTCTTCTTCTCATTTTCTTCCCTAGCATTAGTTGCTTCGGTGGGATTTGAGAGAGAAGGACTTGGGTACTCCGTGTGCCCTTGCCATTGCATTTGGTGCATCGGTTTGAGTTCTCCACGGTGATACGTGGAAGTTACAAGTTGAGAAGCTTATTACTCTTGGGTGCTTGGTGCCCTTGAGCTTGTTCCTCTTGGGTGCTTGGGCGCCCTAGACGGTTGGTGGTGTTCGAAGCTCAATCATTGTGGTGTAAAGCTCCGGGCAAGCGTCGGGGTCTCCAATTAGGTTGTGGAGATCGCCCGGAGCAATTTGACGAGTACCGTGACCGCCCCCAAGGGTTGCCAAAGTGTACGGGTTCGGTGACCGCCCCTAAGGGTTGCCATTTATGCAGGTTCGGTGACCGCCCTCAAGGGTCCCTTAGTGGAATCACGGCATCTTGCATTGTCGAGGGCGTGAGGAGATTAAGGTGGCCCTAGTGGCTTCTTGGGGAGCATTGTGCCTCCACACCGCTCCAAAGCGGAGATTAGCATCCATAAGGGTGTGAACTTCGGATACATCGTCGTCTCCGTGTGCCTCGTTTATCTCTTACCCGAGCCCTTTACTTATGCACTTTACTTTGTGATAGCCATATTGTTTCTTGTCATATATCTTGCTATCACCTAGTAGTTTATCTTGCTTAGCATAAGTTGTTGGTGCACATAGGTGAGCCTAGTTGTTGTACGTTTTGTGCTTGGCAAATTAACCGCTAGGTTTATTCCGCATTTGTTCAAGCCTAAACCGTAATTATTTTAAAGCGCCTATTCACCCCCCTCTAGGCGACATCCACGATCTTTCAATGCTTAGCAATGAAGTTTATCTTAAAAAATAATGTATGCAAAAGATGCACTAAGGACAAATAGTAAAAATCTTACCATCTTTCCTAAATAGATGTGACACAGTACGAACACTATTGGTCGCACGTTTTGAGTACTAAGATTTTTAAGTCCGGAAAAATAATTTATCTTGACAGTATGAAGATCCTCAAGCCATGAAACATAATGACTTATCTCCTCGCAGTTTAGTTCAGCCCCGGGACAGTAGTAGGTCCTGTCAACCAAGCGTTGGACATGTTTGCTTGAATGAAAATAAGCTGTTAATAGAAATTAGTTGTCAACTATTTTTGAATAAATAATATCAAAGACATAAATATGGTTGAGGAACTCACATAATGGTATAACTGGAGGCGTCTGCACATCGACTCAGATGTCGATATTACCTTCAATATCATCTTCCGGACGAATATCAAAGGTGATAACCATATCAGGCTCAAATGCATAAGTCTTGCATAGTGCTTGCCAAGTTTTGCATTCAAAATAGGTGTAGGTGTCTGCTTTGTATATTTTGCGTGGAAAGTATAACCATGCTCGGTCTTCAAGTAAACTCTCTTTACCTTCGTAGTAGTTTTCATAGGACTGAAACCTATCTTATCCAAGACAAAAAATCTTGCATGGCAGGGGATACGCTAGTAAATAGTAAAAAAAAATTATAAGTTGAAGCAAATGAAGCAGATGTCATGCTTAATTATGAAAAAAGACTTGTCATTGTGACTTACTGTGTCCACTTCGAAGTTCTCATCCAGCTTGATGCTGAAGCGCCTATCATCATCTAGGAAGATTCTGTCGCACAGGCCGCGCTCGTCTTCGCAGTATTTGCAAATACCGAAATCATTTTCATCGTCAGACATTTCCTATGTTCATAGTTGAAACATTAATTGAAAATCGATCGAAGACAACTACCAGGATACTCAGCACACAAATCCAGGGCACTCGATATTTCCTACATATTCTGGCACAAGTCATGCCAAAATTCACGAAAAAATCCGGCATGACCATTGCTAATATAGGACATATCGAGCGCCTGAAATTTGCCGGAACAGAAATGAATCAACACTCCGGCAAAACATAGGCCACTCGGAGGTGTAACCTGCAAACATGACCGGCCACTTGGGCAAGCACATATCCTATTTGAGCAACACAAGATATACATTTCAAAATATCTTATAGGACTCATATTGACATGAGCATTTCAATAAACAAAACCAAATCGTAAAATAAATAAGTATTCAAATTAGCATGCATTTAATAAGAAAAAGTAAATCATATCCTGCGTCCGTACATCATCGAATATTATCACTAATACATACCGAATAGTATCATACATATAACATCACTAATACAACTAAAACCCTACCGAACGACGGGTATCGGCACGGGCGATGGACACCCAAAGAGAAGGAACCATCACAGGATCATAGCTCCAGTGAGATCCCTGGAGAACCTACCAGGTATTGGAGAACCTGTGCTCCAGCGCAACCAAGTAGCGATGGACGTGCGCGTCCTCCTCGCTGACACGTGACGTACCACCTCCATGGGGTCCTCAAGCTTCTCGACCGTCACTGGCCCACGCGACCGCCACTAAAGAAGGTTCGGGTCAACGACGGGCTGACTCCTCACCAAGCTGCGCCCCCCGGTAGGTAGCGCCTCCCAGTACCAACCCGGCGGAGCCCAGTCCCGGACATGGCCCATCTGGTCAAGCAGGTGTCCTCCGTCGAGTCGACGACGAGGATGCGGGATAGGCATCGTCACGTCGATGTGAGAAAAATTGCTTTAACTAAAAAAATAACAACAAATGTGACATGTTCAACTAGTTCTATTAATTCAACTAGTTCTTACTAAAAATGAACTTACTATAAATAAAAATAAATTAGTACCTAGTTCTTACTAACTAATTAGTACCTAAAAACTACTGCCCTAATTACCATCTAATTTGATGAACCTAGGGGTGGAAAGTGGTAGTGGATAATCCGAAATTTGATGCAATAGATGAACCCTAACTAATTTGATGCAATTAAAATTTGAAGAACCCTAGGCGTAGGTAGGGGAGGGAGGAGCAGGCGTGCTCACCTCGGGTGCCTCGGGCGAGGGAGGGGCAGGCGGCGCCGAGGTCGGGTCGGGCTCGAGGCGCTGACGGAGGGCGGCGTCGAGGTCGGCGTCGGGGGCGGTGTCGAGGTCGGTGGCGGCGTCGAGGTCAGGGTCGGGGCGGCGTTGAATCTGGGGTCGGGGGCGGCGTCGAGGGTGTGCAGAGAGCGACGGGGAAGCGCGGCGCGGCCGGCGGGCGATGGCGGCGGCGACATCGGAGGAGTTCGGATTTGGGGGAAGTGGCCGTGGGGAAGAACGAACCGTGCGGTTAAGTCAGAAGTAGCAGTAGCCCTTTCCGGGAAGTGCGCTACTACTAAGTTAGCTATAGCGCGTTCCTCGATACGCGCTACAGCTACTCCTTTCTCTTTTTCCCTTTTTCATTTATTTTTCTTTAAATTTTATTTTTCCTTTCTCCTTTTTCTATTTCTTTCATTTTCATTTACTTTTCTATTTGCTTTCCGTTTAATTTTATTTCCTTTATCAGTAGCGCCTTTCTGCATAAGCTCGCTGCTACAAAGCATGTAGTGGTAGCGCTGTTCGTCGTAGATCGCTACTACTATGTGTAGCCTATCGGATAAGCAGTGGGAATTTTAGTAGTAGCGCTTTTATGTTCAGGCGCGCTACTGCTACAATTGTATCTGTAGCGCGGTTTACACCAATGCGCTACTGCTACTTAGCACTAGCGTCGTTTTTTGACACGTGCTACTGCTAAAGTTCTGTGTATAAAGTTTTCCCTAGTAGTATATATGTGGGGAGGGAGCACCACACAAGGACACAACATTGTCTTAGTTAGCCGTGTGCGGCGCCCCCGTCCACCGTTTACTCCCTCGGTCATATCTTCGTAGTGCTTAGGCGAAGCCTTGTGGAGATCGCATCACCATCACCATCACCACGCCGTCGTGTTGCCATAACTCATCTACTACTTCGCCCGTCTTGCTGGATCAAGAAGGCGAGGACGTCACCGAGCTGAACGTGTGCAGAACGCGGAGGTGTCGTGCGTTCGGTACTTGATCGGTTGGAGCGCGAAAAAGTTCGACTACACCAACCGCTTTGTGAAACGCTTCCGCTTACGGTCTACGAGGGTATGTAGACATACTCTCCCCTCTCGTTGCTATACATCTCCTTGATAGATCTTGGGTGTGCGTAGACACTTTTTGTTTTCCATGCAACGTTTCCCAACATGTCGACCCCTCAAAATGTCAAGGACAAGAATTGACTACTCCAAGACTCTACATTTTTTGTTTAATGATCCAAGATCACATTGAGTCCCTTAGGAAAGCCAATACTATTAAAAGGGATGAGGTATTGTTAATGAGGTTGTTACTCAAGTGCTTAGTGATATTGCTAAAAAACCTCAATCACTTCCTCAAATCACATCTGTCCAAAACCCTAAATATTCATTTCGGTCCCACTGATATCACCTACTTTGGACCCACCGAAATGACCATTTCATTGCCACAGCCAAAACCCTAGCCTGGCCATTGCACATTCTGTCCAAAACCTTGCATTGTTTCACTTTGGAATCACCGAATTGAAACAATCAGAAATTTCGAGACTAAGTTCTAGCCTGGCCATTGCACTTTGGTCCCACCGAGTTGTTCCACTTCGGTCCCACTGAAAATCCCAGCGTTCCTATCTTTTACACTAATCGATCTCACTGAGTTTTACATTCGGTCTCACTGATTTAGGTCAAAAGTGTGTAACGGTTGGATTTTGAGTGAAGGCTATTTATATCCCTTGACCCCGACCTACTCTCTAAGAGAGCCATCAGAACGGAACACAACTTCCACCATTCATTTTCTGAGAGAGAACCACCTACTCACGTGTTGAGATCAAGAGATTCCATTCCTACCATTTGAAGCTTAATTTCTAGCCTACTCAAGTTGCTTTCCACTCCAATCCTTCTCCTACCCAAGCCAAATCTGTGTGAGAGAGATTGAGTGTTGAGGAGACTGTCATTTGAAGCACAAGAGCAAGGAGTTCATCACCAACACAACATCTATTACCTTTTGGGGAGTGGTGTCTCCTAGATTGGTTAGGTGTCACTTGGAAGCCTCGAGATCATGTGGAGTTGAACCAAGGAGTTTGTAAGGGCAAGGAGATCGCCTACTTCGTGAATATCTACCCGAGTGAAGCTAGTCCTTCGTGCACGGAAGCCATGGTGGAATAGACAAGGTGGCTTCTTTATGGCCCCTTCGTGGGTGGAGCCCTCCGTGGACTCGCGTAACCGTTACCCTCCGTGGGTTGAAGTCTCCATCAACGTGGACGTACGATAGCACCACATATCGAAACCACGCCATAAATCATCGTGTCTTCATTGCGTTTGAAATCTTCAATCCCTCATTTACTTACATGTGCAATGTTTTACTTTCTGCTGCTGCACTCTTAGAATTGCATGTGTAGGATGATACTAGACTTGGTAGAATTGCTAAAATTTGCCCACAACTAAATTTAGGAAAAAATAATAGATTTTTATTTGGTCAAGCAGTCTAATCGCTCTCCCCTCTCTAGACATACTTTCAATCCTACAAGGGCGAGCCCAAGAAAATGGCTTTCTCGGGGGTTGTCCGAGTCTTGTCACCCACTTGCAAACTCTTTTAGGTGCTCATGCAACAGCGCAACTATGTAGGTTCCTGGGGCTGCCCCGAACCAACTTGTGAAGAAAATAACTTATGAGGGCTTATTGTAGTCAACCCCCCCCCTCCCCAACACTTGTATTTTATATTTGGCCCCCCAATAGATGTTGTCTAGCTCCGCCACTACGCTCAAGGATGGTTAGTGCATCAACAAGGAGAGCTCTTTGGAGTTGTTGCTCTTTGAAGATGACCAGTGTTGGTTGAGACGTGGCTTTGTTAGTCTGTTTAGGATAGGCTCTTATGTCGTTGTGGTTGTTTTGTGTGTGTTCGAATTGGAGTGGATTTGTTTGTCACCGGGTTATGGTGGGAGCTTGTCGGTCTTTCTTGTAATTTACCCTCGTCTTTCTGTAAAGCTAAGACATGCAATTTGCATGCTCTCGAAAAAAACATTGTAGTGCACAGTGTAATACTCCCTCCGATCAAAAGTAAGTGCCGTGGTTTTAGTTCAAATTCGGAGTGAGTACAAAGCAAAACATAATTTGCACTTACACATTAACAGCACATAACTTGCACTTACACATTAACAGCACAAGCGTACAACAGAACCAAAACAAAAAAAAAGGAACAAAATTTGGAACGTTGAGCAGACAAGGAGATCACTTCTCCAAATCAACACAAAATTCGGAAAATCGAACAAAATTCAGCAATGGCAAACACATGGATGGCCTGCTTCTAATGCTCAATAAGAATCTGATAGGCATGCAACTCGAGCTCGTCTTACACACGCGCGACACAACTTACTTTTCATGCATGCATGCTCATGACAGCAATGGTGGTGCCAAGTTTGGGGAGACCCCATCCAATCCAATCCACAATGGGCTAATCCACAGAAAAGGTGGGCAAAAAGAGATCAACTGGTACCACACACACACTCACACCATTCAGATCTCACACTGCCAAAAGAACAACAACAATAATAATACCACCCACACAGACTGAGGTGGCGACCAGCCAAACCCAGAACAACTTGTGACCGACCTGCACTAGCCACAACCAAATCTCATATCCATCTGGTGCAAACACACTGGGGCTGGGGCATGCAGCAACAAATTGAGCTACACATACACATCAAGTACCCTCTGGTAAAAGCAAAAACATATATATAATAATTCATCACAAAAACCCACTGTCTGTAACTGACGCCAAATACACACCGCTTCTTCTTCGACTCGACAGTAAGACGGCTCTCCTATATATCCCTATATCCACTTTCGGTTTCTCGGCGCAAAGCTAAGTATCACAGCAAATGAAAAGATGACCTTTGGTGTAAAAAAGAAAGTAACTATGATCTAGAATTGTCTTCTGTAGATGTTCAGGCTGTTGCTGGTGCCGCCGCCCAGCATGATGTTGATGGAGGAAGCACCCTCTGTTCCATGGGCAGGGAATGGATCCTCCGAACCGTATCCGAATGGAGAGGCGGCCTGGGTTGCTGCTACGAGGCCGTGGCAGTAAGTGTCTTGGTCTGTCTGACAGGGTGTCCCTTCGCAGTATAGCCCCTCAAAATCACCCATTCGCTCCCACGATGAGAACGAGAACGGCCCGGACATGCCACAGTCAGTCAGCCTCCACTGGGGCATGTGGGGACGAGAGGCCCGTGCCAGCGGTGACCGGCTTCCATATGGATAGGCATCTCCTCCTGCTCCTTGCGTGCCTGGAGCCGGTTCGTGATCCACAAAATCACCCCGATGGCCGCGGCCTCTATGGCCGTTCCACATTAGCTGGCGGGGTTCATCGCAGTCTTCGCCTATGAGGACATGAAGGGCGACAGCCTCAGCTATCGCAGCCCCTTCGTCATCCAGCCTCCTCTGCTCCTCCTGTTTCTGCTGCCGCTTCTTTTCCAGCTCCGAAATGATCGCTGCGGAGTTCGCGAGTGCTTTCTCCAGCCGGCGCCTCTTCTTCTCAGCCTGCTTCTGCCGGTCTGACTCGTCTTTCGCATGCTTCTTCTTTCCTTTCTTCGACACTTGGCCTGCTTGGTTGCCTCCAGCTCTGTCCATCACGACTGCGCTCCCTTCTCACTGTATCTAATCTTCCTGTACTAATCCAAATTAAGCAAACTTAATATTCTAGAGCTGCATGCCTGTAAAGAGCATAGCCTAATGCAACAGCAATTTCTGTAAGTCGAAAAGCCACTTCAGCTGTCACAACAGAATACCTAAATCCACTCAGGCCTCAATCGTCTATGGTTAATCTCGTCACGAACTTTCTGCCACCTTTTGACCCATTTTCACAGTACCAGAATTTATATGAATTCACAGCCAACCAACTCATAAGGATCTTCTCCTGTATCAAGAAAAGAAGAAACCTCTCAGTAATCCAAGGAATATATAGGCAAATCAAGTAAACTTATAGTAAAAAGATGGATGATGATCCATTACATTAAAAATTCAGAAAAACGAAAGCACCATATAGTTCAATAGGAGATGGAACAGAACTATACAGAGTATTTTGCAGCACGGTTTCATCCAATTAAAAACATCCCATGCAGTAACAAACATAATCTGATCCACTAGTGTAAACGGCCAAACTTAGCGGCAAAGTGAACAGCACTGAACAAAGTGGCCGTTCTGTGCACTGAACAACCAAATTCAGCATTTGCTACAACACAAGTTAAAAGTGCAAACTTCTTGTCCAAAGTGGAACATTGGGGACGCAAACGGCAGTGTGTTTGTCCCACAAAACACTCATATTAGTGCACTAATGGCTGCAAAAACCAACACTAGCATGTAGCATTAGGATGCAGGTTATGCAGCGCGCCACTTGCATCCCTATGAAAAAAATCCTGACATGGACCATGGCTGCCGCCTACCATGGAAAATGCCAGACTCTCCCTAACGGTCTAAAACACGCCACGAAGGTTACAATTAGCCTGTCGGATGCACGCCACAGGAGTCTGAACTTGGAAGGTCGTGATTTATCGTGAAATCAGAACGAAAGCCTGACAGATTAGAGGACCGATTTGTCCTGCAGATAGCACCATGGGCTTTCCCATGCCGTTTGACTGCAAACCATGTACTAACGCACATACCATCATTCCTAGACAAACGGCATCACATCAACCCAACTCCTCCAGATTGACGGTTAGAAACCGAAGTTGATCTGGCAATTGTCACCCGTGTGATCTAAACCATGGTGGTCCGGGGCAATCTAATTGCCACGCGACACGGCACCTAAGCTCACCAGATCGGCCACGCAGGAGAGCAGATCAGCGGCGGAAACGCGCGAAAGGCCGCGCCTTTCCGCGGTCCACGGCGAATCCGGCGAGCAAATCCGCAATCTCGGAAGGCCACGGCGAGATTCCGATGAAATTCCCCGCTAATTCAGCGAATCGCTGCGAAATTACCGATCGATCTGTGCCAGGTCGTACGGAGCGAAGGGATTACCTTGGTAGAGCCGGCGACAGCGCGGTGGGCGGGCGACGGGCCGCCGACTCGCCTCGCCTCGCGGGCGACCACCGGCGGCGGGGATCGGGGCGGGCGGTTCCGACGAGGGGGCGACCGGATCGGCGGAATTGGAGGAGGATTTGGCGGTGCGCGGCAGTGCGGGTACGGAGAAGGTGCGGAGACCGGGGGCTGGGGCTGGGCGGATTGGGGAATTTTGGGGTCCGGGTGGGGGCACGTGCGGGGCGCGTGAGGGTGGTTGCACTGTCCAACACTCCAAGTATCCAACCCAACCTAGCAAAAGTCTGGTTTTGTTTTCTTTTTTTAATTCAAAAAAAATGCACGATTCTTTTTCATTCTTGTTTGGTGGGCAAACATGTTATGTTTTTATTTTCTCCCAGCAAAGATATTTTATCATTCCAGGTCAGTTTGTAAGTTCGACGCTAAGCGGGCAGTTCGCGTCCGTCACATAACCGTCACATATGTTAAGTGCGATACCATGAAAGCCCACACATTGTTAAGTGTGATATGCGATTTTAGTGGGATAGCCCATATCTAATATTCAAGAAGTTGATCCCCACTACTACTTATGGAGAGTAGGGGATGGCTCCCACGTAAACATCTGAGATGACCCATGGTTCCCAAGTAGCCAACACGGAGAGTAATGACCGCGAGGAGTAACAGAGCAATTACCAAGGTCTCTGAACTCATTGATACAGAAAGTAGAACGTGGGTTGAGCAGTTTGCTCAATGATTTGTTCTGGCCTATTGATGTACAACGAATCATGAATATCCCGTTGGCTCTGGGAATGATGGAGGACTTTGTATCATGGCATTTGAACAGGAACGATATTTTTTTTGTAAGGTCGGCCTACTATGAAGAATGGAAACTCTAGCATGGAGAAAAGTTGAGAATGACATGTTGAGGGACGCAATAATTTCAAAAAAAAATATTCTACGATCACGCAAGATCTATCTAGGTGATGCATAGCAACGAGACGGGAGAGTGTGTCCACGCACCCTCGTAGATCGAAAGCGGAAGCGTTTCAATAACGCGGTTGATGTAGTCGAACTTCTTCGCGATCCAACCGATCAGGTACCGATCGCACGGCACCTCCACGTTCAACACACGTTCAGCTCGATGACGTCCCTCGTGCTCTTGATCCAGTTGAGGACGAGGGTGAGTTCCGTCAGCACGACGGCGTGGCGACGGTGATGCTGATGTTACCAGCGCAGGGCTTCGCCTAAGCTCTACGATGGTATGATCGAGGTGTGTAACTATGGAGGGGGCACCGCACACGGTTAAGAGAAACTTGTGTGTTCTAGGGTGCCTCCCTGCCCCCGTATATAAAGGAGCAAGGGGGAGGCCGACCGGCCCCTAGGGCGCGCCCCAAGAGGGGAGTCCTATTAGGACTACCAGTCCTAGTAGGATTCCACCAAGAGGGAGAGAGGGGGAAGGAAGGAGAGGGAGAAGGAGTAGGAAAGGGGGGGGGCGCCGCCCCCCTTCCCTAGTCCAATTCGGACCCAAGGGGGAGGGGGCGCGCAGCCTGCCCTGGTCGCCCCTCTCTCTCTCCACCAAGGCCCAATGTGGCCCATTAGTTCTGGGGGGGGGGGGTCCGGTAACCCCTCCAGCACTCCGGTTTTACCCGAAACTTTCTGGAACACTTCCGGTATTCGAATATAGCCGTACAATATATCAATCTCGATGTCTCGACCATTTCGAGGCTCCTCATTACGTCCGTGATCTCATCCGGGACTCCGAACAAACTTCGGTCATCAAAAACACATAACTCATAATACATATCGTCATCGAACGTTAAGCGTGCGGACCCTACGGGTTCGAGAACTATGTAGACATGACCGAGACACATCTCCGGTCAATAACCAATAGCGGAATCTGGATGCTCATATTGGCTCCCACATATTATACGAAGATCTTTATCGGTCAAACCGCATAATAACATACGTTGTTCCCTTTTGTCATCGGTATGTTACTTGCCTGAGATTCGATTGTCGGTATCATCATACCTAGTTCAATCTCGTTATTGGCAAGTCTCTTTACTCGTTCTTTAATACTTCATCCCGTAACTAACTCATTAGTCACATTGCTTACAAGGCTTGTAGCGATGAGCATTACCGAGAGGGCCCAGAGATACCTCTCCGAAACACGGAGTGACAAATCCTAATCTCGATCTATGCCAACCCAACAAACACCTTCGGAGACACCTGTAGAGCACCTTTATAATCACCCATTTATGTTGTGACGTTTGGTAGCACACAAAGTGTTCCTCTGGTATTCGGGAGTTGCATAATCTCATAGTCCGAGAAAGCGTGTATAAGTCATGAAGAAAGAAGTAGCAATGAAACTGTAACAATCATAATGCTAAGCTAACGGATGGGTCATGTTCATCACATCATTCTCCTAATGATGTGATCTCGTTCATCAAATGACAACACATGTCTATGGTTAGGAAACTTAACCATCTTTGATTAACGAGCTAGTCAAGTAGAGGCATACTAGGGACATTATGTTTTGTCTATGTATTCACACATGTACTAAGTTTCCGGTTAATACAATTCTAGCATGAATAATTAACATTTATCATGAAATAAGAAATAAATAATAACTTTATTATTCCCCCTAGGGCATATTTCCTTCATGACAAACTCAGTTCAAAGCTCAAATATTAGTCCAATCTGGAAAACTATTTGGAAATTATGTGTGCCAACCAAGATTAAAATCCATGTTTGGAGAGCTTTATTGGGAGCCATCCCTTGTCATGGTGTCCTAACTAACAGGCACATGATTACCAACTCCCAATGCCCACTTTGCACCTTTGTTATGAGAGTATAAAACATGCTATATTCCAATGCCCACGAGTGCAAGAAGTGTGGCGTATACTTGGTCTGGATTCTTTGATCAGTGAGGTATGTACAACTGAAAGGGAGGGAGGAGCGGTTCTGGCCGACCTTCTTCTTTCACGGAATTTTTTTACAATCAGCGGTGGGAGGTGTGCAACACAATGATCTTCTGGTGACGGCTGCTTGGTACATCTGGTGGGAACATCGTCGATTCAGTCATGAACAGATTTTGCAGGACCCAGCAAGATTGGCGCAGGCCATAGCAACACTGACCAAAAATTTCACAAGGGCTAGGGTTAAGAAAGCAAAAAATCAAGAGGCATGGGTGGCAGAAGCCGCCGGAGGGTATGGTGAAGCTCAACATTGATGCAAAATTTGACTATGAGGTGTTGGAAATATGAGCAATTTACCGAGTGATTTTATTAACGGAAATACTAGATAAAGCATGACAAGTATAGCAGTGATAAAACAAGCCATGCGATCTGACAAAGAGAAGGTAAACAACATCTTCATATATGAACCGTAACTAAACATATCTTGAGCAGACAGTATAGCAAGTTGCCTATATGAAATAGAGTCTAACATATCTAGGGCAAATACTAGAACAAGGAACTATAGCAGAACCTCTAATAGAAAGGGGACAAACACGTACGGGGCAGCAGCAGCAGAAGCGCTGGACTTGGGGTCGGTGTCCTCGCCAACCATGTCGTCGAGGAGGTCGTGGACGTCGGGGAAGAAGTCGTCGTCGGGGAAGTAGTCGTCAGTCCGGGGCGTCCGTGACGAAGTAGTCAGTAGTCACGCGAAGCGCTCCCCAAAAACCTTATCACCCTTCTCCCGTCTGAGGACTCAAAAGGTGCGGTTTGAGGCCTCTTGTCCCGACTTCATGGCGCATGCCGCAAGCCGGGATGAGGAAGACAGCAGCAGTACAGAGATTGGAACCGGTGGCGAGAGGAAGCAGAAGTTCTGGTGCGTCTCGCTGAGAGGAGAGACCTCCATTTATAGGCGCAAGAGAAGGAGGCGAGAGGGCAGCGCCGGTAGCTGAAGGGAACGAAGGAGATGAAACGAATAGACAGCAGCCGAAGGGTGCAGCATTCGTATTCAATGTCCACTACAGCAAAAACTTTTCAGCTCCCGAGTGACCTTTCGTATACCCGTAGTGCGTGGCAAAAATTTAGACATCGGCTCGGCTAATTCCCGCAACCCACTGCGCGTCGTGACGAGGCGTGGCGTGGCATGGTGAGGCGGGCGACGGAGGAGGAGCGCGCGTGGATGTCCCTCTTGTTCTCATGCTCATACAAGTGGAGAAGGAGCCTCCCTTATAAAGAGGTCCAACCCCCTCTAAACTAGCAATGTGAGACTAAACTTTAGTTCCACCTCTTGCCTTGCATGAATGGGCTGCGTGGGTCTCTAGGATTTATTAGGAATTTCTGAAACTGCTATTGGGCTAGGCCCAATATAGAACAAAATTCCAGCAATCCCCCACCAGATCCCAGAGGCACACAAAATTTGCCTTTGGTTCCAATACACTGTTTTATATACCGATCTGCAGGTGGAGACTGTTAAGTTGAACTTCCACCTAGAACTCTATGCTACACTAGTAAGCAACTTGAACAGTGGACTGGGCCTTGAACTGCAAGTTTTTCTGCTAATCTAGCTTCATATAAAGCCTTGGCCGATACGTGGCTACCGTGGGTTTTCCCCGCGGGTGGAGATTATGCGTCATACTCCGAGACCTTTCATGAGTTTGCTAGAGAGAACCCTACTCTCATAGATTGCGACGTTTAACAATCAAACTCATATAGGTGCGTTCTTCAAAAGATGTTCTACAGGACAACATCTACGCTTCAAAGAGCCACTTAGAACACATTAAGATATACATCAACCTGCCATGCAGATTAGGAGAGTATTGCATCTTCATGGAGTGGTATTTTTAACAGTAAGGATATTCTCCTCCTAGTTGACCAACAGCTTGTCTTCCACATCTAATTCACGGGATCTCCGATCACAAAGAATAGGTTGCCACTGTGAACAACTCATATTGTGGGTCTCATACCCATCTCCGTCGATGCATTATCTATCACATTACGTGATAGACCCTTAGTAAAAGGATCTGCCAGATTTTTAGATGTTTGGATATAATCCAATGCAATAACTCCGTCTGACAGACTTTAACCTTCTTTGAACATGTCTTGATGACTTCATGTTATCCTTTGAGCTGCTCACTTTAGTGATCACAGTTTGATTGTCACAGTTCATAAGGATGCCCGGTACAGGTTTCTCAACTACCGGCAAGTCATTCAAGAACCGACGAAGCCAATCTGCTTCGACCGTAGCTGTATCTAGTGCTGTGAGTTCTGCTTCCATTCTTGACCTCGTTAAGATGGTCTGCTTGCAAGACTTCCAAGAAACAGCGCCACCACCATGAGTGAACACATATACGCTCGTGGCCTTTATCTCATCAGCATCTGAGATCCAGTTTGAGTCACTATACCCTTCAAGCACCTTTGGGTGCCCAGTGTAGTGACTTCCATAATTCGCATTGCCTTTCAAATAACGCAAAACTCTCTCTAGAGCTTTCCAATGCACATCTCCTGGTTTTGAGACAAACCGGCTCAGTTTGCTAACAGCAAAAGAGATGTCAGGTCTCACTGGCTAAGTACATAAGCGAGCCAATAATGTAAGAATATTTCAATTGGTCTCTAGCAATTCTTCGATTCTTTCGAAGCAACACACTAGCATCATATGGTGTTGGAGAGGGCTTGCGATCCTTTGTAGCCAAAGCGACTCAAGATCTTTTCCACATAGTGAGATTGAAGCAATGTAATCCCACCATCATCGTCTCTCAACAACTTGATGTTCAGAATGACATCAGCCACTCCTAAATCCTTCATCTCAAAACAGCGCGATAGAAAATCCTTGACCTCCTTAATAACATTCAGATTTGTTCCGAAAATCAGTATGACATCAACATACAAGCAAAGCATAACTCCCTCGCCCCCACCATGGCGATAGTATACACACTTGTCAGCTTCGTTCACAACAAAGCCTGCAGCTGTTAAAGTTCTTTCGAACTTCTCATGCCACTGTTTGGGGTGCTTGCTTGAGTCCATACAAAGACTTCAGCAACTTGCACACTTTCCCTTCCTGACCATCTATTACAAACCCATCTAGTTGTTCCATATAAAGTTCCTCATCCAACTCTCCATTTAGGAAAGCAGTCTTAACATCCATTTGATGAACGAGAAGACCATGTGAGGCAGCTAGTGAAAGTAGAACTCGAATAGTGGTCAGTCGAGCCACATGTGAGTACGTATCAAAGAAGTCTTCACCTTCCTTTTGGGTATAACCCTTAGCCACGAGCCGAGCCTTGTACTTTTCGATAGTACCATCGTGCCTAAGCTTCTTCTTGAATACCCATTTGCATCCTATAGGTTTGCACCCATAAGGACGATCAGTTATCTCCCAAGTTTCATTCACCAAGATGGAATCCATCTACTCTGAACCGCTTCCTTCCAAAGAGTCAAGCATCTTCCGATGCATAGGCCTCCGAAATAGAACTGTGAGTATCATCTATGAGATACACAAGAAAATCATCACCAAAGGACTTTGCTGTCCTCTGTCTCTTGCTCCTAGTAGGAACTTCATTGTTCTCCTCCACAGGACTTTCAAAGTGTTCCATCGAAATGGCAGGTTCGGTAATTGTAACTGGTTCCTGATTCGATGAACTAGGCATCTCCTGATTAGATGAGGTAGTCATATCCTTCATGGGAAAGATATCTTTAAAGAAAGTCGCATTCGACTCCATGATCGTACCGACATGCATGTCAGGTACCTCAGATTTTACAACCAAGAATCTATAGCCAATGCTATGGAAAGCATATCCCAGGAAATCACAATCCACAGTCTTTGGTCCAAGCTTTCGCTTCTTTGGAATTGGAACATTGACTTTCGCCAAACAACCCCATGTTCGCAGATAAGAGAGTTTTAACCTTTTCTTCTCCCATTCCTCGAATGGAGTTATCTCTTTGTTCTTTGTGGAGACTCGATTTAGGACATGACATGTTGTGAATATCGCCTCCCCCCACCATGCCTTGGAGAGACCCGATGTGTCTAACATGGCGTTAACCAAATCAGTTAGAGTACAGTTCTTTCTTTCGGCCACCCCATTTGACTGAGGTGAGTAGGGAGGCGTCCTCTCATGGATTATACCATGTTCCGCACAAAAAGCATCAAATTCATTGGAAAAATACTCTCCACCATGATCGGACCTAAGCCTCTTGATTTTTCGACCAAGTTGGTTTCCCACTTCAGCTTTGTAGATCTTGAAAAAGTTCAAAGCCTCATCCTTAGATTTCAGAAGATACACACTGCAGTATCTAGTGGAGTCGTCAATTAACGTCATGAAATATTTCTTTCCACCTTTTGTCAAAACACCATTCATTTCACATAGATCTGAATGTATAAGTTCTAGTGGTGCAAGATTTCTCGTCTCTGCAGTCACGTGAGACTTACGAGGTTGCTTAGCTTGCACACACACTTGACACTTAGATCCCTTGACAGTGGTGAAACTAGGGATTAAGTTCAACTTCGCTAGTCGCGACATGCAACCAAAGTTAACATGACAAAGACGTGAATGCCACACATTTGATTCACTATTGTTGCAAATATGATTAACAACTTTATTGCAAGCGTCGATAAGGATAAACGAAACAGGCCTCGACTCATAGCCTTTACCAACAAAGGTTCCATACTTGGATATTACAAATTTATTCGACTCAAAGACAAGCTTATAGCCATCTCTACACGTAAGAGATCCGCTAACAAGATTTTTATTGACGGAGGGGACATAATGCACATTCTTCAGCCGACGATCTTTCCCGAAGTAAACTTCAGATCGACCGTGCCAACACCACGAGCGAAGCACTTGAACCGTTGCCCATCAGCACGGTTGAAGTCCCTGTGGTCTGATAAGACGAAAACATGGAAATATCACCGCATACATGCACATTAGCACCCATGTCAATCAACCAATCAGGAGAATGACATACTGAAAGAATAGTGGGAAATATACCATACCCAGCATCCTTCATGTCAGTGTCTCCAATGACAACATTAGAGGTCTTGCCGCCTTTCCCAGGATGACGCTTGTCATAGCGATTAGGGCAACTTGGAGCCCAATGATCAGGATCCCCACACACATGACAAACACCTTTCTTCTTGTCATTCTTCTTCTTGAAGTTCGTGTGTTGCACAGCCTTGTTCTTCCCATCAAACTTTGCTTTACCATCAAACTTGCCCTTGTTCTTGAACTTGTGGGGCTGGAAGTTCTTCTTCATGCAGTTGGCACTAGATCCTCCCTCAATACCTCGAGCACGTGTGTCCTTTGCTCTCGCCTTTTCTTCCACATCAAGAATGCCAATGAGATCCGAGCGGAAAACTCCTGTCTCTTATGCTTCAAGAGGTAGCAAAGTTCCTCCATGAAGGAGGAAGCTTAGTGATGATACCCCGACAACAAACTTGTCCGGTAGCATGCAATTGAAGTGCTCAAGTTCTCTAGCAAATGATCAGATCTCATGAGCCTGCTCAACCACGTAGCGCTCTTCGGTCATCCCTGTAATCATAGAATTGCTCCATGATGTACAACTCAGTGCCGCATCCGAGACCCCAAACATGGCCTCGAAAAGGTCCACATATCTTTTCCATTGTCAATTGACGCATAAGCATCAACTATGTTCTCACCAAGAACACTCAAAAGAGCAGCCTTAAACAAGGTATCCATTTTTACGAAAAGCTTGTGCCTGTTAGGCATCTTGCTCTCCTTCAGGTTTACCAAGAGTGGCGTCATAGCAACTCATGGTTTGAAACCATAAGACTGCTCTCACGCGCCACCTCTTATAGTGGATACCCTCAAACATAGGAGGTCTCATGGAAGCAGCAAAACCACTTGGGGTAAATTGCCTATAATAAGGTTTTTGGATTGTTGGAAATATGAGCAATTTACCGAGTGATTTTATTAACGGAAATACTAGATAAAGCATGACAAGTATAGCAGTGATAAAACAAGCCATGCGATTTCACAAAGAGAAGGTTATATGAACCGTAACTAAACATATCTTGACCAGACAGTATAGCAAGTTGCTTATATGAAATAGAGTATAACATATCTAGGGAAAATACTAGAACAAGGAACTGTAGCAGAACCTCTAATAGAAAGGGGACAAACACGTACGGGGCAGCAGCAGCAGAAGCGATGGACTTGGGGTCGGTGTCCTCGCCAGCCATGTCGTCGAGGAGGTCGTGGACGTCAAGGAAGAAGTCGTCGCCGGGGAAGTAGTCGTCGGAGTCCGGGGCGTCCGTGACGAAGTAGTCAGTAGTCGCGTGAAGCACTCCCCAAAATCCTTATCACCCTTCTCCCGTACAGGACTCAAAAAGTGCGGTTTCGGAGGCCTACTATCCCGACTCGCGGTGCACGCTGCAAGCCGGGATAAGGAAGACAGCAGCAGCGCAGAGATTGGAACCGGTGGCGAGAGGAAGCAGAAGTTCTGGTGCGTCTCGCTGAGAGGAGCGACCTCCCTTTTATAGGCGCAAGAGAAGGAGGCGAGAGGGCAGCGTCAGCAGCTGAAGGGAACGAAGGAGATGAAACGAATAGACAGCAGCCGAAGGGTGCAGCGTTCGTATTCAATGTCCACTACAACAAAAACTTTTCAGCTCCCGAGTGACCTTTCTTATACCCGTAGTGCTCATTGCCGCAACCCGCAACCCACGGTGCGGCGAGGCGGGCGGCGGAGGAGGAGCGTGCGTGGATGTCCCTCTTGTTCTCCTGCTCATACAAGTGGAGAAGGAGCCTCCCTTATGAAGAGGTCCAACCCCCTCTAAACTAGCAATGTTGGACTAAACTTTAGTTCCACCTCTTGCCTTGCACGAATGGGCTGCGTGGGCCTCTAGAATTTATTAGGAATTTCTGAAACTGCTATTGGGCTAGGCCCAAAATAAACAAAATTCCAGCATGAGGGCGGTTCAGGAAGCACTGGAGTTATCTTGCGCAATGACATCGCACATTCTTGGCTGCCTCATGCAGTGATATCCCTTTTTTGAGGACGCAGCGATGGCAGAAGCCTGAGTCCCGAGAGATGGTCTTCTTCTTGCTAACGAGATGGGCTGCAATAGAATTCATGTAGAGGCAGATTGCTTGGAGGTTATTGATGTGATGCAGAACAGTGGGAATTCACTGGGCCTTGTAGCAACCATCTATGAAAAGTGCTCCTTTTTACTCCCTCCGTTCCATAATGTAAGACGTTTTTTAACACTAGTATAGTATTAAAAAACGTCTTACATTATGGGACGGAGGGAGTAGCTCATTGTCCTAGGGAGGCCAATATGGTGGCAGATGTGTTGTCTAGGAACTCGGAGAACTCTTGAACTATTGTTTGGAAGTCGGAGCCTTGAGGGTTCCTAGTAGATGTACTCTCAAACGATGTATCCTTATTTACCCATGAAATATAAACCGCCATGATGTCATTCCCACAAAAAAAGAAGTTGATCCTCACTACTACCTATTTCTCACCATGCACACTGTCACATGAACAATCAACATGCAACCATCCACGGCTTTCCACCTCAGCAGTCTAGCCACATCATCGATTCCACCCCGTGATTTGGTTTTTCTTTCATACCCTTCCTCTTCCTTCTGTAATCGACGAAGCTAAGCCAAATTCCACTTGCGTAAATACTCTGTTCGCTTCCCCTTCCGCCTTCAGAAACCGATGAGTCACCCTAATCATAAAAATCCTCCACCAACCTGCATCCAATACACCGATCCTCCTCCATCGAGAGTGGCCCAACGAACGCAACAATGTTGCCATGCAAGACTGGTGAGCCACCCCCGGCGAGACACTGGCACCATCGACGATGCCCCGTGCCCCCATCCACTACGACCCGGGGGACGTCGCCCAGACCCCATCAGCGGTACCTTCTATCCACGTCGCCACCGCCACATGTGGCCCCAGCGAGCCACTCCCTGAGATGCGCCCTGGCGAACCGGCTACGATCTGCGCATCCGCTCTTTCACTGATCAGTGTAGTTGTTCAGGTGGACGCCTCTCCTGTGGGTACTCTGACCAGATCTGCTGACAACCGAATGCGTTGAGGAGTTTCTTCGAGGGCTTATTTCCAACACACGTGCATATGTGTTTTTCACTGAATCACATATTTCAGGATCATAGCAGTTATAACATAGAATATGAACTCTTAACTATAAACACGGAAATATAATAATACAATATTATTGCCCCTAGGGCGTATTATCAACACATAGTGGACACCACACCCGACAGGTGTTCGGTCAAATGCTATGGAGTTTTTTGTTCAGCCTTTTGTTGTTTCATAGAGTAATTCGATGGCGGGGTACTCAGTGATCCAAGGATGAGTTGTTGTGCAATTGTGGCTGTCGTAGCTGCGGACTTTGTAGGCATGAACTCAAGGGGCTCGAGCTTTTTGCGGTGTGCGAATACTTTGTTTCATGCATAAAAGCACTTCGCTCCCTACAACATTTCATGTTATCCATGAATGCAATGTGTAAATATCACATCGATGATATGTCATCTGCAACTCCATCATAAAGTTTTGCAGTGTGGTTCACCGATGGAGGCAATGTGGCAATTGGGCTCGTCAACCATCGAGATAGTAAGTTTTGCTTCATGTTCTACATGTTGGTTAATTCATTCATTCATTCAATGTTTCTCGACATGTTGTATAGCCTGCACGCGCTACCGTGATGTACTACAGGACAAGGGTAAGCCACTCAGGCATATACATTATTGGATGAAGCTCACTGGGCAGTATGTGTGGGGTGACATGTCCCGATTCTTGACTCAAGCATCATTGTATTTGGATCAATAAATTTGAAAAAAATGTTGAACATCCAGTTATCTCGAATGTAATATTTACAGTTGAATTATTGTTGTGCTAGGGGATACTTGCATGTTATTTATCAATGAATTGTACTATTTTCATAAATATTTTATGTGTTGTGGTTTATGAAAAACGGGGCCAGACATTTAGGGGAGAAGGTTAGATGGATAGTCGATTCCCGCATCAATGTCCGCAGACTAATCTGGACCAATCCGCCGGCATTGGAGATTCCCTAACACAACATTGTAGATGGACAGAAAAAGCTTTTTATTTGCGAAATAAAATCTAAAACCCTCTTTGAGGGTTTGTGCGTTCTCAACAAGATCAATTTAGATTTGCTAAATATAAACTAGATTTGTTTTGTTCATTAAAAGATCAATTTAGATTGTATTCAAATATCCTAGAAATTATGAATGTAAGTGGAATGGGTGTGGGCAGCCATTAGAGCATCTACAGCCGGGCTCCCCAAGTCCCCCTTATTATATGCTTGGGCAGACTGTCTGATCATTGACTGGTCACAGAATCAAGGCCACAAAATCCCAGCCTAGCCAGGCACCTTAAGTCGGCCCTATACATCCGAGCTGACTGGCACCCCTTGTATTCAACCAAAATCTGAGATGGATATGGGAAGACACCACTTGTATTCAACCAAAATCTGAGATGGATATGGGAAGGCTTATGCGGGATGCCCGCCTGCAATCCTCCTCGAAATTTCATAGAGCGTCTAGGATTATCCCAAGTCGAGGTCAACTATTTGAGATCAGCTTTTACAAGCAAATTCCTCACAATACATTCAGACTCATATTCCGTTCGAAAAGAGGTTAATGCACACGTATTTGAATATTGGAAGCAAATACAAGAGATTTCAATTTAAACCCCAAAGTTGTGTACAATGGAAGCATCCAGGGATATTTGGAACACGTCTATTGTTGGTGGTCCTTGTGTTGCAAAAGTAGGATAGCTAGAGGTCTTATGTGTAAAGTTGCAATTCTGTAAATATCCTATACAGGAGAGTGAATCTAGAGTGAGCTATTCCCGACCAAAACTTCCAGAGTACTCTTCCCTCTTCTCCCTCTTCTCCTCCAAACTCAAATCTCTAATCTTGGAGAGGATCCGGTGGGTGTGAATCAACATGGTATCGTAGCTTTGGCAAGATCCATCCGGTGGCCTTCAGCGTGGACATTCTTTGGGCGTTAGGAGGTGAAGGCAATGGATTGAGACCCGACGGCGGTGGGGAGTCGAATCGGGTTACTCAAGAAGGTTGCGGGGCTCCTGGATCGAGAAAAGAGGAGCATGAGGTAAGAGGTTGTTGTTGTTTCGATTTGGAGAAATAGGGGACTGCTGCTGCAGATTTGGGGAGGAAGAAGAGAGATTGAGGGCTGCTGCTGTGTGGTCTCTGAAAAGGGATAAAGGGATAGTAGAGAGCAGCAGAGAGCTTGTAAAGAAGAGAGATTGAGCATTGCTGTTGCTTCTGCTGCTGAGTGTGGAGGAATTGAAGATATGGCGTGCAATGGTAGTGCTCGAAGGCGATCCACAGGGGAGCTTGTCATTGTCTTGCAGGCCATGGATGAGAAATATCGATTGTTGTTTGATGCGATTAGCAAGCAAGCAGGGAACTCAAGATCGAAGTGGAGGCAAAGAGGAGATACATCCTTTGCAAATGCCCCATGTAAAATTAGAAGGACCAGAAAATTATGTGAGTCAAGGCGAGCATGCGGAGACCATCTTGGTTTCGAGGAAGCTTGAAGCTTACATTCTAGGCACAAGTGGAGAAGCCTATGGATGAGAGTTCCAAAGAAGGTCAGTGGAAGATGACAAATGCACTAGTGAGGGCGTGGTTATTGAGCTCTCTATCACCTCAGATTGCCAAACAAGTTGAAAGGATTAAAGAAGCTTCTGAAATTTGGAGGTTATTGAAAGGGACATTCTCAGGAGTAGGAAACGAAATGCTTGCTTGCAAGATTCAAAAGGAGTTACAAGATTTGTGCCAAAGGCGAGAAGACGGTGGTTGACTATGTTTGAACTAAAACGACTTTGGAGCGATTTGGATTATTATGATCCAATCGAGATGGAGTGTGGCAAATGTATTGAAAAATACAATAAATGGACAGAGAGAAGGCGTGTTAGGGATTTTTGAATGGACTTAATCCCAAATTTGAGAATAGGAGGGCAGCACTTTATGGCAAGGGCAAGTTACCTCCTTTGGAGCAAGCGATATCTGCGATCATTAGCAAGGAGACACGCCTGAAATTGGAGGTTGGAGGACTATCTATGCGTGGCATAGCATGTAGGCGTTCAGCCCTTCTTGTCACGTAAAATGCAAATAACCAGTGGTTTGGGTTGAACACATCCGAACGAAATTGCTTTGAGTGTGGCCAGCCAGCGCATATAAGATCATCTTGTCCTCAATTATTTGGGAGTGGACGTGGAAGAGGTCAAAACTGGCGCCGCAGAGGTCGTGGACGGGGGCTTGATGGGCGTGGTATTGGTCGTGGGCCGCAGCAGGTGGCAAATGCCTCGATTATGGTAGATGAACACTCTCAAAATGTGAACGTGGAAATGAGCGCGGTGGACTGGGAGAAGTGGCAGCAATTTAAAGGGTTAAGGTTAGGTGATAAGCAAACTCTTCAAGCGCCCACAACACCATCCTCTCGCCAAGATCTCGCAAATTTTAGTGGTAACATTCCTAATGCTCATACTTCTAATTTTCGGATGCGCCATGGTTAATAGATTCTGGTGCATCTAGACATATGGCTGGTTCACACAAGAAATTTACTAATTATGTCCGCGAATTGAGAGGGCAAAGTGTAAAGTTGGCTGATGGTTCCACACAAACTATTATGGGTTCAGTGGACACTCATGTGTAACTCTAATATGCCCTCTCATCATGCTACATGTTCCTTCGTTTCCAATTAACCTTCTGTCTATAAGCTGCATTACAAGTGAGCTGAATTGTGTTGTCATCTTTTTCCCATCATGGTGTTTAATTCAGAAACTTGGGACTGGAAGAAGACTTGGGACAGGGAGCATGCATGATGGATTGTAATATTTGGATGATAATACATCACCGGTATCATTGCTGCTCTATCCTCTTCACCACTTGAAGAATTTATGCTACAACACCGAAGACTTGGGCATATGTCTTTTGTTATTCTGGGTCAGCTTTACCCTAATCTCTTTAATAAAGTTAGAAAGGAGGACTTGGTATGTGATGCTTGCCTATATGGAAAGCAAATCCGCAGCACTTATATTCTATCTGATCATAGAAGTGATGTCCCACTTCAGACAATACACTCGATGTGTGGGGTCCTAGTGGAGTAGTGTCTATCAATGGATATCGTTATTTTGTTACCTTTATTGACTGTTGTACTAGGACCACTTGGGTGTATGTGTTGAGGAACAAAATGATGTATTTGAATGCTTTAGAGATTTTCATAATATGATTATGACTCGATTATGATGCACGTGTTAAGGTATTTAGGACTGATAATGGCACGTAGTATATAAATAGGGAGTTTGATGGTTATTTGTCGAGCTTTGGAATAATGCATCGACTACCGTCCGGGTACCTCTGAGCGTAATGGCTTAGCCGAGAGAAAGAATAGGCATTTGTTAGAGGTAACCCATTTGTATGATGATGGCTATGAATGTTCCTAAGTTCTTATGGAATGAGGCAAGAATGACAGCAGCATACCTAATTAATAGAATGCCATCTAGAGTCCTTGGGTACAAGACGCCAATAGAGTGTTTAACTGGCAAGACTTCTTATGTAGTTCCGCCAAAGGTGTTCGGGTGTATGTGTTTTGTGAAAGATTACATGCCATTTGTTGGAAAGTTAGATCCAAGGGCTTTGAAGTGTGTGTTTGTGGGGTATTCTGGGAAGCGTATAGGGCTATAAGTGTTGGTGCCCATCGTAAAAGCGAATGTTCGTGAGCATGGATGTAATCTTCAGGGAACACATACCATTTTATGGAGAACCTGTAGATTTAACTGATGTATTTCCTGATCTGTTTCCTAGTGATGTTTCAGACCCGGGCAACAAGGCAGGGGAGAAAAAGGAGAAGAGAGCAACTCTACACCATCAAAGCAAGTGGTGGTTGGAGCAATACCACTTGAGGACGGGAATGATGATAGAGATGTTGATCTTAGAGGAGGGCAAGAGCAGATGCAAGGGGAGCAACAAGATACATCAACTGAGGCTATACGGTGGTCAAGGCCGAATGAAGAACAAAATCTCTACGGTATATACACGAAGACGTAAACACGAGGGAAGAACAAGTGCAAGGGAGGAAATCAGTTTAAGGGAGGATGATTCGAAGCAAAAATTCAATCCGACATGCATGATTCAAGTTCACAACCATCAGCTTCACCTCATACTCCATTACCATTCTCCACATGCGATGGTACACCTCCTCTCACTTATGATGACTTAGATGTTCATATTGCTCATAGAAAGCAACCTCGCACTATTGCTGGAAAATTGCCCTCTAAATTTGCCCCATATGATATCTCCAATCATGTTTCATACTCTTCTGTCGGGCCCCTATATAAGTCATTTATAGCTTCCTTGCATTCCGCTATACCTATACCACGTGGATCAAGGTGAAGCGAAGCAATATCCGTAATGGAGGGCAGCAATGTTGGAGGAAATGGCGGCTCTTGATAAGAACCAAACATGGGTACTTACTTATCTACCTGGAGATAAGAAAGTTGTGGGTTGTAAATGGGTATTTACAATTAAGCAAGCTCCAAACGGTAAGGTGGAAAGATATAAGGCTAGGCTAGTAGCAAAAGGGTACAGTCAAACTTATGGTGTGGATTATGATGAAACGTTTGCTCCGGTAGCAAAATTGAGTCTTGTCGGGACTTTAATCTCGATAGCTGCAAATCATAAGTGGAAATTGTTCCAGATGGATGTTAAAAATGTTTTTCTTCACGAAGATCTACAAGAGGAGGTTTATATGGAAATTCCTCCTGGTTTTAGTAGCCAGGAAACAGAGGGTAAAGTGTGTCGGTTAAGAAAATCCCTCTACGGACTGAAACAGTCTCCTAGGGCATGGTTTGGAAGGTTAGGAAGGAAATGTGTTCCATGGGGTATCGACAAAGCAATGCAGATCATACCCTGTTCTTTAAATGTCATTGATCAGATCACGATTCTTCTTGTTTATGTAGATGACATGGTGATTACAGGGCAACAATGAGGTGGAGATATCTCACTTGAAGAAGATGCTAGCAAAGTCATTTGAAGTCAAGGACATGGGATATCTTCACTACTTCTTGGGCATTGAAGTTGCATATGGCCCAAAAGGTATTTATCTCTCACAAAGAAAATATGTGCTTGATTTAATTGAGGAGACGGGATGCTAGGATGTAAACCTGCAGTTACTCCAATAGAATGTAATCATCGAATCATGGCGGATGGTGGTGATCCCGTTGATAGGCACCAATACCGAGAGGCTAGTTGGGCGATTAATCTATCTATCACATACAAGACCTGATATTGCATTATGCTGTTAGTGTCGTAAAGCAGATATATGCATGACCCAAGGACTAGCCATTTAGATGCTGTGAATAGAATTCTAAGATACTTAAAGAGTTGTCCTGGGAAAGGAATATTGTTCTCTAATCATGGACATCTGAGGGTAGAGGGTTACACCGATGCGGACTGGGCCGGATGCTTAGATGATAGACGTTCAACTTCGGGCTACTGCATGTTTGTGGGAGGAAATCTGGTTAGTTGGAGAAGCAAGAAGCAGAGTGTCATGGCTCGCTCGACAATGAGAAGCGGAATTTAGGTCCATGGCCTCGGGTTTGTGTGAACTAATGTGGTTGAAAACCTTACTAACCGAAAGTTGCAGCTGTGGACTGATGCATCTATTCAGGTTTATTGTGATAATCAAGCCACAATTAACATAGTGAATAGCCCAGTTTATCATGATAGAACTAAACATATTGAGATAGATAGGCACTTCATCCGAGAGAAATTAGATGAAGGGTTATTCCAAATTAGTTATGTTAAGTCTATAGATCAGCTTGCAGATGTATTAACAAAAGGAATAGGTGTTGTATCATTTATGAGGATTTGTAACAAGATGGGGCTTATTGACATCTTTGCCCCATCTTGAGGGGGAGTGTTGGTGGTCCTTGTGTTGCAAAAGTAGGATAGCTAGAGGTCTTATGTGTAAAGTTGCAACTCTGTAAATATCCTATACAGGAGAGTGAATCTAGAGTGAGCTATTCCCGACCAAAACTTCCAGAGTACTCTTCCCCTCTTCTCCCCTCTTCTCCTCCAAACTCAAATCTCTAATCTTGGAGAGGATCCAGTGGGTGTGAATCAACATCTATACATGTAGCTGGCTGTAGGATTCACTTCCAAACATGAACTACACAAATTCTATTCCACTAACATTCAATCTCCTGCTGCAAGCTTTCGTGGCCATAAAGAGATGTTTTATCCAGTTTTGTGTTGCTTGGAGATAATGGCCAACTGTGGATAACTCACATTCCTAGCCTATTATGTATACATCCATCTAATTAGGTACCCAAACACAACCAACAGGATAGAACAGATGCAGGGAACTGAAACAACCGCCACATATCACTAGCTAGAACAGACTCACAGGTGTTGTGAAAGTTTACTAGTACATAGAACTGGATACAGAACGTTATTATATATTACATAAGTTGTAGTACTAAGCTTACTAGATAGAACTGGACGCAGAACATATTATATATTGCATAAGTTGTAGTACTACTAGAAGCATCTAGTTGAAACATAGGCTCTTAGCAAGGAGATCAGTTCAGGCCTGACAGCGAGTTTAGGAAACAGGCAAGAGTGCAGCAGGACAGCAATGGCGTTTAAGCCTTTCCAACTGAATCCAGGCGAGCCACATAACAATGACTCGGCAGTAGTTCTTGCTTCATGTGAATGGGACATGGGCAGGGCGGCGCACGACCTTGGATGACAAACCGCAGGGACCTTATGGTGAAAGATCCAGGGACACTGGAATCTGAACTGAGAAGCTATAGTACACGGTCGGAGCTCTGAACAACTACGTGGTGTTACAACTGAAGCCTGTGGAAACAACAGAGGACACAATGAGCACATCAAAGTCCAGGCTAATAGGAAATGGTATGATACGGCCAATTAGCGAGTGGGCACTCAAGTGCAGGAAAAACTGTATAAGAAATTAATTTGGATCATTGGAGCTACATACGACTTGATCTACTTATGATAATGCTGAAAGGATGTGTTATTAACATGAAACCAATCAGAAGTGGTTCTAACTTATCATTTGACAAAGTTCCAAACTCTCATTAGAGTGTTCATGCAATTAGTTAACCCGTTGGCTATCATTAATCAAGAATTATCCTCCTACTTAATAACATAGGCATGCAGTTACAGCCACCTAGCACATCTTGCAGCTGTAGACCTGTAGTTGCTGCCTCATCAGATGCAGTCACCATGCTTGCTGTTAGGTATTGATCATGAGCAGTCTAATGGTCAATCAAGATGCAGATGCAGGGTATCTTATGGTACATAGTGGCATTGACAACCCAAAGTATGTAAAAACAGTGCATGTAATTCTGCTTTGGCCTAAGTTTACATTTTCATTCAAATAAGTTTAGTGGATTTTTTTCATTTCCAAACACAACAAATGGCTGAATGTTTAGTTTACCAAATTTCAGTATTAGCTTGTGTTTTACTTTACCTGCAAAAACAAAAGTTTGCGGTTCACATGAATAGACTAATAATATACTCCCTCCGTTCCTAAATAATTGTCTTTCTAGAGATTTCAACAAATTACTACATACGGAGCAAAATGAGTGAACCTACACTCTAAAATATGTCTACATACATCCGTATATTGTAGTCCATTTAAGATGGCTAGAAAGACAATTACTTAGGAACGGAGTATATTGTAGTTCATGTCCGGGTATGATGCCGAACTCACCGTCGTTCAAGACCATGCACCGACCCCTCTTCTCTTGTGACCTAGCCGACGTTGAAGATCGCCACGTTGGATCACAATGGAGGCGTCGACCATTGCTTGCCGACAGTCGAAGTCCTCCAATGCATTACCGTTGTAGTCCCGCAACAGCCAACAAAATCCTCCATACCAGACTCCCGATGAGCAACAGCCTCCCCGCCGCGCGGGCTTTGCCCTGCGGCGCACTCCGGCAGCGGCGAGAAGGATTGGATATGGCGGCGACGACTAGGGCTTGTATGCCCTGTCGTTGGTTTCACGTAAATCCTTCTCCTATACAATGCTACAAATTCATGCAACAACGCGCGAGGTATCATCTAGTTTTTGGAAACAAAGGAAAACACGTATATCATGTGGATTCTCGAGTGTAAACTCTTTACGTTTGTGTAATCTCGAGTGTCAAATAAATACTTATTTATTACCCTCTCAAAATAAACAAATATTTATTACATTCATTCGCAAAGGAAAGAAAAATCTCTATTAGGAGTACATTCATTCTCAAAGGGAAAAACTAGAGGGGAACTTCACTGTAGATAAATCTATAGCGGTCACTTCCAACCAGTGCAAAATTAAATGGCGAACAAAACAGAATGCGCAGAGACCCACACGGGGCCGGAGGCGGACCCGGCCAGTCACCGACGGGCGGACCCCGCCACCGGCATGACGTTGCAGCTGCAGCGATCCGCGGTCGTCTCCGGCAAGGAGCCGGAGCCGGAGCCGGAGATGGGGCAGGGGCAGGGGCAGGACGTGGTGGCGCACGTCTACGACGTCGCCTGCAGCGGCCCCGACGGCGCCGGGGGCGGCGGCGCCACCGTCCTCCAGATCAACCGCATCTTCAAGGACGGCATCGGCCTCGGCGGCATCTTCCACACCGCCATCCAGGTCTCCCGTCCCCATTCCGTTCCCCGCCGCCGCCGCATCTCCCCTCTTCGTTTCTTTCTCCGCGCTGCCTCCGGTCCGGTGCCAAGGAGATTGGATCTCAGGCGAATCCATTCGCCGCCTAAACTGTAGTTTCTTGGCACAGTCTGTCAGAAAAAAAAACTGTACATGTTTTGCACAACCTGGGAGATTTCTTGGCATGGATTTGGGAATGTGTAGGAAGCCTGATTCCTTCTCGTTGATATCTGTGGCCGTGACAGGTTTACTTGACGCGGGTTTTCATAATTGGATTGCTCAATGGGAACTTTGAGGTCTTATGTTCAGTCAGTCAGAAATGCAGAGAACATTTTCAGTCAGAAATGCAGAAAACATTGAGTTTATTGGTGGAACAAGTGTCAGTCTGATAGGGATCACGCGGAAAACATTTTACCTGTCATCTTTGGACAGAAATATACATTGATCTACTTGCTGCTACTTTTATGAAATGTTCTGATTCACAGCAGCTATAATGTGCAACCAAGTCTTGGTTAATACTGTAGTACCTTACTGCATGTTCGTTCTCGGTCACCTGAGGCTCATAGATAAGTCGTGCGCCTAGGCCTAGTTATTGATCGATTTGCTGCGTGTCGCTAACAGGTCTATGGAAACGAGGAATGGTCATTCGGCTACTGCGAGAACGGCAGCGGGGTTTTCAGCTGCCCCCCGGCCAAGAACCCCATGTACACATTCCGCGAGTCCTTTGTGCTGGGGAAGACGAGCTGCTCACCACGCACGGTAAATCAGATAGCGCGGGAGCTCAGCCGGGAATGGCCTGGAGCCTCATACGAGCTCCTCTCGAGGAACTGCAACCACTTCTGCAACGAGTTTTGCGACAAGCTCGGCGTGCCAAAACTTCCAGGTTCTTTTGTATTGTTCAGTGAGTTATTTATTCTCAGATACAATGCACACTTGTTCCTGTTTGATGATGGTTGCCGAAAGCTAAATCTCCTTTTAGAAAAACTCTGTAGCCAAAGACAACCTGTTGAAGCTGGAATTCTAATGTTGTGTTGTCTTCAGCTTAAGTATTAATCCAAGTGATTATCTTACTGTACCCATGTTTATGATCAAGAATGATTTAAAAAAAATCTAGTCAATTAGTTCAGATTTTGGAACAAAATTCTAACTATTTACATGTTCAGGTTGGGTCAATCGCTTTGCTAATGCTGGAGATGCAGCTCTGGAGGCTGCTGAAATTACAGCCGAAAAAGTATGCGTACCTTCTGAGATTTTCTGCTAGCTTTAACTCTCTAGAATTTTCTGGCTACTTGCACTATCACTAGAATTTGTCATGTTTGCCCTCGTAAGTCTCCCTAGTCCCATATATTACTAGAATTTTTCAGAACCTCGTAGCTGGGCAACTTGACAGCAAGAATCGTATGACCCTGTTAATCAACATTCAAAATAAATCACTGAATATGGCCATTTTAAATCAGAAACACTGTGGAACACTGAACAAAGAATAAATATTCATGCTATGTGCCGGAAAGAAGAATTTCTTTTTGAAATTGTTGTTCTCCGTCACTCTGGTTCAGAAAGGTACTTATGAAGAAAGCTTCAGACCTAGGAACAATAGCAATAGCCTTATCTGCTGTGCCGGCTTGGATACAATCTGAGTGTTGTCACTTTATGTATTGAGACGCATACATTGATTAGATGCTGACCTTTTGATCTTTCAAACAGCTCAAACAGGCGAAAAAGGAGATTTTTACTGCATGCAAAGCTGCATCCACATATTTGACTGGTTCGCCTTCGAGTACACCATCAGATGCGGATGATACAGCTGGCTCAACAAGCAATACTCTTTTCGAGGGGACATGGATCAGAAGCATTATTGGCATCAGTATGAAGCCATCGAAGAGCCTTATGAACGATGCATCGTCAAGTTCAGATGATGAAACATCTGATGATGCAAGCAAATCAGATCGTAAACAGCCTGGTAGTGATCAAAACAAGGACGAAAAGGATGCAAGACAAGAAGATCAAAGCACGAAAAGCGAGAATGAACCACCCAATCATCATTCATGAAGCCCACACCATGATGTGCAGAAAGAGAAGCAACTTTCTCGAACCTATAAAAATGGTTACAAAGGGGAGCGGTTTAGACAAATCCTAACATGTACAGAGTCAGTCACATTCACTTGTGGTCAAGAACTGGAAGCTGCGACGTAGTAGTCCTGAGGAGGAGCGCCGAAGTGACGGAGTGCATCATGATGTGTGCGATCCTCAGCTTTATCTGCCCACGACGTGGCAGCGGCCGAACCCCGCTCCGCCTTTCACCCTTGTAGACTCTGATGAGATCGCCGGCACAAACTTTCTCGCCCATGGTGGTGAAGGAGATGTCTTTCTGTGAGCTTCCTTGGTTGCTTGCTTGCACTTATGCTTGGTGTCTGCTCCCTGCTTGGTGGTCTATTTATAAAGTTTCAGGGAGTTCTATCCAGATCCAAGACATGACAGCTAGATTGTTGCTCCTTTGCCATTGACTGTATTTGGATGATGTTCATTTTTTAAATGCAACTCTGTATGTAGACTCTAGTGTCTGTCAGTTGGTATGAGAAGCTTCTGTTGATGTGTTTTGTTCCATTCATGATTTGAGGCTGTTTGTCCCTCTGTTATCTGCAATTCTTTGACTCTTGTATGCACCTGTCAGGCCAAATGATTTGCCAATTTTGGACACCTATGGTGTCTAGTACATGTATCATGTATATGTGCAGAGCAGAGAATGGTTGCCAACCTGTGATGTCCCCAGATCCAGAGTATTAGTAATCTGTCTATGAAGAAGCATATGTGATTATGGTTGTTGATTGTGTGATTATGCTTGTTAATTGGGGCCTGTCAGAAGGTTCCTGTCTCATGCTTGCTGCTAATCATTTGCAATTTCCTGTCTGATGAAGTGGGTGCTGCAGTCTGGTGGTTGGCTCAGCACCTGTGCTGTACTACTGTAGCCATGGAAGGCAATTTTTTTGGTCAACCTTTTGTTGAAAAAAGTAAGGCACGGCTGTCTCCTGTGATTGGTCATAAGACCTCTGCATTTTTTTGAGCTGTCAGTGCGCCCTGGTTGGGGGGATTGGCGTGGATGCTTTCGTCGTGATGACGCACCTACCGTTGAGTGTTGTGCGGCCGCTCCGCGCGGGGATGAGCTGGGGGGCTGGAAGCTCGTCTCGAAGGTGCGTCGTTCGGCACCTCCTCCGGCTTTTCATCGCCCTAACTTCAATGCACGGCTGCCTCCTCCGACATGGCTGAGAGATAGATGTTTCCGGTGTTTGTGTCGGGGTCATCGAGCACATTCTTGCAGGGATCCAATCCGTTGCAGGAATTGCCTCCGTTTCGGCCACATTGCTCGCTTTTGTCGTGCGAAGCAACCCGTCGACGAGGCTATGCCGCAACCATGTGTTGCTCCACCGCCTGCATCCGTCGTCCAAGCTGATGTGCCATTACAACCCGTCCTTGAGCAGCAGGCTGAGCTACTTTGCGTTGAGCTTCGCGGATGTCTTGTGCGTGTTGAGAGTGTCTTGGCAAGGGCGGAGGTTGCTCTTGGTAAACTTCAGGTTGTGCCGATTGGGTCTCTACTTCCCGAGCTTCAGGTTGGTTCTGCAGATGGAGAGGAAGTCGACCTCTATGGAGGGTTCTCTCCTCGTGCTAGGCCCTGCTCTATGGTGTCGACTCACGTTGGGGGTGAAGTGATTGTTGAGGTTGTGGCTCCAGTTCTACAGATTATGCCTGAGTTGACAGTGCTATGTGAGGAGTCCACTCCACCTCTTTCGGTGGCGATTCCGAAGGGGATGGGCTTGCTAGGGGCTTTGGCGGTGCCCACGACACCCTCACCACCGCCCTTGGAGTCTTGCCAGACTGACTTTGTGGTGTGTGCAGGTTTGGATGCCTCGGTCACTCGCTCGCCTGTGACCGTTGGGCACGTGGTGCCCCCAGGTGGAGATGTTGTTGGGACAAATACGTTGGCACCTTGTTCCGATGCTCTCTTTGCAAAAGAGCTTTGCAGCTTGCTCTCTAGCTTGGAGGCGTCTGGTAAAGCGGTTACATGCATCCTGACCGAAGAGTTTAACAAAGACAAGATCAAAAAGGTGGAGAGGTCTCTCAAAAGCAAAAACAAGAAGAGTGATTCCTTAGGGAAGGCGTCTGCGGCTGCTTAATGGTTGCTCCTTGGTCTTATGGGCCGTCCTCATGGTTTAGCTTATCATCGTGATTTTTGGGGGGTCATTTGTCTACATCCGAGGTGTTCTTTTTGGGGATTCCTTTGCGATGTAGATGCGTGTGGGCTTGGGTCTGTTGCTTGTTGGAAATGTCTGTAGGGTCGACAGTGCGATCTTGGGGTTTTAGACTTTGGGAGTAGTCCGCACACTAGTGCAGAACCGGCCTTTAGTGCCGGTTCGTGACGGACTTTAGCGCCGGTTCACCAACCGGCACTAAAGAGTGGGGACTAAAGGTCCCCCCCCTTTAGTACCGGTTCGTCACGAACCGTCACTAAAGTGCCACCATGTGGCACGAGCCAGGCCCAGGTGCGCGTAGGTCTTTAGTACCGGTTGGTGACACCAATCGGTACTAAATGTTTGGGTGTTTTTTTATTTTTCCTTTAATTTTGTGTTTTCAATTTAATTTAGTGATTGTTTTACATTATAATGAGTTGTTAAATCCATATCCATATTATACTTGATCACCTACCCTTTAAGGGGCCCAACCATATCAAGCCCCCAGACCGCGAAGGGCCAAGTAATGGGGATTGTTCTTAATGCGGTGGGAGGCATGTGACTTTGATTGGCGAAAAGCTGACAACCCACACAATGTTGGACAAGGGCTTGAGCGTCTGCACAAGCCGTGGGCCAGAAAAAACCTCTCTTGAATGCTTTGCTTACGAGGGCTCGAGCTGCGGCATGATGACCACCCAGGCCGGCATGTATTTCAGCCAAAAGTTGCCTTCCCTCCTCTTCGGAGATACACCTTTGGAGGACCCCGGTAGTGCTCTTTTTGTACAGTTCGCCCTCATGCACTTTGAAGGCTTTAGAGCACCGAACTATGCACTAGGCTTCATTTTGATCGTCAGGAAGCTCTTGCCTATTAAGGTAGGCCAGGAATGGTTCGGTCCAGGGAGCGATAACAGGCGTGATCTCGTGAGTAGAGGGTATTACCTTGATATCCGGACCCCCGACGGTGTCTGCATTGTGTTCGGCAGCTGACTAATCTGCGGTTTCTTTCATTAAATGATATAATAACTCATCATCATATCATCATATTAATATAAAAACTCTTGCATCATATCATCAACATGAGTATATATATACTCTAGCTAGCTAGCTAAAAATCATCGTAGTCATCATTATCACTAGTTAATCATCATAGTCATTACCGCTATCTAATCACCACCAACACTAGCTTAAAGAAGAAACATTCACTTGTACCAGAAGCAAAAATATCATCGAGTTTAACATGATTGTCATGATATTATAAGCGTTCATATATAACACCACAAAAGCAAATCACTTTTTGAGATTAAGTTCAGCACGAAGAACACGGACATGAAAGGACAAGTACTAAGAGCATGAACTAGCTAAATCACTCCTGCTGCTCTCTCTCAGGTAAAATAGCATAGAACATGTATAGCTCTCCTGATTCATCATACTGGAGCATGCAGATGAACCTGTCTCCTAATCATGGGCTGCGCTTCTCATTGCTGCCCCCTAGTACTTCTCTGCGATCGTTAACAATTTTCCTCCAATCTTTCACTATTAAGCATTCATCGCTTCTAGAAATCCTGAATGCACTCATGTGCAATGGAGGATATCTTGGCCGTAAGTTAACAATTGACATGCGACCTTTAGTCTCGATCCCCTGAGGCACAACTATCATCGGGGGCCCTGTTAAAGAACATCGTATAGTACTTAATTAATATACTTAGCAATGAAAGTTTAGCAAAAAAATTATGTATGCAAAAGATGCACTCAGGACAAATAGTAAGAATCTCACCATCATTCCTAAATAGATGTGACCGTAGTTCAATACGATCACTATTGGTCGCACGTTTTGAGTACTAACATTTCTAAGTCCAGGAAGAAAATTTGTCTTGACAGTATGAAGATCCTCTATCCATGAAACGTAATGACTTATCTCCTCACAGTTTAGTTCAGCTCCGGGACAGTAGTAGGTCCTGTCTACCAAGCGCCGAACATGTTTGCTTGAATGGAAATAAGCTGTCAATAGAAATTAGTTGTCAATTATTTTTGAATAAGCAATATCAAAGATAAAAATATAGTTGAGAAGAACTCACATAATGATAGAACTGGAGGCGTCTGCACATCGACCCATATGTCTCTATTACCTTCAATATCATCTTCCGGACGAATATCAAAGGTGATAACCATATCAGGCTCAAATGCATAAGCCTTGCATAGTGCTTGCCAAGTTTTGCATTCAAAATAGGTGTACGTCTTTGCATTGTATACTTTGACGTTGAAAGTATAACCATGCTCAGTTTTCAGGTAAACTCTCTTTACCTCCATAATTTCCATATCATTGAAACCTATCTTATCCAAGACAAAAATTCTTGCATGGCAGGGGATGCGCTAGTAGAATAGTTAAAATTAAAAATTATAAGTCAGGCAAATGAAGCATATATAAGTCATGCTTAATTACAAAAACAGACTTGTCGTTGTGACTTACTGTATCGAATTCGAAGGTCTCATCCAGCTTGATGCTGAATCGCCGATCATCAACAAGGAAATTTCTGTCGCACAGGCCGCGTTGGTCTTCATAGTATTCGCACATAATGAAAAAAAATTCGTCGTCAGACGACATTTCCTATATATGTTCATATAGGCGAAACATTAATAACTTATTAATTCAATTAATTCAACTAATTCAACTAAGCATTTACTAAAAATAAACTAGTTATATTAAGTCAACTAGTTCAAATAATCTCGTATACCTAAATTTTCTTGCGAAAAATAAACTAGTTATATTAATTCAACTAGTTCAAATAATCTCATATACCTAAATTTTCTTACTAAAAATAACCTAGTTCTATTAATTCAATTAGTTCAACTAAGCATTTACTAAAAATAAACTAGTTATATTAATTCAACTAGTTCAAATAATCTCATGTACCTAAATTTTCTTACTAAAAATAAACTAGTTCTATTAATTCAACTAGTTCAAATAATCTCATATACCTAAATTTTCTTACTAAAAATAAACTAGTTCTATTAATTCAACTAGTTCAAATAATCTCATATACCTAAATTTTCTTGCTAAAAATAAACTAGTTCTATTAATTCAACTAAGCATTTACTAAAAATAAACTAGTTATATTAATTCAACTAGTTCAAATAATCTCATATACCTAAATTTTCTTACTAAAAATAAACTAGTTATATTAATTCAACTAGTTCAAATAATCTCATATACCTAAATTTTCTTACTAAAAATAAACTAGTTCTATTAATTCAACTAATTCAACTAAGCATTTACTAAAAATAAACTAGTTATATTAATTCAACTAGTTCGAATAATCTCATATACCTAAATTTTCTTACTAAAAATAAACTAGTTCTATTAATTCAACTAGTTTGAGAAGTAACATATTTAAATTGTGCATCTGAACGCAGAACAAATACATTGATCAGTACCGTCTTTCAGCCAAAACGCGCTACTGCTACAGAGAAGTACATAAAAAATACATTGATCATCAATGATCTTTTTGTATAGAATCTAAATTGTCAATAGGAATCTACCATCGATTTAAGAACCGGCGAAGACTCCTATTGCAGCCACAGATCCTACACATAGAGTTCAATGAAGACCAAATGCTTGTGATAGTTTGAGAAGTAACATATTTAAGGTGCTCAAATTCTTGCTAGGGGAGCGAGGTGGGACTAAAAATAGCCCCTGCCACAACATCTTTAGTACCGCTTCGTGCCACGAACCGGTACTAAAGATGCTGGTGCCCGGCCAGCATCTTTAGTACCGGTTCGTGGCACGAACCGGTACTAAAGATTCACAATGAACCGGTATTAAAGGTCTCCTCCCACCTAGTCATTTGAACCGGCACTAATGGACGCATTAGTGCCGGCTCATATGCAAACCGGTATTAATGTTTCTCATATTTGACCCTTTTTCTACTAGTGGCATGTGATTTGTTTGTATTGGTTTTCGCCCGGTTTTCCATTAATTAACTGGACAACTCTCTTCTTCTTAATTAATCGATGAGGCAAATCTTTTGCCTCCGTTTTGAAAAAAAAACATTTATGCTAATCATTTGCATCCCATGAACCAGGAAAGGTAAGTGTGAGTGATGAAACAAGACATTATGATAAAGGCTGGGACAGAGTAGCTCAATTATATTGTATCCAGCTTCTTGCTGTACTAAGTGATGAGGCTATTGGATCTCTAAGTCAGAACTGTAGCAGTAAGAAACGTGTTGTCGACTGACTGCCTTGGTAACTTCAGAAGTCAAATGTACAAAGTGCAAATTCAAAATTGTCAAGGAGTGCAGCGGCCCGTTATCCTTCCACCGTTAGAAGCGGGCAATTGCCGCTGCTCTGTGAAGCCAGCCTCACGCTGTGCCTACCACATTATAGAACGTGAGGCCCAGCTTTCGCATAGGCCCCAGCCGGTCCACTATGCAACTTGAAACAGGCGGGCTAGCAGTAGCACTCCCAGACCAGGCCCGCAACGCTACAACGGCGTCAACATCACCTTAGTGCCTCCACTCGAGTTACAAGCTACTCGGCAAGTAAAGAGAGTGGAGACGGGTATTTAAGCTGGTCGAGTGCCTCCTCGGTTGGAGAGGTGGGACTAAAGAAGGATGAGTGATGTGCTTCCTGCTGCGTCTGGGAGATGTTTTTAGCGTGGGCTTTTGCAGCTTGGGCATTTGTCGTTTTGGGCTGATGAACGTGGCCATGTGGACAAGGTTTGGGCAGCCCATTCGTGGATTTCAGTGCTAATTAGCATAGGGAACTTGATTCCCAGAAATGGAAACAGTATAAAATGCAGCATGGTTAAAGCTGGGACTAAGAAATATTTTAATTGTATAAGAATCCCAAACGCCTATCCCAAATGCATATCAATTGGAAAAACAGTATACAATCTCTATGTCATGCATGCTTAAGTTATTAGATTATTAAAGGCATTCCCAATGCGACAACGTGTACAACAACTCCTAACATGTACAGAGTCACTGACATTCACTTGTGATCCAGAACAGGAAGCTGCGAGGTAGTCCTGAGGAGCGCTGAAGCGACGATGTGCGCTATCCTTAGCTTCATTTGCCCATGACGCGGTGCACTTTCGCGATTGTAGATTCCGACGAGGTCGCCGGCACAATCTTTCTCGCCCATTGGTGAAGGAGGTGACCGTGAGACCGTGACCGTGAGCTTCCTTGGTTGCTCAATTGCACTTATGCTGAAAGTCTGCTCCCGGTGTGGTCTAGTCTATTTATAAGGCTTCAGGGAGGTTTATCTGGATGCAGGACATGGCAGCTAAATTCTTGCTCCTTTGTCTTATCAATGAAGGGCGCCATTGATTGAATGTATTTCAGTGACGTTCCTCTGTTTGGTCTGTTTTGTCGCATGCATGGCTTGGGGCTGTTCGTCTGTCCCTATGTTATCTGAACAAATCTTTGACACTTAAACAGATACTTTGTGCACCTGTTAGGCCAAATGATTTGCCAATCTTAGGACAGCTGCGGTGTCAGGTGCTACATGTTTTTTTCCGATAAAGGATGCATTTTATTACTCAAAATGAAGTATCAAGATAATACAATCAGAATGAGGACACATCCGGCCTCTGCATAGCTAAGATGCACACAGCCAAGCACCAACACACACATAAAAATCGCTAGCAAATAACAAAGTCATATAAGACCAAAGCTATGCCTAAGCGAGGAAAAAAAATAAGCTTCGAAGCGATCAGATCCGCGACCGGCAAACTACAGTGATGACCATATCCGCACCAATCAACTCACACCACAAGGACCACGAGGTTCTTCAACAGCAACGCCTTCAAGAAGGGAACGGTGCTCGAGCGTCACCGTCACCGGATCCAACCACCAAAGGTTAGAGTCTAGGTTTTCATCCTGAAGAAACAATCTGAGCATATCCGAGCAATGCCTTCAACAAGGTAACGATGCAACAACATCATCATCGCCAAGTATAACCATCTCAGGTGAGACCTATATTTTCACCCCGGAGCTTGAGACTGGGTACTCAAGAAGCACCACCATCAGAGTCAATTATGTGTTGTTGCCACCACTTTTCCGCGATTCTAGCAGCTTCATGCGCTGGGCTGGATAACTAACCACGCTGCTGCACAACCATACCCTTTGCATCAGGCCATCGTCCATAGATTATATCTCACCGTGAAAGGCAACCATCGGATTTGGAGAGAGTAACCCTCGCAAAGACTTTTCGGTGTTCAGCGCAATCCACGACGAGCCTGCCATAGCCGGAGTATCAGTAATCCGAATATGAAGAAGCATCTTTGATTATGCTTGTTAATTGGGGGGGAGGAATCATAAGGTTCCTTCAAGCACTTACTTGCTAATGATCTGCACTAATTGTCGTGTGATGATGCAGCTGCTGCGGTCTAGTGGTCGCCCTGGACGCCGGCACATGCCGCCGGCTTCCCCTGCGTTCCTGTGCTATTATGTTGGCATATGTAACATTATGTGTCTATCCTTGCTATATAAGAGAGGTCTAGGATAAAAGTGTCCTACTAGGACACAACTCCATAGAGTCCAACTGTAATCTATCTTATACATAATATTCGACACAACTCTAACAAATGACAGAGTATACAACTATACAAGGATGTGCGCGCCGAGAACAAGACAACGGTGGGAACCAAGTGGGGGGTGCGGATCAAGATAGCGGTGCCATGCAGTGTGTACATGCAAGACGTGTATGCGCGCCATATGAGGCTCGACGGCATGAAGCGCGTCTTCTGGATGACCGGCGACTACAAGTCCCACCCCGACGACGGCTACGACAAGACCGCCGTGCCCGTCGTCGAGAACATCAGCTACCAGGACGTGGTGGCCACCAGCGTGTGGAAGGAGGCGCGAGGATGCAGCCATGCAGGGCATCTAGGGCACGCCCTTTAAGGGCATATGCATGGCCAACGTCACCGCCAAGATGACCAAGAAGAGGAAAGAGTCGTGGAATTGCGCCGACGTGAAGGGCGTCTCTGCCGGCGTCACCCTGGCGCCATGCGCGCCGCTGCAGGGCACCCACGCCGGCTCCTGCCCGTTGCCTACCGACACGCTCGCCGTCGACCAGATCACCGTGCAGCAGTGCTGATACTCCATTGCACCTGCTACTACTTGAGTGGTTGGGACAAAGTAGCTCAACCATATAGTAATATCCAGCTTCTTGCTGTATCAAGTGATGAGGCTATTGGATCTCTAAGTGAGAGCTGTAGCGTGTTGTCGAGTGGCTGCCTTGGTAACTTTAGAAGTAAAAGAGTTGTTGTGAGTAACTTACTGTTTCTTGTTGTTTTTGAGATAGCTCACCACTTATGTCAAGTGGTAGAGTAACTTACTGTTTCAATGCATACAGAGTTGTAAATTCAAAATTGTCACTTTGTTGCAGTCATCAGTGTTTATCCTAGGCATTGCAAGCAGGCCGTCAAACCGCTGCTTTGCCGTATTATCTGGTAAAAAGATCGGAAGCATGAAAGGTAAGTAAATAAACCTCTTATGTGCAGGAAGAGAATATCATAATTTATATTCAAGAGTCACAATTTATACTCAAGAGTCAAAAGTGTAAACAAATAAAACTCCTATGTTTAGCACAAAAAAAGGAATACTCACAATTTGTACTCAAGAGTAAAAAATGTAAACAAATAAAACTCCTATGTTCAGCGCACAGAAAAAGGAATACTGACAATTTATATTCTAGCGTCACAATTTATAGTGAAGAGTCAATATTGTAAGAAGCAAAAAAAAGTGCAACACAAAAAAAGCACAGTTTATACTCAAGTCAAAAGAGTAAGCAAATAAACCTGTTACGTGCAACACAAAAAAATAAAAATACTTTTCTACGCAAAACAAAGGAAAAAGCCGTGAGGCCCAGGCGGTCCACTACGCAACTTGGAACGGGCAGGCCAGCAGTAGCACACCCAAACCAGGCCCGCAGCACTACAACATCGTCCACATCACCTTAATGCCCCCACTCGGGTTACAAGCTCACGCAACTTAGCTCAGCGAGTGAAGAGAGTGGAGCCGGCTATTTAAGTTGGTCGAATGCCTCCTTAGTTGGCGAGGTGGGACTAAACTAAGTGGAGTGCTGTGATTCTGCTGTGGAAGTTTTTAGCGTGGGCTTTTGCGCCTTCGGCCTATTTGGGCTCATGGACGTGGCCATGTGGACATGGTTTGTGCATCCATTCGGTGCCTCTTGAAGAACGTGAATCAGTCATCTCAGATAGGTGGGATACAGGTGGCCCCTTCGGCACCGCCAGTTAATCACCTTTTGTTTGCCGATGATAGCCTACTGTTTTTCAAAGCTAATGGTGGCAGGGCGACGGAGGTGTCAAACCTGTTGGAAACTTACTGTCAAGCATCGGGTCAGAGAATTAACCCAATGAAATCTACTATATTTTTTAGCAAAGGTTGTCCAGCTAGTGTGAAAGAGGAGGCTAAAACAATTTTGAATGTCCCAAATGAAACTCTTAATGACAAGTATCTAGGGATGCCTACTAACGTAGGTGCTTCTAAGAATGGGGCTTTCAAATATCTAAAGGACAGATTGTGGAGTAAAGTGAAAGGGTGGATAGAGAGAACTATTTCTTCTGTAGGGAAGGAGGTCTTGGTGAAGTCAGTTGCGCAGGCAGTGCCGGTATACTCAATGTCATGTTTTAAACTCCCTAGAGGCTTGTGTGAGCACCTGAACAAACTCATACGCCAATTTTGGTGGGGAAGCAAGGAGGGGAAGAGAAAACCCAACTGGGTATCTTGGCACACAATGACACAACCAAAGTTTATAGGAGGACTGGGATTCCAGGATTTTGAGTTATTTAACCTAGCTCTCTTGGCACGTCAAGCATGGCATCTGTTGCAGCAGTCGGACTCGCTTTGTGCCCGTATTCTTAAAGCTATATATTTTCCAGACTCCAACATACTTTCAGCTGAACTTGGGGGACGCCCCTCCCAGGTATGGAGGGCAATCTTGGAAGGCCGTAATGTCTTGCTCCAGGGTCTGATAAGGAGAGTAGGTGATGGTGAAACTACTCGGATATGGTAAGATAATTGGATCCCTATGAACGGGACAATGAGGCTGATAGCTTCTCTTTCGGCCAACCCACCGCAGCTAGTGAGGGACTTGATCGATAGTACGAAGGCTTCATGGAGGAAGGACATGGTGGAACATATTTTTATTACTGCTGATTCAAACATAATTCTAGGGATCCCTTTGAGCACAAGAAGAATGACCGATTTCTGGGCCTGGAGTTATGAGAATAATGGTGCTTTTTCTGTATGTTCTGCATATCGGATGCTAGTTGATACAAAGAGGGGAAGAGAAGACTGGCTTGAAGGAATGGCAGGAAGCTCAAACTATGAGGCAGAAGCGAAATCATGGAAATCGTTGTGGTCAGTGAAGGTACCAGGAAATATTAGAAATTTCCTCTGGAGACTTGCAAAACACTCAATCCCAACAGAAGATGTGAGACTTCACAGAAAGATGGCGACCACAGATCACTGCCAGATATGCGGGGCGCGGGACTCATGGCGCCATTCCCTACTGGAATGCACTATGGCTCGCTGCATGTGGGCTCTTACAGATGATGACATATCGGCCCATTTACAAGCTACAACAGAAAGGAATGCCAAGAGACGGATTTTTTCATTGATAGAAGTTATGCCGCATGCACACTTAATCAAAACTGTTGTGACGTTATATTAAATTCATGCTCCAGCCAACCCATCCAAAAGTCTGAACTGATGGAGGGAGGTGGGCAATATATTTTAACACTCCCCCTCACGTCTAGGCTATTTTAGTCCTTAGGCATGGGATCGATGTAGGCCGCAGAATCGTTTTATTTAATACTGCGTTGGCAGGGTCTTGAACTCAAGACCTCTTGGCTCGGATACCATATTGAATTCATGCTCCAGCCAACCCATCCAAAAGTCCGAACTGATGGAGGGACGTGGGCATTATATTTCAACAGTGCGCCATCTGGTCGGCGCGCCGCAAAGCAATACATGAAGGAATTCTTCAAAGTCCTCACGCCACCAACTCCTTCGTTATCAGTTTTATTGCGGAGCTTGAAGCCATTAACGAAAAAAATCAGCAACAGCCTCGCCAAGGGATTGTGTCATCAAGAAGCATATGTGAGGTATGAATGGAGGGCACCAGCGCGTGGCATGGCAAAAATTCACGTTGATGGGGGTCTGGCGAGAGTTGGGAATGGAGGATCATCAACAACAGTGTGTCGGGACCAGGATGGCACCTACCTGGGCTCTTCGGCATTGGTTTTTAGCGATATTCATGACCCGGCGACACTAGAGGTTCTTGCATGCAGAGAAGCTATGGCACTTGCGCAAGACCTCTCGTTAAGGAGAATCGTTATTGCTTGTGACTGCAAAATAGTGGTGGAAGAGATACATAAGGGATCGGCTGGCTCTTACAGTGTGATCATTAAGGAGATTGAAGCTTCAGCAAGGGATTTTGATAGTTGTGTTTTTATTTTTGAAAGTCATGTTTTGAATTTTGAGGCTCATTGTTTGGCCAAGTTTTCTTCGCCTTTAGCAGTGGGTCGGCATGTGTGGCTGGGCTTACCCCATGACCCGTTTGTGATTCCAGTAAACCAAACCCCGTCTTAATAAAGTGTTGGTTTACCGCTCAAAAAAAATAGTATAATGGACTTGCTGGTTTTGGAACAAGTGCTAATTAGTAATACAGTGGACTTGCTTAGCAGAAATGGAAACGACCAAAATTGCTGCGTTTTAAAACTCATATCATCAATGGAATAAACTCACATCAATGGAAGAAAATCATATTCAAACGCATATCATCAATGGAAGAAAATCATATTCAAACGCATATCATCAATGGAATAAACTCATATCATCAATGTGCTACAATCTCTCTATATCCAAAAGTCATAAATTCGATGTGGAAGGTTAACTAGTCAAGAGAGAGATTAATTGCCCGCTCGATCCTGTGCGCAACAGCCGCTTACACATCCGTTACATCCAACCTTCTCCAAACAGCACAAACCAGCAAAAAAAGAAGAAGAGGAAATTCTTACTGCATGTAAAGATGCCTCCACAAAAAAAATTTGCAAGAAAACTTTCGATCTATTCATCAACTCTAGTAGTACAAAGAACACTAGAAGTAAAATTTATGTACAGGTCTGTAAACCACCTAGCGACGACTACAAGCACTGGTGTGAGCCGAAGGCGTGCCTCCCTCATCGCCCCTCCTTCATCGGAACCGGACAAAGATTATTGTAGTAGACAATCGGAAAGTCGTCATGCTAACGCCACATAGGACCAACACACCAGAACAACAACCGCCGCCACATAGGTGTGAGCCGAAGGCTTTCTTAATGGCAATACTTACCATCATTGTCTTTCTTCCTTTTAAAATCCATCTGTACCCAACAGCCTTACGACCATCAAGCAGTTCTTCCAAAGTCCACACTTTGTTCTCATACATGGGTCCTCTCTCGGATTTTATGGCTCGAGCCATTCATCGGAATCTGGGCCCATCATCGCTTCTTCATAGCTCATAGGTTCATTGTTGTCTAGCAACATGACCTCCAAGACAGGATTACGTACCACTCTGAAGCAGTACGCATCCTTGTCGACCTACGAGGTTTGGTAGTGACTTGATCCGAAGTTTCATGATCACTATCATAAGCTTCTACTTCAATTGGTGTAGGTGCCACAGGAACAACTTCCTGTGCCCTGCTACACACTAGTTGAAGTGATGGTTCAACAACCTCATCAAGTCTCCACCATCCTCCCACTCAATTCTTTCGAGAGAAACTTTTCCTCGAGAAAGGACCCGTTTCTAGAAACAATCCTTTTGCTTCCGGATCTGAATTAGGAGGTGTACCCAACTGTTTTGGGTGTCCTATGAAGATGCATTTTATCCGCTTTGGGTTCGAGCTTATCAACCTGAAACTTTTTCACATAAGCGTCGCAGCCCCAAACTTTTTACGAAACGACAACTTAGGTTTCTCTAAACCATAGTTCATACGGTGTCATTTCAACGGAATTATGTGGTGCCCTATTAGAGTGAGTGCGATTGTCTCTAATGCCTAACCCATGAACGATAGTGGTAATCCGATAAGAGACATCATGGTACGCACCATATCCAATAGGGTGCAACTATGATGTTCGGGCACACCATCACACTATGGTGTTCCAGGCGGTATTAATTGTGAAACAATTTCCACAATGTCTTAATTGTGTGCCAAAGCACGGAACTCAGATACTCATCTCTATGATCATATCATAGACATTTTATCCTCTTGTCACGATGATCTTCAACTTCACTCTGAAATTACTTGAACCATTCAATAATTCAGACTTTTGTTTCATCAAGTAAATATACAGTATCTACTCAAATCATCCGTGAAGTAAGAACATAACGATATCCACTGCGTGCCTCAGCACTCATTGGACTGCACACATCAAAATGTATTACTTCCAACAAGTTGCTTTCTTGTTCCATTTTACTGAAAACGAGGCTTTCAGTCATCTTGCCCATGTGGTATGATTTGCATGTCTGAAGTGATTCAAAATCAAGTGAGTCCAAACGATCCATCTGCATGGAGTTTCTTCATGCGTATACACCAATAGACATGGTTCGCATGTCTCAAACTTTTCAAAAGCGAGTGAGTCCAAAGATCCATCAACATGGAGCTTCTTCATGCGTTTATACCAATATGACTTACATGGCAGTGCCACAAGTAAGTGGTACTATCATTACTATCTTATATCTTTTGGCATGAAAATGTGTATCACTACGATCGAGATTCAATAAACCATTCTTTTAGGTGCAAGACCATTGAAGGTATTATTCAAATAAACAGAGTAACCATTATTCTCCTTAAATAAATAACTGTATTGCGATAGACATAATCCAATCATGTCTATGCTCAACGCATAAACACCAAATAACAATTATTTAGGTTTAACCCCAATCTCGATGGTAGAGGGAGCGTGCGATGCTTGATCACATCAACCTTGGAAACACTTCCAACACATATCGTCAGCTCACCTTTAGCTAGTCTCCGTTTATTCCGTAGCTTTTATTTTGAGTTACTAACACTTAGCAACTGAACCGGTATCTAATACCCTGGTGCTACTAGGAGTACTAGTAAAGTACACATTGACATAATGTATATCCAATATACTTCTATCGACCTTGCCAGCCTTCTCATCTACCAAGTATCTAGGGTAATTCTGCTCCAGTGGCTGTTCCCTTTATTACAGAAGCACCGAGTCTCGGGTTTGGGTTCAACCTTGGGTTTCTTCACTAGAGCAGCAGCTGATTTGCCGTTTCATGAAGTATCCCTTCTTGCCTTTGCCCTTCTTGAAACTAGCGGTTTCACTAACCATCAACAATTGATGCTCCTTCTTGATTTCTACTTTCGCGGTGTCAAACATCGCGAATATTTCAAGGATCATCATATCTATCCCTGATATGTTATAGTTCATCACGAAGCTCTAGTAGCTTGGTGGCAATGACTTTGGAGAAACATCACTATCTCATCTGGAAGATCAACTCCCACTCGATTCAAGTGATTGTTGTACTCAGACAATCTGAGCACAAGCTCAACGATTGAGCTTTTCTCCCTTAGTTTGCAGGCTAAGAAAATCGCCGGAGGTCTTATACCTCTTGACGTGGGCACGAGCCTCAAATCCCAATTTCAGCCCTCGAAACATCTCATATGTTCCGCGACGTTTCGAAATCGTCTTTGGTGCCTCAACTCTAAACCATTTAACTGAACTATCACGTAGTTATCAAAACGTGTATGTCAGATGTTCACAACATCCACAGACGACGTTCGGGGTTCAGCATACTGAGCGGTGCATTAATGACATAATCTTTCTACGCAGCAATGAGGACAATCCTCAGTTCACGGACCCAGTCCGCATAATTGCTACTATCAACTTTCAACTAAATTTTCTCTAGGAACATATCTAAAACAGTAGAACTAAAGCGCGAGCTACGACATAATTTGCAAGAATCTTTTGACTATGTTCAGGATAATTAAGTTCATCTAATGAACTCCCACTCAGATAGACATCCCTCTAGTCATCTAAGTGATTACATGATCCGAGTCAACTAGACCGTGTCCGATCATCACGTGAGACGGACTAGTCATCATCGGTGAACATCTTCATGTTGATCGTATCTACTATACGACTCATGCTCGACCTTTCAGTCTCTTGTGTTCCGAGGCCATGTCTGTACATGCTAGGCTCGTCAAGTCAACCTAAGTGTTTCGCGTGTGTAAATCTGGCTTACACCCGTTGCATGTGAACGTTAGAATCTATCACACCCGATCATCACGTGGTGCTTCGAAACAACGAACTTTCATAACGGTGCACAGTTAGGGGAACACTTTCTTGAAATTATTATGAGGGATCATCTTATTTACTACCGTCGTTCTAAGCAAATAAGATGCATAAACATGATAAACATCACATGCAATCAAAAAGTGACATGATATGGCCAATATCATTTTGCTCCTTTTGATCTCCATCTTCGGGGCTCCATGATTATCATCGTCACCGGCATGACACCATGATCTCCATCATCGTGTCTCCATGAAGTTGTCTCGCCAACTATTACTTCTACTACTATGGCTAACGGTTTAGCAATAAAGTAAAGTAATTACATGATGTTGTTCAATCACACGCAGGTCATACAATAAATTAAGACAACTCCTATGGCTCCTGCCGGTTGTCATACTCATCGACATGCAAGTCGTGATTCCTATTACAAGAACATGATCAATCTCATACATCACATATCATTCATCACATTCTTTTGGCCATATCACATCACCAAGCTTACCCTACAAAAACAAGTTAGACATCCTCTAATTGTTGTTTGCATGTTTTACATGGCTGCTATTGGTTTCTAGCAAGAACGTTTCTTACCTACGCAAAACCACAACGTGATATGCCAATTGCTATTTACCCTTCATAAGGACCCTTTTCATCGAATTCGTTCCGACTAAAGTGGGAGAGACTGGCACCCGCTAGCCACCTTATGCAACAAGTGCATGTCAGTCGGTGGAACCTGTCTCACGTAAGTGTACGTGTAAGGTCGGTCCGGGCCGCTTCATCCCACAATACCGTCGAAACAAGATTGGACTAGTAACGGTAAGCATATTGAACAAAATCAACGCCCACAACAACTTGTGTTCTACTCGTGCATAGAAACTACGCAATAGACCTAGCTCATGATGCCACTGTTGGGGAACGTAGCAGAAATTCAAAATTTTCTACGCATCACCAAGATCAATCTATGGAGTAATCTAGCAACGAGGGGAAGGAGAGTGCATCTACATACCCTTGTAGATCGCTAAGCGGAAGCGTTCAAGGGAACGGGGTTGAAGGAGTCGTGCCGTCGTGATCCAAATCACCGGAGATCCTAGTGCCGAACGGACGGCACCTCCGCGTTCAACACACGTGCAGCCCGGTGAAGTCTCCCATGCCTTGATCCAGCAAGGAGAGAGGGAGAGGTTGGGGAAGACTCCATCCAGCAGCAGCACAACGGCGTGGTGGTGGTGGAGGAGCGTGGCACTCGGCGAGGCTTCGCCAAGCACCACAAGAGACGAGGAGGGAGAGAGGTAGGGCTGCGCCAGGGAGAGGTCAAAACTCTTGTGTTTGCAGCCCCAAAGACCTCAACTATATATAGGGAAGAGGGAGGGGGGCTGCGCCCCCTCTAGGGTTCCCACACCAAGGGGTGCGGCAGCCCCAAAACCCATCTAGGGTGGCGGCCAAGGGGGGGAGAGGGGGAAACTTGCCCCCCAAGTAAGGTGGAGGCGCCCCCTCCCCAAACCCTAAGCGCCTTGGACCCTGGTGGGGGGGCGCACCAGCCCACCTGGGGCTGGTCCCCTCCCACACTTGGCCCATGCTGCCCTCTGGGGCCGGTGGCCCCACTTGGTGGACCCCCGGGACCCTCCCGGTGGTCCCGGTACGTTACCGATAGCACCCGAAACTTTTCCGATGACCAAAACATGACTTCCCATATATAAATCTTTACCTCCGGACCATTCCGGAACTCCTCGTGACGTCCGGGATCTCATCCGGGACTCCGAACAACATTTGGTAACCACGTATATCTATTCCCTATAACCCTAGCGTCATCGAACCTTAAGTGTGTAGACCCTACGGGTTCGGGAACCATGCAGACATGACCGAGATAACTCTCCGGCCAATAACCAACAGCGCGATCTGGCTACCCATGTTGGCTCCCACATGTTCCATGATGATCTCGTCGGATGAACCACGATGTCGAGGATTCAATCAATCCCGTATACAATTCCCTTTGTCTAGCGGTATAGTACTTGCCCGAGATTCGATCGTCGGTATCCCGATACCTTGTTCAATCTCGTTACCGGCAAGTCTCTTTACTCGTTCCGTAACACATCATCCCGTGATCAACCCCTTGGTCACATTGTGCACATTATGATGATGTCCTACCGAGTGGGCCCAGAGATACCTCTCCGTCACACGGAGTGACAAATCCCAGTCTCGATTCGTGCCAACCCAACAGACACTTTTGGAGATACCGTAGTGCACCTTTATAGCCACCCGATTCGTTGTGGCGTTTGGTACACCCAAAGCATTCCCACGGTATCCGGGAGTTGCACAATCTCATGGTCTAAGGAAATGATACTTGACATTAGAAAAGCTTTAGCATACGAACTACACGATCTTTGTGCTAGGCTTAGGATTGGGTCTTGTCCATCACATCATTCTCCTAATGATGTGATCCCGTTATCAATGACATCCAATGTTCATGGTCAGGAAACCGTAACCATCTATTGATCAACGAGCTAGTCAACTAGAGGCTTACTAGGGACATGGTGTTGTCTATGTACCCACACATGTATCTGAGTTTCCTATCAATACAATTATAGCATGGATAATAAACGATTATCATGAACAAGGAAATATAATAATAACAACTAATTTATTATTGCCTCTAGGGAATATTTCCAACACAAACTGCCACGGTCTTCCCAAAAGAAGATGACAAGCTCGCATTGGCACCACATCACATACCACTTTGTCCACATAACTTCCCACTAAAAATTGCACCCTCGCACGATGCGTAATCTTCAGCTTACCAACACCATTCAGCCACTTCACATAATATGGCTGGGGCTGCCTCCATGTTGACATCCCAAGAGCATGCACAAGATCACTACTAATGATGTTGTTGTAGCTGCCTCCATCGATGACCACCTTGCAGTTTTTGTCCTTGATCTTGCAAATGGATTGGAACACATTTTGTCGCTGGCCCTTCTCAATAATAGGAGCATCACCATGAGCCACTTTATAACCATGAGATTAACACCATCTCCTCCATCTGAACTCAGAGGTGCTCCGGTCTCAAAAGTACAATAATTTGCATCTTTCTTCTCAGATTCAGATTTGTCACTTGAGTCATCGGTGACATATCCATCATTTGTGAGTAAAACCTTCTTCAGATTAGGACAATCCTTCTTGAAGTGACCTCTACCCTTGCATGTATGGCACTGAATATTACTAATGCGAGTGGCAGGATTATTGGAAGATTCAACCTTTGATGCATTAGCTTCCTTTGTAGTCATCTTGTTGCGTGAGCGAAAATCTGCAGCGACACTTCCGTCTACTTCTCACTGAGCTGAACCTCTCCAAGTGCTTGATGTATAGGTTTGGCTGTGATTTTGGCGACGCTTCATCTGCTGCTCTACACGAATAGCTTGATGCACAAGTTCTTGCAAATCTTGATATGTAACCATCTCTATCCTTTCTTGCACATCTTCATTCAGTCCATGAAAGAATCTTGACATTGTGGCCTCCTCTGGCTCATTCACCGCTGTCCTAATCATCAAAATCTCCATCTCTTTATAGTACTCATCAACACTAGAATTACCTTGGCACAACCGTCGGAGTCGATTGTACAAGGTTCTTGTGAAATGTTCAGGAATAAACCGTCTCCGCAACAGATTTTTCATTTGCACCCATGTCTCCGGACGACCTCCAGCACGACACAATTGGTTCCACCAAATCAAAGCATATCCAGTAAACTCAATGGATGCATATCGTACCTTCTTCTCCTCCGTATAGCGGTGGCTGTCAAAAATCTGATCCACACGCATCTCCCACTCCAAATAATCATCGGGCTCGGTTTTCCCATTGAACGATGGTATGGTAAGTTTGATTTTACCAATCCCATCATCTTCATGGTCACGATGAGCACGCCCATGACCTCTTCCTCCCATGGCAAAGCCTTCTTGGCCTTTTCCGTGATGATCATGATGAACACGTCGTGGTCGAGGCTCGTAGTAGTTTCGAGCATCATCGGAGTGGTCGCTCCAATGCTCTCCATGGTGGTCCTGCTGTATGGGGAGTTGTCGATGTCGACCCCGTGCCGCAAGCCCATCTCGTGGTGGTGACGGTGGCGCCCAAGTAGCACCTCGTTGGTCGTAGCGAGCACGCCGAGGTGGTGCAGCATAGTAGCTATGAGCATCACCCGAGTAGACGTGGTTGTGCTCTCCATGCTCCTCCTCAAGGTGGCGTTGGCCCTGCTGTTCGGGTATTTGTCGATGTCGACCCGTGCAGCAAGCCTATCTCGACGGAGTTCCTCGGTGAGGGAGTCAATTCTCCGGCCAAGGTTGGTCTCCACGGCCGATATGCGCCTCTCCACCTTGTTCAACACATACTCTCGTGTATCCTCCAATGCCAACACATAGGCGGGCTGCAAGCTTGGATCATACACGGGAAGTGGCAGCTCCTCCTCCACGAGGTGCCTACCTCCATGCACACCATCAACACTGCTGGATCTCCTTGAACCCATGGAAGCTTCTCAAGAACAAAATCAGCAAGATAGAAAATAGCACCGTGAACAACCTAAAGCTCTGATGCCAAGATGATGCTGGACGCCTCAGAAACGATCTTTCACGGTGCCAAAGAACTCACAAGGAGCAGAAACAAACTCACTCGATACTTGTTTCAACAAACTTTGTTTCTCTCAAGTGGCAAGAACAAGAGGCAACACTCTCAGATAAATTGCAGCGGATAACTAGCTGGGTTTACAAGGATGCAACCCAAACCATGAAGCTTGTGAACCTATGAAGAATCACAAGAAGGAACCACAAGGATCCTATATGAATTGAGGACAAGCCCTCCAATCCACACACATGAGCTAACACTCAACGATACTAGTGCTCACAGCACAACACAACCTCACCGGCTGTCTACAAACATAAACTCAGAAATCTCATCCCCCCTCACATGGAACAGCTGGGGAGTATTTATACTAGAAGCACCCACTAGTTAGGTGTGAAAACAACTCAAAAAGAAGGGTAAATTCGTGAGTCCCAAGCTGTAGCAGGAGCAAACTTGTTGAGCCTCGCGCTGTAATAAATTCCTGGACATCTTGCATGAAAACTTGCATAACTTTTGACTCAAGACCTCAAATGATGCACAATTTTTTTGAAAGAAAGCTGACTTCTAAGACCATCTCTTCCAGCCTCTATAAAGTGCTAGAGACTTCCAGAATTAATTAGGTTTAGGTGGGAAGTTGCTGCTGGAAATCTGATGTGTCATTTCTCCCAAAATAGGCACTGGAAGCTTCCCAACAAAGATAATGGTTTTTCCCTTGTCTTCCTTTGGATGCTCTAATGGTTCAGCATTTGTGCTAGCATTAACCTCACTCTTGGATGCCTTGGTCATGATCTGGTCCACATCAGGTGTGCCTCGTCATAATAGTTATCAGTTACCATCAGATTAACAGCCACAATGTATCTTTTTGTATTGAAACAAGACCTTAACCTTTCTTTGGGCCCTTTAGTAATCCAGAAATCATAGACCTCCCATAATTCCCATGTCGACTGCATGTTCTCTTAACACGTTGGGTGGTAGGCCTTTGATAAGCGGATCTGTAAGCATATGTTTGGTACTTACGCCGTTAGTGCTATCATATGATTTTGGATTTTCTCCTTCGCAACATATAACTCATTGTCAATGTGTTTGGCAGTACACCTGACATGTTGACGTAGGAGATAAAATACTTGGATGATATATTGCTGATGCATATCATCATAAATTCCGGGTAAGGTTTTCTTTAACCATTTAGCCTGTCCTGTAGCCTCATCTCATGCTATACTTTGCGGTATACATAACTCATGACACCGCAACTATTTTGTTTTTTGGAGCTTTTCCACAATAAAACTCCAAAGGTACGAGTGTTTAGCTACTAGTGTGGGCTTCACTAAACATCCCGCCAAAACTTAGTTCTTTTACTCACAACCTTTTGAGAGTATGTGTCCCTTTCTTATTTTGCATGAGGCTTATAATACTTTGTAAGATTGCAAAACGTTCTTTAACTCCATTCCAGTGATCTATTGCTGAACTGGACTTCTGCCAAAAAGTTCCCGGATAATTGAGCTATGTTAGGGTAAATAGCACTGATTTTGCTTCCAACAGCTGAAGCACATGGAACCTCTTTCTTTTGATCGATCTCATATTGGTTCCTGGAATACTTAATATTCCCAAACTATTACCCTTGATTATAAGACAGACGTAAGCTTACTCGCATGCATACTATATCTCATTAGAATCCTTTTCTAAGTATGCTTTTTGCGATAATCCTAATACCCCTCTTCTTTTATCCCGGTGAATTTCCATTCTTTGAGCGAATAGACCTTCGCTGAGATTATTGTGATCATGACTTGATGTCACAAATAATCTTCTTTTTCTTCAAGAATAGATTGAACATCACTACTAGTAAGTAGTACATTATCTACACGTCGAAAGCGGGAAAAGTATTTCCCATCTTTGAACTTTGCAAATATTCAATTTGTCATCCTGACTTTCCTTAAAACCTAAAACTTCTCTTTGTCCTCTTTAATCTTTAGATGCCACTGTTCAGTGGCGTGCTTTGATCCACAAATGGATTTCTTCATGTGGCATCCCATATTTTTCTTTTCTTTTCACAACAAAACCCTTGGGTTGGTTGTGTAAGGGTTTTCTCATACAAATCTCTGTTTGGGAGATGTTGTTTCTACATCCAATTGATGCAATTCCAAAATATTAGTATGCCACTAATGCCATTGTGATTCTAAGATAATCCTTTTATGAGACTGCATATAATGTGTCACGCCCAAGATGCGACCCTATCCTAAAGGAACTCGAAGGTCCCACCAAGGATAGAAGCGCATCTTGAAGACGCTTTTACAAGGTGGATATCATTACATCAACATTACATAATAGTGGGGATACATCCAATACATACAATGTCACATGAATACATCAACACAATACATAAGAGCACCATCCGACTACGGATGAAACATAAACAGAAACTCAAACAATATCCACCCTGCTAGCCCAGGCTGCCGACCTGGAACCTATCCCCTGATCGAAGAAGCAGAAGAAGAACTCCAAAACAAGTAACATCGCTCTCACGTCATGAACATCGCATAACCTGTACCTGCAACTGGTGGTGTAGTAATCTGTGAGCCACGAGGACTCAGCAATCCCATTACCATGGGTATCAAGACTAACAAAGCTTAAAGGGAAAGGAAGGGGTAAAGTGGTGAGGTTGCAGCAGCGGCTAAGCATATATGGTGGCTAACATACGCAAATGAGAGCGAGAAGAGAAAACAAAGGAACGGTCGCCAACTAGTAATGATCAAGAAGTGATCCTGAACTCCTGCTTACGTCAGACATAACCCAGAAACCGTGTTCTCCTCTCGATCAACCCCGAAAAGAGACCATCACGGTTACGCACACGGTTGGTGTATTTTAGAAGAGTTTACTTCAAGTTTACTACAACCGGATATTAACAAATTCCCATCTGCCACATAACCGCGGGCACGGCTCTCGAAAGTTTATACCCTGCAGGGGTGTCCCAACTTAGCCCATGATAAGCTCTCGCGATCAACGAAGGATATTCCTTCTCCCCGGGAAGACCCGATCAGTCTCGGAAACCCGGCTACAAGACATTTCGACAGCAATAAAACAACCTGATAGTAGCCGCGCATATCTCGTCTCAGGCCACGACCGGATGAGCAGTACGTACTACTAGAACCAGCCCTCAAGTTTCCCCGAGGTGGCGCTGCAAGTGGCTCTAGTTTGGACCAACACTTAGACAAGCATTGGCCCGGGGGGGCTAAAATAAAGATGACCCTTGGGATGCGCGACTCCCAAGGGAAAAAGGTAATAGGTGAGGCAAATGGTAAAACCAATGTTGGGCCTTGCTGGAGGAGTCTTATTCAAAGCGAACTGTCAAGGGGGTCCCATAAATCACCCAACCGCGTTAGGGACGCAAAATCCGGGAACATAATACCGATATGACGGAAACTAGGACGGCAAGAGTGGAACAAAACACCAGGCATAAGGCCGAGCCTTCCACCCTTTACCAAGTATATAGATGCATTAAAAATATAAGAGATATTGTGATATCCCAACAATTAACATAATCCAACATGGAGCAATCTTCATCTTCACCTGCAACTAGCAACGCTATAAGAGGGGCTGAGCAAAGCGGTAACATAGCCAAACAACGGTTTGCTAGGAAGGGTAACAAAGGTTAGAGGCTGACATGGCAATTGGTGAGGCTTGAGCAACAAGAGATAGGTAGCGCGGCAAAGCGATAGAACGAAGCAACTAGCATAGCAATGATAGTAGTGAGATCCAAGGTGATGGTCATCTTGCCTGAAATCCCGCAAGGAAGAAGAACGAGTCCCTGAAGAAGATGAAGCCACGAAGACGAACCAAGCGTAGAAGAACGAATCCTCACGATCGCAACGAAACAGGAACTATCGAGAAGAAGCACACAACACGGTAAACACCCCACACATAAACAAGACATGATGCACAACACGCATGATGCATGACAAGGCTACATGAAGCTACTCATGGAAAGAGACGATGCATAACAAGAACAACACATCAAGGCAAGTTTAAATGAGGCCAGAAACAACATATAACAATTCCGGTAAGTCCTCATATGCAAATTTTGAAATTGGTCCAGATCTGAATAAACTTTATGTTCAAGTTGTTAAACAGCAAGTTAAATGCACCAAGACGATCTACACGAGATTCTAGTCAAGTTACATATAAAGTTCATTTAGTTCGGAGCTACGGCCTAGAAGATATGAGCAAAACAAGTTAAACATGGCATTGAAGCAAAATGCATACAAACATCAAGCAAACACCTCAAAACAACGATGCAACATGATAATATGAAACTATATGCAAAATAAAGCAAGTTTCATATAGAGCACACTCAAAACGGAGCAACGATTCAACATACACACACTATACAAGTTACAGCAACAATCTGTCCAAAACAGCAACTAGGCATATTGCAAGCCCCAAAACAATATGCTACAGCATCTCAACATAATAACAAAAGGCATGGGCATGATGTACAGGTAAAACGTAACAAAACATGAACACTGAGCTATCTCCAGAAATCACTAGAACATGCTCAAACACACATGGCAAGATGGCATATAATAACAGTTCAGACTTTGCAGAAAATAACATCAGGTTGCAATGTTCAGAGCTATCAAACAACATGTTACAGGAACTTATCATGGCAAACAAAGGCATGGAATGAATCTACTAATTGCATAGAACACAAGTCCCTTACTGACCATGAGCCAAAAAGTATCATAAGATATGATGGCACCCATGTAAACATGGCAAGTTATATGACAGATTCATACATGGCAGGAACAACAATAAGTAGGCATGTTGGTGAGCTTGAACCACTCACTACGGAGCAATACATGGCATGACAAGGCAACCAACATCAGGAAGACATGATTATGAAGCTAATCATGGAAAGATCAAGTTCATAGGGTGCATGGATCACTAGCAAAACACATGGCAAAATGAACTTAATGTTAACAGGCTGACAGCAACATTATTTCACAACTTTGGAGCAATATTACAAAAACCTACAGCAAGCCATAAATGCAACCAGGGGAATGGATGGATAGAGCATGACATGTAGAACAAAACATCCTTAGTTAACATCTCCAGATTATGCATATAATGACTTGTAGCAGCAGGTTTACATAGCATCACGAAATAACAGATTCAGCCTAGCAAAACAGCAACAGCAAGTACTCTACTTAACAAGCTCTATGCACTCACTACACAACTCACAAAAATACATGGATGGCACCCCTATAAAGATGGCATGATTTAGATCAAAACACATGTAGACATCAACCTCATAGAATGCACACATCAAACATGGCAAAAATGACAAATGAGCATGTTATAACAGTTTCAGTAGATTAACATCATATAGCACTCTTGCAACGATGATTCAGGCATCAATATGAACTCAAATGAACATGACGCAATGGAATCAAATGAAGAGCACAACCAGATGAACATTTCAGTATATCATATGCATGAATCGGAACACCGAGAACGGATATATGGCAGGTCAAAGTATGCACGAGAATGTAGAATTATCAAGACTTAGAGAAAAACGAGGGGGGAAAGTCAACCTATGGTTCCAGATCCAGATCCGGGCGGCACGGAACCCGAGGTTTGCCGGAGCTACGGTTCTCGCCGGAGCTTGGGGAGGAGATGGCCGGACTCGGGGAAGGCGCCGGAGGTGGGGCCGGAGAGCTAGGGCTCGGGCGCGGTCGGCGCTCGGGGTCAGTCCGGCGTGAGTGGCGGCTTCGGGCGGCGCGGAGGCGGGAGCAGGCCGGGCGGCGGGTGTGGCGGGTAGCGCGCCGAGGCGACGGCAGATGGCGCCAGCGGCGGCGAAGCGGGCGGAGGAGCGGGCGCGGTGCGGCGTCCCCGCGGCGAAGCGGCCGGACGGGATGGGCCCCGGGCCCGATCCGGGCCGCGTAGGCCGGGCGGCGCGCGCGGTGGCCGGGGCCACGTGGCGGCGGGGAGTGGGCGTGGGCGGCACGTTTTTCGTCCGGTCCGGAGACGGACATGTCCGGCCTTGAGGACGAAAGCTAGGGTTAGGGGTGGAATGATTCGAAAATTTCGGGGAAGGCACAAATTTATAGATAGGAGGAGCTAGAAAGCTCCAAATGGAATGCGGTTTTCGCCCACACGATCGTGATCGAACGATCGAGAGCATGGAGGGGGTTTGGATGAGTTTTGGGCCAATTTGAAGGGGTGTTGGGCTGCAAGAGAAAAGGGCTTTTACGGTTACCCGGTTAACCATTGGAGCATCAAACGGACTCCAAATGACACGAAACTTGACAGGCGGTTTACCGGTGGTATACCAAAGCCGCTTGACAAACCTCTGTCCATTCCGAGACCGTTTAACACCCGCACATGAAAAGAGGCAAAAGGGGGCACCGGGGAACATAGGAGTGCCGGATTGCAAAACGGACAGCGTGGAAAATGCTCAGATGCATGAGACGAACACGTATGCAAAATGAAATGCACATGATGACATGGAAAAATGCAACACGCAAGCAAATGACATGGCAAAGACGGCAAATAACTGGCGGACACCTGGCGCATCGAATCCGGGGCGTTACATAATGTCTTATTATCACTTATCTTTTCTTTGCATAAAGCCTTTTGCCACAAGTCGCGCTTAGTGGCTTTTCATATTCCCTCTGGAGTCACATTTTAATCTTGTAGACCCATTACAGCCTACTGTTTTGGCTCCGTTGGGAACTTATTCTTTGTTGCAAAATGAGTAGGAATTTCTAGGTCTCATGACGTCTTCCATGGTTGCCATTTCGATGAATGAGCGCCTCTCATGGCTCCACCAAAAGAGGTGGAATCACTTTATTTTCTATCTGGGGTTGTTTCTATTTTTCATTGCCAAGAGACGGTTGATACTACAGAGTCCTGAGTAACAAGAGTTCCCTTGACTTTATTTTCTTTTGAAGAGTTAATGACAGGTGTTGAACATCTGTTGTCATCTCAACTTCTGTCGTTCATACAACGCCAAGACAATTGTTGTGCTTGAATCATTCCAAGTGAACATATGGTCCCACTTCTCTTCAAACTTTAGTTCTCAACATACTTTACTCCCCAGATTATCCCATCTAATGTAAAGATGGTATATTTACTAGCTTCCATTTGGGTTTATTTGATTTGGTGTATCACTGATATGAGCGATGTACTCCCTTTTTGATCATATTCTTGTTTAATAGATCATTCTTACTTTAAACATACATTGTATGCATCATATTCAATTTTGAGGAGAATTTCTTATCTTCCTAATCTTTCTCCCCCTCAAAATATGGCACAAATTACTTTGCTGCCATAATTTCGAAACTATTTGTAACACTTGTGAACGAGGAGTCTTTTATTACTTGGTGTGGTCACATGATCAAGTCATGCAAGAACAATGGGAGTACTATTTCCTCATTCCCCTCAAGAACTCATCAGAGTTCTTTATTCTGTTCAAGAACTCATCAGAGTTCTTGATATTGGTACACTTTTGCAAGTTATGCTTGCAATCTTGACTTTTGTTCATATACAACTTTATTTTGTCCTTCGGCTCTTTCGAAGTCTCTGTCCAGCATGACACTATGGAAATGCATGTGAGCTGTTTGGATAGCTTTAAAAGCTCCCCCAGACTTCTTCACTTTTATGTGATACTGAAGTAGTACATGAGTCATCGCAAAAACTTTCTTTGCCATGCAAAGTTATGAATGACACAAGTGCCAAAACTTTTCCGACATGCGGTATTAAACTTTAAATGCATTGTTAACAATCAATGTGCACTGATAACGCACATATTTAATTCAATGTTGGTCAAATTGAACATGCGTGTTATTTATTTCAATCACTATTGAAGGACAATATGTTGATTACCTTTAGTCATAGTGACTTAAAAACATGCACTTATACTTTATTTTTCCGATTAAATTTTCTCGTTGGTTCCAATTTAATCAGAAAAAATAACAAACTGAAACATCATGAAAACTTTAGAGAGAGAGAAATGATAACTCATTTCCGGAACATATTCGTTCCCTTTTCTCTTTTATCGTACCGAGAAAAAAATCAGAACGACGCTCGATTTTTCTTTCTTAACATCAGCAGTGCAGCCGAGTAAATTCTAAAACTTAAACTGTAGCGTTGATGGAAATCAACTGTTGTTTGCAAAATTTCTCTCTTCCAGGAAAAACATTGTGTTTTAATTTAACATTTGTCAAAATTAAAATATATGATATTCTTGTACTTTGAATCCTAGATCACCGTTGGGCAGAAACAGGATTTGCGAATATCATATAATAATGTTGTCATCATCTGCTATGATAATTAAACGACAACATCATAATTAATTTTAAAATGCTCTTCTTTGAGAATTTCTCAACTTTATGGATTTAACTGTAAGAACAAACTAATGCTCAACTTTTCTTTCACTTAAAACAGCGGAAGTCTTTATGAACTTTAAGCTTAAAAGTTGTTTCCCCACACAGAGAAAAACTCATCTGTACTCATCATAATTAAATCATCTTTAGATCATGAAAAAAAAACATACTATTCAGAAGCATTTATGTTACTTTTGTAATCTCTAAACAAATATCTCGTTGGTTCAATTTGAGTAGAGATCAATAATTCATCAAAAATATGCTTCTGAAAGAATAGACTTTGACTGACAAGGTGTACTTTGTGCATGCGGCCCGGCCGCAAAACTGACCCATGGTCAATATGCACCCGCCCGCGTAGGCCTTTACTGTTTATGCAATTAAAACTATATCACCGTTGGACAAAAATAGAAATAAATACACCTTTAGTTTCAATAATAAAACATGATCATGTTATTAACAACGTTGGTCATAAAAAATAACATAATCATATTCATTTTAATAATCACTTTAATGTGCTCTTTAAATTTAATTCTATCTAAACTTTTATTTTCTTTGTTGTAAAAGAGCACTATTAATTATTTACGCAGCGGAAAAACGTGAATAAAAATTCACAAACTTTTTAATCTTTACAGAAACTTTTCTTTGACCGAATAAAAAATCATGAACTTTTTAATTTTCTTTATAAAATTAATGAACATTTCTTTTTCTGAAATTTTTCTATTTTCATTTTCAGAAACTTTTTCCTGTTTACTATTCTATTTTCTGAACAAATTTTTGTTGGATTATTTTGAACAGAAAACTGTACTGTAATTTGCCCAAAAAACAGGACAAAAAACAAATTAAACAAAAAACGGCAGCCTCAACTCGGCTGGGCACTTGCTTCTTGGCTGCAGCGTCGGCCCAGGTCAGCCAGTGGCGCCTTGCGGCTGGCCTCCTCCACTTTCGTTCGGCCCACTTGGCCCGGTGCGGGACTTAGGGTTTCACGAAAGTCGCGGTGTCGCGCGCGCGTCCTCTTCCTTTCCCTTTCTGAATCCCTTTCTTCCCCCGCCTCCTGCGACAGAGAAGAAGAGCGAGAGAGGCCGAGTTGCAGGGGGTTAGGGCCCCGCCGGCCGCCGGCAACGGTGCCGCGCGAGCTCCCTTTCTCCACTTTCCCCTTTCTCTTGTCCCGTGACAAAGAGAGATGCCGCGCCGTCCTCGGTGTCAGGCCCAGCCTTGATCATCCCCTGTTTCCAGTGTGCCAGAAGTAAACTGGGTCGTCGATCGTCAATCTAGCGGCTCTCCTTCCTCTGTACCGGTCCGCCAGCTGAAACGATCTCCAGGCGTTGATGGTCGATCCAACGGCGGTGGCGTGGTCCTGTAGCTTTTCCGACAAGCCATGTGCTTCGCTAGCTTTTTGTTCTTCTTTTTCTCTCGTGTAATGGCTATAAAGCCTCCTTTCCCTCTCTGTTTGGGACATGTAGAATTGTATTGGGTAGCTACCCTAGCCGCCGGTGGCGTGCTGTACCAACTTTCCCCATTTCGCAAGCAAGAACCCTAGATTTCCGTCTCTGAATCGCCCTAAATTCTGTTAAGTAGTGCTTAAATTCAGTACATCAGAGCTCCGATCCTGACACTCGGCCTCTTGCAGCACCCGATGGACGACGGCGAACCGTGGCGCCGTTGCCTCCCCTTGGCCGGTGACGCGTTTCCTTAGCGGAAGCGCGCCGCCGTCGAACGGCGTGGCTGCGGTGCCCTCTTTGCCCTTTGCAGGGTGGTGTCCTTCTTTGAGATGCCTCGGCTTGCCGATGCGCATCTGAATCGAGAGGGACGGCGCGGCCTGAGGCCCTTCTCTGGTGATGCACTTTGCCCTGTCTAGGGCTATTGGGGGGAGGGAGGGATCTTTCTATCTCTGATTTCTTTTGCTACCCGAAAAACTCAGCCAAAGTGTGGCTCTGACACCATTGATAGATCCCTCTAGATCGGATCGGCCTGAGATTTTCGGTACTCCCTCCTTTCACTTTTGTAAGTCATTTCAGACAACTCAAAATAGTCTGTTTTGCACATTGTCTGAAATGTCTTCAAGGTCTTATAAAAGTGAACAGAGGAAGTAGTAGTGATAGGTACTACCTTCTACTGGTGCGATGAACTGCTGCCAGTGGCCATGGTGGGATGGTGACGGCGGTGATGAGTGGACAGAGAGATAACGGTGGCGGAGCTTCCCGTCGCTGTCAGCTCCGCCTCGATCAGTAGGCAAGGCAGGTGGGGTGCGAACCATTCTTTGCGTACTGCACTCGTGGCCCCCACCTCCCTTATATGGAGCTGCGCGACAGGGGCGGGCCCGCAACCCAGTTGAGTTGAGTGTCCCCGATCAGGACTGAGTCAAGGGTCCAGTTGGCCGTGGGGCCAACTAAGAGGAGATCAACACTAACAATAACAAGTCCCTATTTTTCATGTATTTTGTCTTTTTTTTGTATCTTTTACATGTAAGCACGTATATTGCTAAAATTTTGGCCCCATATACTACATTGCTATAAGTTCATGCGCAAAAAAATTTGAGCCGTAAAAATCTGGTTTTTTCAACTTCAAAATAAAGTGTTCCGTTGCACCCGTGCTCAGATGCCAATTTTCAAGATTCTTACTGCATGTAAAGCTGCCTCCACATATTTGACTGATGCATCATCAAGTACGCACCATCGGATACTGATATGAAGCCATCGACGAGTCTTATGAATGAGGCATCGTCAAGTTCAGACGATGAAACATCCGACGACAAGAGCGAATCAAGTTCAGACGATGAAACATCTGACGACAAGTTCAGACGATGAAACATCTGACGACAAGAGCGAATCAGATGGTAAATAGCCTGGTGGTGATCTGAATGAGGACCAAAATGTTGCAAGAGAAGAGCAACTGACAAAAAGCGAGAACGAACCAGACCATCATCCATGAAGCCCACACCGTCATGTGCAGAAAGACGAGCAACTTTCTCAACTGATAAATATAGTTACACATGGTGAGCAGTTTACAACAAATCCTAATGTGTACAGAGTCAGCCACGTTCACTTGTAATCCATAACTGGAAGCTGTGATGTAGTCCTGAGGAGCGCCGATCCGACGGAGCGCATCGCGATGTGCACTATCCTCAGCTTTGTTTGCCCACGATGTGGCGGCGGCTGAACCGTGCTCCGCCTTCCACACTTGTAAACTCCGACGATATGGCTGGCGCAAACTCTCTCGCCCAAGCGGGTGAAGGAGATGCCTGTCTCTAGCTACCTTGGTTGCTTGCATGCACTTATGCTTAATGTTCGCTACCTGGGTGGTCTGTTTATAAGACTTCAGGGAGTTCTATCCGGATCCAAGACATGTAGCTAGATTGTTGTTCCTTTGCCATCGAATCTTTTTGGATGGTGTTCATTTTTAAAATGCAACCCTATATGTAGACTGTACATTGTAGTCTGTCTGTTGGTATGAGAAGCTTCTGTTGATGTGTTTTGTTCCATTCATGACATGGGGCTGTTTATCCCTGTGTTATTTGCAAATCTTTGACTCTTGAACACACACCGTATGCACCTGTCGGGCCAAATGATTTGCCAATTTTGGACAAATGTGGTGTCTAGTACATGTATCATCTATATGTGCAGAGGAGAGAATGGTTGCCAACATGTGATGTCCCCAGATCTAGAGTATTAGTTTGTCCATGAAGAAGGATCTGCGATTATGCTTGTTAACTGTGTGATTATGTTGTCTCATGCTTTCTGTAATTGTCCTCTCTGATGATGTAGCTGCAGCAGTCTGGTGGTTGGGCTTGACCGGTCTTGGTTCAACACATATGTTGTAGACAGATTCTTGGTCAACCTTTTGTTAATAAATTAATCCATGCATGGCCATCTCCTGTAGTTGATCATAAGACTATCCACAATGGGAGTAACATAGATAGTAACATCACATATATCCAGATAAAATAGATGATGTGACAAGCAATAAATGAAGAAAGAGAGACATATGGTAACATAGCTAGTTACTACTAGTATGAGTAACATCATACATATCATGAAAAAATGAGTCTATAGTCTAATAAATGAAGTGTTGTATGTTATCACACATATGTTACTCCCCACTATAGAGGTAGTAACATAAAATAGTAACATGGGCATGTTACTACTCTATGTTACTATCCATTGTGGCTAGTCTAAGACCTCTGCATTTTTCTTGAGATGGCAATTTTATGCTAATCATTTGCATTCAATGAACCAAGAAAGCAAAGTCTGAGTGTGATTAAACAAGTCATTATGATGAAGGCTGGAACATAGTAGATCAATTATATATATAGTACCCAGCTTCTTGTTGTACCAAGTGATGTGGGTATTGGATCTCTAAGTGAGAACCAACTGGCTGTCTTGGTAACTTCAGAAATCAAACTGTTGTGAGTAACTTGCAATTTCAATGTACACAGAGTTACAATTTCAGAAATATTACTTTGTTGTAATCATCGGTGTTTGTCGTAGGCCTTGGAAGGCACACTGCCAAAACATTTTCTTAGTTATTGTATCGGAGAAGAAGATCAGAAGCACAAAAAGGTGAAATAAGAGAATCACTAACCAGACGAAATTCGACCTCGGCACCATCGCCTTGATAGTCCGAAAAGGACCATAATCACAATTTGTAGTCAACAGTCAAGAAAAAAATATGATGGTTCGCTAGAGTAGGTTGTGAGGTCCACCTCACGCTATGACTGCCAGATTATGGGTCAGGTGTTGTATTTTTTGTTCCTTTGCACGCCTCATGGGGTGTTTGTGCTGTGCAAACATCAAGTTTTATATCCATGATGACACAAGAATGTGATGTATTTTCTTCTCCTATACTAAAAAGGTTGATATCTTCGATGAAGGCATATAATATGCACTATAATTTTTTTAAATCTATGTAAGATATTTTTCAGACACATATGTTCTTGAATTCTCTACAAATATATCTAAGGATATGAAAACAGGTGCAAAGGCATAAAATATACTATAACACATATCACGATACACATTAAATCACAGAGGAATGTTATTTTGTCATTGTTATGTTTTTAGCGCTATTATCACTTCAACCAAAACTTTCCTTAACAATACCTCAAATGAAACTTTAGGGGTAGGGGGGTGACATAACTTCTGCTGTGAAATACAACTTCACTTGAGCTCAAATCAATCTGCAATGATAAATGCTAGTGTTACAAAAAATTGTATGCTAATTGTGCTAAATATAACAGAAAACATATTCGGTAAGATCTTAAGTTGATGGAATAAATCTTAGAAGATATAAAAGTTTTGTATAAATAAACAAAAAATTGTAATATTGATTGGGGATTGAGATTAGATAAAAACTTCCCCCTTTCTAAAACATTAGATCAAAATTCAGTGGACGTATCTCATTAATAATGTGTAGCAACAGTACACAGCTACAATACACATGCTACAGGGCCGATGCACGGTGCATGTACCACAACGGCCATGTTACCCGGTGACATGCTATGGACAAGTCATGGGATCTCTGTCCCTTGATTAGATATGTTTGCAGCGGGGCTGTTGGCGCCCCGACGTCTTCCCCCGCCCGCGACTTGGGCGCCGGCGACGATGCCGTGGCGTTGGGTGCCGTCCTCGCCATGATGGAGGCTAGCGACATGATCCTCGCCATGATGGAGCCTAGCGGCTGTACAGTAGTTTGGCGTTAGGCTTTGGTTGAGTACAAGATACAGTAGCCATCAGGTGAAGCGCACTTTTGGCACTTCAAGGGAAGCTTTGGTTGAGTACAATAGCTTGACATGAGATGTTTTATTGACATTGGAACATTTTATCTGTGTGTACCATATGGTAGAGAACAACATGATCAGAGTTTAAAGAAGACATACAATACAAAATTTAAGGGTTGACCATGTCACAACCGCCAGCCGGTTATGTGTGCGTGCAATGGCTGCAAATGTAGTCCTAAATAATGGGTGTCCCTATTAATACTAGATTTATTGTTCTCAAGCGAAAATTAAAACAAGAATAATACAAATGTATCAACTTAAGTGGACGTGAAACTTGTTATTTCAACTACTCTTTATATGCAAAGTTGTTACTTGTAGCTCTCTGTTTAGAAGTTTATGCAAATATTGTAGTATATGTAACTATGGATGTATTGTTGTAAATCTCTATTCCTAATGGAGCAATTGGTAGGATTGCGTCCACGGTTTTTTTGTCCCATCACTTTCGTTTGGTTTTTTTTGACTAGTTTTTTCCGTCCCCCTCCACCACCACTCTCTATGCCGGTTTATTTTTCTCTCCACTTTTTTTTAGCAAAGCAGCACTTTACTAATGTACAAAAAATCACGGACTAAACTTTCCTAACTTATCCAAATCAACCGGTCGTCCTTACTCTTATTCCATTGCAAGACGCTAATCGAGACGCCGTCCCTAACAATAGCTCCGCACTGATGTACAAATGCGTCCTTGGTTCGCTTCGGAGCAATCGTTTGGCCATCATTCAGGATTTCTGTGATCGTGAACCTTTCATCCTGGCGCAACCTTTTCTTCGGGCCTCGTATCCTTACGGAAGTTTGGCTCGATCCGGAGGGCTATAAAAGAAGAAAGAAGTGTTAATATATTTACATACCAAAATAATTAATGCATCAAGTCAGCACAGGCTTAATTAATATATATACCTCGTCGGACTTTGCAACAGCTCCCTCCTCCGTTCGGTCATCGGAGCCGTCATGATGATCTCATTCCTCCGGCATTCGGTCACTGAAGCCGTCATGATCTCATTCCTCCTGCATTGTTGGATCACCGGAGCCGTCATCCTCTCCTTCCTGACCATCGGTGTCATTGAGAAACGACACGGGATCACCTCTGTCGCAGATTATATCCCCCAACAACTCTTCTTGTTCTAAGTTTTTGCCCATAGCTTCTGCAAATATTACAACATGGCAATATACAAACATGAGAGATGGATATATTAGTGGCAAAAATAGACCTAGATAATCACAACAAGGAATCATATGCATATATGAGCAATGGATTAGTTGCGGACCACCTCTATCATGCATGTCCGACGTCCCCCCTCATGTTGAAGTTATCGTGCCGGGGTTATACTTTCAGGGTTTGGGTGGCCTCGATAGTTGGTCGGGTGAGCGGACCGCCTCTCTCTCATGCATGTCCGACGTCCCCCCTCATATGTCCACCGCGAGAGGGGGTAGGAGATCGACAATGCTCTTTCTTCTAGGGGTTTGGGTGGCCTCGAGAGTTTGTCGGGTAGGGGCGGGAGGGGGTAGGAGATCGCTTTTTTCCCTAGGGTTTGGGTGGCCTCGAGAGTTGGTCGCCCGATATGTCCATGCGGTATAAAATGATACATAGATGACAAAAATTCTTTATTAGAAAGCAAACCCGATAGCCGACATATCTACATATCGTCTGATATATCTAGACTTGTTTTTCCGATATATCTAGACTTGTTTTTCCGATATATCTAGAATTGTTTTTTTGATATATCTAGACTTGTTTTTTCCACGATATATCTAGACTTGTTTTTCTATATACATCCATCCATACATACATAGCCACATACACCCATTTAGTAAAAATTTCTATGAACAAAAGAACTTTCTATGAACAAAAAAAATAGCATACATCAATGGACAAAAACAAAGCATAGATCAATGGATCTCCCATATATTAAGAAAACAATATGCATACATCCATTTACTAAAAATTTATATGAACAAAAAAACTTTCTATGAACATAAAAACATGCATCAATGCACAAAAAAAGCATACATCAATGGATCATCCATACATCAACGTACATCCATATATTTATAAAAACAATATGCATACATATCAATTTACTAAAAAAAATATGAAAAAAAATTGTATGGAAAAAATGCAGAGGGTGTCGGTGACGGCGGCGGGGCAGGGCAGGGGCGCGGGGGAAGGCGGGGTGCTCACTGGGGGCGGCGTCGAGGCTGAGGCAGAGGCGAGGGGCAGGGCAGGGGCGTGGGGAGGCATCAGGGAGGCTACGGCGAGGTCGGGGAGGCGTCGGGGACGCAACGACAAGGTCGGGGAGGCGTCGGGGACGGTGTACGGTGTCGGCGAGCCAGGGGGCGCTGCGACGGCGACGAGGAGGCGCGGTGATGGGATAGAGGAACATCGTCGTGGCAGGGAGCAGCGACCGGTGTCGGGGCAGGGATGGCGACGAGGAGCGGGCGGCGATGGTGACAGCGATGAGTAGCAGCTTGGCGGCGTCGGGGGAGAATGTGAGAACTTGGGGAAAAATTCCTAAGTGTTGGCTTATATAGCAAAGTCTTTAGTCCCGGTTGGTGGCACCAACCGGGACCAATGCCCACCTTTAGTCCCGGTTCGTGCCACCAACCGGGATCAAAGGTCAGTTTTCATCAGCCCTTGGGAGAGGGGACTAAAGGTGGGCATTGGCACGAACCGGGACTAAAGGTGGGCATTGGTCCCAGTCGGTGCCACCAACCGGGACCAAAGGTGGGTATTGGTCCTGGTTGGTGCCACTAACTGGGATGAAAGGGTGGTGTTGCCCGTGGCCAAAAGTTTAGTCCCACCTCCCTAGTTGACAGAGGCTCGGAGTGGTTTATAAGCCCCACTGCCGCTGCCCTCTCAAGCTCCTCTCTAATGCAGGCCTACGGGCCTAAACTCAATCACTCTGCTTGTGGGCCTACTGGGCCTGCTGCGGGTCTGAGTCCTGGCCCAACTAGCGGTTGGGTTTCTAGTTGTATGCAGGCCACGGTGGCCCAGTAGGGCGGCATTTTTTAAAAATTTTCCAGTATTTTTGTTTTATTTTTTTTCTTTATTTATTTTCTTTTGTTTCTACATACAGCTAAATACTTCATGTTTTTGAGTGATTCTTTTTGCCTTAGGTCAGAAACTTTATAAACTTTCTGTTAGTGCCGCTAGTTTTCAAATTTGAATAGTTTAAATTTGAATTCTTTAAAATTTGTGTGAATCACTAGTTTGTGAATAACTTTACTTTCAAAATAGATTTTAGAGTGATTCTTTTTCCTGCTATTTAATATTAGTGTGTTTTATCATTATATTCAATTTGCTAATTTTCAGGTTAATTTAAATGGGTGTTTTAATCAAAACAAATTTTTTATTTTTGTTTGCTATTAAAGTTCCTAACAAAAAATATTGTATAAAAATTGTTTTTGCTATTAATGTTTTTAACAAAAAATACTTTGATAATTTTAGTTGTATAAATTTTATTTTATAATTTTAGTTTCAAAAATAGTAGATGTTTATAAAAGCTTTATACTTGATTCTTTTTGCTGTTGAAGAATATTATAGTTTTGTTTTAGTTGATCATAGTAGAATATCTATACCTATACTAATTAGGCACTTCCTAGAAATTCCCACGTTAATCAGTAATTAGGAGCCATTAATTTGGTGGGGCCGAGTTATAACGGTGTAGATCAACTCATAATATCCTAGGCAAAAACAATTTTCTGGTCATAAAAAAACAAGGAAAGAACTCCCATATCAATCTATGTACACGATTTATTGGTTGTAAAAAAAATAAGAGAAAAGAACTGCCCTGTCAATCTATCTAAATCTGGGTTTGAAGAAAAACCTGACACAGCCAACGAACCACGCTACAGAATCTTGCGTGTTAATAAAAAAGAGTCCAACAAAACCTTTTTTTTTTGCGGGCAGAGTCCGACAAAACCTGCGTTCCTTATGTGCTCAATGCCTCAATCTATACGCGGCCATATCCCACGAAACCCACGATGACGCCGCCGCCGACTCCTTCCTTGGCAGCACCGTGCGTTCCTGCCACTGGTGCCATCCATCGTCGTGCGGCGGTGCATGTGCATCTCGCGGCTGCTGCGCGGTCGCATTGCCGGCAGTACATGATGCGTGATAGGCTAGGGGCAGTTTCCATCACAGACGGTGGGCTCGAATTCATGTCTATAGCAATCATGCACGTGATGGATGCATGCATATGCCGACGGCTGTACTTTGTACATCCATGTTGCCCACTACTACTCAAGCCTATGAAAACTCCAACGATTCAACCAGCTAACAGTATACTTTGAAATATTGCCAATTGATTAATATAGATGAGTTTGCTTTGTACAGGATTATGTCACAGAGGAACTACCAACCTTATTATGTCAATGTAATCATTCGAGACGACGAATCGTGAACAACAAGCTAGGACATCCGATGGGTAAGTACTTGATGTTGCAATCGCAACATTCCACTAATATAATATATACTGAATCCATGTAAAATTTGTATGTGGATGATAATGCTGAATAAATCGTGTAGGAGATAGTTGTACAATAAAAAGACGTGTAGGAGATGGATTTGTGTGAATTTATATGCATGGTATAAATCTAATCTAGACTGAAAAACTGAATTTCATAAGTACTACGTGCACATGAGAAATTCTCCTTCAGAACTTGGACCGATTTCAAGTATTCGATATACCTCGGGTTATTTCGTCTTATCATATTTGTTCCCATGTGGAAGATCTGAATCTAACAAAAATCTTTACATACATGTAGAGAAAGTTATATGGCAGAGCATCCTGATCTAAACCTTTGGCATTGTCCAGGTGCCTCGAGTCATGGTTCGAAGGAGCGGGTCCAATTGCCTCTTCCAAAAATATATATCAGAATCGTCGAATAGGTCACATTGTATCCATAGTTCAATACAATCATTGACTTCTATTTGCCCTACCCTACCCCACGAGTGTCTACTCCTTCAGAAAAATTATTCCAAACCCCTGCTCAATATGCCTCTAGGAGAGGTCTCTGTCGCACTTGCTATACTCTTGGCCAAGGTCTCCGTCGCATCTTTCATGTGTTTTCACCTCCCACCGCAGCAAGACCAGGCTTGCTATGCCCTTTGCTGAGATTTGCGTCTTTGATTCCATGTGCTTTCACCTCTTGCTGCAACCTGCGTAGGCCAACAATTGATACAATATTGAGCATCGCCTTGGGATCGGGCTCAGTTGTCAGCCACTAGCTCGGCTCTGGCATCCTCTTCTCCATGCCTCCTGATTTGGTCATGATGACCAAGAGGTAAGCATGGCCTGATTGGATAAGAATCCATATGTTCATGCTATTTAGCTGAGTTGGTTTCCTCTATTGTTGCATATATTGTTTTCTTGATTGGTAGGACCTCATCATATGTGTTTGTATTAGGCATGAATTTACATATACAGGCTAACCTCCCTAGGAAGGAAATTTTATATAAAAATCAATCAATCTCCGTGATAACTCATGTACAATCTTCTCTCCATCACACCTATCACCCATCTCCTGTGCACCTGGATATGGATGCAATCACAATAACATTGAGTGATTGTTGCGATAATGTAGATGGTGCTACCATATCCAATGTTATATTCACAGAGTGAGGAGATTGAATTTCAAAGCCACTGGCACATTCGTAGTAAGAGCTATAGAATTGACCACTGCTGAGCTCGAGAAGTGGACCTAAAGAGGAAAAGTACAAAGATGAACGAGATGGATGCATACAACAATCAGATGACCTGAGATGGACCTAAAGCAAGTATCTTTCAATGATAAAAAGTTAACATTTTTTAAATGCAAAAAGTTAGCCTTTTGTGAATTTTTTGAAGTCATACACTAAAGCTTATTGTATTATGCAATTTTCCATGTACGAAATAAATTAAGACACAAACTTCTAAATTGGATGACATTGTTTAAGAATGGCTCTATATCCATGGTAAGTGTGCTGACACAATTGGGTATATCAAAAAACTTGCCGCATCTTACATGAAAATTTATGTTTGCCCCCAAAATAAATGATTAATTAACTGCAAGGCCGTTAGCATTCTTATTAGGCTAGCCCGTGCGAATGCACGGGTTTACGACTAGTTTTAATTAATTATTTTTAGTTCATTCTTTTTGCTATTTGAGTAACTGCGGTGATATTCTACATCAAAGGCGTCATCATAATAGTTGTGGAGAGGAAGTCTTCACTTTTTCTAGTTTGTGTCCTTTGTGGCACCCCGACTCAGAGCAACCGGTTTACCTTGCATTGCCAGCTCAGAGATCAAGTCTTATGGCAACACACTGGTACAGAAAACAACCGCTTTATTGATGCTAGCAGAAACATAGTGCGATATTACATCAAGTAGCGATACCAAGCGGAACACACGGTGTGGCTGGACAATATGTACATTATTTAGTGAATATAAAGGGGCCTCGATCACGACATCTATGCTGCAGCGGAACGAAGACGAAGCGGAACTCCATAGCACAGGGACACCAATGTGGACACGATCTAGACACGGTAGCACTCCGATCCAGTTAGACTTTCCTGAAAGTTGGCATAACACGCCAGGTCAGTACATTGAATGTACTTGCAAGCTCACAACAAGTATAAACATAATGGAAAACAATATCATGACATTTGATCAAGTTGAATGCAGATAAACATATTACTGATGCAGTGCAAACAAACTTGTGCACCGAGTCCCTCAGACTCTCTTACCAACGGGTTACCTCATAACCAAACGGTGATCATTCTCGGATCACAAATAAAACCAACATTTGGTTTCCACAACAATCAGTCTCACCGACATCATCACTTAACCAGTGCAAAGTACACTTAGTGTGCAAGATTACTTATTAATGTTGATCCATGGTGTGACTTACTCACGAGTTGTGTCCGTAACTGAGGATGTGGCTATCGATAGATTTAAATAACACTCTGCAGAGGTAGCATACTGGACCCACATCACGGAATCCATGGCTGTAGTTGAGTAGGAAACCAATGAAACTTGGAAATGGTTTGTTGGGCTACTCATCAAGGATCTTGACATAAACAACAATGGAGCTAGCTGTGTGTTTATCTCTGATAAAAAAAGGTGCATACTCAATGCCATGCAGGATATCTACGAGCTGCAGAGCACAAGATGTGTGTTAGGCACATATACGCTAACTGGAGGACACTACTAGGGAAAACCTTATACACAACATAGTAGCAGTAGCGCTGGACAAAATCATGCGCTACTGCTACTTACTACTAGCGCTTGTAAATAAACTGCGCTACTGCTATAGTTTTATCACTAGCGCGTACATGCAAAAAGCGTTGCTGCTATGTTTGAACTGGGCGCACATGGCTAGCCCACTTAGCAGTAGCGCCTATCCTCTCCCAGCGCTACTGCTATTCTCCTTAGCTGTAGCGCTTTCCGCGAACCCAGGGTACTACTAACCCTACCTTATCCTCCCCACGCGGCCAACCCTCTCACTCACTCTCCCTCTCGGTCACTCTCGCCCACACCGATACACATCGTCCGCCGCCGTCGCCGTCGTCCGTCCGCCACCAAGGTACTCCCTCCATCCCTCCTTCCATCCCTCCTCCTCCCACCGCGCCCTCCTCCCTCCGCCTCCGGCGGCCCCTCCTCCCTCCTCCTCCGGTCGCCCCTAGTCCCTCCTTCCTCCTCCGCCGGCAGCCCTCCTCCCACTGCCCCTCCCTCCTCCTCCTTCGGACGCCCCTCCCCCTCCTCCTCCGGCTGCCCCTCCCCCTCCTCTCTCTTCCCCCCCTCCCTTGTCTCTGTTCTTGCAAATTGTAGGTAATGTAAATGTAGATTTTAGAATGTAGACATTGTAGAATGTAGATTTTTTAATAGAATATTTTTGACTATTTTAGGTGTTTTGAATAAAATAGAAGTAAGAAAATTTAGGGTAGAACTAGGGTAGTAGAATTTTTAGCAAGTGTTTAATAGAAATAGTTTATTTAGTAAGTGATTAATATAACTAGTTTATTTATATTAAGTGCTTAATAGAACTAGTTTATTCAGTAAGTGCTTAATAGAACTAGTTTATTTAGTAACTGCTTAATAGAACTAGTTTATTTAGTAAGTAGTTAATAAAACTAGTTTATTTAGTAAGTAGTTAATAAAACTAGTTTATTTAGTGTTAGGATTATATATAAGATATTTTGAAGTGTTTTTGTACATATTTTCAACCATTGAAATGCAATGACCATCGATAAGTGGCCTATGTTTTGCCGGAGTGTTGATTAATTTTCGTTCCGGCAAATTTCAGGCGCTTGATATCTCCTTATTTAGCCAAGGTCATGCCGGATTTTTTGGGTTTTGTCGTCGAGTTATAATCTTTTAATTTTAAACACAGGAGATGTCTGATGAAGATGGGATCCTGGAGTGCGGGTACTGCTACGATGACCGGGCTTTGTGCGTCAGGTTTCCTCACCTGCAAAATGATAGGTTTTTCACCATGAAGCTGGAAGAGACCTTTGATGTTTGTACGGTACGCAACGACAAGCATTTCATCGTAATTAATATCATCACTTGTGCTTCTTTTGTTCAACGTGTAATTTATGGATTTTTTTCAATTCGATTAGTACATCCCGTGCCATGCTAGACCATATGTATTGGAGAAGCTTGGTTTTGGTTTAGATGACTTTGAGAATGTGGAGACAAGTTTCTGGTTAAGTTGTACAATGCGGTCGATCGCTCCCATTTCGGTTTATCTAATTGGAAAGCTCTTCAAGGCATATGTATTTGAGGAGGGAATGCGAATAAGATTTGATATTCGCCTCAAAGATTATGATGATGATGATAATATCGACATCTGGGTGGATGTGGATATGCCTCCAGTTTTGCCTAGATGTTAGCTTGTCAAACTAATTTGTTAAGTTCAGTAATTTATGTTGTTAATTTAAAAATATTTGGTGTCCATTGGTACTAAACTTATTTTTTTTATAGTTGTCAGCTTATTTCTTATCTTCAAGAAATACTCGGAAGATAGTAAACAACACATACTATAGCTATGACTCCAAGCTTAATTGTGAGGAGAAAGGTTATCTTGTCTCATTCATAGAAGATGTTGAGGCCTTCAAAATCAGTCACTCTATCAACCCAAATTATACTAGATACGTGCCAATAGTCCATAAATTGCTTGATGGTAACTTCATTGCCAAAAACTTGGTAAGATTTTGTTAATGATGGTAACATCATTGCATACATTATTCTTAAGTAAACTACATTGCTAACTATATATACTATTACGTTTTTGAATAGAGGCTCCCGAAGCAGGTTGTGCCTGACATGCTATTTACCAAAGGTGATATGCGTATGGTTAGCTTACGACCAACTTCTTTGAAGGCTTACCAAACTGCATACTCGATTCCTTCAAATGATGGAAGGCTCAAAATCAAAGAATGGAGCAAAGTGATGAATGTGCACAACAAATAATTGGAGACAAAGTGAATGTGTGCAAGCCACAAGTTGGAGATAGGTTTATGTCCATTCTCCATTATGGAGAAGGACCGGTTTATCTGTTTTATGGTATTTTAGCTAGGAGAGAGGAGTAGGTCCTAAGTATTTAGAACAATTAGTTAGTGTTGATTATATATGACTATGATGATGATGAGAAGCTTTTATTATGTGCTACAATGTCTTAGACTTGATGGTGATGCTGAGTAGGAGTAGTGATTATGAGTACTATGATGATGATGAGGAGGAGTTGTTATTATAACTAGTGACCAAGTTGTTATATGATGTCTCATGGACGAAAATGATGACGATGAGGAGTTATATGACAATGATATATCATGATGATAAGTTGTTAATGATATTATGCTGCTGATGATGATAAGTTATTATGTCATTGGGTGACAGAATCGCAGATTAGTTTCAAATGGATGGATCCAAAGTGACCATTGGTTAATTTGGATCCATGCACTCGAAACTAATCCACGGTTCTTTCACCTAGTGATTTAATAACTCATTATAATGTAAAAACAATATCTAAATTGCTACTGTATGAAAAATTCTATAAAGGTGTATGAATACGACCTAAAATTTAAAAGAAATAGAATACGGAATAATAGTAGTAGCGCGGGCGGAGAGAAGCGCTACTACTAATTACCAGTAGCGGTTGTCCGGGAAAGCGCTACTACCACATAGATATAGCAGTAGCGCGTGCCAGCAAGCGCTACTGCTAAGTTTTAGTTGTAGCGCCGTATCAGTAGCACGGCCAAAAACCAGCGCTACTGCTAGGCTTTTCCCTAGTGGTGGGAAGAAGCACATGGCTCATGATTGGCACACGAAAATTTTGGCCAAAGCTTCTAATAAGCAATATTTCAACTATTACAGAGCCAAGCTTGTCCAAAAGACACCTGAAGGTGCTAAGGACATGATGAGGATAGAGCCTGTGCATTGGGCAAGAGATTTCTTTCTAGTGGGAGCAAATTGTGAGTCAGTTGACAATAATCTCTGTGAGTCATTCAACCACGACAATTTTGTGCTAGGTTCTATCCAGTTATATCTATGATAGAGAAGATTAGTAAGAAAATATTGGTGAGAATTCAAGAACAGAAAGAGAAGGGTGAAAATATGACAGGGAAAATATGCCCTGGTATATTTAAAAAGATCAAGAAATATATACCTTGGACCACTACAAAAAAAAGACGCATCCATGACATTTTGGGCCGAACGAATTTCTTTCGGTCATGCTTATGACACTTTTAGGACGATAACTGTGACAAAAGCATGTATCATCATAGTTGTGGTGGGCTCCTACGTCTATGACAAAAAATCATGATAGAAAATTGGCTTTTCGTCCTGGGCGGGCCGGGGACGCACCTGCATGACATTCTTCGGGCCGTCCATGATGGAAAAAATTCGTGGTAGAAGCGAGTACGAGGAAAATTTCGGTGAGTTGCTAGTTATGGTGGGTGGTCGGGGTCCCAGTGATGCACTGTGGTTTGCACGTTTCTCTGTACGTAGGTGTGTGTGTGTGTGCGCGCGAGGCATTGACTCTAACTGAACCCCGAGGGAGGCGTTCCCTTACCGAACCCGAGCGATTGCACTAGCTACGTTACTGAACCTGATCGATCTCTTCGTTGTTAACTGAACCCGAGTGATTCCTTCGGTACTGCTGCTAACTGAAGCCAATCGAACCAGCTGCCTCTTGTTGAATAATAACCATTGTTGGGGGTTGGATGAACAATTCCTGGTGGGGGTTGGATGAACCGGACCCCGTGGTAGTAGTGGTTGTTGCCGCTGGATGAATAGGACCCCAATCGAGAGGTGGCCGTCACACACCCGAGCCGGTTGGTGGTGGATGAACAGGACCCCATGGAGGGCTGGTTAAATAGTAGCTGGTAGAGGCTGGATGAATAGGACCCCGTGGAGGTCTGGTTAAACAGTAGCCGGTGGAGGTTGGATGAACAGGACCCAATGGACGAACAATAGCTGGTGGAGGCAGGAGGAAGTCGACGGTGGATGAACAGTAGCAGGTGGAGGCTGGAGGAAGTTGATGATGGATGAACGGTAGCCCGTGGAGTCCCGTTTTGCAGTACGCCACACCCCTCCCTATGAATAGGACTCCGTTTCGACCGTAGGCGCTCCAACACAAGTCCGTTTCCTTCATTTTGCGGTACGCCAGACCTCTCCTGATGAACAGGATCCCGTTTCGACCGTAGCCGGTCGAACAGAAGGCCGTTTCCTCCATACTGCGGTACGCCAGATCCCATTTCGGCTGTTCCGTCCAAGCCGGTTGGCTCCCGATGAACATAGCGCTTCTCGTTGCGTCCCGATGAACATGACGCAGTTTCTCTGTTCTGACCCAGCTAGTAGGTGTTTGAGTAGGCATACATATGCGCGAGTAGGTGTTTGAGACCCCTCCCTGTGTACATACATGGCGGTATTTTTTTGCATGCGGCTATACGTACGTGTACATGGTTTACAAGGGACTGCCTGAACTGCTACGTCGGGGGCTCTACTGCTACACGTACCGCTCCTTGCTTGGCCGCGGTTCATCGTTGCAAAGAGACCGATCAACCAGTATGTACATAGACATTCGCGACCAGAATGACAATGCTACGTACGCTTGGACCTGGTGGGTCCCAGCTGTCAGGGAGGAAAAGGAGGCACTTCCTTGAGTGCGAAGTTATTGATGGTGGGTCCGAGTTGTCAGGGAGAGGTTTCATTCATTTCCCGCCTAATATGGAGGCACTTCCTTGCGTCCGAAGATATAGCTGTTGGGTCCCAGCTGTCAGGGGGAAGAATCATTTTTCCCGTAATTTGGACGCACTTCCTTGCGTGCGAAGATCTAGATGGTGGGTCCATTTGTCAGCCTCACCGCATAGAGTCCACTTCTGATGGTTGTCCTTCGTTGAGCATGTTGACCATGCCGTGCGGACAACACCCAGGCGGTGGACGACGGCGAGGCCTGATACGTCTCCAACGTATCTATAATTTATGAAGCATTCATGCTATTATATTATCTGTTTTGAATGGTTATGGGCTTTATTATACACTTTTATATTACTTTTGGGACTAACCTACTAACCGGAGGCCCCGCCCATATTGCTGTTTTCTGCCCTATTTCAGTGTTACGAAGAAAAGGAATATCAAACGGAGTCCAAACGGAATGAAACCTTCGGGAGCATGATTTTTGGAACGAACATGATCCGGGAGACTTGGAGTACAAGCCAGGGAAGCTTTGAGGTGGCCAGGAGATAGGAGGGCGCCCCCCCTATAGGGCGCGCCCCTTGTCTCCTGGGCCCCTCGAGCACCCCCCGACCGACTTCTTTCACCTATATAATCCCATATACCCTAAAAACATCGATAACGAAGATAGATCGGGAGTTCCGCTGCCGCAAGCCTCTATAGCCACCAAAAGTCAATCGGGACCCTGTTCTGGCACCCTGCCGGAGGGGGGATCCCTCACCGATGGCCATCTTCATCATCCCGGCACTCTCCATGAAGAGGAGGGAGTAGTTCACCCTCAGGGCTGAGGGTATGTACCAGTAGCTATGTGTTTGATCTCTCTCTCTCTCTCTCTCTCTCTCTCTCTCGTGTTCTCTCTCGTGTTCTCTCTATGGCACGATCTTGATGTATCGCAAGCTTTGCTATTATAGTTGGATCTTATGATGTTTCTCCCCCTCTACTCTCTTGTAATCGATTGAGTTTTCCCTTTGAAGTTATCTTATCGGATTGAGTCTTTAAGGATTTGAGAACACTTGATGTATGTCTTGTCGTGCTTATCTGTGCTGACAATGGGATATTCACGTGATCAACTTGATGTATGTTTTGGTGATCAACTTGCGGGTTCCGTGACCTTGGGAATCTATGCATAGGGGTTAGCACACGTTTTCGTCTTGACTCTCCGGTAGAAACTTTGGGGCACTCTTTGAAGTACTTTGTGTTGGTTGAATAGATGAATCTGAGATTGTGTGATGCATATCGTATAATCATGCCCACGGATACTTGAGGTGACAATGGAGTATCTAGGTGACATTAGGGTTTTGGTTGATTTGTGTCTTAAGGTTTTATTCGAGTTTGAACTCTATGATAGATTGAACGGAAAGAATAGCTTCATGTTATTTTACTACAGACTCTTGAATAGATAGATCAAAAAGGATAACTTTGAGGTGCTTTCGTACCCTACCATAATCTCTTCGCTTGTTCTCCGCTATTAGTGGCTTTTGAGTGACTCTTTGTTGCATGTTGAGGGATTGTTATGTGATCCAATTATGTTATTATTGTTGAGAGAACTTGCACTAGTGAAAGTATGAACCCTAGGCCTTGTTCCCGACTGTCGGTGTCAAAACCGGCGGATCTCGGGTAGGGGGTCCCGAACTGTGCGTCTAGGCGGATGGTAACATGAGACAAGGGACACGATGTTTTTACCCAGGTTCGGGCCCTCTCGATGGAGGTAATACCCTACTCCTGCTTGATTAATATTGATGATATGGGTAGTACAAGAGTAGATCTACCACGAGATCGTAGAGGCTAAACCCCAGAAGCTAGCCTATGGTATGATTGTTGTTCGTCCTACGGACTAAAACCCTTCGGTTTATATAGACACCGGATAGGGTTAGGGTTACACAGAGTCGGTTACAATGGTAGGAAATCTACATATCCGTATCGCCAAGCTTGCCTTCCACGCCAGGGAAAGTCCCATCCGGACAAGGGACGAAGTCTTCAATCTTGTATCTTCATAGTCTTGGAGTCCGCCAAAGATGATAGTTCAGCTATCCGGACACCCCTAGTCCGGGACTCCTCGGTAGTCCACTGAACCATGCTTCAATGACGACAAGTCCGGGCGCATATTGTCTTGACATTGCAAGGCGGGTTCCTCCTCCCAATACTTCATAGAAGGTTTTGAACACAAGGATAGTGTCCGGCTCTGCAAAACAAGTTCCACATACCACCGAAGAGAGAATAATTTTTGCACAGATCTGCTGACGTATTCCGCGGCGTGACATCACACCACGGCAAGCTTTTATTCGAGTCGTTTTTTACTGTCCACCTCAGCGCGTTTAGCGAGGCGGTTTCCTTGGCACGTCTTATCAAAGCGTAGATCATGCCCCTTATTCCGGGATTCTCATCAATACGGACGTGGGTAACCCAACCGTGCCCATTGGCACGCCTCCTCTATCGAAGGCGAGTCCTAATCGACCACGGGGAGGGCTCTTGGTATTCAACCTCTTTATAATGAGACCAAGGCCCTCTTCTTTTTTCCACCCTCTATCGAGTTCGCCTCGAGCTTTGAGTTCTAACACCCAAAGCTTCAGATTAAGGCACTTCGGACCTTCGACGATGTCCGGCTCCGACCAGCTCGGCCGATGGATGTCTTCTTCCGTCACAGAAGAAGATGTGCTAAAGCTGCGAGACGCCAGGTATCTAACCGGCGAGATCTCGCATAGGCTGCCTGCTCGAGGCAGGTCATTCCCACTCCGAGCCCGGCGAGAGCGTGGTGTTCAGTATCTCACTTCCTTGAGGTTTAGGCTTCCGACGGATCCCTTTGTCTTGGGCTCATGTTTTATTATGGGCTGGATTTCCATGACTTGAATCCGGAGTCCATCCTCCATATCTCGTCATTCATTGTCGTATGTGAAGCCTTCCTCCATATTACCCCTCACTTTGGATTGTGGCTCAAGACCTTCAAGGTGGAGCCGAAGATGATCGAGGGCAACAAGCGAAGTGCGGAGGGGCGGTCATAAGCAAGTGTGTTGATGCTCCATGGCCCGAGGGCTCTTTTCAAGAGGAGCTTGGTTTGTGGCAGGAGTGGTTTTATATTACCGCTCCCGGGGGCACCAAATGGGTGGCGCTTCCGCCTTCCGCTCGGAGTCCACCACAGCGGCTGGCGTCATGGGTCAACAAGGGGCTCGGTGAGGGCTGTCCAAGGGCGTTCCTCTGTTGCGGGGCCGTGTCGAGACCTCCAAGAAAGAGAGATCAATCTGGTCGCAGTGGCGCAGGTTATGTTGATTCGGCGCCTTCTGCCCTGCAAACGTCGCCCCCTCCATCTGTGGGAATTTAATCCGGAGGGACCACGAGCTCTCCAACATTTTATGGGTACGACGCCCGTGCAGATGGATAAACTGTTCTTCGGATCACAAGAGAAGTGTCCGGACTTGACTGAGGACGCAGGACTAAGCTGCAATCGCCCAGATACTCAAGTAAGTAACCCTGTAACCGGACATGTTGTTCATTCATTTATCATATATATATGCCCTTTAAGGAGCCATTTCTTGAACAGGAGTGGATAGCCAAGGCAAAGTTAATAAGGTGTCCGGCTCCCTCCGGAGACCACGCCGGATCCCATGCTGACCAAGATGTTGAAGGCCGCGCCTTTTAAAGAAGGCGAAGGGGGGAGCAGGGAAGCAACTGCCTCCATGAAGTAGGCTTTCGAGGAAGGGGGAATCAAAAGTCCCACCCTCCAAGGAGAGAAGAGGACCGCTTCGGAAGATCCGGAGGTCAAGGCCTCAAAGAGGGGAAATAAATCTTCGTCGGAGAGTCCGGTGGCTGGGAGTACCCCAGCCGCACTATTCCCCAAGGGGATCATCCCTCCAGCGAGCCATAAGTAAAAAGAAGGGGTCTTGTAATAAGGGACATCTCTGTATTTATGTCTGAAGATAACCGAAATTATACCTTGTAGTTCGGATCTCAGTCCTTCTCAGCAGAGCTCGTCTTCGTGGGATCTTCTTCCGGAGATGATGGAGAGCGAAACGCCTCCACCTGTCGCACCTTCATGCGAGGCAGTCGACCCTGAGGTGTCGTCGCGGAGTGTTTCCCCGAGTCCGGCGGGGCCGGAAGGTCCGGCGCCAACTGGCATGCGGTCGGAGGAGCTGAAGGATATGCTCGGGCGAGCGGCTATCTCAGAAGATCACCGTGCGCTAATGGGTACGGTGATTGAAAGAATTGCATCCGCTGAGAGCGGATTGCATGAAGCCGTCAGAAGCTTCTTGGCGGGGTTCGAGGTACGCAAAAATGATGTACCTTCTGACAGTTATGCATATAGAATGCGCCCTGTATAGATAGTAGCCCCTGAGACTCGGTATGTTGTCAAAATTGACAGTGTGCCGAGTATCATAATCTCAGTTATAACATATCACCGCTCCTGAATAGGTGGCGGGGCGTCCGGTGGCTAGCCGGACTGATGAGTTTGCCGAACTAAAGCGGCAACTTGACGAGGCAGATGCGGACATCGCGCTTGTCAATAAGTGGTTTGACGAGTCACAAGGTATGCGACTTCTTCGTGGACGTCTGGTAAGGGAGCTTGACGCCCGTGCCTTACTACTTGTATGCTTAATGCAGGTGGTGCCGCTGCTGTGGAGGAGCTGCGGGCGGAACTCGCCCGAGCGAAAGAGCAGGCCAGAAATAGTAATGCGACCGCTTTGAGGGCGGCCGAAGAGCTAAAAGCCGAATGGGCTGCTCACTGCCGAAGCAAAGAGGAAATGGCCAATATGGCCATAAAGTTGAAGAATGCTACCGACCGCTGCGGGGTTCTTGAAAAGGAACGTCAAGCGGAGCAAGAGGACTTGAAAAAGGCCACCGCCGAAGCCAAGGATGCCCGCTCCGCTATGAGAGCTGCCAAGGAGGAGCTGAGTCAGGCCGGGGATATTGCGGCTGGAAAACCGTTTCTGCTACGGAGGAAATATACGGATCCGAAGTATGCTCAGTTGGACAAGCTGTGGAGTTCGGAGGATGCTTATCTGGACTTAGCGGCGAGCGCTGCGACACGATTGAGCACTTCCGAGGCGAAGAGGCGCAGAAGGGAAGAGCTATATTGGTCGCAATTCCATAGTCCGGGCGTCCTCTTCCGTTGACCGATCGGCTGGCGAATGGGCCGAGCTGAATCGGTTATCCGGACTTGCCATGAAGCATGTCATGACTCATTTGTGGCGGCGGACCCCAAGAAGAGTTATTTTGGCTTAGTGCAGCAGTTCCTTGGTGCGGTACCGCGTATCGATGCAATGAAGCGGTCGGCGTGTATTGAGGGAGCGCGGATGGCTCTTGCCCGTGTCAAGACATACTGGGCGGAGATGAAGGCCACCGACGTTGCATCCCAAGATTCAGACAGAAGCCGAGTACCTGCCGAGCACTATTTTGAGGAAGTCCTGCAGGGCGCTCGTTTAATAGAGACGCGGTGCTCAAAGGATATTATGTATAAATGACATGTATGATGTGTGAAAACAATGTTTCAATATAATATAAGAGCTTTTTATACTTGTGCGTTCAAGTATTTAAACGCCTCCTGTGCGGCCGTTGATGTATATGTGTATATAACCTGAAAGATGGCAGTCTTCGGCTTCAGCCCCCATGCACATAGTGCGGGGGTGTTTGCAAAAAAGGTGCATTTTCACACTTAATCCAACGACTTGGTCCTGTGAAGGAGGTGATAGCGTAGCAAACTAGGCAACCGGACTATAATGCTTTATCACTTTCACTTAGCCATAGGAGTTCGATGGTGGGGCTACTAGATAGCCCCTAGGGGCACCGCGCTCTCCCGAATTCGGGGCGCGTATGTGCCTGACCGGGAAACGGCCCTTCGTCAATGTGGGGGAATTCTAAACATTCCGCTGGGTCATCGAGTGGTTGACCAGTCTCACGCTATATCATGAAAGTCAGTTTTAGCTTTCTCCTTGAGGTGCTCAACCCAGCTCAACCGGGCACAATCGCGGTGGTTCTCCCAGCGCTACCTTAGCCGATATAACGAAACGTAAGGTACCAAAACATGGGAGCCGGGCAAACCCAACATTTGACCAAAGACATGATTCGAGCTGATGCATATAAGGCCTAACTCGAGGCGCCGAACACTCCCTAAGGTATTCGGTCTTTATGAAAGCAGGCAGAATAATGCCCTAAGCCCACAGTGTCCGTGCACGCATAAAAATTCTGGTGCGGCCGATGCCAAAACGCCAGCCTCCTCCTCGGTTATAGAAAGAAACCGAAGGATGTGTATCAACAAGAGACAGTAAAAAAGGTTTACGCAGGGTCTTAATCTGAAAAGAATCCTTGCGACGGGTCCCTGCTGCACGTCTGCGCCTGTGTCTCCGTTGTGTCGTATCCTGGGCCAGGTGTATACGGTGTTCATCTCTGTAAAGAGAAGAACTTAGTTGAAAAGAAAAAATATCGTGCGAGAAATGTACTTTATATTAAATAAACAGAATGCAGTTCGGAAGGTGAATAAAATTGAGCTTTATTGTCTCTTGTTGTATGTGCGTGCAGCCCCTTGTATGGGGGCATGCCGCTAGTAGGCGCCGGACTCGTCTAGCCGTGTCCGGGGTTTAAATGGCCTATTCAGGTGCTTTGATTAGCGGAGCCGGATAGGTGTGGGGCTGTCAAGGCAGTCTCACGTTCTTCCGTGCTCGAGTAACACTTAATACTCCCTTTTAATGAGAGGATGCCGCGTGAACCGGGCATTTTAAGTGTAAGAGATGCATAATGCGGTATTGCGTTAAAGCGGGCGAAAGCTTCACGCCCTAGTAGTGCTTGATAGCTACTTTCGAATGGGGCGATGTGGAAGGTTAACTTTTCATGGTGGAAGTTGTCGGATGAGCCGAACACAACTTCTAGCAGTAGGGAGCCCGTACAATGGGCATACAGGCCTTGCATTACCCCTTTGAAGGAGGTGTTGCTATGGCTAATCCTGTTCGGGTTTATCCCCATGTTGCGGATTGTGTCCTGATATAGCAGGTTTAAATCACTGCCACTGTCCATTACGACTTGCGTAAATTGAAGACCGTCGATTATAGGTTCTAGTATCAAGGCAGTCCATCCTGCGTTCCGGATACTTTCGGAGTAGTCCTGATGGTCGACGGTAATTGGTTTTGACAACCAGTGTTGGGACTCCGCTGGGGTAGATTGTGCGGCGCGTAATTCAGTGGGTACCGCTCTGTTTTCCCCTTTTGTTACTTGAAGTAAGTTTACTGTTTTGACTTCTTGTGGGAAATTCTTTTGTTTCCCGGGGCTCTGCTTCTGGTGCTCGTCATCATCCTCGCTTGGTGTGTCGAGCCCCTTGTGTTCGGCGTTGAGTCTGCCGGACTGCTTGAAGACCCAACAATCTCTGTGGGTATGGTTTGCAGGCTTCCCGGGAGTGCTGTGGATTTGGCATATCTTGTCCAAGATTTTGTTTAAGTTGGATAGCTCATCGCTATTGTCCTTAAGGGGCAGTTTTTATTGTTCTGCCGTGAGCTTTTGAATCCGGCGTTGACTGCCGCGCTCTTTGGACCATTCCCCTTAATCCGGCGCTGGTCCTTGCTACGTCGTGGTTTTCCATTTCCATCCCTTACTTCAGATGTACTTGGGTTGCTGGTATTGCATCTTGCCAGCCAACTATCCTCTCCCGCGCAAAAGCGGGTCATGAGGCTTGTTAATGCAGCCATGGTTCTCGGCTTCTCCTGCCCTAGGTGTCTGGCGAGCCATTCGTCTCGGACGTTGTGTTTGAAAGCTGCTAAGGCTTCGGTGTCCGGACAGTCGACTATTTGGTTCTTTTTGGTGAGGAACCTGTTCCAGAATTCTGAGCTGACTCTCCGGGTTGTTGAGTTATATGACTTAAATCGTCTGCATCCGGAGGACGGACATAAGTCCCTTGAAAATTTGCCCGAAAAGCATCCTCGAGCTCTTCCCAACTTCCAATGGTATTTTCAGGGAGGCTTTTGAGCCAATGCCGGGCTGGCCCTTTGAGCTTGAGGGGTAAGTATTTTATGGCGTGGAGATCATCTCCTCTAGCCATGTGTATGTGGAGGATGTAATCCTCAATCCACACTCCAGGGTCTGTTGTTCCGTCGTATGCCTCTATGTTTACGGGTTTGAATCCCGCCGGGAATTCGTGATCCAGCACCACATCGGTGAAACACAGGGGGTGCGGCACCCCTATATTAGGGTGTGCCGTGATGTTGAGATATTTGGCGTGTTGCTTTGCTTTGAAGGGCTTGCTTTCTCGGCCCATAGATGGACCTGGTAGGCCATCCTTTTGATGTGAATCCTTATGCGGATCGCGTGCGGCTTGTGTGCGCGCCATTTGCCGCTCTCTGTTAGCCGTGGGGTCGCCCATCCGACCGGGTGGCCTTCTTGCTTTTTGATTGTGGGGCTCTCGGCCTCCTCATCAAATTCGGGCGATAGTTTTCTCTTTGGGTAGCTCTTTGTTGTTGCTTGTCGCCCGTATTTGTCTAACGGTGTTGAGTACTTTGCTCCATCTGATTCTCGAGTGCATCTTCCGCTGTTTTGAGCTTCCGCTTCTGCTTTTCCGGGCTACAGCGATGGCGGCGAGCCTTTTGTGGAGGTTCTTCTGCTCCAACAATTTGTCCGGCGTGAGATCGTCCGGACTGTTATCTTCTTGCCGGGCGGGTTGTTTATCCAAGTTGTCCTGTTCGGACGGTTGCTCGATAGCATGTTCGTCGTCCACCGGTTCGCCCTGCTCTATGCTGGGTCTTTGTTGAGGCGGGACTTGGTGCGGCGTTTACGTTGCCGTTTTGACTGCTTTTCGAGGGATTTATCCTTCGTAGTGTCCCGTTGTTCCTTGTTGTCACCTCCTTTAGGTATATCCACCATGTATACATCATGGGATGAGGTGGTTATCCAGTATCCTATAGGCGCTGGTTCATGGTTGTCTCCTACATCGTCGTCCATACCGTCGATGTCTTCGGAGTCGAAATCGAGCACGTTGTTTAAGCTTTCGACAGTGGCTACAAAGTGGGCGGTGGGTGGGCGTTGAATTTCTTCGTCGTCCTCATCCCAACCTTCCTGACCGTAGTCCGGCCAGAGCTCTCCTGACAAAGAGAGAGACTTTAATGAGTTCAGGATATCACCAAAGGGCGAGTGCTGAAAGATGTCCGCGGCAGTGAACTCCATGACCGGCGCCCAATCGGATTCGATTGGCAGGGGCGCGGAGGGTTCGGAGTCCGGAGAGGAGTCCGGCACCTTGGAGTCACGGTCTTCGCAAAGGACAGGGATGGAGTTTGGCTCAATAGCCGTAGCCCCCGAGGCGGTGTCCAACCACTCGTCCTCGATCGGGGGAGTCGGCTCCGAGCTAAGGGTCGGAGCAAACTCTGGTGCGGCTTCCAAGGCACTGTTCGGCGGCAGAGCTAGATCATGCCCATCGAGACAGTGCGGCGCACTTGGCTGTGGCTCGAATCCGTCGAAGATCAAGTCTCCACGGATGTTGGCTGTGTAGTTCAAACTCCCAAATCTGACCTGATGGCCAGGGGCGTAGCTTTCGATCTTCTCCAGATGGCCTGGCGAATTGGCCCGCAGTGCAAAGCCGCCGAATAGGAAGATCTGTCCGGGGAGAAAAGTCTCACCCTGGACCGCGTCGTTGCTGATGATTGAAGGAGCCATCGGGCCTATAGGTGACGACACAGAGGAACTCTCAATGAAAGCACCAATGTCGGTGTCAAAAGCTGACGGATCTCGGGTAGGGGGTCCCGAACTGTGCGTCTAGGCGGATGGTAACAGGAGACAAGGGACACGATGTTTTACCCAGGTTCGGGCCCTCTCGATGGAGGTAATACCCTACTCCTGCTTGATTAATATTGATGATATGGGTAGTACAAGAGTAGATCTACCATGAGATCAGAGAGGCTAAACCCTAGAAGCTAGCCTATGGTATGATTGTTGTTAGATCCCTACGGACTAAAACCCTTCGGTTTATATAGACACCGAATAGGGTTAGGGTTACACAGAGTCGGTTACAATGGTATTAAATCTACATATCCGTACGCCAAGCTTGCCTTCCACGCCAAAGAAAGTCCCATCCGGACAAGGGACGAAGTCTTCAATCTTGTATCTTCATAGTCTTGGAGTCCGGCCAAAGATGATAGTTCGGCTATCCGGACACCCAAAGGTGAATACATTGGGAGGCAACACTATAAGCCCCTATCTTTCTTAGTGTCCGATTAAAACTCCATAACCATAAGTATTGCGTGAGTGTTAGCAATTGTGGAAGACTATATGATAGTTGAGTATGTGGAGTTTGCTAAATAAAAGCTTTGACATAGACCCTTCCTGAAAATAAGATGAATTGCAATTGTTTGATGACTAAGAATGAAGTTTGCTAGTTTTCAAGAAAGTTTATGGTCTATGCTTTAACATGTGAATAGCTTGTTACTTGATCATGAAAAGTGTTATGAGATAAACTACTGTTATGCCATATAAACATGCTAGAAAAGGTGATTGAAATTATCATTAATCAAACTTGTGCACCTGCTAGCATTCACACTTCATAAATTCTTTCTTTTATCATTTACCTACTCGAGGACGAGCAGGAATTAAGCTTGGGGATGCTGATACATCTCCAATGTATCTATAATTTATGAAGCATTCGTGCTATTATATTATCTGTTTTGAATTATTATGGGCTTTATTATACACTTCTATATTACTTTTGGGACTAACCTACTAACCGGAGGCCCAGCCCATATTGCTGTTTTCTGGCCTATTTCAGTGTTCCGAAGAAAAGGAATATCAAACGGAGCCAAACGGAATGAAACCTTCGGGAGCGTGATTTTTGGAATGAACATGATCCGGGAGACTTGGAGTACAAGCCAGGGAAGCTTCGAGGAGGCCAGGAGATAGGAGGCCCCCCCCCTATAGGGCGCACCCCCTATCTCTTGGGCCCCTCGAGCACCCCCCGATCGACTTCTTTCACCTATATAATCCCATATACCCTAAAAACATCGATAACAAAGATAGATCGGGAGTTCCGCTGCCGCAAGCCTCTGTAGCCACCAAAAGTCAATCGGGACCTGATACATCTCCAACGTATCTACTTTTCCAAACACTTTTGCCCTTGTTTTGGACTCTAGTTTGCATGATTTGAATGGAACTAACCCGGACTGACGCTGTTTTCAGCAGAATTATCACGATGTTGTTTCATGTGTATAAAACAAAATTTCTCGGACTGACCTGAAAATCCTTGGAGACAAGTTTCAGAAAATATAAAAAATGCTAGCAAAAGATGAAGACCAGTGGGCCCACACTCTGTCCATGAGGGTGGGGGCACGCCCACCCACTTTGGGTGTGCCCCCCTGTCTCGTGGCCCCCATGCAGCTCCGCCGACCTCACCTCCAACTCCATATATTCCGTCTCGTGGAGAAAAAATAAGAGACGAAGTTTCATCGCGTTTTACGATACGGAGCCGCCGCTGATAACCCACAAGTGTAGGGGATCGCAACAGTTTTCGATAAGTAAGAGTGTCAAACCCAACGAGGAGCTAAAGGTAGAATAAATATTCCCTCAAGTTCTATCGACCACTGATACAACTCTACGCACGCTTGGCGTTCGCTTTACCTAGAACAAGTATAAAACTAGAAGTACTTTGTAGGTATTGTTGGATAGGTTTGCAAGATAATAAAGAGCACGTAAATATAAACTAGGGGCTGTTTAGATAAAGAAGCAATAAAGTAAATATAGCGAGTGTGGAAAAGTGGTGGTAGGAGTGGTGAAATTGCCACTAAGCAATTGACTACGTTACTAGACCGATAATCACTATTGCAAGTCTATTTGAGGGAGAGGCATAAGCTAACATACTTTCTCTACTTGGATCATATCCACTTATGATTGGAACTCTAGCAAGCATCTGCAACCACTAAAGATCATTAAGGTAAAACCCAACCGTAGCATTAAAGCATCAAGTCCCCTTTATCCCATACGCAAACAACCTACTTACTCGGGGTATGTGCTTCTATCACTCACGCCACCCACGATAAGCAAATCATAAACATATTGCAAACCCTACAGTGGGAATCCCTCATGCTTGCGAGACACAGAGAGCACCATAGGACTGCACCAATAATAAAACATACAACTCAAACCAATCATAGCAATTCATCAATCATCATAGGATGGCAACACATCATTGGATAATAATATGAAGCATAAAAACCATGTTCAAGTAGAGGGTACAGCGGGTTGTGGGAGAGTGGACCGCTGTATATAGAGGGGGGAAGGTGATGGAGATGTTGGTGAAGATGACGGCGCTGTTGGTGAAGATCACGGTGATGATGATGGCCCCCGGCGGCGTTCCGGCGTCACCCCTCCTCCCTAGATGGGAGAAGGGTTTCCCCTCTGGTCCTTAGCTCCCATGGCTTGGGAGGGGCGAGAGCTCCTCCGAGATTGGATCTATCTCTCTGTTTCTGCGTTCTCAAATTCTACCCCTTCACTGTTTCTTTAATATCCGGAGATCCGTAACTCCGATTTGGGTGAATCTTTCGCCCAGATTTTTCTCATAAAATTAGCTTTCTTGAGGCAAAAGAAGGGCATCAACCGCCTTACGGGGGGCCCAGGAGCATCCAGGGCGCGCCTGCCTCCCTGGGGCGCGCCCCCCTGTCTCATGGCCAGCTCAGACACCGTTTCACGTTGATTCTTCCTCCGAAAAATCCAAATATCCCAAAATGATTCTCCGTCCGTTTTTATCCTGTTTGGACTCCGTTTGATATTGGTTTTCTGTGAAACATAAAACATGCAATGCATGTGAACCGGCTGAGCCTTTGGATCAATATGTTAGTCCCGAAAATAGTATAAAAAGTTGCCAAAAGTATATGAAAGTTGAAGACTATTGGCATGGAACAATAAAAAATTATAGATACGACGGAGACGTATCAGCCGCCAAGCCCTAAAACCTCTCGGGAGGGCTGATCTGGAGTCCGTTCGGGGCTCCGGAGAGGGGGATTCGTCGCCATCGTCATCATCAGCCATCCTCCATCACCAATTTCATGATGCTCATCGCCGTGCGTGAGTAATTCCATCGTAGGCTTGTTGGACGATGATGGGTTGGATGAGATTTACCATGTAATCAAGTTAGTTTTGTTAGGGTTTCATCCCTAGTATCCACTATGTTCTGAGATTGATGTTGCTATGACTTTGCTATGCTTAATGCTTGTCACTAGGGCCCGAGTGACATGATTTCAGATCTGAACCTATTATGTTTTCATGAATATATGTGTGTTCTTGATCCTATCTTGCAAGTCTATAGTCACCTATTATGTGTTATGATCCGACAACCCTGAAGTGACAATAATCGGGATACTTCTCGGTGATGACCGTAGTTTGAGGAGTTCATGTATTCACCATGTGTTAATGCTTTCGTCCAGTTCTCTATTAAAAGGAGGCCTTAATATGCCTTAGTTTCCATTAGGACCCCGCTGCCATGGGAGGGTAGGACAAAAGATGTCATGCAAGTTCTTTTTCATAAGCACGTATGACTATATTCGGAATACATGCCTACATTACATTGATGAATTGGAGCTAGTTCTGTGTCACCCTATGTTATAGCTATTACATGAGGAATCGCATCCGACATAATTATCCATCACTGATCCATTGCCTACGAGCTTTTCATATACTGTTCTTCGCTTATTTACTTTTTCGTTGCTATTGTTACAATCACTACAAAACCCAAAAATATTACTTTTACTATCTTTACCTTTACCACTTTTACCATTACTATCATACTACTTTGCTACTAAATACCTTGCTGCAGATACTAAGTTATCCAGGTGTGGTTGAATTGACAACTCAACTGCTAATACTCAAGAATATTCTTTGGCTCCCCTTGTGTCGAATCAATAAATTTGGGTTGAATACTCTACCCTCGAAAGCTGTTGCGATCCCCTACACTTGTGGGTTATCAAGACTAATTTCTGGCGCCGTTGCCGGGGAGCATAGCTCTATTCTCTGAGTCACTTGGGATTTATATCTATTGATCGCTGTGAAGAACTTGGAAGATCAGAGAACTAAAATTTATCCCTCAACTACGAGGGGAGGTAAGGAACTTCCATCTAGCTCTGCACTAGATTCTCCTTCCGTTATGAATAAGTTTGCGGCACCTAAACCTGCTACTGCTATGAATTCTGATATGTCGCATGTTATTGATGATGCCACTTCTGCTATGCATGATACTTATGATAAAACTACTTCTATGCTTGATACTACTGTGCCATTAGGTGAATTTCTTGATGAACAACTTACTAGGGCTAGGGAGAATGAAATTATTGAGGATGAAATTATTGATGAAAGTGATGATGAAGGTTCTCCTCCTAATTATGAATTGCCTGTTGTTCCTGAGGGTTATGTTATGGATGAAGAAACTGCTAGAGATTTCCTTGCTTGCAATGATAGATCAGATCTTAAGAAATTATTAGCTAAGATGAAACAGAAGACTTTAAATGCTAGAATGAAACATGACCCTGCTTTTGCAACTTCACCTATCTTTGTCACTGATAAGGAATATGAATTCTCCGTAGATCCTGAGATTATTACTTTAGTTGAATCCAATCCTTTCTATGGCACTGAATCTGAAACTGTTGTGGCACATCTCACCAAGTTAAATGATATAGCCACCCTGTTTACTAATGATGAGAGATCTCGCTATTAGTACATACTTAAGATATTTCCGTTCTCTTTAAAGGGTGATGCTAAGACTTGGTTTAATTCTCTTGATCCTGGTTGTGTGCGTAGTCCCCAGGATATGATTTATTACTTCTCTGCTAAATATTTTCCTGCTCATAAGAAACAAGCCTCCTTCCGGGAAATATATAATTTTGTGCAAATCGAAGAAGAGAGTCTCCCACAAGCTTGGGGGAGGCTTCTCCGATTACTTAATGCTTTGCCTGATCATCCACTTAAGAAAAATGAAATACTTGATATCTTCTATAATGGACTAACTGATGCTTCCAAGGACCACTTGGATAGTTGTGCTGGTTGTGTTTTCAGGGAAAGAACAGTCGACGAAGCTGAATTATTATTGAACAATATGTTGACTAATGAAAATAATTGGACTCTTCCTGAGCCAATTCCCGAGGAAATTCCTGAACCAATTGAGCCAACCCCTGAGCCTATTCCTAAACCTACTCCGAAGAAGAGAGATGTTCTATTTCTCAGTCGTGACGATATGCAAGAGGCAAAGAAATTAATGAAAGAAAAAGGTATTAAAGTTGAAGATGTTAAGAATTTACCTCCTATTGAGGAAATACATGGTCTTAATATACCTCCTGTTGAACAAACACATTGTCTTGACAACCCGACACAGGTAGTGAAGGTAAATTCTCTCTATAGATATGATAAAGATGAAATCCCGTCTACTAAATTTCATAGTCCATGCTTATATTATAGGACGCTTGAATGATTATATAGCTAGAGTTAAAGATGAACTTAAACTCACTAATAAACATGCTTCTATGATTGCTACTCAAGCTGAACAAGTACTTAAAGCTCAGAATGAATTGCTAGTTGTATTAAATAATAAAGATGACTTTTCTGTTAGAGTGGCTACTAGAACTGGTAAAATGACTCAGGAACCTTTGTATCCTGAAGGCCACCCTAAGAGAATTGAACAAGATTCTCAGTATAATAATCTAGATGCTCCTAGTTCTTCTAAGAAGAAGAAAAAGAAAAATGATAGGACTTTGCGTGCTTCTAGTGAACCTATTGTAGAAACACCTGAGAATCCTAATAATACTTCTAACTCTGATGCTGAAACACAATCTGGAGATGAACATGAACCTGATCATAATGCTAATAATGATGTTCATGTAGACGCTCAACCTAGTAATAACAATGATATAGAAATTGAACCTGCTGTTGGTCTTGATAACCCACAATCAAGAAACCAACGTTATGATAAGAGATATTTTGTTGCTAGGAAGTGATGACCCACAAGTATAGGGGATCTATCGTAGTCCTTTCGATAAGTAAGAGTGTCGAGCCCAACGAGGAGCAGAAGGAAATGATAAGCGGTTTTCAGTAAGGTTTTCTCTGCAAGCACTGAAATAGTAGGTGATAGATAGTTTTGTGATAAGATAAATAGTAACGAGCAAAAGTAAATAAAGTAAATAAGGTGCAGCAAGGTGGCCCAATCATTTATGAAGCAAAGGATAAGCCTGGAAAAATTCTAATAATAATGAAGGAGCTCCCGAGGACAGATTGGGAATTATCGTCAAGCTAGTTTCATCACGTTCATATGATTCGCCTTCGGTACTTTGATAATTTGATATGTGAGTAGACCGACAATTGGGTACTGCCCTTACTTGGACAAGCATCCCACTTATGATTAACCCCTATTGCAAGTGTCCGCAACTACAAAAAGGAGTATTAAGGTAAACCTAACCACAACATTAAACATATGGGTCTATATGAACCCCTAACGAAGCAACTCATAAACTAGGGTTTAAGCTTCTGTCACTCTAGCAACCCATCATCTACTTATTACTTCCCTATGCCTTCCTCTAGGCCCAAATAATGGTGAAGTGTCATGTAGTCGACGTTCACATAACACCACTAGAGGAGAGACAACATACATCTCATCAAAATATCGAACGAATACCAAATTCACATGACTACTAATAGCAAGACTTCACCAATGTCCTCAGGAACTAAAGTAACTACTCACAAAGCATAAGCATGTTCATGATCAGAGGTGTAATAATATGCATTAAGGATCTGAGCATATAATCTTCCACCAAGTAAACCAACAAGTATCAACTACAAGGAGTAATCAACACTACTAGGAACCCACAGGTACCAATTTGTGGTTTTGGATACAAGATTGGATACAAGAGATGAACTAGGGTTTGAGAGGAGATGGTGCTGGTGAAGATGTTGATGGAGATTGACCCCCTCCCGATGAGAGGATCGTTGGTGATGACGTTGGTGATGATTTCCCCCGGCAGAACAGCTCTGCCAGAGCCCTAGATTGATTCCGCCAAGGTTCCGGCTCGTGGCGGAGTTTAAATCCCGTAAGCTTGCCCCCGAATTTTTCCAGGACAAAACCCTTCATATAGCAGAAGATGGTCGCCGGAGGCCCACCAGGGGCCCAGGAGATAGGGGTCGCGCCAGTGGGGGGGGGGCGCCCCCTGTCTCTTGGACAGGGTGTGGGCCCCTCGCCTATTTCTTTTGCTCATAATTCCTTAATAAATCCAAAAAGTGGTTTCGTGGAGTTTCAGGACTTTTGGAGTTGTGCAGAATAGGTTTCCAACGTTTGCTACTTTTTTCAAAGAATTCCGGTCTTGGCATTCCCTCTCTTCATGGTAAACCTTGTAAAATAAGAGAGAATAGCCATAAGTATTGAGATATAATGTGTAATAACAGCCCATAATGCAATAAATATTGATATAAAAGCATGATGCAAAATGGACGTATCAACTCCCCCAAGCTTAGACCTCGCTTGTCCTCAAGCGGAAACCGAGATCGAGAAATATGTCCACATGTTTAGAGATAGAGGTGTCGATAAAAATAAAATACGGACATGAGGGCATCATGATCATTCTAATAACAGCAGCATATATATATATATATATATATATATTTTGTCATATAGTTTCATATGTTCAAGTAATAAGCAATTCACAATCATAAACTTCATTGGGAACTAACAAACTATAATCTCAGTCACTGAAGCAATTGCAATTTATCGTAACATCAGAAATAGTCAATAATAGAGCTTTTCAGCAAGATCACATACTCAACTATCTCGTAGTCCCCCATAATTGTTAACACTCACTCAATACTTGTGGTTATAGAGTTTCAGCCGGACACTGAGAAAGATAGGGGCTTATTGTGTTGCCTCCCAACGTATTCACCTTTAGGTGATGTCAACAATAATACCCTATGCCAACTTACATTCAATTTGATATATGTATCATGACCTTTCAAACACGAGGAGCTTGCCAAAGGGTAAACTGAAAAAGTGGAAAGGTGAGGATCACCTTGACTCAAGCATAAAGTAAAAACATAAAATAAAAGATAGGCCCTTCGCAGAGGGAAGCAGAGGTTGTCATGCGCTTTTAAGGTTGGATACACAAAATCTTAATGCAAAAGAACATCACTTTGTATTGCCCCTTGTATGTGGACCTTTATTATGCACTCTATCGCTTTTATTACTTCCACAACAAGTTCGTACAAAGCTTATTTTCTCTGCACTAATAAGTCATGCATATTTAGAGAGCAATTTTATTGCTTGCACCGATGACAACTTACTTGAAGGATCTTACTCAATCCATAGGTAGGTATGGTGGACTCTCATGGCAACACTGGGTTTAAGGGAGTTTGGAAGCACAAGTAGTATCTCTACTTAGTGCAAGGAGTTTTGGCTAGCATGAGGGGGAAAGGCAAGCTCAACATGTTCAGAAGGTCAATGGCAATATACTTTAACTGAGATGTCGGAAAACATAAACCATTACGTTGTCTTCCTTGTCCAACATCAATTCATTTAGCATGTCATACCTAATGAGTGCTTCACAATCATAAAAGATGTCCAAGATAATATATCTATATGTGAACCCCTCTTTCCTTATCACTTCCTATTAATTGCAACGATGACCAAGGCTACGTTCATCAACTCTCAACAATTTTTATGCCTCGTACTTTCTATGTGTGAAGTTATCACTATCCATAAGATCAATATGAACTCTTTTATTCATTCTACTTTCTCAAGATCATAGCAACATAGCAAAGCCCTTGACTCAACACTAATCTTTATTATAGATAGCACACGGAATCGCTTACAAAAAGAGATCACAATGCAAAACTAAAAACTACTTGATATCAAAACTTCAATCTACTAGACCAAGATACTACTAAAAGGATCGAACTAAATAAAGCGGTAAAGATAGGAGTGTGATGGTGATACGATACCGGGGCACCTCCCCCAAGCTTGGCAGTTGCCAAGGGGGGTGCCCATACCCATGTGATTATTTCTTCTGTGGTGATGGAGGTGGTGATGATGGAGTAGGCTTGTCATCCATCTTCCAAGGCATAGGCTCTCCATCATAGAAGGACGATCGAGTCTCCGGGATCCTTAAATCTGCAGCCAAACTCATTCGCTTGAATCTATATTCATACTCATAGTTCTGGTTGTGTAGGTCATAAATATGGGCTTGGAGGTGCTCGATTTTCTCTTGAAGCTTGAAGATGGTCTCCCCAATGTTTTTGGCATCCAGCTTGTGGTTGTTGGTGAACTCCGTGATCATCATCTGGTTGGCATTTAGTCCACGCTCCACCATCTCTTGGCACTTGAAAACTTCTTGTTCCATGGCTTCGAGCTTTGTCTCTATACTCCCGGTACGCCTTGGTCCTTCCACATCGCGGATGTGCAACACCCCCTCACGCACCTCAACGATTTGAGGGTGATGCAGCACCTCCGCAAGATAGGGGTTGATAACCCTCTTGAAAAACTTGTCCTTGGAAGCGCTTGAAGACGACATGATGCTCTAGATCTGAAACAGAAACAACTCGAAACGAAAACAGAGGATATTTGCGTGATACGGTGGTCAAAACCTTCGGGAGTATATATAATAAATTTTTACCCACTACAATACGTAACATACAAGAAAACGGAGTCCGGGGGCACACGAGGTGCCCACGAGACAGGGGGTGCGCCCTACAAGGGGGTGGGGCGCGCCCTCCTCTCTCGTGGGAGCCTCCTGTCCCTTTCGGACTACTTCTTTCTTCCTAAAATTCTTAAATAATCCAAAACTGATGAAAATTGCCTTTAGAGTTGTTTTGGAGTCGGTATACAAACCGTACCAAGTTACTATTCCTTTTCGGAGTCTGGAACGTTCTGGAAAGTGTCTCTTATGAACTCCTCAGGGTTACGGTTTCAATAATATTAGTTTCAACATTGATAGGGTTACCTGAAATATAATGCTTGATTCCTTGACCATTAACCACCCTAGGATTTGTGCTTTCAAAGTTGTTAATTTTTATATCACCAGAACGGTAGACCTCCTCGATAACGCAGGGACCTTGCCATTTTGAGAGAAGTTTTCCTGCAAAAAATCTTAAACGAGAGTTGAATAATAACACATAATCTCCTACGTTAAAACTCACGCTTTTGTATTCTTTTATCATGCCAGCGTTTGACTTTTTCTTTGAAGAGCTTGGCATTCTCATAAGCTTGGGCTCTCCATTCATCAAGAGAGCTAATATCAAACAATCTCTTCTCACCGGCAAGTTTGAAGTCATAATTGAGCTCTTTAATAGCCCAATATGCTTTATGTTCAAGTTCAAGAGGTAAATGACATGCTTTTCCATAAACCATCTTATATGGAGACATACCCATAGGATTTTTGTATGCAATTCTATAGGCCCATAATGCATCATCAAGTTTTTTGGACCAATTCTTTCTAGATCTATTCACAGTCTTTTGCAAAATTAATTTGAGTTCTCTATTGCTCAACTCTACTTGGCCACTAGACTGCGGGTGATAAGGAGATGCAGTTCTATGATTGACATCGTATTTAGCAAGCATCTTACGGAAAGCACCATGAATAAAGTGTGAACCACCATCAGTCATAAGATATCTAGGGACTCCAAACCTCGATAAAATAACTTCTTTAAGCATTTTAATAGAAGTGTTATGATCATCACTACTAGTTGGAATAGCTTCTACCCACTTAGTAATGTAATCAACAGCAACTAAAATATGTGTATAACCATTGGAGGCAGGAAAAGGTCCCATATAATCAAAGCCCCAAACATCAAACGGTTCAATAACGAGAGAATAATTCATAGGCATTTCTTGGCGTCTACTAATGTTACCTATTCTTTGGCATTCATCACAGGATACGACAAACTTACGAGCATCTTTGAAAAGAGTAGGTGTCGGTGTCAAAACCGGTGGATCTCGGGTAGGGGGTCCCGAACTGTGCGTCTAGGCGGATGGTAACAGGAGACGAGGGACACGATGTTTTTACCCAGGTTCGGGCCCTCTCGATGGAGGTAATACCCTACTCCTGCTTGATTAATATTGATGATATGGGTAGTACAAGAGTAGATCTACCACGAGATCAAGGAGGCTAAACCTAGAAGCTAGCCTATGGTATGATTGTTGTATATCTCTATCGACTAGCCTGGCCTCGGTTTATATAATGCACCAGAGGCCTAGGATAACAAGAGTCCTAAGCCGAATCGCCCGGTGGGGAGGAGTCCTTGTCTTGATCGCCAAATCTTGTGGAATCTTCCTTGTATGCGGCAACTATGCGGATCGGCCCATGAGTATCTGACCATGGGGATCCTCGGCCCAATCCAACTGATCGGGAGACGATGTGGTGAGTAACCCCTAGTCCAGGACACCGTCAGTAGCCCCCTGAACTGGTCTTCAAGTTGGGGACGCTCCTCGATTCTTCCAAACTGTTCTTCATCTTCAGTCGTCGGTCTTGAACACTGGTTGAACAAATCTTCTCATCTTCGATCTTGAGGATCGCCGAAATGTATTCGACGAGTTTACACGTCGGGTATCCGAGGAGCCCCTTTAGGTTTCCGGCCTTTATCAATGCCTTGTTATTTTTATGCCACACCTCGGGTTTGAAGTTGTTCCCGGGCGGCAGCGTCCTCTTGCGTCCGAGCTCCAACGTCGGACTGCATTCGAGGTATCTTTTGCAGCCGAGCACCAACGCCGGACCGCTTCCCAGCTCTAACGCCGGAATGTATCCGAGCTCCAACGCCGGACTATGTATCCGAGCTCCAACGCCGGACTGTATCCGAGCTCCAACGCCGGACTGTATCCGAGCTCCAACGCCGGACTGTATCCGAGCTCCAACGCCGGACTATGTATCTGAGCTCCAACACCGGACTGTATTCGAGGTGTCGTAAATCACCTTGGTTCAAATAAGTTTGAAGGAGTTTATCCGAGCTTAATGCCGGAAATGCCCTCTATGGAGCCAGCCACTAGCGCCCGAGCTTTATGCCGGACTGCTTCCGAGGTGGTGCACCACCCCGAATGTGGGCCGATTTTTGTCAATATTTTTAATTGGTGCAATTTATTCTCTGCCGAGATACATAGCCAGTAGCCCTCAAGGTGGGTATCGATCTAAAACCCGAGATGCACATGAAGGATGACATAAGACCGCTGATCCCCGTCGCCGCTGAGACTCATGTTGATTTGCAAAATCGGTCTGAGGATCAAGTCCTAGCTCGGCAGAATACTTCGGGACACAAAAAGTGGCGTGCTCAGTCCTCAAGACTCAGGTTGGGTGCGGCCGACCAACCTGAGGATCAAAATCTCCTCGGAGACTGTATTGCACTTAAAATTTTGGGTTTTTATCACTTATGCCACCAGTTGTGTCTCACTACTCAATTTCGCCACTAGGAATTTCAACTGCTAAAAAATGCAATCACTTCGTTAGGTACATGCTCAAAAATGCCACTGGATACCATTATTGTGATCTCAAAACCCTTTTGCTATGTTATAGTGACATAAATACCTATGAACCAACATGCCAGCTCTCCCTCTATCTCACTACAATAATGTATGTGGCCCACTTAATCCCAACAACGTTCTTATTTTCCTGTAAAATTATTCGCTTGGTTACTCCTGACAAGTAGGGATACACTTATAATTGTGAGATAGAGGGAACTGACATATGGGTCTAGACTTATTTTTGTCATATAACATGGTCAACGGGTTTGACATGAAAATAACAATGTCTAATGGCATTTTTGAGCAAACATCTAACGGGATGGTGGCATTTTTTAGATATCTAATGACATTTTTGAGCAAGCATCTCACGGATCGATGGCATTTTTGAGCAGTTGTAACTTCTAATGGCAAAACTGAGTAGTGCGACACAATTAGTGGCATAAACGATAAAAACCCTAAAATTTTCTGCATTGGACAGGCAATGCAGTAGCCCCCGAGACACTGGTCGGGTGGCAACACCAGATCAGGGGATCGATGTGCCCCTTTAATATTTGTAAATAATAAGCCCGAAGCCCAGTAGCCCCCGAGCCTTAATGCGGGCACGGGTGGCCGAATTAAGGATTGATATCTGTAGTAAAATCACAAATTATGTGTAATGACTCTATGTATCCAAGTACTTTACGTCATTAATGCTCGGATCCGCATTGTACAAAACTTTGTTGACCGACCATCGGCTTCCACCTCCTCGGCCAATAGCCGCAGAGTGTTTGTCCTACTTTATAAAGCCTTTATGAGGGCAAAGATTTAGGACAAACAAGGCAATCTGGCCATACGGTTTTATAAACAAAGGTACGCAGAGAGATATGTTATATTACTGTTTAACAGAAGAAATGTCTTCCCAAGAAAATAGTCCCACTATTGGTTCCTTTCTTTGGGTTGTCATGCTAAGCATGATCATGAAACCTCAGCTCCAATGTAAGAGCAAAACATCGAGGATTTAGTTTGGGAGGCCAGTTAATAGCCCCCGGTAGTGTTCGGCGACAGTTGAGGACAAGCCGGAAACACTTCGGCCAATTTGATGAATGGCCCATCATTTAATATAGTCATCGGATCGCTGACCAGTTTACACCTATTCTGACAGTCAGTTTTCGGCTTTCTCCACTGAGGTGCTTGACCATGCGAGCTTGAAGCACAGTCGCAGTGGTTCTCCTTTTGCACACCTAGCCGAACAAAACGGAACGTAGGAGGCAAGCCGGAGCCAGCAACCCAACTATTGACCGAAGACACAATTGAAACTGATGCATATATAGCAATATCCGAGAATGTTTTTGTCGAATCTCTAAAAGGTGTCGGCGTTGCCGCTGCGAGACTTGTGCTGAAAACACACAAATAGTTTAAAAGTGCCAAAAGCTTGGAAAACCAAAAAACGTGAGTAAAAACATGACGTCCAAACAAGATCAAGTGTTCGATGCCAATCCAAAAATTGGACTTTTAGAAAAAAAAAGTGCTTCTGCCGTGCTTTAACATGACACATCCTATCTCAAGACTTCAAGCGGGTCAGCCTACGGCTTCAGTCTCCCATCCCGAAGGCGGAGTACTTCCCATTAGGCCAGTTTAGAAAACTAAACTCTAGCGGTTTTGAGAGAGAAATTAGGCTCCCGGCTAGTGACCGCTTTTCGTGTCGAAAAAAGGAGTGATAAATAATAAACACTTTGCAACAACTAAGAAGGAAAACACTTAGTATAAAATGGCTCAAATAAACATAAGAGCCCCCAAGTGACTTGGGTAAAAGTTGACTATATAATGTAAGGTGACATGTAAAATGCCTTCTAGCCGGATTGTAGATCGTTTGTCTTAGCGGACCTTTTCGCTTCAACCTCTGGACCCAATAGTCCGGAGTGTGTCCGAATACCCTCGCGGCTATAAAAACCGGGGCATGCGTGGAGACCAGGCGTAGGGGTCATTAGTGCTTTATCAGACAAGTGCCCAACAGGTTATGTTATATTTACATGGTTAGTAAGAAACATCTTCCAGGGAGAATAGTTCCGTTAGGGGTTCCATTCCCTGGGAGGCATGCCCTAAAGTGCATGTCCGGACTGCAAAAAGAGCAGAAAAACATCTGGGGGCAGGTAAATGAATAGGTAAGAAATCATATTTTAGTTGACCGACCGAGTATTCCCTTAAGAATGCTAGCTTTCGGCTTCACCCAGTCTGAGGTACACATCCGGCTGACCCGGCAGTAACAATCGCAGAGGTGCTCCCTTTACCACCTAGCCGAACAATCGGGAACGTAGGGGTAAGCACAGGAGGCAGGCAACCCAGCTTGGCCAAAACTTAAGTCATATCGATGCATATGATGGTGAATAAAAGGTACATGCGGAAGTGTGACACATGTGTTGGGCATAAATCCCGTATTAATAAGCTTCTGTTAAAGAAGCCCCTAGGTATAATGAGCGCGGTAGCTCGTCAAGTGTGTGCAAACAAAGTTTGGACAAGGAAAATTTTTACAAGCAACTTTTTTCCAAAAAAGTATAATGCTTGGTCGAGCCGAACACAAGTTAAAAATTTAAAACTTTGAGCATGAAGGCAACTTAGCTGGTTAATGTGTTTGGTATTGACGACGCGGTCCGAGCTTGATGCGGGACAAGGTTCCATCCCCCAAGCCGATACCGAGGTGGCGGAGCAAGAGAGCTTGGCACTCCGAAGTGGTGACATAGCACGGTCAATGCAGGACGGCAGAGTGATGCCGAAGTCCCCTGCATGGGGTAATGAAGTGTTGACGAAGCCCCCCGTCCAGCCGAGGTGACGCCAAAGGATATAGTCCGGCTGGATCATTTTCCTGTGCACAAAAAATAGTGCAGACCGGGGATAATAGTAATAATAAGAATTAAAAAAAATTCGTTGCATAACAAATAATTTATGCAAAGTGAGTAATAAAAGAAATATGGCCTGGCGCCGAAGTCAATGTCGACGCAGGGCGGCGGCGTGATGCGGTAAAGGCATGGCAAGGCCTGAATTTACAGGTCGGTTCGAGTTTCGGATGCGGCGTTCGCCGGACTATGTATGGAAACTGACCGAACCATCATGCAACTGTCGTTATGCGGCCACCACTTGATAGACCTGTGTACATGTGATGGACAAACCAGAGTAATAATTCCTTGGGAAAAATGAACCCAAACAAGCAAAAAATACTGGGATTAATAGCACCTGGTTTATTTGTTGTAGCAATCCGAAGGGAGGTGATCCCAAAATTGGGACTCGATCCGCGCACCCATTGCCTTGTCGGCTTGTGACGCCGAAGTGTCCGGAGTAGGTTGATGAAGAGATGGCGAAGCCCCCGGTCCAGCCGTGATGTCGAAGTAGGTCGGCGTGATGGACACCAGCTTGAAGAAGCAATAGTGCGGCCCTGCCGATGCAGGTCGTGACATGGTCGATGCCGGCTTGATGAAGCGACCGGGCGGCGATGCCGGACTCTTGTCCGGCTTGCCGAGATGATGATCCGAAGAAGTTGAGCTCGGCTCAACAAAGTGACGACGTGTCTAGCGCAGGTCGGCAGCCGTGGAGCAATATTGCCGGACTGGTTTGACACCAGAATGATGTTGAAGATCATGTTCAAAAGATCTTAAACTTAGTGGGATGTGTTCGGAAACAAAACATAATACCCCATACAAAACTTCCTTCGGAAAGGATGTCCGAAATCCCGTTCATAAAAAAGACGAACTCAGGTCGGATTCGTTTTCGCGCAGAAAACAGATCCGAAAAGTGATGCACTAATCAGAAGGTTCCCGGAGTTTGGACGGTCGGATCGAGCTGAAATTTTGAGGGGTGGTAGATATAGGAATTCCGCAGCCGATCAACGGTTGGATCTTCCAAAGAAAGTCCGAGCTAGAAGCTGGACACCACGCCCTAAACTCGTCCGGATTCTCGTCCAGATTCAATGTGGCTCTGGTATACCGGAGATTGCCAGAGATTCCTCCATCGGAACTCGACGAAATTTTCCAGGGTTGTTGTAGACTCAATTCCGCACAATTCCACCGAAGCAATTGTTAAAACGACGCTTGAGGAGGCGGTGGCGGCGGACACAAGTCCGCTGTCCGTAAAAAAGCGATGCAGTCGCCCGAGGGCAATGTTGACGTTGAGCCCCCGGGCTCCCTGGATGATTCCTCCATGATCTTGATAGAGATCAGAGTTGATGTTGATGAAGGCCCTCATCCGAACATGACGATCGGAGGTAGGCCGCAGTCCTTGGTCGAACCAAGGTGACCAGTCGAACTGGTGACGAAGATGCCGAAGTCGCAGTTGATCTGCAGGCGAGCCATCGACCTTTTGCCGAACACACAGAGGAACTCTCAATGAAAGCACCAATGTCGGTGTCAAAACCGGCGGATCTCGGGTAGGGGGTCCCGAACTGTGCGTCTAGGCGGATGATAACATAAGACGAGGGACACGATGTTTTTACCCAGGTTCGGGCCCTCTCGATGGAGGTAATACCCTACTCCTGCTTGATTAATATTGATGATATGGGTAGTACAAGAGTAGATCTACCACGAGATCAAGGAGGCTAAACCCTAGAAGCTAGCCTATGGTATGATTGTTGTATATCTCTATCGACCAGCCTGGCCTCGCTTTATATAATGCACCAGAGGCCTAGGATAACAAGAGTCCTAGCCGAATACGCCGGTGGGGTAGGAGTCCTTGTCTTGATCGCCAAATCTTGTGGAATCTTCCTTGTATGCGGCAACTGTACGGACTGGCCCATGAGTATACGTCCATGGGGATCCTCGGCCCAATCCAACTGATCGGGAGACGACGTGGTGAGTACCCCCTAGTCCAGGACACCGTCAGTAGGCCAATAAAAACCAGATTGTAGTACCTTGTGTGCAGTTCTATCTCCAGCGTGGTGTCCTCCATAGGATTCAGAGTGACACTTGCGTAGGATTTGTTCCTGTTCATGCTCAGGCACACAACGTCTAATAATACAATCTACTCCTTCTTTATAAAGGTGTGGATCATCCCAGAAGTAATGTCTTAAATCATAGAAGAACTTTTTCTTTTGATGGTATGTGAAACTAGGCGGTATATATTTAGCAACAATGTAATTAGCACAGTCAGCATACCAAGGTGTAGTACGAGAAGCATTGACAACCGCTAATTGTTCATCAGGGAAACTATCATTAATAGGCAGTGGGTCATCAAGAACATTCTCTAACCTAGACAAGTTATGCATAGCAGGGTTCTCAGCTCCCTTTCTATCAATAATATGCAAGTCAAATTCTTGGAGCAAGAGAACCCATCTAATGAGTGTAGTCTTAGCATCTTTCTTTTCCATGATATATTTAATAGCAACATGATCAGTGTGAATAGTAACTTTGGAATCAACAATATAAGGTCTAAACTTATCACATGCAAACACAACTGCTAAGAATTATTTTTCAGTGGTAGCATAATTTCTCTGGGCAGTATCAAGAGTCTTACTAGCATAATGGATAACATTCAATTTCTTATCGACTCTTTGCCCTAAGACAACACCTACAGCATAATCACTAGCATCACACATAATTTCAAAAGGTAAATTCCAATCGGGTGGCTGAACAATAGGTGCTGTGATCAAAGCTTTCTTACGTGTTTCAAATGCTTCTACACAATCATCATCAAAGACAAAAGGAATATCTTTTTGCAATAAATTAGTCAGAGGCCTAGAGATTTTAGAAAAGTCCTTAATGAACCTCCTATAAAAACCGGCATGACCAAGGAAACTTCTTATACCTTTCATGTCCTTGGGACATGGCATCTTTTCAATAGCATCTACTTTGGCTTTATCAACTTCAATACCTCTCTCGGAGATCTTGTGCCCCAAGACAATGCCTTCATTAACCATAAAGTGACACTTTTCCCAATTCAGGACGAGACTAGTGTCTTCGCATCTCTGCAAAACTCGATCAAGGTTGATCAAACAATCATCAAAAGAGGATCCATAGACGGAGAAGTCATCCATGAACACTCACAAATCTTTTCACAAAAATCAGAAAATATAGCCATCATGCATCTTTGAAAGGTAGCAGGTGCATTACATAAACCAAAAGGCATACGTCTATAAGCAAAAGTACCAAAAGGGCAAGTAAAAGTAGTTTTAGATTGATCCCCCGCTGATACAGGTATTTGAGAGAAACCAGAATAATCATCTAGAAAGCAAAAATGTGTGTGTTTGGATAGCCTTTCTAGCATTTGATCAATAAAAGGTAAAGGGTAATGATCTTTCTTAGTATCTTTATTTAACTTACGGAAATCAATTACCATCCTATAGCCTGTAATAATTCTTTGAGGGATCAATTCATCTTTATCATTAGGAACAACGGTAATACCTCCCTTCTTGGGGACACAATGGACAGGGCTTACCCATTCACTATCAGCAACGGGATAAATAATACCTGCCTCGAGGAGTTTTAGAATCTCCTTTCTTACCACTTCCTTCATTTTGGGGTTTAATCGTCTTTGAGGATCTCTAACAGGTTTGGCATCTTTGTCCACTGAAATTTTGTGTTGACATAATGTGGGACTAATGCCCTTAAGATCATCCAGAGTATATCCAATAGCAGCTCGGTGCTTCTTCAGAGTTTTCAATAATCTTTCTTCTTCTTTCTCTGAAAGGTTAGCACTAATAATAACAGGATATATTTCTTTTTCATCAAGATAAGCATACTTGAGATTATCAGGTAAGGGTTTGAGTTCAAACACGGGATCACCCTTGGGTGGAGGGGGATCCCCAAGAATTTCAATGAGAAGATTATGTTTTAGCATAGGTTCTTGTTTAAGGAACACTTCATCTATTTCTTCCCTTTCCTTCATAAACATATCGTTTTCATGTTCTAGCAAATATTGTTCTAACGGATCAGTTGGAGGAACAGCAATGGAAGCAAGACCAATAATCTCATCCTTACTAGATGATTCCTTTTCACGATGTTGTCTACTAAACTTAGCAAAATTAAACTCATGAGACATACCATCTATACCAACAGTGACAATATTCTTTTCACAATCAATCTTAGCACTAGCAGTATGCAAGAAAGGTCTACCAAAAATAATGGGACAAAAATTATCTTGTGGGGAACCGAGAACAAGAAAATCAGCAGGGTATTTAATATTTCCACACAAGACTTCAACATCTCTAACAATCCCAATAGGTTTAATGGTGTCTCTATTAGCAAGCTTAATTGTAACATCAATATCTTCTAATTCAACAGGTGCAATATCGTGCATAATTTCTTTATAAAGATCATAAGGTATAGCATTAGCACTAGCACCCATATCACATAAGCCATGATAACAATGATCTCCTATTTTAACAGAAATAACAGGCATGCCTATAACAGGTCTACGTGTCTTAGTATCGGGTCTAGCAATATTAGCAGTTTCACCCACGAAAGAAATAACATGCCCATCTAAATCTTCATCCAGGAGATCTTTAATCATAGCAATACTAGGTTCAACATTGATTTGCTCAGGAGGTGTATAAGTCCTAGTGTTACTCTTATGAACAACAGTCGAAGCCTTAACATGATCTTTTATCCTAACGGGAAAAGGAGGTTTTTCAACATAAGTAGTAGGAATAATAGGATCACTATATGTAATAGTCTTTTCTTCGACTGTAATAGGTGCAACTACTTTCACTTCAATAGGTGGATTATATTTAAACCACTTCTCTTTAGGGAGATTAACATGAGCAGCAAAGGTTTCACAAAAAGTAGCTACTATCTCAGAGTCAAGTCCATACTTAGAGCTAAATCCATGGAAAGCATCGGTATCCATAAAAGATTTAACACAATCAAACTTAGGTGTCATACCTGACTCCTTACCATCGTCGGAACCCCAATCTTCAGAGTTGCGTTTAATTCTTTCCAATAAGTCCCATTTGAAATAAATAGTCTTCATCATATAGGAACCAACACAGGAAGTATCGAGCAAGTTGCGATTATCAAGAGAAAGTTGAGCATAAAAATTCTGAATAATCATTTCCCGAGAGAGCTCATGATTGGGGCATGAATATAACATTGACTTAAGCCTCCCCCAAGCTTGAGCGATGCTTTCTCCTCCGCGAGGCCAGAAATTATATATGTAATTACGATCACGATGAACAAGATGCATAGGATAGAACTTCTGGTGGAATTCCAATTTCAATCGCTTATAATTCCAAGATCTCGTGTCATCACATAGCCTATACCATGTCATTGCATCTCCCTTCAAAGATAAAGGGAAGACCTTCCTTTTGACAACATCATCGGGAATACCTGCAGGCTTAAATAATCCACAAACTTCATCCACGAAGATAAGGTGTAAGTCGGGATGCAAAGTTCCGTCTCCTGCAAAAGGATTAGCTAGCAGTTTTTCTATCATACCCGAAGGAATCTCAAAGTGAATATTTTCATAAAGTTCAGTAGGTTGAGGAGCATCTCTTTGCTCCTCTGGTTGGGGTGAAGATACCCCCAAACAAGCCACTCAAAGGATTAGTTTCCATAGTGACAAGTAACAGAAAATTTCAGCACACTATATAATTGTTTCCTTACCAAGTTCCACTCACCAAGAGCGCTACGCTCCCCGGCAACGGCGCCAGAAAAGAGTCTTGATGACCCACAAGTATAGGGGATCTATCATAGTCCTTTCGATAAGTAAGAGTGTTGAACCCAACGAGGAGCAGAAGGAAATGATAAGCGGTTTTCAGTAAGGTTTTCTCTGCAAGCACTGAAATAGTAGGTGATAGATAGTTTTGTGATAAGATAAATAGTAACGAGCAAAAGTAAATAAAGTAAATAAGGTTCAGCAAGGTGGCCCAATCATTTACGAAGCAAAGGATAAGCCTGGACAAATTCTAATAATAATGAAGGAGCTCCCGAGGACACATTGGGAATTATCGTCAAGCTAGTTTCATCATGTTCATATGATTCGCGTTCGGTACTTTGATAATTTGATATGTGAGTAGACCGACACTTGGGTACTGCCCTTACTTGGACAAGCATCCCACTTATGATTAACCCCTATTGCAAGCGCCCGCAACTACAAAAAGGAGTATTAAGGTAAACCTAACCACAACATTAAACATATGGGTCTATATGAACCCCTAACAAAGCAACTCATAGACTAGGGTTTAAGCTTCTGTCACTCTAGCAACCCATCATCTACTTATTACTTCCCTATGCCTTGCTCTAGACCCAAATAATGGTGAAGTGTCATGTAGGCGACGTTCACATAACACCACTAGAGGAGAGACAACATACAACTCATCAAAATATCGAACGAATACCAAATTCACATGACTACTAATAGCAAGACACTTCACCCATGTCCTCAGGAACTAAAGTAACTACTCCCAAAGCATAAGCATGTTCATGATCAGAGGTGTAATAATATGCATTAAGGATCTGAACATATAATCTTCCACCAAGTAAACCAATAAGTATCAACTACAAGGAGTAATCAACACTACTAGCAACCCACGGGTACCAATTTGTGGTTTTGGATACAAGATTGGATACAAGAGATGAACTAGGGTTTGAGAGGAGATGGTGCTGGTGAAGATGTTGATGGAGATTGACCCCCTCCCAATGAGAGGATCGTTGGTGATGACGTTGGTGCTGATTTCCCCCTCCCGGAGGTAAGTGTCCCCGGCAGAACAGCTCCGCCAGAGCCCTAAATTGATTCCGCCAAGGTTCCGCCTCGTGGCGGCGGAGTTTCGTCCCGTAAGCTTGCCCCCGAATTTTTCCAGGACAAAACCCTTCATATAGCAGAAGATGATCGCCGGAGGCCCACCAGGGGGCCCAGGAGATAGGGGCGCGCCCTATAGGGGGGAGGCGCGCCCCCCTGTCTCCTGGACAGGGTGTGGGCCCCATGGCCTGTTTCTTTTGCTCATAATTCCTTAATAAATCCAAAAAGTGGTTTCGTGGAGTTTCAGGACTTTTGGAGTTGTGCAGAATAGGTTTCCAACGTTTGCTCCTTTTTCAACCAGAATTCCAGCTGTCGGCATTCCCCCTCTTCATGGTAAACCTTGTAAAATAAGAGAGAACAACCATAAGTATTGAGTAATAATGTGTAATAACAGCCCATAATGCAATAAATATTGATATAAAAGCATGATGCAAAATGGACGTATCAGGAAGCATGGTAGAGAAAGAGAACCATGGGTTCAGAAACCCATGCCCTTTCCTCCTAAACCATCCAAGACAAAGGATGATGAGGACTTTGAGCGTTTTGCTGAAATGATTAGACCTATTTTCTTACGCATGCGCATAAATGATATGCTTAAATTAAACCCTTATGCTAAATATATGAAAGATATCATCACTAATAAGAGGAAAATACCTGAAGCTGAGATTTCCACCATGCTTGCCAACTACACCTTTAAGGGTGGAATACCTAAGAAACATGGTGAACCCGGAGTGCCTACCTTAACATGCTCCATAAAAAGAAATTATGTTAAAACTGCTTTATGTGATTTAGGAGCCGGTGTTAGTGTTATGCCTCTTTCCTTGTACCGTAGAATTGAATTAAGTAACTTGACACCTACTGAGATATCTTTGCAAATGGCTGATAAATCAACTGCTATACCTGTCGGCATTTGCGAGGACGTACCTGTTGTTGTTGCGAACGTTACTATCTTAACAGACTTTGTCATTCTTGATATTCCTGAGGACGACAGTATGTCGATTATCCTTGGTAGACCCTTTCTAAATACTGCAGGTGCTGTTATTGATTGCAACAAAGGCAATGTCACCTTTCATGTTAATAGAAATGAGCATACGGTACATTTTCCGAGGAAACAACCTCAAGTTCATAGCATAAATACTATTGAGAAAAGTCCATCAATCATTATTGGAGGTTCTGAATTTCCTCTCCCTACTGTCAAGAAAAAGTATGATATTCTTATTATTGGGGATGTTCATATCCCCGTTGAGGTAACCTAGTGTCACTTCGAAATTTCTCCAGTTCCGTGTTCACTAGTAGAAAAAGGGTCAAATGTGAGACACATTAGTCCCGGTTTGTAACAGAACCGGCACTAATGTGGCCATTAGTGCCGGTTCCAACGGCTAGCCGGGAGGAGCTCTTTAGTACCGGTTTGTGGCAAACCTTTAGCACCGGTTCGTGCCACGAACCGGTACTAATGAGAGTGGTGGCATGATGTTGTCAGAATGGGGCCCTTCCAGCACCTTTAGTACCGGTTCGTGGCACGAAACGGTACTAAATGTTGTCCTATATAAATCATTCGTCCACCCGCACTCTGTTCTTCCCCCTTTCCCCTCTCCCTCTCCTCTGTTCTTCCCTTCTTCCTCTCGAGTTCATCACAAAATTTGCCCCAAATTTGTCAAGATTTGCAGGCCCTCATCCATTCAAATGATCACCAAGGTTAGAAACTTTGTCCTTTCATCTCTCATTGCTAGATTAGCTCTTGCATTGGTTTATATAGTGATTAATTGTGGGTTTTAGTAATTTGGGAGGAATTATATGTGGTAGTATTTGATTTATATGCAATTTGAGGTCAAAATAACACTTAGTTTGCATATGTAGGTGTGGTTTACTTAGTGCCTTCTAAATCTCTGTCGTAACCACCGTCGATCGCCCATCGTCTCCGTCAGCCGGCACCACTTTGTGGTGAGCCTCTTTTTCATGAAATTTTATATAAAAATTGATGTTTGTGTCATTTGGATATATAGTTACTCGTATAATAATTATCTTACCCGTCGTTGTTTGTTATACATAGTGCCATGGTTTTGATATCCGTCCCGTCGGCCCTCGTCCTTGTTATGATTCGGATGTGGTATATTCTCTTTTAAAACTATTTGTTGCATTTCGTGTTTATGACAAATTATGCCCATCAAGTTGACATAGATATTTTTATCTAGGAGGTATGTGAACCGGAAATTCCAACCGACCCTATTGTCGAGAGGTTAAATATAGTTGAAAGAGAAAACGAGTACTTGAAAGAAAAATTGAAAAGAATTTAGGGGGAGAAGATGGAATTGGAGTTGCATGTTGCCGATGTAAATCGATGATCACAAGATCAAGATGGAGAAAATGCGCTTGAAGATTAGAAAGATTAGAAAATATGCCATCGATAGTGAGACTTGGTATCATTATGCTGTTGGATCAATTGTTACCTTAGTTGCGATCTTGATCGCATTTGTTGTTGCATTTAAATGCTTTAGCTAGAGAGTTATTTGTTTGTTGCATTTAAGTGTTGTATGAACTTTATGTATGAACTTGTATTAATTTGGTCTATTCGGTGTTGTGTAATGAAGATGAGCCGCAATGGATGTACGATGATCGATGCTCTCCCAGTTCGTTGAGGGCGTGCATACTTTTACGCTTCTTGGCTGAGGCAAACAAGCGGGCGGATGGTTTTATGCCTTGTCCATGTGCTGGCTGTAAGAATGGTCGCAATTAATCTACGTCAAGAACCATTCACGTCCACCTGTTTGAGTCCGGTTTCATGCCCCACTATAATGTTTGGACCAAGCACGGAGAAAGAGGGGTTATGATGGAAGACAATGAAGAAGAAGAGGACGATGACAGCTATCCTGCCCATGGGTTCCCTGAATACGATGATACAACAATGGGCGAAGAAGCTGAGCCGGTAATGCGGGAAGAAGCTGGGCCGGCAATGCGGGAAGAAGCTGAAGAAGAGGCATCAGATGAGCCCGTTGATGATCTAGGTCGGGCCATTGCCGATGCAAAGAGAAACTGCCCAAGTGATTTGGAGAAGAAGAAGTTGCAGCGCATGTTAGAGGATCACAAAAATTGTTGTACCCAAATTGCGTAGGTGACAAGAAAAAGCTGGGCACCACACCGGAATTGCTGCAATGGAAGGCGAGAATGGTGTATCCGACAAGGGATTTGGAAAGTTGCTGGTAATGATAAAGGATATGCTTCCAAAGGACAACGAATTGCCGAGAAATGCGTACAAAGTAAAGAAGGCTGTCTGCCCTCTAGGGTTAGAGGTGCAGAAGATACATGCATGCCCTAATGATTGCATCCTCTACCGCGGTGAGTACGAGGATTTGAATGCTTGCCCGGTATGTGGTGCATTGCGCTATAAGATCAGCCGCGATGAGCATGGTGATGTCGAGGGCGAACGCCCCAGGAAGAAGATTCCTGCCAAGGTGATGTGTTATTCTCCTATAATACCACGGTTGAAACGTTTGTTCCAAAACAAAGACCATGCCAAAGCGTCACGATGGCACAGAGAAGACCGTAAGAAAGACGGAAAGTTGAGAGTACCAGCTGACGGGTCGCAGTGGAGAAAAATCAAAAGAAAGTACGGGAAGGAGTTTGCAGATGACGGAAGGAGCGTATGGTTTGGTCTAAGCGCAAATGGCATTAATCCTTTTGGGGAGCAGAACAGCAACCATAGCACCTGGCCTGTGACTCTATGTTTGTATAACCTTCCTCCTTGGTTGTGCATGAAGCGGAAGTTCATTATGATGCCAGTGCTCATCCAAGGCCCTAAGCAACCCGGCAACGACATTGATGTGTACCTAAGGCCATTAGTTGAAGAACTCTTACAACTGTGGAATGGAACAGGTGTACGTGCGTGGGATGAGCACCTGGGGGAATAATTTGACCTAAAGGCGTTGCTGTTCGTGACCATCAATGATTGGCCTGCTCTCAGTAACCTTTCAGGACAGACAAACAAGGGATACCGCGGATGCACGCACTGTTTGGATGATACCGACAGTATATAGTTGAATAGTTCACTACTAGGAAAAGGCCTACTAATGGCGCACCGGTTTTTCCTACTAATGGCGCACTACCGGTGCGCCATTACTAGCCCGCCATTAGTATTTTTTACTAATGGCGCACCACTGATGCGCCATTAGTATCTGGTATACTAATGGCGCACCATGTAGTGCGCCATTGGTATTGCGCTTGGTGCGCCATTCGTATGCCTCCCGAGGCCATGTATACCAGGTGCTTTGGCATACTAATGGCGCATTTACGGCATGACGCGCCATTAGTAACTTCAGCATACTAATGGCGCACAACGGCATGATGCGCCATTAGTAACTTCGGCATACTAATGGCGCACTGTTTATTGATGCGCCATTAGTATCCTTTGGCATACTAATGGCGCACTATGATGTGATGCGCCATTAGTATGAATATTAGGTTTTTTTTATTTTTTTATTTTCTGTTTTTTGCATAGGTTACAAAATGTATAATTGGACAAAATATAGACAGCACACATCAACAACAGATTCATCGAATACAATAGAAGATTAGTCTCTGAATACAATTCATCATATTAGTCTCTGAATACAATTCATCATATTAGTCTCCGAATTGAAAAGACCAAACAAAGATAGAACATTATATTACAAGTCTCGAGACCGCGAGTAGCGAGTTTGTCTTCACATTACAAGTCGATATCGATCATCTAAACTACCATCACATAGAAGAGAGCTGCGGTCAACACGATGAGAATCATCACGATGAAACTTGTCTTCATCCGGTTCCTCCAACGCTCCCTCCCCTCTCCCGCTAGATAGCGGACGTATCTAGATTCGGCCTCGGCCCTAGTGGTGTACCCTTTGTAACTGTTACCGCTGAATCGGTGAACCTGTCTCCGACACTCCTCCCAGTCGTCGTAGACTCCAGGAACCTTACCCTTGTACACGACATACGACGGCATCGCTATGCACTAGCCAAACGAAACGTTAGTACCAATTCACAGACAATACATAAGCAATATATAAGTATGCCACAGAACGATCGGAAGAGAAAAGCAAGACATTAATAGCATCGATTACATCTAAGTTGAACGACTCTCGAAACCAAAGAGACATACTACAAGTTCATTAAAGTTTAATTACAACATGAGCCAATCGATGTTTCAGAACTAGAAACAGCATCACTGCTTTTGACTCGACTCAAGGGACCGGAGCGTGGATGAAGCCGCCGTCTATCGTGGGAGTCATGAAAGAGCGGGCGTTGTCAGCCTGCATTTGTAGCATTGTGTCGATGTCACTGTTGGACGGTTGATTTCTGAGGTAGAACTGCCCCGAGGTACGAAGGACATCTTGATGGATGATTTCCGCAAACTCCGACTGGATGCGAAAGAATTCTTGATGTCCGCGTCCTGGATTGCCGACACGCCGCGCCCAATCTTTGAGTTTACTCGGTAGCGAAGTTGATGATGGTCCCGTCACGATCGCCCGCATGTGATGGATGGCATAGTAGGCACCCTTCGACTGCCAGCGGCTGCTTGACGCAGCGTAACGTCAGATTGTGGGAGAACACGTGCTTTCCGTTTCACGAATAGGCCTGGTGAAGGTGCCTCCAGATTGGGCGAAATGGGAGAACATCATCAAGAACCTTCTTGACATTTGTGTAGTCTACCTTCGACCGACGGTCGGGTCGAAATACGTGGCCATGGAATATTTGGGGCTTAGGAGGATGAGCGTGCAATGTGTGTCACCGCAGAAAACACGGAATGTTAAAAGAAAACGATCGAAATCTAAGAATTCATATGTTACGGGCGGTTGAGGGGAGGACTTACTCGGGAAAGTAAGGCACGAGGAAGTTATCCTTATCTTGGTTTGCCGAATGACGCCTTCGAGGTAAGAACTCGCGACTTGCGGTCCCCAGCGCTGCCCAAGATCTTGGCACACATGTAGAAGGGGTCGACTATCACGATGTCCGGGGTCTTGTCGCGAATGATCCGCATCTCCATACTCAGCCGAAAATAGCCGAACGAAGGTGTAGTGCAGCGGATGAAGGTTCAACATAGCGTGGATGTCATCAAACCGCAGGACGATCGACGCCCGATGGAGTTATCCACAAAGCCCTTGCCCTCCGCACCTTGGCCACGAAACCGAGTATGCCACATCCTTCTCTACGAGACGCCGCTTCTCCAAAGAAAGAACACTGTCATGCAGACTCCGCATAGCACCGGTTGCAGCATTGAGCATATTTGTCGGTAGCATCGCCCTAACCGCCACATGCACCCTCCTCGAGATATCCTCAGGTGAAGGTGGCCCGTCCTGAGCACGGATCGTACTCGGTGCCGGCTAGCCCGCACCCTTGTTAGTCTTTCTTTTGCGTGCCTTCTTCTTCTCCTGTAATGGGACCGAGTTCTGCTCACAGACCGCCTTCTTGAGTGTGTTGGGGCTGATAATATTTCGCACCTCGCCTATCTGAGGCTCGGTGAAGTCGGCAGCTGGAGGCGTCTCCTGAGAGCTGAACGGCAGACGACGCTTGTTGCAACTTGGCTTCTCCGCGGTACCAGCTAGATCGCGCATGTCTTTTGTTGGGTTGGGTTCTTGAGAAGGACGCCCCATGAAGTCGCCACCGTACCCATGATCGGCAAAGTACTGATCGACGTTGGCAAATGTATCGTCGTCGTCGTTACGATCCTGTGCCATATGCATGTTTGGATCCAGTGGCATAGGGATGTCCGCACCGTTCGGCGGTCTTGCCATGGGGCCGACTTAGCGACGGCATGATCGGGCGGTGTTGTCTTTGGGGTGGTGTCCCCGCCCCCAAACGAATCTGGCTCTTCGCCAAAGCGAGGGCCAGCTCAGGCGGCCGAGGGTCATCACGTCATCATCGTCGCCCCGACGGGTCGAATCGGAGGTAACACCTCGTCGCAGCCTGGCAGCACCCGAACCAGTTCAACCCTAAACAAGTTGGGTGGCATCTGGGTACCGTGGAACAAGGGGTTGCCCGGTTGAACGATTTTGCCCTTGGCGACATCGACCAACTCATTGTTCACGGCGCGTGAGAGAGTGCACGGAACGTCGGCGGCGCCGCGAAAACATGTAGGGCGTCGAGGATGCCGATCAAAGGCAAGGAGATGAAGTCCTCGGCCGAGAGGCTTAATTAGTTACCGTGATGATGGCGTCGAGCTCGGCTAATGTCGAGGCACCGCCAACGGCGGGCGGGCAACTGACGGAGGGGCCGCTTGCTGCAGAGGTGCCGGCCGGCGTACACCCGGGTGCATTAAGCTCCCGTGCCGGCGTCGGAGACACCAATGCCGCCTCCGCCGGAGACACCAATGGCCCCGCCATCGCATTCTGCGAGTTGCTGGCCGTGAAGCTAGGAATCGGGCGGCCCTGTTGGCCGCCCGCAATCCACGCACTCAACCCTGGATCAAGGTAGGCACAATGGCGGTGATCGCCGCTTGAAGTTGTTGTTGTTGCACTTGCTCTTGGACAATCTCCGGAATCCGCGCCACCTGTGCCTTGAGTTCTTGAACCTCGCTACCGCTTTCCGAGCTGGTCTTTTTCTCCTTCCACACACCAGCGGTATAGTATGACCCCCATTTTGTGGACAAGTCTTTGCCGGCCACACGACCAACTGACGTCGGCTTACTGAGCTTATCCTTGTTCTTCATTACATTCAACGCCCTATTTAGAGTGGTGTCCCAAGGGTTGCTCTTAGTCGACCCCGCGCTACTGCTTTCAGTCGCCTGCGGAAGGAATGTGAACCATTTAGAAATTTGGCTTCATTAATTAGAATGCAACCATATGGAGCTAATTACCCCGGGGGTGGTATTCCTTACTAGAACAACCTCAAGCGCCCTGGTCTTTGGATCCGTGGTAAGCTCCTTTGTTTTCGGGTCCTTTTGTACCGGGCCCCGACAAAGTTCCTGGTCTGCTTGTCACCGTATGTATCGAAGAGGGCGGTAGGCCTTGCTCGGCACGCTCCGCGTCCTCCTTGTCCCATATAGGCTCCGCCACTCAGAACCGCCGGGACCGAGTGTGTGTTCCCCTAAGTTCAGCTCCCGCATTTCTTTCCCCCACTGACTTGATTGGGAGTTTGCGTTGCTCGAGCAATTGATCTTGAAGTCGTTGTAGTCATCTTCGGTGATCGAAGGATTTTTCTCCTTGATCTTCTCATAACTCTCACCTTTCTCGATCATTCTCTTCACATTGCTTTTCCAAGTAGACAGGGCCTTGCTCATCTTCGTGAGGGCAGCATTGTTCACTTTATTCCCTTTGAGGCTTGTGTTTTCAAAAGCCGCGGGGAACTTGTATCGTTCGTGCAGCTTCGTGAAGAGGAGGTTGCGCAAATTCCCTCGGTCAGGATGCCTCAGGTTCTCGGTGTTGATCGAGACGGTGCTCCGGAGAATGCACCCGAGCTGAAGCGAGTACCCCTTGACTATTCGTTCGGGCGCGTTGGATTCCCGTCGGAGTCCACTTCAGTAACTTCCTCCTTGAGGGTGCGGAGCACGGTCGGGCACCGGTCCTTCCATTGCCTCTTCATTGGCTGCCATCATGCGTGCAGCCGCCATCATCGATGGTGGCATCCTCGGCGGCACCATCAGTGGTGGCATCAGTGGGGTCATCCTTGGCGGTAGCATCAGTGGTCTCAGGATCGGTGGGAAGGCGGCGTCCTCATACAAGTGAGGTTGTTCCTCCATCTCCTGGGACAGCTCCTAGAATGCCTTGCCGCCCGAACCCCCGGCCTCATCGTTGTGGGCCATGTTTCTCTCTAAATAGAAACAAATTTTGGTCAAAAAGTTGGTTATTGTCAAGGAACAAGATCATGGTCTCATCATTTAGGGTTTGTCGACACCGAGGCATCCTAAAATCTAAGCTTATAACATTGAGGGTTTTTCTACGCCGAGGCACACTAAAAGCCTAAGCTTTCATCATTTCGGATTTTATCTACAACGAGGCACCCTAAAAGCCATGCATTAGTCACAAGAACGCCGGGGCACTTGATCCTACTTAATTAACTACTAAGATACCCCGGCCCATGCATTAGTCACAAGTACCCCATATGTCCTATTTTTAGCAAAGTCATGCTAAAATTCACGGAAAATTTCAGCATGACCTTTGCTGAAAATAGGACATATGGAGTACCAGAATTTGCCTGAACGGAAGTTAATCGACATTCCAGCAAACTCAAGGGCCTCTCGGGTGGACAAGGCAAAAAGGCCTCCATCACAACATGGAAAAATATATATCAGCAAACTCAAGGGCTTTTGCTTTTGCTTTTCAGTGCCAAATTGTAGCTAGTACCAGCAAATTAACATCTAGCAGCAATCTTCCTAGTCTAAGCATCATCTGACCTGGTAACTGTACCAGTTTGGTTCAATTAAAAAAAAGACCTGGTAACTGTACCAGCTACCACATTGTTCACGGACAGCTACCAAACTGTTTCTGTATCAAAACAACATGGTAGCTGTAAATGTGGCAAAGAAGCACAATAAATCTGATAAGTTGGTATACAGCTTCAGGTTCCATACAAAGTCAATTGCCAATGGGCAAAAACAGTAAGTAGATAGTTAATTGCCTTATTTTCAGTGTAACAAAAATTATGTTAAGCATGAGTGTTACACTATAATTATAGGAAAATTTACACTGTTATTAGGGAAGTTTTATACTGTAATTACATATAAGAAGCATCGAGGCTACACTGAAAATTGCTGAGCTTACACTAAAATACATCTGCACTGCAGGGCTTGTACACACAAATTCAGTTAGATGATCTAACACTGACAAAATAAAGGAAACACCTACTGAACCAATACAGAGATATGAAAGCACAAGTTACTAGCATTTGCCTAAAAACTACATAACTAGGATATGAAAGCACAAGTTACTAGCATTTTCCTAAAAACTACATAACTGGTGGACCAACTCTCTCATCTGTAACAAGAACTATAGATCATGGGTGCTCGGGGGAAAGTAGCACAAACAGACAATGCAAACAACCAATCAACTAGTGAAGCCAATCAAGAACCTAGAGATATAGCTAGCAAACTAAGAAGCACATGCAGAGCAAGAGCAGAGCAGAGCAAAAGAATAAAGCATCAACTTTGTCAAGCGTATGAAATTGCTTAGGTTCAACAGAAAACAAAACGCCCTGTCAATTTTCAATGCCCTGTTTAATTGACCAAACAAGTGTTTTTATAGGCATAATACAGCAGCACAGCCCCTGTATAAACTAAACTGATAGCACCCCCGAACTTAATATCGATTGATGCACGCAGCCTTCTATTGTTGCATAGTTATTTATTTATTTTCTTTGTGGTGTATTGCACAGTACTCCTAGTGATTCTTGGTGAACTGTGGAAGATTAAAGTACCAGATACTAACCATTTCAATAAATATTAAAATGGCCAAAAGAGGCATCATTTGATGAAGCAAACTTGAAGCAGTAGATTAACCAAAAATAAGCTTAACCCTTCAAATACTAACCATTTAATCATATTCATATATTTTAATCAAGTCCAGCGGGGAGGTATCTCGCAAAATTATATTAAAGAGTTGTAAAAGACCCGGAGACTACATTGAGACTCATTTTGTATATCATAGTTTGAAATAGCCAGGGAGGAAATCTGACTGACAAATGTTGAAGAAAATGGCGAAAGAATAGTTTGCTTTGTGCTCACCACGCAGGGGAGGAGGCGACGAGGTCCGGGTGGTGGTGGTGCTCCGGCGACACCTACATTGTACCCATGGGCATTCAGCAATTTTGCATAAGAGAGCATGTCTTAGGCTCAACCACTTGTTCAGGTTTATGAAAAAATTTAACCAATTTAACCAATTTAAGCATATGAAACCATGCCATTGCCGGGATATACATTATGTTTTTATTTGTATGAATAACATACATGTTGTGAGTGTACAGCGATGAAATCATCAATAAGTAGGATTAGTGATTCTTAATCATTAATAAGGTAGCACTAGTGATTTTTTTTGGAGGACAGGACTATTTCTTATTACTCAGTTAAGTAAACAATGAGATACCTGATGCATATAAGTAGATATTGTTAACAAACTATGAAAAGGGATACACCCCACATACACGGACTCTGTCTTGAGAGCGGTGATTATGACATATCATATATATACCATGAACACGAATCAGGGGCCTATTTATTGGTTGTTTATTTGTGCTACAAAAGTAGTGTGCCGATCTTCAGAGTTCCAACTCTATAGGGACATTTGGTCCGTAACACTTGACCATTGTAAACTAAAACTACCAAACGAACAGTTGAGACCCATCTAACTCCGAAGGATTGATTCTCACATATCATATATATACTGTCAACACCAATGAGGGGCCTATTTATTGGTTGTTATTTGTGCTATAAAAGTAGTATCGCTGATCTTCGTAGTTCCAACTCTGCAGGAATTTATAAGCATTTGGTCTGCAACACTTGACCTATGTAAACTAAAACAACCAAACGAACAGTTCAGACCCAGGACCCATGTTTTCCTTAAGTAAGATAGATGGCAGTTCACTTTACATTCTCCTAACAGAGGTGAGCACTAGAAACTATCCTGGCTAAAACTTTGTGTGTTTATTAATTGACGATTACTTTATATGTGAAGATTGTGAAGAGATACCTGGGGCGGGGCGACGGTGGTGTCGGGGCGGCGCTGGCGACGGTGGTGTGGACGGGGCGGCGCTGGTGTCGAAGCGGCGGCCGAGGGCGGCGGCGAGTGGTGTCGAAGCGGCGCTGGCGGCAGTGGTGTGGGCGGCGTCGTGGGTGGCGGGCGACGGTGGTGTGGACGGGCGGCGCTGGTGTCGGGCGGCGTCGAGGGCGGTGGGCGGCAGTGGTGTGGACAGCGGCGCTGGTGTCGGGCGGCCGAGGGCGGCAGGGCGGCAAGCGTCGGGAGAGCAGAGGAAGCAGAGGAGGGAGGTGTGGAAGGGCGGCGCTGGTGTCGGGCGGCGCCGAGGGCGGCGGGCGACGTGGTGTCGGGCGTCGCCGGGCAGTGGTGTGGACGGGCGGCGTCGAGGGCGGCGGGCGGCGCGTCGGGAGAGGAGAGGGGAAGGGATCATGAGGGCGAGGGAGAGAGAGGATCGATAGGAAGTAGGGCGACACAATACTAATGGCGCACCACCCTCGGTCGCCATAAGTACATACATGCTAATGGCGCACCTCACCCAGGTGCACCATTAGTATTTTTTTTACTTCTGCTCGAGCCAACAGGGTTATCTACAACCTGACCTGTTACACATCAAGTCTTCTCTACTAGCTCGACTGTTCAGCAGCTAGTTCTCACACCAGGAGGTCCTGGGTTCGATTCCCAGGCTCCACGATTTTTTTATGCATTTAAAATGCTGTTTGATACTTATTTGTGTTTAAATATGTTCAAACTTGTTTAAATCATAACAGTAATATTTTTTTATATGACAGTAATAATTTTTTTATAATATCATCAAACAGTAATGCATGCCGGTGGAGCGGGGGGTCGGCGGCGGCGGTTGAGTAGGGGAGGGGTGCGGGGGGTCGGCGGCGGCGGTTGAGTAGGGGAGGTGCGGGGTCGGCGGGCGGTTGAGTAGGGGAGGTGCGGGGGTCGGGCGGTTGAGTAGGGGAATCGAGGTGCGGGCGGGCGGCAGCTGAGTAGGGAGGGTGCGGGGTCGGCGGTGGTTGAGTAGGGGAATCTCGAGGGTGCGGGCGGTCGGCGGCGGCGGTTGAGTAGGGGAGGGGTGCGGGGGGTCGGCGGCGGCTGTTGAGTAGGGGAGGGGTGTGAGGGGTCGGCGGCGGCGGTTGAGTAGGGGAGGGGTGCGGGGGGTCGGCGGCGGCGGTTGAGTAGGGGAATCTCGAGGGTGCGGGCGGTCGGCGGCGGCGGCCGGTGGACTGGATCTGGCGAGGTGGGATAGCGATCGAGATGGAGGGGGATCAAGATCGAGTGTCCATGAAATTAAAAAATATTCATGATAGTTCAAAAAGTGCCCATGAAATACAATCGAGAAATGAAGTCTACGATTTAACTACAATCGATCTTAGCTAGCTATCTCTTCACAATCTTCTTGCCCTTCTTTTTCGCAAATGGAGTTCTTCTATGGAACGGACGTCCTTTAGGTAGGGTGGTCCTGCTTCTTCTTGTGGTGTATGCTGCTACTTCATCATCGTCGTCATGTTCGATCCTCGGTCGCCAGATTTGTCGAAGTCTTGCTCATTGGCTACTCCATCCATTCCGATGATCTTCCTTTTGCCTCTCCTCACGACAACACGACCGGGCTTTGGCGGGTCGGTAATGAAGAAGCATTGGTCCACTTGGGAAGCCAGTACCCATGGCTCATTTTTTCGCGGTGACGTTTGCGCCCATGATCTTGGATTTGGCTTCGGGTATAACCATGGTGGTGAAATACGGTCTTCTTTTATGACGTTCTTGGCCCATCGACACGGAACATCGACCTTCTCTCCGGCATAGCTCAGCTCCCTGATCTCCTCGATCCTTCCGTAGTATCTGTCCTTGTCGTTACCGGTGTAGGATTCCATCGTTACCCGGAGTTCGATAACCATCGCTCTTCATGTCCTTGGCCTCGGTGTAGAATGTGTAGTCGTTGATATAAACGCCTCATAGGTCATCAGGTTGTGCTCGGCGCCTGTGACAAGGCGAATATGAGTTGTTCTTCCGTGGAAGAATCCTCATGTAAAGTGCAGCGAAGCTTCTGCTTGAACCAACGCGTGAAACATGAGTTGTGCTCTTTGAGTATATCTCCGTGTGTCCTCTATTGGCCTCGGTCATTGTACGTCTTCTTAATAAAGGTTTTGTGCTCTACCACCCAAGGATCGACCACGTCTATGTGTTGTAGCGCGACTAGGTTTGCTCTTTCAAAGTCGGCGATTCGACCCTCGAAGTCGACATGCATTTCGCGGCGACCCTCACGGTAACCCCATCCAGCGAGCCTGCCGAGGTGCCTGTTGACGGGCAGACCAACTGGGTTCTCGATGCCTAGATAATTCGTGCAGTAGGAGATGCACTCTTGATTGAAAGCCCCTGGCTATGCTTCCTTCTGGACGTGACATGTTGCGAACGTATCCTTTGATGACACCATTCATCCTTTCGAACGGCATCATGTTGTGCAGGAACGTCGGCCCGAGTTGGATATCCTCCACTATATGGACCAGCAGATGCACCATAACGTCGAAGAATGCGGGCGGGAAGTACATCTCAAGCTCGCATAGTATCACCACGATCTCTTCCTGTAGCCTTCTGAGTTGCCTCACGCCAATCGACTTCCGAGAGATGACGTCGAAGAAGTTGCATAGGCCAAATAGCGTTTCGCGGACGTGCGTGTCCATGATCCCACGGATTGCAACTGGAAGTATCTGCGTCATCAGCCGCGTGGCGGTCGTGAGACTTCATCCCGCTGAACTTCACCTTGTTGGGTCTAGGTATCTGCTTATCTTCCCAGCGTAACCGTAAGGAAGTTTTACTCCTAGCAGGCAGGTGAAAAACTGCTCGATCTCCTCCTGACTTAGAGTGAAGCACGCGGGAGGGTAGTCATTTCCGGTCTTCTTGGCCTTTTTTCCTTTGCGACGACTTTCTGTGTCCTGCTACGCCTCATCATCATCATCATCATCATCATCATTAGCGTGAAGCTCCTGCCTGATGCCCATTGGTTTCAAGTCTGCCCTTGCTTTCGGCCCATCTTTGGTCCTCTCTGGCATGTTGAGTAGGGTACCAAGCAGACTCTCGCACGTTCTTCGTGATATGCATGACATCAAGGCTGTGAGGCACACGGTGGATCTTCCAAAGACGGCAAGTCCCAGAAAACAGACCTCGTTTTCCATACCTTCAGCAGCTGGCTCTGGCGCCTTCGCTTCTTTCCGGCTCGCACCTTTGCTTCTTTCGGCGGTGGGCAGTCTTTCCAATTTTTCAACAGCTTGTCTATTTCCTCACCGCTCCTCGTGACAGGCGTTTTTGGGTTCGGTTTCACCATCGAACAGATCCTTGCGTTTCCTCTACGGGTCATCGTCGTGAAGCCACCTTCGATGTCCCATGAACACGGTTTTCAAGACCGGGATCTCTATCTAGCTGGCGATACGTTGTGTCATCCATGCACCTTACGCATCCGGAAAATCCGTGGACTACCTGCCCGCGAGATATCCGTAATCGAGATAGTCGTGCACCGTCGTGAGCGGTCACGACTCTCATAGGGAAATATTCTTTCTCTGCGGCGTCCACGTATTGGCTGGCGTTTTCCACAGCGTGTCAAGCTCCTCTTTCAGCAGCCCCGGTCTGATTGATGTCGTTCCTGGTTGTTTCGGCCCTTCAATTAGCATACTCATGTGAATGTACTTCCTCTTCATGCACAACCAGGGGGGAAGGTTGTACATCCACACAAACACAGGCCATGTGCTATGTGTGCTTCTCTGGCTGCCAAACGGATTGACTCCATCGGTGCTCGCGCCTAGCACGATGTTCCTTGGATCGTTCCCAAATTTCGAGTCTTCGAAGTTCAACGCTTGCCACTGGCTCGCATCCTTAGGGTGACTCAACATCTTGTCTTTTTTATCTATCTCCGGATCATTTGCGTCATCTTCTCGCTTCTTCTCCTCCCTATCCGCGTGCCAACGCAGGAGCTTTGCTAGCTTAGGGTCCGCGAAATACCGCTGCAGACGAGGAGTGATCGGATAGTACCACACCACTTTTCGAGGAGCTTTCTTCCTCTTCTTGTATCGAGTGACGCCGCACACCGGACATATGGTAGACTCCGCGTGCTCGTCCCGATAAATGATGCAATTGTTCATGCACACATGGTATTTCACGTCTTGATGCGTAAATCGAGAGGACACACGATTTTCTTCGCCTCCTCCAAACTGGTCGGGCACTTGTTCCCTTTGGGAAGACGTTCGTGCGTAATGACATGTTCTCGTCGAAGCATGCGTCGGTCATTTTGTGTTTTACCTTCATCTCCGTGAGCCATGAGCGTTACTTTCAGCGGGTATCCTCGGGCCTGCATCCTTCATACAATGGAGTAACCGCGTCTAACTCAAGTTGATCCATCTTGGCTTTCTCTCGGGTGGCAGCTCTGGCGTTATCCGTGCGCTTGAGAAGCAGCTCTTGAATATGAGGGTCCTGCACCCAGCCCATCGATGGTCCAGCGTCAATGCGCTCTACCGGCATCATCATCTTCATGATCATGCCCGTCGTGCCTCGGCATCTTCCTCATCATCATGTCCTGCATCTTCTACATGATGACTGTATGCAACATCACCGTCGTGATCATCTCACGGGATTCTTAGTCTTCTCGCCCGCCCGAGCCGCGGTGGTTGTCTTGCTGCCCTTCCTCAATTCTTGCCCGGCCCCCATGGACGACTTCGTAGTCATCATAATCACCTTGCCACCGATAGCCATCCATGAAACCACTCAAGAGCAGGTGGTCCCGCACCTGCGTGGAATCCGGCTCCGCAATAAGGCTCTTCAGCTTGCATATTCGACACGGACATCTTATCTCCGTCTCGTTCTTTTGAAGCATCTCGGCCTTCGCGGACCTCAAAAACCTATTCACGATGCCTTCGGTCATCGTATGCGGACCATGGTCGCCTGCGAGGTAGAGCAAAAGCGATATTTTAGAACCAAACAAAAATTTGGCATGACTTTCCCTAAAAATAGGACCAAAAGAATGCTTAATGCCAAAATTCTCGCTGAAATGGAAATGAATCAACATTCCGCAAAATATTGGCAACTATCGCATTTCAAATACCGTACACCTCCAAACACAAACACATATGCAACACCACAAACATATGCAACACCACGAACATACATAGATCTAGCTAGGCCATAAAAAGTGCATGTGCACATTGTTGTAGGGAGAACAACATAAATATAGCTTCCCCTTACTTACCTATTAAAACAAGGTAATTTAACCACTTAATTTGAATGAATCTATGGTGGAAATGAGGTGAAAAAGAGGAGGCACCCGAGACAAGGAGGAGGTGGAGAGAATGAAGTGCGGAGAAAGTGAGTGTGGGTAGGAGAGGCTGTCCAAAATATCTAGTTGCTTCCCACTTACTAATGGCGCACCAGCAATAAATGCGCCATTAGTAATCCAGGTTACTAATGGCGCACCTTCTGGCGGTGCGCCATTAGTAGTTTTGCAAAAAAAATACTAATGGCGCACTGATCCGCAGTGCGCCATTACTAGTTTAAACTAGTAATGGCGCCGCGATTGATCAGATCGCCATTAGTAGTATTACAAAAAAGGAATAAAAATATAATAAAAAACAACATTAGTGGTGCACATGTTGAAGGGTGCGCCATTAGTAGTTACAACTACTAATGGCGCACTTTATCTGAATCGCCATTAGTATGTTTTGACAAAGCACTACTTCAAAAAAATTTGATACTAATGGCGCACCCTTTGCATGGTGCGCCAGTAGTAGTTTCAACACTAATGGCATATCAGTAGGTGGTGCGCCATTAGTATATACTAATGGCGCACCAACTTTCTGGTGCGCCATTAGTGTCAATCCCATCTCTAGCCCTTTTTCTAGTAGTGGTTGTAAGAAGAATGTGTACCTGGGACATCGTCGATTTCTTCCGAGCAGGCATCCCGTAAGAAAGAAAGGCAAGCATTTCAAAGGTGAGGCGGATCACCAGACGAAGCCTCGCCACCGTACTGGTGCTGATGTACATGATATGGTCAAGGATTTGAAGGTGATATTTGGAAAGGGTCCTGGCGGACAACCTGTTCCAAAGGGACGCTGACGGACGCCGCACTCCATGTGGAAGAAGAAATCTATATTTTGGGACCTGCCATATTGGAAAGACCTAGAGGTCCGCTCCGCAATCGACGTGATGCACGTGACGAAGAATCTTTGCGCGACCCTGCTTGGCTTCTTGGGCGTGTATGGGAAGACAAAAGATACACCTGAGGCATGGGAGGACCAGCAACGTATGCACGGAGAAGACGGCATACATCAGGGTCATGCAAGCTACGCTCTTACCAAAGAAGAGAAGGAAATCTTCTTTGAATGCCTGCTCAGTATTAAGGTACCGTCTGGCTTCTCGTCGAATATAAAGGGAATAATAAACATGGCAGAGAAAAAGTTCCAGAACCTAAAGTCTCATGACTGCCACGTGATTATGACGCAACTGCTTCCGGTTGCATTGAGGGGGCTTCTAGCGGAAAATGTTCGATTAGCCATTGTGAAGCTATGTGCATTTCTCAATGCAATCTCTCAGAAGGTAATCGATCCAGAAATCATACCAAGGTTACAGAATGAGTTGTTGCAATGTCTTGTCAGTTTCGAGTTGGTGTTCCCACCATCCTTCTTCAACATCATGACGCACGTCCTAGTTCACCTATCTTGAAGAGATTAACGTTTTGGGTCCTGTATTTCTACATAATATGTTCCCCTTTAAGAGGTTTATGGGAGTCCTAAAGAAATATGTTCATAACCGTGCTAGGCCAGAAGGAAGCATCTCCAAGGGCCATTAAACAGAGGAGGTTATTGAGTTTTGTATTGACTTTATTCCTAACCTTAAGCCTATTGGTGTTCCTGAATCACGGCATAAGGGCGGCCCGGATGGAAAAGGCACGCTAGGAGGAACAAATAATATGTATGGACGGACATTCTCTCCTTTGAAGCACACTACACAGTTCTACAGAATTCCGCCTTGGTGGCTCCGTATATGGATGAACACAAGAATTTGCTACGCTCCAAACACCGGAGCGGTCGATGACTGGATTACACGTGAACAAACCAGGAGTTTCGCCACTGGTTGCGGAACCACGTACCATGCATGACACCTCTATTGAAGATGACCTGTACTTGCTGTCCCGATTACCATCTTGAATATAATGACTTTCAAAGGGTACGAGACAAATGGTAATACATTTTACACGATCGCCCAAGATAAGAAGAGCACCAACCTAAGCAGTGGTGTCCGTTTTGATGCAGAAACCAAGACTGGAAAGGAAACATATTATGGTTATATACAGGACATATGGGAACTTGACTATCGACGTGGTTTAAAGGTCCCTTTGTTTCGGTGCAAATGGGTCAATATGACATGAGGCGGGGTAACGGAAGACCCGCAGTACGGAATGACAACAAGTGGATCTCAACAATCTTGCGTGGCGAGCAGACCATTCGTCCTAGCCAATGATGTGGCACAGGTTTTCTATGTGAAGGACATGTCTACCAAGCCAAGAAAAAGAAAAGATAAGGAAGCGAATGCATCGTGCGATGAGCCAAAGCGGCACATAGTTCTTTTACGGGAAGAGAAACATCGTGGGAGTGGATGACAAGACGAGACAAGTCGGAAGATTATGAAAAGTTTGATGAAATTGCTCCATTCACAAAGTGAATATTGACCCGAGCATCCCGTTAAATGATGAAGATTTTCCATGGTTACGGTAGCAAAGGGACACACGCGAAGAAAAAGTTTCACACCCAAAGATCGGGATGTGATCGGCTTCACTAGCTATCATCACTTTCTTACGTGTTTCGCACCGAGTGGGGAATCTCTGTAATAGTTAGGGTAGTTATGTGTTTTGGCATTTGAAACGCGAAGAAATTTTATGTGCAAACAAATTCACACTAATTTCAAATAATTCAAAATTTAAACTATTCAAATTTGAAAACTACGGGCAATAACAGAAAGTTTGTAATTTTTTGTACCTAAAGATGCTGTGTCAGCCTCCGGTCAGGCTATGGCCCCACCATCACCATTTAGTGCCGGTTCGTACCACGAACCGGTACTAATGAGGTTGTGTCGAGTAATTTGGGGCCCCACGAGCACCTTTAGTACCGGTTCATGGATGAACCAGACGTAAGCTGTTTTTAGTCCCACCTCGCAAGTGAGAGGGACTAGGAGCGGTTTATAAGCCCTGAGTGCGAGAGATGATGAAGAAGAGGATCAATGCTCACGTTGCTTAGCTTCAAGCCTTCAGAAAACGGTAGACTGCGGAGCTATGCGCGCAGTGCAGTTTACACTATTCGAAAGGCTTGAAGCAAATTAACGAAGCATTGCATCTCTTTATTTTTAATAACTTATTACAACCCCGGACTTCTTACATTATGGCAAAAACTAATTGCACGTCGACATTTCTTTTTTAAGTTATAACTCCACACTTTCACAATCAATTTTTGAATAAAATAAAAAATAGAATAAAATAAATAAAAACTATAGCTGAAAATAAAAAAACTATATAAAAAACTACTCAAAAATAAATAGAAGAAAATAAATATAGCAGAAAAGAAAAAACTACTCAGAAATAAATAGAAGAAAAAATAAAGCAGAAAAGAAAAAAATTATATTTGCTATTTTTCAATCGTTTACAAAATGACCGTGAAATTGAAAATCACTACAAAATGAACTCTGAAAATGTTGAATTTTGGCAAACTAGATGAAAAACTACTCACAAATTAATAGAAGAAAATAAATATAACAGAAAAGAAAAAACTATACAAAAAACTATGCAAAAATAAATAGAAGAAAATAAAGCAGAAAAGAAAAAAACTATAAAAAATTGAGCGCTGCCTGTGGCCTGATAGGCCCACAATGTGTGAAATAACAGGCCTTAAAGGCCCAGCAGACTCACAGGGCAGCGCGCAGAGTTTAAGCCCACAAGTCTGCTATACAGAGGAGTTCGAAGTTGTAGCCGCGGCTGGGTCTATAAACCAGTGCGGCTGCCCTTCGCCCGGCGAGGTGGGACTAAACTTTGGGGTGGCAGCGCGAGGCCTTTAGTACCGGGTCGTGGCACAAACCGGTACTAAAGGAGGGGGCGTTAGTACCGGGTTGTGCCCCCCCCCGGTACGAAAGGGGTCGCTTCCACGCTTGGGCTGGCCAAAACAGGCCTTTAGTACCGTTGGTGGCTCCAACCGTACTAAAGGTGCCTTCTATATATACAACACTTGAAATTTTCATTCCCCTCTGTTTCTTCCTCTGTTTCCGTCGTCTCCGTCGCCGTCGCCGCCCCGTCCCGTCGCCGCCCGTCTCTCCATCGCCCCGTCCCGTCGCCGCCCTCGTCTCCGTCGCCGCCCGTCCCGTCGCCGCCCGTCCCGTCGCCTTGCCCGGCCCGTCCCCATCGCGCCCGTCAGCGTCGCCGCCCGTCACCGTCCGCCCAGACGTCGCCTGTCGCCGTCGCCCGCTGTGAGCGCTCCCCCTCCTCTCCCTCGCCCCGGCCACCATTAGCGCCGCCCCTCCCCGAGCCCATACACACACACACACACAAGCATGATGAACACACACACACACATATGTATGAATTAATGCATGTATATATTAGTATATACGTATTTCGTATGTTTAATTAGTTTAGATTATTTAGATTATTATTTTTTCACTATTATATATGTATGAATGCATGTTAGATGGATATAATTAGTGTTTAATTAGTATGGAAATTTTTTATATAATGTTGTTTTTCAGTTTTTAATTGGATGTATAGAAGTTGTGTTTTCTGTTTTTAGTGTTAGATGCTTAATTATTATGAAATAGTATATATATTTTTGAAATAGTAGAAATGTTACAAATTTTAGTTATCAAAATCCAATCATTAAAAAAATATTACTTTTTGCGGGCATATAGCTAGTATTTGTTCTCGACGATGCCGGCCGCATCCTCGCCGTCGACCCGTCTGCGGCGACGTCCAGCCGACCCATGTCCGGACTGGGCTCACTGGCTGGCACCTGGGAGGTGCTTCACGGAGGGCGCCCGCTTGATGAGAACCCGGCCCGGGTCCCGTCGTCGACCCTGATCTCGTTTGGTAGCGTTCGCGTGGGCCAGTTTCGGTGCGGAGGGACCCGGCCCCGCCGGAGGAGGCGTCGCCGTGTCGTGGAGGAGGACGAGCATGTCCATCGCTACATGGTTGCGTTAGAGGCGGCAGGTTCTCCAATACCTGGCAGTATCTTGAGGATCTCACTTCAGCTATGATCCTGTGAGGGTTCCTTCTCTTTGGGTGTCCACCGCCAGCGCCGCAGAACCGCGAGTGTCCTAGATTCTTCTGTACTATTCGATCTTTAATTAGCTAGCCAGTGATGTACTATTCAATATTATATATTATTCGAGACGATGTATTCGAGATTATATCTATTATTCTAGACGAAATATTCGAGATTATATCTATTATTCGAGACGATGTAATTTGAATACTAAATTGTTTTATATTTCTTTTGAATTAGTTAAATAAAAGCTATGGCAGACAATACCGACAAGGAGGGAGAACAGACCATGTTCGATATGATACGCGGGCCAGATGATGATCAGAATGAAGAAGATTATGACGGCTCCGAATTTCTAAACAACACTGGAGAGGGTGATATGATATTCGATCGCGACGACCGAATTGATGGAGTCATGAACTACGATTATGACGATGACGAAGAAAATGTTGATCCTGAAACAACAAAGACCGGCGAGGTATATATATTTATATAAGCAGGTATCTGGTGATCATCACATGTTTTAAATGACTTGAAGATATATTAACGAATCGATCTTTGTTCTTTCAGCCATCCGGATCGAGCAAATCTTCAGGCAAAAAAGACGAAACGAGGCCCGAACAAAAAGTTGAAGGAGGGCGTAAAGTACAATATCGAGGCAGTCAGACCTAATGGCGAACCATTAGCGCCTAAGAAGATTGCGGACAAGTTCGTTAAATCGGTCATGGAGTTCTTGTGAAGGACCAACTCGATCTCCCTTCAAGAATGGAGAGAGCCAGCAAAAGACAAAGGACAAAAAGGCAAAGAGGACGCTGCTCCACGTCCGGATGTTACTTTTGTCGACAAGAATCAAAAAGATCTGCTTTGGGATACTCTCATGGAACATTTCACCCTACGAGATCATTTCACGTAAGCAGATGTGCAGAAAGTCAAGGACGCTGCTCTTAGGAAGATGGCGGTTGCATTCAAGAACCGCAAGAATCGTGAATGGGACAAGTACGTCAAGGGAGGAAGGAAGACTCCAAAGATTCGAGGGAACACTAGAGAACCAACGTGCTCATTGGGACGATTTCGTGAAATTCAAGGATTCGGAATTAGCTAAGGAACGGTCGAGAATAAACAAGAAGAATGCCGAAAAAAGGATAAGTTCCATAAGCTGGGGCCAGGTAGCTATGCGGTGGCAATGCCTAAGTGGGATAAGTCTGAGAAAGAGATGGAGGATGCACGGGTGCCACTCCGGTTACTAAGAGCTGCCCCAGTCGGGGACTTGGTTCTATGTGCATGGGGGAGTTGGACCCGAAGACAAGCAATGTTTGACGAGGCAAGTCTGAAGGGAGCGACGATGCGATACTTGTTGCAATAGAAGGGCACGATCGGGGTGTTCCAGCCCAGAGAGAACGACGAGCTTCTGCGTGCCACTGAAATCCTGAACACCCGGGAAGAACACAAGGCAAGGGCGCTATTCCGTGGTATGAGGGCTTTTCATACTGGAACATCGACTACAGAACCCGGGCGAGAAAGAAGATTGCGGAGGAGAAGAAGAGGAAGATGGAGGAGGAGCAGAGGAAGCGGGACTATGAACGCCTTCAAGGCCTAGAAGTAAGTCAAGCGGAATTGGTAGTCAAATTCCAGCGGCAGCAGGAGCAGATCGACTCACTTACCCAGCAAAGGGGTCTCAGCAGCTAGCGAATGATCCAGCATTGGATAGCACCGCCCATCCAGGCCGAGAAGCAGCGTGGGTTCCGCCCGACGACGCAATGCTGGGTAGATACCCGTGGATGACATCACGGAGAACACTAGTCATGAAGCTATACGTCAAAATGAAGAACATATCCATGAAGTTGGCGGACGGCGTTGCTTTTCCAGTTACCCCCAAAGCAACCTACCATTGCATCCCGATTCCAGAGGTCTATGCTCGTGTCATGGTTGACGAGGTGGTGCACCCATTTTCGGGGCTAGAGCTTGACATTCACAGAGGTGACGACGAGCGCTTTCTGGAGACGCCAACCATCGTATCATCCTATGGAAAAAGGATTGCATCATCTTTCGAAGGCCACCGACACGCGTCATCGACTCCTCGTCAAGTCCGCCACCGAGTCAGCAGTCTCCCGCTCCTGCAAGTCCACCAAGTCCGCAAAGTGTCAGGCCACTCCTCCTCCAAGTCCGCAAAGTGTCGAGCCACTCCTCCTCCTCCAAGTCCGCCACAGCGTGGGACGTCCACTCCTCCTCCAAGTCCGGCACAACCTCAGGCCACTCCTCCTCCAAGTCCGCACAGCTTCAGCGGCCACTCCTCCTCATCTAACTCAGCCCGTCGGCCAGGCGTCTCCGCCCGCCTCAGAATCGTAGAAGAGACACCCCGCAGCTATGGTGCGTGTGATGCAAGTCGAGGTAGTACAGGAAGTACAGGTGGAGGCAAGCGATATAAATATGGTCCAAGCCTCACGCCTCTTCCGCAGAGGTCTTATGACAGGTTCGAGGAGGAAATTGCAGCCATATCGAAGTCCGAGGTGGAAGCCCATTTTGCACCAAAACCGCCACCGCCGCCAAGGGAGAAAGTGCCTGAGGAAACGATTGACCACTTCATTCGTATGGCTCAACCACCAGCTCCCAAGCTTGTTGACACAGACTATGAGTGCCACATCAGGAAGTTAAATCAAGCACGCGTCTCGTAAGGAGGCGAGCTCGGATCGAGCAAACAAGAAGCAGCTGTCAAAAATGCGGAAAACCATTCCCAGCTGGGAGAACAAGGCGGCGAATCGATCCCTCGCTTGTTGTGCCAACAACACGTGATGACAATCTGTGGCCCAATATTATTGTGGGCAAACAGTTTACGTTCTGAGGTGGGCAATGTGGTAATAACGAAGGACCATATAATGCAGGCTGAAGTTCTCAAAATCACTGTTGGACAACTCCTCGAGATCGAGCCCATGCACGTGCTTAGAGAGGATGAAATAAAACGGAAATATGTCCGGGCCAACCTTTGGTCGAGCCGGACAAGGTCAAGAACCTCCCACCGAGAATGTATGAATTGCATCAATGGTACATGAACATTACCAAGATTTCCGATCGATTGTCCCTCATGATGAATGTCAAGGAGGAGCATTACTTCCATGAGAAAGCTGTGTCCGTTGAGTATTCTGAAATGTTTCAGTTATACAATCAATACGCTTTTCGACAAATCTATAAATCGATTGCTATTGTCTATAAGTGATTTCTTTCTGTAATTTAAGTCTCAAGCTAGCTGTAGTGATCCTTTTGATCAATCATTACCTGTAATTATCCTCACTATATTCTTTTCTGTGTTATTATATGCAGGATGAAGATGTATGAAATGAGAAAAGGTGGACGCTTTGGCATTGGGTTCATTGACCCAAACACCGTTAATGAATACACATGGAAAATAAATCCACGTCATCAAAAAAGCCGTGAGGACAACATGCTAGAGTTCTTGAAGCGCCTCAAATACAATGAAGATATACTACTTCCTTACAACTTCCAGTGAGTCACACTGTCTTGTACTACAAATTCTCTGTTTTTGACTACTAGCTAGCTACATGTTTTTGCTTACATATGCCCGCTTAATTAAGACATGCAAACGTGTGTGCATGCAGATTTCATTGGGTCTTGTGTATCATTAAAGTTGACGCCGGAACAGTTGAAATACTGGACTCACTACTCAAAGAAAAAACTGACTATAACATCTTGTTTGGGATAGTCAACAGGTAATTTCAATCATTATTAACTATATATCTCGGCCTATTTAGTTCGTCATTTTTCATGATATGAACTATTTAATAACCCCTTTATTCATTTTCTTTGTCGGCGGGCAGGGCTTGGGCAAGGTTCATCAGCGTGACTCCAGGAGAATGGAAAAAAAGCTTAAATGGTTTCGACCCAAGGTAAGTAATTAAGTAGTACTAGCTAGCTAGCTAGCTGCCATCTCTTTAATTATCATGCTTGAGTAATTATTATCTGAGCAAATACCATTCTCATAAAGGCCACAGGCGGTAGCGGGGGACTGATATGTGTGCATTCCGCGTTTGCGAGAACATTCGCATGATAGCGTCCGAAAGGAGCAGATCTCAAAGACAGGAATGGGTACGCTTGTCAAAACACTATTCACAATTTTTACACCATTATCTATATCTAGTCACACAACTAATACACATGCATATTGATCTCCTTCTTAACAGTTCACAGAGGTGCGGAGAAGCTCCTCGAAGCGGAGCGTAGAAGCACTTCAAGAGGAAATAGCGGGATTTTTGCTCGACCAGGTCATAAATCCGAAGGAGAATACTATTACCCGCCACCGCCCCATGAAAACCACTTCCAATTGTCATCGTGCTCCAAGGCACCAATTAGGCTAATGCCACTGGCTCCAAGGCAACATGCATATGTAGGAGAAATTGTATATAGCTATACATGTGTGTTTGTGAGAATTAATTAATATGATCGTTTGAGAGACACTGAAGATATATATATATATGCTTGATTGGTTCTACTAGAAATTATATATATATATATATAAATATATAAATATATATATATATATATATATATATATATATATATATATATATATAACGTGTACAATGTGTAGTATCGTAAAATACCAGCAAACGAAAAAAATTAAAATGGAAACACAAAATTAAATGAAAAAGAAATCATAAAACTAAAACCCCCAAACCTTATAGTACGGTTGGTCTTACCAACTGTACTAAAACTCGAGCCCTCGAGCTGGCTCGTACATGCCGTGGTTTCCCTTTAGTACCGGTTCGTGCTGAACCCGGTACTAAAGAGACACTAGTGCCCACACTTTAGTGCCGGTTATGGAACCGGCACTAAAGGGCCTTACGAACCGGTGCTATTGCCCGGTTCTGCACTAGTGGTTATTCGGAATGAGGTTGTTAACAAGACTTGATCAACCTTGTTAGTGGATTCATTTTGATGATCATGAGATGGATGAAACTAGAAGGCACAACCTTCTGTACCCTCTTTTTACTTTGTATTATCTTTACCTAATAATAAAGCAAACTGGGTTTCTTTCGTCCGTCATGGCATTGTTTTCAGAAAAGTCCCTCTATTTCAGAGAATTCAACCCACAATCCTGTTTTAAGTTAAAACGAAGCGTTATTTCCGTATTTTACACAAAAGTCCCTATCTTTTCTTGAAGTCAACCCACCGTCTGGAGTTAAGTCGCACTCGAACTGTTATTTTACATTTTTAGAAACCCCCTGATGTTTTAGGTAATTCATCCGCGGATCATATTTAAATTAAACAAATGCTTTTTAAAATCATCCATGTCTTTTAAACCGTAACTCCGATTTGAACATGTTATATATGAAATTTGATTAGAAAAATATGTAGAATATGAATATAAGATTATTTTTACCTGTTAAGTATTTTAAATATTATTTTGGAATATATTTGAGTCGAACCAAATTATTTTCTAAATTATCTGTATCTTTTAAACCGTAACTTCAATTTTAACATATTATATATGAAATTTTATTAGAAAAATGTGTGAAATCTAAATATGATGTTAATTTTACCTGGTAAATATTTTAAAAATATTGTTATGGAATCAACTTATAATTTATAGCGCAAGATCCATTTTTTCATACCGGTGGCGATCCGGATTGCAAATAAATACCCCACTATAACCATATACAGAAAAGAAAACATCGATAACTACACGTGCATACCTCTGAAAAATGTCGCAAGGGAAAACAACAGATTTCTCATCGCGAGAGTGAGAGAAAGCGAGCGAGAGAGACAGGGGAGAGAGAGAGAGAGGGAGAGGGAGAGAGAGACCCCCTTAGGATTAACCATATTCAACGCATGTTTTTTGTTGTTTTGTGTGAACACCGAGGCCATCGCCGGCGAGGGTGAGAAGGAGGATAAGCGGCAACACAAATATGATGCCTCACAAAAATAAAGGAGATGGACCTATTGTGGTTTTGAGTGATGGTTGTTGAGTTAAGAGTGTGTGTTATGTTTTCTCTCCCGTTGCAACGCACGGGCTCTTTTGCTAGTTTAAAATAAATAAAGAAAAAATAGTATTATCTGTCTGTTTTCTGAATTATCCGTGCAATAAAAAAAATATCCCGAAAATAAAAGTGCTCCAAATGACCTGCAAATTTAGTATGTTTTTTTATGAATTATTTGAGGATTTTAGGCACTTGAAACACTTCAGGGGGGTTTGCCACCTGGCCACGAGAGTGGAGGGCGCGCCCACACCCCTGGGCGCGCCCCCTGTCTCGTGGGCCCCTAGTGGACCCCCTCCACTCATGCCTGCACCCACACACTCCATATTCTTCCAAAATAATCGCCATCCAGCTCAAGCACGAGTTCTAGCTCATTTTGCTGCGATTTTCGATCTCCTTGCTCAAAGCTCCATTCACAAAACTGCTTTGGGAGATTGTTGCTTGGTATGTGACTCCTCCATTGGTCCAAATAGTTTTTGTTCTAGTGCTTTATTCATTGCAAATTCTTGCTGCCTTGGTGACCCTATTCTTGAGCTTGCATGTTAAATTTATGAGGTCCCAAGTAATTTTAATACTTGATATAGGCTCTAGGCACTTGTAGGAGTAGTTGCTATCAATCTTGTTTAGTTTTATTCACTTTAATTTTGAAGTTACTAAAATTTCAGAAATATTGCAGAAAAGAAATATGTTCAAGAAAATATACCAAGGTGGTTCCTCAGTAAAGAAAGGACCTAGGCTTGCTATGCGTGAGCAAGACGATGAACCACCAAGGGAGGCCGAAGTTCGGTCTTGTGAATGGCCGTCAGAAGAATTTATGGTCAATGCAGGCATTAAGGATGAATTTGATACATATGTGCGTAATGATGATCTTGAGGACTTCATGCAAGATAAGTGTCCTCGGTACTACTATCTAACTGATTCGTTTGTGAGAAGGTTTAAATTTTCATCTTCGCGTAATTCTCATAGTGTCCTGTTTGATATTTATGACAAATCATATACCATGGACCTGGAAGATTTTACTACTGCTTGCAAACTTCCACAGTGGGGAAGTGTTAATGATCCCCACAAATCTGAATTTAGAGATTTCCTTTCTAGTATTACCGTGGGAGAGTCTAGGCATATTACACAAGCTACCATAGGGAGCATTCATTTTCCTGCTATACATTATTTTGCTCTCTTCATTGGTAGATGCATTAACGGTAAAGATGAAGCATGTCATATGTGTGTCCCTGATCTTTGTGTCCTCAAGAGTGCTGCGTTAGGTTATAAAGATTATAACTTGGGGGCAATAGTTGCACGTAGGTTGCATAAAAATGGTAGAGCTGGAGATTTATTTGGAGGAATTTATGCGACCCGTGTGGCCAATTATCTTGGTATAGCCCCACGAGAGGGTGATATGATGTTGCCTCCTGCTTATTTAGATTATGACGCTATGGTCAAACACCATTTTCTTAAGAGGAATGAACAATTCCTCTAGTATCGACTAATCTTTGACAGGCATAGCTCTGTCCATGTTACTCTTCCTGCTCCTTTCCTGTTTGATTACCAGGGAAAAGGAAGATATGTTGTTACCAGGGAAGAAGCAGCTGAACACGAAGGGAGAGCGGAGGCGGCTCGCCAACATGTCGTAGCTCAAGATGCATTTGCTGCTGCATCTCAGTACGACCCCAGTTATAACTACGGATATCAGCCAGGCTACCCTTGGCATTAGACCAACTTAGGCCAAAAGCCTAAGCTTGGGGGAGTACTATTTCTCACCGACTTTACATTCATGTTCACACACTATTCTAGTCGTCGGTGCTCATACTCTTTCATTGTATTAGCCATGTTAGTTTAATTTTATTTTTCTAGTTTTCTTCTTGTGTGTTTGATAAACTTTAAGAAAAACCAAAAAAAATCGTTAGTTTAATTTCCACGCTTGTAGTAGAAATTAAAATGAAAACCCAAAAAGATTTCTCGTTCTTCTTTTATTTGTTGGGAGCTTTCTCGTGTAAATAGTTTTATTTTCTTTTCTTTCCTTTGAGGGGTTGAGAGCAGAAGACCGTATTGAAAATGTTTAGTGGCTCTCATATGCATGATTGTTTATTTAACTTAGAGCCCATATTATTTTGTCTTCTCTCTTGAGTTGAATCCTTGCAGATTCCAGCTTAGTCATATGCACGTGCACTATTATTATTATACACATCGTTCGGTCGTGCGAGTGAAAGGCAATAATGACGATATATGATGGACTGATTGAGATAAGAGAAGCTGTTATGAACTCGACCTCTCTTGTTTTTGTAAATATGATGAGTTCATCGTTCCTGATTCAGCTTATTATGAAGTAAACATATTTGCAATGACATTTAGAGATTATAGTTGCTTGTGCCATGCTTGATTAGCTATGAGTTATAATGGTTTACCTTGCGAGCCAACATGCTATTAGAATGATTATGATGTGGTATGATGGGATGATATCCTCCTTTGAATGAATTGAGTGACTCGACTTGCACATGTTCACACATGAAGTTGAAACAAATCAACATAGCCTTCACGATATTCATGTTCATGGTGGATTATATCCTACTCATTCTTGTACTCGGTGTGAATTAGTTTTAATGCATGTTTATGACTGTTGTCGCTCTCTCAGTTGGTCGCTTCCCAGTCTTTTGCTAGCCTTCGCCTGTACTAAGCAGGAATACTGCTTGTGCATCCAAATTCCTTAAACCCCAAAGTTAACAATACCTTCCTATATGCAGTATTTACCTGCCGTTCCAAGTAAATTTGTATGTGCCAAACTCCAAACCTTCAAATGAAGTTATGTTTTGTATGCTCGAGCAGCTCATGTTTCCACTAGGGCTGCCTATATCTTCCATGCTAGGTGGGTTATTCTCAAGAGGAGTGGACTCCGCTCCTCATTCACGAGAAAGGGCCGGTAACCGGGATGCCTAGTCCCATGATCCAAAAAGATCAAAGCAAATCAATATAATTAAACAAAACTCCCCCGGGATAGTTGTTAGTTGGAGGCACTCGTTGTTTCGAGCAAGCCATGGATTGATGCTTGTTGGTGGTTGGGGGAGTATAAACTTTTACCATTCTGCGTGGGAACTGCCTATAATGCATGTAGTATGGAAGTTACAACCATCCCATAGTTCTTGTGTTGACAGTGAAAGTATGCCACCCAAAATATTATTCAATCTCTATTTCAAAATCGAGCTCTGGCACCTCTACAAATCCCTGCTTCCCTCTGCGAAGGGCCTATCTATTTACTTTTATGTTGAGTCATCACCTTCTTACTAAAAAGCACCCGCTGGAGAGCACACTGTCATTTGCATTCATTACTATTGGTTTATATTGGGTATGACTTGATTTGATCTCTTTTACCATGAATTACAATGTTTAGTCAGTCCTTGATCTTTAAAGGTGCTCTGCATTTATGTTTTGCGGTCTCAGAAAGGGCTAGCAAGATACCATTTTGTTATATCATGTTATGATTGTTTTGAGAAAGTGTTGTCATCTGAGTTTTATTATTATCGCTCGCTAGCTGATTATGCCATTGATATGAGTAATTGTGAGACCTGGGTGTTATTGTGAGTATGGTTAGTTCATAATATTTGTTGAAACTCGAATGCTGGCTTTACATGTTTACAACAACAAGAGCAAATAGAGTTTGTAAAAGTTTTTCTTTATCACTTTCAGTTTATTAACTGAATTGCTTGAGGACAAGCAAAGGTTTAAGCTTGGGGGAGTTGATACATCTCCAACGTATCTACTTTTCCAAACACTTTTGCCCTTGTTTTGGACTCTAATTTGCATGATTTGAATGGACTTAACCCGGATTGACGCTGTTTTCAGCAGAATTACCATGATGTTGTTTCATGTGTAGAAAACAAAAGTTCTCAGAATGACCTGAAAATCCTCGGAGACAAGTTTCAGAAAATATAAAAAATGCTCGCAAAAGATGAAGACCAAGGGGCCCACACCCTATCCACGAGGGTGGGGGCGCGCCCTGTTGGGATCTATGGTAGGGTGCGTCAACTGCAAATTTATATTTCCTACGTGTAGAACAACCAAGAACATGCTACGGGAGATGGATCACAGTTCGTTACCACTAGACGCGCAGTGCCGTGCAGCGGAAGAAGAGTTCGGGCAGAGCGTCCGCGTGGATCGTCTCCTCCTCGTTCGATCTCCCTCGAACAGCCGGTCGTCCGATCCCACGTACAAGTTCGCTGGAGCGGCGCAAGTGCACCGCCTGTAGCGGTATCCGCACGTGCAGGAGGAACACCGTGTGGCGGACTTCTAGGTTCGATCACACAGTCGGCGGTGAGTGGAGGTGTCTATTCGCAACACATGCAAACCCTAGTCGCAGCGCCGAAGCGATCGACCAAATAAGTGCGCTGCACCTCCACCTTATATAGGCGTCCTCCGCGGGCTCAACACTTGGGCCTCGCACGGACCCTAAAGCCCAAAGTCTACTCGGTCACGTTCCTAGTCCAGTTCGGATCACATCCGACCCGGTGTCCTCTGAACCGACCTCGTAGGTTCCTTCCCTTCAGTAGCGACCCCTTAGGTTCAAGTCGGCTTGGTCACAGTTCGGATCACCTCCGACCTGCACGGTTGGTAGCGGCCTCTAGCAAGGCGTGCCAACCACCAAGCAGACTATGAAGATGGTTGGGCGAGCCTGTACAACGTGTCACACTTCTGTTCCCTTTGCCTCATGATATATGTTGTCGGGCTCAAGGCGAGACTGTCATCCTTGTGCTAGCCCGACCTCTTTCTCGTTCTAGTGATACCGACCACTATCCGAATTATCTCATAATCCTTGTCGCACGGCCATGCCTATCCTGGTCGGATCACACGAGGGGCCCAGAGTATATCTCTCCTGATCGGAGGGGCAAATCCCATCTTGCTCGACCACGTCTCGCAGCATGGGACATGACATACCCGAAACCTACCTTTGTAACTACCCAGTCACGGAGTAGCGTTTGGTCGGCCCAAAGCAAGTCTGTCACCGTCCGGAGTACATGCGTCAGCTCAGGTCTTAGGACATAGAACGTATGTTGTACTAGAGACTCACAGATGACATATCGCTGCGTCTCATAGTTGGGTCTGTCCGACTCGGACCTTATCTCGACTCGGATCCGACTATGTCAAATCCGACCAGTCCTTTTCGAGTCCATATTATCCGGTTAGCATCCAATGCTCCATGGCTAGTGAGACCAAGCCATCGACCGTGTCATATGCTAGTCTAGTCGGCTGCGCGTCCACACGGCCCTTTCGACTAGGGACCTTTTTGGACAGTCATCATACGATGCATAGTCCCACAAACAAGTCACGTGCTGGCGATACACATCATTGATAATGTCCAAGGACTATCTTTATTCATAAACACATAGGAAATATCATCATACATGATTTCCTCTAGGGCATATCTCCAACAGTCTCCCACTTGCACTAGAGTCAATCAAGTAGACATCGAATGCCCATAGCTCTAACGTGCCCCTCATGCTTGGGTTGTGGAAGCGGCTTAGTCAACGGATCTGCAAAATTTGCATCCGTGTGAATTTTGCATATGTCTACATCACCATTCTTTATGATCTTTTGTATCAGGTGATATTTCCGATCTATATGTCTGACCTTGTGGTGATTCCTCGGCTCCTTGGCTTGTGCGATGGCACCAGACTTATCACAATAAAGGTCCAACGGTTTCACCGAGGCTGGGAAAATACCAAGATCATCTAGAAAATGCCGGATCCAAACACCTTCCTTTGCAGCTTGACTAGCCGCAATGTATTCGGCTTTTGTGGTAGAATCGGCCACCGTATCCTGCTTGGAACTCATCCAGTGGACTGCTCCTCCATTCAGGACGTACATGAATCCAGACTGTGATCGACAATCATCTCTGTCGGTTTGGAAACTAGCATCGACGTAACCCCTTATGACGAGCTCTTCCTCACCTCCATAAACTAGGAACATCTCGTTAGTCCTTTTCAGGTACTTTAAAATAGTCTTTACCGCTGCCTAGTGACCCTCACCTAGGTTGGCCTGATATCTAGTTGTTAGGCTTATTGCAAAAGCAACATCAGGCCTTGTACATATCATGGCATACATGATGGATCCGATTGCCGAGGCATACAGAATCCTACTCATCCTGCTTCGCTCATCAGATGTCGAAGGACTCTGAGTCTCGCTTAGCCTTGTAGACATGTGAGAGTGGCAAGAACCCTTTCTTCGCCTCACTCATGTTGAACCGCTTCAACACTTTATCTATGTACGTGCTCTGGCTTAAGCCGAGCAGCCTCCTCGATCTATCTCTATAGATCTTAATGCCTAAAATATAGAATGCCTCACCAAGGTCCTTCATCGAAAACTTGCCATTCAATGATCCCTTGACCGAGTTTAGCATCGAAACATTGTTCCCGATCAGTAGTATGTCATCCACATACAAGATCAAAAATACTATCGAGCTCCCACTTAACTTCTTGTATAAACAAGAGTCCTCTTCGCTTTTGATGAAACCAAGACCAGTGACGACCTCATCAAAACGAATGTTCCAACTCCGAGATGCTTGCTTCAACCCATAAATGGATCTCTTGAGCTTGCATACCTTACTAGTGCTAGTCGGATCGACAAAACCCTCGGGTTGTATCATATACACGTCCTCGGTTAAATTTCCGTGAAGAAAAGCCGTTTTGACATCCATCTGCCATATCTCGTAATCGAAATATGCAGCTATAGCTAGTATGATCCTCACCGATTTCAGCATCGCTACCGGCGAGTAAGTCTCGTCGTAGTCAATTCCTTGAACTTGTCCATAACCTTTAGCGACAAGCCGAGCTTTGTGGATCTGAACATTTCCATCCACATCGGTTTTCTTCTTAAAGACCCATTTGCAACCAATGGCTGTTAGCTAGGCGGCGGATCAACCAATAACCAATTCCCAGACTTGATTCGCATCCATGGACTTTAACTCGAATCTCATGGCCTCTAGCCATGCCTCGGAATCTGGGCTCACCATCGCTTCCTCATATGTGGCCGGCTCGTCGCTTTCTAGCAACAATACATCGCGCACTCTGCGCAATCTTTCCGACCTCCGTGGTTCCGGTGCCGCTTCCACTATGGGTTCCCTAACTGACTCTGGTATGATCTCATCAGCAGCCAAGCCGTCCCCGAGTGGTTCTCGAATTTCTTCGAGTCGGACCGTCCTCCCACTGGCCTCCCGACTGAGAAACTCTTTCTCAAGGAAAACCCCGTTCCGAGCAACAAACACTTTGTTCTCTTCCCGGTTGTAGAAGCTATATCCCAAGGTTTCCCTCGGATATCCCACGAATATGCATTTATCCGACTTGGGTGTAAGCTTGTCTGACATAAGTCGCTTGACAAATGCCTCACAACCCCAAATCTTTAGAAAAAACAAACTGGGACTCTTCCCAATCCACATCTCATGTGGAGTCTTGTCTACGGATTTTGATGCTACCCTATTAAGTGTGAAAGCTGCAGTTTCTAGAGCGTATCCCCAAAATGACAAGGGTAAATTCGATTTGCTCATCATAGACCGGACCATGTCCAACAAGGTCCTCTTCCTCCGTTCTGACACGCCATTTCTCTGTGGCGTACCCGGAGGTGTGAGCTGAGGTACTATACCTCGACTTTTCAGATGATCATCAAACTTGTGGCTCATGTACTCACCTCCACGATCAGATCGCAGAAGCTTTATAGTCTTGCCGAGCTGATTCTCAACCTCGTTCTGAAACTCTTTGAACTTTTCAAAAGTTTCCGACTTGTGCCTCACCAAATAGATATATCCATATCTACTCAAGTCATCGGTAAAAGTCACGAAGTACTGATAGCCACCTCTAGCAGTTGTGCTCATTGGACCACACACATCACTGTGTATAAGCTCCAACAGCTCGAACGCCCTCTCGCAACTCTTTGCGAAAGGAGACTTAGTCATCTTGCCGAGCAAGCATGATTCACATGTCTCGAGCGACCAAGTCGGACGAAGTTAGAGCCCATCATCATGGAGCTTCTTCATGCGTTTCGCACTAATGTGTCCAAGCCGGCAATGCCAGAAGTATGTCGGATTTATCTCATTAGGCTTATGCCTCTTGACATTCACGTTATAGACTGGTTCCTGTTCTAGATTCAATATAAATAGCCCATCAACAATGGGTGCATAACCGTGGAACATACCATTCAAAAATATCAAACAACCATTGTCCTTTAAATTGAATTCATAACCTTGACTCATCAAACATGAGGCAGAAATAATGTTCCGACTAAGTGCAGGAATGTAATAACAATTATTCAATTCCATAATGAATCCAGAAGGAAGCTGGAGCTGCATCGTGCCGACCTCCAACGCAGCAACTCTTGCTTTGTTGCCGACCCTGATGTCAATCTCCCCTTGTGCCACACGCCTAGTTCTTACCAGCCCTCAGACGAGTTGCAAATATGAACAACCGATCCGGTATCAAATACCCAAGAGCTACTAGGTATGTCGGAAGGTAAATGTCTATAACATATGCAACAAGTGTACCTTTGCCTGAAGCAGCATTCCCGGCCTTCTTGCCATGCTCTACAAGCCACTTGCTACAGTTCCTCTTCCAGTGACCGGTCTCCTTGCAGTGAAAGCAAAAGGCCTTCGAGTCCGGTCCAGACTTTGGCGCAACGGCGGAGGTTACCGTCTCCGTGCCCTTTGCCTTAGCCTTGCACCATCAACACTTGATGCGTGCCTTTCTTAATATCCTGCTCTGCCACTTTGAGCATCCCATGCAATTCAGTGAGCTTCTTATCCATGCCATGCATATGATAGTTCGAGATGAACGTCCCATAGCTGGGCGGAAGAGAACCCAGAAAAACATCAGTAGCCCGCTCATCCAAGAGCAGGAAGCCCAAATGATCCAAAGCTTGTACATATCCGATCATCTTGATCACATGTGGGCTCAGTGGATCACCTACCTTCAGCTTGCAATCCATCAAGGATCGCCAGACGTTGAACCTTTTGGTCCTAGCCTGTGTCTAAAACATGCTCTTGAGACTCTCGATCATGTCGTAAGCCTCAACATGTTCGAAATGTTGTTGCAAATCAGACTCCATACAAGCCAGCATCAGACAACTGATCTCCGTTGATTCATCAACGAGTTTCTGGTAGGCATTCTTAGTTGTGGCATTAGCATTATCGGCAGGTTCCTCTGGAAGTGAATCCTCTAGAATGTGTTCCTTTTTATCATGCTTGAGAACAATTCTCAGATTTCTATACCAGGTGGTAAAGTTTGTTCCATTCAGTTTATCCTTTTCCAGAATTGATTTCAATGCAAAGTTGGGTTGAGCAGGTGGTGCCATTGATCTACAACAGAAAATATGCAATCACTAAGCAATGTGTTTATGTAGAGTAATTCACCTAAACAGAAATACTCCCACTGAAGTCAGCATCCCTCCGCAAACTCTCAGTGATTCAGGATCCGACTAGCGCATGCGACTAGTGAGCTTTAGCATCACTGCTAGCCAACATACCTATCCGGTAAGCAACTCTTTGCTAATCGTATATCTATACGACTCCTGTCGGTCGGGAAGGTATCTCATACCCCGGCTCCCAACCGTTTTGAGTCTTGTGAAGTTAACCTGATGCAGTGCATGTCCGTGTCCGACACGAACCCTTCAGTTCAAGGACACCCAGCAGCACCCCAATTTTATGAGCCCACTACTAGACGTACTTGACGTGCGAAGGTGCAACATCGGGAATGGCAATTTACTTGATATTCATGAGGGATCTTTCTACCATTCTAATATACATAGAAACAAAGAAGCATAACAATCACAAATAAACACATATTGTGAAATAGTATGGCTCCTTCATGGACATTCTTCCAGGTTGGCTCCGACTCCGATGACCATCTAGGAACTCCATCTTGTTTGTCACGCCGGGACGCCAAGCCACCAACCTGATCTCTATTATCCAACTACTACAACTAGTAATGAATATACATAGAGTCACAAGTCGACACGCAGGTCGTTATACAATATAATGACAGCACTTTGGCTCTCGCCACGACAAACATGACGCGCAGGCCATGTATAAATTACACACATGCATCACATACACATGAGCCATACTATTCACATCAAACCTACAAAACAAAGTTATGCATAGAATTGCATTCTACCGGTTTATGTGTCGGGTACGAAATACACGGCGCTACGCACACGGCGGTCCCGGCAGCCGGTTAGCGGGCGGGGTTTTCGGAAATCACAGATCACATCCGAACTCGGTTCACGCCGAATTTTCTGATCTGACCGATCATATCGATCATCGTGAATCCGATTCGGATTTACGTTTCACTGTTAACCCCGATGGCGGATGACCGACCGGTAGGGATAGCTCGTGTCACGACCTCATCGATCCCGATTGACAGAAAACATATCCTCAATGATCCCCATGTGCAGTTGATCACATCAACCGTGCACATAGCCGAACTCATCAACGACAACAGATCTCATCTGCCGCCTCCACATATCTAATATGCATACGATCTGAATCCAAATCCTATAGCAGAGGCTCTGATACCACTGTTGGGATCTACGGTAGGGTGCGTCGACTGCAAATTTAAATTTCCTACGCCTAGAACAACCAAGAACATGCTATGGGAGATGGATCACAGTTTGTTACCACTAGACGCGCAGTGCCGTGCAGCGGAAGAAGAGTTGGGGCAGCGCGTCCGCGTGGATCATCTCCTCCTCGTCCAATCTCCCTTGAACAGTCGGTCGTCCGATCCCACATACAAGTTCGCCGGAGCAGCGCAAGTACACCGCCTCTAACGGTATCCGCGCGTGCAGGAGGAACACCGTGTGGCGGACTGCTAGGTCCGATCACACAGTCGACGGCGAGTGGAGGTGTCTATTCGCAACACATGCAAACCCTAGTCGCAGCGCCGAAGCGATCGACCAAATAAGTGCGCTGCACCTCCACCTTATATAGGCGTCGGTCGCGGGCTCAACACTTGGGCCTCGCACGGACCCTAAAGCCCAAAGTCTAGTCGGTCACGTTCCTAGTCCAGGTCGGATCACATCCGACCCGTGTCCTACGAACCGACCTCGTAGGTTCCTTCCCTTAAGCGCGCGACCCCTTAGGTTCAAGTCGGCTTGGTCACAGTTCGGATCACCTCCGACCTGCATGGTTGGTAGCGGCCTCTAGCAAGGCGTGCCAACCACCAAGCAGACTATGAAGCTGGTTAGGCGAACCTGTACAACGTGTCACACTTCTGTTCCCTTTGCCTCATTATATGTGTTGTCGGGCTCAAGGCGAGACTGTCATCCTTGTGCTAGCCGGACCTCTTTCTCGTTCTAGTGATACCGACCACTATCCGAATTATCTCATAATCCTTGTCGCATGGCCATGCCTATCCTGGTCGGATCACACGAGGGGCCCAGAGTATATCTCTCCTGATCGGAGGGGCAAATCCCATCTTGCTCGACCACGTCTCGCAGCATGGGACATGACATACCCGAAACCTACCTTTGTAACTACCCAGTCACGGAGTAGCGTTTGGTCGGCCCAAAGGAAGTCTGTCACCATCCCGAGTACATGCGTCAGCTCAGGTCTTAGGACGTATGTTGTACTAGAGACTCACAGATGACATATCGCTGCGTCTCATAGTTGGGTCTGTCCGACTCGGACCTTATCTCGACTCGGATCCGACTACGTCGAATCCGACCAGACCTTTCCGAATCCATATTACCCGGTTAGCATCCAATGCTCCATGGCTAGTGAGACCAAGCCATCGACCGTGTCATACGCTAGTCTAGTCGGATGCGCGTCCACACAGCCCTTTCGACTAGGGACCTTTTAGAACAGTCATCATACGATGCATAGTCCCACAAACAAGTCACGTACTTGCTGATAAACATCATTGATAATGTCCAAGGACTATTTTTATTCATAAACACATAGGAAATATCATCATACATGATTGCCTCTAGGGCATATCTCCAACACGCCCACCCCCTCTGGGCGCGCTCCCTGTCTCGTGGGGCCCCTGCAGCTCCGCCGACCTCAACTCCAACTCCATATATTTCGTCTCGTGGAGAGAAAAATCAGAGAGGAAGTTTCATCACATTTTATGATACGGAGCCGCCGCCAAGCCCTAAAACCTCTCGGGAGTGCTGATCTGGAGTCAGTTCGGGGCTCCGGAGAGGGGGATTCGTCGCCATAGTCATCATCAACCATCCTCCATCACCAATTTCATGATGCTCACCGTCGTGCGCGAGTAATTCCATCGTAGGCTTGCTGGACGGTGATGGGTTGGATGAGATTTACCATGTAATCAAGTTAGTTTTCTTAGGGTTTGATCCCTAGTATCCACTATTTTCTGAGATTGATGTTGCTATGACTTTGCTATGCTTAATGCTTGTCACTAGGGCCCGAGTGCCATGATTTCAGATCTGAACCTATTATGTTTTCATGAATATATGTGTGTTCTTGATCCTATCTTGCAAGTCTATAGTCACCTATTATGTGTTATGATCCGACAACCCCGAAGTGACAATAATCGAGATACTTCTCGGTGATGACCGTAGTTTGAGGAGTTCATGTATTCACCATGTGTTAATGCTTTGGTCCGGTTCTCTATTACAAGGAGGCCTTAATATCCCTTAGTTTCCATTAGGACCCCGCTGCCACGGGAGGGTAGGACAAAAGATTTCATGCAAGTTCTTTTCCATAAGCACGTATGACTATATTCGGAATACATGCCTACATTACATTGATGAATTGGAGCTAGTTCTGTGTCACCCTATGTTATAGCTATTACATGAGGAATCGCATCCGACATAATTATCCATCATAGATCCATTGCCTACGAGCTTTTCATATATTGTGCTTCGCTTATTTACTTTTCCGTTGCTATTGTTACAATCACTACAAAACCCAAAAAAAATTACTTTTACTATCTTTACCTTTACCACTGTTACCATTACTATCATACTACTTTGCTACTAAATACCTTGCTGCAGATACTAAGTTATCCAGGTGTGGTTGAATTGACAATTCAACTGATAATACTCAAGAATATTCTTTGGCTCCCCTTGTGTCGAATCAATAAATTTGGATTGAATACTCTACCCTCGAAAGCTGTTGCGATCCCCTGCACTTGTGGGTTATCAGGACCCTGTTCCGGCACCCTGCTGGAGGGGGGATCCCTCACCGGTGGCCATCTTCATCATCCCGGCGCTCTCCATGACGAGGAGGGAGTAGTTCACCCTCGGGGCTGAGGGTATGTACCAGTAGCTATGTGTTTGACCTGTCGAGTGTCTTTGAATCTGTCGAGTGGAAACCTACCAGGTCGACTGGTAGGCAATTTATTCTAAGGATGCCCTTGGGGAGGGTATCTTGGACAGGTCCATGACCCTACCCTAGGTATATGACTTCATCATTAGCCCCCGAATGTATCGAGGTTTGAGTGAGGAAGGAGTTGATAATCTTTCCGAACTGCTTTTCAAGGCTGAGTGTGCTTTCCCTAGATCGCTGACCTTTCAAAGGACGGTGTCAACTTTTCTTTCAGTCGCCTTGATCCATTCCCTACATCTGTCGAGTGAACTTTATGAACTTGGAGATTTCCGAGCGACGGATCGGAGGAAATCTGCCGTCTGACAAGTTGCTCTGCTGTTAGCGGATTTAGTGGGATCCGAATTTTGGGAAGCACACGAAGCGGAGAAGGCCGCGGCACTCGGATGGATAAGGCAAGGACGCCTCGATCTCCACGCCAACTTTTTCGCCACGTATCGCGCGCGCGACTGTTGCGGGATTTGACAGGATTGCCCGGGCCTACCAGTCAGCCACTCGGAAGCGACTTCATATAAGGCGCTGGGCAGGGGTATTTTGAACAGTGCGCCCTCATTTTCCCCTCCTCCGTCCTCAGATTCATCCGCTGCGCCCGTAACCTGCTCAGCGCTGCTGGCCTGCTCCTGCCCCGCCGGTGCCAATGGTCAAGGAGAAGACGGCGGCCTTGGAGCGGGCGAAGAAGGCGACGGCGAAGGCGAAGGGGAGAGCGCCTAGTCGAGGCGGATCCTCGTCGCGGTCCAGCCTGTCGCAAGGTTGGGTCCAGGGAGATTGGATCCGCTCGACCATCACCCAGAAAGGCCTCAACGACCTGGCCAACGAGGGATTGATCCCCCATGGGTCAGCAAGGCTTCCGGGGACAGAGTGGCAGCCGCAGCCTCAAGAGGGTGAGTGCGTCCTGTTAGCCACCCATGTGGATCGCGGATTTTCTCTTCCGCCGAATCTTTTCTTTCGGGGTTTTCTGAACTTCTTTGGAGCACAACTCCATCACTTTACACCCAACTCCATTGCCTATCTCGCTGCTTTCGTGTCTTTGTGCGAAAACTTCTTGGGTTGTCGACCACACTGGGGCCTCTTCAAAGACATATTCACTTGTCGCTCTCAGACGGTAAAAAAGGCTAGTCCGAATGACGAAAGAACCCAAGTAATCCAGATGTGTGGGGGTCTTGGGGTCCAGATGAGGGGTAAAAGTGCCTTTCCAGCCATGATTCTTCCCGATTCAGTCGAGGGTGGCAATCGACCTGGTTCTACTACCAAGACCGGTCGGCCTTGAGCGATGTTGGACTCCCTCCTTTCTCCATGGATCGAGTGAACAAGCCGTCCTCTCTGAAGGTGCTTCCGGAGGAGAAGGCCCAGGTTAAGTTGTTGATGGAGTGTGTAGTCCAGCTCATTCGCGACGGAGTGACCGACATGGATCTTCTGGAGGTTTTCCTTCGACGGTGCATCCAGCCGCTCCAATACCGAGGTCACCTGATGTGGATGTACTCTGGTACCGAGGACACCACCCGGTCTACCCAGGGAGGTCGACGACGCCACATTGGAGAGGTGGATGACTGCCATCACAGGGAACAAGGATAACCCTCACGGGGCTAGGAGGATCCCACCACTCGACCAATATTACGAACCAGACCAGGTATGACCACTTATCTCCGACTGTGATCATGTTGTATTTGCATTGTTCCGCTACGAATCGATCGACTGACTTCCGTCTTGTTTTGCTGTCTTCTAGGTCACCACTGAGATGTACTCGATGCCCAACGGGGCGCAAGAACCAGTCGAAGAAGAAGAAGGAAGCGGAGGCGAAAGCCGTGAAGAATGGGAGTCTGAGGAAAAGCGGCGATTCGATGAAGAGGAGGAGGAGGAGGAGGAAGAGGAGGGAGACGTGGATCCACCCCACTTGGAAAGGCGATCCAAGGCGACGCATGATCCGGTGGTCGAGCGAGGTAAGGCTATCGCGCCCATCGAGCGTTCAACGGCGCACTTTCGGACGACTTCTCCAAAGGCCAACCGAGAAACCACCAAAGCAACCCCGAGCAACGTCATCAAAGCCGGCGAAGGCCTTGCCCAAGATGAGGATGGTCATTCCCACCATTTCCGGGTAATAAGCAGAACTTGTGTTTTCCTGTCTACCATGAGTGCACTTTCGGCCGACTCGTTTTGACTGATCAATTGACTTTTGAAATCTGCAGTGCTGCCACCTCCGAGACCTCACTAAGCACGAGGATTAGGAAATGGAAGATGCCGCCACCTCCAACCTTGGTATGATCTCTGCAGTTTTGCTTTACGGTCGATTGGATTTCTGTTTTTACCTTTGAATCTTACTTGTAGTTCCACCTCATGTCATTGATCTCCCTGATGACGACGATGAAACACCACTGAGGAAGAGGAAGGACAAAAAGGTGTCTGCTGGCAAGGCTACTCCAGTTGTATCACTGCCTGAGACACTAGCTCACGAGGGAGGCGACACCACTCGGACTTCTGTGTACTTTGTTGTGCCACTGACGAGTGTCCGTCCTTCGTCGTCGACTGCTGACCTGCCATCCCTTTTTGCCACACACCACGTCCCGAAAGACCAAGTGAGTGCTGCCAAGGAGGCCATACGCCAGGCATGGATCATGATGGAGCAAGTGAAGGTGGTCCGGGAGGCCAGCCAGGCGGCTTATGATGCAAGCTCGGCTCTTCAGAGCAATGTCCAAGTAAGTTGCTTGTTCTGTTAGGATATGCTACCTGAAATTTCTTCTTTCTGAAGATTTCCATATCTGCATCTGTACACCCACTGGGTGTTGGTGGGTGTGTCGATTGAATTTTTGAACTGGTGGGGGCACGCTGAGTGCACCCACTGGGTGTAGTCCCCGAGACAATGGTGGACTGCGGGCAGTCGACTATAGTCTTTATACTTTGAACTTTTTCACTCGGTCTGGTCCAGCCATGTCGAATGGATCTTTGGAACCGGTGGGGGCACGCTGAGTGCACCCACTGGGTGTAGTCCCCGAGACTATGGTGGACTGCGGGCAGTCGACTATAGTCTAAGAACTTCTTTTTTTTACACAGCTGACTGCTGACAGTTAGCTATGTTTTTAGGATCATAACCTTTTTGCCTCTTTTGGTCGACTGGTCGAACCGAATTGGTAAAACCAGTGGGGGCACGCTGAGTGCACCCACTGGGTGTAGTCCCCGAGACTACTGTCGAATGTTTTGATTCGACTGTAGTCTTAGAAATGCTACGATTTTTCTTTAGTCACTCGGAAGTGACCTGTCTTTGATGTTTTGTCGATTGACTCTTCGCAGAAATCTTGCGAGCTCGTGGCCCGCTATACCGAATTGGAGAACAAGCAGATCCAGCTCAACCTTGACTTGCAGCTTGCTCAGGAGAACTTGCAAAAGGCGAGAGACGAAGCAAAAGGTATGGCTGCTGAGAACTTGACGACTGTCTTTGTCTTTCTACCCATTCTCAACTCTGGACTTATTGTTATTTTGCAGACAAACTGGAGGAGGCTCTGAAGAAGAAAGACCATGACCTTGCAGAGGCACAGAAGGCGGCTTTGGAGAAAACAAAGCTCGCGGAAGAGAAACTGGCCTCAGTCGGAAAACTCGAAGAGGAGAATACCAACCTGAAGGCTGCTCTTGACACGGCCAACAAGGAGGCTAGCCGACTGAAGAATGACAAAGTTGCTCTGACTGACAAGGTTGGCAAACCGGCGGGGAGGAGGAACGATCTGGAGGTTTATCTGGGAGGGCTCGCCAAGAAGATATTCCTCATGCTTGAAGGTAAATCCTCTTATCCGACTGACTTGACATCATCGACTCACCATAGAACCAAAAGCTTGAACTTGAGTCGTATTTGCAGAATTCTGTCAGAACTTCGAAGAGGAGACCAGTCGAGTGGAGACAAGCCTGGACCCCATCAACTCTCCCGTGAAGGATGAAGCCGCTATGAACGTGCTCCGACTGGAGTCTCGCATCGCTGGTGTGGTGGACTATCTCGCTCGACTGAAAGCTGCGGTGTCACGGATCGACTCAACCCTCTGGCCGGACCAGACGCTTCAGAATGACCTTGAGTCCTTAATGACTCGACTGAATGAGGTTCCAAGTCGAGTGCAAGAATGGAAAAAGTCTTCTGCCAGGTGCGGTGCTGATGTTGCTCTGTCTCTGGTTCGTGTCCACTGCAAGGAAGCGCGGGAGGACAAGCTGGCGGCCCTCAGAGCTGCCAACACCAAGAAGTATGATTTCCAATCTTTCATGGAAACTACTGCTGCCACCCGGATCGCCGATGGGATCAACCTCGACCAGTTTGTGGCTCCTTCCAGTCCTCCACCTGAGGAGTAAAAAACTTTTATGCTCTACCCTAAATTTGCCTCGGAATGCCGAGTGATTTTTGTAACCGATAAACCTTAGCGGCCTTGAGGCCTGGGTACTTCTGCATCCTTAGGATGCTATCCGAACTTTACTTATCGTCAAAATATGCTTTTGTTTGCCTTCGAGTGAACTTTGCTCTTCACTCGGATTATGCTTCAATGTTTGAGATGCAGCTCTGAGGTGGATCCAGTCGACCTACACTTTGTGGCTCTTGCAGGTGCAGGAGAAGGTAGCAGTCGACCTGCACCTCGTCGTCCTTGCGGATCGGTATGTTTTCAAACTTAGGCAAGTCCCGGACTGTAGCTAAGCCCCCGAGTGGGAGGTTTGCTCTCCACTCGGTAGGATTTTTGAAACTTAGGCGAGTACTGGACTGCAGCTAAGCCCCCGAGTGGGAGGTTTGCTCTCCACTCGGTAGGATTTTTCAAACTTAGGCAGTCTTGGACTGCAGCTAAGCCCCCGAGTGGGAGGTTTGCTCTCCACTCGGTAGGATTTTTCAAACTTAGGTGAGTACTGGACTGCAGCTAAGCCTCCGAGTGGGAGGTTTGCTCTCCACTCGGTAGTATTTTTCAAACTTAGGCGAGTACTGGACTGCAGCTAAGCCCCCGAGTGGGAGGATTGCTCTCCACTCGGTGGGATTTTTCAAACTTAGGCTAGTAATCTTGGACTGCAATGAGCCTCCAAGGAGGATTTTTGTGTCATAGCTTTGAAGGGGAAGGCAACAATGACCTGTACCTCGTCAGTCCTTGCAAACCGCCCATTGTATTAAATACTTATGCGAGTACTTGGACTGCAGCTAAGCCCCCGAGTGGGAGGCTGGCTCACCACTCGGTAGGATTTTAAACACTTAGGCGAGTACTTGGACTGCAGCTAAGCCCCCGAGTGGGAGGTTGGCTCACCACTCGATAGGATTTTAAACACTTAGGCGAGTACTTGGACTGCAGCTAAGCCTCCAAGTGGGAGGCTGGCTTACCACTCGGTAGGATTTTAAACACTTAGGCGAGTACTTGGACTGCAGCTAAGCCTCCGAGTGAGAGGCTGGCTCACCACTCGGTAGGATTTTGAATACTTAGGCGAAACGGATTCGCAGCTAAACCCCCGAGTGAGAGGCTGGCTCAACACTCGGTAAGGATTTTTTTACAAAAAGTCACCCACTGGGGGGGTGGGGGAATTTTGACAAAAAGTAATAACAATCACTGGGAAAATTATAATCTTCTTGATTTAGATAGACAAACTACAGAGGTACTTTTATTACATCTCACCCGAGTGAGCTCTTAAGTGTAAAAGGGGCGGAGCAGCTCCGCATTCCATGCCCAAGGCTCATCGATCTGGCGTTCGACGTTGTAAAGATGGTAAGCCCCATTGTGAAGAACTCTAGTGACGATGAAGGGACCTTCCCAAGTGGGAGCGAGCTTGTGTGGTTTCTGTTGATCCACTCGGAGGACCAGATCTCCTTCCTGAAAGGCTCGGCTCTTCACATTTCTGGCGTGGAATCGACGCAAGTCCTACTGATAGATGGTCGAGCGGATCAGGGCCATCTCTCTCTCCTCTTCAAGGAGGTCGACTGCATCTTGACGGGCTTGCTCTGCTTCAGCTTCAGAGTAGAGTTCGACCCGGGAGGCATTGTGAAGCAGGTCACTCGGCAGAACTGCTTCAGCTCCATAGACCATAAAGAATGGAGTTCTCCCAGTTGAACGATTAGGAGTGGTCCTCAATCCCCAAAGAACCGACGGAAGTTCGTCAACCCACGCTCCTGCTGCATGCTTGAGATCACGCATCGACGAGGTTTCAGATCCTTTGAGAATTAGACCATTTGCTCGTTCAGCTTGTCCATTCGACTGGGGGTGAGCGACTGAAGCATAGTCGACTCGCGTGCCCTGAGAGGCGCAAAAGGCTTTGAACTTGTCGGAATCGAAATTTGACCCATTGTCCGTGATGATGCTGTGCGGAACTCCATATCTGAATATCAATTCTCCGATTTAAACCGACAAAGATTGCACGCATCAAGGTTCTTGATAGGTTTAGCTTCGATCCACTTCGTGAACTTGTCAACTGCCACAAGCAAATGAGTGAAACCACTCCTGCCAGTTCTCAGCGGTCCAATCATATCCAACCCCCAAACAGCGAAAGGCCAGACGAGTGGAATGGTCTTCAATGCTGAGGCGGGCTTGTGTGACATATTGGAGTAGAACTGACATCCTTCACATTTGTCGACTATTTCCTTTGCCATTTCATTTGCCTTTGGCCAGTAAAATCCAGCTCGGTATGCTTTAGCCACGATGGTTCGAGAGGACACATGGTGACCACAGGTCCCCGAGTGGATATCATCAAGGATTATCTGACCTTCTTCTGGCGTTATGCACTTCTGGCTGACTCCAGTCACGCTTTCTCTGAATAACTGTCCCTTGATCACAGTAAAGGCCTTGGATCGACGGACGATCTGTCTAGCCTCTTCTTCATTCTCCGGGAGCTCTTTTCTCAGGGTGTATGCGATGTACGGTATTGTCCACTCGGGAGTGATGACCACGACTTCCATGACTAGGTCGACCACCGCTGGGACTTCAACTTCAGTCGAATCAGTGGCACTTTTTGGTTGTGGAGCTTCTTCGGTGAAAGGATCTTCTTGAATCGACGGTGTGCGGATGTGCTCCAAAAACACATCACTGGGAATGGCTTCCCTCTTGGACCCTATTTTCGCCAAATCATCAGCAGCTTGATTTTTCAGTCGGGGTATGTGATGGAGCTCTAACCCCTCAAACTTCTTTTCCAGCTTCCTCACTGCATTACAGTAGCCAGTCATGGCTGGACTTCTGACGTCCCACTCCTTCATCACCTGATTAACCACCAGATCTGAGTCGCCATAGACCATGAGGCGACGGACGCCGAGTGAAATGGCCATACGCAACCCATACAATTTGCTTCAGATTCGCTTCATTGTTGGAAGAATCAAAGTGAATCTGGAGCACATATCTGAGCTTATCTCCTCGGGAAACCAATACTACCCCAAAGACCGTAACCATTCAGCATCTTGGAACCATCAAAGAACATAGTCCAAAGGTTCGAGTGAACTTGAGTCGGTAACTGTTGTTCAATCCACTCGGCGATGAAATCTGCTATTGCTTGGGACTTGATGGCTTTCTTTGCCTCAAACTTGATATCAAGGGGAAGAAGTTCAATCGCCCATTTCGCCACTCGACCAGTTGCGTCTCCATTGTGCAGAATCTCTGATAACGGGGCGTCGCTGACGACTATAATGGAATGATCAGAGAAGTAGTGAGCAACCTTTATTTGCGGTCATATAAATCCCATACACAAGCTTCTGATAATGAGGGTATCCTTGCTTCGACGGGGTTAACACTTCAGAAAGATAATATACTGGGCGCTGAACTTTGAAGGCTTTTCCTTCCTCTTCCCGCTCGACCGTAAGTACTGTACTGACGACTTGTCCTGTGGCTGCAATGTAAAGCAGCAACGGCTCTTTGCTGATTGGGGCAGCAAGCACCGGCTGGGTGGAGAGCAGAGCTTTGAGCTCTGCAAATGCTGCATCAGCTTCAGGAGTCCACTCGAACTTGTCTGACTTCTTCATCAGTCGGTAAAGAGGCAATGCCTTTTCATCGAGGCGAGAGATGAATCGACTTAAAGCGGCCAAGCATCCGAAGCTTTTGGACATCGTGCACACGCATGCAGGCGTTTCATTCAAGAATAGTGCCAACTTTTTCTGGTTAGCGTCGATTCCTCGCTCGTAAACGAAAACCGAGTAACTTTCCACCAGGTACTCCGAATGTGCACTTTGATGGATTAAGCTCGATATCATATCTCCTGAGATTGGCAAATGTTTCAGCAAGGTCAGTCAACAGGTCGGAACCTTTCCGTGACTTGACCACAATGTCATCCATGTATGCTTCCACATTCCGACTGATTTGAGTGAGTAAACACTTCTGAATCATCCTCATGAACGTGGCTCCAGCATTGTTGAGGCTGAATGGCATGGTGACATAACGAAGCACCGAATGGAGTGATGAAAGCTATTTTGATCTCGTCGGGTCCATACAGACGGATCTGATGGTACCCGGAATATGCGTCTAAAAAGACAATCGCTACATCCCGCAATGAGTCGACTATTTGATCGATGCGGGGGAGAGGAAAATGATCTTTCGGGCAGGCCCGATTGATATGTTTGAAATCGATGCACATGCGCAGTGAATTTTCTTTCTTAGGGACCATGACCACATTGGCAAGCCACTCGGAGTGGTAAATTTCTCGGATAAACTCTGCTGCTAAGAGCCGAGCCACCTCCTCGCCTATGGCCTTTCTCTTCTAGACGGCAGACCGTCGAAGATGTTCTTTGACAGGTTTGACTTTTGAGTCGACTCACAGACGGTGCTCAGCCAGCTCCCTGGGAACACCCGGCATGTCAGCAGGCTTCCATGCAAAGATGTCCCAGTTCTCACGGAGGAACTGGACGAGCGCTTCTTTCTATTTGGAGTCGAGTGTTGTTGAGATGTTGGTCGGAGCAGCATTGGGGTCGGTCGGGTGAATATGAACCTGCTTCGTCTCACCGGACGACTGAAATACCGACTACGTAGCAGGCTTCTTGGTTCGCAACAAATCACTCGGATCTGCAGTCTTCTGATATTCTTGCAATTCTACCACTGCCATCTGAGCATCAGCAATCTTAGAGCCTTTCTGGAAACACTCTTCCGCTTTCTTCCGATTGCCAGTGACAGTGATCACACCCTTGGGGTCGGGCATCTTCAGCTTGAGGTACACATAACATGGTCGGGCCATGAAACGGGCATACGCCGGCCTTCCCAGAATAGCGTGATAAGCGCTCTGGAAATCCACGACCTCGAAGGTCAACTTTTCTTTGCGGAAATGCTTCGAATCGCCAAAAAACCACATCAAGAGCAATTTGACCGAGTGACTCAGCCTTCTTTCCAGGAATGACTCCGTGGAAACTCATGTTACTGGTGCTGAGTCTGGACATCGGAATGCCCATCCCTTTCAACATCTCTGCATACAAGATGTTCAGGCCACTGCAGCCGTCCATCAAAATTTTGGTCAGTCGAGTGCCTTCGACGACTGGGTCGACCACCAACGCTTGCCTCCCAGGGGTGGCAATGTGTGTCGGATGATTAGACTGGTCGAATGTGATGGCGGTCTGGGACCATTTCAGATAATTGGGCGTCGCCGGAGCGACCATGTTCACTTCTCGATTGATAACTTTCAATCGACTTTTGCTTTCAACGTCAGCAAAAATCATCAGGGTGGAATTGACCTGGGGGTATCCACCATCACTATCTTCTTTATCCTGAACTTTATCCAGCCCCTTCTCCTTATCCTTGGGTTGCTTCCCTTGGAACTGCTGAATCAAGAGCCGACATAGTCGAGTGGTATGCTTTGGGTAAATGAGTTTACCCTCTTCATCTTTCTTCGTGTGAATGTGACACGGCAAGTCCAACACATCATTCCCATCTTGGTCTTTCACCTTCTTGGGGTTCCATGGACCCTTGGGTTTCCCCTTGAACTTTCCTGGAGTCACAGCCAATGCTACTCCGGGAGCGGCTAGCTCGGGTTTGCGCTTCTGCTTCCGACTGGAATTTCCTCCGCCGGCTTCATTAGCGGCTGACTTGTACTTACCACTCCGGAGCCGATCCTCTTTTTCACCATTAGCATATTTGGTGGCAATCTCCATCATCCGACTCAGGGTCATATCTCTTGTCCGACCGAATTTTAAACTCAACTCTCTGTTCTTGACACCTTCCTTGAAAGGACAGACTGCCTGGTGATCAGGCACATTCTCAACTGTGTGGTGCAAGGTTATCCATCTCTGGATGTAATCTCTCAAAGTTTCATTCGACTTCTGCACACACGACTGCAGCTCTGTCAATCCTGCTGGTCGCTTGCAAGTCCCTTCAAATGTCCTGACAAACACTCGGGCCAGATCTTCCCAAGTGTAAATACTGCTGGGTGCTAACTGATTCAACCATGCTCTGGCCGAACCCTCCAACATAAGGGCCAAATGCTTCATAGCTACCTCATCGTTGCCGCCGCCAATTTGAACAGCCACTCGGTAGTCCTCAAGCCAAGTGTCAGGCTTGGACTCACCGGTGAACTTACTGACTCCAAACGCCAACCTGAAGTTGGGAGGAATCATCGCGCTCGATGGCCCTGCTAAAACACTCGCCCCGAGACATGAACTCTGCTGCTTTGGAGGGAACATCTCTGCTATGACCTTCTCGGTGAGCTCTGTTCTGTCGACCAAGCCTTGAACGATGATGGATCTTGCATCAAAGCTCGGCTCTCTGGGGTCGACCGAACCCTTCGCCAAAGACCTTTGTCAAGGCGTCATCATCTTGTTGTCGAGGAGCGTATGATCCACCCCTTGGGGGAGGGGTGGGCACTCGATGTCGATCATTGCGATCGAATCGGTGTTCATATGGCTCGCGATTCCTGTACTGATCATCACGCCGGCCTCCACGTTCCTCACACCTCGGGGGCGATCTTGGACTATGGGCCGACTGGACTGAATTCGCAGCGACGGATCTGCTGTGAATCATGTTCCGTGATTGTGATACGACTGAGTTTTGATCTCCTGCTGCCCGGAGTAAATCTCTGATCTGTTGCAAACCTCTACCCGCCTCCGACTGGGAAGGCTGGATTGATTCTGCTATACGGGCTGCAGCTGCTAAATTCTGAATCGAAGTTTGATATACCTGAGTTGGTTGTGGAAAGAGCTGACGTCGACTGGATTCTGGAACCCGTGGTCGCGGCGCTGCCGAGAACTCGCTGGAGGTTCTCCGGTCGAGTGCGCCATCCAAGTTAATGGCCAGCGCATCCTCCAAGGCACGAGCCTCGGGGGTTTCTCCAACGATTGGAGTGTGAAGCGCATCCATGTTCCGGCGGTGAAGTTCCTCCCTCTGCAGTGAAGTGAGGGGCTCGGGTTGGTACTCTTCGTGATCTTGCGCCGGATCACCTCCACCGTCGCCTCCGTCGGTGCGGGGGTATCCAGGAGGACTGCGTGGTCCGTCGACCATAAGAACCTCTGCTGCCGGATCGCTGCTATCGCTTTTCGGATGCGATCTCTGCGGAGCCGGTCGGCCAGATCGAACAGGCCAGAGAGATTCGTTGGGCTCGATTGCCGCGACTTGGGAAGTGGCCGATCGGCGAGCCACCGCATGCCTCACCCACCATCGAAGCCTCGACCGACCGGAGCGCTTGCGCCGCGGGAGACTGGGAGTGAGGACGACACAAGAACCGACCCATATTGGGTCGACGGTTGCCGCAGGAGGACGCCGCGGACGCACGCGCGAAAGTGCGTTGCCCCGCGGACGGGGAGCGCGTCGACGTCGAGAGGAGCCTCCTGAAGCCAAGCGGAGTCGTCGGTGATGAACGTGAGCGCACCGAGACGGATCTCGCGGCCGTCAACCAAAACTCCACCCGAAACCATGATGTAGGAGATCGAAACAATCCCAACTTCTCCAACAAATCGCTAGAACACCTGCCCCATGGTGGGCGCCAACTGTCGTGGTTCTAAGTCCCGAGAGAATGAGGGGTAGGTATGGAGAGGCAAGGTACTAGCTATGGAGTAGTTGGTACGCGCGAGTTTACGAGTTCAGGCCCTTCTCGGAGGAAGTAACAGCCCTACGTCTCGGAGCCCGGAGGCGGTCGACTGGATTATATGCGTATGAATTACAGGGGTGCGAACCCTTCTACCTGTGGAGGGGGGTGGCTTATATAGAGTGCGCCAGGACCCCTTCTAGCCCACGTAGCAAAGGGTTTAAGGTACATTAAGGCTAGGCATTACTGGTAACGCCTTACATAAAGTGTCATCATGACCATAAAGACTACTTAACTACAGACCAATGAGTCATGCGCGGCAGCATAGCCGACCACTACCCGTTGCACCTGTCTATCATGCAATGTTTGTACATTCAATTACATTTATTGTTTATCAGCCATTTGAATTGGAGGGGGTGATGGCAGTATCTGAGTAAAAACACGGTCTTCAGAAAAGATAGTGCTACCCATCGATGCAGATAGAACTACGGTTGTACTTGCCCAAGAACCAACCCAGCACACATAACCCAGACTCTTGCAGATTGTACCCCTACCCAGTTCGACAGACAACCAGCTACACCTCTTCTAACCCCAACCCCAGCAGATAGTAACCCAGTTCCAGTTGACACACCGCCGTCTCCACCACAATGCACCCAAACACGAGCAGTTAGTAAGGCAACTGAAGTGCCCAAAGCACGAGGACCACCACTCCGAACCCCAACTCAACACTTAAAGCAGAAGAAGAATTGTTCTCAGGTCAGGTTCCATAGCTATGGTTCATACTCCTTTGCTCTTGCATCACTGTATTTACTCATATCAACTAATTTCAAATTTGAAGGTGATACGTCTCCAACGTATCTATAATTTTTTATTGTTCCATGCTATTATATTATCTGTTTTGGATGTTTTATATGCATTAATATGCTATTTTATATTATTTTTGGGACTAACCTATTAACCTAGAGCCCAGTGCCAGTTCCTGTTTTTTCCTTGTTTTTGAGTTTCATAGAAAAGGAATACCAGATGGAATGAAACCTTCGTGATGATTTTTCTTGGACCAGAAGACAACCAGGAGACTTGGAGATAAAGTTGAAGGAGCCACGAGGCGGCGACAAGGACGGAGGGTGCCCCCCGGGGGTAGGGCACGCCCCCACCCTTGTGGGCCCCTCGTGCACCTCCTGACCTAATTATTTCACCTATATATTCCCATATATCCCCAAACCAATAGGGGCATCTACGAAAACACTTTTCAGCCGCCGCAACCTTCTGCACCCTTGAGATCCCATCTAGGGGCCTTTTACGGCGTCCTATCGGAGGGGGATTCAACCATGGAGGTCTTCTACATCAACTCTATTGCCCTTCCGATGAAGCGTGAGTAGTTTACCACAGACCTATGGGTCCATAGCTAGTAGCTATAGGCCTTCTTCTCTCTCTTTGATTCTCAATACCATGTTCTCCTCGATGTTCTTGGAGATCTATTCGATGTAATTTTTTTTGCGGTGTGTTCGCCGAGATCCGATGAATTGTGGATTTATGATTAGCTTATCTATGAATATTATTTGAATCTTCTGTGAATTCTTATATGGATGATTTGATATCTTTGTAATTCTCTTCGAACTATCGGTTTGGTTTGGCCAATATAATAGCATGGAACAATAAAAAATTATATATACGTTGGAGACATATCAGTCTACTAATGTTGGACATGATGCCTATATAATGATCATTGCATGGATATCATCATAATTATTTGAAGTTATATCAATTGAACAACAGTAATTTGTCTACCCACCGTATGCTATTTTCTCAAGAGAGGCCGCTAGTGAAATCTACGGCCCCAGGTCTATTTTCTCATCATATATCTTCATATCTATATTGCTATTTGCCTTTTTTATTTTCAGATCTATATTATCAAAACCCCAAAAATATCTCGCTGAATTTTATTTATCGTTATTCTATTTGCATCTACAAAATTATATCTTTACCAATCTTTTACTCGGGAGGGATTGACAACCCTTCTTACGCGTCGGGTTGCAAGTATTTGTTCTTTGTGTGCAGGTACCATTTACATAGTGTTGCTTGGTTCTCCTACTTGTTCGATAACCTTGCTTTCATCACTGAGGGAAATACCTACCGTAGTTGTGCTGCATCATCCCTTCCTCTTCGGGGAAAAACCGACGCGGACACGAGCCATCAGCGCATCCCGTCCAATCGTTGGATGACATCTGTCCCAACAAGGAGTTGACACATGGTTCTTTCGGCCAATGAGAATTTTACACGTGGAAAATCGCCATTGGTCGTTGCTGTTAATGGGTTATCGGATCCAAAATCGGACCCGGTAGCTTAACGGAGACCCGTTACGGTGGGTGCCACGTGTCGGTTACCCTTGACGAAAACACTTCCATGATGCGCCATCTATCGTCATGGAAGTGAACACTTCAGTGATGATAATTTCCGTATTTTCATGGAACACTTCTACGACAGCATAGGTATGACTATCTTGATTCTGTCATAAAATTGTCATGGATGTACATGCATGACAGAAAACGTGACCTACTGTGACAAACACGTATCATCACGGAAGTGTATTTTTTTTATAGTGGACACAATATATTGAGGTGCTTTGGAATGGAGAAAATGGGTTTAAGTGAAGCATATCAATGGTAGGGGAAGGCGGTACACTGTTGATCTTGAAAAAAGGACATGCTCCTGTGGCTATTTCCAGTTGGCTGGTCTGCCTTGTCACCATGCCATTAGTGCTATCTACAAGTGTAAGAAGAATATTGAAGATTTCATTCATCCTTGCTACTGTATTGAGGTGTTCAAAAAATATATGAGCATTGGCTTGTGTCCGCAAATCCTAGGCATGTAGCTCCTGAATATGTGAGAATGCCAGGAAGGCCTAAGAAAAATGACAGGAAAAGAGAAGAAACAGAAGCTCCTAAGGGAAAGAAAATGAGCAAGCATGGATCCATAATTAAATGCTCTATGTGTGGAAATCCTGGACACAACAAGACAAGGTGCAAGAAGAACCCTGAGAGAGGCAAGAAGAAGAATGCACATCTCACCAAGACTAGCAACAAAAAGAGCACAACTGAGGTATTCCATGCTTTTACATGATTGCACATGATTGCTTGGTCATTTTAGTAGATTTTAAATGCTTACATGATATATTTCCTCACTATTCTCTATTTTTCTGTCTTAAAAAATGCCAGCAAACTGCAAAAGTGCTTCTGGCTCTGCATCTCAAGCTCAATCACAACCAACTGCTAGAACTAGTGCTTGTGGCTCTGCATCTCAAGCTCAATCACAAGCAGCTGCTAGAACCATTGCCTCTGGCTCTACGTCTCAAGTTCCGCAAGCCTCTACACCTGGTACCAATGCCAGCAGCTTCAAGCCTCCAAGAAAGAGAGTTGCAACTGCTGAAGCCGGATCATCTTCTTCAGTGAGAGGAACTGGAGCTAAGAGAGTAAGAAGAAATGATGCATCCTCAGTGCCAAGCTACAAATACTTCAATTGTAGTGGAAACTAATAGTTATGGCTTGAGCTTGCCAGTTCCAGTACTTCCGTTGATGTTGCAGTGTTTAAAACATATTCAATGTAATGGTGCAAACATCTCTTTTGTGAATGCATTAAAACAATCATGTATCAGGTTTGCTACATGTTGCAAACACTTGTGATGCAAACATGCCCAAGTTTATGTATGGAGTTCATTTGGTATGGATGTTATATCTCCAGGTTTATGTGTTATTCTGTTTGCCAGTTTGATTTGAGTTAGATGGATTTAGTAAACAAATGCCATTAAGAAAGAACTTAAGACAAACTCATTTGCAGTGATTTCATATTTCAAACTTTCTGAAAAGATTCAAACCATTTACCACAAACTCAATCTCATTGCATACAAAAGACAACTTAACTGATCCATTACACATTAAGCAAGAACTAACTTAACTTGTCCAGTACACATTCAACCAAACCAGACACTCCATTGCAATTAGATTTGGATGCAACTAAACCAAGAACTAACTTAACATCTTGCCTGCAACTAAACCAAGCACAAATATAGTAAAAAGAAACACCACATTATGACATTTGGCCCTAATCCCAGCTATCTCTTCATTCTTCTCTCTCAGTTGCTCTTGCAGAGACAGAACCATGGCCTCCCTTGTGGCTTGATCTTCACTGGCCATTAAGCCTCCAGACTTTAAGCCTCCAGACTTCATCACGCAAATCCATGGGAGCTACCATTGCAAATTTATCTTCAGATCGAGCAACAGCTGCAACGCCTTTAAGCCTCCAGACTTCATCATGCAAATCCCCAATCAGCTCACTCAAAAATTTCGGCAAAGGATCATCATGCCACTCCACAAATCCACAGCCACCATGCTGTTAAGATGCACAAAAATATTTCCAAAAAAGAAATCATTTCACAGAGGAGAAGAAAGATGAGAAGAATTCAATTACACGCAAGAAAAATAGGGCAAAATTGATTCTCACCATAGCATCCACGCAGCAATAGTACCTCCTGCCAGGGTTCTGCCGGCTCCAGGAGATCCATCTTGGCGCCTTCCTCGGAGGGTTGCAGTGGCACATCGGGTTCTTGCGGTGGCGCACCGGCGAGCGCGGCTCCTCCCCCCTCCTTCCTGCAGCTCGACGGAATTCGGGAGCGGGCGCAGCACCCGACGACCATGACACCCCCCTCCCCGCCGCCATGCTTAGATTTCTCCTCCGCTCCGCTCCGCTCTGATTTCACACCGTGCGGACGACGAACCCTAGTTTCGTTCCCCACGCGCTCGATACATGCGGGGCAGTGCCATTAAGACTTGTCTTCGTCGACGATAGTGGGCCCCACCGGTCAGAATCCTGGCTGACCACTGCCACGTCAACGCCTATTAGCATGAAACTGCCCCCGAGGTTTGATTTGGACCAGGATCGGATAGATTATGGGTTGCAATCGGCAGGGATTTGCACGCTGGGGTTCATTTCGTTGGATCTCTACCAATTCAGGGTTTGAAATAGACTTTTTCCTAGATAATTTGGACGTGGAAGCCTCCATATTCATCATGTGGGTATGGGAGGAGCGTGCGGAAAGTAGTGGTTTTGAGCACCTCTGTGCTCCTCGTGACCCTCCTGGCTTGCAAAACGTGACCACAGGAGTAGCAGTACGCGCGCACTGATGGGCACCCGTGAAGTTGAAGCCAAATGGAAGTGCTGCATGCGTCCGTGAGAGTGTCCGTGACGACGACATGCACGCATGAGTGAACAAGACAGTAGCAGTGCAGCACTGCCTGCCTTCCTTGGCTCCATGCGCATGCATTGCATGCATCAAGATTAACGCAGCAGTAAACTAGTTAATGTCGGCAATTTATATAAATAAATACTAGCACACTAATGAGAATAAAATAATAAGTACTCCCTCCGTAAACTAATATAAAAGCGCATTTAGATAATTTTAGCAACGGTGCATACTCAGGGAGAACACTACTTGATAATTTTAGTGAGAGATCATCTTAAAATGCTACCGTCAATTAAAGCAAAATAAGATGCATAAAGGATAAACATCACATGCAATCAATATAAGTGATATGATATGGCCATCATCATCTTGTGCTTGTGATCTCCATCTCGAAGCACCGTCATGATCACCATCGCCACCGGCGCGACACCTTGATCTCCATCGTAGCATCGTTGTCGTTTACGCCCATCTATTGCTTCTACGACTATCGCTACCGCTTAGTGATAAAGTAAAGCAATTACAGGGCGTTTGCATTTCATACAATAAAGCGACAACCATATGGCTCCTGCCAGTTGCCGATAACTCGGTTACAAAACATGATCATCTCATACAAGATTCCTGACCGGGCTTCCCTCCTCCCGTGCATTCACTTGCAGATCCTCTGCTTCGCCGTCCTCCTCCTGGCGGCGACTGCGGCGTCGGCGCGCCGCCACCCGCCGCCGCAGGCGGGCGCGGCGGGGCAGAGCACCTACATGGCGCCCAGCTGCCGGGAGCACACGGCGTCGCTGCTGGACTTCGGGGGCGTGGGCGACGGCAACACCTCCAACACGGCGGCGTTCCGCAAGGCGGTGGAGCACCTGTCGCAGTACTCGGGCGAGGGCGGCGGCGGCAGCATGCTCTACGTGCCCGCCGGCCGCTGGCTCACGGCGCCCTTCAACCTCACCAGCCACTTCACCCTCTTCCTCCACGCCGACGCCGTCATCCTCAGGACGCAGGACGTGGCCCAGTGGCCGGTCATTGACCCGCTGCCCTCCTACGGCCGCGGCCGGGACCACGCCGGCGGGCGGTACGCGAGCCTGGTCTCCGGGTCCAACCTCACGGACGTGGTGATCACCGGGAACAACGGCACCATCGACGGGCAGGGCGCCACGTGGTGGTCCAAGTACAAGTCCGGCAAGCTCAAGTACACGCGCGGCTACCTCATCGAGCTCATGCACACCGACGGCGTCTTCATCTCCAACGTCACGCTCCTGAACTCGCCGGCGTGGAACATCCACCCGGTCTACAGCCGCAACATCGCAACATCGTCGTGTCCGGGGTGACCATCCTGGCGCCCACCAAGTCGCCCAACACGGACGGCATCAACCCGGACTCGTGCTCCCAGGTGCGCATCGAGGACTGCTACGTCGTCTCCGGCGACGACTGCATGGCCATCAAGAGCGGCTGGGACGAGTACGGCATCGCCGTCGGCATGCCCAGCGAGCACATTGTGGTGCGCCGCCTCACCTGCGTGTCGCCCACCAGCGCGGTGATTGCGCTCGGCAGCGAGATGTCCGGCGGCATCCGGGACGTCCGCGCCGAGGACATCACCGCGATCGGGACCGAGTCCGCGGTGCGGATCAAGACGGCCGTGGGCCGTGGCGCGTACGTGCACGACGTGTACGCGCGCCGGATGAGGCTCGACGGCATGAAGCGCGTCTTCTGGATGACCGGCGACTACAAGTCCCACCCCGACGACGGCTACGACAAGACCGCCGTGCCCGTCGTCGAGAACATCAGCTACCAGGACGTGGTGGCCACCGGCGTGTGGAAGGAGGCCGCGAGGATGCAGGGCATCCAGGGCGCGCCCTCCAAGGGGATCTGCATGGCCAACGTCACCGCCGAGATGACCAAGGAGAGGAAGGTGTCGTGGAACTGCGCCGACGTCGAGGGCGTCTCGGCCGGCGTCACCCCGGCGCCATGCGCGCCGCTGCAGGGCACCCACGCTGGCTCCTGCCCGTTCCCCACCGACACACTTGCCGTCGACCAGATCACCGTGCAACAGTGCTCATACTCCATCGCTTCCCCTGCTGCTTCTTCAGTGGCTGGGGCAGAGTAGCTCAACCATATAATAGTATCCAGCTTCTTGCTGCACCATATAATAGGATCTCTAAGGTGAGAACTGTAACAATAAGGAGCGTGTTGTCGAGTGTCTACCTTGGTAACTTTAGAAGTAAAAAAGGTTGTTGTGGGTAACATACTTACTATTTCAATGCAAACAGAGTTGCAAATTCAGAATTGACACTTTGTTTTTTTTTTAGGGGGAATTGACACTTTGTTGTAATCATCAATGTTTATCGTAGGTATTGCAAGGCAGACTGTCGAACCGCTGCTTTGTTGCCGTATTATCGAACTCTCCATACTCACAATTAATTATTCTAGAGTCAAAAGAGCAAGCAAATAAACCTCTTATATGCAACACAAAAAGAATAATATTCACAGTTTATATTCAAGAGTAAAAAAAGTAAGCAAATAAATTCTTATGTGCAGCAAAAAATATATTCACAATTTATATTCCAAGAGTCACAGTTTGTACTCAAGAGTCAAAAGTGTAAACAAATAAATCTCCTATGTTCAACACACACAAAAAAGGAATACTCACAATTTATATTCAACAGTCACAATTTATATCCAAGAGTCAAAATTGGAAGCAAAATAAAATTCTAATGTGCAGCACAAAAAAGAAAGTACTCATAATTTATACTCAAGTCAAAAGAGTAAGCAAATAAACATCTTATGTGCAGGACAAAGAAATGAGAATGGTGTTAGTTTATATTCAGGAGCCAAAAGAGTAAAAAAAATACTGAAAAGAAAAAAATGATGGTTCGCTGGAGTAGGCTGCGAGGCCCAAGTGGCCTAGGAGTGCAGCGGCCCGTTATCTGAAGCCAGCCTCACGCTATGCCTGCCACATTATGGATCGTGAGGCCCAGCTTTCGCATAGGCCCCAACCGGTCCACTACGCAACTTGGAACGGGCGGGCCAGCAGTAGCACACCCAGACCAGACCCGCAGCGCTACAACAGCGTTCACATCACCTTAATGCCCCCACTCGGGTTACAAGCTCTCGTAACTGAGCTCGGCGAGTGAAGAGAGTGGAGACGGGTATTTAAGCTGGTCGAACGCCTCTTCGGTTGGCGAGGTGAGACTAAAGAAAGAGGAGTGTTGTGCTTCGTGCTGCGAGTGGGAGATGTTTTTAGCGTGGGCTTTGGCAGCTTTAGCAGTTGTCGTTTTGGGCTCATGGACGTGGCCATGTGGGCAAGGCTTTGACAGCCATTCGTGGATTTTAGCGCTAATCAGCATAGTGAACTTGCTTAGCAGAAATGGAAATTATTTAAAGGCGGCATGATTAAAGCTGGGACTAAGAAATATTTTAGTTGTAAGAACCCCAAACGCATGTCAATTGGAAAAACAGTCTCTAAAAGCGTAATTAGCTAATAAAAAATATGACGTGGAAGGTTAATTAGCCACAAGAGAGAGAGAGAGAGAGAGAGAGAGAGAGAGAGAGACTAGTTCTGTATCTTGCTGATGATACAGGTCTTTGACTGATGCATCGTCAAGTACACCATCTAACACGCAATTCTCTTTTCGAGGGGACGTTTATCAGAAGCATTTTTGGCATCAGCATGAAGCCATCCAGGCGTCTCATGAACGATTCTCACCATAGCATCATCGAGTTTAGACGATGAAACATCTGACGACGAGAGCGAATCGGGTGATAAACAACCTGGTATGGTAGTGATCAAAATGAGGACCAAAGGATGCAAGACAAGAAGATCAAAGCATGAAAGGTGAGAACGAACCACAGCATATCATCATCTATGAAGTCCACACCTTGATCCTGATGTGCAGAAAGAGGAGCAACTTTCTCAAACTGGTAAGGACAGTTACACAGGGGGAACAGTTTACAACAAATCCTAACATGTACAAAGTCACTGACATTCAGTTGTGATCCAGAAAAGGAAGCTGCAACGTAGTCCTGAGGAGCGCCGAAGCGACGATGTGCGCAATCCTCAGCTTTATCTGCCCGCGACGCGGTAGCGGCTGAACCCCGCTCCGCCTTTCGCCCTTGTAGACTCTGACAAGATCGCTGGCACATACTCTCTCACCCATGGTGGTGAAGGAGGTGTCTCTAACTGAATTTCCTTTGTTGCTAGCTTGCACTTATGCTCGATGTCTGCTCCCTGCATGATCCCGTCTATTTATAAGGCTTCAAGGAGCTTTATTTGGATGCAATACTACATGACAGCTAAATTCTTTCTCCTTTGTCGTATCATCGGAGGGCGTCATTGATTGAATGTATTTGGGTGACGTTCTTTCCTTTACATGTAGTGTCTGTTGGTATGAGAAGCTTCTGTTGGTATCTGAACAAGTCTTTTACACTTAAACAGACACTGTGTGCACCTGCTAGGCCAAATGATTTGCAATCTTGGACACCTGTGGTGTCAGGTGTTACATGTTTGTGAAGAGCAAAAAATGGTTGCCAACCTGTGATGTCCCCAGATCCAGAGTATGAGTAATCTGTCTATGAAGAGGCATATGTGATCATGCTTCTTAATTGGGGGCAATCAGAAGGTTCCTCCCAGCACTTAGTTGCTAATCATTTCCACTAATTGTCATGTATGATGATGCAGCTGCTGCAGTCTAGTGGTTGGCCTTGACTGGTCTTGGTATGGACACCTGTATGTTAGAAGACATTTTGGTCAACCCTTTTATTGATAAATTAGTACACATGGTTCTCTCCTGCTAATCATTTGCATTCCATGAATCAACAAAGTAGAGGTTTGCTGGACATACTGGTTAACCTTGTGTTAATAGACTGATACATGGCTTTCTCCTGTAATTGATCATAACTTCAGAAGATCTCTGCATTTTTCTTGAGATGGCACCTTGTTTACTACTAGTATAATCATTTCCATTCCATTCCATGGATGAAGAAATTAGAGTTTGATTAATCAAGACTATGATAATGAAGGCATCATCAGTTTTGAACTTTTGATGACAGATTTAAGGATGGAAAAACAGTCTACATTTGAACTTTGGAGCCAAGCAAAAAGACAGGTGCAGGCCACACAGAGCATACAAACTACTCCCTCCGTCCCCGTGTCAAAAACGCTCTTATATTATGAGATGGAGGGAGTATACAATGACAGAGTATACAACTATACAAGGACGTGCGTGCCGAGAACAAGACAGCGGTGGCACCAAGTTGACGGTGCGGATCAAGATAGCGGTGGTGTGCAGCGCGTACGTGCGCGACGTGTACACACGCCGTATGAGGCTCGATGGCATGAAGCGCGTCTTCCGGATGATTGGCGACTACAAGTCCCACCCGACGATGGCTACGACAAGACGGCCGTGCCCGCGGTGGAGAACATCAGCTATACCAGGACGTCCAGGGTGCGCCCTTGATGGGCATCTGCATGGACAATGCCACCGCCGAGATGATCAAGGAGAGGAAGGTGTCGTGGAAGTGCGCCGACGTCAAGGGCGTGTCGGCCGGCGTCACCCCGGCGCCCCAATTTTGTAATGGGACCTTCCCCTTATGTTATTTGCAACTTTAAAACATATACTAACTCATATCTCTTTCTCAACGATTTCAATTGTGATTACGATTCATTTGATAACCTTATTAGTTCGTGAACTTGGAGGATTACGTGATTCGTCAGAAAAAGGAATGATAGTTACTTTTTCTCTATAACATGATTCTTAGTTTCTCGTTGGGCTTCCTCTGGACATTTTCCATTAAGTAATTTATTTGATTCATTGATCTTCCTTTCATGGGCCATTTATATTCTTCATACCATTCCTAAAATACAGAACTCTAAAAATGATTTAAGCACAATAACTTCGCCAAGTACTATTTTAACGCAAGGCTTTGCCACATCGGGTCTTTTAACTGAAATGCATCAATCCACGATACTAGTACCTGCTCTACAATCTCAGTGGTTAATGATGCATGTCAGTATGATGTTATTAAGCTATGCAACACTTTTGTGCGGATCCTTATTATCTGCCGCTATTCTAATCATTAGATTTCGAAATAATTTCCATTTCTTTTCTAAAAAGAAAAAAAATGTTTTAAATAAAACATTTCTCTTTAGTGATATTAAATATTTTTATGCAAAAAGAAGTGCTTTAAAAAGAACCTCTGTCCCTTCATTTCCAAATTATTACAAATATCAATTAACGGAGCGTTTGGATTCTTGGAGTTATCGTGTCATTAGCCTAGGATTTACCCTTTTAACCGTAGGTATTCTTTGTGGAGCAGTATGGGCTAATGAGGCCTCGGGATCCTATTGGAATTGGGATCCTAAGGAAACTTGGGCATTTATTACTTGGACCATATTCGCAATTTATTTACATAGTAGAACAAATCCAAATTGGAAGGGTACAATTCTGCACTTATAGCTTCGATAGGATTTCTTATAATTTGGATTTGTTATTTTGGTATAAATCTATTAGGAATAGGCTTACATAGTTATGGTTCGTTTACATTAACACCTAAATGATTACATAAAATAAAACCTTCATTTCATGAAGGTTTTTACTTTTATGTTTTATTTGAGAACCCCTTGAACGCCTTCTCAAAGGGTTCTCAAAAATTCGAGATAGATCTAATTATACTTTTTTACTTTTTTCTGCATTAATAGAGCAGACAAGTAAAAAGTTAAACCTATTTAGGATAATAATTGGATAAGAGAGCCTCTACCCTGTCAACGGATAGGGAGAGAACAAAATCTGGATAAATACCAATTCCTATTCTTTGGTAAAAAGATACAGATTAAAATAAAGAGTTCTCGTGGTCCAGAATCCACAAAATTTGCGTTTGGGACATTAAATAGCTTGTATCCATAGAACATCTGGCGTAACATAGATAATAAATAAATAGGAGTTAATATCATTCCAATTGCCATTACAAAAGTAATTAGTGTTTTTGGCATTAACAGAAATTTTGGACTAGTAATTAGTCCAAAAATACTACTAATTCTGCGACAAAACCACTCATACCTGGTAAGCCAAGAGAAGCCATTGAAAAGCTACTAAACATGGTAAAAATTTTAGGCATTGGGATAGATATTCCCCAGTTCTTGAGATAAACAAGACGCATTCTATCGAAGCTGTTCCTGCCAAGAAAAAAGTGTAGCACCAATAAATCCATGGGATAATATTTGTAAAATAGCTCCATTGAGTCCAATGTTGGTTATGGAACCAATTCCTATAATTATGAAACCCATGTGAGATACAGAGGAATAAGCTATTCTTTTTTTGAAATTTCGTTGACCAAGAGAAGTTGAAGCTGCATAGATTATTTGGATCGCTCCTATTATTACTAACCAGGGTGAAAATAGATAATGAGCATGAGGTAACAATTCCATGTTGATCCGAATCAATCCATATGCTCCCATCTTTAATAATATTCCCGCTAAAAGCATACATGTACTATAATGTGCTTCCCCATGGGTATCTGGTAACCACGTATGTAGGGGTATAATCGGCAATTTGACAGCATAAGCAATAAGGAAGCCAAAATATAAAAGTATTTCCAAGGTTGCAGGGTATGATTGATTAATTAATCTTTCCAAATCTAATCCTGGTTCGTTGGAACCATATAAGCCCATACCGAACTCCGATTAAGAAAAAATGTAACCGCTGCGGTATAGAAAATAAACTTTGTAGCTGAATATAGACGCCTCTTCCCCCACATGGATAAAAGTAAGTAAACAGGAATTAATTCTAACTCCCACATGATTAAAAAAAGTAAAAGGTCTCATGAAGAAAATAATCCTATTTGACCACTATACATTGCGAGCATCAGGAAATAGAATAATCGCGAATTCCGTGTAATTGGCCAAGCTGCTAAAGTAGCTAAAGTAGTGATAAATCCTGTCAATAAAATAGATCCTAATGAAAGTCCATCGATTCCCAATCTCCGGTGGAAATCGAAGACATCTATCCATTTATAATCCTCCTTTAATTGGATTAAGGGATCCTCTAGTTGGAAATGATAACAGAACGCATAAGTCATTAGAAGGAATTCTAATAAACAAATAGATATAGTATACCACCTAACGACTTTGTTTCCCTTATGAGGTAAAAAGAAAATTAATGAACCTGCAAATATCGGCAAAACAAAAAGTATTGTTAACCAAGGAAAATAACTCATGATAAAGTGATAAAGACAAGATACGTTTTGACCAGAAAAGCCCGTGCTCGATTATTTCGAGCACAGGCTTCTTCGGTAAAGAGGAATCAGACGATTCGAGTTAAGTTTTTTGTAACGTATCAATAAGATAGAGCCATGCTACGTGTTGTTTCAGGCCCTAAATAAACGCGGACACTTAAAAAATATGTCGGGCAGGCAGATTCACATCTCTTACAACCCACACAATCTTCGGTTCTCGGCGCGGAAGCAATTTGCTTGGCTTTACATCCATCCCAGGCTATCATTTCTAATACATCTGTTGGACAAGCTCGTACACATTGAGTGCATCCTATACATGTATCGTAAATTTTTACGGAATGTGACATTGGATCTATAAATTTTTCTTTTCAACATAAAATTTTTCGATCTGGTAAAAATGAAATTAGTACTATAATGAGTTATATGTATTGTAGACACCAGACAAAGCAATGGTTTATCCAAACTTCAAAAATAAAAATCTATTTTTGAATCTGTTTGTGAGAAAGCGTGAAGAGAGCCAAGAGACTTTAATTTTGGATTTCAACAATAAGAAATAAGAAAGAATTTTACGAATTATGCAGACGAATTGAATTAGCCAATAAATTGGCTATCGTCTTTTCAATATAAATTATTGCAATATTTAAATTGCAATATCAATGAATTACAAATACAAAAATTCATTTAAGTGAAAAAGAATACTATGCAATAATCTACTAAAAAATGGATATTCTCAAATAATACTAAGAAAATAGTATTGATTTCTATATTATTTTAATATGTGCGCCTTTGTTTAGAGGATTTTATGTCTAATTATTCAAAAGTCCAATTATTCAATAAATTAGATTGATTGATACGAGTGGATTTCCTATTACGATGGATGGAAGAAAGAATGGATAGTCCAATAGCGGCTTGACGCAAGAAGGGCTATAACAAAAATTGCGAAAATATCTCCTTTAATTGGCGACTATCAAATAGATCAGAAAATGTTACGAGATTTAGATTAATTGAATTCAGTATAAGTTCAAGACATATTAGAGCTCTAACCATGTTTGACTTGTGATCAATCCATAGATACCAATCGAAAATAAATAGACACTCAAAAAAAAGTACATGCTCAAACATCATTAACTAACTCCTTATCAATCTCGATTCATTTCAATATGAGGGCAAGAATTGAACCGATTCAATTAATTACAATAGAACAATTACACAACAAAAGAGAAAATAAAGGAGGTATTTGTTGGCAGTAGATGGGTTTTACTAAATCAAAATTGTGATTCTTTAGTTATTTATTTTAGATTTGCAATTCTTATAATTTGTACTTTTTCTAAGTTTTCTTATTGCCGAGCCATAGTAATTGCACCTATTAAAGAAACTAGAAGAATTATGGAAATGAGTTCAAACAGAAGATAAAAATCGGTTGCTAAATGAATTCCAATTTGTTGAACATTATTTATGAGAACCTGTTATACTATTTGGTTTGACCTTGTAGTCCAAAGAATTCCATACCACGACGTATCTGGGATAGTAGTCATTAGTGAAAAAACAATAGTTATACAAACGAGTGAAGTGAACCCATCTCCAATAGTCCAATAATTCTTATCTTTAGACCATTACTGAGCCATTTACGAACATTACAGCGAATATGATCAAGACATTTATGGCTCCCACATAAATAAGAAGTTGTGCGACAGCTACAAAGTAGGAATTTAATAAGAAATAGAATAAGGATATACAAACAAGAACTAATCCCAGCGAAAAGGCAGAATAAATGGGGTTGGTAAGTAATACTACTCCTAGACCCCCTAGTAGAAGAACAAATCCCCCAAATAGCATAAGAATCTCATGTATTGGTCCAGGTAAATCCATTATGGATAAAAAGAAATTAATAGTATAAAAATTTTCATGAACTGACTAAAACTAAAGGATTCAAGGAAGGAAAAAAGGATTAGGGTATTTTTTTGTGTATAAACTGTATAGTTATAAATTATATTATATCACGAAAATCTAGTCTGATTTAAAATAAGAAATAATTTCCAATAAGAAGTAGTTTTTCGTTTTTCTTTATAGTTTAATTTTATAGTTTAATAAAGAATTATTAGATTTTTATAACAAAAAGACAAAATCAAAGTTTAGTAATCAGTAATCGTTCTTGAATTCAAAGATTTTTCTTTGTTTATTTTACTTTCAGACGAATTCCTAATTGTTTGAATTGTGTAATCTCCCATTATGGAGATTGGTAACCGACTTAAAGCAATTTGATTGTAATTCAATTCATGACGATCATAGGTAGAAAGTTCATATTCTTCAGTCATTGATAAACAGCTTGTTGGACAATACTCAACACAATTACCACAAAATATACAAATTCCAAAATCAATACTGTAATTAAGCAATCGTTTTTTTCGAATATTGGTTTCCAATTTCCAATCAACAACCGGCAGATCTATAGGACATACTCGAACACATACTTCACAAGCAATACATTTATCAAATTCAAAGTGGATTCGCCCTCGGAAACGCTCTGGTGTAATTGATTTTTCATAAGGGTAGTGAATCGTTATAGGTAAACGATTTGTGTGGGATAAGGTAGTTATGAAACTTTGACCTATGTACCTTGTAGCACGTATTGTTTGTTGACCATAACTCATGAACCCAGTTACCATAGGGAACATATTCATTCTAAATATCTATGAAAAAGATATGTTTCTTTCTCTTGTTTGAGAGAGCTTTTGTGTTGAAAATATTCTTACTATTATTGTATTATCTTATTTATAGTGAAACAAGTTGAGAAGAGGTTGTTAATAAGAGATTGCCCAGGGAAATAGGTAAAAGAAATTTCCATCCAAGATTTAATAACTGATCCATTCTCATCCTCGGTAAAGTCCATCTTATTGTGATAGAAATGAAGAGAAATAAATAAGCTTTAGTTAATGTAATAAATATACCCATTGTCATTTCCAAAATTCCAACTGCTTTATTCATTTGGAAAAAATCAAGAAAGGATATATAGGAATAGATAAATTACACCCGCCCAAGTAGAGAACAGTTACAAAAAAAGAAGAAACAAATAAATTTAGGTAAGAAAAAAGATAAAATAAACCATATTTGATACCGGAACATTCAGTTTGGTAACCTGCTACTAATTCTTCCTCCGCTCGTAAATCAAAGGGTAATCTTTCACATTCTGCCAAAGAAGAAATTAAAAACCAGAAAACCTATAGGTCGACGCCAAATATTCCATCCAAAAAAACCGTATTTTGACTGTGCTTCAACTATATCAACTGTACTTGAACTGTTAGATAATCATAGTCGATGATAACATCACAGTTTCCACCGCTATTTCAAAACCGTACATGAAACCTTAGCTCCATACGGCTTCTCTATGATCGAGGAAAAAGGAAAGGACTGTTTTGTTCCTAGCCCCTGGGCGTAGATAGAATTAGATAAAATAAAATAGATTTGAAAGTCCTAAATTAGACCAAAGGAATTCAAATGCGCTAGAATGAGAAAAAGCGCTTCGAATTGATCTCATCCTTCATAATATAATGAAATTTTTCTTTGTTCAAGAATAACTTAATCTTGGAATAAAACACTTGTTACTTGTTATAGGAATTCAATTAATAAATGGAAAGAGTTGGGTATTAGTTCATGAGCAATTCTGCATGAATATGGATAATGGATAGAGGAAGGAAATAATGAAAAAAAATTCTAGTGCACTCCATATCTTTTTTACTATTCTTCTTTCCCCAGGGAGGGGTATTTAAAAAGAAAAATTGGATAAAGGGTTAATTCGTTCTTGATAGCCATTTCCTTAACAAGTGAATGGGAACATACTCTGGATCGGAATCCGAAGAAAGTACTACTTGATAATTTCTACAAATTGCAAGTCCTTATTATGATTCCTTTTATGGGCAAAAATCTCTAATGTTTTAGATTTTCCATTACTAATCCTTTATGTACTTTAGTGTTCCTAACCCTTCACTAACTTTTGGTGGATTCTTCTTATGGATTATTAAGTTATAGTAATATAATAACTAGGAATATTCTAGTAATGGAATTCCATATCGTGAATCCTTTATTCTTGGCCGCTTCAAGATATGATGACTAATTAAAAAATATCAACCTTGGGATAAGAGTTTACATTGCTTATGTTTACTTCCACTTTTTTCTTATGCGTAGGAAATGAGATTTTATCTTTTTACTACAAATTTATAAGCTGTTTTGTTTCACTCATATAGCTATCTAGTTTAACTTACCAACCCAAATACTAAATAAGAAAAGGAATATAAATAGTTAATGGATTTTATAGGAAAAAGATCCATTTTAACGAATCACACGTAGAGATATTGCTTGCTCACTACAATTTTATGGTATTTCATAACTAATGGTTTGAGCAGCAGCTCGTAGACCGCCTGAAAAAGAATATTTATTATTTGAGCTATACCCTGCCATAAGAAGACCAATAGGAGCTATACTTGAAATGGCAATCCATAAAAAACACCAATACTAAGATCGGCTAAAACAAAATGATATCCCAAAGGGATAACTAAAAAACTTAATAAAACTGATATGACTGCTATAGAGGGTCCAATGCTAAATAAAGAAATATCTCCTCGGGATGGCAGAATATCTTCTTTAAAAAGTAGCTTAGTCCCATCTGCTATAGCTTGAAGCAGGCCCAGGGGGTCAACATATTCAGGACCAATACGTTGTTGTATCGACGCAGATATTGCTCTTTCTAACCACACAATTACGAGTACCTCTATTGTTATTCCCAAAAGGAGGGTCAAAATGGGTAGAATCGATATCAGTCCATAGACTTCTTTTAATAATTCTAATTTCCAAAAAGAATTGATAGTTTCTACCTCTACCCTATCTATTATCATTTCAACGATCAACTTCCCCCATAATGATATCTATACTACCTAATATCGTCATGATATCAGCCAATTTCACTTTTTTAACTAGTTGAGGAAGAATTTGCAAATTAATAAACCCGGGTGGACGGATTTTCCATCTCCAGGGGAAAAGGCTATCATCTCCTACTAGATAAATCCCTAATTCACCTTTTGGGGATTCTACTCTTACATAAAGCTCTTGTTTTGACAATTCAAAATTGGGCGAAGGTTTTTTACCAAGAAATTTATACTCAAAATCATTCCATTCAGAATTCTTTTCTTTCTTAAAGCGTCGGACTTCTAAATTCTCATAAGGTCCTCCAGGAATTTTTTCTAGAGCTTGTTGAATTATTGGATCCCTAAGCGAGCACTGTAACAATAAAAAGCGTGTTGTCGAGTGGCTAACTGTTTCAATGCATACAGAGTTCTTGTGAGTAACTTTAGAAGTAAACATTGTTTGTGAGCAACTTACTGTTTCGGTGCATACAGAGTTGCAAATTCAGGATTATCACTTTTATTGTGCATCAGTGTTTATCCTAGGCCTTGCAAGGCAGATTGTCCAACCACTGCTTTGTCGCCATATTATCGGATAGAAAAAAATATGAAGCACAATTTATATTGAAGACTCAAAAGAGCAAGCAAAAGAACCTCTGATGTGCAACACGAAAAGAATAATACTCACAAATTATATTCAAGAGTCAAAAGAGTAAGCAAATAAGCGTCTTATATTCACCCAAAAAAATACTCACGATTTATACTCAAGAGTAAATGTAAGCAAATAAACCTCCTGTGTTCAGAAAAAAAAGGAATACTCGTAATTTATATTCAAGAGTCATATTTACAATGAAGAGTCAAAATTGCATGCAATTAAAATTTTAATGTTCAATAACAAAGAAATACTCAAAATTTATACTCAAGTCAAATATTGAGCTAGTAAACCTCTTACATGCAGCACAAAAAATGAAAATACTCTTAGTTTATATTCAAGAGCCAAAAGAGTAAGCAAAAAATACATTTATATGCAGAACAAAGAAGAAAAAGTGATGGTTCGCTGGAGTAGGCTACGAGGCCCAAGCGGCCCGTTATCCTTCCACTATTGGAAGCGGGCAGTTGTCGCTGCTATGTGAAACCAGCCTCACGCAGTGCCTGCCACATTATGGACCGTGAGACCCAGCTTTCTCATAGGCCTCAGGCGGTCCACTACGCAACTAAACAGTGTCCACCCAAACCAGGCCTGCAGCACTACAACAATGTCCATATCACTTTAATGCCCCCACTTGGGTTACAAGATCACGCAACTAAGCTTGATGAGTAAAAAGAGTGAAGACGGGTATTTAAGTTGGCCGAACATCTCCTCGGTTGGCGAGGTGGGACTAAAAATAATGGATTGGTGTGCCTCCTGTTGGGGAATGAGGTGGAGCGCTGTGAATCGAAAGAATTTTTTGGCGTGGGCTTCTGTGGCTACGGCCTTCGTCGTTTTGGGCTCATGGACGTGTCCATGCGGACATGGTTTTGGAACGAGTGCTAATTAGTAGCACAGTGAACTTGCTTAGCGAGTACTCTTGCTTAGCAGAAATGGAAACAATATTAAATTGTTGCATGCTTAAAGCTGGGACTAAGAAATATTTTATTTGTAAAATCCCAAACGCATATCAATCACTACCAGAAAAACTGGGGTTGCCGACGGTCAAATCTATGCCGACGGCCCCCGTCGGCATCTATGGACCTATGCTGACGGCCAAGGGGTAGGCCGTAGGCGTAGAACAGCCGTCGGCATAGACTAGGCCGTCGGGACCGCCCGAGGTACGCCTAGGACAGGCCGTCGGCATAGCCCGGGCCTACCTGCCCGGTCAGCGCTGACCATTTGACGGCGTTGATCCTACGCCGACGGCCAGTAACGGCGGCCGTCGGCATATCTGTGGCAGAGGTATGCCTACGACATAGCCGTCGGCATAGGCCCCTCTGCCACGTCATCGATCTGTGTGCCACGCCATGTCATCGATCCGTGGGACAACCTCCTTGTGTGCACAGATATGCCGACGGCCTTGCCGTCGGCACACGTTTATTTTACTTAATTTTTTTAAGTTATCTGTGGCAGAGGTATGCCTACGGCACAGCCGTCGGCATAGGCCCCTTCGCCACGTCATCGATCCGTGTGCCACGCCACGTCATCGATCCGTGGGACAACCTCCGTGTGTGCACAGATATGCCGACGGCCTAGCCGTCGGCATACGTGTATTTTACTTTATTTTTTTATTTTTACTTGGTTTTGTTATTTTTACTTTATTTTAGTTTTTGTTTTTGCATAAGATAATTATGCCTTATCTAAAAAAACATACCCAATGGTATATCGATTGCCCCCCGTTACGAACGTCGCTATCGCCGTGTCACGGAGGGGGGAAACGGTCGACACGGAAGGAATTCTAGTTGGTGGGGGGATTCGGGGTGTAGCTATGTCACCGAAACATCGCACGGGTCCCGATGCATATGTGAAAGTGTTCATGCATGCGTAGACGCCCGCCTTGGGGCTCCGGTGGGGAGGTCCATCGTCAAAGCCCGTCCGTGCAAAGTCAAAGGGCTAGATCGCGTGGTCAAACGCTTCTGAGGTTAGCGGGGGACGGGGCACAAGGGGGGTAGCAATGCCACCGGAGCGTCGCACCGTGCCCTCATACATGAGGGGTGGTGTGGTGGCATGTCCGAAGAGGCGGCACGCGTGTCCGGGGTGTGCCCCCCTCACGGACGGCGCCGCCGCACGGCTTTGGAGAAAGCAGACGCGTCGGGTCTACACGAGGGATCTTGCCGTGGGTCCGCCCGGATGTTGCTCGAGTGTTCCTATGGGCTGACCCTAACACAACCGGGTGGGGAGGTCCACCGTCAAAGCCCGTCATGCAAAGTCAAAGGGCTAGATCGCGTGGTCAAATGCTACAGGTTAGGCGGGACAGGGCACTTTGGGGGCACGGTAGTAGACGCTCATGTTACGCCTCTACTACCGTGTCATCGCCAGACGTGAAGGGGCACGCCCGGAGACGCTGGCCCCGCCTCTTCGGACATGCCACCACACCACCCCGCATGTATGAGGGCCCGGCGACGCCCGTGGCATTGTTACCCCCCGGCTCCCCTGGCCCCGCCTAACCTCAGAAGGCTTTGACCACGCGATCTAGCCCTTTGACTTTGCACGGACGGGCTTTGACCAAAGGGATCTCCCCACCGTTGTGTTAGGTCAGCCCATAGGAACACTCTGAGCAACATCCGTGCCGGACCCACGAAGATCCCTCCGTAGACCCGACGCGTCTGCTTCTCCAGTGCTGGCGGCGGTGCCGTACGTGAGGGGGGGCCACGCCCCGGACACGCGTGCCGCCTCTTCGGACATGCCACCACACCACCCCGCATGTATGAGGGCCCGGTGCGACGCTCCGGTGGCATTACTACTCCCCCAGGGCCCCCGTCCTGCCGTGTAGACCTCACGGGCGTGGCTGCCGCCGTGTCCCGGAGGGGGGAAACGGCCACGTCGGGCCGACACGGAGGGTATCTTTGGGTGGGTTGGGCCGGAATGGTGTTGGGGGGTGCAGCTATGGTCTGGGCTACGACAACCATGTGAAAAGGTCCACCGGCCAGACCCAGTCCGGCGGAAGTCAAAGAGCTAGATCATCCGGCGGTCGTCCGTGTTAGGGTTAGACGGGACGGGGTACCGGAGGGGGTAGCAATGCCGCCAGGTGTTACGGTGGGCCCTCCTATGCTTGTCTTTGGGCGAGGTGGGACTATTTTTTACAATGTGCTGAGAGTCACACATATGTCGTAATAAAAAAAATTCAAAGTATCTATGCCGACGGCGCAGCGCACATGTCCACGGATCGATGACGTGGCAAAGGGCCAGGCCGTCGGAATAGCAGCGCACATGTCCACGGATCGATGACGTGGCAAAGGGCCAGGCCGTCGGCATAGGGCCGACCTTATCTCCTTGCGGTTCTCCCCCACCACCCATTCGCCATCTCCCCCTTCCTCCCCGACCCACACCCGCGCCGCCGCCCACCACCTCCGCCGCCCCAAGCACGCCACCGCCCGGCCCGAGCCCGCCTCCGCCCGCGCCTCCCGCCCGAGCGCGCCCGCCCAAAACCCGCCGCCCGCCGCGCCGCCCGTTCGACTCGCGCCGCTCCTTCGACCCACGATGCCCGCGCACCGACCCGCGCCGCCCGCCCGTCTCCGGCCACCCGACCCGTGCCTCCCGCCCGACTCCGGCCGCCCGCCCGACCCAACCTCCCGCCCCCCCTCCGGCCGCCCGCCCGACCCAGCTCCGCCCGACCTCGCGCCACCGCCCGCCCGACCTCGCCCGTCCGCCCGCCCTACCGCCTCCCGCCCCAACTCCGGCCGGCCCTCTCGAAGGTGATTTTTTGAAGTTTTAGTGTTTTTAGTAATTTTGTAGCTAGTTAGATATAGATAGTTAGATAGGTATTTAGGTAGGTATTTAGATAGGTATTTAGATAGTTAGATACATAGTTAGATAGATAGTTTGATAGGTAGATAGTTAGATAGATAGTGAGATAGGTAGTAAAAAAAATTGGTTAGATGAGATGCTATATGTGATGGCGATGATGAATATGTGATGACGATGATGAATATGTGATGACGATGATGAATATGTGATGGCGATGATGAATATGTGATGACGATGATGAATATGTGATGACGATGATGAATATAGGTAGTAAAAAAATTTGGTTAGACGAATAGGTGATAATGATGATGATGAATATGTGATGACGATGATGAATATATTGTTAATGTTGTTAGTTTTTGCCTACATGATGCAAAAATAAATGAATGTATGTTTAAATGTTTTAAATATGCTCTATGAGTTGTGATGTTCTAATTTTTTGTCACGATGGAATTTGCAGGCTTTGTGGTTTCGCATTTCATTGGAGTGACCGTTGTCCGACGCGTTGGTCCCCCTGAGCATCCCTCTGCTGTTCGACTACTTCCTCTACAGCCGAGGGTGAGCTACAAGTCCATCTCCTCCAATTTTTCATATCACTAGATTTCATTCTCAAGTCAACTGACGTAACCTAGGCCTCTCCCGTCCGAAAGGGTTGTATCGATAAATATGCATTCAATTGCATATTTATCACCGCAACTCTTTCGGATTGTCCAGCGTTTTCCATGGACAGCCCGAGGATGTTTAGATTGGGTATGTTCTCCATGTTCTACCCCGTTCCGAGACAGGATTTCGGCGGCGCCTCTCCATTGTTCTCCGGAGCACATTCTCTCAGCTATTTGCCAAGACGTGTATCTGGAGAACAGCGGGGAGGTGCTGCCGAAATTTTGTCTCGGAACGGGGTAGAATGGAGAACGTACTCAATCTACACATCCTCGGGTGGATTAGGACCCATCTTTACCTATTAGAGATGTAGGTGGATTAAACGCGGTAGAAACTGAAAAATTGATGTGATTAATTTAAGTGAATCCTTAATTATGTTGTGTGGGTTGCAAAAAAGCAGAGGATGGCAGATAATCAGTGGATGTATAGTGGTTTTATCCGTTGGAATCGAGTAACATCAGAGTGGATCGCGAAAACCGATGTGTATTTGAAGGAGATATCCCGTCGTCCAATGAGAATTATCCCACCATGCCCACTGCGAGATGTGCCGACGTCACCGTAGAAATCAGGCGGACATGAGTGAGCACCTTCGCACGCATCGGATATATGCCAAACTTTGACATGCCGCCGATAAACATAGCCGAGCAGGACCATGGTAGAGAGGAGGTGATGCGACAACGCATCGATGGATATGAGGACGACGGGGTCGGGGACATGCTAGATGATGTCATTGTTGCGTAAGCGGCAAATGCGACACCTTCAGAGAATGAACCGGAGGAGCGGAGGCAACCGCAAAGGCCTTCTTGGAGGTCTTGGCCTCGTCGAAGAAACCTCTTTATGCGGGTGCGAAAATATCTCACTGGATGCCATCTACGCGAATCGATTGCGATAAGGCTGAGTACGGCCGTAGCCAGAAATGCTTGAAGCATCCCTCGGAGTATGGGCTAACAGCCTCCACGAGGGTCGAATTGCCGAAAAGCATGTACGATACAAAGAAAATAATGAAGGCACTCTCTATGGATTATGAGAAAATAGATGTTTGCCCGAAGAATTGCCTTTTGTTTAGGCACGAGTATGCAGATGACAAGTACTGTAGGAAGTGCGGTTCGTCTCGGTACATTGAGGTGGTCGGTGAGGATGGTGAGAAAAGCAGCTAACCATCCCCGTTAAGGTTCTTCGGTATCTTGATTTTATAAAAAGACTGCAGCGCCTTTTCATCACGAAGGAGTCTGCCAAAATGATGAAGTGGTACAAGGAAGGTATAAGGTACAATCCAAAAAAAATCATACATCCATCGGGAGGGGAAGCATGGAAGTCGTTCGATGAAGAATACCCCGAGGAAGCAGCCGAGGCTGGGAATGTCAGAATAGCCATATCAGGTGATGGGTTGAATCCATATGGTATGTCGTCCAATCCATACAACTGCTGGCCTGTGTTTGTAATTCCGCTCAATCTTCCTCCCGGTGCCCTAATGCAATGGAAGACCATGTTCTTGTCGCTCATCATTCCGGGGCCTGAATACAGGGAAAGCAATTGGGTGTGTTTATGCAGCCGCTGGTGGATGCTTTGCACCATTCTTGGTACTTTCCGAGGTTGACATACGACAGGGATCTGCAGAGAATTTTTTTGATGAAAGTTTGGTTGCACTATTGCATGCATGACTTTCCCGGCTATGCTCTATTCTGCGAATGGTGTACAAGTGGTAAGATGCCATGCCCAGTGTGCATGCAGGCTCTGCGAATGATTTGGCTGAGTATGGGTGGCAAGTATGTAGCCTTTGACCTGCATCGACAGTTCCTCCCTCCGGACCATCCAGAAAGGGAAGACAAGAAGAACTTCACGAAAGGCCGGGTTGTTCATGAAGTAATCGAGATTCCAACATTTTCGGGGGCAGATGTTCTTGTTGGGGAACGTTGCAGAAAACAAAAATTTTCCTATGGTTTCACCAAGATCCATCTATGAGTTCATCTAGCAACGAGTGATCGGAGTGCATCTACATACCTTTGTAGATCGCGAGCGGAAGCGTTCAAGAGAACGGGGTTGAGGGAGTCGTTCTCGTCGTGATCCAAATCACCGGAGATCCTAGCGCCGAACGGACGGCACCTCCGCGTTCAACACACGTACGGTCAGCGTGACGTCTCCTCTGTCTTGATCCAGCAAGGGGGAAGGAGAGGTTGATGAAGATCCAGCAGCACGACGGCGTGGTGGTGGATGCAGCAGTCACCGCAGCAGGGCTTCGCCGAGCTTCTGCGAGAGGGAGAGTGTAGCAGGGGAGAGGGAGGCGGCAAGATGCAGGGTCCGGCTGCCCTCCCTCCCCCCTTTATATAGGCCCCCAAGGGGGGTGGGCGCCGGCCCCTCTAGAACCCATCTAGATGGGGGGGGGCGGCCAAGGGGGGAGGCTTTCCCCCCAAGGCAAGTGGGGCGCCCCCCACCCTAGGGTTTCCAACCCTAGGCGCAGGGGGCCCAAGTGGGCGCACCAGCCCACCAGGCTGGTTCCTCCACTTCAGCCCACGGGCCCTCTCCGGGATAGGTGGCCCCACCGGTGGACCTCGGGACCCTTCCGGTGGTCGGTACAATACCGGTAACCCCCGAAATTCTCCCGATGGCCGAAATAGCACTTCCTATATATATTCTTTACCTCCGGACCATTCCGGAACTCCTCGTGACGTCCGGGATCTCATCCGGGACTCAGAACAACATTCGGTTTGCTGCATACTCGTATCCATACAACCATAGCGTCATCGAACCTTAAGTGTGTAGACCCTACGGGTTCGGGAGACACGTAGACATGACCGAGACGGCTCTCCGGTCAATAACCAACAGCGGGATCTGGATACCCATGTTGGCTCCCACATGCTCCTCGATGATCTCATCGATGAACCACGATGTCGAGGATTCAAGCAACCCCGTATACAATTCCCTTTGTCGATCGGTATGTTACTTGCCCGAGATTCGATCGTCGGTATCCCAATACCTCGTTCAATCTCGTTACCGGCAAGTCACTTTACTCGTACCGTAATGCATGATCCCGTGACCAGACACTTGGTCACTTTGAGCTCATTATGATGATGCACTACCGAGTGGGCCCGGTGATACCTCTCGTGTAATACGGAGTGACAAATCCCAGTCTCGATCCGTGTCAACCCAACAGACACTTTCGGAGATACCTGTAGTGCACATTTATAGTCACCCAGTTACGTTGTGACGTTTGGTACACCCAAAGCACTCCTACCTTATCCGGGAGTTACACAATCTCATGGTCTAAGGAAGAGATACTTGACATTGGAAAAGCTCTAGCAAAACGAACTACACGATCTTGTGCTATGCTTAGGATTGGGTCTTGTCCATCACATCATTCTCCTAATGATGTGATCCCGTTATCAACGACATCCAATGTCCATAGTCAGGAAACCATGACTATCTGTTGATCAACGAGCTACTCAACTAGAGGCTCACTAGGGACATGTTGTGGTCTAAGTATTCACACGTGTATTACGATTTCCAGATAATACAATTATAGCATGAGTAAAAGACAATTATCACGAACAAGGAAATATAATAATAATTCTTTTGTTATTGCCTCTAGGGCATATTTCCAACAGTCTCCCACTTGCACTAGAGTCAATAATCTAGTTACATTGTGATGAATCGAACACCCATAGAGTTCTGGTGTTGATCATGTTTTGCTCATGAAGAGGTTTAGTAAACGGGTCTGCGACATTCAGATCCGTATGCACTTTGCAAATTTCTATGTCTCCATCTTGAACATTTTCACGAATGGAGTTGAAGCGACACTTGATGTGCCTGGTCTTCTTGTGAAACCTGGGCTCCTTGGCAAGTGCAATAGCTCCAGTGTTGTCACGTAAGAGTTTGATCGGCCCCGACGCATTGGGTATGACTCCTAGGTCGGTGATGAACTCCTTCACCCAAATTGCTTCATGCGCTGCCTCCGAGGCTGCCATGTACTCCGCTTCACACGTAGATCCCGCCACGACGCTCTGCTTGCAGCTGCACCAGCTTCGCTTCCACCATTCAACATATACACGTATCCGGTTTGTGACTTAGAGTCATCCAGATCTGTGTCGAAGCTAAGCGTCGACGTAACCCTTCTGACGAGCTCTTCGTCACCTCCATAAACGAAACATGTCCTTAGTCCTTTTCGTGTACTTCAGGATATTCTTGACCGCTGTCCAGTGTTCCTTGCTGGGATTACTTTGGTACCTTCCTACCAAACTTACGGCAAGGTTTACATCAGGTCTGGTACACAGCATGGTATACATAATAGAACCTATGGCTGATGCATAGGGGATGACACTCATCTCTTCTATATCTTCTGCCATGGTTGGACATTGAGCCGAGCTCAATTTCACACCTTGTAATACAGGCAAGAACCCTTTCTTGGACGGATCCATTTTGAACTTCTTCAATATCTTTTCAAGGTATGTGCTTTGTGAAAGACCTATGAGGCGTCTCGATCTATCTCTATAGATCTTGATGCCTAATATATAAGCAGCTTCTCCAAGGTCCTCCATTGAAAAACTTTTATTCAAGTAGGCCTTAATGCTGTCCAAGAGTTCTATATCATTTCCCATCAAAAGTATGTCATCTACATATAATATGAGAAATGCTCTGAGCTCCCACTCACTTTCTTGTAAACGCAGGCTTCTCCATAAGTCTGCATAAACCCAAACGCTTTGATCATCTCATCAAAGCGAATGTTCCAACTCCGAGATGCTTGCACCAGCCCATAAATGGATCGCTGGAGCTTGCATACCTTGTTAGCATTCTTAGGATCGACAAAACCTTCCGGCTGCATCATATACAGTTCTTCCTTAAGATAGCCATTAATGAATGCCGTTTTGACGTCCATTTGCCATATCTCATAATCATAGTATGCGGCAATTGCTAACATGATTCGGACGGACTTTAGCTTCGCTACGGAGAGAAAGTCTCATCGTAGTCAACCCCTTGAACTTGCCGATAACCTTTAGCGACAAGTCGAGCTTTATAGATGGTAACATTACCATCCGCGTCCGTCTTCTTCTTAAAGATCCATTTGTTTTCTATCGCCGCCGATCATCGGGCAAGTCTGTCAAAGTCCATACATTGTTTTCATACATGGATCCTATCTCGGATTGCATGGCTTCAAGCCATTTGTTGGAATCTGGGCCCGCCATCGCTTCTTCATAGTTCAAAGGTTCACCGTTGTCTAACAACATGATTTCCAGGACAGGGTTGCCATACCACTCTGGTGTGGAACGTGTCCTTGTGGACCTCACAGTTCAGTAGTAACTTGATCCGAAGTACCTTGATCATCATCATTAATTTCCTCTTCAGTCGGTGTAGGCACCACAGGAACATTTTCCTGAGCTGCACTACTTTCCGGTTCAAGAGGTAGTACTTCATCGAGTTCTACTTTCCTCCCACTTACTCCTTTCGAGAGAAACTCCTTTTCAAGAAAGGATCCGTTCTTGGCAACAAAGATCTTGCCTTCGGATCTAAGGTAGAAGGTATACCCAATGGTTTCCTTAGGGTATCCTATGAAGACGCATTTTTCCGACTTGGGTTCGAGCTTTTCAGGTTGAAGTTTCTTGACATAAGCATCGCATCCCCAAACTTTTAGAAACGACAGCTTAGGTTTCTTCCCAAACCATAATTCATACGGTGTCGTCTCAACGGATTTATACGGTGCCCTATTTAAAGTGAATGTAGCTGTCTCTAGAGCGTATCCCCAAAATGCGGTAAATCGGTAAGAGACATCATAGATCGCACCATATCCAATAGAGTGCGATTACGACGTTCGGACACACCGTTACGCTGAGGTGTTCCAGGCGGCGTGAGTTGTGAAATGATTCCACATTTCCTTAAGTTTGTACCAAATTCGTGACTTAAATATTCTCCTCCACGATCTGATCGTAAGAACTTTATTTTTCGGTCACGTTGATTCTCTACCTCATTTTGAAATTCCTTGAACTTTTCAAAGGTCTCAGACTTGTGTTTCATCAAGTAGACATACCCATATCTACTCAAGTCATCAGTGAGAGTGTGAACATAACTTGATATCCTCCATGAGCCTCAACGCTCATTGGATCGCACACATCGGTATGTATGATTTCCAATAAGTTGGTTGCTCGCTCCATTGTTCCGGAGAACGGAGTCTTGGTAATTTTGCCCATAAGGCATGGTTCGCATGTGTCAAATGATTCATAATCGAGAGACTCTAAAAGTCCATCGAATGGAGCTTCTTCATGCGCTTGACACCAATGTGACCAAGGCGGCAGTGCCACAAGTATGTAGGACTATCGTTATCAACTTTACATCTTTTGGTATTCACAATATGAATATGTGTAATATTACGTTCGAGATTCATTAAGAATAAACCATTGACCATCGGAGCATGACCATAAAACATATCTCTCATATAAATAGAACAACCATTATTCTCGGATTTAAATGAGTAGCCATCTCGTATTAAACGAGATCCTGATACAATGTTCATGCTCAAACTTGGCACTAAATAACAATTATTGAGGTTTAAAACTAATCCCGTAGGTAAATGTAGAGGTAGCGTGCCGGCGATCACATCGACCTTGGAACCATTCCCGACGCCGCATCGTCACCTCGTCGCCTTCGCCAGTCTCCGTTTATTCCGCAGCTCTGCTGTGAGTTACAAATATGAGCAACGGCACGGTATCAAATACCCAGGAGTTACTACAGTCTTGGTAAGGTACACATCAATTACATGTATATCAAATATACCTTTAGTGTTGCCGGCCTTCTTGTCCGCTAAGTATTTGGGGCAGTTCCGCTTCGGTGGCCCTTCCCTTTGCAATAAAAGCACTCTGTCTCAAGCTTGGGTCCATTCTTTGACTTCTTCCCGGCAACTTGCTTACCAGACGCGGCAACATCCTTGCCGTCCTTCTTGAAGTTCTTCTTACCCTTGCCCTTCTTGAACTTAGTGGTTTTATTAACCATCAACACTTGATGTTCTTTCTTGATTTCAACCTCTGCTGACTTCAGCATTGAGAATACTTCAGAATAGTTTTCACCATCCCCTGCATATTGTAGTTCATCACAAAGCTCTTGTAGCTCGGTGGGAGCGATCAAGGATTTTGTCAATGACCGCCTCGTCCAGGAGGTTAATGTCCAGTGGGACAGGCGGTTGTGCAACCCGGACATTTTGAGTATGTGCTCACTTGTGAACTATTTTCCTCCATCTTACAACTATAGAACTTGTCGGAGACTTCATATCTCTCGACCGGGCATGAGCTTGGAAAACCATTTTCAGCTCCTCAAACATCTCGTATGCTCCGTGTTGCTCAAAACGCTTTTGGAGCCCCGGTTCTAAGCTGTAAAGCATGCCGCACTGAACGAGGGAGTAATCATCAGCACGAGACTGCCAAGCATTCATAATGTCTTGGTTCTCTGGGATGGGTGCTTCACCTAGCAGTGCTTCTAGGACATATTGTTTCTTGGCTGCTATGAGGATGATCCTCAGGTTCCGGACCCAGTCCGAATAGTTGCTGCCATCGTCTTTCAGCTTGGTTTTCTCTAGGAGCGCGTTGAAGTTCATGGTGACATGAGCATTGGCCATTTGATCTACAAGACATTTTGCAAAGGTTTTAGACTAATGTTCATGATAATTAAGTTCATCTAATCAAATTATTTAATGAACTCCCACTCAGATTTGACATCCCTCTAGTCATCTAAGTGTCCGATCCTCACGTGAGACGGACTAGTCATCGTCGGTGAACATCTCCATGTTGATCGTATCTTCCATACGACTCATGTTCGACCTTTCGGTCTCTTATGTTCCGAGGCCATGTCTGTACATGCTAGGCTCGTCAAGTTAACCCTAAGTGTTTTGCATGTGTAAAACTGTCTTACACCCGTTGTATGTGAACGTAAGGATCTATCACACCCGATCATCACGTGGTGCTTGAAACGCACGAACTTTAGCAACGGTGCACGATTAGGGGAACACTTTCTTGAAATTATTATAAGGGATCATCTTATTTACTACCGCCGTTCTAAGTAAACAAGATGCATAAAACATAATAAACATCACATGCAATTATATAAAGTAGTGACATGATATGGGAAATATCGTATAGCTCATTTGATCTTCATCTTCGGGGCTCCATGATCATCTTGTCACCGGCATGACACCATGATCTCCATCATCATGATCTCCATCATCGTGTCTCCATGAAGTTGCTCGCCAACTATTACTTCTACTACTATGGCTAACACGTTTAGCAATAAAGTAAAGTAATTTACTTGGCGTTGAATCAATGACACGCAGGTCATACAATAATTAAGACAACTCCTATGGCTCCTGCCGGTTGTCATACTCATCGACATGTAAGTCGTGATTCCTATTACAAGAACATGACCTCATACATCACAATATATAATTCATCATTCATCACAACTTCTGGCCATATCACATCACATGACAATTGCTGCAAAAACAAGTTAGACGTCCTCTAATTGTTGTTGCATCTTTTACGTGGCTGCAATTGGGTTCTAGCAAGAACGTTTTCTTACCTACGAATAACCACAACGTGATTTGTCAACTTCTATTTACCCTTCATAAGCACCCTTTTCGTCGAATCCGCTCCAACTAAAGTGGGAGAGACAGACACCCGCTAGCCACCTTATGCAACTAGTGCATGTCGATCGATGGAACTGTCTCACGTAAGCGTGCGTGTAAGGTCGGTCCAGGCCGCTTCATCCCACAATACCGCTGAAGCAAAATAAGACTAGTAGCGGCAAGAAAGTTGACAACATCTACGCCCACAACAAATTGTGTTCTACTCGTGCAAAAGAGAACTACGCATAGACCTAGCTCTGATACCACTGTTGGGGAACGTTGCAGAAAACAAAAAATTTCCTACGGTTTCACCAAGATCCATCTATGAGTTCATCTAGCAACGAGTGATTGGAGTGCATCTACATACCTTTGTAGATCGCGAGCGGAAGCATTAAGAGAACTGGGTTGAGGGAGTCGTTATCGTCGTGATCCAAATCACCGGAGGTCCTAAGCGCGAGCAGACGGCACCTCCGCGTTGAACACACGTCACGGTCAGCGTGGCGTCTCCTCCGTCTTGATCCAGCAAGGGGAAGGAGAGGTTGATGAAGATCCAGCAAGACGGCGTGGTGGTGGATGCAGCGATCACTGCAGGGCTTCGCCGAGCTTCTGCGAGAGGAGAGGTGTAGCGAGGAGAGGGAGGCGCCAAGATGCGTGGTCCGCTGCCCTCCTCCCCCTCTTTATATAGGCCCCTGTGGCGCGCCCCCTCTAGAACCCATCTAGATGGGGGGTGGCGGCCAAGGCGGAGGCTTGCCCCCAAGGCAAGTGGGGTGCCCCCGCTAGGGTTTCCAACCCTAGGCGCGCAGGGGGGCGCAGGCGCACCAGCCCACCAGGGGCTGGTTCCCTCCCACTTCAGCCCACGGGGCCCTCCGAGATAGGTGGCCCCACCCGGTGGACCCCCGGGACCCTTCCGGTGGTCCCGGTACAATACCGGTAACCCCCGAAATTCTCCCGATGGCCGAAATAGCACTTCCTATATATATTCTTTACCTCCGGACCATTCCGGAACTCCTCGTGACGTCCGGGATCTCATCCGGGACTCAGAACAACATTCGGTTTGCTGCATACTCGTATCCATACAACCATAGCGTCATCGAACCTTAAGTGTGTAGACCCTACGGGTTCGGGAGACACGTAGACATGACCGAGACGGCTCTCCGGTCAATAACCAACAGCGGGATCTGGATACCCATGTTGGCTCCCACATGCTCCTCGATGATCTCATCGATGAACCACGATGTCGAGGATTCAAGCAACCCCGTATACAATTCCCTTTGTCAGACGGTATGTTACTTGCCCGAGATTCGATCGTCGGTATCCCAATACCTCGTTCAATCTCGTTACCGGCAAGTCACTTTACTCATACCGTAATGCATGATCCCGTGACTAGACACTTGGTCACTTTGAGCTCATTATGATGATGCACTACCGAGTGGGCCCAGTGATACCTCTCCGTAACACGGAGTGACAAATCCCAGTCTCGATCCGTGTCAACCCAACAGACACTTTCGGAGATACCGTAGTGCACATTTATAGTCACCCGATTACGTTGTGACGTTTGGTACACCCAAAGCACTCCTACCTTATCCGGGAGTTACACGATCTCATGGTCTAAGGAAGAGATACTTGACATTGGAAAAGCTCTAGCAAAACGAACTACACGATCTTGTGCTATGCTTAGGATTGGGTCTTGTCCATCACATCATTCTCCTAATGATGTGATCCCGTTATCAACGACATCCAATGTCCATAGTCGTGAAACCATGACTATCTGTTGATCAACGAGCTACTCAACTAGAGGCTCACTAGGGACATGTTGTGGTCTAAGTATTCACACGTGTATTATGATTTCCGGATAATACAATTATAGCATGAATAAAAGACAATTATCACGAACAAGGAAATATAATAATAATCCTTTTATTATTGCCTCTAGGGCATATTTTCAACAGTTCTTGCTCAGCTAAAAGCTCTCAAACCTAAAGTCAAAGGCAAAGGCAAAGCCAAAGCCAAAGGCTTCGAGGGATATGGTGAGACGCACAACTGGACTCATATTACCCCCTTCTCGCAGCTTCCCTATTTCAAGGACCTCAAACTTCCGTACAATATAGATGTGATGCACACCGAAAAGAATGTGGCAGAGTCCCTTTCCCACACGATCCTCAACATTCCTGATAAGACGAAGGATAACGTAAAAGCTAGAGCCGATCAACAGAGAATTTGTGATAGACCACGCCTGAACATGAAGCCTCCCACAGCGGTCGAAAAAACTGGTTCAAGCCGGATGCCGACTTTGTCCTTAAACCGCCGTAAAAAAAAAGTACTTATCTTGCTGAAACAAATTTTGAAGTTCACCGATGGTTATGCATCGAATGTAAGTAATGGAGTCAATCTTTCAACGGGCAAAGTGACCGGCCTGAAGAGTCATGACTACCATGTATGGATTGAGCGGATAATGCCGGTGATGGTTCGAGGCTATGTCCCCGAGCATGTCTGGCGAGTGCTTGCCGAGCTTAGCCATTTCTTTCGCACGCTCTGTGCTAAAGAAGTAAGTAAAGAGGTGATTGAAAAATTACATAAGAAGGCACCGGAGTTGATAGTCAAGCTAGAGAAGATCTTTCTGCCAGGCTTCTTTACTCCGATGACACATCTCATTCTGCACCTCATGAACGAGGTATTGTTGGGGGCCCTGTGCAAAATCGCTGGCAAGACGCCCCGAGAGGCGTAACAAGCATCTCCGACGGAAATGTGGAAACAAAGCTAAGATTGAAGCTTCCATGGCTGAGGCAGTTATCACGGAGGAGGTGTCGACCTCGGGACATCATACTATCCGGACCATGTTCCCCATCTGCATAACAAGGTGCCTCGATACAATATAGAAGAGCCCAAGTGTCAACCCAGGCTCGATCTATTCAACAGCAAGAAGGTGGGAGGGCTGGGCCCCGAAATCTTATAACATGCCACAACAAGAGTGGGAGGACCTCATGTTCTATATCTTGCACAACATCAAGGAAGTTGAGGAAGTGTGGATGAGGTAATACCACTACACCATTCCTTTATGTCTTCCACATCATCATGTTCCATGTTCACTTAGTCCCGGTCTAACACCTCTTTTCTTTTTTTAGTGATTTCGTTCAAGAGGATGGACGGGAGTGAATCCTCCTACTGAGGCGGAGGCACTTACTCTTCTCCGTCATGGAAACCCTGGATGTAAAAATTTTGTTGCTTGGTTCATGGAGAAAGTAATTTTCCACACTCCCCTATTAAATACCTAGTTCAACATTTATTAGTTAACCGAACTAATGCACGCAAAAATTTCCATTATACTTGTAGGAAAAGATCCCAACATTTCTATGGATGATGAATTGAGATGGGTTTCCATGGGTTTTGACCCTGCCGTCATGACATGTAAAAAGTATGATGTGAATGGGTATCGCTTCCATACGTAGGAGCACCAAAACAGCCGCCCGATCCCAAAACTATAAATACCGGAGTGTACACCCCGGTCAAAATTCAGTAACTACTACGGAAGGGTACAAAATATATACGAGGTTAAATTCCGCCAAGGGCGTGAGACCCTAAGTTTGCTCGTGTTCAAATGCCGATGGTTAGATCCCGGGAGGGGGTAAAACATACGCCTTCCATTGGTTTGGTCGAAGTTAAACCATCAACCGTCTATGCCGGAGCCGATCTCTTCATTGCGGCTACCCAAGCTACACAAGTATATTATCTGCCTTACCCATGCCAGAGAGAGTATCTAAAGGGTTGGGAAGTTGTGTTCAAGGTGTCGCCACATGGTAAGCTACCAGACCCGAATGAAGACGATTACTACAACATTAACCCCATGACATATGAGGGAGTGTTCCATCAAGAGCAACCTGATGATGATGTGGTTAGAAACGATGACGCTAGACCATTGGGTGATGATGATGTGGATCCAAACGTCGACGATGCACGGAATGATGGTGAGACCATTGTCAATGAAAATGACATACTTATGCTAGAAAAGTTAAACGAAGACGCTGACGACGAGGAAGAGCCTCCACCTCCGTCGGACAACGAAGATGATATGATTGATAGTGATGATGAGACGGACCGAGAAATAGGTTACAATAGTGATGATTCATATGGGTTCTAGCAGATGTACGTTTCAAGTCTTTTTTTCTATAGTTTAGGAATATGCCTTTTTATGCATTTTTATTAATGTGTTTATTATCATGCCTTTTTCTTCATTTCATTAATTTACTAATTGCTTATTCTCTTTTCAATGCAGGTTCGTGGAACATGGGCAAGGGGAAGGCCGACGGCGTGGGTTTCCTATGCAAGGTCGTCGGCCTGCCTAGTCTGAGTGGTCGAAGACGTAATCCTCCCCTCGGCTACTTGACGATGACTCCTCATAGCGAGGTCGAGGGAGAGGTGCCCCTAGAGGAGGAGGGGCGGGGAGAGCCTCTAGAGGACGAGGTGCCGGGGAGAGCCACTACTGTGGGGTCGCGGCCGAAGAGCGCACCCTCACCGACTTAGGGGTGTTGTCTTCGAGGCCCTCCTCTAGTGTGGTACCCTCCTCTAGTGAGGTACACTCTAGGGAGGAGGAGGAGGAGGAGGAGGAGGAGGAGGTGGAGGAGGAGGCACACGAGGAGGAGGAGGAGGAGGAGGTGGTGGAGGAGGAGGCACGCGAGGAGGAGGAGGAGGAGGAGGAGGAGGAGGAGGAGGTTGGGGAGGGGGAAGCAGGCGAGGAGGGGGTGGTGGCGGGGATGATGGTGGTGACGGGAAGGGGGTTGACAACAAGGGATGGCTGCGTGGCAACTAAAAGCTACCAAAGCAGGTTCCTGCTACTGAGGAGTAGAAGTGGCTCATTGAGCCCACGGGAAAAGAGTAAGTGGTTCATTATTTTGCTTGCCACATGCTTATTCCGGTTGTTATTTATTTTGCTTGTCACATGCTAATAGTTCATTCTTTTGCAGCAACTGGATATATTCTAAAGGGTCCGTATTCTAACGGCCTCATCACCGTCTTGCTGAAGTTATCTTGGCCGGGTTGTACTGTCCAGGATCGGTCGAGCGGACGGACCGTCGGGTTTTGGCCACGAGCTGGGACCATCGGGAAGCGGCCCTCCACGCTGACCATGAGACCCATGCCAAGGCCGTGATCACTACTTTCGGGTGAGTTCTCTTGAAGCACAAGTCCATTCTAGTTTCATGAATGATTTAACTCATGGCTTCTTCCATTATTGTTTCATGCATGATTGTAGAAATTCTATCGAGTTCTTCGAGCATGTAGGCTAGAGCGGACCAGATCGTCTGCGCCAATGCAAGAAGAAGGCCCGCCAGATGCACGGTACAAGGTGCGCTATGTGGCCATCTCGACATACTACCACGACATTCTTGGTGTGAAGATGACCAAGGAAGAAGCGGAGGATGGGCATTACCTTGGAGAGGCCCGAGTTCTTGGCGGTAAGTATAAAAGATTTTTCATTATGCTTTCATATATTGTGCTTTCATTATGCTTTCATTACCATGTGGTAGATTTCACCGTTTCATGTTGACATGCCATTATGCTTTTATTATGTAGGTGTGTCCAAATTGGTGTTATGGAAAAGACGAGTCTGGCGGCATTGGTGGATCTTTGGTGTGATGAGGCTGGAGCACAGGCGGCTCTGAGAATCAAAAATAAGGCTAACCGAGGGACGGAGGGAGTACATGCTCAGGGAAAACGAAACCACTATCTCGACAAGGCAGTTAATGTATGACTAACCCCATTAAACATTCTTCTTCTTCTATTTACCATCACTTTCTTATATATGACTAACCTCTGTTTGGTGGTGCAGGAGGAGAAACTGAAGCGGCCGCTCTCAGACATGCAGGCGTGGGAGATCGCCCATACGCGGAAGGACCCCAAGCCTGGAGAGCCCAAGTACTACGGCAAGAAGACCGCGGAGAGGAAGAAGGCCTACTCCGAAGCGTATCTGAAGTTACATCCGGACACACCTGACCCCATTGCGGCGGATCTGGACGAGAGGGCGGTGGTGATCATGGGGCCCAAGGAGCACGGTCGGGAGGCGGTTCTCGATGCTGTGGTCACTCCGACTATCTCCTACACACAGCTCCGTCGGATCGACCCGAGCCTGAGCCAACAAGACGAGCCAGCCGGTGACCGATTGCAGTCCCTCTTCGGGAGCAACAATCAGTAAGTATTTTCCCTCTTATCTTCATTGCTCACTTTATTTTCCGCATCTAGTAGTTTTATGAGTTCCATCATGTCATACCGTAGGCCTACTGGAGTACACACGCCAGAGACCATGGCGTGGCATCGAGGCTTCATGAACACCAAGTGCAGAGGGATCGCCACCGGAGCAGGCTTTTCAGGAAATGGCGGCGGCGGTGTCCTCGATTGCGGCCAAGACAATGCCCTCCAAAGACAACCAAAGGTCTTGACCTTTGAGGAGTTTGTGGCACAGAACGTTGGCCCCTCGCCGGTTAGTTCATCCCCAATCTATTCACCCAAAGCATGTCATTCCTTTCAACACAGTCATATATCCCGTTAATATGTCTTTTCAACATGCAGGGAACAGGTGGATCTACCGTTGGCGGTGGTCTTCGCAGACTCGGAGACACGGAGCCCGACCACTCCAATCCACGGAGGCGGAGGTGGAGGCGGTCTTGGCGGTAGCTGCCGCTTAGCGATGTGACACAGGCTTCGGCGGTCTTGGCGGTGACGACCTCCGCGGTGGTCGACGTCCTGGCGCTTAAGCCATTCGGGGACTTGTGTGCTTATGCTTATGTTTCTTTAGATGACTTGTGTGTGGTGATGATCCTTTAGATGACTTGTGTGCTTCTCTATATGCTTATGCCTTATGATTGTGCTTATGCCTTATGATTGTGCTTATGCCTTATGATTGTGCTTATGCTTATGATTGTGATGATGTATATGCATATATTGTTCGGATGGTGCTGGATGATATCCTGATATGTGCTGATATGTGTTGTATATGTGCTGTATATTTGAATTGAATTGATATGAAAACAAACAGGAAAATGAAAAAAAAAACAAATGCAAGATATGCCGACGGCTATGCCATCGGCATAGGGCTGGTGTGAGCTACCAGTTGGTGACACGTGGCATCTATGCCGACGGCCTAGCCGTCGGCATAGTTTTTGAACTAAGCCGACGACTAGGCGTCGGCATAGATGACACGTGTCACCAACGGGTAGCTCCTGAGGAAGGGATATGCCGACAGCCTAGCCGTCGGCTTAGTTTCAAACTATGCCGACGGCCAGGCCGTCGGCATATCCCTGGCCCACGTAACGGCTGGACCCCACGGGGCATACCTATGCCGACGGCTTGGTCATCGGCATACTGTGAAACTAAGCCAACGGCTATGCCGTCGGCATAGGTGTGCCACGTGGCGGCCAAGCATTGGTCATACTTGACGGCGGCCGCCGTTAGACCTGGACGTTGCCGACGGCCCTGGCCGTCGGCATAGATGTACGGCCCCCGTCGGGATATCCTCTATGCCGACGGCCTCCCGGGCTACGCCGACTTATATGTTGCCGACGGCCCTATGCCAACGGGGGCCGTCGGCATAGGCCTGTCCCGACGGCCAGTCAGGGGTATGCCGGGGCGATTCTGGTAGTGAATGGGATAAACAACACAATCTCTATCATGCATATTTTAGTGCCAACTAGTAAAAAAAATGGAGATTCTTAGTTTCTTACTACATGTAAAGCTGCCTCTACATATTTGACTGGTGCATCGTCAAGTATACCATCAGATGCCAGTATGAAGCCATCGGCGAGTCTTATGAACGAGGCGTCATCAAGCTCAGATGATGAATTATCTGACGACGACGAGAGCGAATCGGATGGTAAATAGTCTTGTCGTGATCAGAATGAGGACCGGACGGATGCAAGACAAGAACGAAAAGTAAGAACGAATCAGACCATCATAGAGAAAGCGAAGCAACTTTCTAAAACTAAAAACAATTACACAGGGTGAGCCTTTACAAAAAGAGCAACAAATCCTACTAACATTGGCAGAGTCAGTCACATTCACTTGTGGTCAAGAACTAGAAGCTGCGACGTAGTAGTTCCGACGAGGAGCGCTGACGCGATGGAGTGCATCACGATGTGTGCGATCCTCAGCTTTATCTGCCCACGACGTGGCAGCGGCCGAACCCCACTCCGCCTTTCGCCCTTGTAAACACCGACGATCTCGCTGGCGCAAACTCTCTCGCCCATGCTGGTGAAGGAGACTTCTGTCTCTGTGAGCTGCCGTGGTTGCTTACTTGCACTTATGCTTGATGTCTGCTCCCTGCGTGGTGATCTATTTATAGGGCTTCACGGAGTTCTATCCTGATCCGAGACATGCCAGCTAGATTGTTGCTCCTTTGCCGTCAAACTGTATTTGGATGATGTTCATTTTTTAAATGCAACCCTGTATGTAGACTCTAGTGTCCGTCTGTTGGTATGAGAAGCTTCTGTTGATGTGTTTTGTTTCATTCTTGATTTGGGGTTGTTTATCCCTGTGTGATCTGCAAATCTTTGACTCTTGAACATCCACTCTATGCACCTATCATGCCAAATGATTTGCCAATTTTGGACACCTGTGGTGTCTAGTACATGTATCATGCATACGTGCAGAGCAGAGAATGGTTGCCAACCTGTGATGTCCCCATATCCAGAGTATTAATCTGTCCATGAAGAAGCATATGTGATTATGATTGTTGATTGTGTGATTATGCTTGTTAACTGGGGGCCGTCAGAAGGTTCCTTTCTCATGCTTGCTGCTAATCATTTGCATTGTCCTGTCTGATGATGTGGCTGCTGCGGTCTGGTGGTTGGCCTTGACTGGTCTTGGCTAAACACCTGTGCTGTGCTTCTGTAACCATGGAAGGCAATTTTTTGGTCAACCTTTTGTTGAAAAATTAATGCATGGCTGGCTGTCTCGTGTGGTTGGTCATAAGACATCTGCATTTTTGTTGAGGTGACACATTTATGCCAACCATTTGCATTCCATGAACCAGGAAAGTTGAGTGTGAGTGATGAAACAAGACATTGTGATAAAGGCTGGGACAGAGTAGCTCAATTATATTGCATCCAGCTTCTTGCTGTACCAAGTGATGAGGCTACTGGATCTCTAAGTGAAAACTGTAACAGTAAGGAGCGTGTTATCGACTGACTGCGTTGGTAACTTCAGCAGTCAAGTGTGCAGTGTTGCAAATTCATAATTATAATCATCGGTGTTTATCCTAGGCCTTGCAAGTCAGGCTGCCAAACTGCTGCTTCATTGCCGTATTTGTCCTGGTGCTGGAGGATGCCCAAGGGAAGACACATCTCAAGGGTATTTGTCCTGATGCTGGAGGATGCCCAGACGAAGACACATCTCAAGGGCCTCTCCAGGGTAGTATAAATAGTACTTACTCAGGTTTAACAAAGTAGCCTAAAAAAATCAACCTCACAACCACCGTCGTGATGGTTGGGAAGAAGGCACGTACAAAAAAGTGATGGTTCGCTGGAGTAGGCTGCGAGGCCCAAGCGGCCAAGGAGTGCAGCGGCCCGTTATCCTTCCACCGTTGGAAGCGGGCAGTTGTCGCTGCTCTGTGAAGCCAGCCTCACGCTGTGCCTGCCACATTATGGACCGTGAGGCCCAGCTTACGCATAGGCCCCAACCGGTCCACTACGCAACTTGGAACGGACGGGCCAGCAATAGCACACCCAGACCAGACCCGCAGCGCTACAACAACGTCCACATCACCTTAATGCCCCCACTCGGGTTACAAGCTCTCGTAACTGAGCTCGGCGAGTGAAGAGAGTGGAGACGGGTATTTAAGCTGGTTGAACGCCTCCTCGGTTGGCGAGGTGGGACTAAAGAAAGAGGGGTATTGTGCTTCCTGCCGCGAATGGGAGATGTTTTTAGCGTGGGCTTTGGCCGCTTTAGCATTTGTCGTTTTGGGCTCATGGACGTGGCCATGTGGGCAAGGCTTTGGCTGCCATTCATAGATTTTAGTGCTAATTAGCATAGTGAACTTGCTTCCCAGAAATGGAAACAGTATAAAGTGCAGCGTGATTGAAGCTGGGACTAAGAAATACTGTATTTTACTTGCATAAGAATCCCAAACGCATATCAGTTGGAAAAACAGTATACAGTCTCTATATCATGCATGCTTGAGTTATAAGATTATTAAGGGCATTCCCAATGCGACGACATGTACTGTTTCTAAAAGCATAGTTAGCAAATAAAAAATCCAATATGGAAGGTTAATTAGCGAAGAAGAGACTAGTTCTGTAGTCCATCTTGTTGATGATACAAGTGTTTGACAGATGCATCGTCAAGTACACCATCGGATGCCGGCGGCTCAACAAGCAGTTCTCTTTTCAAGGGGACGTTTATTAGAAGCATTTTTCGTTCAATAATTAGGCATTTTTCCATTATATTTAATCCAGAAAATCAATAGATAAAAAATGATCAACATGATAGAGAAAACAATTGAGACATGCAACTGATTGATGAAACTAGTCATGCAGTTGAGATAATAAGCAACGAGCAACATATCCATGTCGATCACTAGTAGCAGTAAACCAAATGCTAGCCCTGACAGAGAGGATAAGATGATGTACGAAACAGCATCAGAAGATGCAGATGTGTCATTCGTCATGTCGTCAAAGAGGTCGTTGACGTCAGGGAAGAAGTCGTCGTTGGGGAACTCGTCGTTTGTAGCCACGATGAACAAAAATCCAGCAGTCGTGAAAAAAAAATCCAGCAATCGTCAGAAGGCACTCCCCAATACCTAATCGCCCTTGGAATGAGAAAAAGAGTAGTCTTTCTTGCGAAACAGAGGAGTGACCTCTTACATAAGTGAGAAGAGTTGAATCTGGCCCTTCGTTAGTAGAAGTGAAACCGGTGCAATAAACATCATTAAACAGGCGCACTAAACACCATTAAGGAGAGAAGAAACGAGCACACTAAAAACACATGAAGTGTTCTGTTTGTTCTCATATTTATGCATCATTCGTTTCAACTTCTTTCTTGCATGATAGAAACAAAGCAGCGCATATATGTATTTCCACACCACCTTGTCATGCATGAATGAACCACGCAAGCCTCTGGGATTTCCCTTGAATTATTGGAAGAAAATATGAAATATTATATGGGCTAGACCCAATAATTCCAACATTTTTGGCATCAGCATGAAGCCATCGAGGAGTCTCATGAACGATGCATCGTCGAGTTCAGACGATGAAACATCCGATGATGATAGCGAATCGGGTGATAAACAACCTGGTATGGTAGTGATCTAAATGAGGCCCAAAGGATGCAAAACAAGAAGAAGATCAAAGCGCGAAAAGCGAGAACGAACCAGAGCAGATCATCATCTATGAAACCCACACCATGGCATGCAGAAAGAGGAGCAACTTTCTCAAACTGTCAAGGATAGTTACACGGGGGGAACGGTTCACAACAAATCCTAACATGTACAGAGTCACTGACATTCACTTGTGGTCCAGAACAGGAAGCTACGACGTAGTCCTGATGAGTGCCGAAGCGACGATGTGCGCAATCCTCAGCTTTATCTGCCCGCGATGCGGTAGCGGCTGAACCCCGCTCCGCCTTTTGCCCTTGTAGACTCCGACGAGATCGCTGGCACATACTCTCTCACCCATGGTGGTGAAGGAGGTGTCTGTGACTGAACTTCCTTGGTTGGTTGCTTGCTTGCACTTATGCTTGATGTCTGCTCCCTACATGGTCTCGTCTATTTATATGGCTTCAGGGAACTTTATGTTGATGCTAAATTCTTGCTCCTTTGTCGTATCATCGGACGGCGCCATTGATTGAATGTATTTGGATGACGTTCTTTTCTTACATGTAGTGTCTGTTGGTATGAGAAGCTTCTGTTGGTCTGTTTTATCCCAGGCATGGCTTGGGGCTGTTTGTCTGTCCTTGTGTCATCTGACCAAATCTTTGATACTTAAACAGACACTGTGTGCACCTGTTAGATTAAATGATTTGCCAATGTTTGACAGCTGTGGTGCCAGGTACTACATGTTTGTCAAGAGCAAAAAATGGTTGCCAACCTGTGATGTCCCCAGATGCAGAGTATTAGTAATCTGTCTATGAAGAAGCATATGTGATTATGCTTGTTAATTGGGGACAATGAGAAGGTTCCTCATAGCACTTTGTTGCTAATCATTTGCACTAATTGTCCTGTGTGATGACGCAGCTGATGCAGTCTAGTGGTTGGCCTTGACTGGTCTTGGTATGGACACCTGTATGTTAGAAGACATTTTGATCAACCCATTTGTTGATAAATTAATACATGGATCTCTCTACATTTTCTTGGGGTGTCACTTTCCTGCTAATCATTTGTATTCCATGAATCAACAAAGTAGAGCCTGGTTGGACATACTGGTTAACCTTGTGTTGGTAGACTGATATTACATGGCTGTCTCCTGTGATTGATCATAACTTCAGAAGACCTCTGCATTTTTCTTGAGATGGCACCTTGTTTACTACTAGTATAATCATTTCCATTCCATTCCATGGATGGAGAAATTAGAGTCTGATTAATCAAGACTATGATAATGAAGGCATCATCAGTTTTGAACTTTTGATGACAGGTTTCAGGATAGAATGACAGTCTTCATTTGAACTTTGGTGCCAAGCAATAAGACAGGTGCAGGCCATACAGAGTATTCAAACTATACAATGACAGTTACAATTGCCCGCGGCGGCGGCGGTGGCGCCTGTGGGCATGGCTTTCCTTCCTGGAGGCGTCGTCGAGGAGATCTACGCCTCCTCCGCTCTCAGGTCAAGGTCTCAGGCGAAAGTCATGATCCTATTGCAGGATCGGGCGGCGGCGACGTTTTCAGCGTCGTATTCCCTCTTTGGGGCGTCGTCTTGGAGATCTTGGTCTCAATTGTGCTTCCAGCAGGCTGGACGTGCACGACATCACGGTCGGCAGGTGTCCGTCCGGCGATGTGGATGTTTGCGCGGCTTCTTGTGTGGCAACGATGGCGGCTTCGGACGGAGTCAGGTTTGCTGATGGTTCTTGGTAGTCGGTCTCTTCCGGCGTATTCGAGGAGTTGTCGTGCCTCGCTTTGTCTCCCTGAAGTCGGAGCTGCTGAGAAAGGCCCTTGCGGTGACGATGACACGAGACGGGTAGTCGACTCTGGCGCTGGTTCGGCGCAAGCCCAACGCTTTTCCCCTGCAATGCCCATTGACAGAGTCAGAGCTGCCTGGTGGCCGACGTGTGTGGCTGGCTGTTTGGCATCGACCGGCGCAGGCCTTGACGCTTGTTCGCGGTGAAGGTTTCTTCGATGGTCTTCGATGATGGAGTCGGAGTCGCCCTCGCGGAGGTGTGATGATGATGTCGTCAGGCTGCAGCCTCGACGACACTTTCCTCCTTGACGGCGTGTGTGCGTTCTTATGTGGATTGCCAGGTCACCATATGTGCCTTTTTGTTGCGGGCCTATTGTGACGGTTTTTGCTCTGTTTTCTGTTAATTAATCGGGTAATTTTCTTGTACCTTTTTAAATGAATCGGGCCCTATAGGACCGCGTATAAAAAACAACTATGCAAGGACGTGCTCACCGAGAACAAGACAACGATGGGCACCAAGTCGGCGGTGCGGATCAAGATAGCGGTGGCGTGCAGCACATACGTGCGCGACGTGTACGCACACCGTATGAGGCTCGACGGCATGAAGCGCGTCTTCTACATGACGGACGACTACAAGTACCACCTGACTATGGTGGAGAACATCAGCTACCAAGACGTGGTGGCCATCGGCGTGTGGAAGGAGGCGGCAAGGATGCAGGGCATCCAGGGCGCGCCCTTCAACTTCAAGGGCATCTGCATGGCCAACGTCATGGCCGAGATGACCAAGGAGAGGAAAGTGTCGTGGAACTGCGCCGGCGTTGAGGGCATCTCGACCGGCGTCACCCCGACACCATGCGCACCGCTGCACGACACCCACGCCAGCTCCCGTCCGTTCCCCACCGACACACTCGTCGTTGACCAGATCGCCGTGCAGCAGTGCTCATACTCCATTGCACCGGCTACTTCAGTGGCTGGGACAGAGTAGCTTAGCTATATAGCATCCAGCTTTTTGCCGCACCAAGTGATGAGGCTATTGTATCTCTAAGTGAGAACAGTAACAATCAGGAGCATGTTGTCGAGTGGCTGCTTTGGTAACTTTAGAAGTAAAGACATTGTGAGTAACTTACTGTTTCACTGCATACAGAGTTGCAAATTATGAATTGTCACTTTGTTGTAATCAGCGGTGTTTGTCCTAGGCCTTGCAGGGTGGACCGTTAAATCGCTGTTTTGTTGCTGTATTATCGGATAATAAAAAGATCCGATGCACAAAAAGGTGAACCAGAGAACCACTAACCATACCAAACTTGACCTTGCCACAACTGCTATACTCAGAATTTATATTCAAGAGTCAAAATAGTAAGCAAATAAACCTCTTATATGCATCACACACAAAGAAAAATACTCACAATTTTTATCCAAGAGTAAAAAGAGTAAGCAAATAAATTATATTCAGGAGTCATAGTTTTTACTCAAGAGTAAAAAATGTAAACAAATAAAACACCTACGTTCAGCACAAAAAAAAAGGAATAGTCACAATTTATACTCAAGTCAAAAGAGTAAGCAAGTAAACTTGTTACATGCAGCGAAAAAAAAGAGAAAATACTCTAGGTTTATATTCAAGAGCCAAAAGAGTAAGAAAAAAATTATTTTTATAGGCAGCACAAAGAAAGAAAAAAGTGATCGTCCGTTGGAGTAGGCTGCAAGGCCCAAGTGGCCTAAGAGTGCAGCGGCCCGTTATCCTTCCACCGTTGGAAGTGGGCCTCTGTGAAGCCAGCCTCACGCTGTGCCTACCACATTATGGACCGTGAGGCCCAGCTTTCGCATAGGCCTCAGGCGGTCCACTACTCAACTTGGAACGGGCGGGCCAACAGTAGCACACTCAGACCAGGCTCGCAGCGCTACAACAGCGTCCACATCACTTTAATGTCCCCACTCGGGTTACAAGCTCTCGCAACTAAGCTCGGCAAATGAAGCATATGGAGGTGACTATTTAAGCTGGTCGAATGCCTCCTCGGTTGACGAGATGGGACTAAAATAAGTAAAGTGCAGTGCTTCAGCTCGGGAATGAGCCCGAGGGTTGTGGACTGAAAGAAGCTTTTTCAGCATGGGCTTCTGTTCGTTCGGCCTTTGTCGTTTTGGGCTCATGGACGTGGCCATGTGGACATGGTTTGGGCAGTCAGTTGCTGGCTTTCGAACAGAGTACTAATTAGCAAAGTGAACTCCGTTTCTGTCCAAAAAAAAAGCACAGTGAACGCCGTAAAAAGATTAGCACAGTGAACTTGCTTAGCAGGAATGGAAACAATATACGAACTGCTGCATGCTGCACGTTTAAAGCTGCGATAAACAGTACAATCTCTCTCTCATGCATATTTTAATTGGTAGAGTGTACTGTATCCAAAAGAGCCAGCTAGTAAAATATTCGATGTGGAAGGTTAATTAGTGAAGAGCGAGATTAATGACAGCCGCGTCCACCTCATTGTTGACTAGTCTCTCTTCTTCTCCAATCCTCTCCAAACTAATCTTCTTCTCAAACAAGCAAAAGAAGAGAGAGATCCTTACTGTATGAAGTCATCGATGAGTCTTATGAACGTATCAGCCTTATCTCGATTCTAAACCCTAGCTGTCTCTGCTTCCGCACCAGCGCGCCAGCCCGGGGCGGTCGGCGTCCATGACCGCTGCCGGGGCCGCGCCGCCCGTACCTAGGGTTCGTCCGCCGGCCGTGTTGGCCGGTTACCCTAAAGAGTCTTTTTCCCGAGCCTTTGCTTCAGATTTTTTTGCTCTCTCACCGGTCGTTTTGATCGGCGTTTTTTTTGGTTTTTCGATCTATGCTTGATCGGTTTGTGCCGCCCGCCGCCGCCGTCGACGCCCCGCGCCTCTACTCCGACACCGGCACGACCGGCCAGCTACTTCACCGACCCGGCGGCCTCACGCGACAGGCAGCCCTCAAGGCCGTCGCCCGCGCGCCGGCCGTCACCGCCCTGCTCCAACCGGAACACCTGCATCGCCTACATCCGGCGGCCTCGTGCCATGCCGCGGCCAATCATAGCCGCCGCTCGCGCGTCGGCCCGCCAATGGATCCACGCCACCCGCCTCTGTCGCGTCTGCACAACGGCCCGGCGGTCTACTTCACCGGCCTCGTCCTCGGCTGCGTCGGGACGGTTGCATCAGGCTCATTGGCTGCCTCAACTCTGGCGCCGCTGCTCTGTTGGTCGCTCGGGTCTCGTTGCCCAGGCGCCGGCGCTGATTTGGCAGCCCGAGTGCCGGTTCTGACAAGCTCGTCCGCACGATGTCCCACGCCGTCCGTTGTCGCCGGCCTCATCTCGGACTCCGCCGCCACCCCGCCTCCACCGAGCGGCTTCCCCGACCTCGTGCGCGATCGGCTTGATCACCCGCTCGCTGCCGCGATCCGCCTCATCTACGCGCGCGACCGATCTGACCCGTCGGTTACGCGCGCCTCCGCAGGTCCCGTGAAGATCGCCCCCCAGTTCAAAGCAACTGATTAGGCCCAGGAGGCGTTTTCCCCTGCCCTAGCTGCCGCCATAACCAGGCGACTAGGGAGGCGGATCTTCTTCCACCGATCTCCACCGGTCAGGACGTTGGTCCCCTCTCCCTCCAGCTGCTGCTCCGGCAGCAAGAGGGAAGTGGGACCCCATTCCTCCGCTCTGAAGTTAGGATTTGGATTTGTAGGTCGTGGTGCGTCGTTGGGGTGGTGGGAGCGACGCCCGGGCGAATAAATCTGCCTCAACTCCACTCCCACACTGGCGGTGCTCATCATGGCGGCGTCTCGGAGTTGATGGCATCGTGTCTTTGCCGATCCTTCAGATCGGCAGAGTTAGGGTTCATGGATGGTGTCGGCGAGGCGGCGGTGGTGACTCCATCAGGTGTGTCTCTCCTTCTGCTCTGTCACCGTTGCTGCAGCGTTGTCTCCGACGTCATGGCGGAGCATGGAGGTTTTGTCGTCCAGGAGTACGCGCAGACGGTTGTCTACGCAAGTGAAAGCTGGAAGATGGTGCATCCTGTGCTGGGTGTGTGGTTGAAGGCTGACAGTTCTGGTTTCCTCCTTCGGCGTCATAGTCGTGTGGGGGTGTAAGTTCTGGAGTTCGATGGCGTGTCCAGGGACATGTTGCCTTGGTCTGATTCTTTCAACGGCAATGGTTTTGCTTCAAGCAAACTACTTTGGAGATCCATAAAGTTGCTGATCAGCGATGAAGCCGCGTCGAGCTCAGGTGAAGAGGTGATCTGTCTCCTTTTCCTTAGTGGAGAGGGACATGCGCTGTTTTTTTGCATAGGATTATCCTATCTTTTCAGTCCTGTAATATCGATGTTTACATGGCTTGTAATTGAATTTTTTATTTTATTAATGAGACACGTATTATCATGAAAAAAAATTATATTCAAGAGTCATAATTTGTACTCAAGAGTAAAAAATGTAAACAAATAAAACACCTACGTTTAGACAAAAAAAGGAATACTCACAATTTATATACTCAAGACAAAATAGTAAGCAAATAAACCTCTTACATGCAGCAAAAAAAGAAAATACTCTAGGTTTATATTCAAGAGGCAAAAGAGTAAGCAAATATATATATTTTCATACTCAGCACAAAGAAAAAAGTGATGGTTCGCTGGAGTAGGCGGCGAGGCCCAAGCGCGCCGCCCAAGCGGCCGAGGAGTGCAGCGGCCTATTATCCTTCCATCGTTGGAAGTGGGCAGTTGTCGCTGCTCTATGAAGCCAGCCTCATGCTGTACCTACCACATTATGGACCGTGAGGCCCAGCTTTCGCATAGGCCTCAGGCGGTCCACTACTCAACTTGGAACGGGCGGGCCAACAGTAGCACACCCAGACTAGGCCCGCAGCGCTACAACAGCGTCCACATCACTTTAATGCCCCCACTCGGGTTACAAGCTCTCGCAACTGAGCTCGGCGAATAAGAGGGTGTTTGTTTTTAGGGACTTATTGGCTTAGGGACTTAAAAAAGTCCCTATAAGTTCCATCTAAACCAAACAGGAGGGACTTATAGGGACTTAAAGTGGGCATTTGGGACTTATGAAATGAGACTCTTAAGGAGGGACTTATAGGGACTTATAATTGTAATATGGTCTTATAGGGACTTATAAGTCCCAGGAACCAAACAGGTAGGGACTTTTTAGGGACTTATGACTTATAAGTTGGGACTAAAAAAAGTACTAGGACTTATGAATCAAACAGGGCCTAAAGCAAATGGAGGTGACTATTTAAGCTGGTCGAATGCCTCCTTGGTTGGCGAGGTGGGACTAAAATAAATGGAGTGCAGTGCTTCAGCTGGGGAATGAGGCGTAAAAAAGAACCTCTTATGTGCAGTGCTTAAGCAAATGGAGCTCTTGTGTGCAGCACAAAAAGAATAGTACTCACAAATTATATTCAAGAGTCAAAAAGAGTAAGCAAATAAGCGTCTTATGTTCACCCAAAAAAGTACTCGCAATTTATATTCAAGAGTCACAATTTATACTTAAGAGTAAAAAAAATGTAAACAAATAACCTCATGTGTTCAGAAAAAAAGGAATAGTCGTAATTTATATTCAAGAACACAATTAATATTGAAGAGTCAAAATTGCATTCAATTAAAATTTTAATGTTCAATAAAAAAGAAATAATCACAATTTATTTCTCAAGTCAAAAGAATGAGCAAACAAACCTCTTACATGCAGCACAAAAAATGGAAATACTCTTAGTTTATATTCAAGAGCCAAAAAAGTAAACAAAAATTACATTTATACGCAGAACAAAGAAAAAAGTGATGGTTCACTGGAGTAGGCTACGAGGCCCAAGCGGACTAGGAGTGCAGCGGCCCGTTATCCTTCCACCGTTGGAAGCGGGCAGTTATCGCTGCTCTGTGAAGCCAGCCTCACGCTGTGCCTACCACATTATGGACCGTGAGGCCTAGCTTTCGCTTAGGCCCCAGGCGGTCCACTACTCAACTTGGAACGGGCGGGCCAGCAGTAGCACACCCAGACCAGGCCTGCAGCGCTACAACAGCGTCCACACCACCTTAATGCCCCCACTCGGGTTACAAGCTCTCGCAACTGAGCTCGGCGAGTGAAGTGAGTGGAGACAACTATTTAAGCTGGTCGAACGCCTCCTCGGTTGGCGAGGTGGGACTAAAACTAGTGGAGTGCTGTATTGTTGGGGAATGAGGTGGAGCGTTGTGGACTGATAGAAGATTTTGGCGTGGGCTCCTGTGGCTTCGGCCTTTGTCGTTTTGGGCTCTTGAACGTGGCCATGCGGACATGGTTTGGGCAGCCATTGGCTGGTTTTGCAACGAATGCTAATTAGCACAGAAAACTTACTTAGCAGAAATGGAAACAATATAAATTTCCGCATGTTTAAAGGGATTAATGACTCGCTCGACAGCTGGGTCCTCCTTTCCATCCGTTTCTACTCTGCCTTGTTGATTAGTCTTCTCTTCTTCCAACCCTCTCCAAACAGATCAAACAAGCAAAAAAAGAAAAGAAAAAGAGGAGATTCTTACTGCATGTAAAGCTGACTGCACAGATTTGATTGGTGCATCATCAAGCACACACCATCAGATGCCGGTATGAAGCCATCGACGAGTCTTATGAACGCAGCATCGGCAAGTTCAAATGATGAAACATCTGACGGCGAGAGCAAATCGGGTGGTAAACAGTCTGGTGGTGACCATAATGAGAACCAAAAGGATGCAAGACAAGAGCAACTGACGAAAAGTGCCAACGAACCAGACCTTCATCCATGAAGCTCACACCATGATTTGCGGAAAGAGAAGCAACTTTCTCAAGCTGACAAAAACAATTACACAAGGGGAGGGGTTTGGAACAAATCCTACTAACATTTACAGAGACAGTCGCATTCACTTCTGACTCAGAACTGGAAGCTGCGATGTAGTCCCGAGGAGCGCTGACGTGACATAGCACATCACAATGTGCGCTATCCTCAGCTTTATTTGTCCACGACGTGGCAGCGGCCGAACTGCGCTCCCCCTTTCACCCTTGTGAACTCCAATGATATCACCGGCGCAAACTCTCTCGCCCATGCTGGTGAAGGTGATGTTTGTCTCTGTGAGCTGCCTGGTTGCTTGCATGCACTTATCTTAATGTCTGCTACCCGGGTGGTCTATTTATAAGGCTTCAGGGAGTTCTATTCGGATCCAAGACACGACAGCTAGATTGTTTCTCCTTTGCCATCGACTCTATTTGGATGATGTTCATTTTTTAAATGCAACCCCGTATGTAGATTGTACATTGTAGTGTCTGTCTGTTGGTATGAGAAGATTCTGTTGACGTGTTTTGTTTCATTCATGACTTGGGGCTGTTTGTCCCTGTGTTATATGCAAATCTTTGACTCTTGAACAGACACTGTATGGACCAGTCAGGCCAAATGATTTGCCAATTTTGGATATATGTGGTGTGCAGTACATAATACGTATATCATGTAAGTATATATGTGCAGAGCAGAGAATGGTTGGCAACCTGTGATGTCTGCAGATCCAGAGTATTAGTTTGTCCATCAAAAGCATATGTGATTATGCTTGTTAACTGTATGATTATGTTGTCTCATGATTGTTGCTAATCATTTGTGTTAATTGTCCTGTCTGATGATGTAGATGCTGCAGTCTGGTGGTTGGTCTTGACCCGCCTTGGTTCAACACATGTGATGTACACAGTTTCTTGGTCAATCTTATGTTGATAAATTAATCCATGGTTGTCTCCTGTAATCGATAATAAGACCTCTGCATTTTTCTTGAGGTGGCACTTTTATGCTAATCATTTGCATTCCATGAACCAAGAAAGCAAAGTCTGAGTGTGATTATACAAGACATTATGATGAAGGTTGGGACAGAGCACCTCAATAATATAGTACCCAGTTTCTCGCTGTACCAAGTAATATTTTTTTGAAACTCTGTACCAAGTGATGAGGCTATTGGATCTTAAGTGAGAACCAACTGGCTGTTTTGGTAACTTCAGAAATCAAATTGTGGTGAGTAACTTACAATTTCAATGTACACAGAGTTACAAATTCAGAAATGTCACTTTGATGTAATCATCAGTGTTTGTCCTAGGCCTTGCACGGCACACTGCCAAACCATTGCTATATCGGAGAAGAATATCGAGAGCACAAAAAGGTGAAATAAGAGAATCACTAACCAGACAAAACTCGACCTTGGCACCATCACCTTGATAGTAAAAAAAGAACCATAATTGTTATTTTGTAGTAAAAGGAAAAAAAATGATGGTTCGCTGGAATAGGCTCACGAGGCCCAAGCGGCCAAGGAGTGCAGCGACCGTTATCCTTCCACCGTTAGAAGCGGGCAGTTATCGCTCTGTGAAGCCAGCCTCACGCTGTGCCTGCCACATTATGGATCGTGAGGCCCAGCTTTCGCATAGGCCCCAAGCGGTCCACTACTCAACTTGGAACGGGCGGGCCAGCAGTAGCACACCCAGACCAGGCCCGCAACTCTACAACAGCGTCCACATCACCTTAATGCCCCCACTCGGGTTACAAGCTCTCGCAACTAAGCTCGGCGAATGAAGCAGGTGGAGACTGCTATTTAAGCTGGTCCAATGCGTCCTCGGTTAGCGAGGTGGGACTAAACAAGGTGGAGGCATGTGCTTCCTGGTGGGGAATGAGGTGGAGCGTTGTGCTTTGTGCTGGTGCTAGGTCTAAGATTAGAGTGGGCTTTGGCAGCTTAACTAGGCCTTTCTCATTTTGGGTTCATGAACGTGGCCATGCGGACAAGGCTTTGGTAGCTCAAAAAAATGTGCTGGTACTGAAATTAACATGGGTTTTCGAACTACTTGTAATTAGCACAATGTACTATTGCTAAAGAAAAAACTTAGTACAACCTACTTGCTTAACAGAATTAGCTCAAAAAAGAAACTTGCTTCACAGAAATGGAAACAATATAGAACTGCAGCGCGATTAGTTCTGTACCTTATAAATTATTGAAGATACACGTCTCGTTACGTAAACCGAGGCGCATTAATGACTCGCTCGATCCCATGGTTTCCGTGTCATCATTTTCGTAGTTACTACACTTGAGGATGTCTGCCACGAGCAACCGACCCATTTTGCATCACTAACCTCATCGCCAAGTTGAGGATGAAGCCATCGAGGAGTCTTATGAACCATGCATCGTCAAGTTCAGATGATGAAGCATCTGACGACGAGAGCGGATCGGATGCTAAACAGCCTGGTGGTGATTAGAATGAGGATGCAAAACAAGAGCAAACGGGCGCGAGAACTAACCACACCATCATAATCCATGAAGTCACACCCTGGTGTGCAGAAAAAGGAGGGACTTTCTCAAACTGATAACAACGGTTATACAGGGGAAGCGGTTGACAACAAATCCGACTACGAAAATCCTACAACATTTATAGTCGGTAATATTCGCTTGTAAGTTGCGACCTAGTCCTGAGTGCATCACGATGTGCGCTATCCTCTGCTTTATTTGCCCACGACGCGGCAACGGCCGAACTACGCTCCGGCTTTCACCCTGGTAAACTCTGATGAGATCGCCGGCACAAACTCTCTCGCCCATGCTGGTGAACCAGATGTCTGTCTGTGTGAGCTGCCTTGGTTGCTTGTACTTGTTGAATATATTAGTAGATCGCGCGGGACTTCTGGTGTTTTGTTGGTATGAGGAAGGTAATTGTTGGCATATGCATCCACAATATGCATGAAAATAATTGAATGGGCAAATATAGGTCCGATGGTAGTAATATGTTTTCCTTGTAACTTAAAGTCTCGAATGGTTGATACATAAGGAAAACAGTAAGGTTTTGCATCCAATGACCGCGTGAAATTATTTTGTAAACATGGGAAAATAATTTAATCCTCAATAAACATGGCATGCAAGATATTGGAGTTTCTATAACATGTTTGATGGATAAGAGGGAACTTACTTTAGTATATTAACGGATTAAGACTTGAGATTACAGAAGCTACAGTACCAAAACCACTCCATGGGAGATCAACAATCCAATTCATAGATAAAGAGGAAAGTAATACTGAAAACGAAAAACAAAATATCAAAAGAGCTACCTTACCTAGCTGCAGTCACCTACAGTAGCGGCAAAACATATCTCATTGCTTGACTGGTGGAGTTTTACAATATGCTGTCCATTCAGAACCACAAATGAAATAAACGACGTGCATGTTTTGTGTTCAGAGTGTTACTTGTTGGTTCAGGTAGACCAATCTTGTACTACCAAATTTCTCTCCTTGGGCATTCCATTGAACAGGAATGGTGCAACGTAGTGACTGATTCAAGGAACGGAAATATTAATTCAGAGGCAAGATTATACAATTGTAGAAATGCATTGAGAATGAAAACCGAGGTAAATTGAAAGATTAATTTAAAGGAGAGCCAACTAAGAAAGGGAGGCAAGCTACATGACCATCAGCACCAAATTTTCACCACAGAATCTAAGCTCATATTTTGCAAGCCTTGACTATTACAATGGAGACAAAACAAACAATCAGATACCTAGAAGAAAGTGAGGGAGACCACGTACAGGCAAAGTGTACGGAGGTCATCGGTGAAAGCTGACGCGAGCTTCCATGGTCCATCATTGGTGTATGTTGTATGCATCGGGAGGTTCAGGCTGAGCCTAATGAGAAGCTGGAATGGAAGTTGATGCATCGTATGGGAAGAACACTGGAGGTAGAGCCAAGGAGTTTGGGAGCAGAGGTTGAGTGCCTCGTCAGCTTGCCCACATTAGTTCGGTTTCTATTAGTGGGACAACGAAACGGCAGGTTAATTGAAGGCACCGATGTGATCACATATCAAGTGTAGGGCATGGACACAATAAATGGGAACGCATGCATGTTTAGGCGTAAGTTACCAGAGGCATTGCATGCATGCATGCATGAGCTTGGTGCAGCAGCTCCCAAGTGTAGATCCGATGGTTGTGGTAGACTAATCCAATATATCCAACGGCTAAAATAATTTGGGTGATGTGGCTCAAGGAGAAGCTAGAGAATTCCTAGTAGTGGGGGCTAGCTATTTAGATATAGTAGATATGTGTTGCATGTATTTATGTATATCCTGGCCCATCTCTTAATTGTGTATATTTGAGGTTGAGGCCTGCTTGTACTCTATATATATATGCACCTGCACCCAATCAATACAACGATTATTGTATTGGCAGAACATCTCTCTCTACATGGTATCATCCTAAAGGTCTTGACCTAGGGCTGCCGCCACCGCCGCGCCTCCTCGCGTGCTTGACCCGAGTTCCGCCTCCACCCGCTCCTCGAACCCCTTTGCCGGCCCCGAGCCCTCCACCGCCGCCATCCGTGATCTCAACATCAAGGCCCGGGTCCCCGTTCGCCTCGACAGCTCCAGCACCTCGTACTATGCATGGAAGACCTACTTCAACCTTATCTTCCGTGAGTACTATCTCACCGAGCACATCGATGGCTCCTTGGACGGCAACTACATGAAGGGCGACCCGGAGTGGTCCGTCATCGAGGCCATGCTCATCCAATGGTTTTATCAAACCGTCTCAAAGGACATCTTCCACACGGTTGTCGCTAAGAACGACGATACTTGCGCCATGTGGACCAAGATCAACACGCTCTTCACCGACAACAAACTTCAACACCTTGTTTTCTTGCAGCAGGAGTTCTTCGGCTATCACCAGGACAACTCCACCATCGATGAGTACTGCATGCGGCTCAAGATGCTCGCCGATGAGCTTTGTGACATCGGGGCCAAAGTCCCGACGACCTCATGCTGAGCGCCCTCACCGCCGGCCTCAACGAGGATTTTGGCAACGCGGCGTCTAACCTCACCTTGCTGCCGCAACCCACTTTTCAGCGCGTCGTCGCGTACCTCAAGCTTGAGGAGCGCATGATGACGAAGTTGAAGCAGCGGGTCCAGCACACCGCCCTTGCCGCCGGCACCATCCGTGGCGGCTCCGCTCCACCGACCGCGCCACCTCAGCCACGCCCTCCTTCGCCCACGGGCTCCTGCGCCGGGTCTTCTCGGCCCTCGCCCAGCGGGCAACCAGGCATTCCTCGGTGCCCCTACCAGCCAGCTGGCTCCGGCTATGGCGCATCCTCGTGCCGCCGCCTCTCGGTGGCTATGGACCGCCTGCCCAGGCGCCGCCCTACGGGGGCCCCCTGCCGCGGCCGGTCCCTGCGCCATGGGATCGCGGCCGCCTGGCCGCCCGGCACGCTGCGCCATCGCCGAGTTACTATGGCGGTGGAGGGGACTGGTACATGTACTCAGGTGCTACTGCGCACATGACATCCTAACCTTCTCCACTCTGTTAACACACCCACTCGTATCACCGTTGGCAATCTGCTCTTCTTTACCTACACTCATATCGGTAGCACTAGTTTTCCTTCTAGTTCCATACCTGTCACTATGTCTAATGTTCTTGTTTCACCTGACTTAGTCACGAGCTTAGTTTCCGTTCGTCATCTTAGTCGTGAGAACCCACTTACTGTTGAATTTGATGGTGTTGGTTTTTTTGTGAAGGACGCCCATATCCGGATGGTACTTCACCGATGTGACAGCCCCGATGAGCTTTATCCCGTGCACGCCGGTGCTTTCACCTCCACACTCGTCGCCCTCGGCGCCGACGTCGACCTTTGGCATGCTCGCTTGGGCCACCCCAACCCTACTGTTTTGCTTCAGATTCTTCGGCGTTTTTCTTTCTCATGTAATAAGCTCGACGAGCATACTTGTGAGGCTTGTTGTTTGGGCAGGCAACGTTCATCTTCCTTTTAGTGCGTCTACAACTGTTTCCACTTTTCCATTTCAATTACTTTATAGTGATGTTTGGACGTCTCCCGTTGCGAGCAACACGGGCTACCTATACTACTTGGTGATTTTAGATGATTATTCGCATTATGTGTGGACTTTCCTCTTAAATGCAAATCCGATGCTTTATCCACACTCACATCCTTTTATTCCTATGTCACCACTCAGTTCGGTTGCCCCATTCTTGCACTCCAAACCGATAGCGGAAAAGAGTTTGACAACGTCGCTCTCCGCACCCTTCTCGCCTCTCACGACACCATCTTCCGTCTAACTTGCCCATACACCTCACAGAGGAATGGCCGAGCCAAGCATATTCTTCGCACTCTTAATGAGTGTGTTCACACGTTACTCTTTCACTCCAACGTGCCCACTCGGTTTTGGCATGATGCTCTCGCCACTGCTACCCTTCTAGTTAACATCCGTTCGTGTTGTCCTCGGTGGAACTACGCCCCCCACCACCTTCTCTTCGGTGCACCGCCGTCCTATGACAGTCTTCACAGTTTTTGGTGTCTTTGCTATCCTAGCACCTCGTCCACCACTCCGCACAAACTCGCACCACGTTCACTCCCATGCGTCTTTCTTGGCTATCCCTCTAACACCAAATGTTACCCTATGATCCTTTCACTCATCGTGTGTACACCTCAAGGCACGTGTATTTTGTCTAGACGGTGTTCCCATTTTTTCAGGCACCTCCGGCTCCGGCGCCGAGCCCCGCGCCCCATACGTGCAGCGATGCGGCGACCCAGGCAATCCCTTTGCCCGGGCGCTTCTTCACTGGGTTCCCGACTCCTCCCCGAGGTTGAGTCGGACCGGGCCCCTGGGTCCCCGACTCCCTCTTCCGTGGTTGAGTCCGACCGGGCCCCCCACCCCGGCGCCGCGGCAACCCCGGACGGCGCCCCTCTTCGGCAGCATGCTCAACACCCACTGCCGCTCCTGCTGTGGCCCGCTCGGCTGTCGCGGTCTCCGGCCCCGCGGCTGCCGACGCCTCTGGCCTCGCCGCCATCGCCGCCTTTGGCTCCGTCGCTGGTCCGTCCGTCGCCCAGAACCGGTATCGCCTCGGCTCCTATTATAGGCGGTCGCTGCCGCGGCCCTACCGCCCCGTCGGGCCAGCTCTCGGCGTGACGACCCGCTCTCAGGCTGGTGTTCATCGACTGAGCACGCGCTACTCTTCCGACGAGTATGTGGGCGTTGCCTCGACATCGACGCCGTCACCCATCCCCACCTCCGCTCATGCCGCCCTTTTGGATCCCTACTGGCTCGCAGCGATGTAGGAGGATTTCGACGCCTTGCACCGCAACTGCACGTGGCATCTTGTTCCGCGACCCCCTCGTGCCAATGTCATCACTGGCAAGCGGGTGTTCCGCCACAAGACCCGCCCGGATGGTTCTCTTTGAGCGCTACAAGGCTTGGTGGGTGGTTTGCGGTTTTCGTGGCGTCGCGGCGTGGACTTCACCGGCACCTTTGCTCCAGTTGTGAAACCGGGCACGATCCACACCGTGCTTCAGTTGGCGGTCTCGCAAGCCTGGCCTGTGCATCAGTTGGATGTCTCCAACGCCTTCTTGCACGATCATCTTGCCGAGCAGGTTTTCTGTGAGCAGCCCACTGGTTTTGTCGACGCCGAGCATCCAGACTTCGTGTGCTTGCTCTCCCGTTCTCTTCTGGGTTGAAGCGAGCGCCACGAGCTTGGTACCAGAGTATCGCTGATACGTCTCCAACGTATCTACTTTTCCAAACACTTTTGCCCTTGTTTTGGACTCTAACTTGCATGATTTGAATGAAACTAACCCGGACTGACGTTGTTTTCAGCAAACTTCCATGGTGTTATTTATTGTGCAGAAAACAAAAGTTCTCAGAATGACCTGGAAATCCACGGAGATAACTTTTGGAAAATATAAAAAAATACTGGCGAAAGAATCAAGGCCAGGGTGCCCACACCCTGTCCACGAGGGTGGGGGGCGCGCCCCATACCCCTGGGCGCGACCCCCTGCCTCGTGGGCCCCCTGGAGCTCCACCGACCTCAACTCCAACTCTATATATTTGCTTTCGCGGAGAAAAAAATCAGAGAGAAAGTTTCATCGCGTTTTACTTTACGGAGCCGCCGCCAAGCCCTAACCTCTCTCGGGAGGGCTGATCTGGAGTCCGTCCGGGGCTCCAGAGAGGGGGATTTGTCGCCGTCGTCATCATCAACCATCCTCCATCACCAATTTCATGATGCTCACCGCCGTGCGTGAGTAATTCCATCGTAGGCTTGCTGGACGGTGATGGGTTGGATGGGATTTACTATGTAATCAAGTTAGATTTGTTAGGGTTTGATCCCTAGTATCCACTATGTTCTGAGATTGATGTTGCTATGACTTTGCTATGCTTAATGCTTGTCACTAGGGCCCGAGTGCCATGATTTCAGATCTGAACCTATTATGTTTTCATGAATATATGTGAGTTCTTGATCCTATCTTGCAAGTCTATAGTCACCTATTATGTGTTATGATCCGACAACCCCGAAGTGACAATAATCGGGATACTTCTCGGTGATGACCGTAGTTTGAGGAGTTCATGTATTCACTATGTATTAATGCTTTGGTCTGGTACTCTATTAAAAGGAGGCATTAATATCCCTTAGTTTCCACTAGGACCCCGCTGCCACGGGAGGGTAGGACAAAAGATGTCATGCAAGTTCTTTTCCATAAGCACGTATGACTATATTCAGAATACATGCCTACATTACATTGATTAACTGGAGCTAGTTCTGTGTCTCCCTATGTTATAACTATTACATGAGGAATTGCATCCGACATAAATATCCATCATTGATCCAATGCCTATGAGCTTTTCACATACTGTGCTTTGCTTATTTACTTTTCCGTTGCTACTGTTACAATCATTACAAAACTGCTAACATTACCTTTGCTACTGTTACCGTTACTACCATACTACTTTGATACTAAATACTTTGCTGCAGATACTAAGTGATCCAGGTGTGGTTGAATTGACAACTCAACTACTAATACTTGAGAATATTCTTTGGCTCCCCTTGTGTCGAATCAATAAATTTGGGTTGAATACTCTATCCTCGGAAAAATGTTGCGATCCCTATACTTGTGGATTATCAATCGCCGCCTCCCTGCAGTCTCTGGGCTTTCAGTCCACTCGCTCTGATGCCTCACTCTTTGTGTATCATCAGGGAGCTGACACTGCACATTTGCTGCTCTAGTCGACAACATCATCCTCACGGCGTCCGCTCCTGAGCTCCTTCAGCGGCTCACGGCTCGTCCTCATGATGAGTTTGCCCTCAAGGACTTGGGCCCCCTGCACTACTTCCTCGGCATCGAGGTGGTCCGCCGGGCTGACGGCTTCTTTCTGCATCAGCAGAAGTACGCCCACGAGAGCGTGCTGGTATGCTTAACTACAAGCCGGTGCCCACTCCTGTTGACATGAAGGCGAAGGTCTCTGCCCTGGAGGGGTCTCTCACGTCTGATGCAGCGTTCTATCGCTTCATTGTTGGTGCATTACATTACCTGATGCTGACACGCCCGGACCTGCAGTACGCTGTCCAGCAGGTTTGCCTCCATATGCACTCCTCGCATGACTCCCATTGGACCTTGGTGAAGCGTATTCTCCGTTACATACACGGCACTATGTCCTTGAGACTCAACTGACGGCCTCCACCTCCACCCACCTGGTCGCCTACTCGGACGCCGACTGGGCCGGCTGCCCCGACACCCGGCACTCTACGTCCGGCTATTGCGTCTACCTTGGGCCCTCGCTGATCTCTTGGTCATCCAAGTGACAGCCCACAGTCTCCCGCTCTAGACCCGAGGCCGAGTACCGGGTCGTGGCTAATTCCATGGCCGAATGCTCTTGGATCCGTCAGCTGCTCCAGGAGTTGCTTTGTGATGTTCACAAGGCCATTCTTGTCTACTGCGATAAAGTCGGCAGTAGTCTACCTCTCCCCAACCCGGTGCACCATCGTTGTATGAAGCATATTGAGCTCGATATTCACTTTGTGCGTGAGCAGGTTGCACTTGGCCGTGTTCGGGTTCTCCATGTTCCGACGACGCAACAGTTTGCAGACGTCATGACTAAGGGATTGCATACTCCCGTCTTCGAGGAGTTTCGGTCCAGTCTCTGTGTCTCCGGCGACGCTTGACCTGTGCTGCCAGCCTTGGGGTTGTTGAATATATATATGTGTTGCACCCATCTTCTAGTTGTGTATAGTTGAGGTTTGAGGTTTAGGCCTGCTTGTACTCTATATACGTGCACCTGCATCCAATCAATACAACGATTATTGTATTGCCAAAACATCTCTCTTACAATACTTATGCTTAGTGTTTGTTGTTTGCCTCCTTGGTGGTCTATTTATATGGCTTCAAAGAGTTCTATCCGGATGCAAGACATGACAGCGAAATTCAATGGAGGGCGCAATTGATTGACTGTACATGAATGCTCTTCATTTCTTAAATGTAACACTGTAGCGTAGTGTCTTTCGTTGGTATGAGAAGCTGTTGTTGATTTTTTTTGTCCCAGGCATGATTTGGAGCTGTTTGTCTGTCCCTATGCTATCTGCTGCAGATCTTTGACTCCTGAACAGACACACTGTTATACCAAATGATTTGCCAATGGAGTACATATGTTTGCGCAGAGCAAAATATGGTTGCCAACCCTTGATGTCCCCAGATCCAGATTATTAGTAATCTGTCTGTAGAGAAGCATCTGCCATTATGCTTGTTAATTGGGGGCAGTCAGAAGGTTCCTGTCTCACCCTTGCTGCTAATCATTTGCAGTCCGGTGGTTGGCCATGGCTGGTATTGGTTCAACACCTGTATTGTGCTCCTGGCCCTATGGAACTGTCAGTCAACCAGTTGTTGATAGATTAATACATTATTTTTTAGGTGTCGCATTTCTGCTAATCATTGAAAACGTGAATCGAGAACAACAATCTGCATTAATCAAGACAAGCTGAAGGGCATGCATCAGAAGCAGCAGCAGTCAGCATCTGGACTTTGTAGCCAAGGGAAAAAGGGAAATACACAGTAGTAGCACCTGGGTGCTCCAACCCCCTGTAGGAAAATTAAATTCAAAAAATAGCAGGAAAATTCAAAAAAGTCTGAAATCTTGGGATCTCAAACTTGTGTGCCCAATCTACGTCCGTATGAAGTTTTGTAGAAAAATACCGGGAAACATAACCATGGCGAAGAAAATAAAGTTCGAACTAAAATCCATCAAAACATTTTTTTTGTACATAGGATTTTTTTGTCTTTTTTACAACGGATACGTTTCCTGGTGTTTTTTTTTCACAAAATTTCACACGGAAATAGATTGGGTACCCAGGTTTCATATCCCAAAACCCCAGATTTGTTTTGAAATTTTGGGGTATTTTTTTAAACTTAATGATCATATAGGAGGTGTGGAGCACGCAGGTGCTACAAATCCTCTTGCAGGAAACTGACAGGTGCATGCCAGACATATAGTATACAAGGAGAGTATTCTGGCCGGTTGCATCCTGCATTTTTTAGCTCTCAAATGTATACTAGGTGCTCTGCAGCCGTGGTTATATTTTGCTACTAGTACATGATAGGAAGAGATAATTTCCCTGAAACCTAATACCAACAGAAAAGAACTTGTACACTCCAAAGACGATGAGTGGTTCTTCCAATGGTAGTAATCATGCAAATTGAACAAATTAGCAGGTTTATTTTATTTGTTTCTTTTACACTCCTCATGGAGTTTTTGTGCTTCGGCAAACATGCACGTTTGTATCCATGATGACACAAGAAGGTGAGATTTTTCTTCATCCTATACTTATGAAGGTGACATCTGCTACGAAGGCAGATAAGATACACTATAATTTTTTTAGAGACCTTTGTTAAATATTTGTTAGACATGTATGTTCTCGAGCTCTATGCAAAGATATTTTTAGGAAACTAAACTAGTTGCAAATGCATAAAATACTATATAACTCAAAATGGTACACATTAATTCATGAAGGAATGCTCTTTTGTCATTATTATAGTTTTTAGAACTAAGGCCAATTCAACCAATAGTTTCTATGCAGCACCTCAAACATATTTTTATGCGGAGGGGGCATAACAAGATTTGTGCTGCAAAATATGATTTCAATTCGGCACAAATAAATCTAAACGATACATGCTAGAGTTACAAAAAAAATTGTATATTAAAATTTAGTAGAATTTTTATGTTGCTAATTGTGTGAAATATAATAAAACATACCAGTTAAACTATTATGTTGATGTAATAAATCATGAATAAATAAAAAAGTTTAGTATAAATAAACAAAAAATATAAGTTCTATGCTGATTGGCGGTTTTAGGAGCCATTCATGGTGGGAAATTGGAGTTACGATGAGTTACGAGACTAAAAGTATTAAAAAGTACAAGTACCCGTGTGACCGGTATGGAAGTTCGATGTGACCTGTCTAACGGCAGAACTAGAGCACCTCACATCGTCGAGATCGGATCATAGTCCTTTGCTTCTTCGGCTTGTACAACCAGATCCTAGACCATATCGGCGAGGGCCCCGTTATGAGATTATGTGGGAACGCGAGGCCTCATTACCTGAAATTATAAGTAATGCTTGGATAAAATCAAAGGAAAAATGGACCCGGGAGTAGTAGAGGGTTCCTTGAAGCAAGTGATGAGTGACTTACAGGAATGGTGTAAGTTGAAGTTTGTTCATGTGCTACGTGAGCTAGAAGTGCTAAGGGCGGAGCTGGCTGTTTTAAACAAAACTGATGCAACTTATGTACTGATACATGAGAAAATGGCAAGGATGGATGAGTTATTATACCAAGAAGAGATGATGTGGCTGCAACGATCACGAACTAAGTGGTTGAAGGAAGGGGATAGAAACACCCAATTTTTTCACATGAATGTTGTGTGGAGAGCTAGGAAGAATCGCATAAAGAAATTAAAGAAGGAAGATGGAGCGTGGTGCCCGGTACCTTCAGATATGGAGAGAATGGCATCATCTTATTTCAAGGAGATATATACAAAGGATCCGACGTTGGATCCAGGATCGATTCTGGAACTTCTTCAAGGGCGAGTTACAGTTGGTACGAATGAAATGCTGAGTAGGGATTTTTCCGATGAGGAGGTTGGTAACGCTTTGTTCCAGATAGGGCCATTAAAGGCCCGGGGGCAAGATGGACTGCCGCCCATTTCTTTCAACGAAATTGAATGACAGTGAAGGAGGAGATTGTGGCGGCCGGGAAGGAATTTTTTGAAGAAGGAAGAATGCTGGATGGTGTTAATGAAACCAGCATAGTTTTGATTCTGAAATGCAGCCAACCGGAGACTTTAAAGGATTTCCAGCCTATTTCACTATGCAATGTCATTTATAAGATTGTTTCAAAATGTATGGTGAATAGGTTGAGGACGATTCTTGATGAGATAATTTCTGAAAATAAAAGCGCATTCGTCCCTGGATGCTTGATTTCAGATAATGCAACATTGGTGTTTGAGATTATGCATCACATCCAACAGGATTGAAACCCGGATACGGCAAGCTGTGCATATAAATTGGATTTAGCCAAAGCCTATGATCGTGTCGACTGGTGCTTTCTGGAGAGAGCTATGAGGAGGATAGGATTCTCTGATGAATGGATACAATGGGTGATGCAATGTATTACCACTGTTCGGTTTGCTGTAAATTTTAATGGGAAACTTCTGGATTATTTCTCGCTTAGAGGGCTAAGGCTGCAAGGTGACCCACTATCGCCATTTTTATTCTTGTTTGTGACTGACTCGTTGTCGAGCTTGATTCAGGATGCAGTGCAAAATCAGGGCTTGAGCTCGGTGGTGATTCGTAGGACGGCACATGCAGTGTCACACCTTCTGTATGCTAATGACACATTGCTTTTTTTCAAGGCAACTGGGGAGCAGGCGGGGATAGTCAATAGCATTATTTCTCTGTATGCAAGAGGCACTAGCCAGCTTGTAAACCAGACGAAGTGCAGCATTATGTTTGGGGAGGCTTGCCCACTAGATCGCCGTATTTTGGTCAAAAGTACTTTGGGGGTGATTAGTGAGCACTTCGAGGATCGGTATTTGGGACTACCAGTGTCGGAGGGGCGCATGAGCAAGGGCAAATTTCAGTCCTTGGAGGCGACATTGAGCAAAAAACTTGTTGACTGGGAGGAGAAGCAATCTTCTTCGGGGGCAAAAGAAACTTTGATAAAGTCTGTCACGCAGGCAATTCCATCTTATATTATGAGTGTGTTTAAATTGGCGGCTGCTACTTGTGATGACCTTACACGCATGATAAGGAGTTATTGGTGGGGTGTGGAGAATGGAATGCATAAGACTCACTGGATTGCATGGGAGAAAATGATAGGCCCAAAGAATCAAGGTGGTCTTGGCTTTCGCGATATGAGAATGTTCAACCAGGCTCTGTTAGCACGGCAAGCATGGCGACTAATGGTAAGACCGGATAGTCTATGTGCGAGATTGATGAAGGCAAAATATTACAGACGAGGGAACTTACTTGATACAGTTTTCTCAGGTAATGCATCTCCGGTATGGCAAGGGATAGAACATGGTCTGAACATGCTGAAGAAGGGTATGATTTGGAGAATTGGCAATGGAAAAAATGTAAAGGTATGGCGAGATCCATGGATTCCGCGAGGGGGATCAGGAAGACCTCTGACAGAGAAGGGGACATGTTGGTTCACTAGGGTGGAACAATTCTTACTGCCGGGTGGAACCTGGAATGAGAAGAGGCTAAATGACCACTTTATACAGGCTGATGTTAATGATATTTTAAAGATAAAAGTGTCCACAAGGGTGATAGATTATTTTCTGGCATGGCATCTAGAAAAGGATGGTGGGTTTACTATTCGCTGTGCGTACCATCTAGCTGTTGTGGAACATATACAAGGACAGAGTGGACCTGCTACGAGTACAAAATCTGATGGAGACCGACCAGTTTGGCGTATGTTTTGGAAAATCAATGTGCCACAGAAAGTTAAAGTATGTGCGTGGAAACTACTTCGTGATGGCATGGTAAAAAAAAAACTACTTCGTGATGGCTTGCCTACGAGGAAAGTTAAAAACAAAGGCATTTGGAACTCTTTGATCAATGCCAACAGTGTGGACGTACAATCGAGGATAGCTACCATGCGGTGATAGCTTGCCCAAGAGCAGGTGCTGTTTGGGACTCCATGGGAGAAGTATGGTCTATCCCAGCGAAGGAGACAATTGTTAATACTGGCGTGGAATGGCTATTCGACTTGCTGGTTACACTTACTGGTGAGGAATGTACAAGGGTACTCATGATAATTTGGAGGAACTGGCAAGTGAGAAACGACATGTTGCATGACAAAGTAGCTGCTAATGTGGACGCAACAAGGAATTTTTTGCAAAGTTATGTGGATTACAGCGGAAGATTCTGAAGGAAATAAAGGTATGGCCTCACCTGCATGAAGGTTGGCTAGCAGTATCTACTGATGGTCCTTTTGGTACATGCGATAATGGCGAACACACATCAATGATTACTAGAGATAGCAGCGGAAGACATGTTCTTTCTGCTTATTGGTTTGTGCCTCACTGCAAAGATGCGTTTGAAGCTGAACTTCTGGCAATTAGAGAAGGAGTCCGGGCAGCACTGATGCATTCCACGGCACCACTTCAGGTGCAGTCTGATTGTGCTGCAGTTGTGAATGTTGGAACCGCCAACTCCTCGACACAGCTCTCCTCTCCCTCTCACTCTGCTCGCTCGCCGTTTTCGTGGCTCAGTCACCGGAGAGGAAGAAGAAAGGGTTCAGAGAAGTTCAGAAAACAGTGGACACGAGGATTTTTCCAGCGCACATACGCCTTTCCTTTACCTCGAGGACGAACTTGATCATGTCAACGAGCTACAGAGAGGAACCAGGGTTTTATACCCGCGAGCACCGGCCTGCACGGCCTTGCCCTGCACCCACTCCCTCACGTCCTCTGCGCTCTGGCCGCGTCCACGCACCGCGCCCGAACGCGATCGCCACGGCCTCCTAGCGCGCCCGACGTGGTCTACACCTCCTGATCACTCGCTAACAACCCGGCGTGGCCCCGCGCACACACGCGCTGGCTTACGCACTCACGCACGCACACCTACGCATGCACACACCGCGGACCCGACGCGCCCGACACGTCCGGTTCGCGCCCATACACGCACCAGCCGCGCCAGGAGCGATGCCGCGGCTTATTACGTCCAACACTCGCGCCCTAAGCCGCGGCTTAGAGCAGCCCGCCGTCCTCGACGTCGCCGTCGACCAGCAGTGCGCGCTCCGGCGCCGGCGCCTGCTTCTTCCACTGCGTGCAGTCACGTTTGAAGTGACCCCGCTCGCCACACTTGTAGCACCGGCCCTTCTTGTTGCCTCCGAAGCCTGACGCCTCGCTGCGCGCCCCGTCGTCGTCGTCCTGAGCCCCGCCGTGGCGCCGCTCCCGCGCCCTCCATTGTGCCGCCGTGTACAGCAGCTCGCCGTCGGCTCGCTTGCCTCCTGTCTGATCGCGTCGCCGCAGCCGCTCGTCAAAAGCCTTTAGCCGCCCCAACGCATCCTCGAACAGCATCGTGCCGACGTCGCAAAATTGTTCAATGCCGGCCACCGCCACGTACAGCCGGTTCGGCCACCGCTGCGCTCTGATACCAACGAGCGCCGCATCATCCAGGGAGTTGAGCCAGCCACAGAAGCGCGCCGCCATGGCGCCGAGCCTCCCAGCGAACGCATCCGGAGACTCGGACTCCGCCATGCGCAGGAGCTCGAATTCTCCCTGGAGCGTGCCGAGCCGCGCCGCGCGCACGCGATCCGCACCCACGAACCTGGCCTTCAAGCTCGCCCAAATCTCCGCCGCCGTCCTCTTCGCAGCCACCTGCAACAGAAGGTCATCGGCGAGCGCTCGTGGCAGATAGGCCCTCGCCGGCTTGTTTCTCTTTTCAATCACCGCCGACGCCGCGTCCGCCGGCGGCACTACTGCCTCCCACAGCCCTGCGGCATCAAGGTCCGCCTCCACCTTGATGGCCCAGGTGGTGTAGTCGTCGCCCGTGAGCACGGGCGCTGGGTGCGACACCGCACCGCCCATCCGCCGGCGTACGTCACGATGGACATCCCCGGCGAGCTCCCTCCTCCACGTGGCTCTGATGCCAATTGTTGGAACCGCCAACTCCTCGACGCAGCTCTCCTCTCCCTCTCACTCTGCTCGCTCGCCGTTTTCGTGGCTCAGTCACCGGAGAGGAAGAAGAAAGGGTTCAGAGAAGTTCAGAAAACAGTGGACACGAGGATTTTTCCAGCGCACATACGCTTTTCCTTTACCTCGAGCACGAACTCGATCATGTCAACGAGCTACAGAGAGGAACCAGGGTTTTATACCTGCGAGCACCGGCCTGCACGGCCTTGCCCTGCACCCACTCGCTCACCAACTCCCCACGTCCTCCGCTGCCGCTGGCCCACGCACCGCGCTCAACGCGATCGCCACGGCCTCCCAGCGCCCGACGTGGTCTACACCTCCTGATCACTGCTAACAACCCGGCGTGGCCTCACGCACACGCCGCTGGCTCACGACTCACGACGCACACCTACGCACGCACACACCACGGACCCGACGCGCACGACACGTCCGGTGCGCGCCCATACACGCACCAGCCGCGCCAGGAGCGATGCCGCGGCTTATTACGCCCAACAGTGAAGATACTAAAAGAGAAGGAGAAGAATAAATCATACCTGGGCCATGTAGTGGAGGAAATTAAGGAGATTTATCATGCACAATCTCGATGGCAAGCCGAGCAATTGGTTCATACTTTTTAACGCGCTTCAGCCTTTTCAACCCCCACGTAATATATGAGCGCAAGCCATGGACATAACACTATGGGTGGAATATAGCATGATGATAGGGGTAAACCTAGAAAATACAAAAAAGTAAGAAAGTCTCACATTGACGCGACTAATCAACTGGCTATGGAGATGCCCATCAATTGATACCAATGCGAGGAGTAGGGATTGTCATGCAACGGATGCACTAAGAGCTATAAGTGTATGAAAGATCAATATGAAAACTATGTGGGTGTGCATCCAACTTGCTTTCTCATGGAAATCTCGGGCATTTGAGAAAGCCCATCATCGGAATATACAAGTCAAGTTCTATAATGAAAAATTCCCACTAGTATATGAAAGTGATAAGATAGGAGACTCTCTACATGAAAAACATAGTGTTACTCTAAAGCACAAGTGTGGTAAAGGATAGTAACAATGCCCCTTCTCTCTTTTTCTCTCATTTTTCCTTTTTTCTTCTTCCTTTTCTTCTTTTTTGGGCTCTTTTTGGCCTCACCTTTTATTCTCTTTTTTTATATTTTGTCCAGAGTCTCATCCCGACTTGTGGGGAAATCATGGTCTCCATCATCCTTTCCTCACTGGAATAATGCTCTAATAATCAATAAGGATGATCATCACACTTCTATTTACTTACAACTCAAAAGAAATAAAAATCAAGAACAATATGATTCTATATGAATGCCTCTGGCGGTGTACCAGGATGTGCAATGATCTAGCGTGGCAAAGATATTAAAAAGTGGACAAGCCATGAAAGTATCATGCTAGCTATCTTACGATCATCCAAAGCAATATAACAATGAATGATCAAGTCATGTATAGGATGATGATGGAAGTTGCATGTTAATATATCTCTAAATGGCTATGGAAATGCCATAATAGGTAGGTATGGTGGCTGTTTTGAGGAAGATATAGGGAGGCTTATGTGTGATAGAGCGTATCATATCACGGGTTTTGGATGCACCGGTGAAGTTTGTACATCTCGAGGTGAGAAAGGGAAATGCACGGTACCGAAGAGGCTAGCAAATTGCGGAAAGGCAAGAGTGCGTATAATCCATGGACTCACATTAGTCATAAAGAACTCACATACTTATTGCGAAATTTTATTAGCCCTCGAAGAAATGTACTACTACGCATGTCCCTAGGGGGGATATATTGGTAGGAAAAAAACCATCGCTCGTCCCCGAGCGCGACTCGTAAGGGCTACAAACTATCCCATATACTTGTGGGTTATCAGTTCCTCTTTCCCAAAATTCCAAGAGAGAGAGTTTCGACAAAGTATATTTCCCTTTGTGTGAAGAATTGAATAACAAGAGTACATTATAATATTCTAGTGAGCCAACATTCCCTTTTAAAAAAATCACCTCCTGACAATAGGCTTGCGGTTATTTGGTATGATATTAAGTTCCGAAACTATGCTCTTCCTCATTTGAGTTTATTCCTTCCCGCAATTCTTCCACCCATAGTTGACATTGATGAAAAAACCTTCTTAGGAGAATTTAATTGTTCCTCTAAAATTTAGAGTGACATCCCACAAGAACACATAACAATTATCCAGACATGATATTATAAGCTAATTACTCCCACTTATTCTAAGCATGTTTGTGACAGGAGTTTCACTTGTAATTTCCATTTTCCATTATGATTCTCAATAATTCCACCCTTGATTATATTCCATTATGATTCTCAATAATTCCTACCTTGATCATAAAAATAATATTTATTTTCCTACTTTCCTCCAGATCAAATAAGAATACACCCTTTGATCCACTAGAATAACCATTACAAAATTCCTGGTGTGTGCTTTGTAGTAATTGAGAATTTGTTGCCAAAATAAAAAAAGACTACTTCTAGTCTACAAACCATAAGGAGTGACTATGCTATATGAAGAACGATATAAACAAAGAGTATTGTATAATGCTTCTTACAAAAATAATTATATTCAATTCCTCCATTCAATTTTGGAGAGTATGGTGTATTACAATGGTGAATAGTTCCATGCTCTTTACATAAAAATGATATATTCTTGAAGTGCACTTCCCCCACCAATCAGTTGCTAAAAGTATGTTATTCTTTAATCAACTGATTTTCCACTTCAGTATAACATATCACCAGCACAATAAAACCTTCCGACTTGTATAATAAAAGATAAACATAACCATATAAAAGTGTAATCATCGAAGAGTGAGATGAAATAAATAATCTGACCTCTAGTAGGAGCACTGTTCAAGATATCTTCCGATATTCTGATAAATCAGCCGACTTATCGCTTACCAATGTCTGACCGATAAGATAAATCGACCAATAAATCAGCCGATATGGCGATAAATCGAATGATATGCCGATAAAATGGCTGATTTACCCCTTATCGTGGGTCGGCCAATAAGTTCCCGATAAACGATATCCCCAACATTGAGTAGGAGTGTCCAAAACGTACCAGTATACCCGAAGGAAAAAAATGAAGTGAAACTTTTGATCTTCTTCCACCTTAAGAGAAGGCGTGTAAACCAAAAATAACCATTATATATGCTTCATGAGCACAATAGTCCTCCCATTTAAATTTAGCATTCCAGAATTAATGAACCACTTAATCATATTCCAAGATATGTGTCCAAGTCGTACATGGCATAAATATTGAGATTCCAGTCATGTATTCCAGTTGTAGGTATTCCTCCATGTGGAGTTATCTTCGCCAAATAAACAACTTGGGTTGCCAACATTCATTGGACCATCAACAAATAAGAGACCAATGTATAAAATTCCATAATGCACAAACTTTACAATTGAGCAATATTTTCACTCTTCCTTTTCCAAATAGAATGACATAGTCAATAGACTCCAAGATGGAACAATAAATCAAATACCTTCTCACTGAAGGTGCACAGAGTGTTCTATAAAAATAATAGTTTTCCTCCACAAGGGAGTTTCATGACTTAATTTCCGATCCAAAGTGCATCAGTCTACTTTTGAAATTGTTGCATGCCAATAAAGTTCCTATAGTATTCCAACAATGAATGATGTATATAAACAAACACCATAATCCAACTATTTGAAAAAGTACCCACAAATATATATATATATATATATATATATATATATATATATATATATATAATGCAAATATTATCATTAGATATACCGACAAATGAAGAGCAATTTTTCTTGTCCACAGAGTGGTTTCTACCTTCCTCCATAAATAAGTGATGCTCAACGATAGACACTTCTCTGACTACTAGGGAAAACCTTATGGGCATACGCTTACTATTAGCGCGGGCTTATACCCCTTGCTGTTGCTACTTATTAGTAGCGCGGGTTTATAACTCTCGCTATTACTAAGTTGATAGTAGTAGCGCGGGTTTATGATCCTCGCTAGTACTAAGTGGTCTCTACCGTGCCCCTGGGATAATGCCATAGTAGTAGCGAGGGGTATAAACCCGTGCTACTACTAAGTTGATAGTAGTGGCGCGGGTTTATAACCCTCGCTACTACTAAGTACAGGGTTTTTTAACAGCCCTGAAATCCCCATCTCCTCCCCGAAATCCCTCCTCTCTTCCGCCACTCTCTCCTCTCTCTCTCTCCATACGCTCTCACATGGACCTCTTGCCCATGCGCCCCTCCTCCTCCATGGCGAAGAAAGAGGCCGCCGCCTCGTGCCACCGGCGTCTAGGAGCTCGCCGGTCTTCCACCAGCATCTAGGAGGCCACCACCTCGCGCCACCACACCGGAGCACCTCACCACCGGTGACTAGCCCCGCTGCTCCCTCCATCTCCTTCCTCTCTCCCTCGGTTTTCTTTTTCTCTCTCTCCCTCTGGTTTGAATCACCCTCCCATGTCCATGCCCGTGCAGGTCGTCTCCATGGACGACCAGGCGTTATATGGCATGGTCGGGAAGAGGAGCCCCTTGCCGCTACATTGCTCTTCCATTGAAACGGGCCCTCTCCAACAGCCACCGCCGGATCTGGTCTGCCGCTACCCGTTCATGCCTCCGGCGACCCCAACCATCGCTAGATCAAACCACTACTGCCATTGACAACACACACGGGATCAAGATTTTTGTTTTTGTTTTTGAAAGTAATAGTAGTAGCGCGGGGTATAAGACCCGCTACAGATAATTAGTAGTAGCGCGGGTGGCGCCCGCGCTACAACTAATAGACGTAGTAATAGCGCGGGTCGCTCCAGCGCTACTACTACCAGTTAGCTGTAGCACCGTAGTAGTAGAGCGCGCACACGCGCTACTACTAGCTATTTATCCTGCGCTACTACTAGGCTTTTCCCTACTAGTGCTAATGCAAGGGTGGTATTAATTATCACGTGTTTCCTCCACCTCCTCTTTGCCAATTCCATTGATAAATACTAAAATTTCTTTCCGAGGTGCAGTCCACAATATTTGACTGGATCTTTCCCTTGAAAAGTTTATATCTTCCTCCATAGAACAAATAGTCTCCCAAATCACAAATACCGAATGGTGTTATTGTGATCAATTTTGACATAGAGTTTAGAACAAACAATATACTACGAGTAATATGTTTCATTTGCCATCCATGCACAAAGGTCACTGAAATGCTCATTAAGACAAAATATAATAAATTTTATTTAGCACTCTATGAGAAAGATTCCACTAGAAAATTTAATAATAGTACAGACACCAAATACTCATAGTAACCATCCTTTTATACACAACCATGTCCAGATTTATAGCAATTATACACCCTGTACATAGCAAAAGAATTAACAGTGGGAAAGGTCATGGCGATGCAGAGGAGCAGCCATGTCCAGAAGGCAGCGGCGGGATTAATTAGGCCGGCGAAGGATCCATCCGGCGGTTGGATTGGTGATGCTCGCCTCTCCTGGATCCGTTCCGGTCTGGACTGGTGGAGCACAGTGAGTGGGGGAGGCGAGATGTGAGGGCGACGGGTAGGAGCCGGGCCGTTGTGGAGGAGCCTCAGTGGAGGAGACGGTCGATGCCGCGCCGTGAGGCGGTCGTCGGGTGGCAGCAGCTGGGTGCCTCAGGGCGACGAGGAGACGAGGAGGAAGGGAGGGTAGGTCCGGTTTGCAGGAGGCTAGCACCGGCCGCCTGGATGGCCGGAGATGGTGACGGCGGCCTCTGAAACCACTTGCTTCTCTCTCGGGCATGAGTGTTGGGGGGGGGGGGGATGTGGTGGGGTTGCCGCCGATTAAGATTTGTGAAGGAGTTTGTGGACGCGGATTTTTGAGACATGATGCCATGCGAGGATGAGATCTGAGCTGCCCATCTATGCTATGAGATTAGCACTTAATATAGTGAACTAATGAATAGAAAAGCAATACGGTGGTTTAATCTGGTGAATACGCTTAAGTGATATGTGAAGTGCATGGGTGGAGCTATGCATAAGTGAGTCAGTGGTGTACGATTTAAATGTGTAAGCACTAATTTTTTCATGATGTACCTGTATATTTGTTTCGAGCTTTGCATATAGTGTAGATGGTCTAGGGTAGTGGTACACGCCGGCAAAGATGTACTCCCTCTCTCCGTTCCTAAATATTTGCTTTTTTAGAGATTTGTTAGTTGGTGGAGATGCCGAATGCTGTATGAATGTAGTGGTACACGAGACTGACCAGAAGAATAGGTGGTGGAGTTGTTAGTTGCATGCAAGTTGTTAGTTGTTAGTTGTTAGTTGCACGAGGCTTCATGCATTAGTTAGCTGAAGGCCGGGTCATGTGGTCGTTTGGAGATGCTGTGTACGCACGCGTTTGACTTGGACGTGTGTATGTGCATGCCAGTTCAGTGGTTAGTGCGTGGAGGTCGTGGCCTTAGTAGCCGAGGGAGATGGCTGCCTAGTGCGTGTGTGTGTGTGTGTGTGTGTGTGTGTGTGTGTGTGTGTGTGTGAGCCTATTTAGGGCATTGTAATCAGGAGTTTATGTGAGACAAGAGCAATAGAGAAGAAAAGGGACGGCTGTGTGAGGCAGCCGGCCACAAAAATACTTGTGTTCTTCGTGAGCTGAGAGTTGGCAAGTAGAAGAAGAAGCGGCGCGACGACAGGCGGTTCCAACAAAATGCACATCCGACTGTTGTCCAGGTCACTGTAGATACATCCGAACGTTTGCATACACAATATGAACCTCAACTTGTGGTGACTAGCTAGTGGGAATAGAGTAACCAGATTGTTAGAATAAATCCGAGGCAATACCGTTGATCATCCGAGGACCAAGCAATCACACGAACATGATAGCGAGATTTGTTAATGAAGTTCACCGATACGGCTACATCCCCAGGGCCTGACTACGGGCTCTCCTCCCCATGATACCGCTACAATACCGCACCCGAAAGCCCTGGACGCTGGCACATTGCCACCGGTTTCCCCTATGTCGTGGAATTGTCACGGCAGATGTCCTCATGAAAGGACTTAGTCGCGGGGCCATCGTACGACAGTTGGCGCCCACCGTGGGGCTATCGCACGATGGTTTGATGATCTTAGAGGGCAAGTTCGAAGGACTCGAAGGCTATGCTGTGGGCCGGATGACCAAGAGTCGTCGCGGCAAGCTCTACATCGACGATGCAGGCTGGGGCCCCGAGGCCGGCTCGATTGAGTACGGGTACCGGGTCCCCTTTGGTGGCATACACGTGTTCATCGGCAAGATCGGTGAGCCAGGGCCTGGGCCGGACATCTGCACCGACCTCGTCGAGACGGCTCAGCGGGCGAAGAAGAATCCTGCCCTGGCTAAACCGGTTGTCAGGCGTGCTTTCGTGGGAGTCATCCACGGAGGAGACTATGAGGGCGGATCAGCATCTGGTGGCGAAACCGTTGTCTACTCTGATGACGAGTCGTCGACCGGGGAAACTGAGTCTCTGTACCAGCTGCAAGATGGCCAGATCGGGGGCTGTTCCGACGATGAGAGTATTCCGGACCCCTTTGATCTGCCCAACCGGGTTGGAATATTCATGGCCGGTACACAAGCGACGCTTCACTCTTCGACCGCCGCGCCAATGGTCGCCGGTTCAACAGCGGCGATGGCAGCCGGGGCAGGAGGCCCTGTGCGCCCGCCGGCTCAAGTTTTATCAGAACTATTTGATGCATTGGCTGTGCTCATGGCAGAGGCTAACCCGGCAGATCAAGACCTGCATAATGCGGAGATTGCAAAGGTGAAGGAGCAGATCACTCAGGCTAAAGCGGATCTGGCAGCCGCAGACGTTAGGATGATGGTGGAGCGGGCCGCTTTGGATGCGCAGGCTTATAGGCTCATGCTGGATCAGAACGCGTCGCATGAAGTCATGAAAAGAAAGTACAGATCCCGTTTGCCCTAGGTTTTCGAGGGAAGAGACCTCTTCAACACCCCATGAGCAGGGACCAGTAATCCGCCGCGGTGGTGAGCCGGGCGGAAGCACCTAGGACGGGCGCGCCCGATTCAGCCCGTGTGATAGATCTGCCTCGCCATCATGCCGGCGCCTCGGCTGTGCTAACACCTCCAGTCACTACTCCAACCCGATGGATAACCTTGTTGCGGCTGCGGCGCGGTTGGAGGCGATTCCAATCGAAGGCGATTCACCACAGGCGATGGAAACACGCAGGGTCAAAGAGCTCCTGAGGACGGCCCTGGCCCAACAGGAAGCGTACTCATACAGCCGTGATCAAATCCACTCCACCCCCCGCCCAAGCCGGAGTTATAGCCGGCACACAGATGAACCGGCCGTGTCAAGTAATGCGCAGCGCGGGGCACCTCGCGGCAACAACCCGGCGGGTGGCTTCGAAAACGCTCAAGAGGTGGTGGACCGGGCCAGGGCACGTAGGGAGGCCGAGTTAGCAGCACAGCATGAGGATCATCAGCTCGCACCGGTTCGACCGACCATCTTCGAGCCCGGGGTTACATCTAGCTCTTTGGGGGTGCCTTGCCTCGTCCCCGCTTTACGCAATGTATGCTTGCCCAAAGACTTCAAGGGGCCACGCAAGGTGCCCAATTATACCGCCGATCTGGCTCCAGAGGCGTGGATAGAAAGCTATGAGATGGCCATGGAGATGCTGGATGTGGATGAAGCTGCATGTGCAAAGTATTTTACCATGATGCTTGAAGGCACGGCCCGCATTTCTGCCTGAAAAACTTGCCACCCAATTCCATCAGTTCATGGACCCAGTTGCGGACCCGGTTCATTCAGAATTTCAAAGACACCTGTAAGCAGCCCATGTCTGTGGTGGACTTGGTGGCTTGTGTCCAGGCTGAGGGAGAATCCACAACCCATTGGGTGCGCCGCGTTTCAGAAGTTCTACATTCTTCAGACCGGATCAACACTGATTCTGCAATCTTAACCCTAGAGAGCAACTGCCGGTTCGAACCTTTAAAATTGAAGCTGGGTCGCATGAAGCGTTTTTGCAATGACATGGGCACTCTCATGGGCGTTTTAGTGAAGTACGCTGATTCTGATAGTACCAAGGATCCCGAGTCCGAGGAGGAGGATGGAACAGGGAGGGAAAACAGAACAGCAACTCCAGAAGCCAGCAGCATCACTCAAAGTAACGGAGGAAACAAGCGTAAGGCGAATGGTAACATGGGCTTCGTAGCCAACACCAATGTGCAGGACAAGGGTCAACGGCGCAAGGGAAAACATCCGAACCGAGGTGGTGCGCCTAATCACAATCCGGACCGGTTGAATTATCTACTGAACCAACCCTGTCCGAAGCATGGGACGAATGAGGCGCCGGCAAACCACCTCTGGAAGGATTGTTACATTATGCAGGAGTTCAAAGGTTCTAATGCTTTCCGGTATGATCAAGGGCCCAGCGGCGGTTCAGGGTCCGGCCCGGGTTACGGTGGAGGAAATTCCGGTCCAGGGTTCAATGGTAATCCAGGCAGAACAATCAGAAGAGTCAGAACAATCAGAACAACCAAGGTGGTTACAATCAGCAGCAGCAGCGATCGGGTTATCAAAGCAATCCGGGCGGTTGAATGGTGGACAGTACCACGTCTTCACCACTAGTTTGGACAAGCGAGACCGAAACTTGAAGCGGGCAGTCAACGTTGTTGAACCGGCCGTGCCGCATTACCTACGATGGTCGAGCAGCCTATTGTGTGGAGTAGAGGATCATCCTCCCGGGTTGACAATCCGGGTCAACTAGCCCTAGTGGTGGCGCCTCAGGTGGGAGGATACAAGTTCACCAAGGTGCTTATGGACGGAGGGAGCAGCATCAACATCCTGTATTATGAGACCTTCCGTCGTATGGGGTTAACGGATAAACATCTCAAGCCGTCCAATACAGTGTTTCACGGTGTGGTGCACAGCAAGTCAGCATATCCGGTTGGTAAAATAGCTCGAGGTGGCCTTTGGGGATGAACATGACTCCAGATCGGAAGCATTGACATTTGAAGTGGTGAAAATTCAAAGCCCTTACCACGCCCTGTTTGGGCGGCCGGCTTATGCCAAGTTTATGGCGCGACCTTGTTATGTTTATTTGCAGCTAAAAATGCCGGGTCACAAAGGGACGATAACGGTTCATGGGAGCCGCAAGATCGCTTTAGAGTGTGAGGAAGGTGATGCGGCTTACGCAGAGTCGGTTTGTGCCACCGAAGAGCTCAAGTACTATAAAGACAAGGTTGATCCGCGGATATGACCCCGTTGAAGAAGCCAACTACAGAGCGCGATCCGGATCTGAAGTTTAAGTCGGCAGCTGAGACTAAACTTGTTGACTTTGTGCCCGGTGATTCGTCCAAGCAATTCATCATCAGTGCTAACTTGGATCCTAAATAGGAAAGCGCGCTCATCGAGTTCATCCGTGAGAATCGGGACATTTTTGCATGGAAGCCTTCTGACATGCCAGTGTACCGAGGGAACTCGCTGAGCACACTCTTAATGTTGATCCCAAGTACAAACCGGTAAAACAGTTCCTTCGCCGGTTTAACGAGGAAAGGCGTAAGGCCATTGGAGAAGAGGTTGCCAGGCTCTTAGCAGCAGGTTTTATCGTTGAAGTTTTCCATCCAGAGTGGCTTGCTAATCCGGTGCTGGTCCTTAAGAAACACGGCACTTGGCGCATGTGTGTGGATTACACAGATCTTAACAAGGCTTGTCCAGCAGATCCTTTCGCCCTCCCGCATTGACCAGATTATTGATGCTACGGCGGGTTGTGAGCGTTTGACCTTTTGGATGCGTATTCTGGATATCATCAGATCAAAATGGCGGTTAAGGACTAGGAGAAGACATCGTTTATCACTCCCTTTGGAGCCTTCTGCTATGTGTCTATGCCTTTTGGGCTCAAGAGCGCCCAAGCAACTTATCAGCGTTGTGTATGTAATTGCTTGCATGAACAGATCGGCCGCAATGTACATGCTTATGTGGATGATATTGTGGTTAAGTCAAGGAAGAAGGAAACACTGATTGAGGATTTGAAAGAAACCTTTGACAACTTGCGGGTGTACAAGATGATGCTTAACCGCCAAATGTGTTTTCGGTGTTCCGACAGCAAATTATTGGGTTTCCTTGTGTCCAACAGGGGATTGAAGCTAATCCGGAGAAGATTAGAGCTATCACCTCCTGGCTAAGCCAAAGTGTATCAATGATGTCCAGCGATTGGCAGGCGGATTGCCGCTGAGCCGGTTTATCACCGCCTCGGAGAGAAGGCCATTCCTTTGTACCAGATCTTTGAAGAAGACGGATCGGTTGTCTGCGGAGTTCAGCCGCCGATGCAGCATTGGAGGATTTAAAGCGGCAATTGGCCAACCCGCCTGTTCTCGCTGCTCCCATTGACAAGGAGCCGCTTATGCTATATGTTGCTGCTAATGCCAGGGCAGTTAGCGTAGCCATTGTGGTAGAACGGAAGGAGGCAAGGAAGGAGTATCCGGTTCAACGTCCGGTTTATTACATCAGCGAGGTGCTCATTGAGTCCAAGCAGAGATATCCGCATTGGCAGAAGCTGGTGTATGGAGTTTTTATGGCAAGTCGAAGCTGAAGCAGTATTTTCAAGGGCATCCCATCACGGTGGTCGATTCAGCTCCCTTGGGTGATATCATACAGAACCGGGAAGCGACTGGCCGGATTGCTAAGTGGGCCATAGAGCTTGGGCCGCACGATTTAAGGTATGTGCCTCGGACGGCAGTAAAATCCCAGGCACTTGTGGATTTCATTAATGATTGGACGGAGTTACAAGCGCCTGAAGAAAAGCCGGATCATACCTATTGGACCATCCACTTTGACGGGTCCAGGCAGTTGGAGGGCTCGGGGGCTGGAGTTGTGTTAACTTCCCCACGAGGTGAAAAAGTTTTGTTACGTCCTCCGCTTAATGTTCCCTTGTACTAACAATGCAGCTGAGTATGAAGCCTTGCTCCATGGTCTTCGGATGGCTAAGGAGATGAATCTAAGCCGGGTTAAGTGTTTTGGTGACTCGGACTTGGTGGCCCAACAGGTGTCAGGCACTTGGGATTCCAAAGACCCACTCATGGCTGCATATCGTCGGGAGGTGGATGTTGTTGCAGGCCATTTTAAAGACTATCAGGTGGACCATGTGGATCGTCGGAAGAACGAAGCGGCGGACGCTTTAAGCCGGTTGGGCTCTCAACGCAAACCGGTCCCGCCCAATGTCTTCCTTGATGTACTGCATAATCCGTCAGTCAAGCTTCCTGATGAAGTAGATTTGGCTATTCCTGATCCGGAGGCTCAGTTGGTGGCAGCCCTGCATGTCATTCTGGATTGGACGCTCCTTTATTTGGCGTACATGAGCTGGGGCGATTTACCAGAAGATGAGACGTTGGCCCGACAGATAGTTCGGCGGTCTAAGTCTATGACCATTGTTAATGGCGAGTTGCATCATTGCAGTGTGTCAGGGGCGTTTCAGCGTTGTGTGTCCCCTGAGGAAGGCTGTGAAATATTGCGTGAGATCCACGAAGGGGACTGTAGTCACCACGCCGGTTCAAAATCCTTGGTGGCTAAGGCGTTCCGCCATGGTTTTTATTGGTTGACTGCCCATGCTGATGCGGAAGATCTGGTCAGCGATGTGATGGTTGCCGAAGTTTTCTAGGCGTGCTCATATACCGCCCAAGAATTGAGGATGATTCCAATTACTTGGCCATTTGCGACTTGGGGCTGGATATGGTTGGACCTTTCAAAAGGTCCAAGGACAAGAAGACCCACCTGTTGGTGGCGGTTGACAAATTTACAAAGTGGGTAGAGGCGTAACCTGTTAGCAAGTGTGATGCGCCACGGCGGTTCAGTTCCTCAAAAGGTGATTTTCCGGTTTGGGTTTCCACAAGATCATCACAGATAATGGTACCAATTTGTCCAAAGGTGCCATGAAGGAGTTCTGCGAACGTGAGCACATCCGGCTTGACGTTTCTTCAGTAGCTCACCCACAGTCCAATGGTCAAGCGGAAAGAGCTAATCAGGAGATCCTGAGAGGTATCAAACCCCGGCTTATGGTCCCTTTACAGAGGACGCCGGGCTGTTGGGTAGAAGAGCTACCATCTGTGTTATGGAGTATCAATACTACCCCTAACAGATCCACTGGATACACACCGTTCTTTATGGTCTATGGAGCGGAGGCGGTCCTCCCCAGCGATATCCGTCATGACTCGCCTCGTGTGGCAGCCTGTGTTGAGGCAGATAACGAGGCAGCACGGCAGGACGCTTTGGATCGACGGGAAGAAGAACGAGATATGGCGGCTGCTCGCTCGGCGATTTACCAGCAGGATCTTCGTCGGTATCACGACGGGTCGTAACCGTAACCTTTCAAGAAGGAGACTTGGTACTTGGCTCATTCAAGACCAGACAGATATGCACAAGCTATCCCCACCTTGGGAAGGGCCTTTTGTAGTCAGCAAGAATCTGCACCGGGTCATACTATCTGATTGATATTCGAGAGCATAAAGACTCACGCACGTCAGAAGAGGAGACCAACAGGCCGTGGAACATAGCTCATCTTCGGCCTTATTATACCTGAGCCATCGGCTCTCCTTATGACAATGTATATACTATGAATAAAAGCAATAAACCGGAGCCTCAGCTAAAGTGGGGTATCCTTTCTGTAAAAATCCGGCTTGGGTACATGGAGTTATTGTCTTAAAACGGCCTCCGGTTTATCCCTTGAGCTTGCTCGTCAGAAGCCTTTAGATATCACTTGGGGGCTTGGTCGTATCCGAACCAATGCCACACCTCTTGATAGGCGAAAGCCACCAGATCACTTGGGGACATGGTCAAGTCTGAACCAGTCACGCCTCTTGATCGGCCTAAGGCCATAGAGTCACTTGGGGCTTGGTCGTGCCGAACCATTGCCACGCCACTTGATCGGCATAATGCCACGGTTTCAGTTGGGGACCTGGCTGACTTGAACCATAGCTACACCTTATTGGGAGCTTGGTCGTGTCCGACCATGGTAATACCATCTGATAGGCTCAGTAAAGCCTCTTTCTACAAATTGCTATTTGATTTTTTTGCGTTTTTAAACCGATAACATTTTTTCAAACCGGTTCAGCCAGTCAATCGACGGCTTTCAGTTTATGTTAATCCGGAAATAACTTACCCGGTTTGACTTTTTCTGTTAACGTCCCATTATGGAGTAACAGGGGGGCTTAACATGACCCGGCATGGTTTACATGGTAAACCGGCATTATAAATACAGGAGCTGTTTTCTCCTTTGACGGTAATGGTTTATACAACCTCCGCTTCCAGGTTGGCTAAGCCAACTACATGCCCGACGCTGGCAGGTATTTTTGTATCACAAAATTTTGATCATATACCTCAATATTTCCTTACATATACATATGAGCGTCACAAACCGGCTGGCGACACAAGCCGCCGTGGCAGTTTAAGAATTTGTGATTGCAGGCATAAAAGTTATATTCAAAAACAAAGGTGCTGGCTATTCTATTACAAGGCCTTCCGAGGCCCAACATTTCGAATGGCGTTATGACTAAGTAATTTATGATGCATCAACCGGCTTGACGGATTAAGCTTCCTCGCCGGGTTGACGTGAAGAAGATGGGTCGTCTGGCGTCGGTTCAGCTTCTTCCTCTTCATCACCCAATGGCCGGAAGTCAGTGGTAGACCAGTCAATCCGGTTTAAAGCCCGAAGACAGCCTCTTCACTTATAAGCTCAGCGGATCAACGCGTCGAGGCATAAGTGTGCTTACGGATTGGAGGAACAAGGTTCTGCACTTCCGGAATGACAAATTCCACCCGCTTGTTGTTTGCATCATAGAAAGAGCGGTAAACCGCCAGGTTGGCTTCTGCTGCCAGTTGACTCGCCAGAGGACGCATCTCCTTTGTTATTCGTTTGAGGGCGTCATTATCAAAGGCTTCGCCGTTTTCTTGAGCGCTGGGGAAGCCCTTGGCTATGTCAGCCGGATCAAGGTCCGCTATCCACGCCTTGGCGCGCGTTAAAGCCAATAAAGTGCCAACTCGGGCCGCGGATCGCTTCAACTCTCCAAGTTGTGCCGGAATCATGGATAGCCGGTCCAGCGTATCTTTGATCAAGGACGGAGCTGTGTTATCATACGATGTAGCGCATATGACTCGCTGGGTGCCGGTATACAGCTGCTCAATCAGCGTGTATGCAGCCTTGAGCTTCTTCCGCATATCAGAGCCCAGATGAGCAATACGCTTCCCTATATCGGGTTAAGACAGCTCAGGTTAAACTGGCGGAAATATCAAAACGGAATAGTAATCAGTGAAAAATCTTTTACCAAAGATCGTGGAGGTCATGGCATTAATCTGGCGCTTTAGTCCGGTCAGCTCTTCTGTCACCGGTTTAAGAGCCGTCAAAGATCTTCAGCCTGTTTCAACAGCCCGGCCTTCTCCGTCTCCCAGTTGGCTTGCTCGGATTTATACCACTCCTTGAGTTGCTCCATAGTGGTCAAGGCAGTTTTCAATTCGTCCTTGGCCTTGGTGGTTTCTGCTTGTTGAGTCTTCAGATTGGCACGAAGGTCCTTGAGTTGTACGGTTTGCTGGTGTATCTCGCTCTGATAACAAATGGATCACGTTAGTTGTTTCATTATGAAGTCCCAAGCTCAATACAGGTATTCAACTTGGCACTTGGGGGCTAATGGCTAATTGATCTCATCTTGCTATGGTGATACATGCTAAAGTACCGGTTTAACTATGCTAAGTTGAACCGGCCCTTGGGGGTTACTACATAACAAAAGTACAAGAAAGGCAGAACTCCTTACCTCATAGCGTTCCTTCATACGATTCACCAGGCCGGCTTCGAAGTCACGACTTGTGTAGAGTCGGTTCAGGAAGCCGGAGTGAAGTTCTTGGGCAGAGAAGTTATCATAAGTCGGCTGATCAGTTTTCCTTCTCTTTACTCATGGCAGTAAGTTCTTCCTTGGCACTGCGTTTTGATAGGGCGACCGGATTGCCAGGGGCGGTATAGGCGGTGCCCGTCACTACGACATCATCATCTTTGACCGGGCTGGCCGGATTGGCATTCTTCCTTGGGCTTGGTGTTTTCATACCCAGGCTCGGCGTTTCAGCAACTGTTACCTGTTCCGCTGCAGAACTCGGTGGAGCAGGATGTGATGTTTCCACTTGGGCGTCCGGTTCAGCCTCTGGCGGCTTAGCATTGTCGTCTTGATTCAACCCGGCAGAACGGTTTTTAGCAACTTCAGGCTTTTCGCCATGGTGCTCGGGAGTCTTCTCCGGATCAGCATCCACAGTAGGGTCAAGGGTTTTCGCCTTCTTACTTAAGCGAGCCTTGGTGCTGCAATATTCAGAGTTAGAATGTGATGAACCGGCTAATGCGAAGAAAACAAAAAAGAGCATTATGCTTACCCCGCAGCAACTTTCAGAGGAGGCAGTTGCGTGGTTGATGAACCGCCAGATGAGTTGGAAGAGGCCTGATAATTTGGATCAGACGGATTGAGAGGACATCGGAAGAAACCTTTCAAAGGATAACGCTTTTCAGGAGAACAAATCACCTCTGGACGACGCTTCCGGGTTGGGGTGTCAGGTAAACCGGACGATGTAATTTGTTGACCGCTGTGCCGGGTCGTACGGCGCTCTTCAGCCTGTTGTGTCTTCAAAGAAAGGTTCGGATTCAAATGAGCACGGGAGTGAGATTTTTTCACTTTCCGGACTGTGCGGCGAATTCTTTTAACCGGCACAAGATCAGATTCGGAAGAAAGAAGGATTACCTCAACAGGATCGGCATGACTGGCTTCAAAGATCATCCTCGGGAATTGAAACTGTCAATAGGATGAAGGATAAAAGAGATAAAGTAAATCAAGCTTTACCTCAGCTTCGATTCTTCTTCTTCCGCGGATCAGAAGACTCGGCGGTTCTCCTCTTACCAGCCTTCTTCGTGGTCTTGGACTTTACACGAGGAACCCGAGCCGCTTTGGTTCGTTTCTAGAAAAAGCTGTTAGCCTGAGAAGTAACACGGATTAATACATATCAATAAGGCATTAACATCAGAAGAGCGATGAGCGGAGCCTTACCGCAGGCGGTTTGTTGGAAACACGTAATGGGGCCAACCCGGTTTGGCTGCGCAGACGGAGATCGGCTCATCGAGCATCTTCTTCACTTGTCTCGGTGACTTCAAGCTCGATTATTGCTAGCTCATGACGTCTTTGAGGGTCCTTGACGCTACCAGTATATTCGTGCATCAATCCGGGGCGGCGGCTTAATGGCAAGATGCCCCAAGAAACCCAACATCGAACAAGGTCAATACCAGTTAAGCCATTGGCCATTAGAGCCCGGAGTTTGATAATTTGAGGCGCAAAATTCTTCCGTTCTGCGGCGGTCAAGCGTAAAGGCAATGGGTGATGGTTGCTAAGCCGGTGAGGGCGGTAGCCCGGCAAGGGGTTCTCGCTGTCAGGAGCGGTATTCCGGCAATAAAACCAGGTTTGGTTTCAATCCTTCGGATGGCTATGGTGTTTTGCGTGAGGAAAGTCTACTTCCTTCCTTTTCTGGATTGAAACGCCACCCAGTTCCATGTTAGGACCATCAGAAAACTCTGTATGGCGGTTCAAATGAAAGAAATCCCGGAACAGCTCCACAGATGGTTCTTCTTGAAGATAGACTTCACAGAAAACTTGGAAATTGCATATATTGGACACAGAGTTCGGACCAATATCTTGTGGATGGAGTTGGAAACTTGCGAGGACATCCCGGAAGAATTTCGATCCGGGCGGGCTGAATCCCCGGTCTAAGTGCTGCATAAATACAATTACTTCGCCTTCTTGAGGTTCAGGAGGGCATTCGGTATCCGGAACACGCCAATGGAGGACGTTTTGGAGGCTAAAGCGCCGGTGGTGACATATCCATTGAGTTGCGTCTCAGTGATCTTGGACCGGACCCAATTGCAAGCTGAGAATTGTTTGGCCATTCCGGAAGAAGAGACTGCGAAAGGAAAAGTAAAAAACGGTTCAACGATTAACGGTTCAGACATATTATACAATGCTAAACCGGCAGTTTGGCAGTCAGTTCCAACCTCCGGTTTAACTGAGGACTAATGGAGTATGGCGGATTAGCTATCAAAAAGTTAAACCGCCCTTAGGAGAAAGAGACAGAACTGGAAAATCTGCTAAGTGTGGACAGAAACAGGTTTCACATATGAATAGAGTTAATTTGGATCTACCGAAGATTCAGTAAGGAAAAATTTCTGCGACCCATGCAAACCTTATAAAGGGCAGGGAAGTTCGTGCGTTCTAACAAGAGGGTCTGAACAAAAAGACAGATGTGCAACGTGCTAAACTGAAGGCGGAACAGTTACTACACAGGATATACGCTACGGTTGGATTAAAAAGCCATGGCAGAGCAGGTATGAAGAGATTAAGGATGAACACCTATGAACGACGACATGAACAGGAGCCTCAAGATGCAGATAGGGCATGAGGAGGAGCCTTACCCGATGCACAGAACAGCGGAGGAGCGCCGAGAGTCTCTGGTACAACCAGGTTGATGCAGCGGCCTTGCACTGACGCGGCGTTCAGAGGTCGGAGGCGACGGCGGAGCTTCAGAGCTGGAGCGTCGCGAGGAAGAAGAAGCACGGAAGGAGGAAGAAGAGAAAGGGCCTTCCGGTCTATTTATAGTAAGACGGAATAATTAACGGGCGCGAGAATAGAGGCGTTGAAAGCGGCAGACGGCGCAGCGGTCGCCTCGATTTCCGGGATAGTATTAAATGAAGGGAATCTTACTGTTGGGCTTCGTTAATAGAGATGACGTCAAGATGCTCTGTTGCTGTGGTCGAAGGATGACGTCACGGCGGTTTAAGCAGATGGCGGTTTACGAAATATGAAGGAAGAGATTCAGAGCTTTCTAAGATGTTGAAGATTAACATGAACAGGTTCAAGTCAATCTGGGGCCTAATGTTGGGGATGTAACTCACTGAATATAAACCGCCCGAAGGGGGCCGGTTTACCTCGGCTATAATTGGGGCCCACGAAGACTCGTAAGGAGGCGATTATCGAGTTTAGAGGCCCGAGCCAGGCGAGTTATGGCCCATAATGGTAAAACCGCCATAACCATGCAACTTGTGTTGTAAGATAAGAGAAAGAAGAGACCGAGTCGGACACTTGTATGAGCCGGCCTCGGGACTCTGTAGACCGGCCGGACGTCAACCCATGTATATAAGGGGACGATCCGGCGGCGGTTTAGGGACAGACAACAATAATTCGAGGCTTAGGCGAAGCTATTGCTCCCTAGTCGTCGAAATCACATCAATCCCATCACAACTAGACGTAGGCTTTTACCTTCATCGAAGGGGCCGAACTAGTATAAACTCTCGTGTCTTTGCGTCCGCTTTAACCCCTCTAAGTTAACCCGTACGATGGCCCCGCGACTAAGTCCTTTCATGAGGACATCTGCCGTGACAATTCCACGACACCCTACGTTCATGTGTCTATCGTCGTTATATATGAGAGGCCTAGGATACAAATGTCCTAGTTGGACACGACTCCATATCCTATCTAAACACAATACAAATACAAGTCCAACTGTAACCTACCTTGTACACAATATTGGACACAACTCTAACGAACTCCGTCTTGGTGAATATTCGCAGTTGTCTCATCACATGTATGACCACCAGAGCCCTGGCCCGACTCCATGCCCCGTACATACCGCACGCCTCCCTGCTATTACCGCGTCGAGCCTCCGCTGTCCTGGTCGAGCTTGAAGGGCAGCGAACCCACACCATTCAACCACCACTGCAGAGTACCACCGATCATCGCCAACCGTGACGAAGTTTCCCGCTTCCATCGCACCATTGGGCTCCAGTCCAAACTGTGTGCCTCTCACTTTTTTCCCTTGCTGAATAGGCTTGATTCCCTAGATCCTTACACCGTAGCCCCTCAATCCAGCTCCACCTTCAACATTGACTTCATGGTAAATGATCAGTCCACCCTTACGCCCCGTCGACGTCAAGCTCCATGTGCACATCACCTTGAATCAACCCCGGGTCATAGTCCTGTCGAAGCCACACAAGCCCTCGGGCTTGTGCCACGTGTTTCCACGCCCCAGAAGTCAGTCACCATCGGCATCATGCAGCTATGTCATCGTCACTGATCACACCACGGTCTTCTGTACCAACCGACTCACGTCGACCCGTCAGACTGTCCAGTCCGACCCAGCCGAACTTGTCTAGATGCAGACACATTCCAGACTCCTCAAACCATCACCGTGACCATCACCATCCATACACAAATGTGTATACCCACAAAGAAAACCAAAGTAAAGTCCACATAGCCTTTCCGTGTGAACATACCAAATCAGATCAACAAAGCTAACTAGCTCAAACTCCTGATTCACCACACGTCTGTAGCTGGCCTTTTCCTTTTCTTTTCTTTCTCCATGACAGCGTCACTATCTGACTAAGCCCTTGTGTGGTATTTTTTGTTCTCCAAACAAATCATGTGTCCTTTCAGGTTTTGCATGCTCTAGCGATAAGCATCAGTAGCTAAAAGAGCCCCCGCAACACGTCAAACTGTGTCCTGCCCGCTGCCCGCACAAGCCTCGTGCGCGATTGGCATTGCCCTGCCACTTCCCGTGCGCATCGCTCCAAGCGCGTGGCCCCGTACAGCTGCTTCTGCCACCCGTGCGCACCTCGGACTGCACCGACTTGTGTCCACGTTTCTTCAATCACACATTGATCTCACCAAGGTCGAGTCAATCTGAAACACCACGACACGTCACCAGCTCGATCCGATCTCATCGGGCATTTTCGCCCGAAAACACGCCGCTTGTACACGCTCGCCCGATCGATCCGCTGAACGATCGCCACACGTCTCGACAGCTTGCATGACCATCTGATTTCGGCCATTGACGTCTTTCAATCGATCTCAACCATGCTCACCACGACACTGATCAAAACATCAAACCTGCCTCTGAATCGACAATCTACAGCCTCCTCGTAACCTTGCTTTGATGTCACTTGTGTTAGAATAAATCCGACACAACTCTAATACAGATCGCCATGGGGGTCGCTAGAGGAGCTAAAGAACTACTCTGGGGCATTGATGAGCACATGCATGACACTAGGACATGAATATAAAGTACTGGTGTTGAAGTTGCTGGTGCTATGACAGAGAGGATCGAGAGAGAGAAAGAGGACGAAGAAGATGGACTGCAGTATAGCTACGATTCCACATCTCCATTTTTACAAAAATAAGGTCTATGTCTCCATGGATGAGTTCTACCTAGCTATGAACATGAACAGACTGCATGAACTAGAAAATGAGGATGAACAAAGTACATGAACTAGAGAAGGGGGGTGAGTGAGAGAGGAGCTGCTGGGTGACAAAGGATGGAGATAAAAAATGCAGGCGGTGGTGTAGGTTGCCCATTAACTCTTCTATAAACAACAACGTGGAATCAATGCAGTTATTGTGTGGTGGGACATACACACTTATTGACCATGTAATACATGGACTATATCACATTGATATGATGCTGAGAAATCGCTATACAAGGCTTGATGTACACAAACAGCACGAATCACATGGCAACCGACGGGGATGATACCATCCTCGCGTGACACCATGTCCACTCGTGATTTATCGAGGGATTTGTCTTGTATATAAGAATGGCATTTTGGTTGTAATTACTGTGAAGTAGAAGGGCATGGTTTTGAGGGAGGTGAGAAACCGGTGGGGGACATGGGAAGCTCATTTAGAGGAGCTTTTGCTTCACAATGCATTTTGGCGTATAGCTTCTATGAATTTTTTTTTTTGAGATTGTGGCTTCTATGAAGTCGATCCCATATTTTTGATGCATGTTTGGGCTTGTGCTTATATGGGTTTATATGGGTTTAGAAGCTGCAAAAGTTCTAAGGTAAAGCCCAAACAAACAGGGACTAGTAGGTTTTAGAAACTTTGCTTCTTCTCTGAAATCATCGCACCTCAGTGGAATCCGAGTGGCTCCATCGGCACCGCTGGTAAGCCACTTGCCCTTTGAGATGATCACATGTTGTTTGTCAAGGCTAGTAAAGATGAAGCGATTGAGTTGTTCTGGTTGTTTGAGAGTTACTGTGATGCTTCTGGTCAGAAAATTAACTTATCCAAATCATCATTTTTCTTCAGTAAGGGATGCCCAAGCAGCCTGAAAGTGGAAGTAAAAAATGCTCTTAACGTTACCATTGAGTCTTAGCTACCTCTAGCCAGTTCCAGCATTGATCCTTCATCTTCGAAGGGAGAGATACCAACTTCGAGGCACATAGCCTTGCTAGACATACTTTTTGTCTTGAGAGGGGCCGCCACCATGTTTGACTACTTCATCCCCCGTACCTAGCTTGTATTACTATGAGCATTCTTGATTAATTAATAAAGTGCGTTTGGACTAAAAAAATCCATCTGTACACTGTTTGGGATGTTAATTCAATAAATTAGTCCTTGTATCGGGCTTTAGTTTGCCAGAAGAAAAATACTTCTTGTTGTACCAAGTGATAAACCTATTGGATCTCTAAGTGAGAACAATAACAATAAGGAGTGTGCTGTCGATTGGATGCCTCGGTAACTTTGGGCATGTCTGGTTCATATACGAAGGTTGTCACCATTTTTCACACTTTTTTGCCATACATGCCTAAGCTTAGATGATCAAAATCTTTGGCACGCTTCGCCAAACTATAATCTTGCCACTCCCCCCACCCCCCCCCCCCCGTCTTGCCTCAGGCTCTTTTCCTCCCTTTTTCTAAACCTGACAAATCCCATGATCACTGGGGCAAAGACACCACAGGCTCCTCGGTGTGTGTCGTGTTGACCACACCATGGCAGAGGTAGAAACCGTGGGACTTATATTCCATGCGATGTTATCTCCAACATCGACACGCTGCCACCATGAACACTTAAAAGTAACAAATAAAAAACTTGTACACTCCAAGGACAACCCGTGGTTCTCCCAAGGGTAGTAAACATGGCAAATTGAACATATTTGCTAGTTTATTTTATTTATTTCTTCGGCAAACGTTCGCATTTATATCCGTGGTCACACGGGAAGGTGAGATTTTTCTTCCTTTATACTTATGAAGGGTGACATCTGCTAGGAAGGCATATAACATACACTACAATTTTCTAGAAATCTTTGTTAGATATTTGTTAGACATGTCTATTCTCAAGCTCTTTGCAAACATATTTTAGGAAGTTAAAAGAGTTGCAGATATATAAATAATATATATATAACTCAAAATGATATGCACTAATCGATAGAGGAATGTTATTTTGTCATTATTATGGTTTTTAGATCTAAGACAATTCAACCAAAAGTTCTCTCAAGGTACCTAAACTATCTGCTGCAAAATACGATCTTAATTGAGCACAACTGAATCCAAATGATACATAGTAGAGTTACAAAAAAATATATTGTATTTTTAATATTTAGCAGCATTGTTATGTAACAATTATGCTAAATATAACAGAAACTAAATAAATTAAAATATTACGTTGATGAAATAAATTGTAATAAGTAAAAAAATTGTTATAAATAAAAAGAAACCTATGTGCAAGTCAAAGAGGTCCATGCGCCCTCCCTCAGCTCAAACGGGATGCGCACGTAGCTACTTGGCTAGATCGGAAATCCTACATATACGAAAATTAACCTATGTAATTACGTGTGTGTCCAACTCTCATCAACCTCTCCCCCTGAATTTCAGGGTGAGCCTCTCTTCCCTCTGGTCAAAACTTGCCAGCTAATCATGTACAAAACTTACTAGTCAAAACTCTAGCTAGACTAGTACTCTATTTGATAATCGTGTGGAGACAAATTATGCCCTCTCATTTTCTAATTTGCACTCACTAAATTATGAGACAAGGAAGTTGACCTATGAACAGAGGATGTTGCATATTAATTTTGTCTTCTTTGCCTAATTACAGCTATAGATTTTAGCCAAATTTAGGGATACGTGTGTATGGGTAACTACATTGACTCATAGTAGGGACGTGTGTGTACGGGTAACTACATTGACTAAAAAATCTGTTTTATGTGAGTATGACTAATTACATTGACTCATAATTATGTTAATCTGGTTTGATTGCACATAGTTCTTATAGTATCATACTAGCACCTTTGCTTAATTAATTTTTTGCATTTATCTTGAGATTGGTACAATTTTTTTAGGTGAATGATCGATTTTGCACGCTTGAGCAGCCTGAGTGACATATAGGAGTAGTTGATTCTGAGTTTGACCATAGGACTTGACTTCATGTATATTACACGCTGGTACTAGTGCCCTTGATTTAAGATATTAATTCAAGTTTTTAGTGACAGGGCCTTATATTTGTGCAAGATTTCCTCAAACACGAGGACCTTCAACAAACCAGTTGGTTCAGATCCAGGTCATCAAGGAAAGTAGTGCATAGGTTCTCCTTGTTATTTTTTGGTGATGTCACAACCCTATAATGATATGTATTGTGTGCTCGCCCATTCAGAGGTCCCGGTGGATAATAATAAGAAAATTTGGAAGTAAAAAGTTCCATTAAATGATAAAATATTCTTGTGATATCTTTGGAGAGGAGTTGTGCTAACCAAAGACAACCTTGCCCATTGCAATTGCCACGGAATTAAGAAGTGCAGATTTTATACTCACTCCGAGATAAGAGGAGTTGTGCGTTCAACGTGGTCAGTCATCCAGATATCGTCCAATTCATATCCACCCACAAGTGTTGTGAATATTTTTATCATTGACTGGAAGGTTCAAAATGCTAGTAAGGGTGGGAACGTATGCCTTATTATGGGCGCTTTGGCTATGTAGAAATGATTTGGTTTTCGACGGCAAAAACTCTAATCCTCCGCAGGTTATTTTCCATTGTATGCACTCGCTTTGTATGTCGTCTACACTGCACCGAGTAGAGTACCAACTGTTGTTCAAGACATTATATATGTTGTTGGAGAGGGTTGCCAGGGAGGTTTTTACCCAACATGGATGGCAGCATAATCTCTGGATCGTTCCACCATGTCCTTCGACAAACGCATAATGTTGGTCCTATATGACTAAACTGTTGCTGATATGTCGTCATTTTAGATTATTTTATTGGACTTCTAGTGTTCGGCTGTGTGCTTCATAAATATGCAAAGACCTGGTGTTGCTTATTATACTGTGTATCCTTTCTATGCCACATTATGATGAAATAAAAAGCCCTTTTATCAAAAAGGCAAGTACACATAGCTGAGTTTGCAATTTGCCGGAGTGGAAGGAGAAAGGCAGAAACTAGCAATGACCCCGAAAGTCCAGTCACCAAGGAAAAACTATTTTGTTTCATAATATGGTGCGTATAATTTTTTTGTTAGTCAAATCTTGCAAATATTGATCAAGATTATAGTGAAATTATATATATTTGGAATACCACTTTTTTGAAAAGGAGGATAACATCCAGCCTCTAAATCGAGTGACGCACACAGTCATATATTATTTCGTATTCAAAATCCACCAGCCGAACAACAACAATCAAGAAAAAGGAACAAAAACAAATACCTCAGGCCGCAAGCCTTGCGACAGTAACTTTATCAGAAAACCACAAACACACTGAGAAAAAACAAACTCAAAACGGAGGGCCCGGCCGCCGCTGATGTCAGGTGGGTTTTGCCCCGAGGCACCTGCTGGCGGCGGCGGTGGGAGGGAGGGTTGGGGAGGAGGAGGTTGCCTAGCGGCTAGGGTCAACCGGGTCACCCTTGAACTCATGGTCTTCGAAATGCATGTCATTGGTTTGAGACCAATGCGAATTGTTCGAGCCAACACCGATAGTTGACATGTATGCATGATCGTTGACACTACAAAGTATATAGAACAATGCAAATAAGCTATCTATATGTATGCATTCAAAAAATAACAAGAAAACAAAAATTAGGGAAATTTTCTATCTTTGGGGCATATGGTCGAACACATTGTGCGCGTCTGCCGTCGGCTCAACAAGGGAGCTCGCCGGCGCATCGGTAGCCGCCGCGCCCGTCACACGCCCTGCAAGCTTCTTCCTAGGCGCCTTCGAGGCGCCGGAGCCGTCCGCCGCCTTGTTCTTCTTCGCGGATGTCTTGCCCTTCTTCGGCCGCGCCGCATTTGGGAGCTTCGAGGGGGGTGCACATGGCTTCATCACGGCGGGCGCGGGCGCGGGCGCGACGCCAGCCGCCGCTGAGGTCATCCGCGGCAGCATGAAGAGGCCGCGTGTGAGGCCGATGCTCGGAGGAGCTTCGGCGGAGGCGAGGCCAACGCTTCCAACGGTAGGGTTTTGCAGCGGCGCGGCGGTGGAGGGTTCGCTGCTGTAGGATGGGGTGAGGGTGCGGCGCGTCGTCCATCAGGTCGATTCACGCCGTGCTGCGTCTTGGCAAAGGTGGCGCGGTGGAGGGAGTGCAACACGGCGCTGTGTGCCACGCTGGCGCCCCAAATACGCAGATCTTGCGATGGCGATTCTAAACGCTGCGTGCCCAACTCTCTATATGCAGCAAGTTATTGCGCTTCTTTGGAGACACTCTACCGATTGCAGGCGCGCTAAAATGGGCAAATTTGCGGCTGAAAGCACAAGTGCTCCCTAGGTGGTTTTGGTAATTAATGACAACATATCTCTTGTTGGACTAACACTTTTATCTAGTATGTTTCAGATAAGTTCAACAATGGAGTGGCATGGACTAAAGGATGTGGAAACTCCTTCAAGATGCTAAGGACAAAGGATTGGCTCAAGCTTCAAGCTCAAGACTCTTCATTTTATATTTTAGTGATCCAAGATCACATTGAGTCTATAGGAAAAGCCAATACTATCAAGGAGGGATGAGGTGTTGCTTAATGAGCCTCTTGCTTCATGTGCTTAGTGATATGCTCCAAAACCCTCAACTACATTCCCACTTCCACACATATGACCTAAACCTAAAGTCAAACTCGGCCCTACCGATTCTTTCTATCCGGCGCCACCGAGTTCAGATGTCATAGCCACTGCCACAAACCCTAGGCAAATTGGTTTCACCGATAGGGATCTCGGTCTCACCGAGATGGGATTGTAATCTCTCTGTGTATGTCCATTACCAAAATCGGTCCAACCGAGTTTGAGCAATCGGTACTACCGAGATTACAATGCAAACTTTCTGGTTAACTTATTACCAAAATCGGTCCCACCGAGTTTGAGTAATCGGTCCCACCGAGTTTGCCTGACCAACTCTCTGGTTAGGTAATTACCAAAATTGGTCCCATCGAGTTTGTGTAATCGGTCTCACCGAGATTACGTTATGCCCTAACCCTAACCATATCGGTCCTACCGAGTTGCATATCGGTCCCACCGAAAACCCTAACGGTCACTAGGTTTACTAAATCGGTCCGACCGAGTTTGATGATTCGGTCCCACCGAGTTTGGTAAATTGTGTGTAACGGTTAGATTTTGTGTTGAGGCTATATATACCCCTCCACCTCCTCTTCATTCGTGGAGAGAGCCATCATAACAAGCCTACACTTCCAAAGCATCCTATTTCTGAGAAAGAACTACCTACTCATGTGTTGAGGCCAAGATACTCCATTCCAACCATATGAATCTTGATCTCTAGCCTGCCCCAAGTTGCTTTCCACTCAAATCTTCTTTCCACCAGATCCAAATCCTATGAGAGAGAGTTGAGTGTTGGGGAGACTATCATTTGAAGAACAAGAGCAAGGAGTTCATCATCAACACACCATTTGTTACTTCTTGGAGAGTGGTGTCTCCTAGATTGGCTAGGTTTCACTTGGGAGCCTCCGACAAGATTGTGGAGTTGAACCAAGGAGTTTGTAAGGGCAAGGAGATCGCCTACTTCGTGAAGATCTACCACTAGTGAGGCAAGTCCTTCGTGGGCGACGGCCATGGTGGGATAGACAAGGTTGCTTCTTCGTGGACCCTTCATGGGTGGAGCCCTCCGTGGACTCGCGCAACCGTTACCCTTCGTGGGTTGAAGTCTCCATCAACGTGAATGTACGATAGCACCACCTATCGAAACCACGACAAAAACATCCGTGTCTCCAATTGCGTTTGATTTCTCCAAACCCTTCCCTTTACATTCTTGCAAGTTGCATGCTTTATGTTCCGCTGCCTATATACTCTTTGCATGCTTGCTTGTTATGTATTGAGAATGTTAAACCTGTGCCTAAACTCCATTTAAACCAAAAGAAGTTAAAAACTGCAACTTTGGTACTTAGTTTCTAATCACCCTCCCCCCTCTAGACACCTCTTCTCAAGATCCTACAAGTGGTATCAGAGCATGGGTCTCCGTTGACTTGGTTTAATCACCATTGGAGGAAGATGGATGAGTCTGCTTTGGGGAGTCTTAGACATAGGGTGCCTATTCTTGATGGAGAGTATTTTCATGAGTGGAAAAATGAGATGCTTGTAATTTTCAATCAATATCATTTGAAAAAGTACTTTGCTAGCCCTTGTGCACCCCATGTTGATCCTATGCATCCTACCCTCGATGAATCTATTGACATGACTAGGAATCTTAGAACTGTTCATCTTATCACTAGAGGCTTGCCTAGAAACTTGATTAGAATCCTGCCTACTCTTGAGTGTGCCTACACTATATGGAAATTTCTTGAGGAACGCTTTCCAAATTATTCCTTGAAAAATCTAGATGAAATTCTCTATAAGTCTATTGCCTTGAGTAAGATGAATACTAGTGATCCTATGTTTGGTGATCGTCTATTTGAACTTACCGACCTTATGCGTGCCAAAGGAGATGTTGGAATTATTGGTGATATTATTTCCGAGCTATAAGAATTCATAAGCAAGATCATTGTCAAACTCACTCTAACGAATTACCCTCTCTAGGACTTGATCCACCACATGACGATGTTGAACATGGATACTTCGATGAGGATGATGATAGTGACTTCGATCTTGATGATGCAATAAGACATTTTGGTCTTATGGCAAATCTTCGGGGATATGTGTCAGGAGGAAAGGAATGGGTTCTTGACAGTGGGTGTACCGATCACATGACCGGAGATAAAGACATGTTTCGTGAGCTTGCTGAAAATGATAGTCCTCGAAAGTATGTCACTTTCGGTGACAACTCAAAGGGTAAGGTGGTTGGACTTGGTAAGGTGGCCATCTCACATGATAGCTCCATTCAGAATGTCATGCTCGTTGAATCTCTTGGCTACAACTTACTTTCAGTATCTAGACTTGCTGATTTCGGTTTCAATGTTCTATTTACTGAAGTAAATTGTCAAGTATTTCGTCGAGACAATCATAAAATGGTCTTTGCTGGTATACGTAGAGGTGATCTTTACATTGTTGATTTCTCTAAAAAGGCACAACCTAAAACATGCTTCATTGCTAAATCCTCAAAAGGATGGTTATGGCATAGACGACTAGGTCACATTGGCATGAGAAATCTTGACAAGCTTATTAAAGGAAATCATATCCTTGGAGTTAACGATGTCATATTTGATAAGGATAGATGCGTAAGGCTTGTCAAGCGTGTAAACAGGTTGGAGGAAGGCATCCCGTGAAGAACATCATGACCACAAGGAGGCCACTCGAGCTACTTCATATGGATCTCTTTGGTCCCAACGCCTACAAAAGCCTTGGTGGAAATTCTTTTGGTCTAGTTATAGTTGATGATTTTTCAAGATTTACGTGGGTGTTCTTTCTCGATGATAAATCGCAGGTCCAAAAGATCTTCAAAAACTTCGCTAGGAAGGCCCAAAATCAATTTGAAGTGAAGATCAAGAAGGTTCGAGCGACAACGGAACGGAGTTCAAGAACGCAAATGTGGACACCTTTCTTGTGAAGAAGGGATTTCACACGAGTTCTCGGCTACGTACACACCTCAACAAAATGGAGTTGTTGAGAGGAAGAACCGGACGCTCATCGAAATGGCGAGAACGATGCTTGATGAGTACAAAATACCGAAGCACTTTTGGGCAGAAGCGGTTGAGACAGCTTGTCATGCAACAAATCGCTTGTATCTTCACAAGCTTCTCGGCAAGACGGCATACGAGCTCCTCACCGGTAACAAACCTCAAGTCGGATACTTTCGAGTATTCGGCTCAAAGTGCTACATTATTGATAAGCATCGTCGTTCAAAATTTGCTCCTAAGTCTCATGAAGGTTTCCTACTAGGTTATGGCTCAAACTCTCACACTTACCGTGTCTACAACAATTTCACCCTAAAGGTTGAAGAGACGGTAGATGTGAAGTTTGATGAATCTAATGGCTCGCAAGTAGAGCAATTACCAATTGATGTAGGAGACAAAGACCCTTCGGAAGCAATCCAAGACTTGTCTATTGGCAAGGTCCGTCCAACGGAGGTGAAGGAGAGTACCTCGTCTGTTCAAGTGGAAGCTTCTACATCACGACAAGGTGAACCAAGAGTTGATACGGAAGCATCCACAAGTGGAACACACCAAGATGAAGAAAACGAGGAAGAACATCACGAACGTCAACAACCTCCTTCTCACCTCGACAAGAAAACGCCAACGCCAACAATGAAGAAGATCAAGAAGAAGAAGAAGAACAAGATGAAGAAGATGCTCAACCGAGACCCAAGCAAAAGCTTTCACGAGTTCGAGCAAGAGTTGCTAAAGACCATCCCGTCGAGCAAATCTACAATGATATTCAAACCGGAGAATCACTCGCTCTAAAACTCGTTTAGCTAACTTTTGTGAAAACTATTCTTTCATCTATAGCATTGAACCTATGAAGGTCGAAGAAGCATTGGAAGATCCAGATTGGATAAATGCTATGCATGAAGAGCTACACAACTTTGAGAGAAACCAAGTTTGGACATTGGTTGAGAAGCCCGACAACAACCACAACATCATCGGTACCAAATGGGTGTCTCGCAACAAGCAAGATGAAGATGGACAAGTAGTTCGCAACAAAGCACGTCTAAATCGCCCAAGGCTACACACAAGTCGAAGGTATGGACTATGGTGAGACTTATGCTCCCGTTGCTAGACTTGAGTCCATTCGCATCTTACTTGCCTATGCTAATCACCATAATATCACCTTGTACCAAATGGACATTAAAAGTGCTTTTCTAAATGGTGAAATAGAGGAGGAAGTTTATGTTAAACAACCTCCCGGCTTTGTCAATCCTAAGAAACCAAATCATGTTTACAAACTTCACAAAGCCCTTTATGGTCTTAAATAAGCTCCTAGAGCATGGTATAAATGCTTGACCAAGTTTCTTCTTGAAAAAGGCTTTGAAATTGGGAAATTTGATTCCACACTTTTTACTAAAAGGGTTAATGGAGAATTATTTGTACGCCAAATGTATGTTGATGATATCATACTTGGATCAACTAACCCTCATTTTAGTGAAAAGTTTGGGAAGCTAATGTCGGAGAAGTTTGAGATGTCAATGATGAGTGAACTCAAATTCTTTCTTGGGTTACAAATCAAGCAAACTAAGGAAGGTATTTTGTCTCTCAAACGAAGTACACAAAGGACTTATTCAAGAAGTTCAATATGCAAGAGCGCAAAGGTATGTCTACACCCATGCCTACTAGTGGACATCTTGATTTGACCAAAGATGGTAAACCGGTTGACCAAAAAGTTTATCGCTCTATGATTGGATCATTGTTATACCTATGTGCTTCACGTCCCGATATTATGCTAAGTGTGTGCATGTGTGCAAGATATCAAGCTGCTCCTAAAGAATGTCATCTTAAGGCCGTGAAAAGGATAGTGAGATACTTAATTCATACACCAAATTTTGGCATTTGGTATCCTAAGAGGGCCTCTTTCGATCTTGTTGGCTATTCCGACTCAGACTATGCCGGAGACAAGGTTGACAGAAAGTCCACTTCGGGTACTTGTCAATTTCTTGGTAGATCTCTTGTGTCTTGGTCCTCCAAGAAACAAAACTCGGTATCCTTATCTACAGCCGAAGCGGAGTACATTGCCGCTGGTTCATGTTGTGCTCAATTACTTTGGATGACCCAAACTCTTAAAGATTATGGGATATACGTGAAACATGTTCCATTTGCACTAGTATATAAATTTTCGCTAAGGAAAAATCCACGTTGACTTCTAAGAAAAAAAATATCGCTATATACTCCCTCCGTTTCTAATTATAAGATGTTTTAGATATTACAATATGGACTGCATACGTATTAAAATGAGTGAATATACACACACAAAAATGCATCTAGATGCATAAGAATCTGATATAATAGAGAAAAGATAAATCATCTTATATTTAGGAACGAAGAGAGTACAAGCTACTAACCACACTTATTTGACCTTAATTTTTTTGTTTTTTGCCTTAAAGTCAACGGGGGATTTCTATTGTGATTTATTTACGGATACAATAGAAGATCAATTCAGTTTCAAAAATATTTTCAGAATTTTTTGAATTTTTATTTAATTACTATTTTTCCATATTGAGTGTATATACACCTAGGAACCAAACGGTTCATGCCCTTTTCTACACCCTATACTTAGAAAGGTCAACATGATACTAAAATTGTCTAGAAATATCTGTTAAATACCTCGTTAAATACATCCATTCTCGATCCATCTAGAAACCTAGTTGAGGATATTAAAATAGTTGTTAACGCATAGAAATAAACCATATCATGTCTAAAGATTCATGTTAGTCCATAGAGTAAATATGTTTTGTCATTATTATTTTTCTTTATGTGGAAGGAAGATTTGGTTTGGTCCAATAGTTTTATTAGTGGTACGCCAAACAAGTTTTTAACGAAAAAACACAACTTCTGCTGCAAATTAACATTTTCAACTCAACACAAGTGTATTTTCCAATATAACTATCAAAGTTACAACAAACATTATATTGAAATATTTAATAGGATTGTAATGTTGCTTATTGACTTTTGACCATGAAAACGTAAGAGAAGCACTAGCATGCTGCCAATTGTATAAAGTAAAATATATTAATCAAAATCTTATATTGACTAATAGATTATAAATAAGTATATAAGTTTGGTATAAATAAATGAAAAATATTATTTACTGGATTAATGGAATGTCGTCTACATATGGCCACTCGTGGTCGGTTGATTATGTTATTTTTATAAATTATAATAACGAAAATTAAAAAAATTAAAAATGTTTTAGTGTAAAACGGAAAATATTATATTATGTTATTATCTGACTCAATTAAATGACCAAACTAAACATATGTGCATGTAAAATGACACATTATTTAGTAAGAAGCGTTGTCAAAAAATTGTGTACTGCTATTAAGGCTTGTTGATAACATTTTTGCAATATGTTTTCATAATTAATTTTAATTTCATATATAAATTAATAATCAATGCTAAAAGCAAATATTGAATTTCAATTTTAGGGTCAATTTAATTATGTCTACTTTTGTTTTTAAAATTGTATTATGCAATGACTCTCCTATTGTAATCTAAAATGGAAGAATAGGGTGTATACACTATAAGTTTAAATTATCATATATTTAAAAAATCAACAATTTGAAAAATATTTATAAATCTAAAAATATATTTATGATTTTTAAAATGTTCATGTGTTGAAAAACATAGGAAAACGCAAAAGGAAAAAAGTAAGAAAATAACCAAACGGAAAAGGTGCGTAAGCCCTCCCCCTATCTCTACTATCGTCCGAGCCGAGCTGAATCTTTGGGTTGTGCATGAGCTTTGACTCTCGATCGATGTGGCGTGGGTTTCTGACTTGGCCGCCTGTTTGTTTCAGAAGTGTTTTGTTAAAGGAGCCGCATGATCCTCGTGAGCACTTGTGTGACGCTCCCTGAGTCAATTTGCTGCTGTTTCACATAGGTGAACCCCCGATTAGGCCAGCTCATTCCATCGCATATGACACTCGGGAATATAGCGGATCGGGCTGTAGTGACTATGGCGTTCTTATTGTTTCATTCATTTTTTCCAAAACAAACATTACAAAATGAACAAAAACACCACCATTTTTGAAAGTTTGAAACATTTTTTTAAATGACATTTTCTTGAAAATTTCGATTATTTTCAAAAAATCCGAACATTTTCTGAAACACCAATATTTTTGGGATTTTGTAAAATATCAAGTTTTTAAAAAAAATCAAAACATTTGTAAAAACATGGACATTTGTGAAATTCCAAACATTTTGTGTAAACACAAACAATTTTTTAAAATGCAAACATTTTTTGAATGCATGATTTGTGTGAATTCGTGAAGATTTCTGGAAAACGAGAACAATTTTTGAAAAGTGTGTTTAAAAAAACTAAACACTGTATGTAGTGTCTATTGTTGGTACGAGAAGCTTCTGTTGATCTGTTTTGTCCCAGGCATGACTTGGGGCTGTTTGTCCCTGCAAATCCTTGACTCTTGAACAGACACTGTGCGCACATGTTAGGCCAAACGATTTGGCAATATTGGACACCTGTGGTGTCTCGTACATGTATCATGTGTATGTGCAGAGCAGGGAATGGTTGCCAACCTGTGATGTCCCCAGATCCAGAGTATTGATCCGCTTATGATTATGCTTTTTAATTGTGCGGTTATGCTCGTTAATTGGGGGTCGTCAGAAGGTTCCCGTCTCATGCTTGCTGGTTGCTGCTAACATTTGCATTTTCTTATCTGATTTAGTAGCTGTAGTGTTTTGGTTGGCCTTGACTGGTCTTGGTTTGAATACATGTATCTGTATGTATATACTCCTGCCCCCATGGAAGACATTATGGTCGACCTTTTGTTGACAGAATAATACCTCTACGTACGGTTTTGTTGAGATGCCACTTTCTGCATAATCATTTCCATTCGATGAATCAGGAAAGTTTAGTCTGATTAATCAAGGCATGACAATGGAGGCATCACTTTTATTGACAGGTTTGAGGATAGAACAACAGACTGCAGTTTCCCATTTGGTGCCAAGGAAAATGCCACGAAACAACAGAGAGATGCAGGGACTATACAAGGACCGTAGCCAGGCCGGCTGCGTTTTGCATAATTTGCTCTCAAATAAGGTTGCTGTTACCCGTCGCATCAAGTACGTACTCTCAGGACCATCTCTAGCAATGTATACTAGGTACTCTGCTGTTCTTGTTTTGGGGGCAGCTACAATATAGAAACAGTCCTTGTGGTGAAAGATACACGGTCTAGATTGGTCTTTTAATTTTTTTAGAATTTGCCAGTGTAAGTTTTGAAACTTTTCGGTGCAAGTTTTGAAAATCTGCGCCATCCAGCTCCAATCCCCTGTTGATATGGTGAAGACGGGAGATGCGTGAGTAAAATCAATATGTATTGCTCATTTTAGTCCTGTTTTATTTCCCTGCACTCCATGGATCTGGAAAGTAGAGTCTGATCAATCAAGACTATGATGATGATGAAGGCATCATCAGCTCTGATGACAGGTTTGAGGATAGAACAAACAGCTTTCACTGCATTTGGAGCCAAAGAAACTCTGCAAACTTGTTGGCATTTTTTTATATGAGAAACTCCGCGAGCACCACGCGTCCAAGCCGGGACTCGAACTCGGGTGGGCTGGCAGCAACCTCAGCTGCCCAGCCAACGGGTCGACGCCCTGTCCTCATAAGTAACATGCTGTACTAGTGTAGTTGGTACAGAAGACACCAAAAAAACATCAGATGCAAAACAAGACGACAACAATGTCGCCGTCAGTTTTCCAATGTTATTTTGGCCGTTGGTTGGGTCTACCTCACGGGAGAACACTTGGCCCAGCGCTGCCGTTGCCGCGCCGCAACAAACAAACAAAACAAACAGAGGATTTGGATCGCGCGGCCGCGTGCATGGCGCCGTTGGCCGCCTCGCCTTCCTCCCTCGCCGCCGTGCCACCTCCTCCTACGCCGCTGCCCCGACAGTCTCCGGCTGCGGCGGGGTGGGTCTGTTGCGTGGGTTCCGGGAGGCGGGGGAGAGGCGATGAGTGGCAGGGTGCTGGCGGCGCTATTGCTGGCTTGCTGCAGCGTGGCGACATGGCTTAGCTGGCCTGTTTCGGGCCTGGCCGGGCCAGGGGTGGCCTGGCATGCCCTGCTGCTGCGTTCGGACGGCTATCGTGATGGTGCCGGAGGTTCTGGCCTCCCGCACGATGGCGGTGGAGGTGGTTCCCTCCCGTTCGGCTTCGGTGCTGCTTCTCCCTCTGCGGGACGCTTCTCTCCGGTCCTCTTGGCCTCGCGTTGGTGTTCGCAGTGAGGCGGCGTGGGTGGCGGCGCAACCGCGTTGGCGCATGGTGGTGGGCGGCGGTCTGGCTGGTCGGCTCCGGTCCGTTGGGCGGTGGGGTTGGAGTGCGGGAGAAATCCTTGCCGGTTCTTCGGCTCCAATGCGGTGACACCTGCGGGTGCCACCATTCCTTCCTGGAGGGTGTCGGTGATATCCACCCTCCACCTTCCTCCTTGTGCCGGGGGAAACCCTAGGACAAGTTCGAGCAGAAGCGTCGTTAGCGTCGCATTCCTTCTTGGAAGTGCAGCTTGGTGCGCGGCGGTTCGGAGCGTCGGGCTTGTCGAGCTGCCGTTGTTGGCATTAGTTTCTTCTTCTTTTTCTTTAGGCTTGATGTGCTATTCGCCCAAGCGTTCCTTATATCAGTGTTGGTGTCTTTGAAATACAAAGCGGGGAAAAACCCTTTTTCGGTAATGAATCGGGAGTCTGGTGATGATCAGAATGAGGACCAAAAGGATGCAAGACGAGCAACCGACGAAAAGTGAGAACGAACCAGAACCAGACCATCATCCATGAAGCCATGTGCAGAAGAGGAGGAAATTTCTCAAGCAGATCAATATAGTTACACTGTGATGAGGAGCTTACAACGAATCCTAATATGTACAGTCAGTCACATTCACTTGTAATCCAGAACTGGAAGCTGCGATGTAGTCCTGAGGAGGAGCGCCGAAGCGACGGAGTGCATCACGATGTGAGCGATCCTCAGCTTTATCTGCCCGCGACGAGGCAGCGGCCGAACCCCGCTCCGCCTTTCACCCTTGTAGACTCTGATGAGATCGCCGGCACAAACTTTCTCGCCCATGGTGGTGAAGGAGATGTCTTTCTGTGAGCTTCCTTGGTTGCTTGCTTGCACTTATGGTTGATGTTTGCTCCCTGTGTGGTGGTCTATTTATATAGTTTCAGGGAGTTCTATCCGGATCCGAGACATGCCAGCTAGATTGTTGCTCCTTTGCCATTGACTGTATTTGGATGATGTTCATTTTTCAAATGCAACGTTGTGTGTCTGTCTATTGGTATGAGAAGCTTCTGTTGATGTGTTTTGTTCCGCACTCATGATTTGTGGCTGTTTGTCCATGTGTTCTCTGCAAATCTTTGACTCTTGAACTACCACTGTATCCACCTGTCAGGCCCAATGATGTGCCAATGTTAGACACCAGTACATGAATCATGTGTATGTGCAGAGCAGAGAAGGTTGCCAACCTGTCATGTCCCCAGATCCAGAGTATTAATCTGTCCATGAAGAAGCATCTGTGATTAAGTTTGTTGATTGTGTGATTATGCTTGTTAATTTGGGGCCGTAAGAAGGTTCCTGTCTCATGCTTGCTGCTAATCATTTGCAATTTCCTGTCTGATAAAGTGGGTGATGCAGTCTGGTGGTTGGCCTTGACTGGTCTTGACTGAACACCTGTGCTGTGCTACTGCAGCCATGTAAAGCAATCTTTTGGTCATCCTTTTGGTGAAAAATTAATGCATGCGTGGTCGTCTCCTGTGATTGGTCATAGTACCTCTGCAATTATCTTGAGGTGTCACATTTATGCTAATAATTTGCATTCCATGAACCAGGATAGGCAAGTTTGATTAAACAAAGAACATTATGATGAAGGCTGGGACAGAGTGGCCCAATTATACAGTAAGTATACAACTTCTTGCTGTACCAAGTGAAGAAGCTATTGGATCTCTATAAGCAAGAACTGTAACAATAAGGAGCCTTGGTAACTTTACAAGTCATGTTGTTGTGAGTAACTTGCTGTTTCATTGTGTACAGAGTTGCAAATATCACTTTGTTGTAACCACCAATGTTTAACCTTGCAAGGTAGGCCGCCAAACTGCTCGTTCGTTTCCGTACTATCGGAGCACAAGAACGTGAAGTAGAACAACCACTAATCAGACCAAGCTCCACCTTGCCACGACCGCCTTAATAGTTTGAAAAGAGATAACCGTAGTCACATTCTTTCTCAAGAGTGAAAAGAGTAGGCAAAATAAACCTCCTATCTGCAGCACAATAAAAAACGAAAGAAAAAAGAGTAAGCAAATCAACCTCTCAAGTGCAGCACAAAAAAAGGTTTTTTTGAGAGAACAACACAAAAAAGAGTGATGGTTCGCTGTAGTAGGCTGCGAGGCCCAAGTGGCTCAGGAGTGCAGCGGCCCGTTATCCTTCCACCGTTGGAAGCGGGCAGTTGTCGCTGCTCTGTAAAGCCAGCCTCACGCTGTGCCTGCCACATTATGGACCGTGAGGCCCAGCTTTCGCATAGGCCCCAGCCGGTCCACTACGCAACTTGGAACGGGCGGGCCAGCAGTAGCACACCCAAGCCAGGCCCACAACGCTACAACAGCGTCCACATCACCTTAATACCCCCACTCGGGTTACAAGCTCTCGTAACTGAGCTCGGCGAGTGAAGAGAGTGGAGACAGGTATTTAAGCTGGTCGAATGCCTCCTCGGTTGGCGAGGTGGGACTAAAGAAGGAGGAGGGCTGTGCTTCCTGCTGTGGATGTTTTTAGCGTGGGCTTAGGCAGCTTGGGCATTTGTAGTTTTGGGCTCATGAACGTGGCCATGTGGACAAGGTTTAGGCAGCCCATTCGTGGATTTTACTGCTAATTAGCATAGTGAACCTGCTTAGCAGAAATGGAAACAAAATCTAAATTGTTGTATGTTGAAAGCTGGGATATTTTTTCCACCTTGTTGAGTTGTCTTCTCCTCTTCTCCAACCCTCTGCAAAAAGCCCAAACAAGCAGAGAGTAAAGAAAAAAAATATTTTTACCGCATGTAAAGCTGCCTCCATTCGATGGAGGTGGCTCAACAAGCAGTTCTCTTTCCGAGGGACGTTTATCCGAAGCATTTTTGGCATCATCATGAAGCCATCCAGGAGTCTCTTGAACGACGCACCGACAAGTTCAGGCGAGCAGAGCGAATCGGGTGACAAACAACCTGATACCGGTAGTGATCAAAATGAGGACAAAAGGATGCAAGACAAGAAGCGAGAACGAACCACAGCATCATCATCTATGAAGCCTACACCATGATGTGCAGAAAGAGGAGCAACTTTCTCAAACTGGTAAAGACGGTTACACAGGGGGAACGGGTTTAAAACAAATCCTAACATGTACAGAGACACTGACATTTCACTTGTGCTCCAGAACAGGAAGCTGTGACGCAGTCCTGAGGAGCGCCGAAGCGACGATGTGCGCTATCCTCAGCTTTATTTGCCCACGACGCGGAGCCGGCTGAACCTGGCTCGGCCTTTCACCCTTGTAGACTCCGACGAGATCGCTGGCACATACTCTCTCGCCCATGGTGGTGAAGGAGGTGTCTGTGACTGAACTTTCTTGGTTGTTTGCTTGCACTTATGCTTGATGTCTGCTCCCTGCGTGGTTGTCTATTTATAAGCCTTCAGGGGGCTTTATCTGGATGCAAAGACATGATAGCTAAATTCTTGCTCCTTTGTCTATCAATGGAGGGCGCCATCATCTGACTGTATTCTGAAATATGAATAGTGTTCATTTTAGATGTAACCCTGTAGTGTCTGTTGGTATGAGAAGCTTCTGTTGGTATGTTTTGTCCCAGGCGTGGTTTGGGGCTGTTTGTCTCTCCCTCTGTTATCCGCAAATCTTTGTTGACACTGTTTGCATCTGTTGGGCCAAATGATTTGCCAATCTTGGACACTTGTGATGTCTGGTACATGTATGTGCCGAGCAAAAAATGGTTGCCAACCTGTCATGTCCCCAGATCCAGAGTATTAGTAATAATCTGTCTATGAAGAAGCATCTCTGATTATAGTTGTTAATTGGGCAGTCAGAAGGTTTCTCATAGCACTTTGTTGCTAATCATTTGCACTAGCTGTCCTGTAACTGCTAGTTGGCCTTGACTGGTCTTGGTATGGACACCTGTGTGCCAGAAGACATTTTGGTCAACCCTTTTGTTGATAAAATAATACATGGTTCTCTCTAAATTTTCTTGTGGCGCCACTTTCCTGCTAATCATTTGCATTAACTGAATCAACAAAGTAGAGCCTGGTTAGACATGGCTGTCTCCTGTGATTGATCAAAACTTGAGAGGACCTCTGCATTTTTTTTCTTGAGATGGCGCCTTTTTTGCTGACTATTTGCCATTCCATGAATGAATGAAGAATGTAGAGTCTGATGAAACAGGACTATGATGATGATTATGATGACAGGATTCAGGATAGCACTCTGCATTTGAACTTTGGAGCCAAGGAAAAACAGAGGTGCAGGCCACACAGACAGAGTATACAACTATTGGACTATACAATGACATAGTATACAACTATACAAGGACGTGCGCGCCGAAGACGACACAGCGGTGGGCACCTAGTCGGCGGTGGCGTGCAGCGCGTACGTTCGGGACGTGTACGCGCGCCCGATGAGGCTCGACGGCATGAAGCGCGTGTTCTGGATGACCGGCTAGTACAAGTCCCACCCCGACGACGACGAAAGCTACGACAAGGCGGCGGTGTCAGTGGTGGAGAACATCAGCTACCAAGACGGGGTGGCCACCGGCGTGTGAAAGGAGGCGGTGAGGATGCAGGGCATCCAGGCCGCGCCGTGCAAGGTGATCTGCATGGCCAGCGTCACCGCCGTGATGACAAAGCAGAGGACGGTGTCGTGGAACTGCGCCGACGTCAAGGGCGTGCGGCCGGCGGCACCATGCGCGCCGCTGCCGGCTCCTGCTCGTTCCCCACCGACACGCTCGCTGCTGACCAGTGCAGCAGTGCTCGTACTTACTCGCTGTTGCTCCTGATTCCCCTGCGTCAGCAGCAGTAGGGGCGGCCAACTAGCAGCTAGCCTGGCTAATCAAGCTCACTTGTTCCCTCAGCTTCTCAATTATGCATTGCTGATGAGACTACTCTCAAACGAAATGAAACAGTACAACAGTACAACGACAATAACAATCGTGGAGTATATATAAATTACATGTCAAGCTTGGTGTTTCTCACACCTGTTTACATCCAAAGTGTACCTCTAGCTGGCTAGCTCTGTGCTTGGACTTTTGATTCTCCTACTAGATTTGTATTTCAAGTTTTGGCCATTTGCATAGTTTGTATGTTCATACATTTGAACAGAAAATCAGGAAATTTTCCCAGTAAGCTTGTTTGACGAAAGGTTTAGTTTGTAAAGTGACGTAATGTTGCCAAGCTGAATAGGTATGTTACCCTCAAGATTGTTCTGGCTAAGGTCTAAATACAAGAGTTGTTGCAAGTTCCCTAAGGTGGGTTGTATAGGTCCTCCAAATTTATTGTTTCCTAGATCGAGGTATGTCAACTGAGTAAGCTGGCCAAGGGGTGGTATAGGGCCTTCAAATTTATTGTTTGCTAGATCGAGGTATGTCAACTGAGTAAGCTGGTCAAGGAGTGGTGTAGGGCCTCCAAATTTATTGTTTGCTAGACTGAGCCCTTCCAACTGAGTAAGCTGGTCAAGGAGTGGTATAGGGCCTCCAAATTTATTGTTTGCTAGATTGAGCTCTTCCAACTGAGTAAGCTGGCCAAGGGATGATGGCAATGGCCCAATGAAGCTGTTTGCTTGGAGGTAAAGACGTTGTAACCGTGTTAGCTTCCCAATCCATTCTCCAATCATACCTGTTAAATTATTATTTTCAAGTACTAACCATTCTAACCCTGTAGCATTGCCTAGTGAAGCGGGAATTTGACCTTCAAACGTGGTCGCACATGGTGTCCGAGAGAGTGGCATAGATCCACAGAACGATGTGAGCATCGAGCTCTAGGTATTGGGACGGAGCATTGGGGGGTGGGGGGTGGTCGAGAAGGTAGGAGACGTCGTAGCGAACCAGGACCATCAGGAAGAAAGTCTTCCACTTATGATAACTGTGGTCGGCAGGGTGGAGGAGGAACTTAATGTGGTTCGTGATGTGATCACGGAAAATGGGATGAGGAGCGGCGGGGGCCGGCGAGGGCGCAGGGGAGGTGCCGGCGGTGGTGAAGAGGGGGGCAAACTGCGAGGCCGTGGCGGGGGAGGAGCCGCTGAAGAGAGTGGGGGACGTGTCAAAGACGAAGGGAGGGGCAGTGGCCGGGGAGGTGCCGGCGGCAGGCGCCGAGGAGGAGGAGGAAAGGGTGCCCGGCGACGTGGCCGAGCTCGTGGCGGCGGAGGAGGAGGAGGAGGTGTCGTCCGCGGCCATAGGGAGAATCCTGGCGACTGATACCAAGTTGGAAAGTGTGTATTGATTGCCTTGATTGTCTCTGTTACAACAGGAGTATACATAGAGAGGGAGAGAGAGTCCCGATATGTTAGGCACGCAGGCCATGCGGGAGAGATCAGATCCTACATTCTAGGATCGTTACAAGGCGTGACAATACAACGTTACAAGTGTACAAAATATACAACTCAACACTCCGATGGAGATGGTATTGTTCAGGCCGGTGGAGAGGGGTGGGCTGGAGGTGGACATGGCGATGGAGATGGGAGGAAGGCAGGGTGGTGGCGATTTTTTTTTGGTCTGGACCATAGGTGGAGAAGATGATCGCTAGATGGGGAAGAGGGAGGTTCTGATTACCATGTGAATTTGTGTAAGCGTCTCTACCCTCGTACATAGGGCCGCGTGATGTATATATTGATTGGGAGAGTTAAGAAAGACTAACAAGATAGCAACTACTCCTGTTACAACTCCTTGGCGCACAAGGCAGCTCCAATACGTGACTTGTTTAACACACTCAGCTTCTCAATTATGTATTGCTGATGAGGCTACTTTCAAACGAAATGAAACACAGTACAACAACAATAACAATCTTGAAGTCGGTCAGCCGGTGTGCCAAAAAAAAAACAACAATAACAATCTTGGAGTATATGCAAATTACATGTCAAGCTTGGTGTTTCTCACACCTGTTTACATCCAAAGTTTACCTCTAGCTGACTAGCTCTATGTTCAGACTTTTGATTCTCTTCCTAGATTTGTACTTCATGTTTTGGCCATTTGCATAGTTTGTATGTTCTGACATTTGAACAGAGTATCAGGAAATCGTCCCAGTTAGCCTGTTGGATGAAAGGTTTAGTTTGGTAAGCGATGTAATGCCGCCAACTTGAATAGGTATGTTACCCTCAAGATTGTTCTGGCTAAGGTCTAAAAGCCAGAGTTGTTTCAAGTTCCCTAAGGTGGGTGGTATAGGGCCTCCAAATTTATTATTTCCTAGACTGAGCTCTGTCAACTGAGTAAGCTGGCCAAGGGACGTTGGCAATGGCCCAATGAAGTTGTTCACTTGGAGGTAAAGACTTTGTAACTTTGTTAGATTCCCAATCCAGTCTTCAATCGTACCAGTTAAATTATTATTATCAAGTGCTAGAAAAGTTAAGCTCCCAAGATTTCCTATGCTTGGGGGCACCGTTCCCGAAAGATGGTTTCTACCAAGACCTATTTCAAAGTGGTTACTGGAAAAGTTACCTATCGTGTTCGGTATAGCTCCATGTAGCTGATTTTCAGACAACAACAGATATTCAAGGCTAGTGCAGTTTGTTAACGCACTAAAGAATTCCCAGCTTTGGCTGTCAGTAGCTTCAAGATTGTTTTTCCCAAGGTTTAAGAAAAACAGGTTGGAAAGTTTTTCCTAAAGAGCTTGGAACTTCATCAGTTAAATTGTTATTTTCTAATTCTAGGCTTTGCAGCCATGTAGCATTACCTAGTGAAGCCGGAATTTGACCTTCAAACATGTTGTTATTCAACAGAAGAAGTTGCAGATTTGGTAGGTCGTCTCCTATGTTAGGAGGCAGTTCCATGCTTAGCATATTTGACTCCAAGCCTAATATTTGAAGAGAATTAGAAAGGTTGAAGAGACACCGTGGGAATCCACCTGACAACCTATTTCCTCCTAGGGCCAAGTACCAAATATTTGTCAGTTTCCCAAGCACATCAGGAATACTTCCAGTTAGATTATTGTACGCAAGGCCAAGTATTCGTATGCTAGTGGTGTTGCCGAGCATTGGCGGGATGACTCCTGTGAGATTATTCCAAGAAAGACGCAAAAGTGAGAGTTTGGGGAGGAGGGCTACTTTTGGAAGAATTTCACCTACTAGGATGTTTGTATTAAGGTCTATTTTCCTTAAGCTGGAGCAGTTGGTAATTGCATCTGGGATACTATCCTGCAACCAGTTCATGCTCAGGTCAAGGACTTGAAGCTTTTGCAGATGGTTCAGTGGAGGTAACCGGCCAGAGAAGCCATTTGTGGACAGGTTCAGGGTTCTGAGGAATGTAAGGTTCCCAATGGAGGAGCTGATTTGGCCGACCAGGTTTAGGTCAAAGAGCTCGAGCGCCACCACGCGACCTGGATGCTTACGACTGCATCTCACCCCCGGCCACAGGCAGTGGTTCGTGCTGGAGTTCCAGGAGCTAAACCATCCAAAGGGATCAGAAGTGATCTCATGCCTGAAAGCTTGCAGCCAGATCACATCCGTGCTGTTAACAGGGAGCGTTGCGCAATTGATTCTGCAGGCACCCAAAGAGAGCCGCAGCAACGCCAATAGTAGAAGCATGGCGGGGTAACTTGGTAGATTGGGACGCGCTGCTGCCATTGCTACCTGCAAAATATAAAACATAACCATCAAATTGGAGGGTTCTTGGTAAACACGCTGTATTTATTGTGTCCAAAGTACGTTTGTGCTAAGCTGGGGGTTGGTGACCGCCCGAACATATGGAGACGATTCAGGGGGTTAGGTTAGGTGACATTTTCTCTCTCTTCTATTTGGTCAGCTAACCGTCCGCCCGAACATATGAAGACAATTCAGGGGGTTTGGTTAGGTGAAGTTTTTTTCCCAATTTTAATTGGTGAGCAAACCGTCCGCCGGAACATAAGGACAAAATATAGAAGGTCCGATTGAAAACTCTTTTACCCTTTTTGTATGACCAGATTTATTAAATCAGTGTATCTTGTTGTCTGGAGATCGGACATGAACGCTTTGTGATTGTATCATTTTGAGACGGCGTTTTGTAATTTATGTTACTTTTGATTTTATTTTTTTAATGCCATGACAGATGAAGATCATGATATATCAAAAGTTCTACCCGCAATAAATAAATAATATGATTCATTTTATGAGAAGAAGTACGTGAAAGTAAATTACGGCAAGATCACGGCCTCGATAGATCAAGGCTTTTAAATCGTGCTCATCAACACTATAACGTTTTGAAATTACCCAGGCCAAACGTTTGATAACGGTTAGCCATCACGTGAACATACTTTGTGGAATGCTCAGAATTAAATCGCAACAAGCAAAGTAAATGATATGTTAACGTACTATACTACTGGCTGAATAATACTACTAGTATGGAGAAGAGAAGAAAGTCAAGTAAGTACCGTTGCCGGAGCTCAGAATACGGCCGGCGGCAGCCTTCTTCTGGTCGATCCCGGCCAGCGTCAGAGCTGTGAAGCGTGAGTGAGTTGGATGATGCTCGGCTTGCTGAGGCCCCGAGGGGTTAAAAAGACACTTACAACAGCCTCACGTCCACACACTTGCATATCATCTTCATCTCAAAAAATAAATACAAACTTGCAGCGAAGACCTGCACTCGGTCCGTCAACCCTTACCTTTCACCTCCCGTCGCCCACCATTATTGTTGCCCTTGTTTGAGCTGGCCGGCGTTATACTTTTCTGCGTTTTGCTAACGACTGCCGCGACTCGTCTCTATCCTAAGTACTCCTTTCATTCCAAAATAGATGACTCAACTTTATATTATATCTTATAGTACAAAGTTGAGTCATCTATTTTGGAACGGAGGGAGTACATATTTATGTGTGTTAGTATTTTTTTAGGGATGTAACAACTCTTTATTCATGTAAGTTCAATGGAATCGTTACAACATCATTTGGTTTAAGAAACCGCACATGCCTTCCTACACCTGACGACCGAGAAAATTTAGCCAGGCTATCAGCCTCAAAGTATCTAGTCATGCTTTCAAACTCTAGTGAGCTAACTCGAATCTCTTTTATAATTGCACCATGCCGCCTGCCACCATGAGCTTCAATGTTTCTTACTGCCGTTGCACAACCGAAGATACTAGCTAGGACCCGAGAGATGTTCAGATCGTTCGTCAAAGCGCAAGCTTCACGGCAGGCAAGAGCTACTAAAGTGGGCGCGTCCGTGATGCCCATGAAGGTGATCGAGGACGAGACCGAATTAATTTCCCAGGCGATCCCGGTCACTGTTTTGGGTACCGAGCGAAATTCCGAGATCTCGCGCGGTTACCGCGTTTACCGCCCCCCTCGAGAACCACGCATACCGAGCAAAAAATCTTGAATAATTTGAAAATTTTGAATTCAAACGCTCACAGCATAGTTAAATACAGACCATCTCTTATCCAACCACAGAGCTGCCTAGTGGTAGACGTGGGTTCGTATCTGGCCATACGCTTTTATTTTCTTTTTGAGGATGCAAAAGTTTAATGTGACTGATAAACCTATCTATATCTACTTCAAAAAAAATTGAATTCAAAATTTGATTTAAAATTTTGTCCGAATTTTTTCCGGAATTTCATGGTTACCGTGGTAACCGCAAATTCCGGTACCCCACGAGAAAAAAGGTCCGCTCGGGATCCAAAACCTTGATCCCGGTATACCACAGCGGCTGCACCTCTATCTCCATAACTTCCCACAATACCATCGACATTGGTCTTACTTGTACCTTGTGGTGGCCCGATCCAAGACTGACGAGCATGGCTCCATACTGGATGGATGGTGACACGCTGCTGCTATGAACTCATATTAATCTCAGAGATAAAATGCTTGATGAAAGAATGTGTTGACAGTGGCAGGGCGGGTTCTATGTTTCGAAGGTCCTAGGGCAAACTTCGGCGACATGGGCCCCTAAGTCCTAACACCAAATATATATGTATGTCGGTGCGTGATACAACAAACATACATGACTTCAAAGTAAAATTTCAATTCAGAGCAAATTTTCAACCATACATTTTTAGTTTGAGATGTCTATAATAATTATTGGACAATGCGATATTATGACGGAAAGACTAAAAAGATGGCAATACGAAACTGACATGATTACCTCAAATATATGAGAATCAAATTCAAGTGACTCCATCAAGAACAATAGTGCTTCAATGCTTCACAAGAAAGTTTCTTCGGTGATTGAATTTTTGATCGCTTTCTTTCCTTTCTCTGCTTTTTCAGCACCCGGCAAATGCTTCTAAGACAATATTGCAAGGTAGGCTAATGTTCTAATATTATTAAGGAAAGAGAATACAAAGAATTTGCACATCAGAACCCTGATGAAAGTCTGAGTGAAAGACTTTGACGAACTCGCGGTCGTGTTCTCATGGATGGCCGGACGTGAGGGACCGAGGGCCAGGGCAGGGGCTCAACGGCGGCACCAGGCTGCCGTGCACAGCGAACATGAATCCTGATCGACTGCGAGCGGCTGAAGCGACGGTTGACGTCATGACAAAGAGACGAAGCGATTAGCTATTTTTCTAGGGGTACGAAGCGATTAGCTTTCTTTTTTTTTGGGACATACAAAGCGATTAGCTATCTGATCGATGAGAAGAGACGCTAGTGTGTGCATCTCTCCCAATCATAACCTGATCGAAAGCATCAAGCTTTGGAAAATTGGAAAAATGAGTAAACAAACAAAACAGGGCTAATGCATGTGTCGGTTCAAAGTTCATTAAATTTGCGGCAAATGGGTCAAGTTTGATCTAAACATGACATTCATTAAAAAATAACATTAAATTGTTACTGCATAATTATTTTGAAGAATACATCATACGAACCAGGTAGACAAAAACCCTGGCAGCAGATATACTTTCGGAAACGCCATAAGCTCCAGAGGACACCAGAACAAGTACAGAGTTAGTAGGACGAGCCCGAAACTGCGCCACAAAGTGTATGCCACTACCCAACTCCACATTGTAGCATTTCAGAAACGCACCCGCCCACAACTGTATCTACCAAAGCAATCGAAGACGAAGATGGAGGACCAGAGGAGAACTCGCAGGTCGACAGGTGTATGCTGAAATGAAGGTGCAGGATGTTACTGCTCAATAACAACATCTGAAGTTTCTTCAAGAAACCGTCAAATAAACTCGACTCCATACGACTTGGCAAAAGCATCGGAAACCCAATTTGGTCTGGATGAGGGGCGACATGTATGCAAATCTGATACTATTTGTCTTCCAGGGAACCTTACAAATGAACGAATAAAGCCGATGGCTACACCCAAAATGAAAAGAGGAAAAAAGGCTTAGCACGTACAATTGTTCCTTTACAGGAAAATCAAAATTTAAAGATAGATGTTGGTCCGAACGACTAACCAGATGCAGAATCCCGACTTGCCCCAGCACAGGAAGCAACACCAGCAGTGATTCGAGCCAGCAACAGATCCAGCCATCCGTGAGTGGAAATGTACACTTCAGCACACATCATACGCCAGCCTGCAAGTCACCAGCCATTACGCTTCGATTTACAGAAGAAGAAGAAGAAGAAGAAAAATCCTGGTTGGTAGGTGATGGCCAACAGTTGGGCGCACAAGCTAGGAACCGCTAGCTGAATGGATAGAATCCCCAAACTTGGCATCACTGAACGCTCAGCAACAAATACAAATTAAAGTGCAGAAAGCAGCACTGCTGATTTTACCTTTTTGTATCGAGATGCGTACCCGTAAGACACGTCAACATGGCAATCAAATGTTCAGATGACTGTCGTATCAAATCCATTCTTGCACATTAACAACACATTGCAACACGTACAGACTTTTATTCGGCAGAAGGACACCAGCACTAGCGAAGCACACAGATAATCACACATTACGATAAGCAATCAAGAAAAATATTACACCTCGACAGGAGGTGCCCGATGCTCCTGGCCTGCGAGCGCCGGGGGGGGGGGGGGGGGCAACGTCTTATGCATCAACCATGCCCGGCAAGACGATGTGGGCGGCAGACGCACCCGCTAATGGCTCCACACAAGGGGGTTCACGGAGTGCACCGAGGCATAGTGTCGGGAGTGCGGACGAATGGATCGGCGTGGATGGGATGAGATTAACTAATTATTAGTTAGATCTATCTTTATGTAGAATTACCAATATATCCTACCGTTTAAATATTACCGATCCATATTAACCGTTAGATCAACTAAATACTACTCACTCTATTGGGTAGTATGATGTACCGTAAAAAATCTCTAAATATATTCTTTGCGTTGCAGCCACAATGTATCCTGTAGATCTTAAAAAAATTAAGATGATGTTGATCTTAATCTTGTTGAGCCATGACATCCATCATTTACCACTGAATTGAACATGGGAGGATCGACTGTGCTACACACATCCTCATTATTACAACAGACTTGGCAGACTGATAGCATTGAAACTAGAGTAGTGCATTAAGCACTGCGCCAAAAGAGCAGCTTTAGATCAAGAAACGAAGGAATCGAACTGTACATCAGCAAAACAGACATAGACAGGGTTATTTCTATGTATAAGTTTCTCAGATGATTCAGCTGGTACATTTCTTGGGGCCGAGAGAGAGATGGATGCACCCGCAGCAGCTTCATCATATGAAACCTCCAGTATACGAAGCCTATTGCGGCCAAGCTCTTCCATCCCATTCCATCTATCTGATAGATCACATATTCACATGGTTAACCTTGGCATCATCAAACACTCTGTATACTGAGTCGAGTAACACTGCAGCAGAAATCGTAGAAATTAAAGAAGAAACAACAGCACTTGATTTGGGCAGTAATCGACGGGACAATCATCGAGATTACCATGGAAAACAGCACTGCAATTCCGGTATTTGGGTTGCAGTGATACATTACATTAACAGGCTAATCAAGCATTCAAATGACTGTCATGATTCCAGTCTTACAAACATGGTGTCAGAGTGGTAGCCACTGTAATCAGAAACATACAGACTTAGAATAGCTTTTATTTAGCTGAAGGACAACAATGGTAGAGAAGCACGCCGATAAACAACACATCAAGATACACAAACAATTCAAAGTCCTGTATGGATAAGCAAATAAGCAACAACTAAGGTTGAAAGCGCGGGAGAAATGGTCTTCATAAGCACCAACGGTCAAACCATGTCCTCCACAGTGGAGGTGCTGATCTTGGAAGACGATGGAGTGGCGCCAGTGTTTCTTCCTCCACTAGAAAGGTCCCTCCTCTGTACCCTTTCCGGCAGGGTCTCCATCCCCATGTGCGACAGCAGGAGCCAGATATGTGTGAGCAGCTCGCCACGGTGCCCAAACTCTTGGCGTGTAGGTACCCTCGGCACCTACTGGCCGAGAAGCAGAGCATCTCCACCCACACACCTTCGATAACCTCCCACATCTTCTCATCACCCAAAGACAACAACAGTTCAGAAAGCTTCCAGGCATCATGGATAAAACGTTCCTGTGCAGCTGGATGTTTCTTTGCATCAGGCGAAAAGTGTATGTGCTGCATGATTATTGTGTGAAGCGATGACTTAAAAATCTGCCAGGTATTGTGAATGGAACCTTGCTGAGCAGTCGGATGCCTCTCTCCATCCGGTGGCGGTTCCGTGCATCCTAGATCCTCTCTGCATTCGGTGCGCCGCAACTTGACGATTATTCTGTCCACAAGTCTTCTTTCAGTCTCCTCAGGTGATGGCCCTTTTCCCTTGAGGAACTTGAGGAGTGGCTTATTTCCCTTGAGGATCGCCATTAGCGATGGCTTGTCGTCCTTGAGGATTTTCTCCAGTTCAGCATTGGCATTCTTGAACAGGTTCCGTCTCGTGCCAGGCAATAGCATCTCAGGCTTGACGAACAGTAGGTATATCATGTAGTTGGAAATTTCTCTGCATCCCGTGGCCTTTACATGACAAGCTGATGTGTCGGCCTTTTGGTAGAAGCACAAGTCCGTTGCAATGTGCCAGAGAAGAACACTCTCATCAAACGACCTGTTTAGCCCCCATTCCTGATCTTGGTCGCATCCTTTATGCTGAATAGTCCACTGACCCCTCTGATCACTGAACCTCCTGTAACTGGCAACATCTACTATGTGTTTCTCCCAACAACATTTTACATATCCAAGAACCAACTCTGTAATTCTGAAAGATGAGGAGCATGACTTCATGCACCAACGCTGGTCAAGGAAGTCCTTGCAGTTGAAGGAACTAAGGAGGCACATCTTCTTGCTATGCCTTTTGTTGCGGACAAAGAAATTTACTAGGCTATATTGGGAAACCATGCCAGACAATATAAGGAGATCACTCAGACACAATACAATCAAGTGAAATATCCCGGAAAGGAACTCCAGCACCGCAGTACCACAGAACAAGGCATATGTAACCTTGACATCATTGACATCGTAGGCCTCTCTGTGACTCTTATGCAAGAGGCCAATGGCAGTGAATGGCAGGTACACCGCTGCCGCCCATAAGACGTAAGAAAATACGTCCAAAAATGAAACTTCTGCTGCCGCCCCTGCTGCTGCTGATTCTTTTCTGGTACCGATTCTTTTCTTCCTGCTGCTGCTTCTTTCTGCTGCTGATTCTTTTCTGGTACTGATTCTTTTCTTGCGACCGCTGCTTCTTTCTGCTGCTGATTCTTCTTCTTCTGCCGCCGCTGCTGATCCTTTTCTTACTGCTGCTGCTTCTTTTCTTATTTGTGCCGCTGCTGCATCTTCTCTTAGAAGCTCCATATGTCCGTTAAAAGTTTGTCTCGAGTAGAGAATATCAAATGTGTGGAATAACCCTCTTCGCAAGAAAACACATGTTTTTTTCTTATCAAGTACCCAGATATATTTTAGGAAATCTAGCCGATCAGGATACGATAATGCAAGGTCCACAAATATCTTACGGGTCTCAAGATCAAATTTTCTCCTTTTCTCTTATTTTGATCACGCGCATTTTTACATCGGACTTCCCATTGATTTGAGGAATATGGTTGAGATCAAGTTTAGCTGCATTATTGCCTTCTCCTTGGGCTTGATGATGATGGTTGTCTTCCAGCTCATAGGCTTCTCCTTGGGCTTGAGGAACATGTATGTGCTCAAGGTCCACTGCGTCGCTTTCTACTTGGGATCGACGATATTTATCGCCCTGGACAAAATCCCTTGCTTCTTGCACATACTCTTCAAGCAAAATGGTATTGCCTACCATGCTTGTCATCCTCGGGGTGGGGTCAGAAGAGCTGACTAGACTATTAATGCTAGCCCTCTTGAGAGCCCAAGGCTTCTGTATGCATTTGTATATACCTGTGGCGAAGAACAAGATTGATGCCTGCAACAATCTCTTGTCGCTGCCTGGCCATGATTTGCAGAAGACATAGATAGCTACAGTGACCTGGGACACGGCTGTGAGGATGTGCCTGGCCCACAGCTCGTTGTCTTCGATATTGTAGGCGGTTATGGCAGATTGTCCGCCGAGATGCATGAGGAGAACCGGCGCCCACACCACCTCCAGGACGCTATTGCTGTTTGCAGATCCATAATCCTTCCTGTGGCGGTTAAAGAGGGTGGCAAGGGCGTATATGGCCAGAGCATCGCTGCCTACATATGCGAGCCATATGATGGATCTGTACCAGGAAGGAATAGCGAACTTACGGAATGGGGCAGAGCAGAGCAGGAGGTATTGGACGAAGAGGCTGCCAAGGACGAGGATCCGCAGCTGCCACTCCTCCCACCAATCCACAGCACCAGAGATGCCCATCTTGTGTATGGCTCTTGCTCTCACACTCTTGCTCAACTATCAGTGGCACACACGCGAAAAGGTAGAGGCTGAATCCGTTCAAACTCGCCCCTTAATCCAGTGTATGTATGCGTGCACATGGTTGGTGGCAACTACGAGGCTAGTCACATGCCTAATGAATTTCTTATATCAAAGCGCATACATAGAGGGGCTGGCTTAATTACATATATTCTGCTTGACTTGGGTCAATAGTTAACATGGTCTTGCCTTAAACCAATGCCTGATCTGCATCTACCAAGATGCTTATCTGGTTTATAAGTATAAAGTATACCAACTGACAGGCCAGGCCGGACTGGAGTTGATGGTAGTATTTTACTTGACTTGGCCTTCTTTTATAAAGGGGTAAGTAAGCAAAAGGGTCTTTGAGGCCCTTAATAAGGACAGGCTAACTGCCGGCTCAATCCAGTCTAGTTAGTGAATTTCTTACATTAATGCTGACATCGAGTGGGGTGTCTGGCTTAATCATATTAGTAATTGCTTGACCTGACCTAATAGTTCAGTGCACTTGCCTTAAATGTATGAACTTCATCTAGCTAGTTGCTTACATAAGTACTATATATACCACAAGTGTTCCCCCAAAAGAGAAAAAAAGAAAAAAGAAAGAAAGAAAGAAAGAAAGAAAGAAAAGGTATACCAGAAGTGGCGGTAGGCAGGCCAGAGGGGCTGAACTTGCTCATATTAAACTTGACTTAGCCGAAGACCAAGCTTGATTCACCCGTAGGAATATCAATATACGCTGAATCCTGTATTTACACGCCTACAGGGACGTGCTGCAAGTTTAATCGCTTGATACGTGCACCACAAATGGCCAGCGTGGACGACAGACGGAGTACACGCACAGCACATGCATGTCATGCCTGGATGGGGAATAAACGCAAGCACCTGGCAGGCGGGTGAAAAACTAACCTGGTCCTGGTGTCGCCTCCAGCTCCAGCGGGCGTAGGAGATAGTGGGCGAGCATGGTGCTTGAACTGGAAGACGAGGTGAGGCGATCCGGCTGGGCGGCGGCGGCCGGCTGGACGTTGATGCCGCCGCCCTCACCTCGCCTTCGCGCCATCAACCTGGCGCGCGTCCCTGGTTGCTCGGCGGCGGCGTCCCCCCGCCACCATGGCATCACCCGCACGCACCAGCGATGAGGAGGGATGAACGTTCGTCCGCGTCGCGCCTGCTTGCGCGTGATTGCGGCGGCGGCATCTCAGCTCCGGCTCGGTGGCTGGGGCGCCTGCGGAACTCATCAGTCATCAGGACAGGACAGGATCAGGTCGTCACCAGTGCGTGCGTGTGTGTGTGGATGATATTTATGACAACTCCACCGCGTGGCCGGGTGCGGTGTGTCTGTTCAGGGCAAAACGGACATACAAGATGGCGCCAACAGCGCAGCTTAAACATATTTTGCTCGCTTTACGTCCGCTGATCCTTCCCGCAGGCAGTTTGGCCCACTTTTGAGGTGCAACGGACACTGCCCCCTTCCCGGTCGGTGGCACAAAGCACCCGCCCGGCGCCCCATTTTGCGCCATTTCCCCCCAAAACCCTCCCACGTCCCGCGACCTCCCTTCCGCCCACCATCCTCCCGCCATGGCCGATGCCCCGCCGAATTCCGGCGGGCAGGCGTCGACCCTCCCCGAAAGTAGAAGAAGAAGGCGGCCAAGGGTCCGAAGAAGCCACGGTCAAAACTCACGTCGGCGGAGCTCGCAAAGCTGGACGCGGACTCGGCCAAGAGGAGGAACCGGCGGCCGGAGGCCAAGGGCAGGAACACCGCGGCCACGTTTGCCGCCGAGCGTGGTGCGTTGGAGGCCGCACAGCACAAGGCCGACCTCGACGAGAAGGAGACCGCCGTCAACAAAGCGCACGCCCTCCTCATGCATGGGATGTGACATCCGATGAGCTTCTCGACAGCGACCGTCGGCCCGAGAGCACAAGCTCTTCGGTCGTCCAGCCTCTGCAGTACCCCTCGCCGACGCTATTGTCTCCCACTTGTTTTATAGCTAGGAGTAGCGCTTGTACAAGCGCTACCACTAAGGCGCTACAGCTAACAAGTAGCGAAGGCCGAAAGGGAGCGCCATCGCTATATTTGTTAGCGATGGCGCTTTCGTTGAGAAAGCGCTACTGATAGTAGTAAGTAGCAGTAGTGTTTCTTCTGAAAAGCACTTCTGCTAACTTTTCCTGTGTTTTTTAAAATACAACTTATTTTCGTTGTGGTTTTATGTACAGTACTTTCATCATATGATTTTATGACCATGATTAGTTATTATATATAACAGTGGGTGAAATGAACGTGGAGTAGATTAAAGTGGAGGCAACATGTGGTACATGTCGCCAGTACGACTCTACGCCAACGTTGATCTAGTTTGGATTAGTAGTACTTTTGATGTGCACCACATGTTGCTCCACTTGAATCTAATCCATGTTCATTTCACCTACTGATATATATATATAATAACTCATCATGCTCATATAACAACTTAACATCATGCATCATCGATCATAATAATAAATAACTCATCATTGGTATTATAATAACAAGTCGTATTCATCATCATCGATCATACAACTTCTACTCGATACCACATCATAATCATAGTCATCTAATCAATCCTACTTAGTTGTTCTTAACAGATGATCATGAGCATTAGATATGACCCACTACCTACTCCTAGGTAAAATAGCATAAAACAAGATAGCCCCTGACTCTCCATTATGGAGAATGGAGATTATCATGTCTCCAATTCTTGCCTTTCGCACAATCTTGCTTCCAAGAATCTCCCTACGACTGACCATACATTTTTTCCATTCTTTGATTATCATGTCTTCACTGGTTTTAGAAATCCGGTATGGACATGTGTGATTCATAGGATGACCTGGCTGTATGTTCAAAACATCAAGGCGACCATTCTGATACATCAGATAAGGCACACAATCTGATGTGATTTTCTGTTGAAAAACATGGTAATAACTTCGTAGTTAGCAATGTACTTAAGTTTTAAAACAATTTATGCAAACGATGCACGGATGTCGTAATAGTAAAAATCTTACCATGGCATCTCCATGGATGTTACAGGTTCAACACGTGCACTAGTGGCACGTATTCACCCTAATGTGGAGGAGTTTGATAATCGATATTGTAATTCTCAAGATCAGTATAAAATGCGATCAGATGATTTTTCTCCTGATAAGTTAATTCAGAGCCATCAGTGTAGTAGGTTCTGTCTACCATTTTCCGCACATTGTTTGAAGAATGAAAATAAGCTGTCAATGGAAATAAGATGTCAACTATTTTGAAATAAACAATATAAATTAGTTAATAACATGTTTGAGAAACTCACATAACGGTAGAATTGAAAGCGTATCAACAAGGACCTAAATGTCCATATTGTCTTGATCGATGTCAGGATCTCCAAGACCCGTGGTGACAAAAATACCCTCATAAAACCATACATCTTGCAAAGTGCTTCCGATTTGTGCAACCAAAATGGGTTACGCTCTCAGAATTGTACAGATTTACTTCGAAATCCATACCATGATGGGTCCTTAGGTGAATTTTCTTTGTTTCAAAACTTTCATGGTCTTCAAAACCCATTCTCTCCAAGACATAGTGTCTTGCATGGCATGGGATAAGCTAGTCAAATTGTAAAAGATTAAAATTACACGTTGAAATAGTTGAAGTCGTTCTTAATTACGGAAATAAACACTTGTCGTCGTTGCATACCGTTTCAACATCGAAGGTCTCCTGGAGCTTAATGCTGAAGCGCCAATCTTCGTCCAGGTGAGGCATGTCGCACTGACCTCGGTCGTCGTTGCACCAGTCGCACTCCCCCGGGAGACTTTCGTCGTCCGAGTACAACATTCCTATGTTCATAATTCAAAGGTTAAACTTGTACAATTAAATATATGTACTACAAAAACTAAATTAGATCATTGTTATTCATCACGGGTTGACTATCGGTCTGCCGACTATTTTTCTTGAAAATTCTCAGCTCGCGTGGTGTATACATTCGACCGTTGGTGATGATTGCTCCTCCTTTCGTCCCCGAGTGCATTACACCAAAATGTCTAGCACACGGGAACGAAGGAGAAGCGACCCCCACGACAATAGGTGGGATTTTTCGTCCTCTCATATGTGGTGGAGACTCTCACTCAGCGATTCCTCTCTGACATTTGCGACCGTCGGTGATGGTCGTTACTCCTCCTTCCCCTAGTGCATAACAAAGGTCTAGCACCCGAAGAAGAAGGAGAAACGACCCCCACGACAACAGTCAGGCTTCTTCGTCCTCTCTCATATATATGGTGGATACACTCCCTCACTGATTTTTCGACCTTCGGTGATGGAGCCTGACAGACTTAAAGTCAACTCGAAATGTCGTTTAATTACTTTTCTAGAAAATCCAGGCCACTCGATATTTCCTACATATTCTAGCACAAGTCATGCCAGAATTCACGGAAAAATCCGGCATGACCTTTGCTAAAAAAGGACATATCGAGCGCCTGAAATTTGCCGGAGCGGAAATTAATCAACACTCTGGCAAAACATAGGCCACTAGGAGGTGTAACCTGCAAACATGGCCGGCCACTTGGGCAAGCACGTATCCTATTTGAGCAACACAAGATATACATGTTTATATCTACATCATATGAGCATTCAAACTTGATGGAGTAGTTTTCCAATTTGAGCATTCAATAAGCAAAACTAAACTGTAAAATAAATTAGTATTCATTCAATAAGCAAAACTAAATCATCTCTTTTGTCCGTACATCGTTGAATATTATCACTAATACATCTCGAATAGTATCATACATATAACATCACTAATACAGCTAAAACCCTAGCGAACGACGGATATCGGCGCGGGCGGTGGACACCCAAAGAGAAGGAACCATCACAGGATCATAGCTCCAGTGAGATCCCTGAAGAACCTGCCCTCCAACGCGACCATGTAGCGACGGACGTGCTTGTCCTCCTCACTGTAACGTATCACCTCCGCGGGGTCCTCAAGCCTCCGCACTGTCACTGGCCCGTGCGACCGCCACCAAAGAAGGTTCGGGTCAACGACGGGCTGGCTCCTCACCAAGCTACGCCCCCGGAAGGTAGTACCTCCCAGTACCAGCCCAGCGGAGCCCAGTCCCGGACATGGCCCCTCTGATTAAGTAGGCCTCCTCCATCGAGTCGACGACGAGGATGTGGGATAGGTATCGTCAACGTCGATGCGGGAATAATTGCTTTAACTAAAAAGATAACAACTGAAGGAAATATGCCCTAGAGGCAATAATAAAGTTATTATTTATTTCCTTATTTCATGATAAATGTTTATCATTCATGCTAGAATTGTATTAACCGGAAACATAATACATGTGTGAATATATAGACAAACAGAGTGTCACTAGTACGCCTCTACTAGACTAGCTCGTTGATCAAAGATGGTTATGTTTCCTAGCCATAGACATGGGTTGTCATTTGATTAACGGGATCACATCATTAGGAGAATGATGTGATTGACATGACCCATTCCGTTAGCTTAGCACAACGATCGTTTAGTATATTTCTATTGCTTTCTTCATGACTTATACATGTTCCTATGACTATGAGATTATGCAACCCCCGTTTACCGGAGGAACACTTTGTGTGCTACCAAAAGTCACAACGTAACTGTGTGATTATAAAGGTGCTCTACAGGTGTCTCCGAAGGTACATGTTGGGTTGGCGTATTTCGAGATTAGGATTTGTCACTCCGATTGTCGGAGAGGTATCTCTGGGCCCTCTCGGTAATGCACATCACTATAAGCCTTGCAAGCAATGTGACTAATGAGTTAGTTACGGAGTGATGCATTACATAACGAGTAAAGAGACTTGCCGGTAACGAGATTGAACTAGGTATTGGATACCGACGATCGAATCTCAGGCAAGTAACATAACGATGACAAAGGGAACAACGTATGTTGTTATGCGGTTTGACCGATAAAGATCTTCGTAGAATATGTAGGAGCCAATATGAGCATCCAGGTTCCGCTATTGGTTATTGACCGGAAACGTGTCTCGGTCATGTCTACATAGTTCTCGAACCCGTAGGGTCCGCACGCTAAGGTTTCGATGATGCTTATATTATGAGTTTATGAGTTTTGATGTACCGAAGGAGTTCGGAGTCCCGGATGAGATCGGGGACATGACGAGGAGTCTCGAAATGGTCGAGACGTAAAGATCGATATATTGGACGACTATATTTGGACATCGGAAAGGTTGCGAGTGATTCGGGTATTTTTCGGAGTACCGAAGAGTTACGGGAATTCGTATTGGGCCTTAATGGGCCATACGGGAAAGGAGAGAAAGGCCCCAAAGGGTGGCCGCACCCCTCACCATTGACTAGTCCGAATTGGACTAGGGAGGGGGGGCGCCTTCCTTCCTTCCTTCTCCTTCTCCCTTCCTTTCCTTCCCTCCTACTCCTTTTACTTGGAAGGGCTCCTAGTTCTACTAGGAAAGGGGAAATCCTACTCCCGGTGGGAGTAGGACTCCCCTAGGGCGCGCCATAGAGAGGGCCGGCCCTCCCCCTCCTCCACTCCTTTATATACAGGGAGGGGGGCACCCCTTGGAGACACAACAATTGATCTCTTGATCTCTTAGCTGCAGCGGTGCCCCCTCCACCATAGTTCTCCTCGATAATATTGTAGCGGTGCTTAGGCGAAGCCTGCGACGGTAGAACATCAAGATCGCCACCATGCCGTTGTCCGACGGAACTCTTCCCCGACACTTTGCTGGATCGGAGTCCGGGAACGCCATCGAGCTGAACGTGTGCAAGAACTCGAGGTGCCGTATTTTCGGTGCTTGATCGGTCGGGCTGTGAAGACGTACGACTACATCAACCACGTTGTGCTAACGCTTCCGCTTTCGGTCTACGAGGGTACGTGGACACACTCTCTCCTCTCGTTGCTATGCATCACCATGATCTTGCGTGTGCGTAGGAAATTTTTGAAATTGCTACGTTCTCCAACAACAACAAATGTGACACCTAAAACACCTAAATTCTATTAACTAAACCTAATTAAAAACCTACATTTTGAACATGATTCGATCATAACTTCTAAGATTAAACACCTAAAATACCTAAATTAAATTAACAACATGGGGCGACTGGTCTCACCTCGATCGAGGTCAGAGGGGGTCGGTGATGGGGACGACGACGGGGATGATGCAGGGGCTCCTTGATTTCTGCAAAAAAAATAAACAAAAACATTATTATCACCATCTTAGGACTTAGTGAAACTCCATAAGCATTAATTATTCTATTCAAATTTACTTATAATTTCCTATTATATTCAAATTTTCTAAAACTTTCCTATTCTATTCAAAAGACCTACATTTACTTAGTTTTTCAATTTCATATTTTAATCTATTCAAATTTACTTACTCGAAGTTTCTAAAAATTTCCTATTCTATTCAAAAGACCTACATTTACTTATTCTTTTCAAATTACTTATTCAAATTTTCTAAAAACAAAATATACTAAAAACCTACATTTACTAAAAACAAAAACCTACATTTAACAAAAACTAAAACCTATTTACAGAAAGGGGGAGGAGGGGGTGGGAGAAGGCCAGGAGGAGGAGGAAGGAGGAGGAGGAGGGAGGAGGAGGGAGGAGGAGGAGAGAGCAGGAGAGGGAGGAGGGAGGAGGAGAAGGAGGAGGGGGCTGCTGGAGAGGGAGGAGGAGGGGCCAGCGGAGAGGGAGGAGAGGGGAGGGCCATGGGAGGAGGGAGAGAGGAGGGCGGCGAGAGGAGGAGGAGGGAGGGAGGGAGGGGAGGGCGGCGAGAGGAGGAGGGAGGGAGGCAGGCAGATACCTTGGGGCGTTGGCGGCGACGGCGGCGACGTGCGGCGAGTGAGAGTGTGTGAGGGAGAGTGAGGGACGCGCGTGGGCCAGAGTGTGGATAAGGTAAGCGTAGTAGTAGCGCTGTTTAGCAAAGACCGCTACTGCTATTTAGCAGTAGCGCCCGTCAGAGGACAGTGCTATTGCTATGTACAATAGCAGTAGCGCTTTTTAATTACGAGCGCTACTAGTATACCTACACTGCCATGCAACCCGTTGGCAACTATAGTAGTAGCGTTTTTATGACAAAAGCGCTACTGCTACATTAATAGGAGCAGCGCTCTTCAGACACAAGCGCTACAGTTCTTTAGCAACAACGCTTTCTTATAAAAAGCGCTACTACTGAGCTCCTGTGTATAAGCATTTCCCTAGTAGGTTTTCGTTGCCCAGGCACGAAGGCCAGACCCGTTTGTCGGGGTCATCGGACGGCAGTGTGATCGCGAGGCGGCCAAGAAGAGGAAGCTCGACATGGAGGAGACGTCCTAGCAGAGGCAGCTCGACATCGAGGCCGCCAATGCCACGGCCAGGCAGAGGCAGCTCGACATCGAGTCCACCAATGCCGCAACCAAAGCAAAGGATGTGGCACTACCGATCATGAGCATCGACATGAGGAAGATGAGCGAGAAGACGAGGAGCTGGTTCGAGGCCCGGCAGAAGGAGATGTTCGATGCCGACGGCCTAAACTAGGTGGTCTGGTCGGCCGTGGCCGTTCTTTTTGGAGGCTGGTCGTGTTGCCGGAAACCTATTCATTTGGAGGTTGGTTGTGTTGCTGGCCGTTGGCTGTGTTGTCGGCGACAAACCTATTCATTTTGGAGGCTGACTGTGTTGCCGGCGAGGTCGTGTAGGCTGGTTGTGTTGCCGGCGTGAACTAGGGTCGCCGTGGTTATTCGAATAATTGCGTTTGAAAAAGGAGGCGGATAGGATAGGACCAAAGGATGCGTTCGCGCGTATGCACGACCACCGCATCCCAGAAAAGGCCCGGACATGACCCCATTGCCCGCCGCAAACGGACAGAATCCAGGCAAAATGAACGTCCATTTGGGGTCATGCACTGGAGTTGGCCTAAGCCTGTAAAGAACAGCCGGGCGCTCTAAACCCATCTCAAACTTGTGACTGGTCACAAAAAATGGAGTCATGGGGAACGGCCTCAAATGCCTGGGTTGTCCGACGTTCCCGTACGAAATCACTAATTAGAAGTACTCTTTTCAAAGATCACTCCAACCGCGCCACTTGTCGTGAATTCCGAAAGTTTCCATTTTTTAGAGCTGTTTATTCAAAAAAAATCTCTAAAACATGCGTCCAAATCTCGAACTGTTTGCACCGTTAGATTCCTCGTGTCGAGACCTTCAAAACTAGATCCCATGTTTGATAAGTTTTGTCATACTTTTTTTCACACAAAAAACCGGATGAAAAAAGGGGACGCAAACCGGGAGCACGTTTTTTCCCTTTCCGGAAGCCGTTTTTGAGAGGCATGGCCGTGCCTCTCACGGAAGCAAAATCGTACCTCTCACAGAAGAAAAAAAGAAGAAGAGAAAACACGTTATTTTTTCGTTGCAGATAAGCACGGTCATGCCTCTCGCGGAAGCAAAACCGTGTCTCTCACGGAAAAATGAAGAAACAAGTTTTTTTCTGTTTCCGAGAGGCACGGCCATGCCTCTCGCGGAAGCAAAATCGTGCCTCTCGCCGAAGAACAAAAAAAATGCACTTTTTTCTCCTTTTCCGAGAGGCACGGTCGCATTCTCTCACGGAAGCAGAACCGTGCCTCTCTTGAAACTCTACAGCTTGTTTTCCGTAGAGAACCTAGACTTCATGGGTGTGAAAGTGATAAATGTTCCTTCATGCCTTTATGTTGCTTTTCATAGTGTGAAGTGTGAACTTCTTTATTTTAGGACAAACGTTAGCTATTGACGTCAGCTTTTCCCATGTATCTCAAAACTAACTGATTTTCCTTCATCAAAATCTAATAAGTGATGGCTCTTCTGTTATTAATATTGGAGGTTTGTGTTCAATATAAATACATACTTGTCAAACTTGATTTTAGGACAAACGTTACTAAATGAATCATTCTCGATTCCTTTTTTTGCAGGTTTATGTTCAATATAAAAATGCCATCCAATGTACGAGCAAAGTTGATTAATGATTTGGTAGATATCGAGTATGTCATGTCTATACTTTTAAAGTTGAATGTTGACCAAACTTGTCTTGATTAGTCATAATTTGCTGATTATTCTGCTCAAATCAACACCTAACTATAATAGTAACACTGTATGCTCACTTCTCAGAATTTAGATTCTAAATTTTAAAATGGGAATAATCTTGATTTCAATGGATAGCAACTGCAGCCTCTAAATAAACTAAAATGGTATGATTTCTGTTTTGCTAAGATTCCTTCCAGAAATGTTTGTTAGGAAACAAAGTCCTCTCTTTCATGAAGTTCAGACTGCTACACTTTAGTTAGTATCTTTTGATGTATGACACTTTAATTGCTACATCTTGTTGTTACATTCTGCAGATATCTTTTATGTAAATTGTGATGGCAGTGGGAAGATAATTGCTGAACATTGTACAAGCTGTTACGGTTTAGGCAAATTCCAAGTTGAACAAAGTATAAAAGTAGACATACCGAGGTATTGAGGATGGTTCAACCATTCGACTGACCAGAGGAGGTAGTGTTGATAAGCAAAGGCAAGCCCTGGGCAATAAATACATACTTATGCAAATTCATGAACCCATTATGTAGTTTTCCGCATGTTTAGTTTAAACAAGTAACTTCGCCAGAGCTATGCCTAGGTTGTCCATACTGAGATATCTGTCAATTGACAAGGTGCTTATACTTGTCAATTTGTATGCTTTAAGTAGAGTAATGCAATCTGGATGAAACATTACTCACATTTCAGTTAAGTTTATTAGGATCCACTTATTGGGAGAAGATATTATTGCTATTGTTAGTTGTTACCCATTTCTATCTTATCATGCAGGTGTAACTGGTGACATGTATATATTCGCTCATGTTGAAGAAGAACAGGGCATCCACAGATAAGGTCTCAATTTGTATTATGATCTAACGATCGATGATTACACTGATGCAGTTTTTAGGAACAACTGAAGGTGAGCTGTCGAAACTCGAAAGCTCGAAACCTTTTGGACACATAATCGTTATCCTCAAGTTAGATCAGACGAAACTTACGTGATGTCTTATAACTCAAGTATATTCTTTGTTAATTCCATAATGTTGCAATCATTCTTATTTTGTGCTACAAAGGCTCCCACTTAAGCTTAATCAAGAAATCAATCTTCTTATTTCAGGTTGGAGGGATTGAATGATCTTTATTATTATTTTGCAAATAACCTTACATGTTGAGGTGTTTCCTTTGTGTCCTTCGCTAGCTCGTGTATGTATATTAGTGATGGACAAACCACAAAGACTAAATGCTAATAGGGTTCTATTTATTACTCAGATCTTGTGGTTTCAAAATGGTTTATGTGTAAGCCACACTTTCAAGATTCAAGCTATTCATGCTACTTATATTTTTTCCATCATGCCTGATTCTTTACATCTCATAGTCAAAGCATAAAGATATATTCTTCTTAATTAATCGATGAGGCAAAACATTTGCCTCCGCTTCGAAAAAAAGTCAAAGCATAAAGAAATCGTTGAAGCTGCATACATGATAAGGATGTGTTGTTACGTAAAATGGATTTAATAGAATGAACCGAGGCACTCAAACAATAAAAATGCGCACAGGACCGCCTCAAGAGGCACCACCGGATGGTGCCCCAACCACTAATAGCCGTCAAAGTAGATGAAGCCGATGTAGTGCACAGTTCGCGTGGCACCGAAGGAGTGGTCCTAGTAGGCTGACCCGTCGTCAACAACGCCAGAGAAGCAGCCCTTGGCCCTACTGGTACAACGGCCAAGGACGTCGACGACTGCACTGGGTCAGGCGTCTCATGTTGACAGGAGTGGGCGAGGAGGCGTGCCCAACAGGACCGGCTGCTGCTGCATGTTGCATGACCCGACGCGAGCACTCAAGTGCAGACACATCCGTGCATGCATGCACATCCGGCTCGGGTGACACAAGCACACTCCGTGGCTGTTGTTGCGTGTCTTTGGCGCAGCGATGCCTGCGGTTGCCGTCGCCGCTAGCGGCGATGACGAGTATCATGTAGCAGTTTCACCATGCAAGTTTGAAGACTGTGTAGACTGTGGCAACTCAGACAGCAGTATGGATGATGTACAGTCTGCCACGAGCTGAGCAACCGCGAGCGAAGAAGGCTGAAGTGCGGTGGCCATATGCATCGGCACATCCGAACTCGTAGCCTGCCCTGTAGGAGTAACTGCATTGGCATTCCTCTTTTATGGTCTCTTAGCATTATCTCCATCGGGCATATGCTCATCATTATCATCATGACGGGATCGGGACTGTGATCATGCTTCTTCCAAATGAGAGGCACAAATTCTGGCTCCAGAACAAAGTCATCTTTCTCAAGCTCAAAGCGAAGCACGAACCCTTTTATAACTTGACATCAATATCAGTGTCAAAGGGTTCATTAGAGTCTGAATCATTATGTTTGATTATGTCCTTGTTGACCACTGCAACTTGGATACGAACAATACCTTTGCGGTGCAAACAAGTCAGATCCACATCCAGAGTTGAACCAATGACAGAACCAATAGCCCATAGCCCCAAAAAATTCCTCAGACCATGTGGAACGCCATTGACATGGACTCAGATAGAGTCAAGACCAAAGTAGGATGGGATAGCATCATCTTTCCTTTCACTGACAGAAATAGTAACTCCATGCGATCTCCAAACTCAACATCAACCACATGATTCAGATCATCCATGGAAGGGAATGAGATAAGAAACTGATCGCTCCCATGCAAAACAACCTCCCACCACTCACCCTGCACCCTTGCAAGTTTTGCCACATCTGCTTCAACTGTTGTAGTAGTTAGAACTCCACCAGAAATAGTGACCAGAGCCATGGGTGTTGAAGAGGAAGATGCATTCTCTTTCTAGACATTCTCAAGTAACTGAATGAACATGGTCGAATTGTTACCCTGCCCACAAAAAGACGCAGTGGGGTGAGGTTTCGTGAGAACTGGACAACGAGCAAGTCTGTTCAAAGTGCTTAGCGACTTCTAGCTCTCTATTCAGACGTTTATAGTCCTAGATTCAGTCAACTAGATTATAAACAAAGGACCCTCTGCATATCAAGTGCCTGAAATTTACATTTCATTTAGTCAACTTTTAGGGTAAATGGCGCTTTTATTACTCAATAGTTGCTGAGTTAATTGCACCTAATGTACATAAACTTGCACGGCAGGTACAAATTTTTACATAAAGTTGAAAATGACACAAATTAGCCCTACAAGTTGTATTTCAGGTACATTTGATACATTTCCGTCGCTTTTAGTCAACTCAGTCAACATGGCACGTATGATGTTGGTATCGTGGTTGTATGATTTATATATAAATGTATATTGGATCTCCGCTTGATTAGTTCATTTGTGGATATCGCTGGTCGATATTGTTAGATATAAGTATATGTCCGAGACATGAAGACCACTGAAGGTATATCCGTGGTACGATAAGTTTTGTAGTCATCATGGCACATTGAAGAAATTTACAAGTTTTAATGTATATGGGTGTTTGTGCTCCCGCACACATTTATTTATTATATCTATGATGACACAGGAAGGCAAGACTTTTCTACACCCTGTACTTAGAATGTTCAACATGATACTAAGATTTTCTAGAGCCGTTAAATGCATCTGTTCTCGAGTCATCTAGAAACATAGTTGAGGATATTAAAATAGTTGTAAACACATAGAAATAAAATATAGCACATCTAATGATTTATGTTAATCCATAGAGGAAAGCTATTTTGTCACTATTATGTTTCGTTAGATGGAAGGGAGATTTGATTCGGTCCAAAGGTTTTCTTAGAAGTACGTCAAACAAAAATTTTAGGGATGGGGAGAACACAACTTTTGCTGAAAATTAACATTTTCAACTCAGCACATGTGTATCTAATAAGCATTATATTAAAAATATTCAATAGCATTGTAATGTTGCAAATTGATTTTTGACCATGAAACCGTAAGAGAAGCACTAACATGTTGCTAATTGTATTAAGTATAATAGAAATTATATTAAATAAAATCTTATTTTGATGGAATTGATAATAAATAAGTAGATAAGTTTGGTATAAATAAATCAAAATGTTGTTTACTTGGCTTAGCGGTGCATCGATACCTATGGCCACTCAATTTCAATTAATGAATTCTTTATGAATAGTTCTGAGGAAAATTGGTATAAATTAAAAAATAACTGACATTAATGGAGAGCGTAAAAATAATTCCAGCGGTGACGACGAGCATCCCGTGAAAGCAGTTTCACCATGCAAGTTCAAAGACCATGTAGAGTGCGGCAACTCGGCAGCATGGACGATGTAGAGTCCGCACGAGCTGAGTGTCGCTGCAACATCCCCTGTTTCTATTTCCGAAAGTGCCGTAAGATAAAAGAGCCGTTGATCATCCATCCGATGGCTCACCGCCTAGTGTAACGGTTCACCGTGATCGGATCCATCTTTAGCCCTTGATGCTTCATCGGACGACCCTGGTCTTCACCCGCTGCTGTTCATTTTGCGTAAAAAATGGTTTTACCTTTCTGTTGCTACTTTTCTTTTGTTAGCTTTGTAATGGCTATATAGCCACTGTTTACCTTCATTTTGGATCATCATTATTGTAATCGGGTTGAACCCTAAAGCCGCATGTGGCATGCAACACTACTTTCCCCTTTCTCAAGCAATACAAAACCTAGCTCAATCCCCAATTTTCCTCTGAAATTGTGATGTTCTAATGTTAAATCCATTGAATCCTAGTCTAGTTCCTGACAATTGGTATCAGAGGCCAATCTTTCCTCGGCGGAGGTGTTGATTTTGGCGGTGTGAGGTTGGTTTTGGCTGTAAAATCCTCTCTCCACTCGAATCATGGCGGAGAATTCAGGAGAAGGCCAGAGTGGCAGCGTCCGGATATAGTCGAGCTACAGCCTAGTTGCCCGAGATCATTCCTCGGTGGTAATATCCCAGCTCCCGTGATCTGGCCGTGTACCATCGGCAGGCGCAGTGGCGGCGTAGGCGGGCGGTGATGAGCTGATCGAAATCACTCCCTCCCATCCCACCCTTGTTCTCGTGGTGGTATTCTCACATGCAAGTAACCATGACAGGCCGCCAGAGTCCACAACAACGACAGATCTGCAGTTGCAGCCGCTAGAATTGATATTACATGCTGCACCACAACAGGGAGCAGGATCGCAAGGAATTCCAAAATTTTCAGGCTATGGTCAACAGGAATTTTGCTACCATGAAAACAAACTTTGACAAGATCCAGGTGAATTTTGGAAGGTTATTGCTTGAACCAGAGCCTAATGAGCAGCCAAGGACCAATCGGAGCAGTGGTAGTGCATGTAACAAGGCACCGTAAGTACACACTCATGTGATTACGATAGGCCGGAAAAAGCAATTGTTTACCACCAAACCTCCAACAGGATCAAGTAATAGGATCAGCAGTTCTAAAGGATAACACTGGCAAGGAGCTGAATTTAGATGGAACACCAAAGATGCCATATAGACATCCCAATTTTGGTAGCAACAAGGAGGTGGCTCATGTGACTGGAGCACTTCCAGTACAACAACCACAACAGCCTCTACTTGTAGATGATGCTACTCTTGAGGAATGGCCTGATGGAAATATGCAGAGGCAGTACTCACCTCAAGATAACAGGAGAACTGTGTTGACAGTAAAACCAGCAAAGATGAATATTTCTGAGTTTGAAGGAAATGACCCTGAGTCATGGATTCAGAACTTGGAGCAGTATTTTTCTACAGCTAGAACTCCAATTGAGCACAGAACGGAGTTAGCAGTGTCATATCTGAAAGGTCCTGATGTGCAATGGTGGAGGGGCACTGGTTATGCTCCCAGTACTGTGCCATGGCACAAATTCTGTTCTTACTTGTGTGAGACATTTTCTATAGAGTTAGTGTGTGATGTGGTGAGCTCCTTTCATGCAGGATAACAAACTTCTACGGTAGTTGTCTATGTTGAGCAGGTTGAGCAATTGATGAATATCATGAGGAGAGAAAACCCTCGTATACCTGATGATTATTATGTCACAAGCTTTGTGTTTGGACTGACTCCTTACATTAAGGGCCACGTGGAGTGTTTCAAACCTAAGTACATGCAAATTGTTGTGTGGTATGCTAGAAGGATGGAAAAGCCCAAATACCAGTTCAACCAAAGGTAAACTAGAGCTTATGTACCACAACCACGGAGGCAGATGAACTTTGAGCAACCACAGATACCTACATGCCAGTCACTACAAAACAGGAACACCATCATTCAGCAAGCTAAAAAGAATCAGGTCTGTTATAAATGCAGGGAACCCTGGGTACCTGGCCACAGACAGGTGTGTAAAATGAGCCAAAAGGCTCAAATTCAAGCCTTGCAAACTCGGGAAGGAGAAGTACCTGACACTATTTATGTAACTGATTTTGAAGATTTATAGTTAGAGAATATGGAGCCTCCAGTAGCCGATGCAGTCCTGCAAGTATAAATGCATGCAGCTATGGGAATTGGGGCATCTAAAATACCTTTACTTGGCAATTAAGGTGGGCAACACTATTGCAACAACACTAGTAGACAAAGTGGTAGTACTTCTACCTTTGTTCCACCTGGATGGCTGCTCAACTACCTATTGCTCCTGTTGCAACACCTAGAGTAAAGGTAGTAGTGGCTAGTGGAGGAATTTTGTGGAGTGAATTCATGTCCCATAATTGCCCCTATGAAATACAAGGCCAGAAATTCTCTGACAATTTCTGTGGTGTTAAAACTGAAAGGGTATGTTATGATATTTGGATTGGACTGGCTGAGGAAATATAGTCCTATGCAAATGGATTTTATTAAGATGGAGATGAAGGTGTCCACCAAGAAGGTGCAATTGGTTTCTTTTGTGGATGAAACTGCATCGACACAACCCATCAATCTGATAACAACATTGATAGATTGCTGGTACAAGTAGTTTCTGGAATTTTCTTGCTAATCGCCTGTTGTATGGAACTGGTAGCGTAACTCTAGGAGATTCCTCCAGATCTGTAGCCTCTTACAACAAGATGACCAATTGTTTCAAGAACCTACTGAGCTATGTCCCAATAGACTCGTGATCACAAAGATCCTGTGATCACGGAATTCCCCTAGTGGAAGGAGCCAAGGTAGTAAATCAAAGGCCATATAGAATGCCTCATCACCAGAATGAAATACTGGAAAGAATTATAAAGGACCTTTTCAAAGCCGGTGTGATTAGACCTAGCACAAGTCCTTTACCTCTCTTGTGCTACTGGTCAAAAAGAAAGATGGCTCATGGAGGCTCTGCATTGATTATAGAAAACTAAATTCTATCACAATCAAAAATAAGTACCCCATACCGCATAGAAGATCTGTTGGATCAGCTTGAGAGGAGCCAAAAAAATTGCAAGTTTGATCTCAGAAATGGTTATCATCAAATCAGAATGGTTGAGGAAGATATTCACAAAACTTCATTTTCCACCCTCATGGGATTGTTTGAATATCTAGTGATGTCTTTTGGCCTCACTAATGGTCCTCCTACATTCCAAGCCCTCATGAATATGCTATTTGGTGACTTGAAGTTTGTAGTACTGTTCTTTGATGACATTCTAGTGTTCAAGATTCCATGAAGCACAAAGAACACTTAACTCAAGTATTTGATATCCTGCAAGCCAACAAGTTTTATGCAAGACATTATGAACGCTGGCAAGCTCGATCTGATGACTACTCGATAGTTCAGTGTGACATGCTTTACGGCTTGGAACCGACTTCAAAAGCGCTTTGAACGCCACGGAGCATAATGAGGTGTTCCAAGAGCTGAAATTATATTTCAAGCTAATGCCCCTGCTGAGAGATATGAAGTCTCCAACAAGTTCTTTAGCTGTAAGATGCAGGAGAACAGTTCACCAAGGAACACATACTCAAAATGTCCGGGTATCATAACCACTTGACTCAGTTGGGAATTGAGCTCCCAGATGAGTGTGTTATTGATAGGGTTCTTCAATCACTTCCACCAAGCTACAAAGGCTTCGTGGATGAAGCATAATATGCAAGGATGACAAAACGATTCCTAAGCTCTTCGCGATGCTAAAATCATGGAGGTAGAAATCAAGAAAGATCATCAAGTGTTAATGGTTAATAAGACCACCAGTTTCAAGAAAAAGGGCAAGGAAAAGAAAGGAAACTTCAAGAAGAACGGCAAGGAGGTTATTGATCCCGTGAAGAAGCCCAAAGTTGGACCCAAGCTTGAGACTGAGTGCTTCTATTGCAAGGGTAATGGTCACTGGAAGCTTAAACTGCCCCAAATACTTGGCAGATAAGAGCAAAGTGAACAAAGGTATATTTGATATACATGTTATTGATGCGTTCCTTGCTAATGCTCGTAGTAGCACCTGGGTATTTGATACTAGTTCAGTTGCTCATATTTGTAACTCGAAACAGAAGCTGTAGAATAAACGAATATTGGCTAAGGACGAGGTGATGATGCGCGTCGGAAATGGTTCCAAGGTTGATGTGATTGCCGCCGCACGCTGCCTCTACATTTACCTTCGAGATTAGTTTTAGACCTCAATAATTTTTATTTGGTGCCAGCGTTGAGCATTAATATTATATCTGAATCTTGTTTGCTGCGAAACGGTTATTCATTTAAGTCGGAGAATAATGGTTGTTCTATCAATATGAGTAACATCTTTTACGGTCATGCACCCTTAGTGAATGGTCTATTCTTGTTGAATCTCGATTGTAGTGATACACATATTCGTAATATTGATGCCAAAAGATGCAAAGTTTATAATGATAGTGCAACATAACTTGTGGCATTGTCGCTTAGGTCTTATTGGTGTAAAGCGATGAAGAAACTCCATGCGGATGGACTTTTGAATCAGTTGACTATGAATCATTTCATACTTGTGAACCATGTCTCATGGGCAAGATGACTAAAACTCCATTCTCCGGAACAACAGAGCGAAGCTAATGACTTATTGAAAATAACATATACTGATGTATGCGGTTTGATGAGTGTTGAAGCACGCCATGGTATCAAGTTATTTTCTAACCTTCACAGATGATTTAAGTAGGTATGGGTATATCTACTTGATGAAACACAAGTCTGAAACATTTGAAAAGTTCAAATAATTTTAGATGAAGTGGAGAATCATGGTAACAAGAAAAAATAGTTTTACGATCAGATCGCGGAGACGAATATTAAAGTTACGAGTTTGGACTTCATTTAAAACAATGTGGAATAGTTTCACAACTCACGCTTACCTGGAACACCACGGCGTAATTGTGTGTCCGAACTTTGTAGCCGTATTTTATTAGACATGGTACGCTCTAGGATGTCTCTTACCGATTTGCCACTATCGCTTTTGGGGTTAAGAGACAGCCGCATTCACGTTAAATAAGGCACCGCCTAAATTCGTTGAGATGACAGCGATGAAAGACCGGCTGTCTGTGGCCCCAGGGGTTTTAAAAGACACTAGCAGCAGCCTCACGTTCACACGTACACATGTACTACACTTGCATATCTTCTTCTTCACCTACATAAATAAATACAGTACAAACTTGCAGCGAAGACCTGCACTGGGTTCGTCAACCCTTAGCTCGTTCAGCTCCCGTCGCCCACCATTAATGTTGGCGTTGTTTGAGCTGGACAGGAGGTACGTTGTTGCGGCGTGTACAGCCTTGCATCTCACACTCGTCCGGCCGGCTTATACATGTAGCAGTACTTTTCAACCGGCGTTATACTTTTCTACGCTTTGCTATCGACTGCCGCGACTCGTCTTTAGTATGTGTGTTAGCCTTTTAGGGTGCAACGACTCTTTATTCATTTAAATTCAACGGAATCGTTACAGCACCATGTGGTTGAAGAAACCACACATGCCTTCCTACGCCTCATGACAGAGAAAAATTAGCTAGGCTATCCTCAAAGTTTCTAGTCCTACTTTCATGCGTAAAGTTACATTCATCAAACTCTAGTGAGCTAACTAGAATCTCTTTTATAATTGCACCATGCCGCCCGCCGCCATGAGCTTCAATGTTTCTTACTGCCGATGCGTAATCCGAAGACGCTATGACCCGAGAGAGATGTTCAGATCGTTCACCAGAGCTAAAAGCTTCATGACATGCAAGAGTTTAAAGTGGGCACGTCCGTGATGCCCATGAAGGTGATCAAAGACAAGCCCAAACTAATTTCCCAGGTGATCCCAGTATACCACAGCGGCTGCACCTTATCTCCGTAACTTACCACAACACCATCTACGTTGATCTTACTTGTACCTTCTGGTGGCCTGATCCAAGATTGACGAGCATGGTGCCGTACTGGATGGGTAGTGACACGCTGCTACTGAGAATTGATATTAATCTCAGAGATAAATGCTTGATGAAAGAATGTGCCGACAGTGGCGATTGCATCTCTCCCAATCATAACCTTATCGAAAGCATCAAACTTTGGCAAAAATGAATAAACAAACAAAACAGGCCTAATGTATCGGTCCAAATTTCATTAAATTTGCCAGTGAATAGTATAGTTTGATCTAAATATCAGTCAAAAATAGCATTAAATTGTTACATAATTATTTTGAGGTATACTGCATCATACGAACCAGGTAGACTAAAATCCTGGAAGCAAATATACTTTCGGAAACACCATAAGCTCCAGAGGACACCAGAACAAGCCACGTTCAGTAGTACAGAGTTAGTAGGACGAGCCCAAAACTGCCCCACAAAGTGTACGCCACTTACCCAACTCAACACTATAGCATTTCAGAAACGCGCCCGCCCACAACTGTATCTACCAAAGCAATCGAAGACGAAGATGGAGGACCAGAGGAGAACTCGCAAGTCGACAGGTGTTTGCTGAAATGAAGGTGCAGGATGTTACTGCTCAATAACAAAATTGATTTCACTCGATGCAAAGAACTGATTTAAATTATTTCAAAACCCTATTTCACGCAAATCAAAAAGTTATCAATTGAAAAAACAATTTCACTCGCTTCATATAACAGATTTCGCCATTTACAATAATTTCACTCGCTTCATATAACCCACCTCACCTGCGTGTCCCCGGCCAGCGCAGTGATCGCGCCGGCAGCGTAGATGTCGGGGGCATCTGGGACGTGGGCGCCGAGGACATCACCGCGATCAGGATCGAGTCGGCTGTGCGGATCAAGACAGTAGTTGGCCGCGGAGTGTGCGTGTGCGACGTGTACGCGCCGGATGAGGCTCGAGGGCATGAAGTGCGTCTTCTGGATGACCGGCGACTACAAGTCCCACCCGACGACGGTTACGACAAGACGGCCGTGCCTGTCGTCGAGAACATCGGCTACCAGGACGTGGTGGCTGCCGGCGTCTGAAAGGAGGCGGCGAGGATGCAGGGCATCCAGGGCGCACCCTTCAAGGGCATCTGCATGGCCAACGTCACCGCCGAGATGACCAAGGAGAGGAAGGTGTCGTGGAACTACGCCGATGTTGAGGGCGTCTCGGCCGGTGTCACCCCGGCTCCATGCACGCCGTTGCAGGGCACCCACGGCGGCGCCTGCCCATTCCCACTGACACGCTCATCGTCAGCCAGATCCTCGTGCAGCAGTGCTCATACTCCATCGCACCTGCTACTACTTCAGTAGCTGGGACAGAGTAGCTCAACTATAGAGTAAATATCTAGCTTCTTGCCTCACGTATTATCGGATAAAAGGATCAGAAGCACAAAAAGGTAACCAAATAAACTTCTTATGTGCAGCAAAAAGAATATTTACAATTTATATTCAAGAGTCAAAAATGCAAACAAGTAATACTCCTATGTATGTTCAGCACACACAAAAAAGAATACTCATAATTTATATTCATGAGTCACAATTTATATTGAAGAGTCAAAATTGTAAGAAGCAAATAAAACGTTAATGTGCAACATAAAAAAGGAAATACTCATAGTTTATACTCAAGTCAAAAGAGTAAGCAAATAAACAAGTTACGTGCAGCAAAAATATGTAAATACTCTGTTTGTATTCAAGAGGCAAAAGAGTAAGTAGAAGAATACTTTTATATGCAGCACAAAGAAAACAAGTGATGGTTTGCTGGAGTAGGCTGCGAGGTCCAAGTGTTCAAGTAATGCAGCGGCCTGTTACACCACCTTAATGCCCCCACTGGGTTACAAGCTCACGCAACTGAGCTTGGCGAGTGAAGAGAGTGGAGACGGATATTTGCTGGTCGAACGCCTCCTCGGTTAGCGAGGTGGGACTAAAATAGCTGGAGCGCTATGCTTTCTAATGGGGAATGAGGTGGGGCGTTGTGCTTTCTGCTGGGAAGAAGCTTTTAGCGTGGGCTTCCGTGGCTTCGCCTTTGTCGTTTTGGGCTCATAAACGTGCACGTACGGCGGACATGGTTGGGCCAGCCATTCCTTGGATTTGGAACGAGTGCTAATTAGCACAGTGAACTTGCTTGGCAGAAATGAAAACAATATACTAAAATTGCAGCTGCATGTTTAAAGCTGGGACTAAGAAATACTTTAAAATTGGAGTAGTATTTTATTTGTAAAATCCCGAACGCATATCAATGTGATAAACAGCAACCTCTCTAGCGTGTACCATATCAAAAAGTTCCAGCTAGTAAAAAATCGATGCCGACCTCGCAGAAAAAAAAATCGATGCCAAGGTTAATTAGTGAAGAGAGAGATTAATGACCTGCTCGATCCACCTCCATTCCATCCCTTTTGACAGATGCATCATCAAGTACACACCATCATATGCTGGTATGAAGCCATCGACGAGTCTTAAGAACACAGCATCGGCAAGTTGAGATGATGAAACATCTGATGATAAGAGCGAATCGGGTGGTAAAACAGTCTGGTGGTGATCAGAATGAGGACCAAAAGGATGCAAGACAAGAGCAACTGACAAAAAGTGAGAACGAACTGGAGCATCATCCATCACTTGTGCAGAAAGAGGAGCAACTTTCTCAAACTGATAAATATAGGTACACATGTGAAGCAGTCTACAACGAATCCTAATATGTATAGAGTCGGTCACATTCACATGTGATCCAGAACAAGAATCAGCGACGTAGTCCTGAGGAGCGCCAAGCGACAATGTGCGCAATCCTCAGCTTTATTTGCCCACGACGCGGCGCCGCCGAACACCCCTCGTCCTTTCGCCCTTGTAGACTCTGATGAGATCGCTGGCACAAACTTTCTCACCCATGCTGGTGAAGGAGGTGTCCATGACTGTGAGCTTCCTTGATTGCTTGCTTGCACTTATGCTTGATGTCTGCTCCTGTGTGGTCGTCTATTTATAAGGCTATAAGGAGCTTTCTCTGGATGCAAAGACATGACAACTAAATCGTTGCTCCTCTGTCGTATCAATGGAGGGCGCCAATGATTAAATGTGTTTGGGTGACGTTCTTTTCTTACATGTAAGTGTCTGTTGGTATGAGAAGCTTCTGTTGGTCTGTTTTGTCCCATGCATGGTTTGGGGCTGTTTGTCTGTCCCTATGTTATCTGCAAATCTTTGACCCTTAGACAGACACTGGTTGCATCTGTTTGGCCAAATGATTTGCCTATTTTGGACACTTGTGATGTCTGGTATTAGTGATCTGTCTATGAAGAAGCATCTGTGATATATGCTACTTAATTGGGGGCAATCAGAAGATTCCTTGCAGCACTGTGTTGCTAATCATTTGCACTAATTGTCCTGTCTGATGATGCAGCTGCTGCAGTCTAGTGGTTGGCCTTGACTGGTCTTGGTTTGTACACCTGTATGTATGTATGTATGTATGTACGCACTCCTGCCCAAATGAAAGACATTTTGGTCAACCCTATTAGAGTTCTATCAAATATTTTGTACAAGACAGATTATAGTTGGACTATAAGTCGATGGTGTGTAGATAGGATTATAGAGCCATGTCTTAATAGGACACTTGTATCCTAACCCTCTCAAATGCGCGGTAGAGCATGATGTAACCTATGCCAACATAATAGCACAGGCACGTAAGGGGAGCCGGTGGCATGTGCCGGCGCCCAGGCGGACAGGGTGTGGTATTGTGACGGTGTCATGGGAAGGATCGCCCGTAGTCAGGCCCCGAGGATGTAGTCATATCGGTGAACCTCATTAACAAATCTCGGTGCCGTGCTCGTGTGATTGCTTGGTCCTCGGTAGATCGTCTGTGTGCCTCGGATTTATCCTAGCAAATGGTGGGTTTAGTTGCACATCAGTTGTGGGAGGAGACAGAACACGATTTATAAGGGTGGGGGTGTCCCCTCCTAAAACGGTAGTCTTTTGAGGGAGAGGATCCAAGGCCTCTCATAAGTCGGTGTTACTCTTCGGTTGGGCCTGGTTGATGCATCTGGGTCGGAAACGCTGGTGTTAGGAGACCCGGGATCATGTAATAAACCCTTTTGTTGATAAATTAATATAGGTTCTCTCCACATTTTTCTTGTGATCTTTCCTGCTAAGCATTTGCATTCCATGAAAATCAACAAAGTAGAGCCTATCTACACATATTGGCTAACCTTTTGTTGATAGATTGATACATGGTTGTCTCCTGTGGTTGATCATAACTTCAGGAGACCGTTGCATTTTTCTTGGGATGGCACCTTTTTGCTAATCATTTGCCATTCCATGAATGAAGAAATTAGAGTCTGATTAATCAAGACTATGATTTGAAGGCATCATCAGTTCTGATGATAGGTTTCAGGATAGACCAACAGTATGCACGCATTTGAACTTTTGAGCAAAGGAAAAAGCCATGAAAACAGACAGGTGCAGGCCATACAGAGTACAACTATACAAGGCCGTGTGCACTGAGAAAACCACGACGGTGAGCACAAAATCGGCAGTGCGGGTCAATTCGCCGTGGGGCGCGTCACGTATGTGTGGGACGTGTAGCGGATGAGGCTCGACGGCATGAAGCGTGTGTTCCGGACATGTGCTCCACGCACTGTAGGGGAGGAGTAGCCCCGCCCGGGTCCAGGCTCCATCACTGTCAGTCGTCGCCACCGCCGCCTCCGCAATTGTCATAGAGGATGGACTGGGAGGGACAAACAGTGCCGAGCCTAGCCGCGTTTGCTATTCATGCTCGAAAATTAACCGCTCACAGCTGGTTAGAAAAGATACTGGTACAAGACCCCTGTAACGGCGGAGTGAGCTACCTCCTAAACGACCAGCCAACCGCCTCCCATCAACGAAAATTTACAGGGGTGAGATGTAATTTAGAGCAATGCCAGACGACGGGAGATTACACGGGGTTTACGGGCTGAGGGGGTGTGATTGGTAGCGATTTAATTAGGAGGGCGGCCCACTAGTGAAAATCAGGGGGGGCAATTAGATGAGGCCATGTTCCCTCCCTGTAACTCTTTGTATGAATATCATGTACGTGTAGTATTATTGTGTAATTTATGGCGGTCGAGGTTTGCTTAAGCCAGACCATGGCTCGATGGATGCACCAGGGTGAAGAATTACTTACACCCAAGGTTATTAACAGAGTTTCTATATATACTAGTGAAATGCTCATGCTTTGCTACGGGCAACAATATGTGTAAATGATCAAATAAAATTGGTTATAGCTTTTGAGGCAATTCGGCTTCAAAGGGAGCAAAACTCATGGGGTGAGAAACCAGAGCAGGAGACTCTCAGGGACAAAGAGGCTAAAGGGATATGGTGCATTCACGGTGGAGTGGGAGGAAATTGCATGGAATAAAGATGTCATTTTGAGCTGGAATAAATATTTTAGGCGCCCGCAAATACCATACCACCATCTCTCCTCCTTAATTTTCCATGAGTACAGTCAGAATATGTATCAATGCTAAAAATGTATTTTAAATCTTGTAGATTTGATTCATAAATGGGTGTTCTATAGACACGCTGCTAGACAATATATTTGATATAGTAAACTAAATTGACTATATGAAGAACAAAATGATGATAGCGCACTAAATAGCGCCACAATTCACCTACTTAATTATATACCTTACAAAGTTTCTTCTAGTTATTTACACATGAACTCTCTGATAAACCGCTAAAGACGCAGCATAGTATGCATACAAAAAACATCAAAGATAATGATAGACTCATGTATGCATCATTGTCTCAACTGCATAATATGGTAGTTAAAAGCACATCTTCATGGAAACTACCTTTTGTGGTTTAATCCCAACACGAAGAAACAATTCTGGACAAAGCAAATGTGTAAACTCACATTGATGTCAACAATGTCCCTTCACCACAAACGATTTAGTTTTTACTCCTGTTACTCTTACACCATTAGAACAACCATCCTTAGTTCTTGCACTGTTACACATATGTACAGTGACAATGGCATACCTAAAAGTAAAACAGTCAAGCATTAAACTTATGCTCTAAAAAACATCAGTACTTTTTAGGAACTTGGAGAACTGTGGCACATTACCAGGTGGGCCTTAAGGCTGAATAAGGTAGCGCTCTCCTAGGCTCGCCCCCAAGTCCTAGCTTGGTGCCACTAGGGTTGAGGCATGGGCCCCACCACTTTGGTGGGTCGCCACAAGGGGGAGCCCCCCTCCCCTTCACCTTTAAATATCCAACAGGGCGCCTCCATAGAGACATAAGTTCTCGTGTGATTCAAGGTGCCCCATCTCTTTCTCTAGTTCTCCAAAAAAAGTAAGAGACACCGTCACTAGTGCAGAACCGGGCTTTAGCGCCGGTTCGTAAGAGCCTTTAGTGCCGGTTCAAGAATCGCACTAAAGAGTGGGGACTAAAGGTCCCCTTTAGTACCGTTCATCACGAATCAAGCGCTTAAAGTGCCACCACGCGGGCACGAGCCAGGCCCGGTAAGGTAGATATTAGTACCGGTTGGTAACACCAACCGGTACTAAATGTCTGGGGGTGTTTTGGTTTTATTTTTTATTTTTCCTTTAATTTTGTGTTTTCAATTTAATTTAGTGATTGTTTTACATTATAATGAGTTGTTAAATCATTAGGTGAAAGTACCGCAGATTAGTTTCGGCTGGATGCATGTGGATCCAAGCTAAGTTCAAGTATATGCCATATCCATATTATATACTTGATCACTAGTGATCAAGTATATAATATGGATATGGCATATACTTGATCACTTAGCTAGGATCCATCCAGCTGAGACTAATCTGCGGTTTCTTTCATAAATGATATAATAACTCATCAACATCATCATCATATTAATATAAAAACTCTTGCATCATATCATCAACAACAGTATACTAGCTAGCTAAAAATCATCATAGTCGTCATTACCACTATTTAATCATCATAGTCATCACTGCTATCTAATCACCACCAACACTAGCTTAAAGAAGAAACATTCACTTGTACCGTAAGAAAAGATATCATCGAAGTTCAACATGGTCATGATATTATAAGCGCTCATATAACACCACAAAAGCAAATCACTCTTTGAGATTAAGTTCAGGACGAAGAACACGGACATGAGAGGACAAGTACTAAGAGCATGAACTAGCTAAATCACTCCTGCTGCTCTCTCTCAGGTAAAATAGCATAGAACTTGTATAGCTCTCCTGATTCATCATACTGGAGCATGCAGATGAACCTGTCTCCTAATCATGGGCTGCGCTTCTCATTGCTGCCCCCTAGTACTTCTCTGCGATCGTTAACAATTGTGCTCCAATCTTTCACTATTAAGCATTCATCGCTTTTAGAAATCCTGAATGCACTCATGTGCAATGTAGGATATCTTGGCCGTAAGCTAACAATTGACATGCGACCTTTAGTCTCGATCTATCGAGGCACAACTGTCATCGGGAGTCCCTGTTGAAGAACATCGATAGTAATTAATATACTTAGCAATGAAAGTTTAGCAAAAAATTATGTATGCAAAAGATGCAATCGAGGACAAATAGTAAAAATCTTACCATCATTCCTAAATAGATGTGACCGTAGTTCAATACGATCATTATTGGTCGACGCTTTGAGTACTAACATTTCTAAGTGCGGAAGAAAATTTGTCTTGACAGTATGAAGATCCTCAAGCCATGAAACATAATGACTTATCTCCTCGCAGTTTAGTTCAGCTCCGGACAGTAGTAGGTCCTGTCTACCAAGCTACCGGACATGTTTGCTTGAATGGAAATAAGCTGTCAATAGAAATTAGTTGTCAATTATTTTTGAATAAACAATATCAAAGACATAAATATGGTTGAGAAACTCACATAATGGTAGAACTGGAGGCGCCCGCACATCGACTCCAGATGTCTCTATTACCTTCAATATCATCTTCCGGACGAATATCAAAGGTGATGACCATATCAGGCTCAAATGCATAAGCCTTGCATAGTGCTTGCCAAGTTTTGCATTCAAAATAGGTGTACGTGTCTGCATTGTATACTTTGGCGTTGAAAGTATAACCATTCTCGGTTCTCAGGTAAACTCTCTTTACCTCCATAGTTTCCATAGCACTGAAACCTATCTTATGCAAGACAAAAATTCTTGCATGGCAGGGGATGCGCTTAGTAGAATAGGGAAAATTAAAATTATAAGTTGAAGCAAATGAGGAATATATAAGTCATGCTTAATTACGAAAAAGATTTGTCGTTGTGACTTACTGTATCGAATTTGAAGGTCTCATCCAGCTTGATGTTGAATCGCCTATCATCAACAAGGAAATTTCTATCACACAAGCCGCGTTGGTCTTCACAGTATTCGCACATAATGAAATCTTTTTCGTCGTCAGACGACATTTCCTATGTTCATATAGGTGAAACATTAAACACTTACTAATTCTATTAATTCAACTAATTCAACTACTTCTATTAATTCAACTACTTCTATTAATTCAACTAATTCAACTAAGCACTTATTAAAATAAACTTGTTCTATTAATTTTCTTACTACAATAAACTAGTTCTATTAATTCAACTAATTCAACTAGGAATTTACTAAAAACAAACTACTTCTATTAATTTACTTACTAAAATATATAAAGTAGCTATATATAGTAATATTTTAATTAAATCATCAAATCTCATATTCCTAAATTTTCTTACTAAAAATAAACTAGTTCTATTAATTTTCTTACTAAAAATAAACTAGTTCTATTAATTTTCTTACTAAAAATAAACTAGTTATATTAATTCAACTAGTTCAAATCTCATATATATATACCTAATTAATATGTAGCTAGTTCATATAGCTAACAATAGACATTAATATATAACAACTTTTCTATCTAATTCATCTAACATTAACATGCTAACATTCTTATCTTCGTAATTCAACTAACAATAATCTAAACAATAGAAAACAGAAAATAAGTAAAAAAAATGTGTGTGTATGTCTCTGTGTTTGTGTGTGTATGTGTGTGTACGAAAGCGGGGCGGCGGCGCAAGACGGGCGGCGGCGCGAGACGGCGACGCTGACGGGACGGCGCTGACGGGCGGCGGGTCGGGGCGAGGGCGCGATCGAGACGGTGACGTAGTACGGGACGGCGGCGCGAGACGGCGATTTAGGCGGCGGGGCGGCGGGTCGGGCGAGGGCGGCGCGATGATGGGCGACGTATAAGGCGGCGCTCGATGTCGCGCCAAGAAGAGAAGAAGTGTCGCCGATGAAACTGAATTTTTCGTAAGTGCCATATATAGGAGGGGTTTTAGTACCGGTTGGAGCCACCAACCGGTACTAAAGGCCAATTTTGGCCAGGCCAAGCGGCGGGAAACGGCCGCCTTTAGTACCGGTTCATTACCCCAACCAGTACCAAAGGCCAACCCATTAGTACCGGTTGGAGCCATCAACCGGTACTAATGGTTGTGCGCTGCCACCCGCGGTGCACTATGTTTAGTCCCACCTCGCTGAGCGAAGGGCAGCCGCACTGGTTTATAAACCCAGCCGCGGCTGCTCCTTCGAACTCCTCTATATAGGGCCTAACTAGGGCGCGCTGCCCTGTGAGCCTGCCGGCCCATCTGGGCCTGAATTTGCACACCCTAGGTCCTGGCAGCCCACGTGACAGCGCCCCAACAATTTTTTATATAGTTTTTTTTCTTTTCTGCATTATTTATTTTCTTCTATTTATTTTTGAGTAATTTTTTATATAATTTTTTATTTTCTGCTTTATTTATTTTCTTCTATTTATTTCTGAGTAGTTTTTTGCTGTATTTAATTTGTTTGTGAATATTCTTGTTTTAGCTCTCTAAACAAATTGGTAAATGACTGAAAAACAACAAATTATGTTAGAACGTGTTGGAAATTGATGACGTCGCTTCGAATGCTGCATACTGAACGCAAAAAAAGTCTGGAGTTCAAATAAGTTTAAAAAAATGAAGTGCCCGTGTAACAGATGAGTTCTCGTCCAAACCCCGACATCTCAAAGAGATTGTCCAGTTTGTACACGGCGCGCCCAGTTTTGCCGTGACACTCTCTACTCTTTCGCAAATGCTATGCGGGTGAAATGATGATACCATGCCAAGTTTCAACATTTTCAGAGTTTATTTTCTTGTGATTTACTGTTTCACAGTCATTTAGCTCTCTAAACAAATTGATAAATGACTGAAAAAAAGTAAATGATGTCAGAACGTGTTGGAAATTGATGACGTCGCTTCGAATGCTGCATATTGAACGCAAAAAAAGTCTAGAGTTCAAATAAGTTTAAAAAAAATGAAGTGCCCGTAATGTATGAGTTCTCGCCTCAAACCCTAATACTCCAAAGAGATTGTCCAGTTTGTACAACGGCGCGCCCAGATTTTGCCGTGACCTCTCCTCGCACATGCTATGCGGGTGAAATGGTGATACCATGCCAAGTTTCAACATTTTCAGAGTTCATTTTTTTGTGATTTACTGTTTCACGGTCATTTAGCTCTCTAAACAAATTGGTAAATGACTGAAAAACAGTAAATGATGTCAGAACGTGTTGGAAATTGATGACGTCGCTTCGAATGCTGCATGCTGAACGCAAAAAAAGTCTGGAGTTCAAATAAGTTTAAAAAAATGAAGTGCTCGTGTAACAGATGAGTTCTTGTCCAAACCCCGACATCTGGAAGAGATTGTCTAGTTTGTACACGGCGCGCCCAGTTTTTGCCGTGACCTCTCTACTCTTTCGCACATTCTATGCGGGTGTAATGATGATACCATGCCAAGTTTCAGCATTTTCAGAGTTCATTTTGTTGTGATTTACTGTTTCACGGTCATTTAGCTCTCTAAAAAAATTGGTAAATGAATGAAAAACAACAAATGATGTCAGAACGTGTTGGAAATTGATGATGTCGCTTCGAATGCTGCATACTGAATGCGAAAAAGTCTGGAGTTCAAATAAGTTTAAAAATAATGAAGTGCCCGTGGTAATGTATGAGTTCTCGCCCAAAACCCTGATACTCCGAAAGAGATTGTTTAGTTTGTACATGAAGTGTGTCCAGTGATGACCCACAAGTATAGGGGATCTATCGTAGTCCTTTCGATAAGTAAGAGTGTCGAACCCAACGAGGAGCAGAAGTTAATGATAAGCGGTTTTCGGCAAGGTAATCTCTGCAAGTACTGAAATAAGTGGTAACAGATAGTTTTGTGATAAGGTAAATTGTAACGAGCAACAAGTAACAAGAGTGAATAAAGTGCAGCAAGGTGGCCCAATCCTTTTTGTAGCAAAGGACAAGCCTGGACAAATTCTTATAATAGGAAAAACGCTCCCGAGGACACAAGTGAATATCATCAAGCTAGTTTTCATCGCTGCTCATATGATTCACGCTCGTACTTTGATAATATGATATTTGGGTGGACCGTGCTTGGCCGTTGTTCTTACTTGAATAAACATACTGTTGGGGAACGCTGCAGAAAATTAAAATTTTTCCTACGGTTTCATCAAGATCCATCTATGAGTTCATCTAAGCAACGAAGTCATGGGAGAGTGATTGCATCTACATACCACTTGTAGATCACAGGCGGAAGCCGCTCAATGGAACGTGGATGATGGAGTCGCATCGCCGTGATCCAAATCACCGATGACCGAAAGTGCCGAACGGACGGCACCTCCGCTGCTCAATACACGTATGGAGCGGATGATGTCTCCTCCTTCTTGATCCAGCAAGGGGGGAGGAGAGGTTGAGGAAGATGGCTCCAGCAGTAGCACGACGGCGTGGTGTTGGTGGAGAAGCAACACTCCGGCAGGGCTTCGCCAAGCACGTGACGGAGGAGGATAGGTGTAGCAGGGGAGAGGGAGGCGCCAAGATGCAAGGGGTACGGCTGCCCCCTTCCTCCCCCCCTTTATATAGGCCCCCTGGGGGGCGCCGGCCCTTGGAGATCTGATCTCCCAAGGGGGGCGGCGGCCAGGGGGTGGAGTACCCCCCCAAGGCAAGTGGGGCGCCCCCCCACCCTAGGGTTTCAACCCTAGGCGCAGGGGGTGGGCCTAGGGGGGCGCACCAGCCCACTATGGGCTGGTTCCCCTTCCCACTTCAGCCCATGGGGCCCTCCGGGATAGGTGGCCCCACTGCTGGACCCTCGACCCTTCCGTGGTCCCAGACAATACCGGTGACCCCAAACTTTCCCGATGGTCAAACAGCACTTCCTATATAGTTTTCTTTACCTCCGACCATTCCATAACTCCTCGTGACGTCCGGGATCTCATCCGACTCAACAACATTCGGTTTACTGCATACTCATATTCATACAACCCTAGCGCCTCCGAACATTAAGTGTGTAGAGCCTACGGGTTCGGGAGACATGTAGACATGATCGAGACGGCTCTAGGGCAATAACCAACAGCGGGATCTGGATACCCATGTTGGCTCCCACATGCTCCTCGATGATCTCATCGGATGAACCACGATGTCGAGGATTCAAACAACCCCGTATACAATTCCCTTTGTCAATCGGTATTTTACTTGCCCGAGATTCAATCGCCGGTATCCCAATACCTCGCTTAATCTCAAGCATCGCAATTCACTTTACTGCATCAGAATGCATGATCCCGTGACCAAACACCTGGTCACTTTGAGCTCATTATGATGATGCACTACCGAAAGTGGGCCTAAGTGATACCTCTCCGCCATAATGGAGTGACAAATCCCAGCCTAGATCCATGTCAACCCAACAGACACTTTCGGAGATACCGTAGTGCACCTTTATAGTCACCCAGTTACGCCAGGACGCTTGGTACACCCAAAGCACTCCTACGGTATCCAGGAGTTACACGATCTCATGGTCTAAGGAAAAGATACTTGACATTGGAAAAGCTCTAGCAAAACGAACTACACGATCTTGTGCTATGCTTAGGATTGTCTTGTCCATCACATCATTCTCCTAATGATGTGAGCCCGTTATCAACGACATCCAATGTCCATAGTCAGGAAACCATGACTATCTGCTGATCAACGAGCTAGTCAACTAGAGGCTCACTAGGGACATATTGTGGTCTATGTATTCACACGGTATTACGATTTCCGGATAATACAATTATAGCATGAATAAAAGACAATTATCATGAACAAGGAAATATAATAATAATATTTTTAATATAGCCTCTAGGGCATATTTCCAACAGTCTCCCACTTGCACTAGAGTCAATAATCTAGATACATTGTGATGAATCTAACACCCATAGAGTTCTGGTGTTGACTATGATTAGTTATTATATATAATAGTGGGTGAAATGAACGGAGTAGATTCAGGAGGCAACATGTGGTACATGTCGAAAGTACTACTCTAATCCAAACTTGATCTAGTTTGGATTAGTAGTACTTTCGATGTGCACCACATGTTGCTCCACTTGAATCTAATCCATGTTCATTTCACCTACTGATATATATATAATAACTCATCATGCTCATATAACAACTTAACATCATGCATCATCGATCATAATAATAAATAACTCATCATTGGTATTATAATAACAAGTCGTACTCATCATCATCGATCATACAACTTCTACTCGATACCACATCATCATCATAGTCATCTAATCAATCCTACTTAGTTGTTCTTAACAGATGATCATGAGCATTAGATATGACCCACTACCTACTCCTAGGTAAAATAGCATAAAACAAGATAGCCCCTGACTCTCCATTATGGAGAATGGAGATTATCATGTCTCCAATTCTTGCCTTTCGCACAATCTTGCTTCCAAGAATCTCCCTACGACTGACCATACATTTTTTCCGTTCTTTGATTATCATGTCTTCACTGGTTTTAGAACCGTATGGACATGTGTGATTCATAGGATGACCTGGCTGTATGTTCAAAACATCATAGGCGATTATTCTGATACATCAGATAAGGCACACAATCTGATGTGATTTTCTGTTGAAAAACATGGTAATAACTTCGTAGTTAGCAATGTACTTAAGTTTTAAAACAATTTATGCAAACGATGCACGGATGTCGTAATAGTAAAAATCTTACCATGGCATCTCCATGGATGTTACCGTGGTTCAACACGTGCACTAGTGGCACGTATTCACCCTAATGTGGATGAGTTTGATAATCGATATTGTAATTCTCAAGATCAGTATAAAATGCGATCAGATGATTTTTCTCCTGATAAGTTAATTCAGAGCCATCAGTGTAGTAGGTTCTGTCTACCATTTTCCGCACATTGTTTGAAGAATGAAAATAAGCTGTCAATGAAAATAAGATGTCAACTATTTTGAAATAAACAATATAAATTAGTTAATAACATGTTTGAGAAACTCACATAACGGTAGAATTGAAAGCGTATCAACAAGGACCTAAATGTCCATATTGTCTTGATCGATGTCAGGATCTCCAAGACCCGTGGTGACAAAAATACCCTCATAAAAACCATACATCTTGCAAAGTGCTTCCCGATTTGTGCAACCAAAATGGGTTACGCTCTCAGAATTGTACAGATTTACTTCGAAATCCATACCATGATGGGTCCTTAGGTGAATTTTCTTTGTTTCAAAACTTTCATGGTCTTCAAAACTCATTCTCTCCAAGACATAGTGTCTTGCATGGCATGGGATAAGCTAGTCAAATTGTAAAAGATTAAAATTACACGTTGAAATAGTTGAAGTCGTTTTAATTACGGAAATAAACACTTGTCGCCGTTGCATACCGCTTCAACATCGAAGGTCTCCTCGAGCTTAATGCTGAAGCGCCAATCTTCGCCCGTGTGAGGCATGTCGCACCGACCTCGGTCGTCGTTGCACCAACAAGACTTCGGGAGACTTTCGTCGTCCGAGTACAACATTCCTATGTTCATAATTCAAAGGTTAAACTTGTACAATTAAATATATGTACTACAAAAACTAAATTAGATCATTGTTATTCATCACGGGTTGACTATCGGTCTGCCGACTATTTTTCTTGAAAATTCTCAGCTCAAGGTGGTGTATACATTCGATCACAGGATGATTGCTCCTCCTTTCGTCCCCGAGTGCATTACACCAAAATGTCTAGCACACGGGAACGAAGGAGAAGCGACCCCCACGATAATAGGTGGGATTTTTCGTCCTCTCATATGTGGTGGAGACTCTCACTCAGCGATTCCTCTCTGACATTTGCGACCGTCGGTGATGGTCAGCATTCTCCTTCCCCTAGTGCATAACAAAGGTCTAGCACCAAGAAGAAGGAGAAACGAATTTCACGACAACAGTCAGGCTTCTTCGCCCTCTCTCATATATATGGTGGATACACTCCCTCACTGATTTTTCGACCTTCGGTGATGGAGCCTGACAGACTTAAAGTCAACCCGAAATGTCGTTTAATTACTTTTCTAGAAAATCCAGGCCACTCGATATTTCCTACATATTCTAGCACAAGTCATGCCAGAATTCACGGAAAAATCCGGCATGACCTTTGCTAAAAAAGGACATATCGAGCGCCTGAAATTTGCCGGAGCGGAAATTAATCAACACTCTGGCAAAACATAGGCCACTAGGAGGTGTAACCTGCAAACATGGCCGGCCACTTGGGCAAGCACGTATCCTATTTGAGCAACACAAGATATACATGTTTATATCTACATCATATGAGCATTCAAACTTGATGGAGTAGTTTTCCAATTTGAGCATTCAATAAGCAAAACCAAACTGTAAAATAAATTAGTATTCATTCAATAAGCAAAACTAAATCATCTCTTTTGTCCGTACATCGTTGAATATTATCACTAATACATCTCGAATAGTATCATACATATAACATCACTAATACAGCTAAAACCCTAGCGAATCCATTTGATATCGGCGCTGGCGGTGGACACCCAAAGAGAAGGAACCATCACAGGATCATAGCTCCAAAGTGAGATCCTCAAGAACCTGCCCTCCAACGCGACCATGTAGCGACGACGGACGTGCTTGTCCTCCTCACTGTAACGTATCACCTCCGCTGGGTCCTCAAGCCTCCGTGACTCACATCGCCCGCAAGCGACCGCCACCAAAGAAGGTTCGGTCAACGACGGGCTGGCTCTCACCAAGCTACGCCCGGAAGGTAGTACCTCCCAAGATTAGCCCAGCGGAGCCCAGTCCCGACATGGCCCTCTGATTAAGTAGGCCTCCTCCATCGAGTCGACATTTGAGGATGTGGGATAGGTATCGTCAACGTCGATGCGGGAATAATTGCTTTAACTAAAAAGATAACAACTGAAGGAAATATGCCCTAGAGGCAATAATAAAGTTATTATTTATTTCCTTATTTCATGATAAATGTTTATCATTCATGCTAGAATTGTATTAACCGGAAACATAATACATGTGTGAATATATAGACAAACAGAGTGTCACTAGTACGCCTCTACTAGACTAGCTCGTTGATCAAAGATGGTTATGTTTCCTAGCCATAGACATGGGTTGTCATTTGATTAACGGGATCACATCATTAGGAGAATGATGTGATTGATATGACCCATTCCGTTAGCTTAGCACAACGATCGTTTAGTATATTTCTATTGCTTTCTTCATGACTTATACATGTTCCTATGACTATGAGATTATGCAACTCCCGTTTACCGGAGGAACACTTTGTGTGCTACCAAAAGTCACAACGTAACTGTGTGATTATAAAGGTGCTCTACAGGTGTCTCCGAAGGTACATGTTGGGTTGGCGTATTTCGAGATTAGGATTTGTCACTCCGATTGTCGGAGAGGTATCTCCGGGCCCTCTCGGTAATGCACATCACTATAAGCCTTGCAAGCAATGTGACTAATGAGTTAGTTATGGAATGATGCATTACATAACGAGTAAAGAGACTTGCCGGTAACGAGATTGAACTAGGTATTGGGATACCGACGATCGAATCTCGGCAAGTAACATACCGATGACAAAGGGAACAACGATGTTGTTATGAGGTTTGACCGATAAAGATCTTCATAGAATATGTAGGAGCCAATATGAGCATCCAGGTTCCGCTTATTGGTTATTGACCGGAAACGTGTCTCGGTCATGTCTACATAGTTCTCGAACCCGTAGGGTCCGCACGCTTAAGGTTTCAAGCGATGCTTATATTATGAGTTTATGAGTTTTGATGTACCGAAGGAGTTCGAGTCCCGGATGAGATCGGGGACATGACGAGGAGTCTCAAATGGTCGAGACGTAAAGATCGATATATTGGACGACTATATTTGGACATCGGAAAGGTTGCGAGTGATTCGGTATTTTTCGAGTACCAAGAGTTACGGGAATTCGTATTGGGCCTTAATGGGCCATACGGGAAAGGAGAGAAAGGCCCCAAAGGGTGGCCGCACCTCACTCATTGACTAGTCCGAATTGGACTAGGAGGGGGGCGCCCCCTTCCTTCCTTCTCCTTCTCCCTTCCCTTTCCTTCCCTCCTACTCCTTTTACTTGGAAGGGCTCCTAGTTCTACTAGGAAAGGGGAAATCCTACTCCCGGTGGGAGTAGGACTCCCCTAGGGCGCGCCATAGAGAGGGCCGGCCCTCCCCCTCCTCCACTCCTTTATATACAGGGAGGGGCACCCCTTGAGACACAACAATTGATCTCTTGATCTCTTAGCCGCAGCGGTGCCCCTCCACCATAGTTCTCCTCGATAATATTGTAGCGGTGCTTAGGCGAAGCCCTACGACGGTAGAACATCAAGATCGTCACCATGCCGTTGTGCTGACGGAACTCTTCCCCGACACTTTGCTGGATCGGAGTCCGGGGAACGTCATCGAGCTGAACGTGTGCAAGAACTCGGAGGTGCCGTATTTTCGGTGCTTGATCGGTCGGGCCGTGAAGACGTACGACTACATCAACCACGTTGTTAACGCCCGCTTTCGGGTTCACGAGGGTACGTGGACACACTCTCTCCTCTCGTTGCTATGCATCACCATGATCTTATGTGCGTAGGAAATTTTTGAAATTACTACGCTCTCCAACAACAACAAATGTGACACCTAAAACACCTAAATTCTATTAACTACACCTAATTAAAAACCTACATTTTGAACATGATTCGATCATAACTTCTAAGATTAAACACCTAAAATACCTAAATTAAATTAACAACATGGGGCGACTGGTCTCACCTCGATCGAGGTCAGAGGGGGTCGGTGATGGGGACGACGACGGGGATGATGCAGGGGCTCCTTGATTTCTGCAAAAAAAATAAACAAAAACATTATTATCACCATCTTAGGACTTAGTGAAACTCCATAAGCATTAATTATTCTATTCAAATTTACTTATAATTTCCTATTATATTCAAATTTTCTAAAACTTTCCTATTCTATTCAAAAGACCTACATTTACTTATTTTTTCAATTTCATATTTTAATCTATTCAAATTTACTTACTCAAAGTTTCTAAAAATTTCCTATTCTATTCAAAAGACCTACATTTACTTATTCTTTTCAAATTACTTATTCAAATTTTCTAAAAACAAAATATACTAAAAACCTACATTTACTAAAAACAAAACCTACATTTAACAAAAAGTAAAACCTATTTACAGAAAGGGGAGGAGGGGTGGGAGAAGGCTGTGGAGGAGGAGGAAGGAGGAGGAGGAGGGAGGAGGAGGGAGGAGGAGGAGAGAGCAGGAGAGGGAGGAGGGAGGAGGAGAAGGAGGAGGGGGCTGCTGGAGAGGGAGGAGGAGGGGGCCGCCAGCGGAGAGGGAGGAGAGGGGAGGGCCATGGGAGGAGGGAGAGAGGAGGGCGGCGAGAGGAGGAGGAGGGAGGGAGGGAGGGGAGGGCGGCGAGAGGAGGAGGAGAGAGGCAGATACCTTGGGGGCGTCGGCGGCGACGGCAGGCGTCGGCGCGTGAGAGTGTGTGAGGGAGAGTGAGGGACGCGCACTGTGGATAAAGTAAGCATAGTAGTAGCGCTGTTTAGCAAGGACCACTACTGCTATTTAGCAGTAGCGCTCGTTAGAGGACAACACTACTGCTATTGTATAATGGCAGTAGCGCTTTTTAATTTCCAGCGCTACTAGTATACCTACACTGCCATGCAACCTGCTGGCAACTATAGTAGTAGCGCTTATGACAAAAGCGCCATCGCTACATTAATAGGAGCAGCGCTTCGCATACAAGCGCCACAGTTCTTTAGCAACAACGCTTTCTTATAAAAAGCGCTACTACCGAGCTCCTGTGTATAAGCATTTCCTAGTAGGTTTTCGCTGCCAGGCACGAAGGCCAGACCCGTTTGTCGGGGTCATCGGACGGCAGTGTGATCGCGAGGCGGCCAAGAAGAGGAAGCTCGACATGGAGGAGACGTCCTAGCAGAGGCAGCTCGACATCGAGGCCGCCAATGCCACGGCCAGGCAGAGGCAGCTCGACATCGAGTCCACCAATGCCGCAACCAAAGCAAAGGATGTGGCACTACCGATCATGAGCATCGACATGAGGAAGATGAGCGAGAAGACGAGGAGCTGGTTCGAGGCCCGGCAGAAGGAGATATTCGATGCCGACGGCCTAAACTAGGTGGTCTGGTCGGCCGTGGCCGTTCTTTTTGGAGGTTGGTCGTGTTGCCGGAAACCTATTCATTTGGAGGTTGGTTGTGTTGCTGGCCGTTGGCTGTGTTGTCGGCGACAAACCTATTCATTTTGGAGGCTGACTGTGTTGCCGGCGAGGTCGTGTAGGCTGGTTGTGTTGCCGGCGTGAACTAGGGTCGCCGTGGTTATTCGAATAATTGCGTTTGAAAAAGGAGGCGGATAGGATAGGACCAAAGGATGCGTTCGCACGTTGTATGCACGACCACCGCATCCCAGAAAAGGCCCGGACATGACCCCATTGCCCGCCGCAAACGGACAGAATCCAGGCAAAATGAACGTCCATTTGGGGTCATGCACTAGAGTTGGCCTAAGCCTGTAAAGAACAGCCGGGCGCTCTAAACCCATCTCAAACTTGTGACTGGTCACAAAAAATGGAGTCATGGGGAACGGCCTCAAATGCCTGGGTTATCCGACGTTCCCCGTACGAAATCACTAATTAGAAGTACTCTTTTCAAAGATCACTCCAACCGCGCCACTTGTCGTGAACTCTGAAAGTTTCCATTTTTTTAGAGCTGTTTATTCAAAAAAAATCTCTAAAACATGCGTCCAAATCTCGAACTGTTTGCACCGTTAGATTCCTCGTGTCGAGACCTTCAAAACTAGATCCCATGTTTGATAAGTTTTGTCATACTTTTTTTCACACAAAAAACCGGATGAAAAAGGGGACGCAAACCGAGCACGTTTTTTCCCTTTCCGAAGCCGCTTTTTGAGAGGCATGGCCGTGCCTCTCACGGAAGCAAAATCGCATTCTCTCACAGAAGAAAAAGAAGAAGAGAAAACACGTTATTTTTTCGTTGCAGATAAGAACGGTCATGCCTCTCGCGGAAGCAAAACCGTGTCTCTCACGGAAAAATGAAGAAACAAGTTTTTTTCTGTTTCCGAGAGGCACGGCCATGCCTCTCGCGGAAGCAAAATCGTGCCTCTCGCCGAAGAACAAAAAAAAATGCACTTTTTTCTCCTTTTCCGAGAGGCACGGTCGTACCTCTCACGGAAGCAGAACCGTGCCTCTCTTGAAACTCTACAGCTTGTTTTCCGTAGAGAACCTAGACTTCATGGGTGTGAAAGTGATAAATGTTCCTTCATGCCTTTATGTTGCTTTTCATAGTGTGAAGTGTGAACTTCTTTATTTTAGGACAAACGTTAGCTATTGACGTCAGCTTTTCCCATGTATCTCAAAACTAACTGATTTTCCTTCATCAAAATCTAATAAGTGATGGCTCTTCTGTTATTAATATTGGAGGTTTGTGTTCAATATAAATACATACTTGTCAAACTTGATTTTAGGACAAACGTTACTAAATGAATCATTCTCGATTCCTTTTTTTGCAGGTTTATGTTCAATATAAAAATGCCATCCAATGTACGAGCAAAGTTGATTAATGATTTGGTAGATATCGAGTATGTCATGTCTATACTTTTAAAGTTGAATGTTGACCAAACTTGTCTTGATTAGTCATAATTTGCTGATTATTCTGCTCAAATCAACACCTAACTATAATAGTAACACTGTATGCTCACTTCTCAGAATTTAGATTCTAAATTTTAAAATGGGAATAATCTTGATTTCAATGGATAGCAACTGCAGCCTCTAAATAAACTAAAATGGTATGATTTCTGTTTTGCTAAGATTCCTTCCAGAAATGTTTGTTAGGAAACAAAGTCCTCTCTTTCATGAAGTTCAGACTGCTACACTTTAGTTAGTATCTTTTGATGTATGACACTTTAATTGCTACATCTTGTTGTTACATTCTGCAGATATCTTTTTGCGTAAATTGTGATGGCAGTGGGAAGATAATTGCTGAACATTGTACAAGCTGTTACGGTTTAGGCAAATTCCAAGTTGAACAAAGTATAAAAGTAGACATACCGGGAGGTATTGAGGATGGTTCAACCATTCGACTGACCAGAGGAGGTAGTGTTGATAAGCAAAGGCAAGCCCTGGGCAATAAATACATACTTATGCAAATTCATGAACCCATTATGTAGTTTTCCGCATGTTTAGTTTAAACAAGTAACTTCGCCAGAGCTATGCCTAGGTTGTCCATACTGAGATATCTGTCAATTGACAAGGTGCTTATACTTGTCAATTTGTATGCTTTAAGTAGAGTAATGCAATCTGGATGAAACATTACTCACATTTCAGTTAAGTTTATTAGGATCCACTTATTGGGAGAAGATATTATTGCTATTGTTAGTTGTTACCCATTTCTATCTTATCATGCAGGGTGTAACTGGTGACATGTATATATTCGTTCATGTTGAAGAAGAACAGGGCATCCACAGATAAGGTCTCAATTTGTATTATGATCTAACGACTGATGATTACACTGATGCAGTTTTTAGGAACAACTGAAGGTGAGCTGTCGAAACTCGAAAGCTCGAAACCTTTTTGGACACATAATCGTTATCCTCAAGTTAGATCAGACGAAACTTACGTGATGTCTTATAACTCAAGTATATTCTTTGTTAATTCCATAATGTTGCAATCATTCTTATTTTGTGCTACAAAGGCTCCCACTTAAGCTTAATCAAGAAATCAATCTTCTTATTTCAGGTTGGAGGATTGAATGATCTTTATTATTATTTTGCAAATAACCTTACATGTTGAGGTGTTTCCTTTGTGTCCTTCGCTAGCTCGTGTATGTATATTAGTGATGGACAACCACAAAGACTAAATGCTAATAGGGTTCTATTTATTACTCAGATCTTGTGGTTTCAAAATGGTTTATGTGTAAGCCACACTTTCAAGATTCAAGCTATTCATGCTACTTATATTTTTTCCATCATGCCTGATTCTTTACATCTCATAGTCAAAGCATAAAGATATATTCTTCTTAATTAATCGATGAGGCAAAACATTTGCCTCCGTTTCGGAAAAAAAAGTCAAAGCATAAAGAAATCGTTGAAGCTGCACATGATAAGGATGTGTTGTTACGTAAAATGGACGAATAGAATGAACCGAGGCACTCAAACAATAAAAGTGCGCACAGGACCGCCTCAAGAGGCACCACCGGATGGTGCCCCAACCACTAATAGCCGTCAAAGTAGATGAAGCCGATGTAGTGCACAGTTCACGTGGCACCGAAGGAGTGGTCCTAGTAGGCTGACCCGTCGTCAACAACGCCGGAGAAGCAGCCCTTGGCCCTACTGGTACAACGGTTAAGGACGTCGACGACTGCACTGGGTCAGGCGTCTCATGTTGACAGGAGTGGGCGAGGAGGCGTGCCCAACAGGACCGGCTGCTGCTGCATGTTGCATGACCCGACGCGAGCACTCAAGTGCAGACACATCCGTGCATGCATGCACATCCGGCTCGGGTGACACAAGCACACTCCGTGGCTGTTGTTGCGTGTCTTTGGCGCAGCGATGCCTGCGGTTGCCGTCGCCGCTAGCGGCGATGACAAGTATCATGTAGCAGTTTCACCATGCAAGTTTGAAGACTGTGTAGACTGTGGCAACTCAGACAGCAGTATGGATGATGTACAGTCTGCCACGAGCTGAGCAACCGCGAGCGAAGAAGGCTGAAGTGCGGTGGCCATATGCATCGGCACATCCGAACTCGTAGCCTGCCCCGTAGGAGTAACTGCATTGGCATTCCTCTTTTTATGGTCTCTTAGCATTATCTCCATCGGGCATATGCTCATCATTATCATCATGACGGGGATCGGGACTGTGATCATGCTTCTTCCAAATGAGAGGCACAAATTCTGGCTCCAGAACAAAGTCATCTTTCTCAAGCTCAAAGCGAAGCACGAACCCTTTTATAACTTGACATCAATATCAGTGTCAAAGGGTTCATTAGAGTCTGAATCATTATGTTTGAATATGTCCTTGTTGACCACTGCAACTTGGATACGAACAATACCTTTTGCGGTGCAAACAAGTCAGATCCACATCCAGAGTTGAACCAATGACAGAACCAATAGCCCATAGCCCCAAAAAATTCCTCAGACCATGTGGAACGCCATTGACATGGACTCAGATAGAGTCAAGACCAAAGTAGGATGGGATAGCATCATCTTTCCTTTCACTGACAGAAATAGTAACTCCATGCGATCTCGAAACTCAACATCAACCACATGATTCAGATCATCCATGGAAGGGAATGAGATAAGAAACTGATCGTTCCCATGCAAAACAACCTCCCACCACTCACCCTGCACCCTTGCAAGTTTTGCCACATCTGCTTCAACTGTTGTAGTAGTTAGAACTCCACCAGAAATAGTGACCAGAGCCATGGGTGTTGAAGAGGAAGATGCATTCTCTTTCTAGACATTCTCAAGTAACTGAATGAACATGGTCGAATTGTTACCCTGCCCACAAAAAGACGCAGTGGGGTGAGGTTTCGTGAGAACTGGACAACGAGCAAGTCTGTTCAAAGTGCTTAGCGACTTCTAGCTCTCTATTCAGACGTTTATAGTCCTAGATTCAGTCAACTAGATTATAAACAAAGGACCCTCTGCATATCAAGTGCCTGAAATTTACATTTCATTTAGTCAACTTTTAGGGTAAATGGCGCTTTTATTACTCAATAGTTGCTGAGTTAATTGCACCTAATGTACATAAACTTGCACGGCAGGTACAAATTTTTACATAAAGTTGAAAAATGACACAAATTAGCCCTACAAGTTGTATTTCAGGTACATTTGATACATTTCCGTCGCTTTTAGTCAACTCAGTCAACATGGCACGTATGATGTTGGTATCGTGGTTGTATGATTTATATATAAATGTATATTGGATCTCCGTTTGATTAGTTCATTTGTGGATATCGCTGGTCGTATATTGTTAGATATAAGTATATGTCCGAGACATGAAGACCACTGAAGGTATATCCGTGTACGATAAGTTTTGTAGTCATCATGGCACATTGAAGAAATTTACAAGTTTTAATGTATATGGGTGTTTGTGCTCCCGCACACATTTATTTATTATATCTATGATGACACAGGAAGGCAAGACTTTTCTACACCCTGTACTTAGAATGTTCAACATGATACTAAGATTTTCTAGAGCCGTTAAATGCATCTGTTCTCGAGTCATCTAGAAACATAGTTGAGGATATTAAAATAGTTGTAAACACATAGAAATAAAATATAGCACATCTAATGATTTATGTTAATCCATAGAGGAAAGCTATTTTGTCACTATTATGTTTCGTTAGATGGAAGGGAGATTTGATTCGGTCCAAAGGTTTTCTTAGAAGTACGTCAAACAAAATTTTAGGGGATGGGGGGAGAACACAACTTTTGCTGAAAATTAACATTTTCTACTCAGCACATGTGTATCTAACAAGCATTATATTAAAAATATTTAATAGCATTGTAATGTTGCAAATTGATTTTTGACCATGAAACCGTAAGAGAAGCACTAACATGTTGCTAATTGTATTAAGTATAATAGAAATTATATTAAATAAAATCTTATTTTGATGGAATTGATAATAAATAAGTAGATAAGTTTGGTATAAATAAATCAAAAATGTTGTTTACTTGGCTTAGCGGTGCATCGATACCTATGGCCACTCAATTTCAATTAATGAATTCCTTTGCGTGAATAGTTCTGAGGAAAAATTGGTATAAATTAAAAAATAACTGACATTAATGGAGAGCGTAAAAAATAATTCCAGCGGTGACGACGAGCATCCCGTAGCAGTTTCACCATGCAAGTTCAAAGACCATGTAGAGTGCGGCAACTCGGCAGCATGGACGATGTAGAGTCCGGCACGAGCTGAGTGTCAGCTGCAACATCCCTGTTTCCCTATTTCCGAGTGCCAGAAGATAAAAGAGCCGTTGATCATCCATCCGATGGCTCACCGCCTAGTGTAACGGTTCACCGCATCGGATCCATCTTTAGCCCTTGATGCTTCATCGGACGACCCTGGTCTTCACCCGCGTTGCTGTTCATTTTGCTAAAAAATGGTTTTACCTTCTGTTGCTACTTTTCTTTTGTTAGCTTTGTAATGGCTATATAGCCACTGTTTACCTTCATTTTGGATCATCATTATTGTAATCGGGTTGAACCCTAAAGCCGCATGTGGCATGCAACACTACTTTCCCCTTTCTCAAGCAATACAAAACCTAGCTCAATCCCCAATTTTCCTCTGAAATTGTGATGTTCTAATGTTAAATCCATTGAATCCTAGTCTAGTTCCTGACAATTGGTATCAGAGGCCAATCTTTCCTCGGCGGAGGTGTTGATTTTGGCGGTGTGAGGTTGGTTTTGGCTGTAAAATCCCTCTCTCCACTCGAATCTGGCGGCGGAGAATTCAGGAGAAGGCCAGAGTGGCAGCGTCCGGATACAGTCAGAGCTACAGTCTAGTTGCTCGAGATCATTCCTCGGTGGTAATATCCCAGCTCCTGTGATCTGGCCGTGTACCATCGGCGGCAGGCGCAGGTGGCGGCGTAGGCGGCGGTGACGAGCTGATCGAAATCACTCCCTCCCATCCCACCCTTGTTCTCGTGTGGTATTCTGTTGGCGCAAGTAACCATGACAGGGCCGCCAGAGTCCACAACAACGACAGATCTGCAGTTGCAGTCGCTAGAATTGGATATTAAGGCGTTGCACCACAACAGGGAGCAGGATCGCAAGGAATTCCAAAATTTTCAGGCTATGGTCAACAGGAATTTTGCTACCATGAAAACAAACTTTGACAAGATCCAGGTGAATTTTGGAAGGTTATTGCTTGAACCAGAGCCTAATGAGCAGCCAGTGGACCAATCGGAGCAGGGTAGTGCACAGAACAAGGCACCAGAAGTACACACTCATGTGATTCCGATAGGCCGGTCAAAGCAATTGTTGACCACCACTCCTCCTACAGGAGCTAGTAAGAGGATCAGCCGTTCTGAAGGATCACACCGCAAGGAGCTGAATTTAGATGGAACACCAAAGATGCCATATAGACATCCCAATTTTGGTAGCAACAAGGAGGTGGCTCATGTGATCGAGCACTTCCAAAGACAACAACCACAACAGCCTCTACTTGTAGATGATGCTACTCTTGAGGAATGGCCTGATGGAAATATGCAGGCAGTACTCACCTCAAGATAACAGGAGAACTGTGTTGACAAGAAACCAGCAAAGATGAATATTTCTGAGTTTGAAGGAAATGACCCTGAGTCATGGATTCAGAACTTGGAGCAGTATTTTTCTACAGCTAGAACTCCAATTGAGCACAGAACGGAGTTAGCAGTGTCATATCTGAAAGGTCCTGATGTGCAATGGTGGAGGGCACCGTTATGCTCCCGATCGTGCCATGGCACAAATTCTGTTCTTACTTGTGTGAGACATTTTCTATAGAGTTAGTGTGTGATGTGGTGAGCTCCTTTCATGCAGGATAACAAACTTCTACGGTAGCTGTCTATGTTGAGCAGGTTGAGCAATTGATGAATATCATGAGGAGAGAAAACCCTCGTATACACGATGATTATTATGTCACAAGCTTTGTGTTTGGACCGACTCCTTACATTAAGGGCCACGTGGAGTGTTTCAAACCTAAGTACATGCAAATTGTTGTGTGGTATGCTAGAAGGATGGAAAAAGCCCAAATACCAGTTCAACCAGTGCAAACTAGAGCTTATGTACCACAACCACGGAGGCAGATGAACTTTGAGCAACCACAGATACCTACAGTTCAGTCACTACAAAACAGGAACACCATCATTCAGCAAGCTAAAAAGAATCAGGTCTGTTATAAATGCAGGGAACCACAGGTACCAGCCACAGACAGTGTGTAAAATGATCCAAAAGGCTCAAATTCAAGCCTTGCAAACTCGGGAAGGAGAAGTACCTGACACTATTTATGTAACTGATTTTGAAGATTTATAGTTAGAGAATATGGAGCCTCCAGTAGCCGATGCAGTCCTGCAAGTATAAATGCATGCAGCTATGGGAATTGGGGCAGCTAAAAATACCTTTACTTGGCAATTAAGGTGGGCAACACTATTGCAACAACACTAGTAGACAGTGGTAGTACTTCTACCTTTGTTCCACCTGGATGGCTGCTCAACTACCTATTGCTCCTGTTGCAACACCTAGAGTAAAGGTAGTAGTGGCTAGTGGAGGAATTTTGTGGAGTGAATTCATGTCCCATAATTGCCCCTATGAAATACAAGGCCAGAAATTCTCTGACAATTTCAGGGTGTTAAAACTGAAAGGGTATGTTATGATATTTGGATTGGACTGGCTGAGGAAATATAGTCCTATGCAAATGGATTTTATTAAGATGGAGATGAAGGTGTCCACCAAGAAGGTGCAATTGGTTTCTTTTGTGGATGAAACTGTACCTCTGACACAACCTACTGAATCTGATAACAACATTGATAGATTGCTGGTACAAGTAGTTTCTGGAATTTTCTTGCTAACTGCCTGTTGTATGGAACTGGTAGCAGAACTCTAGGAGATTCCTCCAGATCTGTAGCCTCTCTTACAACAGTATGACCAATTGTTTCAAGAACCTACTGAGCTATGTCCCAACAGACCTGTGATCACAAAGATCCTGTGATCACGGAATTCTAGTGGAAGGAGCCAAGGTAGTAAATCAAAGGCCATATAGAATGTCTCATCACCAGAATGAAATTCTGGAAAGTATTATAAAGGACCTTTTCAAAGCCGGTGTGATTAGACCTAGCACAAGTCCTTTACCTCTCTTGTGCTACTGGTCAAAAAGAAAGATGGCTCATGGAGGCTCTGCATTGATTATAGAAAACTAAATTCTATCACAATCAAAAATAAGTACCCCATACCTGGCATAGAAGATCTGTTGGATCAGTTGAGAGGAGCCAAAAAAATTGCAAGTTTGATCTCAGAAATGGTTATCATCAAATCAGAATGGTTGAGGAAGATATTCACAAAACTTCATTTTCCACCCTCATGGGATTGTTTGAATATCTAGTGATGTCTTTTGGCCTCACTAATGGTCCTCCTACATTCCAAGCCCTCATGAATATGCTATTTGGTGACTTGAAGTTTGTAGTACTGTTCTTTGATGACATTCTAGTGTTCAGTATCTCCATGAAGCACAAAGAACACTTAACTCAAGTATTTGATATCCTGCAAGCCAACAAGTTTTATGCAAGACATTATGAACGCTGGCAAGCTCGATCTGATGACTACTCGATAGTTCAGTGTGACATGCTTTACGGCTTGGAACCGGGACTTCAAAAGCGTTTTGAACGCCACGGAGCATATGAGGTGTTCCAAGAGCTGAAATTGGTATTTCAAGCTAATGCCCCCGTTGAGAGATATGAAGTCTCCAACAAGTTCTTTAGCTGTAAGATGCAGGAGAACAGTTCAGTCAGTGAACACATACTCAAAATGTCTGGGTATCATAACCACTTGACTCAGTTGGGAATTGAGCTCCCAGATGAGTGTGTTATTGATAGGGTTCTTCAATCACTTCCACCAAGCTACAAAGGCTTCGTGATGAAGCATAATATGCAAGGGATGACAAAAACGATTCCTAAGCTCTTCGCGATGCTAAAATCGGCGGAGGTAGAAATCAAGAAAGATCATCAAGTGTTAATGGTTAATAAGACCACCAGTTTCAAGAAAAAGGGCAAGGAAAAGAAAGGAAACTTCAAGAAGAACGGCAAGGAGGTTATTGATCCCGTGAAGAAGCCCAAAGTTGGACCCAAGCTTGAGACTGAGTGCTTCTATTGCAAGGGTAATGGTCACTGGAAGCGAAACTGCCCCAAATACTTGGCAGATAAGAGCAAAGTGAACAAAGGTATATTTGATATACATGTTATTGATGCGTTCCTTGCTAATGCTCGTAGTAGCACCTGGGTATTTGATACTGGTTCAGTTGCTCATATTTGTAACTCGAAACAGAAGCTGTAGAATAAACGAATATTGGCTAAGGACGAGGTGATGATGCGCGTCGGAAATGGTTCCAAGGTTGATGTGATTGCCGTCGGCACGCTGCCTCTACATTTACCTTCGAGATTAGTTTTAGACCTCAATAATTTTTATTTGGTGCCAGCGTTGAGCATTAATATTATATCTGAATCTTGTTTGCTGCGAAACGGTTATTCATTTAAGTCGGAGAATAATGGTTGTTCTATCAATATGAGTAACATCTTTTTACGGTCATGCACCCTTAGTGAATGGTCTATTCTTGTTGAATCTCGATTGTAGTGATACACATATTCGTAATATTGATGCCAAAAGATGCAAAGTTTATAATGATAGTGCAACATAACTTGTGGCATTGTCGTTTAGGTCTTATTGGTGTAAAGCGCATGAAGAAACTCCATGCGGATGGACTTTTGAATCAGTTGACTATGAATCATTTCATACTTGTGAACCATGTCTCATGGGCAAGATGACTAAAACTCCATTCTCCGGAACAACAGAGCGAGCTAATGACTTATTGAAAATAACATATACTGATGTATGCGGTTTGATGAGTGTTGAAGCACGCCAAGTGGTATCGTTATTTTCTAACCTTCACAGATGATTTAAGTAGGTATGGGTATATCTACTTGATGAAACACAAGTCTGAAACATTTGAAAAGTTCAAATAATTTTAGATGAAGTGGAGAATCATGGTAACAAGAAAAAATAGTTTTACGATCAGATCGCGGAGACGAATATTAAAGTTACGAGTTTGGACTTCATTTAAAACAATGTGGAATAGTTTCACAACTCACGCTTACCTGGAACACCACGGCGTAATTGTGTGTCCGAACTTTGTAGCCGTACTTTATTAGACATGGTACGTTCTAGGATGTCTCTTACCGATTTGCCACTATCGTTTTGGGGTTAAGAGACAGCCGCATTCACGTTAAATAAGGCACCGTCTAAATTCGTTGAGATGACAGCGATGAAAGACCGGCTGTCTGTGGCCCCAGGGGTTTTAAAAGACACTAGCAGCAGCCTCACGTTCACACGTACACATGTACTACACTTGCATATCTTCTTCTTCACCTACATAAATAAATACAGTACAAACTTGCAGCGAAGACCTGCACTGGGTTCGTCAACCCTTAGCTCGTTCAGCTCCCGTCGCCCACCATTAATGTTGGCGTTGTTTGAGCTGGACAGGAGGTACGTTGTTGCGGCGTGTACAGCCTTGCATCTCACACTCGTCCGGCCGGCTTATACATGTAGCAGTACTTTTCAACCGGCGTTATACTTTTCTACGCTTTGCTATCGACTGCCGCGACTCGTCTTTAGTATGTGTGTTAGCCTTTTTAGGGGTGCAACGACTCTTTATTCATTTAAATTCAACGGAATCGTTACAGCACCATGTGGTTGAAGAAACCACACATGCCTTCCTACGCCTCATGACAGAGAAAAATTAGCTAGGCTATCCTCAAAGTTTCTAGTCCTACTTTCATGCGTAAAGTTACATTCATCAAACTCTAGTGAGCTAACTAGAATCTCTTTTATAATTGCACCATGCCGCCCGCCGCCATGAGCTTCAATGTTTCTTACTGCCGATGCGTAATCCGAAGACGCTATGACCCGAGAGAGATGTTCAGATCGTTCACCAGAGCTAAAAGCTTCATGACATGCAAGAGCTTCTAAAGTGGGCACGTCCGTGATGCCCATGAAGGTGATCAAAGACAAGCCCAAACTAATTTCCCAGGTGATCCCAGTATACCACAGCGGCTGCACCTTTATCTCCGTAACTTACCACAACACCATCTACGTTGATCTTACTTGTACCTTCTGGTGGCCCGATCCAAGATTGACGAGCATGGTGCCGTACTGGATGGGTAGTGACACGCTGCTACTGAGAATTGATATTAATCTCAGAGATAAATGCTTGATGAAAGAATGTGCCGACAGTGGCGATTGCATCTCTCCCAATCATAACCTTATCGAAAGCATCAAACTTTGGCAAAAATGAATAAACAAACAAAACAGGCCTAATGTATCGGTCCAAATTTCATTAAATTTGCCAGTGAATAGTATAGTTTGATCTAAATATCAGTCAAAAATAGCATTAAATTGTTACATAATTATTTTGAGGTATACTGCATCATACGAACCAGGTAGACTAAAATCCTGGAAGCAAATATACTTTCGGAAACACCATAAGCTCCAGAGGACACCAGAACAAGCCACGTTCAGTAGTACAGAGTTAGTAGGACGAGCCCAAAACTGCCCCACAAAGTGTACGCCACTTACCCAACTCAACACTATAGCATTTCAGAAACGCGCCCGCCCACAACTGTATCTACCAAAGCAATCGAAGACGAAGATGGAGGACCAGAGGAGAACTCGCAAGTCGACAGGTGTTTGCTGAAATGAAGGTGCAGGATGTTACTGCTCAATAACAAAATTGATTTCACTCGATGCAAAGAACTGATTTAAATTATTTCAAAACCCTATTTCACGCCAAATCAAAAAGTTATCAATTGAAAAACAATTTCACTCGCTTCATATAACAGATTTCGCTCATTTACAATAATTTCACTCGCTTCATATAACCCACCTCACCTGCGTGTCCCCGGCCAGCGCAGTGATCGCGCTCGGCAGCGAGATGTCGGGGGGCATCTGGGACGTGGGCGCCGAGGACATCACCGCGATCAGGATCGAGTCGGCTGTGCGGATCAAGACAGTAGTTGGCCGCGGAGTGTGCGTGTGCGACGTGTACGCGCGCCGGATGAGGCTCGAGGGCATGAAGTGCGTCTTCTGGATGACCGGCGACTACAAGTCCCACCCCGACGACGGCTACGACAAGACGGCCGTGCCCGTCGTCGAGAACATCGGCTACCAGGACGTGGTGGCTGCCGGCGTCTGAAAGGAGGCGGCGAGGATGCAGGGCATCCAGGGCGCACCCTTCAAGGGCATCTGCATGGCCAACGTCACCGCCGAGATGACCAAGGAGAGGAAGGTGTCGTGGAACTACGCCGATGTTGAGGGCGTCTCGGCCGGTGTCACCCCGGCTCCATGCACGCCGTTGCAGGGCACCCACCGCGGCGCCTGCCCATTCCCACTGACACGCTCATCGTCAGCCAGATCCTCGTGCAGCAGTGCTCATACTCCATCGCACCTGCTACTACTTCAGTAGCTGGGACAGAGTAAGCTCAACTATAGAGTAAATATCTAGCTTCTTGCCTCACGTATTATCGGATAAAAGGATCAGAAGCACAAAAGGTAACCAAATAAACTTCTTATGTGCAGCAAAAAGAATATTTACAATTTATATTCAAGAGTCAAAAATGCAAACAAGTAATACTCCTATGTATGTTCAGCACACACAAAAAGAATACTCATAATTTATATTCATGAGTCACAATTTATATTGAAGAGTCAAAATTGTAAGAAGCAAATAAAACGTTAATGTGCAACATAAAAAAGGAAATACTCATAGTTTATACTCAAGTCAAAAGAGTAAGCAAATAAACATGTTACGTGCAGCAAAAAATATGTAAATACTCTGTTTGTATTCAAGAGGCAAAAGAGTAAGTAGAAGAATACTTTTATATGCAGCACAAAGAAAACAAGTGATGGTTTGCTGGAGTAGGCTGCGAGGTCCAAGTGTTCAAGTAATGCAGCGGCCTGTTACACCACCTTAATGCCCCCACTCGGGTTACAAGCTCACGCAACTGAGCTTGGCGAGTGAAGAGAGTGGAGACGGATATTTAAGCTGGTCGAACGCCTCCTCGGTTAGCGAGGTGGGACTAAAATAGCTGGAGCGCTATGCTTTCTAATGGGGAATGAGGTGGGGCGTTGTGCTTTCTGCTGGGAAGAAGCTTTTAGCGTGGGCTTCCGTGGCTTCGGCCTTTGTCGTTTTGGGCTCATAAACGTGCACGTACGGCGGACATGGTTGGGCCAGCCATTCCTTGGATTTGGAACGAGTGCTAATTAGCACAGTGAACTTGCTTGGCAGAAATGAAAACAATATACTAAAATTGCAGCTGCATGTTTAAAGCTGGGACTAAGAAATACTTTAAAATTGGAGTAGTATTTTATTTGTAAAATCCCGAACGCATATCAATGTGATAAACAGCAACCTCTCTAGCGTGTACCATATCAAAAAGTTCCAGCTAGTAAAAAAATCGATGCCGACCTCGCAGAAAAAAAATCGATGCGAAGGTTAATTAGTGAAGAGAGAGATTAATGACCCGCTCGATCCACCTCCATTCCATCCCTTTTGACAGATGCATCATCAAGTACACACCATCATATGCTGGTATGAAGCCATCGACGAGTCTTAAGAACACAGCATCGGCAAGTTGAGATGATGAAACATCTGATGATAAGAAGCGAATCGGGTGGTAAAACAGTCTGGTGGTGATCAGAATGAGGACCAAAAGGATGCAAGACAAGAGCAACTGACAAAAAGTGAGAACGAACCGGAGCATCATCCATCACTTGTGCAGAAAGAGGAGCAACTTTCTCAAACTGATAAATATAGGTACACATGTGAAGCAGTCTACAACGAATCCTAATATGTATAGAGTCGGTCACATTCACTTGTGATCCAGAACAAGAAGCTGCGACGTAGTCCTGAGGAGGCGCCCGAAGCGACAATGTGCGCAATCCTCAGCTTTATTTGCCCACGACGCGGCGCCGGCCGAACACCCTCGTCCTTTCGCCCTTGTAGACTCTGATGAGATCGCCGGCACAAACTTTCTCACCCATGCTGGTGAAGGAGGTGTCCATGACTGTGAGCTTCCTTGATTGCTTGCTTGCACTTATGCTTGATGTCTGCTCCCTGTGTGGTCGTCTATTTATAAGGCTATAAGGAGCTTTCTCTGGATGCAAAGACATGACAACTAAATCGTTGCTCCTCTGTCGTATCAATGGAGGCGCCAATGATTAAATGTGTTTGGGTGACGTTCTTTTCTTACATGTAAGTGTCTGTTGGTATGAGAAGCTTCTGTTGGTCTGTTTTGTCCCATGCATGGTTTGGGGCTGTTTGTCTGTCCCTATGTTATCTGCAAATCTTTGACCCTTAGACAGACACTGGTTGCATCTGTTTGGCCAAATGATTTGCCTATTTTGGACACTTGTGATGTCTGGTATTAGTGATCTGTCTATGAAGAAGCATCTGTGATATATGCTACTTAATTGGGGGCAATCAGAAGATTCCTTGCAGCACTGTGTTGCTAATCATTTGCACTAATTGTCCTGTCTGATGATGCAGCTGCTGCAGTCTAGTGGTTGGCCTTGACTGGTCTTGGTTTGTACACCTGTATGTATGTATGTATGTATGTACGCACTCCTGCCCAAATGAAAGACATTTTGGTCAACCCTATTAGAGTTCTATCAAATATTTTGTACAAGACAGATTATAGTTGGACTATAAGTCGTATGGTGTGTAGATAGGATTATAGAGCCATGTCTTAATAGGACACTTGTATCCTAACCCTCTCAAATGCGCGGTAGAGCATGATGTAACCTATGCCAACATAATAGCACAGGCACGTAAGGGGAGCCGGTGGCATGTGCCGGCGCCCAGGCGGAAAGGGTGTGGTATTGTGACGGTGTCATGGGAAGGATCGCCCGTAGTCAGGCCCCGAGGATGTAGTCATATCGGTGAACCTCATTAACAAATCTCGGTGCCGTGCTCGTGTGATTGCTTGGTCCTCGGTAGATCGTCTGTGTGCCTCGGATTTATCCTAGCAAATGGTGGGTTTAGTTGCACATCAGTTGTGGGAGGAGACAGAACACGATTTATAAGGGTGGGGTGTCCCTCCTAAAAGCAGTAGTCTTTTGAGGGAGAGGATCCAAGGCCTCTCATAAGTCGGTGTTACTCTTCGGTTGGGCCTGGTTGATGCATCTGGGTCGGAAACGCTGGTGTTAGGAGACCCGGGATCATGTAATAAACCCTTTTGTTGATAAATTAATATAGGTTCTCTCCACATTTTTCTTGTGATCTTTCCTGCTAAGCATTTGCATTCCATGAAAATCAACAAAGTAGAGCCTATCTACACATATTGGCTAACCTTTTGTTGATAGATTGATACATGGTTGTCTCCTGTGGTTGATCATAACTTCAGGAGACCGTTGCATTTTTCTTGGGATGGCACCTTTTTTGCTAATCATTTGCCATTCCATGAATGAAGAAATTAGAGTCTGATTAATCAAGACTATGATTTGAAGGCATCATCAGTTCTGATGATAGGTTTCAGGATAGACCAACAGTATGCACGCATTTGAACTTTTGAGCAAAGGAAAAAGCCATGAAAACAGACAGGTGCAGGCCATACAGAGTACAACTATACAAGGCCGTGTGCACTGAGAAAACCACGACGGTGAGCACAAAATCGGCAGTGCGGGTCAATTCGGCCGTGAGGCGCGTCACGTATGTGTGGGACGTGTAGCGGATGAGGCTCGGCGGCATGAAGCGTGTGTTCGGACATGTGCTCCACGCACCAGAGGAGGAGTAGCCCGCCTCCGGGTCCAGGCTCCATCACTGTCGATGCGTCGCTACCGCCGCCTCCGCAATTGTCATAGAGGATGGACTGGGGAGGGACAAATAGTGTCGAGCCTAGCCGCCGTTTGCTATTCATGCTCGAAAATTAACCGCTCACAGCTGGTTAGAAAAGATACTGGTACAAGACCCCTGTAACGGCGGAGTGAGCTACCTCCTAAACGACCAGCCAACCGCTCCCATCAACGAAAATTTACAGGGGTGAGATGTAATTTAGAGCAATGCCAGACGTGGGGGAGATTACACGGGGTTTACGGGGCTGAGGGGTGTGATTGGTAGCGATTTAATTAGGAGGCGGGCCCACTAGTGAAAATCAGGGGGGGCAATTAGATGAGGCCATGTTCCTCCCTGTAACTCTTTGTATGAATATCATGTATGCGTGTAGTATTATTGTGTAATTTATGGCGGTCGAGGTTTGCTTAAGCCAGACCATGGCTCGACGGATGCACCAGGGTGAAGAATTACTTACACCCAAGGTTATTAACAGAGTTTCTATATATACTAGTGAAATGCTCATGCTTTGCTACGGGCAACAATATGTGTAAATGATCAAATAAAATTGGTTATAGCTTTTGAGGCAATTCGGCTTCAAAGGGAGCAAAACTCATGGGGTGAGAAACCAGAGCAGGAGACTCTCAGGGACAAAAGAGGCTAAAGGGATATGGTGCATTCACGGTGGAGTGGGAGGAAATTGCATGGAATAAAGATGTCATTTTGAGCTGGAATAAATATTTTAGGCGCCATAAATACCATACCACCATCTCTCCTTAATTTTCCATGAGTACAGTCAGAATATGTATCAATGCTAAAAATGTATTTTAAATCTTGTAGATTTGATTCATAAATGGGTGTTCTATAGACACGCGTTAGACAATATATTTGATATAGTAAACTAAATTGACTATACGAAGAACAAAATGATGATAGCGCACTAAATAGCGTCACAATTCACCTACGAATTATATACCTTACAAAGTTTCTTCTAGTTATTTACACATGAACTCTCTCTGATAAACCGCTAAAGACGCAGCATAGTATGCATACAAAAAAACATCAAAGATAATGATAGACTCATGTATGCATCATTGTCTCAACTGCATAATATGGTAGTTAAAAGCACATCTTCATGGAAACTACCTTTTGTGGTTTAATCCCAACACGAAGAAACAATTCTGGACAAAGCAAATGTGTAAACTCACATTGATGTCAACAATGTCCCTTCACCACAAACGATTTAGTTTTTACTCCTGTTACTCTTACACCATTAGAACAACCATCCTTAGTTCTTGCACTGTTACACATATGTACAGTGACAATGGCATACCTAAAAGTAAAACAGTCAAGCATTAAACTTGCGTTCTAAAAAACATCAGTACTTTTTAGGAACTTGGAGAACTGTGGCACATTACCAGGTGGGCCTTAAGGCTGAATAAGGTAGCGCTCTCCTAGGCTCGCCCCCAAGTCCTAGCTTGGTGCCACTAGGGTTGAGGCATGGGCCCCACCACTTTGGTGGAGTGCGCCACAAGGGGGAGCCCCCCTCCCCTTCACCTTTAAATATCCAACAGGGCGCCTCCATAGAGACATAAGTTCTCGTGTGATTCAAGGTGCCCCATCTCTTTCTCTAGTTCTCCAAAAAAAGTAAGAGACACCGTCACTAGTGCAGAACCGGGCTTTAGCGCCGGTTCGTAAGAGCCTTTAGTGCGGTTCCATAACCGGCACTAAAGAGTGGGGACTAAAGGTCCCCCCTTTAGTACCAGTTCATCACGAACCCGCGCTAAAGTGCCACCACGTGTACGAGCCAGGCCAGTGCGTGTAGGACATTAGTACCGGTTGGTAACACCAACCGGTACTAAATGTCTGGGGTGTTTTAGTTTTATTTTTATTTTTCCTTTAATTTTGTGTTTTCAATTTAATTTAGTGATTGTTTTACATTATAATGAGTTGTTAAATCATTAGGTGAAAGTACATGATTAGTTTTAATTTGGATGCATGTGGATCCAAGCTAAGTTCAAGTATATGCCATATCCATATTATATACTTGATCACTAGTGATCAAGTATATAATATGGATATAACATATAATCACTTAGCTAGGATCCATCCAGCTGAGACTAATCTGCGGTTTCTTTCATAAATGATATAATAACTCATCAACATCATCATCATATTAATATAAAAACTCTTGCATCATATCATCAACAACAGTATACTAGCTAGCTAAAAATCATCATAGTCGTCATTACCACTATTTAATCATCATAGTCATCACTGCTATCTAATCACCACCAACACTAGCTTAAAGAAGAAACATTCACTTGTACCAGAAGAAAAGATATCATCGAGTTCAACATGGTCATGATATTATAAGCGTTCATATAACACCACAAAAGCAAATCACTCTTTGAGATTAAGTTCAGGACGAAGAACACGGACATGAGAGGACAAGTACTAAGAGCATGAACTAGCTAAATCACTCCTGCTGCTCTCTCTCAGGTAAAATAGCATAGAACTTGTATAGCTCTCCTGATTCATCATACTGGAGCATGCAGATGAACCTGTCTCCTAATCATGGGCTGCGCTTCTCATTGCTGCCCCCTAGTACTTCTCTGCGATCGTTAACAATTGTGCTCCAATCTTTCACTATTAAGCATTCATCGCTTTTAGAAATCCTGAATGCACTCATGTGCAATGTAGGATATCTTGGCCGTAAGCTAACAATTGACATGCGACCTTTAGTCTCGATCTACTGAGGCACAACTGTCATCGGGAGTCCCTGTTGAAGAACATCGTATAGTAATTAATATACTTAGCAATGAAAGTTTAGCAAAAAAATTATGTATGCAAAAGATGCACTTTGAGGACAAATAGTAAAAATCTTACCATCATTCCTAAATAGATGTGACCGTAGTTCAATACGATCATTATTGGTGCATACGTTTTGAGTTCTTACATTTCTAAGTGCGGGAAGTATATTTGTCTTGACAGTATGAAGATCCTCAAGCCATGAAACATAATGACTTATCTCCTCGCAGTTTAGTTCAGCTCCGGGACAGTAGTAGGTCCTGTCTACCAAGCGCCGGACATGTTTGCTTGAATGGAAATAAGCTGTCAATAGAAATTAGTTGTCAACTATTTTTGAATAAACAATATCAAAGACATAAATATGGTTGAGAAACTCACATAATGGTAGAACTGGAGGCGTCTGCACATCGACCCAGATGTCTCTATTACCTTCACTATCATCTTCCGGACGAATATCAAAGGTGATGACCATATCAGGCTCAAATGCATAAGCCTTGCATAGTGCTTGCCAAGTTTTGCATTCAAAATAGGTGTACGTGTCTGCATTGTATACTTTGGCGTTGAAAGTATAACCATTCTCGGTTCTCAGGTAAACTCTCTTTACCTCCATAGTTTCCATAGCACTGAAACCTATCTTATGCAAGACAAAAATTCTTGCATGGCAGGGGATGCGCTAGTAGAATAGGGAAAATTAAAAATTATAAGTTGAAGCAAATGAGGAATATATAAGTCATGCTTAATTACGAAAAAGATTTGTCGTTGTGACTTACTGTATCGAATTTGAAGGTCTCATCCAGCTTGATGTTGAATCGCCTATCATCAACAAGGAAATTTCTATCACACAAGCCGCGTTGGTCTTCACAGTATTCGCACATAATGAAATCTTTTTAGGTAAATCAGGCGACATTTCCTATGTTCATATAGGTGAAACATTAAACACTTACTAATTCTATTAATTCAACTAATTCAACTACTTCTATTAATTCAACTACTTCTATTAATTCAACTAATTCAACTAAGCACTTATTAAAAATAAACTTGTTCTATTAATTTTCTTACTACAATAAACTAGTTCTATTAATTCAACTAATTCAACTAGGAATTTACTAAAACAAACTACTTCTATTAATTTACTTACTAAAATATATAAAGTAGCTATATATAGTAATATTTTAATTAAATCATCAAATCTCATATTCCTAAATTTTCTTACTAAAAATAAACTAGTTCTATTAATTTTCTTACTAAAATAAACTAGTTCTATTAATTTTCTTACTAAAATAAACTAGTTATATTAATTCAACTAGATCAAATCTCATATATATATATACATAATTAATATGTAGCTAGTTCATCTAGCTAATAATTGACATTAATATTTAACAACTTTTCTATATAATTCATCTAACATTAACATGCTAACATTCTTATCTTCTTAATTCATCTAACATTAATCTAAACAATAGAAAACAGAAAATAAGTAAAAAAAATGTGTGTGTGTATGTCTCTGTGTTTGTGTGTGTATGTGTGTGTGTGTGTGTGCAGCGGGGCGGCGTGGCGGAGGCAATGACGACGGGGCCAGCGTCGGCAATGACGAGGCGGCGGCCTTGATCGAGGCAGTGGACGTAATGCAGACGGCGGCCGAGGCAATGACAATGGCGGCGAAGGCGGCGGGCAGCGGCGGCGCGATGAAGCGGCAGCCGGCGGCGCGCCGATGTCAGCGAAGAAGAAGAAGAAGTGTCGTCGATGAAACTGAATTTTTCGTAAGTGCCATTTATATAGGAGGGGCCTTTAGTACGGTTGGAGCCACCAACCGGTACTAAAAACCAATTCTAACCAGGCCAAGCGGCGGAAGCAGCCGCCTTTAGTACCAGTTCATTACCCCAACCAGTACCAAAGGCCAACCCATTAGTACGGTTGGAGCCATCAACCGTACTAATGGTTGTCTTGCTGCCACCCGCGGTGCACTATGTTTAGTCCCACCTCGCTGAGCGAAGGGCAGCCGCACTGGTTTATAAACCCAGCCGCGGCTGCTCCTTCGAACTCCTCTATATAGGGCCTAACTAGGGCGCGCTGCCCTGTGAGCCTGCCGGCCCTTCTGGGCCTGAATTTGCACACCCTAGGTCTGGCAGGCCCACAGGACAGCGCCCCAACAATTTTTTATATAGTTTTTTTTCTTTTCTGCATTATTTATTTTCTTCTATTTATTTTTGAGTAATTTTTTATATAATTTTTTATTTTCTGCTTTATTTATTTTCTTCTATTTATTTCTGAGTAGTTTTTTGCTGTATTTAATTTGTTTGTGAATATTCTTGTTTTAGCTCTCTAAACAAATTGGTAAATGACTGAAAAACAACAAATTATGTTAGAACGTGTTGGAAATTGATGACGTCGCTTCGAATGCTGCATACTGAACGCAAAAAAAGTCTGGAGTTCAAATAAGTTTAAAAAAATGAAGTGCCGTGTAACGAGATGAGTTCTCGTCCGAAACCACGATACTCCGAAAGAGATTGTCCAGTTTGTACACGAAGTGCGTCCAGTTTTTGCCGTGACACTCTCTACTCTTTCGCAAATGCTATGCGGGTGAAATGATGATACCATGCCAAGTTTCAACATTTTCAGAGTTTATTTTCTTGTGATTTACTGTTTCCACGATCATTTAGCTCTCTAAACAAATTGATAAATGACTGAAAAAAAGTAAATGATGTCAGAACGTGTTGGAAATTGATGACGTCGCTTCGAATGCTGCATATTGAACGCAAAAAAAGTCTAGAGTTCAAATAAGTTTAAAAAAAATGAAGTGCCCGTGTAACAGATGAGTTCTCGTCTGAAACCCTAATACTCCGAAAGAGATTGTCCAGTTTGTACACGAAGTGCGTCCAGATTTTGCCGTGACCCTCTCTTCGCACATGCTATGCGGGTGAAATGGTGATACCATGCCAAGTTTCAACATTTTCAGAGTTCATTTTTGTGATTTACTGTTTCACGGTCATTTAGCTCTCTAAACAAATTGGTAAATGACTGAAAAACAGTAAATGATGTCAGAACGTGTTGGAAATTGATGACGTCGCTTCGAATGCTGCATGCTGAACGCAAAAAAAGTCTGGAGTTCAAATAAGTTTAAAAAAATGAAGTGCTCGTGTAACAGATGAGTTCTTGTCCGAAACCCTGATACTCCGAAAGAGATTGTCTAGTTTGTACACGAAGTGCGTCCAGTTTTTGCCGTGACCCTCTCTACTCTTTCGCACATTCTATGCGGGTGTAATGATGATACCATGCCAAGTTTCAGCATTTTCAGAGTTCATTTTGTTGTGATTTACTGTTTCACGGTCATTTAGCTCTCTAAAAAATTGGTAAATGAATGAAAAACAACAAATGATGTCGAGCGTGTTGGAAATTGATGATGTAAACGCCGAATGCTGCATCTTGAATGCGAAAAAAGTCTGGAGTTCAAATAAGTTTAAAAATAATGAAGTGCCCGTGTAACAGATGAGTTCTCGTCCAAAACCACGATACTCCGAAAGAGATGGTTTAGTTTGTACATGAAGTGTGTCCAGTGATGACCCACAAGTATAGGGGATCTATCGTAGTCCTTTCGATAAGTAAGAGTGTCGAACCCAACGAGGAGCAGAAGTTAATGATAAGCGGTTTTCGGCAAGGTAATCTCTGCAAGTACTGAAATAAGTGGTAACAGATAGTTTTGTGATAAGGTAAATTGTAACGAGCAACAAGTAACAAGAGTGACTAAAGTGCAGCAAGGTGGCCCAATCCTTTTTTGTAGCAAAGGACAAGCCTGGACAAATTCTTATAATAGGAAAAACGCTCCGAGGACACATGGGAATATCATCAAGCTAGTTTTCATCAGCGTTCATATGATTCACGTTCGGTACTTTGATAATATGATATTTGGGTGGACCGGTGCTTGGCGTTGTTCTTACTTGAATAAACATACTTTGTTGGGGAGCGTTGCAGAAAATTAAAATTTTCCTACGGTTTCATCAAGATCCATCTATGAGTTCATCTAAGCAGCGAGTCATGGGAGAGTGATTGCATCTACATACCACTTGTAGATCGGCGTGCGGAAGCGTTCAATGGAGCGTGGATGATGGAGTCGTACTCGCCGTGATCCAAATCACCGATGACCGAGTGCGAGCAGATGGCACCTCCGCGTTCAACACTGCGTATGGGCGGATGATGTCTCCTCCTTCTTGATCCAGCAAGGGGAGGAGAGGTTGAGAAGATGGCTCCAGCAGTATGCAGCGGCGTGGTGTTGGTGGAGAAGCAACACTCGGCAGAGCTTCGCCAAGCACGTGACGGAGGAGGATAGGTGTAGCAGGGGAGAGGAGGCGCCAAGATGCAAAGTGCGGCTGCCCCTTCCTCCCCCCTTTATATAGGCCCCACAGAAGCGCCGGCCCTGGAGATCTGATCTCCCAAGGGGCGGCCAGTGGAGTACCCAAGGCAAGTGGGCGCCCCCCGCTAGGGTTTCAACCCTAGGCGCGGGGGTGGGCCTGAGGCGCACCAGCCCACTATGGGCTGGTTCCCCTTCCACTTCAGCCCATGGGGCCCTCCGGGATAGGTGGCCCCACCGGTGGACCCAGGACCCTTCCGGTGGTCCCGGTACAATCTGGGTGACCCGAAACTTTCCGATGGCGAAACAGCACTTCCTATATAGTTTTCTTTACCTCCGGACCATTCCATAACTCCTCGTGGCGTCCAGGGATCTCATCCGGGACTCGAACAACATTCGGTTTACTGCATACTCATATTCATACAACCCTAAGCGTCTCCGAACCTTAAGTGTGTAGAGCCTACGGGTTGGAGACATGTAGACATGATCGAGGCGGCTCTCGGGCAATAACCAACAGCGGGATCTGGATACCCATGTTGGCTCCCACATGCTCCTCGATGATCTCATCGGATGAACCACGATGTCGAGGATTCAAACAACCCCGTATACAATTCCCTTTGTCAATCGGTATTTTACTTGCCCGAGATTCAATCGTCGGTATCCCAATACCTCGTTTAATCTCGTTACCGGCAATTCACTTTACTCGTACCGTAATGCATGATCCCGTGACCAAACACCTGGTCACTTTGAGCTCATTATGATGATGCACTACCGAGTGGGCCCAGTGATACCTCTCCGTCATACGGAGTGACAAATCCCAGTCTAGATCCATGTCAACCGCAGACACTTTCGGAGATACCTGTAGTGCACCTTTATAGTCACCCGATTACGTTGTGGCGTTTGGTACACCAAAGCACTCCTCACGGTATCCAGGAGTTACGATCTCATGGTCTAAGGAAAAGATACTTGACATTGGAAAAGCTCTAGCAAAAGCGAACTACGATCTTGTGCTATGCTTAGGATTGGGTCTTGTCCATCACATCATTCTCCTAATGATGTGATCCCGTTATCAACGACATCCAATGTCCATAGTCGAGGAAACCATGACTATCTGTTGATCAACGAGCTAGTCAACTAGAGGCTCACTAGGGACATATTGTGGTCTATGTATTCACACGTGTATTACGATTTCCGGATAATACAATTATAGCATGAATAAAAGACAATTATCATGAACAAGGAAATATAATAATAGTACTTTTATTATTGCCTCTAGGGCATATTTCCAACAGTCTCCCACTTGCACTAGAGTCAATAATCTAGCTACATTGTGATGAATCGAACACCCATAGAGTTCTGGTGTTGACCATGATTAGTTATTATATATAACAGTGGGTGAAATGAACGTGGAGTAGATTCAAGTGGAGGCAACATGTGGTACATGTCGAAAGTACTACTCTAATCCAAACTTGATCTAGTTTGGATTAGTAGTACTTTTGATGTGCACCACATGTTGCTCCACTTGAATCTAATCCATGTTCATTCACCTCTTGATATATATAATAACTCATCATGCTCATATAACAACAACATCATGCATCATCGATCATAATAATAAATAACTCATCATTGGTATTATAATAACAAGTCGTACTCATCATCATCGATCATACAACTTCTACTCGATACCACATCATCATCATAGTCATCTAATCAATCCTACTTAGTTGTTCTTAACAGATGATCATGAGCATTAGATATGACCCACTACCTACTCCTAGGTAAAATAGCATAAAACAAGATAGCCCCTGACTCTCCATTATGGAGAATGGAGATTATCATGTCTCCAATTCTTGCCTTTCGCACAATCTTGCTTCCAAGAATCTCCCCTCGATTGACCATACATTTTTCCATTCTTTGATTATCATGTCTTCACTGGTTTTAGAAATCCGATATGGACATGTGTGATTCATAGGATGACCTGGCTGTATGTTCAAAACATCAAAGCGACCATTCTGATACATCAGATGAGGCACACAATCTGATGTGATTTTCTGTTGAAAAACATGGTAATAACTTCGTAGTTAGCAATGTACTTAAGTTTTAAAACAATTTATGCAAACGATGCACGGATGTCGTAATAGTAAAAATCTTACCATGGCATCTCCATGGATGTTACCGTGGTTCAACACGTGCACTAGTGGCACGTATTCACCCTAATGTGGAGGAGTTTGATAATCGATATTGTAATTCTCAAGATCAGTATAAAATGCGATCAGATGATTTTTCTCCTGATAAGTTAATTGAGCCATCGGTGTAGTAGGTTCTGTCTACCATTTTCCGCACATTGTTTGAAGAATGAAAATAAGCTGTCAATGGAAATAAGATGTCAACTATTTTGAAATAAACAATATAAATTAGTTAATAACATGTTTGAGAAACTCACATAACGGTAGAATTGAAAGCGTATCAACAAGGACCTAAATGTCCATATTGTCTTGATCGATGTCAGGATCTCCAAGACCCGTGGTGACAAAAATACCCTCATAAAAACCATACATCTTGCAAAGTGCTTCCCGATTTGTGCAACCAAAATGGGTTACGCTCTCAGAATTGTACAGATTTACTTCGAAATCCATACCATGATGGGTCCTTAGGTGAATTTTCTTTGTTTCAAAACTTTCATGGTCTTCAAAACCCATTCTCTCCAAGACATAGTGTCTTGCATGGCATGGGATAAGCTAGTCAAATTGTAAAAGATTAAAATTACACGTTGAAATAGTTGAAGTCGTTCTTAATTACGGAAATAAACACTTGTAAATGCGTTGCATACCGTTTCAACATCGAAGGTCTCTGGAGCTTAATGCTTTGAAGCGCCAATCTTAAATCCGGTGAGGCATGTCGCCTTGACCTCGGTCGTCGTTGCACCAGTCGCACTCCCGGGAGACTTTAAATCGTCCAAGTACAACATTCCTATGTTCATAATTCAAAGGTTAAACTTGTACAATTAAATATATGTACTACAAAAACTAAATTAGATCATTGTTATTCATCACGGGTTGACTATCGGTCTGCCGACTATTTTTCTTGAAAATTCTCAGCTCGCGTGGTGTATACATTCGACCGTTGGTGATGATTGCTCCTCCTTTAGGTCCCAGTGCATTACACCAAAATGTCTAGCACCTGCAGGAGCGAAGGAGAAGCGACCACGACAATAGGTGGGATTTTTCGTCCTCTCATATGTGGTGGAGACTCTCACTCAGCGATTCCTCTCGACATTTGCGACCGTCGGTGATGGTGCGTTACTCCTCCTTCCCTAGTGCATAACAAGGTCTAGCACCCGAAGAAGAAGGAGAAAGCTTGACCCCCACGACAACAGTCGAACTTCTTCGTCCTCTCTCATATATATGGTGGATACACTCCCTCACTGATTTTTAGACCTTGGTGATGGAGCTGACAGACTTAAAGTCAACTCGAAATGTCGTTTAATTACTTTTCTAGAAAATCCAGGCCACTCGATATTTCCTACATATTCTAGCACAAGTCATGCCAGAATTCACGGAAAAATCCGGCATGACCTTTGCTAAAAAGGACATATCGGCGCCTGAAATTTGCCGGGCGGAAATTAATCAACACTCAGCAAAACATAGGCCACTAGGAGGTGTAACCTGCAAACATGGCCGACCACTTGGGCAACACGTATCCTATTTGAGCAACACAAGATATACATGTTTATATCTACATCATATGAGCATTCAAACTTGATGGAGTAGTTTTCCAATTTGAGCATTCAATAAGCAAAACCAAACTGTAAAATAAATTAGTATTCATTCAATAAGCAAAACTAAATCATCTCTTTTGTCCGTACATCGTTGAATATTATCACTAATACATCTCGAATAGTATCATACATATAACATCACTAATACAGCTAAAACCCTAGCGAGCAGCGGATATCGGCGGGCGGTGGACACCAAAGAGAAGGAACCATCACAGGATCATAGCTCCGGTGAGATCCCTGAAGAACCTGCCCTCCAACGCGACCATGTAGCGACGGACGTGCTTGTCCTCCTCACTGTAACGTATCACCTCCGCGGGGTCCTCAAGCCTCCGCACTGTCACTGGCCCGTGCGACCGCCACCAAAGAAGGTTCGGGTCAGCAGCGGGCTGGCTCCTCACCAAGCTCGCCCCGGAAGGTAGTACCTCCCAGTACCAGCCAGCGGAGCCCAGTCCGGACATGGCCCCTGGATTAAGTAGGCCTCCTCCATCGAGTCGGCAGCGAGGATGTGGGATAGAGTATCGTCAGCGTCGATGCGGGAATAATTGCTTTAACTAAAAGATAACAACTGAAGGAAATATGCCCTAGAGGCAATAATAAAGTTATTATTTATTTCCTTATTTCATGATAAATGTTTATCATTCATGCTAGAATTGTATTAACCGGAAACATAATACATGTGTGAATATATAGACAAGCAGTGTCACTAAATGCGCCTCTACTAGACTAGCTCGTTGATCAAAGATGGTTATGTTTCCTAGCCATAGACATGGGTTGTCATTTGATTAACGGGATCACATCATTAGGAGAATGATGTGATTGACATGACCCATTCCGTTAGCTTAGCACAACTGTGATCGTTTAGTATATTTCTATTGCTTTCTTCATGACTTATACATGTTCCTATGACTATGAGATTATGCAACTCCGTTTACGGAGGAACACTTTGTGTGCTACCAAAAGTCCTGGCGTAACTGTGTGATTATAAAGGTGCTCTACAGGTGTCTCGAAGGTACATGTTGAGTTGGCGTATTTCGAGATTAGGATTTGTCCTCCGATTGTCGGAGAGGTATCTCTGGGCCCTCTCGGTAATGCACATCACTATAAGCCTTGCAAGCAATGTGACTAATGAGTTGAGTTACGGGATGATGCATTACATAACGAGTAAAGAGACTTGCGATAGCGAGATTGAACTAGGTATTGAGATACCGGCGATCGAATCTCGGGCAAGTAACATACCGATGACAAAGGGAACAACGTATGTTGTTATGCGGATTGACCGAAAAAGATCTACCAAGAAAATGAAGGAGCCAATATGAGCATCCAGGTTCCGCTATTGGTTATTGACCGGAAGCGATGTCTCGGTCATGTCTACATAGTTCTCGAACCCGTAGGGTCCATGCAACAAGGTTTCGATGGCGGTTATATTATGAGTTTATGAGTTTTGATGTACCGAAGGAGTTGAGTCCCGGATGAGATCGGGGACATGACGAGGAGTCTCGAAATGGTCGAGGCGTAAAGATCGATATATTGGGCGACTATATTTGGACATCGGAAAGGTTGCGAGTGATTCGGGTATTTTTGAATGCGAAGAGTTACGGGAATTCGTATTGGGCCTTAATGGGCCATACGGGAAAGGAGAGAAAGGCCCCAAAGGGTGGCCGCACCCCTCACCATTGACTAGTCCGAATTGGACTAGGGAGGGGGGGCGCCCCCTTCCTTCCTTCTCCTTCTCCCTTCCCTTTCCTTCCCTCCTACTCCTTTTACTTGGAAGGGCTCCTAGTTCTACTAGGAAAGGGGAAATCCTACTCCCGGTGGGAGTAGGACTCCCCTAGGGCGCGCCATAGAGAGGGCCGGCCCTCCCCCTCCTCCACTCCTTTATATACGGGGAGGGGGGCACCCCTTGGAGACACAACAATTGATCTCTTGATCTCTTAGCCGTGTGCGGTGCCCCCCTCCACCATAGTTCTCCTCGATAATATTGTAGCGGTGCTTAGGCGAAGCCCTGCGACGGTAGAACATCAAGATCGTCACCATGCCGTTGTGCTGACGGAACTCTTCCCCGACACTTTGCTGGATCGGAGTCCAGGAGCGTCATCGAGCTGAACGTGTGCAAGAACTCGGAGGTGCCGTATTTTCGGTGCTTGATCGGTCGGGCTGTGAAGACGTACGACTACATCAACCACGTTGTGCTAACGCTTCCGCTTTCGGTCTACGAGGGTACGTGGACACACTCTCTCCTCTCGTTGCTATGCATCACCATGATCTTGCGTGTGCGTAGGAAATTTTTGAAATTACTACGTTCTCCAACAACAACAAATGTGACACCTAAAACACCTAAATTCTATTAACTACACCTAATTAAAAACCTACATTTTGAACATGATTCGATCATAACTTCTAAGATTAAACACCTAAAATACCTAAATTAAATTAACAACATGGGGCGACTGGTCTCACCTCGATCGAGGTCAGAGGGGGTCGGTGATGGGGAACGACAGCCAGGGGATGATGCAGGGCTCCTTGATTTCTGCAAAAAAATAAACAAAAACATTATTATCACCATCTTAGGACTTAGTGAAACTCCATAAGCATTAATTATTCTATTCAAATTTACTTATAATTTCCTATTATATTCAAATTTTCTAAAACTTTCCTATTCTATTCAAAAGACCTACATTTACTTATTTTTCAATTTCATATTTTAATCTATTCAAATTTACTTACTCAAAGTTTCTAAAATTTCCTATTCTATTCAAAAGACCTACATTTACTTATTCTTTTCAAATTACTTATTCAAATTTTCTAAAACAAAATATACTAAAACCTACATTTACTAAAAACAAAAACCTACATTTAACAAAAGTAAAACCTATTTACAGAAAGGGGGAGGAGGGGTGGGAGAAGGCCAGGAGGAGGAAGGAGGAGGAGGAGGAGGAGGGAGGAGGAGGAGAGAGCAGGAGAGGGAGGAGGAGGAGGAGAAGGAGGAGGGCTGCTGGAGGGAGGAGGAGGGGGCCGCCAGCGGAGAGGGAGGAGAGGGGAGGGCCATGGGAGGAGGGAGAGAGGAGGGCGGCGAGTGGAGGAGGAGGGAGGGAGGGAGGGGAGGGCGGCGAGAGGAGGAGGGAGGGAGGCAGGCAGATACCTTGGGGCGTTGGCGGCGGCAGCGGCGGCGTCTTGGCCAGTGAGAGTGTGTGAGGAGAGTGAGGGGCAGCGTGGGCAGAGTGTGGATAAGGTAAGCGTAGTAGTGGCGCTGTTTAGCAAAGACCGCTACTGCTATTTAGCGATGGCGCCCGTCGGAGGACAGTGCTATTGCTATGTACAATAGCAGTGGCGCTTTTTAATTCTGGCGCTACTAGTATACCTACACTGCCATGCAACCCGTTGGCAACTATAGTAGTAAGCGTTTTTATGACAAAAGCGCTACTGCTACATTAATAGAACAGCGCTCTTGAACACAAAGCGCTACAATTCTTTAGCAACAACGCTTTCTTATAAAAGCGCTACTACTGAGCTCCTGTGTATAAGCATTTCCCTAGTAGGTTTTCGTTGCCCGAGCACGAAGGCCAGAACCCGTTTGTCGGGGTCATCGGACGGCAGTGTGATGTGGCGGCCAAGAAGAGGAAGCTTCGACATGGAGGAGGCGTCCTAGCGAGCAGCTCGACATCGAGGCCGCCAATGCCACGGCGGCCAGGCGAGGCAGCTCGACATCGAGTCCACCAATGCCGCAACCAAAGCAAAGGATGTGGCACTACCGATCATGAGCATCGACATGAGGAAGATGGCGAGAAGGCGAGGAGCTGGTTGAGGCCCGGCGAAGGAGATATTCGATGCCGGCGGCCTAAACTAGGTGGTCTGGTCGGCCGTGGCCGTTCTTTTTGGAGGTTGGTGGTGTTGCGGAAACCTATTCATTTGGAGGTTGGTTGTGTTGCTGGCCGTTGGCTGTGTTGTCGGCGACAAACCTATTCATTTTGGAGGCTGACTGTGTTGCGGCGAGGTCGTGTAGGCTGGTTGTGTTGCGGCGTGAACTAGGTCGCCCGTGGTTATTCGAATAATTGCGTTTGAAAAAGGAGGCGGATAGGATAGGACCAAAGGATGCGTTACTTGCGTTGTATGCCACGACCACCGCATCCCAGAAAAGGCCGGACATGACCCCATTGCCCGCCGCATAAGCGGACAGAATCCAGGCAAAATGAACGTCCATTTGGGGTCATGCACTAGAGTTGGCCTAAGCCTGTAAAGAACAGCCGGGCGCTCTAAACCCATCTCAAACTTGTGACTGGTCACAAAAAATGGAGTCATGGGGAACGGCCTCAAATGCCTGGGTTGTCCGACGTTCCCCGTACGAAATCACTAATTAGAAGTACTCTTTTCAAAGATCACTCCAACCGCGCCACTTGTCGTAACCTGAAAGTTTCCATTTTTTTAGAGCTGTTTATTCAAAAAAAATCTCTAAAACATGCGTCCAAATCTCGAACTGTTTGCACCGTTAGATTCCTCGTGTCGAGACCTTCAAAACTAGATCCCATGTTTGATAAGTTTTGTCATACTTTTTTTCACACAAAAAACCGGATGAAAAAAGGGGACGCAAACCGGGAGCACGTTTTTTCCCTTTCCGGAAGCCGTTTTTGAGAGGCATGGCCGTGCCTCTCACGGAAGCAAAATCGTACCTCTCACAGAAGAAAAAAAGAAGAAGAGAAAACACGTTATTTTTTCGTTGCAGATAAGCACGGTCATGCCTCTCGCGGAAGCAAAACCGTGTCTCTCACGGAAAAATGAAGAAACAAGTTTTTTTCTGTTTCCGAGAGGCCGCAGCCATGCCTCTCGCGGAAGCAAAATCGTGCCTCTCGCCGAAGAACAAAAAAAAATGCACTTTTTTCTCCTTTTCCGAGAGGCACGGTCATACCTCTCACGGAAGCAGAACCGTGCCTCTCTTGAAACTCTACAGCTTGTTTTCCGTAGAGAACCTAGACTTCATGGGTGTGAAAGTGATAAATGTTCCTTCATGCCTTTATGTTGCTTTTCATAGTGTGAAGTGTGAACTTCTTTATTTTAGGACAAGCGTTAGCTATTGACGTCAGCTTTTCCCATGTATCTCAAAACTAACTGATTTTCCTTCATCAAAATCTAATAAGTGATGGCTCTTCTGTTATTAATATTGGAGGTTTGTGTTCAATATAAATACATACTTGTCAAACTTGATTTTAGGACAAAGCGTTACTAAATGAATCATTCTCGATTCCTTTTTTGCAGGTTTATGTTCAATATAAAAATGCCATCAATGTCTGAGCAAAGTTGATTAATGATTTGGTAGATATCGGTATGTCATGTCTATACTTTTAAAGTTGAATGTTGACCAAACTTGTCTTGATTAGTCATAATTTGCTGATTATTCTGCTCAAATCAACACCTAACTATAATAGTAACACTGTATGCTCACTTCTCAGAATTTAGATTCTAAATTTTAAAATGGGAATAATCTTGATTTCAATGGATAGCAACTGCAGCCTCTAAATAAACTAAAATGGTATGATTTCTGTTTTGCTAAGATTCCTTCCAGAAATGTTTGTTAGGAAACAAAGTCCTCTCTTTCATGAAGTTCAGACTGCTACACTTTAGTTAGTATCTTTTGATGTATGACACTTTAATTGCTACATCTTGTTGTTACATTCTGCAGATATCTTTTTGCGTAAATTGTGATGGCAGTGGGAAGATAATTGCTGAACATTGTACAAGCTGTTACGGTTTAGGCAAATTCCAAGTTGAACAAAGTATAAAAGTAGACATACCGGGAGGTATTGAGGATGGTTCAACCATTCGACTGACCAGAGGAGGTAGTGTTGATAAGCAAAGGCAAGCCCTGGGCAATAAATACATACTTATGCAAATTCATGAACCCATTATGTAGTTTTCCGCATGTTTAGTTTAAACAAGTAACCCATGAGCTATGCCTAGGTTGTCCATACTGAGATATCTGTCAATTGACAAGGTGCTTATACTTGTCAATTTGTATGCTAAGTAGAGTAATGCAATCTGGATGAAACATTACTCACATTTCAGTTAAGTTTATTAGGATCCACTTATTGGGAGAAGATATTATTGCTATTGTTAGTTGTTACCCATTTCTATCTTATCATGCAGGGGTGTAACTGGTGACATGTATATATTCGTTCATGTTGAAGAAGAACAGGGCATCCACAGATAAGGTCTCAATTTGTATTATGATCTAACGACTGATGATTACACTGATGCAGTTTTTAGGAACAACTGAAGGTGAGCTGTCGAAACTCGAAAGCTTCGAAACCTTTTGGACACATAATCGTTATCCTCAAGTTAGATCAGAGCCGAAACTTACGTGATGTCTTATAACTCAAGTATATTCTTTGTTAATTCCATAATGTTGCAATCATTCTTATTTTGTGCTACAAAGGCTCCCACTTAAGCTTAATCAAGAAATCAATCTTCTTATTTCAGGTTGGAGGGATTGAATGATCTTTATTATTATTTTGCAAATAACCTTACATGTTGAGGTGTTTCCTTTGTGTCCTTCGCTAGCTCGTGTATGTATATTAGTGATGGACAACCACAAAGACTAAATGCTAATAGGGTTCTATTTATTACTCAGATCTTGTGGTTTCAAAATGGTTTATGTGTAAGCCACACTTTCAAGATTCAAGCTATTCATGCTACTTATATTTTTCCATCATGCCTGATTCTTTACATCTCATAGTCAAAGCATAAAGATATATTCTTCTTAATTAATCGATGAGGCAAAACATTTGCCTCCGTTTCGGAAAAAAAAGTCAAAGCATAAAGAAATCGTTGAAGCTGCACATGATAAGGATGTGTTGTTACGTAAAATGGGCCGAATAGAATGAGCAGAAGCGTCGAAACAATAAAAGTCTTGGCGGGACCGCCTCAAGAGGCACCACCGGATGGTGCCCCAACCACTAATAGCCGTCAAAGTAGATGAAGCCGATGTAGTGCACAGTTCACGTGGCACCGAAGGAGTGGTCCTAGTAGGCTGACCCGTCGTCAACAACGCCGGAGAAGCAGCCCTTGGCCCTACTGGTACAACGGCCAAGGACGTCGACGACTGCACTGGGTCAGGCGTCTCATGTTGACAGGAGTGGGCGAGGAGGCGTGCCCAACAGGACCGGCTGCTGCTGCATGTTGCATGACCCGACGCGAGCACTCAAGTGCAGACACATCCGTGCATGCATGCACATCCGGCTCCAGGTGACACAAGCACACTCCGTGGCTGTTGTTGCGTGTCTTTGGCGCAGCGATGCCTGCGGTTGCCGTCGCCGCTAGCGGCGATGACAAGTATCATGTAGCAGTTTCACCATGCAAGTTTGAAGACTGTGTAGACTGTGGCAACTCAGACAGCAGTATGGATGATGTACAGTCTGCCACGAGCTGAGCAACCGCGGCGAAGAAGGCTGAAGTCACGGTGGCCATATGCATCGGCACATCCGAACTCGTAGCCTGCCCCGTAGGAGTAACTGCATTGGCATTCCTCTTTTTATGGTCTCTTAGCATTATCTCCATCGGGCATATGCTCATCATTATCATCATGACGGGGATCGGGACTGTGATCATGCTTCTTCCAAATGAGAGGCACAAATTCTGGCTCCAGAACAAAGTCATCTTTCTCAAGCTCAAAGCGAAGCACGAACCCTTTTATAACTTGACATCAATATCAGTGTCAAAGGGTTCATTAGAGTCTGAATCATTATGTTTGAATATGTCCTTGTTGACCTCTGCATCTTGGATTAGAACAATACCTTTGCGGTGCAAACAAGTCAGATCCACATCCAGAGTTGAACCATTGACTGAACCATTAGCCCATAGCCCCAAAAATTCCTCAGACCATGTGGAACGCCATTGACATGGACTCAGATAGAGTCAAGACCAAAGTAGGATGGGATAGCATCATCTTTCCTTTCACTGACAGAAATAGTAACTCCATGCGATCTCGAAACTCAACATCAACCACATGATTCAGATCATCCATGGAAGGAATGAGATAAGAAACTGATCGTTCCCATGCAAAACAACCTCCACCACTCACCCTGCACCCTTGCAAGTTTTGCCACATCTGCTTCAACTGTTGTAGTAGTTAGAACTCCACCAGAAATAGTGACCAGAGCCATGGGTGTTGAAGAGGAAGATGCATTCTCTTTCTAGACATTCTCAAGTAACTGAATGAACATGGTCGAATTGTTACCCTGCCCACAAAAAGGCGCAGTGGGGTGAGGTTTCGTGAGAACTGGACAACGAGCAAGTCTGTTCAAAGTGCTTAGCGACTTCTAGCTCTCTATTCAGACGTTTATAGTCCTAGATTCAGTCAACTAGATTATAAACAAAGGACCCTCTGCATATCAAGTGCCTGAAATTTACATTTCATTTAGTCAACTTTTTAGGGTAAATGGCGCTTTTATTACTCAATAGTTGCTGAGTTAATTGCACCTAATGTACATAAACTTGCACGGCAGGTACAAATTTTTACATAAAGTTGAAAAATGACACAAATTAGCCCTACAAGTTGTATTTCAGGTACATTTGATACATTTCCGTCGCTTTTAGTCAACTCAGTCAACATGGCACGTATGATGTTGGTATTGTGGTTGTATGATTTATATATAAATGTATATTGGATCTCCGTTTGATTAGTTCATTTGTGGATATAAGCTGGTCGTATATTGTTAGATATAAGTATATGTCCGAGACATGAAGACCACTGAAGGTATATCCGTGTACGATAAGTTTTGTAGTCATCATGGCACATTGAAGAAATTTACAAGTTTTAATGTATATGGGTGTTTGTGCTCCCGCACACATTTATTTATTATATCTATGATGACACAGGAAGGCAAGACTTTTCTACACCCTGTACTTAGAATGTTCAACATGATACTAAGATTTTCTAGAGCCGTTAAATGCATCTGTTCTCGAGTCATCTAGAAACATAGTTGAGGATATTAAAATAGTTGTAAACACATAGAAATAAAATATAGCACATCTAATGATTTATGTTAATCCATAGAGGAAAGCTATTTTGTCACTATTATGTTTAGATTAGATGGAAGGAGATTTGATTCGGTCCAAAGGTTTTCTTAGAAGTACGTCAAACAAAATTTTAGGGGATGGGGGGAGAACACAACTTTTGCTGAAAATTAACATTTTCAACTCAGCACATGTGTATCTAACAAGCATTATATTAAAAATATTTAATAGCATTGTAATGTTGCAAATTGATTTTTGACCATGAAACCGTAAGAGAAGCACTAACATGTTGCTAATTGTATTAAGTATAATAGAAATTATATTAAATAAAATCTTATTTTGATGGAATTGATAATAAATAAGTAGATAAGTTTGGTATAAATAAATCAAAAATGTTGTTTACTTGGCTTAGCGGTGCATCGTATACCTATGGCCACTCAATTTCAATTAATGAATTCCTTTGCGTGAATAGTTCTGAGGAAAAATTGGTATAAATTAAAAAAATAACTGACATTAATGGAGAGCGTAAAAAATAATTCCAGCGGTGACGACGAGCATCCCGTAGCAGTTTCACCATGCAAGTTCAAAGACCATGTAGAGTGCGGCAACTCGGCAGCATGGACGATGTAGAGTCCGGCACGAGCTGAGTGTCAGGCTGCAACATCCCCTGTTTCCCCTATTTCCGAGTGCCAGAAGATAAAAGAGCCGTTGATCATCCATCCGATGGCTCACCGCCTAGTGTAACGGTTCACCGCATCGGATCCATCTTTAGCCCTTGATGCTTCATCGGACGACCCTGGTCTTCACCCGCGTTGCTGTTCATTTTGCGAAAAAAATGGTTTTACCTTTCTGTTGCTACTTTTCTTTTGTTAGCTTTGTAATGGCTATATAGCCACTGTTTACCTTCATTTTGGATCATCATTATTGTAATCGGGTTGAACCCTAAAGCCGCATGTGGCATGCAACACTACTTTCCCTTTCTCAAGCAATACAAAACCTAGCTCAATCCCCAATTTTCCTCTGAAATTGTGATGTTCTAATGTTAAATCCATTGAATCCTAGTCTAGTTCACGACAATTGGTATCGAGGCCAATCTTTCCTCGGCGGAGGTGTTGATTTTGGCGGTGTGAGGTTGGTTTTGGCTGTAAAATCCCTCTCTCCACTCGAATCTGGCGGCGGAGAATTCAGGAGAAGGCCAGAGTGGCAGCGTCCGGATATAGTCAGAGCTACAGTCTAGTTGCCTGAGATCATTCCTCGGGTGGTAATATCCCAGCTCCTGTGATCTGGCCGTGTACCATCGGCGGCAGGCGCAGGTGGCGGCGTAGGCGGCGGTGACGAGCTGATCGAAATCACTCCCTCCCATCCCACCCTTGTTCTCGTGTGGTATTCTGTTGGCGCAAGTAACCATGACAGGGCCGCGAGTCCACAACAGCAACAGATCTGCGATTCGCGATCGCTAGAATTGGATATTAAGGCGTTGCACCACAACGAGGAGCAGGATGCAAGGAATTCCAAAATTTTCAGGCTATGGTCAACAGGAATTTTGCTACCATGAAAACAAACTTTGACAAGATCCAGGTGAATTTTGGAAGGTTATTGCTTGAACGAGCCTAATGAGCAGCCAGTGGACCAATCGGACGGGGTAGTGCACAGAACAAGGCACCAGAAGTACACACTCATGTGATTCCGATAGGCCGGTCAAAGCAATTGTTGACCACCACTCCTCCTACAGGAGCTAGTAAGAGGATCAGCCGTTCTGAAGGATCACACTGGCAAGGAGCTGAATTTAGATGGAACACCAAAGATGCCATATAGACATCCCAATTTTGGTAGCAACAAGGAGGTGGCTCATGTGACTGGAGCACTTCCAGTACAACAACCACAACAGCCTCTACTTGTAGATGATGCTACTCTTGAGGAATGGCCTGATGGAAATATGCAGAGGCAGTACTCACCTCAAGATAACAGGAGAACTGTGTTGACAGTAAAACCAGCAAAGATGAATATTTACGAGTTTGAAGGAAATGACCACGAGTCATGGATTCAGAACTTGGAGCAGTATTTTCTACAGCTAGAACTCCAATTGAGCCTGAGCGGAGTTAGCAGTGTCATATCTGAAAGGTCCTGATGTGCAATGGTGGAGGGGCACTGGTTATGCTCCCAGTACTGTGCCATGGCACAAATTCTGTTCTTACTTGTGTGAGACATTTTCTATAGAGTTAGTGTGTGATGTGGTGAGCTCCTTTCATGCAGGATAACAAACTTCTACGGTAGCTGTCTATGTTGAGCAGGTTGAGCAATTGATGAATATCATGAGGAGAGAAAACCCTCGTATACCTGATGATTATTATGTCACAAGCTTTGTGTTTGGACTGACTCCTTACATTAAGGGCCACGTGGAGTGTTTCAAACCTAAGTACATGCAAATTGTTGTGTGGTATGCTAGAAGGATGGAAAAAGCCCAAATACCAGTTCAACCAGTGCAAACTAGAGCTTATGTACCACAACCACGGAGGCAGATGAACTTTGAGCAACCACAGATACCTACAGTTCAGTCACTACAAAACAGGAACACCATCATTCAGCAAGCTAAAAAGAATCAGGTCTGTTATAAATGCAGGGAACCCTGGGTACCTGGCCACAGACAGGTGTGTAAAATGAGCCAAAAGGCTCAAATTCAAGCCTTGCAAACTCGGGAAGGAGAAGTACCTGACACTATTTATGTAACTGATTTTGAAGATTTATAGTTAGAGAATATGGAGCCTCCGATGGGCTGATGCAGTCCTGCAAGTATAAATGCATGCAGCTATGGGAATTGGGGCAGCTAAAAATACCTTTACTTGGCAATTAAGGTGGGCAACACTATTGCAACAACACTAGTAGGCAGTGGTAGTACTTCTACCTTTGTTCCACCTGGATGGCTGCTCAACTACCTATTGCTCCTGTTGCAACACCTAGAGTAAAGGTAGTAGTGGCTAGTGGAGGAATTTTGTGGAGTGAATTCATGTCCCATAATTGCCCCTATGAAATACAAGGCCAGAAATTCTCTGACAATTTCAGGGTGTTAAAACTGAAAGGGTATGTTATGATATTTGGATTGGACTGGCTGAGGAAATATAGTCCTATGCAAATGGATTTTATTAAGATGGAGATGAAGGTGTCCACCAAGAAGGTGCAATTGGTTTCTTTTGTGGATGAAACTGTACCTCGACACAACCTCTTGAATCTGATAACAACATTGATAGATTGCTTTGGTACAAGTAGTTTCTGGAATTTTCTTGCTAACTGCCTGTTGTATGGAACTGGTAGCAGAACTCTAGGAGATTCCTCCAGATCTGTAGCCTCTCTTACAACAGTATGACCAATTGTTTCAAGAACCTACTGAGCTATGTCCCAACAGACCCTGTGATCACAGTATCCTGTGATCACGGAATTCCCCTAGTGGAAGGAGCCAAGGTAGTAAATCAAAGGCCATATAGAATGCCTCATCACCAGAATGAAATACTGGAAAGAATTATAAAGGACCTTTTCAAAGCCGGTGTGATTAGACCTAGCACAAGTCCTTTACCTCTCTTGTGCTACTGGTCAAAAGAAAGATGGCTCATGGAGGCTCTGCATTGATTATAGAAAACTAAATTCTATCACAATCAAAAATAAGTACCCCATACACAGCATAGAAGATCTGTTGGATCAGTTGAGAGGAGCCAAAAAAATTGCAAGTTTGATCTCAGAAATGGTTATCATCAAATCAGAATGGTTGAGGAAGATATTCACAAAACTTCATTTTCCACCCTCATGGGATTGTTTGAATATCTAGTGATGTCTTTTGGCCTCACTAATGGTCCTCCTACATTCCAAGCCCTCATGAATATGCTATTTGGTGACTTGAAGTTTGTAGTACTGTTCTTTGATGACATTCTAGTGTTCAGTATCTCCATGAAGCACAAAGAACACTTAACTCAAGTATTTGATATCCTGCAAGCCAACAAGTTTTATGCAAGACATTATGAGCAGCTGGCAAGCTCGATCGATGACTACTCGATAGTTCGGTGTGACATGCTTTACGGCTTGGAACCGGGACTTCAAAAGCGTTTTGAGCATACGGAGCATATGAGGTGTTCCAAGAGCTGAAATTGGTATTTCAAGCTAATGCCCCCGTTGAGAGATATGAAGTCTCCAACAAGTTCTTTAGCTGTAAGATGCAGGAGAACAGTTCAGTCAGTGAACACATACTCAAAATGTCTGGGTATCATAACCACTTGACTCGGCTGGGAATTGAGCTCCCAGATGAGTGTGTTATTGATAGATTTCTTCAATCACTTCCACCAAGCTACAAAGGCTTCGTGATGAAGCATAATATGCAAGGATTACAAAAACGATTCCTAAGCTCTTCGCGATGCTAAAATCGGCGGAGGTAGAAATCAAGAAAGATCATCAAGTGTTAATGGTTAATAAGACCACCAGTTTCAAGAAAAAGGGCAAGGAAAAGAAAGGAAACTTCAAGAAGAACGGCAAGGAGGTTATTGATCCCGTGAAGAAGCCCAAAGTTGGACCCAAGCTTGAGGCTGAGTGCTTCTATTGCAAGGGTAATGGTCCTTTGGGCGAAACTGCCCCAAATACTTGGCAGATAAGAGCAAAGTGAACAAAGGTATATTTGATATACATGTTATTGATCGTTCCTTGCTAATGCTCGTAGTAGCACCTGGGTATTTGATACTGGTTCAGTTGCTCATATTTGTAACTTCGAAGCGAAGCTGTAGAATAAGCGAATATTGGCTAAGGGGCGAGGTGATGATGCGCGTCGGAAATGGTTCCAAGGTTGATGTGATTGCCGTCGACGCGCTGCCTCTACATTTACCTTGAGATTAGTTTTAGACCTCAATAATTTTTATTTGGTGCCAGCGTTGAGCATTAATATTATATCTGAATCTTGTTTGCTGCGAAAGCGGTTATTCATTTAAGTCGGAGAATAATGGTTGTTCTATCAATATGAGTAACATCTTTTACGGTCATGCACCCTTAGTGAATGGTCTATTCTTGTTGAATCTCGATTGTAGTGATACACATATTACGTAATATTGATGCCAAAAGATGCAAAGTTTATAATGATAGTGCAACATAACTTGTGGCATTGTCGTTTAGGTCTTATTGGTGTAAAGCGCATGAAGAAACTCCATGCGGATGGACTTTTGAATCAGTTGACTATGAATCATTTCATACTTGTGAACCATGTCTCATGGGCAAGATGACTAAAACTCCATTCTCCGGAACAACAGAAGCGAGCTAATGACTTATTGAAAATAACATATACTGATGTATGCGGTTTGATGAGTGTTGAAGCACGCGGCGGGTATCGTTATTTTCTAACCTTCACAGATGATTTAAGTAGGTATGGGTATATCTACTTGATGAAACACAAGTCTGAAACATTTGAAAAGTTCAAATAATTTTAGATGAAGTGGAGAATCATGGTAACAAGAAAAAATAGTTTTACGATCAGATCGCGGAGACGAATATTAAAGTTACGAGTTTGGACTTCATTTAAAACAATGTGGAATAGTTTCACAACTCACGCTTACCTGGAACACCACGGCGTAATTGTGTGTCCGAACTTTGTAGCCGTACTTTATTAGACATGGTACGTTCTAGGATGTCTCTTACCGATTTGCCACTATCGTTTTGGGGTTAAGAGACAGCCGCATTCACGTTAAATAAGGCACCGTCTAAATTCGTTGAGATGACAGCGATGAAAGACCGGCTGTCTGTGGCCCCAGGGGTTTTAAAAGACACTAGCAGCAGCCTCACGTTCACACGTACACATGTACTACACTTGCATATCTTCTTCTTCACCTACATAAATAAATACAGTACAAACTTGCAGCGAAGACCTGCACTGGGTTCGTCAACCCTTAGCTCGTTCAGCTCCGTCGCCCACCATTAATGTTGGCGTTGTTTGAGCTGGACAGGAGGTACGTTGTTGCGGCGTGTACAGCCTTGCATCTCACACTCGTCCGGCCGGCTTATACATGTAGCAGTACTTTTCAACCGGCGTTATACTTTTCTACGCTTTGCTATCGACTGCCGCGACTCGTCTTTAGTATGTGTGTTAGCCTTTTAGGGGTGCAACGACTCTTTATTCATTTAAATTCAACGGAATCGTTACAGCACCATGTGGTTGAAGAAACCACACATGCCTTCCTACGCCTCATGACAGAGAAAAATTAGCTAGGCTATCCTCAAAGTTTCTAGTCCTACTTTCATGCGTAAAGTTACATTCATCAAACTCTAGTGAGCTAACTAGAATCTCTTTTATAATTGCACCATGCCGCCGCCGCCATGAGCTTCAATGTTTCTTACTGCCGATGCGTAATCCGAAGATGCTATGACCCGAGAGAGATGTTCAGATCGTTCACCAGAGCTAAAAGCTTCATGACATGCAAGAGCTTCTAAAGTGGGCACGTCCGTGATGCCCATGAAGGTGATCAAAGACAAGCCCAAACTAATTTCCCAGGTGATCCCAGTATACCACAGCGGCTGCACCTTATCTCCGTAACTTACCACAACACCATCTACGTTGATCTTACTTGTACCTTCTGGTGGCCCGATCCAAGATTGACGAGCATGGTGCCGTACTGGATGGGTAGTGACACGCTGCTACTGAGAATTGATATTAATCTCAGAGATAAATGCTTGATGAAAGAATGTGCCGACAGTGGCGATTGCATCTCTCCCAATCATAACCTTATCGAAAGCATCAAACTTTGGCAAAAATGAATAAACAAACAAAACAGGCCTAATGTATCGGTCCAAATTTCATTAAATTTGCCAGTGAATAGTATAGTTTGATCTAAATATCAGTCAAAAATAGCATTAAATTGTTACATAATTATTTTGAGGTATACTGCATCATACGAACCAGGTAGACTAAAATCCTGGAAGCAAATATACTTTCGGAAACACCATAAGCTCCAGAGGACACCAGAACAAGCCACGTTCAGTAGTACAGAGTTAGTAGGACGAGCCCAAAACTGCCCCACAAAGTGTACGCCACTTACCCAACTCAACACTATAGCATTTCAGAAACGCGCCCGCCCACAACTGTATCTACCAAAGCAATCGAAGACGAAGATGGAGGACCAGAGGAGAACTCGCAAGTCGACAGGTGTTTGCTGAAATGAAGGTGCAGGATGTTACTGCTCAATAACAAAATTGATTTCACTCGATGCAAAGAACTGATTTAAATTATTTCAAAACCCTATTTCACGCAAATCAAAAAGTTATCAATTGAAAAAACAATTTCACTCGCTTCATATAACAGATTTCGCTCATTTACAATAATTTCACTCGCTTCATATAACCCACCTCACCTGCGTGTCCCCGGCCCGCGCTGTGATCGCGCTCGGCAGCGAGATGTCGGGGGGCATCTGGGACGTGGGCGCCGAGGACATCACCGCGATCAGGATCGAGTCGGCTGTGCGGATCAAGACAGTAGTTGGCCGCGGAGTGTGCGTGTGCGACGTGTACGCGCGCCGGATGAGGCTCGAGGGCATGAAGTGCGTCTTCTGGATGACCGGCGACTACAAGTCCCACCCCGACGACGGCTACGACAAGACGGCCGTGCCCGTCGTCGAGAACATCGGCTACCAGGACGTGGTGGCTGCCGGCGTCTGAAAGGAGGCGGCGAGGATGCAGGGCATCCAGGGCGCACCCTTCAAGGGCATCTGCATGGCCAACGTCACCGCCGAGATGACCAAGGAGAGGAAGGTGTCGTGGAACTACGCCGATGTTGAGGGCGTCTCGGCCGGTGTCACCCCGGCTCCATGCACGCCGTTGCAGGGCACCCACCGCGGCGCCTGCCCATTCCCACTGACACGCTCATCGTCAGCCAGATCCTCGTGCAGCAGTGCTCATACTCCATCGCACCTGCTACTACTTCAGTAGCTGGGACAGAGTAGCTCAACTATAGAGTAAATATCTAGCTTCTTGCCTCACGTATTATCGGATAAAAGGATCAGAAGCACAAAAGGTAACCAAATAAACTTCTTATGTGCAGCAAAAGAATATTTACAATTTATATTCAAGAGTCAAAAATGCAAACAAGTAATACTCCTATGTATGTTCAGCACACACAAAAAGAATACTCATAATTTATATTCATGAGTCACAATTTATATTGAAGAGTCAAAATTGTAAGAAGCAAATAAAACGTTAATGTGCAACATAAAAAGGAAATACTCATAGTTTATACTCAAGTCAAAAGAGTAAGCAAATAAACATGTTACGTGCAGCAAAAAATATGTAAATACTCTGTTTGTATTCAAGAGGCAAAAGAGTAAGTAGAAGAATACTTTTATATGCAGCACAAAGAAAACAAGTGATGGTTTGCTGGAGTAGGCTGCGAGGTCCAAGTGTTCAAGTAATGCAGCGGCCTGTTACACCACCTTAATGCCCCCACTCGGGTTACAAGCTCACGCAACTGAGCTTGGCGAGTGAAGAGAGTGGAGACGGATATTTAAGCTGGTCGAACGCCTCCTCGGTTAGCGAGGTGGGACTAAAATAGCTGGAGCGCTATGCTTTCTAATGGGGAATGAGGTGGGGGCGTTGTGCTTTCTGCTGGGAAGAAGCTTTTAGCGTGGGCTTCCGTGGCTTCGGCCTTTGTCGTTTTGGGCTCATAAACGTGCACGTACGGCGGACATGGTTGGGCCAGCCATTCCTTGGATTTGGAACGAGTGCTAATTAGCACAGTGAACTTGCTTGGCAGAAATGAAAACAATATACTAAAATTGCAGCTGCATGTTTAAAGCTGGGACTAAGAAATACTTTAAAATTGGAGTAGTATTTTATTTGTAAAATCCCGAACGCATATCAATGTGATAAACAGCAACCTCTCTAGCGTGTACCATATCAAAAGTTCCAGCTAGTAAAAAAATCGATGCCGACCTACATGAAAAAAATCGATGCGAAGGTTAATTAGTGAAGAGAGAGATTAATGACCCGCTCGATCCACCTCCATTCCATCCCTTTTTGACAGATGCATCATCAAGTACACACCATCATATGCTGGTATGAAGCCATCGACGAGTCTTAAGAACACAGCATCGGCAAGTTGAGATGATGAAACATCTGATGATAAGAGCGAATCGGGTGGTAAAACAGTCTGGTGGTGATCAGAATGAGGACCAAAAGGATGCAAGACAAGAGCAACTGACAAAAAGTGAGAACGAACCGGAGCATCATCCATCACTTGTGCAGAAAGAGGAGCAACTTTCTCAAACTGATAAATATAGGTACACATGTGAAGCAGTCTACAACGAATCCTAATATGTATAGAGTCGGTCACATTCACTTGTGATCCAGAACAAGAAGCTGCGACGTAGTCCTGAGGAGCGCCGAAGCGACAATGTGCGCAATCCTCAGCTTTATTTGCCCACGACGCGGCGCCGGCCGAACACCCCTCGTCCTTTCGCCCTTGTAGACTCTGATGAGATCGCCGGCACAAACTTTCTCACCCATGCTGGTGAAGGAGGTGTCCATGACTGTGAGCTTCCTTGATTGCTTGCTTGCACTTATGCTTGATGTCTGCTCCCTGTGTGGTCGTCTATTTATAAGGCTATAAGGAGCTTTCTCTGGATGCAAAGACATGACAACTAAATCGTTGCTCCTCTGTCGTATCAATGGAGGGCGCCAATGATTAAATGTGTTTGGGTGACGTTCTTTTCTTACATGTAAGTGTCTGTTGGTATGAGAAGCTTCTGTTGGTCTGTTTTGTCCCATGCATGGTTTGGGGCTGTTTGTCTGTCCCTATGTTATCTGCAAATCTTTGACCCTTAGACAGACACTGGTTGCATCTGTTTGGCCAAATGATTTGCCTATTTTGGACACTTGTGATGTCTGGTATTAGTGATCTGTCTATGAAGAAGCATCTGTGATATATGCTACTTAATTGGGGGCAATCAGAAGATTCCTTGCAGCACTGTGTTGCTAATCATTTGCACTAATTGTCCTGTCTGATGATGCAGCTGCTGCAGTCTAGTGGTTGGCCTTGACTGGTCTTGGTTTGTACACCTGTATGTATGTATGTATGTATGTACGCACTCCTGCCCAAATGAAAGACATTTTGGTCAACCCTATTAGAGTTCTATCAAATATTTTGTACAAGACAGATTATAGTTGGACTATAAGTAAATGCGGTGTGTAGATAGGATTATAGAGCCATGTCTTAATAGGACACTTGTATCCTAACCCTCTCAAATGCAGCGGTAGAGCATGATGTAACCTATGCCAACATAATAGCACAGGCACGTAAGGGAGCCGGTGGCATGTGCGGCGCCCAGCGGAAAGGGTGTGGTATTGTGGCGGTGTCATGGGAAGGATCGCCCGTAGTCAGGCCCGAGGATGTAGTCATATCGGTGAACCTCATTAACAAATCTCGGTGCCGTGCTCGTGTGATTGCTTGGTCCTCGGTAGATCGTCTGTGTGCCTCGGATTTATCCTAGCAAATGGTGGGTTTAGTTGCACATCAGTTGTGGGAGGAGACAGAACACGATTTATAAGGGTGGGGGTGTCCCCTCCTAAAACGATAGTCTTTTGAGGGAGAGGATCCAAGGCCTCTCATAAGTCGGTGTTACTCTTCGGTTGGGCCTGGTTGATGCATCTGGGTCGGAAACGCTGGTGTTAGGAGACCCGGGATCATGTAATAAACCCTTTTGTTGATAAATTAATATAGGTTCTCTCCACATTTTTCTTGTGATCTTTCCTGCTAAGCATTTGCATTCCATGAAAATCAACAAAGTAGAGCCTATCTACACATATTGGCTAACCTTTTGTTGATAGATTGATACATGGTTGTCTCCTGTGGTTGATCATAACTTCAGGAGACCGTTGCATTTTCTTGGGATGGCACCTTTTTTGCTAATCATTTGCCATTCCATGAATGAAGAAATTAGAGTCTGATTAATCAAGACTATGATTTGAAGGCATCATCAGTTCTGATGATAGGTTTCAGGATAGACCAACAGTATGCACGCATTTGAACTTTTGAGCAAAGGAAAAAAGCCATGAAAACAGACAGGTGCAGGCCATACAGAGTACAACTATACAAGGCCGTGTGCACTGAGAAAACCACGACGGTGAGCACAAAATCGGCAGTGCGGGTCAATTCGGCCGTGGGGCGCGTCACGTATGTGTGGGACGTGTAGCGGATGAGGCTCGACGGCATGAAGCGTGTGTTCCGGACATGTGCTCCACGCACCAGAGGGGAGGAGTAGCCCCGCCTCCGGGTCCAGGCTCCATCACTGTCAGTCGTCGCTACCGCCGCCTCCGCAATTGTCATAGAGGATGGACTGGGGAGGGACAAACAGTGCCGAGCCTAGCCGCGGTTTGCTATTCATGCTCGAAAATTAACCGCTCACAGCTGGTTAGAAAAGATACTGGTACAAGACCCCTGTAACGGCGGAGTGAGCTACCTCCTAAACGACCAGCCAACCGCTCCCATCAACGAAAATTTACAGGGGTGAGATGTAATTTAGAGCAATGCCAGACGTACGGGGAGATTACACGGGGTTTACGGGGCTGAGGGGGTGTGATTGGTAGCGATTTAATTAGGAGGGCGGGCCCACTAGTGAAAATCAGGGGGGGGGGGGGGGCAATTAGATGAGGCCATGTTCCCTCCCTGTAACTCTTTGTATGAATATCATGTACGTGTAGTATTATTGTGTAATTTATGGCGGTCGAGGTTTGCTTAAGCCAGACCATGGCTCGATGGATGCACCAGGGTGAAGAATTACTTACACCCAAGGTTATTAACAGAGTTTCTATATATACTAGTGAAATGCTCATGCTTTGCTACGGGCAACAATATGTGTAAATGATCAAATAAAATTGGTTATAGCTTTTGAGGCAATTCGGCTTCAAAGGGAGCAAAACTCATGGGGTGAGAAACCAGAGCAGGAGACTCTCAGGGACAAAGAGGCTAAAGGGATATGGTGCATTCACGGTGGAGTGGGAGGAAATTGCATGGAATAAAGATGTCATTTTGAGCTGGAATAAATATTTTAGGCGCCCGCAAATACCATACCACCATCTCTCCTTAATTTTCCATGAGTACAGTCAGAATATGTATCAATGCTAAAAATGTATTTTAAATCTTGTAGATTTGATTCATAAATGGGTGTTCTATAGACACGCGTTAGAAAATATATTTGATATAGTAAACTAAATTGACTATATGAAGAACAAAATGATGATAGCGCACTAAATAGCGTCACAATTCACCTACGAATTATATACCTTACAAAGTTTCTTCTAGTTATTTACACATGAACTCTCTCTGATAAACCGCTAAAGACGCAGCATAGTATGCATACAAAAAACATCAAAGATAATGATAGACTCATGTATGCATCATTGTCTCAACTGCATAATATGGTAGTTAAAAGCACATCTTCATGGAAACTACCTTTTGTGGTTTAATCCCAACACGAAGAAACAATTCTGGACAAAGCAAATGTGTAAACTCACATTGATGTCAACAATGTCCCTTCACCACAAACGATTTAGTTTTTACTCCTGTTACTCTTACACCATTAGAACAACCATCCTTAGTTCTTGCACTGTTACACATATGTACAGTGACAATGGCATACCTAAAAGTAAAACAGTCAAGCATTAAACTTGCGTTCTAAAAAACATCAGTACTTTTTAGGAACTTGGAGAACTGTGGCACATTACCAGGTGGGCCTTAAGGCTGAATAAGGTAGCGCTCTCCTAGGCTCGCCCCCAAGTCCTAGCTTGGTGCCGCTAGGGTTGAGGCATGGGCCCCACCACTTTGGTGGAGTCGCCACAAGGGAGCCCCTCCCTTCACCTTTAAATATCCAACAGGCGCCTCCATAGAGACATAAGTTCTCGTGTGATTCAAGGTGCCCCATCTCTTTCTCTAGTTCTCCAAAAAAAGTAAGAGACACCGTCACTAGTGCAGAACCGGGCTTTAGCGCCGGTTCGTAAGAGCCTTTAGTGCCGGTTCCGCAACCGGCACTAAAGAGTGGGGACTAAAGGTCCCCCCTTTAGTACCGGTTCATCACGAACCGGCGCTAAAGTGCCACCACGTGGCACGAGCCAGGCCCGGGTGCGTGTAGGACATTAGTACCGGTTGGTAACACCAACCGGTACTAAATGTCTGGGGGTGTTTTGGTTTTATTTTTTATTTTTCCTTTAATTTTGTGTTTTCAATTTAATTTAGTGATTGTTTTACATTATAATTAGTTGTTAAATCATTAGGTGAAAGTACCATGAATTAGTTTGGCTGGATGCATGTGGATCCAAGCTAAGTTCAAGTATATGCCATATCCATATTATATACTTGATCACTAGTGATCAAGTATATAATATGGATATAACATATACTTGATCACTTAACTAGGATCCATCCATTGAGACTAATCTGCGATTTCTTCATAAATGATATAATAACTCATCAACATCATCATCATATTAATATAAAAACTCTTGCATCATATCATCAACAACAGTATACTAGCTAGCTAAAAATCATCATAGTCGTCATTACCACTATTTAATCATCATAGTCATCACCGCTATCTAATCACCACCAACACTAGCTTAAAGAAGAAACATTCACTTGTACCAGAAGAAAAGATATCATCGAGTTCAACATGGTCATGATATTATAAGCGTTCATATAACACCACAAAAGCAAATCACTCTTTGAGATTAAGTTCAGGAATGAAGAACACGGACATGAGAGGACAAGTACTAAGAGCATGAACTAGCTAAATCACTCCTGCTGCTCTCTCTCGGTAAAATAGCATAGAACTTGTATAGCTCTCCTGATTCATCATCTTTGGAGCATGCAGATGAACCTGTCTCCTAATCATGGGCTGCGCTTCTCATTGCTGCCCCTAGTACTTCTCTGCGATCGTTAACAATTGTGCTCCAATCTTTCACTATTAAGCATTCATCGCTTTTAGAAATCCTGAATGCACTCATGTGCAATGTAGGATATCTTGGCCGTAAGCTAACAATTGACATGCGACCTTTAGTCTCGATCCACTGAGGCACAACTGTCATCGGGAGTCCCTGTTGAAGAACATCGTATAGTAATTAATATACTTAGCAATGAAAGTTTAGCAAAAAAAATATGTATGCAAAAGATGCACTGAGGACAAATAGTAAAAATCTTACCATCATTCCTAAATAGATGTGACCGTAGTTCAATACGATCATTATTGGTCGCACGTTTTGAGTACTAACATTTCTAAGTGCGGGAAGAAAATTTGTCTTGACAGTATGAAGATCCTCAAGCCATGAAACATAATGACTTATCTCCTCGCAGTTTAGTTCAGCTCCGGGACAGTAGTAGGTCCTGTCTACCAAGCGCCGGACATGTTTGCTTGAATGGAAATAAGCTGTCAATAGAAATTAGTTGTCAACTATTTTTGAATAAACAATATCAAAGACATAAATATGGTTGAGAAACTCACATAATGGTAGAACTGGAGGCGTCTGCACATCGACCCAGATGTCTCTATTACCTTCAATATCATCTTCCGGACGAATATCAAAGGTGATGACCATATCAGGCTCAAATGCATAAGTCTTGCATAGTGCTTGCCAAGTTTTGCATTCAAAATAGGTGTACGTGTCTGCATTGTATACTTTGGCGTTGAAAGTATAACCATTCTCGGTTCTCAGGTAAACTCTCTTTACCTCCATAGTTTCCATAGCACTGAAACCTATCTTATGCAAGACAAAAATTCTTGCATGGCAGGGGATGCGCTAGTAGAATAGGGAAAATTAAAAATTATAAGTTGAAGCAAATGAGGAATATATAAGTCATGCTTAATTACGAAAAAGATTTGTCGTTGTGACTTACTGTATCGAATTTGAAGGTCTCATCCAGCTTGATGTTGAATCGCCTATCATCAACAAGGAAATTTCTATCACACAGGCCGCGTTGGTCTTCATAGTATTCGCACATAATGAAATCTTTTTCGTCGTCAGACGACATTTCCTATGTTCATATAGGTGAAACATTAAACACTTACTAATTCTATTAATTCAACTAATTCAACTACTTCTATTAATTCAACTACTTCTATTAATTCAACTAATTCAACTAAGCACTTACTAAAAATAAACTTGTTCTATTAATTTTCTTACTACAATAAACTAGTTCTATTAATTCAACTAATTCAACTAGGAATTTACTAAAAACAAACTACTTCTATTAATTACTTACTAAAATATATAAAGTAGCTATATATAGTAATATTTTAATTAAATCATCAAATCTCATATTCCTAAATTTTCTTACTAAAAATAAACTAGTTCTATTAATTTTCTTACTAAAAATAAACTAGTTCTATTAATTTTCTTACTAAAAATAAACTAGTTATATTAATTCAACTAGTTCAAATCTCATATATATATACCTAATTAATATGTAGCTAGTTCATCTAGCTAACAATTGACATTAATATTTAACAACTTTTCTATCTAATTCATCTAACATTAACATGCTAACATTCTTATCTTCGTAATTCATCTAACATTAATCTAAACAATAGAAAACAGAAAATAAGTAAAAAAAAATGTGTGTGTGTGTGTCTCTGTGTTTGTGTGTGTATGTGTGTGTGTGTGTGTATGCGGCGGCGGCGTGGCCTTGACGGCAATGACGCGACGGGACGGCGACGACAGCGGCGAAGCGGCGCGATCGAGACGGTGACGTAATGCAGACGGCGGCGCGAGACGGCGGCGACGGCGGCGGGGCGGCGGCGGCAGCGATGGGCGGCAATGGCGGCTGCGCCGATGTCGCGCGAAGAAGAGAAGAAGTGTCGTCGATGAAACTGAATTTTTCGTAAGTGCCATATATATAGGAGGGGCCTTTAGTACCGGTTGGAGCCACCAACCGGTACTAAAGGCCAATTTTGGCCAGGCCAAGCGGCGGGAAACGGCCGCCTTTAGTACCGGTTCATTACCCCAACCGGTACCAAAGGCCAACCCATTAGTACCGGTTGGAGCCACCAACCGGTACTAATGGTTGTGCGCTGCCACCCGCGGTGCACTATGTTTAGTCCCACCTCGCTGAGCGAAGGGCAGCCGCACTGGTTTATAAACCCAGCCGCGGCTGCTCCTTCAACTCCTCTATATAGGGCCTAACTAGGCGCGCTGCCACAATGAGCCTGCCGGCCCTTACGGGCCTGAATTTGCACACCCTAGGTGCAGCGGGCCACAGGACAGCGCCCCAACAATTTTTATATAGTTTTTTTTCTTTTCTGCATTATTTATTTTCTTCTATTTATTTTTGAGTAATTTTTTATTTTCTGCTTTATTTATTTTCTTCTATTTATTTCTGAGTAGTTTTTTGCTGTATTTAATTTGTTTGTGAATATTCTTGTTTTAGCTCTCTAAACAAATTGGTAAATGACTGAAAAACAACAAATTATGTTAGAACGTGTTGGAAATTGATGGCGATCGCTTGAATGCTGCATACTGAGCATAAAAAAAGTCTGGAGTTCAAATAAGTTTAAAAAATGAAGTGCCCGTGTAATGAGATGAGTTCTCGTCCAAACCCACGATACTCAAAGAGATTGTCCAGTTTGTACACGAAGTGCGTCCAGTTTTTGCCGTGACACTCTCTACTCTTTCGCAAATGCTATGCGGGTGAAATGATGATACCATGCCAAGTTTCAACATTTTCAGAGTTTATTTTCTTGTGATTTACTGTTTCACAGTCATTTAGCTCTCTAAACAAATTGATAAATGACTGAAAAAAAGTAAATGATGTCAGAATGTGTTGGAAATTGATGACGTTGCTTCGAATGCTGCATACTGAACGCAAAAAAAGTCTAGAGTTCAAATAAGTTTAAAAAAATGAAGTGCCCGTGTAACAGATGAGTTCTCATCTGAAACCCTAATACTCCGAAAGAGATTGTCCAGTTTGTACACGAAGTGCGTCCAGATTTTGCCGTGACCCTCTCTTCGCACATGCTATGCGGGTGAAATGGTGATACCATGCCAAGTTTCAACATTTTCAGAGTTCATTTTTTTGTGATTTACTGTTTCACGGTCATTTAGCTCTCTAAACAAATTGGTAAATGACTGAAAAACAGTAAATGATGTCAGAACGTGTTGGAAATTGATGGCGCCGAATGCTGCATGCTGAGCATAAAAAAGTCTGGAGTTCAAATAAGTTTAAAAAATGAAGTGCTCGTGTAACAGATGAGTTCTTGTCCGAAACCACGATACTCGAAAGAGATTGTCTAGTTTGTACCACGAAGTGCGTCCAGTTTTTGCCGTGACCCTCTCTACTCTTTCGCACATTCTATGCGGGTGTAATGATGATACCATGCCAAGTTTCAGCATTTTCAGAGTTCATTTTGTTGTGATTTACTGTTTCACGGTCATTTAGCTCTCTAAACAAATTGGTAAATGACTGAAAAACAACAAATGATGTCAGAACGTGTTGGAAATTGATGATGTCGCTTCGAATGCTGCATACTGAATGCGAAAAAGTCTGGAGTTCAAATAAGTTTAAAAATAATGAAGTGCCCGTGTAACAGATGAGTTCTCGTCCAAAACCCTGATACTCCGAAAGAGATTGTTTAGTTTGTACATGAAGTGTGTCCAGTGATGACCCACAAGTATAGGGGATCTATCGTAGTCCTTTCGATAAGTAAGAGTGTCGAACCCAACGAGGAGCAGAAGTTAATGATAAGCTGTTTTCGGCAAGGTAATCTCTGCAAATCTTGAAATAAGTGGTAACAGATAGTTTTGTGATAAGGTAAATTGTAACGAGCAACAAGTAACAAGAGTGAATAAAGTGCAGCAAGGTGGCCCAATCCTTTTTGTAGCAAAGGACAAGCCTGGACAAATTCTTATAATAGGAAAAACGCTCCCGAGGACACATGGGAATATCATCAAGCTAGTTTTCATCGCGTTCATATGATTCACGTTCGGTACTTTGATAATATGATATTTGGGTGGACCGGTGCTTGGCCGTTGTTCTTACTTGAATAAACATACTGTTGGGGAACGTTGCAGAAAATTAAAATTTTTCCTACGGTTTCATCAAGATCCATCTATGAGTTCATCTAAGCAACGAGTCATGGGAGAGTGATTGCATCTACATACCACTTGTAGATCGCGTGCGGAAGCGTTCAATGTAACGTGGATGATGGAGTCGTACTTCGTGATCCAAATCACCGATGACCGAGTGCGAGCAGACGGCACCTCCGCGTTCAACACACGTATGGAGCGGATGATGTCTCCTCCTTCTTGATCCAGCAAGGGGGGAGGAGAGGTTGAGGAAGATGGCTCCAGCAGTAGCACGACGGCGTGGTGTTGGTGGAGAAGCAGCACTCCGGCAGGGCTTCGCCAAGCACGTGACGGAGGAGGAGAGGTGTAGCAGGGGAGAGGGAGGCGCCAAGATGCAAGGGGTACGGCTGCCCGCTTCCTCCCCCTTTATATAGGCCCCTGGGGCGCCCCTGGAGATCTGATCTCCCAAAGGCGGCGGCCGAGGTGGAGTACCCCAAGGCAAGTGGGCGCCCCACCCTAGGGTTTCAACCCTAGGCGCGAGGTGGGCCTGAGGCGCACCAGCCCACCAGGGGCTGGTTCCCTTCCCACTTCAGCCCATGGGGCCCTCCGGGATAGGTGGCCCCACCCGGTGGACCCCCGGGACCCTTCCGGTGGTCCCGGTACAATACCGGGTGACCCCGAAACTTTCCCGATGGCCGAAACAGCACTTCCTATATAGTTTTCTTTACCTCCGGACCATTCCATAACTCCTCGTGACGTCCGGGATCTCATCCGGGACTCCGAACAACATTCGGTTTACTGCATACTCATATTCATACAACCCTAGCGTCTCCGAACCTTAAGTGTGTAGAGCCTACGGGTTCGGGAGACATGTAGACATGATCGAGACGGCTCTCGGGCAATAACCAACAGCGGGATCTGGATACCCATGTTGGCTCCCACATGCTCCTCGATGATCTCATCGGATGAACCACGATGTCGAGGATTCAAACAACCCGTATACAATTCCCTTTGTCAATCGGTATTTTACTTGCCCGAGATTCAATCGTCGGTATCCCAATACCTCGTTTAATCTAGTTACGCAATTCACTTTACTCGTACCGTAATGCATGATCCCGTGACCAAACACCTGGTCACTTTGAGCTCATTATGATGATGCACTACCGAGTGGGCCCAGTGATACCTCTCCGTCATACGGAGTGACAAATCCCAGTCTAGATCCATGTCAACCCAATAGACACTTTCGGAGATACCTGTAGTGCACCTTTATAGTCACCCAGTTACGTTGTGACGTTTGGTACACCCAAAGCACTCCTACGGTATCCAGGAGTTACACGATCTCATGGTCTAAGGAAAAGATACTTGACATTGGAAAAGCTCTAGCAAAAGCGAACTACACGATCTTGTGCTATGCTTAGGATTGGGTCTTGTCCATCACATCATTCTCCTAATGATGTGATCCCGTTATCAACGACATCCAATGTCCATAGTCAGAAACCATGACTATCTGTTGATCAACGAGCTAGTCAACTAGAGGCTCACTAGGGACATATTGTGGTCTATGTATTCACACGTGTATTACGATTTCCGGATAATACAATTATAGCATGAATAAAAGACAATTATCATGAACAAGGAAATATAATAATAATACTTTTATTATTGCCTCTAGGGCATATTTCCAACAGTCTCCCACTTGCACTAGAGTCAATAATCTAGCTACATTGTGATGAATCGAACACCCATAGAGTTACGGTGTTGATCATGTTTTGCTTTCATGGAAGAGGTTTAGTCAGCGGATCTGCGACATTCAGATCCGTATGCACTTTGCAAATTTCTATGTCCCCATCTTGAACATTTTCACGAATGGAGTTGAAGCGGCGCTTGATGTGCTGGTCTTCTTGTGAAACCTGGGCTCCTTGGCAAGTGCAATAGCTCCGGTGTTGTCACGGAAGAGTTTGATCGGCCCCGACGCATTGGGTATGACTCCTAGGTTGGTGATGAACTCCTTCACCCAAATTGCTTCATGCGCTGCTTCGAGGCTGCCATGTACTCCGCTTCACACGTAGATCCCGCCACGGCGCTCTGCTTGCGGCTGCACCAGCTTCGCTCCACCATTCAACATATACACGTATCCGGTTTGTGACTTTGAGTCATCCAGATATGTGTCGAAGCTAGCGTCGACGAACCCTTTACGACGAGCTCTTCGTCACCTCAATAAACGAGAAACATGTCCTTTGTCCTTTTCAGGTACTTCAGGATATTCTTGACCGCTGTCCAGTGTTCCTTGCCAGGATTACTTTGGTACCTACCTACCAAACTTACGGCAAGGTTTACATCAGGTCTGGTACACAGCATGGCATACATAATAGATCCTATGGCTGAGGCATACGGGATGACACTCATCTCTTCTTTATCTTTTGCCGTGGTCGGGCATTGAGCTGAGCTCAATTTCACACCTTGCAAAACAGGCAAGAACCCTTTCTTGGACTGATCCATTTTGAACTTCTTCAAAATCTTATCAAGGTATGTGCTTTGTGAAAGACCTATGCGGCGTCTCGATCTATCCCTATAGATTTTGATGCCTAATATGTAAGCAGCTTCTCCAAGGTCCTTCATTGAAAAACTCTTATTCAAGTAGGCCTTAATACTGCCCAAAAGTTCTATATCATTTCCCATCAAAAGTATGTCATCTACATATAATATGAGAAATGCTACAGAGCTCCCACTCACTTTCTTGTAAACGCATGGCTTCTCCATAAGTCTGCATAAACCCAAACGCTTTGATCATCTCATCAAAGCGAATGTTCCAACTCCGAGATGCTTGCACCAGCCCATAAATGGATCGTTGGAGCTTGCATACCTTGTTAGCATTCTTAGGGTTAAACAAAACCTTCCGGCTGCATCATATACAGTTCTTCCTTAAGATAGCCGTTAAGGAATGCCGTTTTGACGTCCATCTGCCATATCTCATAATCATAGTATGCGGCAATTGCTAACATGATTCGGACGGACTTAAGCTTCGCTACGGGAGAGGAAGTCTCATCGTAGTCAATCCCTTGAACTTGTCGATAACCCTTAGCGACAAGTCGAGCTTTATAGATGGTAACATTACCATCCGCGTCCGTCTTCTTCTTAAAGATCCATTTGTTTTTTACCGCTCGCCGATCATCGGGCAAGTCTGTCAAAGTCTATACTTTGTTTTCATACATGGATCCTCTCTCGGATTGCATGGCTTCAAGCCATTTGTTGGAATCTGGGCCCGCCATCGCTTCTTCATAGTTCGAAGGTTCACCGTTGTCTAACAACATGATTTCCAGGACAGGGTTGCCGTACCACTCTGGTGCGGAACGTGTCCTAGTGGACCTACGAAGTTCATTAGCAACTTGATCCACAGTACCTTGATCATCATCATTAATTTCCTCTCCAGTCGGTGTAGGCACCACAGGAACATTTTCCCGAGCTGCACTACTTTCCGGTTCAAGAGGTAGTACTTCATCGAGTTCTACTTTCCTCCCACTTACTCCTTTCGAGAGAAACTCTTTTCCGAAAGGATCCGTTCTTGGCAACAAAGATCGTGCCTTCGGATCTAAGATAGAAGGTATACCCAATGGTTTCTTTAGGGTATCCTATGAAGGCGCATTTTTCCGACTTGGGTTCGAGCTTTTCAGGTTGAAGTTTCTTGACATAAGCATCACATCCCCAAACTTTTAGAAACGACAGCTTAGGTTTCTTCCCAAACCATAATTCATACGGTGTCGTCTCAACGGATTTAGACGGTGCCCTATTTAAAGTGAATGTAGCTGTCTCTAGAGCGTATCCCCAAAGTGATAGCGGTAAATCAGTAAGAGACATCATAGATCGCACCATATCCAATAGAGTGCGATTACGACGTTCGGACACACCGTTACCCTGAGGTGTTCGGGCAGCGTGAGTTGTGAAAGCGATTACACATTTCCTTAAGTGTGTACCAAATTCGTGACTTAAATATTCTCCTCCACGATCTGATCGCAAGAATTTTATCTTTCAGTCACGTTGATTCTCTACTTCATTCTGAAATTCCTTGAACTTTTCAAAGGTCTCAGACTTGTGTTTCATCAAGTAGACATACCCATATCTACTCAAGTCATCAGTGAGAGTGAGAACATAACGATATCCTCCATGAGCCTCAACACTCATTGGACCGCACACATCGGTATGTATGATTTCCAATAAGTTGGTTGCTCGCTCCATTGTTCCGGAGAACGGAGTCTTGGTCATCTTGCCCATGAGGCATGGTTCGCATGTGTCAAATGATTCATAATCGAGAGACTCTAAAAGTCCATCAGCATGGAGCTTCTTCATGCGCTTGACACCAATGTGACCAAAGGCGGCGATTGCCACAAGTATGTGGGACTATCGTTATCAACTTTACATCTTTTGGTATTCACACTATGAACATGTGTAACATTACGTTCGAGATTCATTAAGAATAAACCATTGACCATCGGATCATGATCATAAAACATTTCTCTCATATAAATAGAACAACCATTATTCTCGGATTTAAATGAGTAGCCATCTCGTATTAAACGAGATCCTGATACAATGTTCATGCTCAAACTTGGCACTAAATAAGAATTATTGAGGTTTAAAACTAATCCCGTAGGTAAATGTAGAGGTAGCGTGCCGGGCGATCACATCGACCTTGGAACCATTCGGCAGCGCCGTCACCTCGTCCTTCGCCATGATCTCCGTTTATTCCGCAGCTCCTGGCATGAGTTACATATATGAGCAACGGCATCGGTATCAAATACCCAGGAGTTACTACGGTATTGGTAAGGTACACATCAATTACATGTATATCAAATATACCTTTAGTGTTGCCGGCCTTCTTGTTCGCTAAGTATTTGGGGCAGTTCCGCTTCGGTGACCCTTCCCTTTGCAATAAAAGCACTCGGTCTCGGGCTTGGGTCCATTCTTTGACTTCTTCCGGCAACTAGCTTGCGGGCGGCAACATCCTTGCCGTCCTTCTTGAAGTTCTTCTTACCCTTGCCCTTCTTGAACTTAGTGGTTTTATTGACCATCAACACTTGATGTTCCTTCTTGATTTCTACCTCTGCGACTTCAGCATTGAAAATACTTCAGGAATAGTTTTCACCATCCCTGCATATTGTAGTTCATCACAAAGCTCTTGTAGCTTGGTGGGGCGACTGAAGGATTCTGTCAATGACCGCCTCGTCCGGGAGGTTGTCCACCGGGACAAAGCGGTTGTGCAACCAGACAGTTTGAGTATGTGCTCCTTGTAACTATTCTCCTCCATCTTACAACTGTAGAACTTGTCGGAGACTTCATATCTCGACCGGGCATGAGCTTGGAAAACTAGTTTCAGCTCCTCGAACATCTCATATGCTCCGTGTTGCTCAAAACGCTTTTGGAGCCCGGTTCTAAGCTGTAAAGCATGCCGCACTGAGCAGGGAGTAATCATCGGCCGCGAGACTGCCAAGCGTTCATAACGTCTTGGTTCTGCAGGATGGGTGCATCACCTAAGCGGTGCTGCTAGGACATATTGTTTCTTGGCAGCTATGAGGATAATCCTCGGGTTCGGACCCAGTCCGAATAGTTGCTGCCATCATCTTTCAACTTGGTTTTCTCTAGGAACGTTGAAGTTCATGGTGACATGAGCGTTGGCCATTTGATCTACAAGACATTTTGCAAAGATTTTAGACTATTGTTCATGATAATAAAGTTCATCTAATCAAATTATTTAATGAACTCCCACTCAGATTTGACATCTCTCTAGTCATCTAAGTGATACATGATCCGAGTCGACTAGGCCGTGTCCGATCATCACGTGAGACGGACTAGTCATCGTCGGTGAACATCTCCATGTTGATCGTATCTACCATACGACTCATGTTCGACCTTTCGGTCTCTTGTGTTCCGAGGCCATGTCTGTACATGCTAGGCTCGTCAAGTTAACCTAAGTGTTTTGCATGTGTAAAACTGTCTTACACCCGTTGTATGTGAGCGTAAGGATCTATCACACCCGATCATCACGTGGTGCTTGAAGCAAACGAACTTTAGCAACGGTGCACAGTTAGGGAGAACACTTTCTTGAAATTGTTATGAGGATCATCTTATTTACTACCGTCGTTCTAAGTAAACAAGATACACAAACATAATAAACATCACATGCAATTATATAGTAGTGACATGATATGGCCAATATCATATAGCTCCTTTGATCTCCATCTTCGGGGCTCCATGATCATCATGTCATCGGCATGACACCATGATCTCCGTCATCATGATCTCCGTCATCGTGTCTTCATGAAGTTGTCACGCCAACGACTACTTCTACTTCTATGGCTAACGCGTTTAGCAATAAAGTAAAGTAATTTACATGGCGTTCTTCAATGACACGCAGGTCATACAAAAATAAAGACAACTCCTATGGCTCCTGCCGGTTGTCATACTCATCGATGTGCAAGTCGTGATTCCTATTACAAGAACATGATCTCATACATCACATATTGAAGGAAATATGCCCTAGAGGCAATAATAAAGTTATTATTTATTTCCTTATATCATGATAAATGTTTATTATTCATGCTAGAATTGTATTAACCGGAAACATAATACATGTGTGAATACATAGACAAACAGAGTGTCACTAGTATGCCTCTACTTGACTAGCTCGTTAATCGAAGATGGTTATGTTTCCTAACCATAGACATGAGTTGTCATTTGATTAACGGGATCACATCATTAGGAGAATGATTTGATTGACATGACCCATTCCGTTAGCCTAGCACTTGATCGTTTAGTATGTTGCTATTGCTTTCTTCATGACTTATACATGTTCCTGTAACTATGAGATTATGCAACTCCCGTTTACCGGAGGAACACTTTGGGTGCTACCAAAGCGTCCTGGCGTAACTGGGTGATTATAAAGGAGTACTACAGGTGTCTCCAAAGGTACATGTTGGGTTGGCGTATTTGAGATTAGGTTTTGTCACTCCGATTGTCGGAGAGGTATCTCTGGGCCCTCTCGGTAATGCACATCACTATAAGCCATGCAAGCAATAGCTAATGAGTTGTTTACGGAATGATGCATTACGGAACGAGTAAAGAGACTTGCGGTAACGAGATTGAACTAGGTATTGGATACCGACGATCGAATCTCGGGCAAGTAACATACCGATGACAAAGGGAACAACGTATGTTGTTATGCGGTTTGACCGATAAAGATCTTCGTAGAATATGTAGGAACCAATATAGGCATCCAGGTTCCGCTATTGGTTATTGACCAAGAACAGTTCTCGGTCATGTCTACATAGTTCTCGAACCCGTAGGGTCCATGCGCTTAAGGTTTCGATGGCGGTTATATTATGAGTTTATGAGTTTTGATGTACCGAAGGAGTTAGTCCCGGATGAGATCAGGGACATGACGAGAGTCTCGAAATGGTCGAGACGTAAAGATCAATATATTGGGCGACTATATTCGGACATCGGAAAGGTTCCGAGTGATTCGGGTATTTTTGAATGGGAGAGTTACGGGAATACGTATTGGGCCTTATTGGGCCATACGGGAAAGAAGGAAAAGGGCCTCAAGGGTGGCCGCACCTTCCCTTGGTCTGGTCCGAATTGGACTAGGGAAGGCGCCCCTTCCTTCCTTCTCCTTTTCCCTTCCCTTTCCTTCTCTCCTACTCCTACTACATGGAAGGTTTCCTAGTTGGACTAGGAAGGGGAATCCTACTCGGTGGGAGTAGGACTCCCCTAAGGCGCGCCATAGAGAGGCCGGCCCTCCCGCCTCCACTCCTTTATATCACGGGGCAAGGGCACCCCATGGACACACAAGTTGATCTACGGATCGTTCCTTAGCCATGTGCTGGTGCCCCCTCCACCATATTCCACTTCGGTCATATATCGTCGGAGCTTAAGCGAAGCCCTGCGCCGGAGAAGTCATATCGTCATGAGCTTAGGCGAAGCCCTGCGTCGGTGGAGCATCATCATCGTCCTGCGCCGTCGTCTTGTGGAACTCATCCCCGACACTTTGCTGGATCGAGTCCGGGATCGTCATCGAGCTGAGCGTGTGCGTAACTCGGAGGTGCCGTACGTTCGGTACTTGGATTGGTCGGATCGTGAAGACGTACGACTACATCAACCGCGTTGTTATAACGCTTCCACTTACGGTCTACGAGGGTACGTGGACATACACTCTCCCCTCTCGTTGATATGCATCACCATGATCCTTGCGTATGCGTAGGAAATTTTTGAAATTACTACGTTCCCCAACAGTGGCATCCGAGCCTAGGTTTTTATGGTTTGATGTTTTGCACGAGTAGAACACAAGTGAGTTGTGGGCGATACAAGTCATACTGCCTACCAAAGCATGTCATACTTTGGTTCAGCGGTATTGTGAGATGAAGCGGCCGGACCGACATTACAGCGTGACAGCTTACGCCGAGACTGGTTTCACCGTTCTGAGCACTCGTGCTTAAAGGTGGCTGGCGGGTGTCTGTCTCTCTCACTTTAGTTGAACCGAGTGTGACTACGCCCGGTCCTTGCGAAGGTTAAAAGCGAGTCTATTTGACAAACTATCGTTGTGGTTTTGATGCGTAGGTGAGAACGGTTCTTGCTAAGCCCGTAGCAGCCACGTAAAATTTGCAACAACAAAGTAGAGGCGTCTAACTTGTTTTTGCAGGACATGTTGTGATGTGATATGGTCAAGGCGTGATGAGATATAAGTTGTTGTATAAGATGATCATGTTTTGTTGAAGTTATCGGCAATCGCGGAAGCCCTATGGTTGTCTCTTTGTTGCATAAGATGCAAGTGCCAAATAATTGCTTTACTTTATCGCTATGCGATAGCAATAGTTGCAAAAGCAATAGTTGGTGAGGCGACCAAGTGACGACACATTGATATAGATCAAGATGATGAAGATCATGGTGTCGTGCGGTAACGATAAAGATCATGACAATACTTTGGAGATGGAGATCAAAGGCGCCAAGATGATCATGGCCATATCATGTCACATATTTTGATTGCATATGATGTTTATCTGTTATGCATCTTATTCTGTTTGACTTGACGGTAGCATTATAAGATGATCTCTCACTAATTATCAAGAAGTGTTCTCCTGAGTATGCACCGTTGCCAAAGTTAAATGCGTGCCCGGACACCACGTGATGATCGGGTGTGATAAGCTCTCGTCCATCTACAACGGGTGCAAGCCAGTTTTGCACACGCGAATACTCAGGTTAAACTTGACGAGCCTAGCATATGCAGATATGGCCTCGGAACACGGAGACCGAAAGGTCGGCGTGAATCATATAGTAGATATGATCAACATAGTGATGTTCACCATTGAAAACTACTCCATCTCACGTGATGATCGGTTATGGTTTAGTTGATTTGGATCACGTGATCACTTAGATGACTAGAGAGATGTCTATCTAAGTGGGAGTTCTTAAGTAATATGATTAATTGAACTTTAATTTATCATGAACTTAGTCCTGGTAGTATTTTGCAAATTATGTTGTAGATCAATAGCTCGCGTTGTTGCTTACAAATGTTTATTTTGATATGTTCCTAGAGAAAATTGTGTTGAAAGATGTTAGTAGCAATGATACGGATTGGATCCGTGATCTGAGGTTTATCCTCATTGCTGCACGTAAGAATTATGTCCTTAATGCACCGCTAGGTGACAGACCTATTGCAGGAGCGGATGCAGGCGTTATGAGCGTTTGGCTAGCTCAATATGATGACTACTTGATAGTTTAGTGCACCATGCTTAAACGGCTTAGAATCGGGACTTCAAAGACGTTTTGGACGTCATGGACCATATGAGATGTTCCAGGAATTGAAGTTAATATTTCAAGCAAATACCCGAGTTGAGAGATATGAAATCTCCAACAAGTTCTATAGCTAAAAGATGGAAGAGAATCGCTCAACTAGTGAGCATGTTCTCAGATTGTGCAGGTACTTCAATCGCTTGAATCAAGTGGGAGTTAATCTTCCGGATAAGATAGTGATTGACAGAATTCTCTAGTCACCAACACTAAGTTACTAGAACTTCGTGATGAACTATAGTATGCAAGGGATGACGAAAACGATTCCCGAGCTCTTCGTGATGTTGAAATCGGCGAAGGTAGAAATCAAGAAAGAGCATCAAGTGTTGATGATTGACAAGACCACTAGTCTCAAGGAAAAGGGCAAAGGGAAGAAGGGGAACTTCAAGAAGAACGGCAAGCAAGTTGCTGCTCGAGTGAAGAAGCCCAAGTCTGGACCTAAGCACGAGACTAAGTGCTTTTGCTGCAATGGAACTGGTCACTAGAAGCGGAACTACCCCAAGTGATTGGTGGATAAGAAGGATGGCAAAGTGAACATAAGTATATTTGATATACATGTTATTGATGTGTACTTTACTAGTGTTCATAGCAACCCCTCAAGATTTGGTACTAGTTCAGTTGCTAAGATTAGTAACTCGAAAAGGGAGTTGCGAGAATGAGCGAGAGACTAGTTAAGGGTGAAGTGACGATGAGAGTTGGAAGTGGTTCCAAGATTGATATGATCATCATCGCACTCCCTATACTTTCGGGATTAGTGTGGAACCTAAATAAGTGTTATTTGGTGTTGAGCATAAATATGATTTGATCATGTTTATTGCAATACGGTTATTCATTTAAGTAAGAGAATAAATTGTTGTTCTGTTTACATGAATAAAACCTTATATGGTTACACACCCAATGAAAATGGTTCATTGGATCTCGATCATAGTGATACACATATTCAAAATATTGAAACCAAAAGATGCAAAGTTAATAATGATAGTGCAACTTATTTGTGGCACTGCCGTTTAGGTCATATTGGTGTAAAGCGCTTGAAGAAAACTCCATGCCGATGGACTTTTGGAATCACTTGATTATGAATCATTTGATGCTTGCGAACCGTGCCTTTTGGGCAAGATGACTAAAACTCCGTTCTCCGTAACAATGGAACAAGCTACTGACTTATTGGAAATAATACATACCGATGTATGCGATTCAATGAGTGTTGATGCTCGTGGCAAGTATCGTTATTTTCGACCTTCACAAGATGATTTGAGCAGATATGGGTATATCTACTTGATGAAACATAAGTCTGAAACATTTGAAAAGTTCAAAGAATTTCAGAGTGAAGTTGAAAATCATCGTAATAAGAAAATAAAGTTTCTACGATCTGATCGTGGAGGCGAATATTTGAGTTACGAGTTTGGTCTACATTTGAAACAATGCGAAATAGTTCCGCAACTCACGCCTCCCGGAACACCACAGCGCAATGGTGTGTCTGAACGTCGTAATCGCACTTTACTAGATATGGTGCGATCTAAGATGTTTCTTACCGATTTACCGTTATAGTTTTGGGGCTATGCATTAGAGACAGCTGCATTCACGTTAAAAAGGGCACCATCTAAATCCGTTGAGGCGACACCGTATGAACTGTGGTTTGGCAAGAAACCAAAGTTGTTGTTTCTTAAAAGTTTGGAGTTGTGATGCTTATGTGAAAAAGTTTTCACCGATGAGCTCAAACCCAAATCGAGAAGTGCGTCTTCATAGAATACCCAAAGGTAACTATTGGGTACACCTTCTATCACAGATCCGAAGGCAAGTTTTCATTGCTAAGATGGATCCTTTCTAGAGAAGAAGTTTCTCTCGAAAGAAGTGAGTGGGAGGAAAGTAGAACTTGATGAGGTAATTGTACCTTCTCCCTTATTTGAAAGTAGTTCATCACAGGAATCAGTTCCATGATTCCTACACCAATTAGTGAGGAAGTTAATGATGATGATCATGAAACTTCAGATCAAGTTGCTACCAAACCTCGTAGGTCTTCCAGAGTAAGATCCGCACTGTGAGTGGTACGGTAATCCCATTACGGAGGTCAGGTTACTTGACCATGACGAACCTACGAACTATGAGGAAGCGATGATGAGCCCAGATTCCATAAAATGGTTTGAGGCCATGAAATCTGAGATATGATCCATGTATGAGAACAAAGTATGGACTTTGATGGATTTGCCCGATGATCGGCAAACCATAGAAAATAAATGGATCTTCAAGAGGAAGACAGACGCTGATAGTAGTGTTACTATCTACAAAGCTAGAATTGTCGCAAAAGGTTTTCGACAAGTTCAAGATGTTGACTACGATGAGAGTTTCTCACTCGTATCTATGCTTAAGTCTGTCCGAATCATGTTAGCAATTGCCGCATTTTATGAAATCTGGCAAATGGATAAACAAAACTGCATTCCTTAATTGATTTATTAAAGAAGAGTTGTATATGATGCAACCAGAAGGTTTTGTAAATCCTAAAGGTGCTAACAAAATATGCAAGCTCCAAAGGATCCATCTATGGACTAGTGCAAGCATCTCAGAGTTGGAATACATGCTTTGATAAGTTGATAATAGCATATAGTGTTATACAGACTTGCGGTGAAGCCTGTAATTACTAGAAAGTGAGTGGGAGCACTACAGCATTTACGATAAGTATATGTGAATGACATATTGTAGATCGGAAATAATGTAGAATTATTCTGCAAAGCATAAAGGAGTGTTTGAAAGGAGTTTTCAAAGAAAGACCTCGGTGAAGCTGCTTACATATTGAGCATCAAGATCTATAGAGATAGATCAAGGCGGCTTGATAAGTTTTTTTTTCAATGAGTACATACCTTGACAAGATTTTGAAGTAGTTCAAAATGGAACAGTCAAAGAAAGAGTTCTTGCCTGTGTTACAAGGTATGAAATTGAGTAAGACTCAAAACCCGACCACGGCAGAAGATAGAAAGAGAATGAAAGTCATTCCCTATGCCTTGGCCATAGGTTCTATAAAGTATGCCATGCTGTGTACCAGATCTATTGTATACCCTACACTGAGTTTGGCAAGGGAGTACAATAGTGATCTAGGAGTAGATCAATGGACAGCGGTCAAAATTATCCTTAGTGGAATAAGGATATGTTTCTCGATTATGGAAGTGGAAAAAGGTTAAATAAGTAAAGGGTTACGTCGATGCAAGTTTTGACACTGATGCGGATGACTCTAAGTCTCGATCTAGATACATATTGAAAGTGGGAGCAATTAGCTAGAGTAGCTCCGTGCAGAGCATTGTAGACATAGAAAATTGCAAAATACATAACGGATCTGAATGTGGAAGACCCGTTGACTAAGATTCTCTCACAAAGCAAAACATGATCACACCTTAGTACTCTTTGGGTGTTAATCACATAGCGATGTGAACTAGATTACTGAATCTAGTAAACCCTTTGGGTCTTGGTCACATGGCGATGTGAACTATGGGTGTTAATCACATGATGATGTGAACTATCGATGTTAATCACATGGTGATGTGATCTAGATTATTGACTCTAGTGCAAGTGGGAGACTGAAGGAAATTTGCCCTAGAGGCAATAATAAAGTTATTATTTATTTCCTTATATCATGATAAATGTTTATTATTCATGCTAGAATTGTATTAACCGGAAACATAATACATGTGTGAATACATAGACAAACAGAGTGTCACTAGTATGCCTCTACTTGACTAGCTCGTTAATCGAAGATGGTTATGTTTCCTAACCATAGACATGAGTTGTCATTTGATTAACGGGATCACATCATTAGGAGAATGATGTGATTGACATGACCCATTCCGTTAGCCTAGCACTTGATCGTTTAGTATGTTGCTATTGCTTTCTTCATGACTTATACATGTTCCTGTAACTATGAGATTATGCAACTCCGTTTACCGGAGGAACACTTTGGGTGCTACCAAACGTCACAACGTAACTGGGTGATTATAAAGGAGTACTACAGGTGTCTCCAAAGGTACATGTTGGGTTGGCGTATTTCGAGATTAGGTTTTGTCACTCCGATTGTCGGAGAGGTATCTCTGGGCCCTCTCGGTAATGCACATCACTATAAGCCTTGCAAGCAATGTAGCTAATGAGTTGGTTACGGAATGATGCATTACGGAACGAGTAAAGAGACTTGCCGGTAACGAGATTGAACTAGGTATTGGATACCGACGATCGAATCTCGGGCAAGTAACATACCGATGACAAAGGGAACAACGTATGTTGTTATGCGGTTTGACCGATAAAGATCTTCGTAGAATATGTAGGAACCAATATGGGCATCCAGGTTCCGCTATTGGTTATTGACCAAGAACAGTTCTCGGTCATGTCTACATAGTTCTCGAACCCGTAGGGTCCGCATGCTTAAGGTTTCGATGACAGTTATATAATGAGTTTATGAGTTTTGATGTACCGAAGGAGTTCGGAGTCCCGGATGAGATCAGGGACATGACGAGGAGTCTCGAAATGGTCGAGACGTAAAGATCGATATATTGGACGACTATATTCGGACATCGGAAAGGTTCCGAGTGATTCGGGTATTTTCCGGAGTACCGGAGAGTTACGGGAATACGTATTGGGCCTTATTGGGCCATACGGGAAAGAAGGAAAAGGGCCTCAAGGGTGGCCGCACCCCTCCCCATGGTCTGGTCCGAATTGGACTAGGGAAGGGGCGCCTTCCTTCCTTCTCCTTTTCCCTTCCCTTTCCTTCTCTCCTACTCCTACTACATGGAAGGTTTCCTAGTTGGACTAGGAAAGGGGGAATCCTACTCCCGGTGGGAGTAGGACTCCCCTAGGGCGCGCCATAGAGAGGGCCTGCCCTCCCCTCCTCCACTCCTTTATATACGGGGGCAGGGGGCACCCCATGGACACACAAGTTGATCTACGGATCGGTCCTTAGCCGTGTGCGGTGCCCCCCTCCACCATATTCCACTTCGGTCATATCGTCGCGGAGCTTAGGCGAAGCCCTGCGCCGGAGAAGTCATATCGTCGCGGAGCTTAGGGCGAAGCCCTGCTCGGTGGAGCATCATCATCGCCACCACGCCACGTTGTCTTGACGGAACTCATCCCGACACTTTGCCGGATCGGAGTCCGGGATGCGTCATCGAGCTGAGCGTGTGCGAGAACTCGGAGGTGCCGTCGTTCGGTACTTGGATCGGTCGGATCGTGAAGGCGTCGACTACATCAACAGCGTTGTTATAACGCTTCGCTTCTGGTCTCACGAGTGCGTGGACATACACTCTCCCCTCTCGTTGCTATGCATCACCATGATCCTTGCGTATGCGTAGGAAATTTTTGAAATTACTACGTTCCCCAACACATATATCATTCATCATTCATCACAACTTTGGCCATATCATATCACAAAACACTTGCTGCAAAAACAAGTTAGACGTCCTCTAATTGTTTTTGCAAGTTTTATGTGGCTGCAATAGGGTTCTAGCAAGAACGTTTTCTTACCTACGTGAAAGCCACAACGTGATTTGTCAACTTCTATTTACCCTTCATAAGGACCCTTCTCATCGAATCCGCTCCAATTAAAGTGGGAGAGACAGACACCCGCTAGCCACCTTATGCAACTAGTGCATGTCAGTCGGTGGAACCAGTCTCACGTAAGCATACGTGTAAGGTCGGTCCGGCCGCTTCATCCCACAATACCGCTGAAGCAAGATAAGACTAGTAGCGGCAAGAAAGTTGACAACATCTACGCCCACAACAAATTGTGTTCTACTCGTGCAATAGAGAACTACGCATAGACCTAGCTCATGATGCCACTGTTGGGGAACGTTGCAGAAAATTAAAATTTTTCCTACGGTTTCACCAAGATCCATCTATGAGTTCATCTAAGCAACGAGTCATGGGAGAGTGATTCCATCTACATACCACTTGTAGATCGCGTGCGGAAGCGTTCAATGGAACGTGGATGATGGAGTCGTACTCGCCGTGATCCAAATCACCGATGACCGAGTGCCGAACGGACGGCACCTCCGCGTTCAACACACGTACAGAGCGGATGACGTCTCCTCCTTCTTGATCCAGCAAGGGGAAGCAGCACGACGGCGTGGTGTTGGTGGAGAAGCAGCACTCCGGCAGGGCTTCGCCAAGCACGTGACGGAGGAGGAGAGGTGTAGCAGGGGAGAGGGAGGCGCCAAGATGCAAGGGTGCGGCTGCCCCTCCCTTCCCCCTTTATATAGGCCCCCACAGGGGCGCCCTGGAGATCTGATCTCCCAAGGGGCGGCCAGTGGAGTACCCCAAAGGCAAGTGGGCGCCCCACCCTAGGGTTTCAACCCTAGGCGCATGGGTGGGCCTAGGGGTGCACCAGCCCACTATGGGCTGGTTCCCTTCCCACTTCAGCCCATGGGGCCCTCCGGATAGGTGGCCCCACCGGTGGACCCCGGGACCCTTCCGTGGTCCGGTACAATCTGGGTGACCCCGAAACTTTCCCGATGGCCGAAACAGCACTTCCTATATAGTTTTCTTAACCTCCGGACCATTCTGGAACTCCTCGTGACGTCCGGGATCTCATCCGGGACTCCGAACAACATTCGGTTTACTGCATACTCATATTCATACAACCCTAAGCGTCCAAGACCTTAAGTGTGTAGACCTTACGGGTTCGGAGACATGTAGACATGACCGAGGCGGCTCTCGGGCAATAACCAACAGCGGGATCTGGATACCCATGTTGGCTCTACATGCTCCTCGATGATCTCATCGGATGAACCACGATGTCGAGGATTCAAACAACCCCGTATACAATTCCCTTTGTCAATCGGTATGTTACTTGCCCGAGATTCGATCGTCGGTATCCCAATACCTCGTTTAATCTCATTACTGGCAAGTCACTTTACTCGTACCGTAATGCATGATCCTGTGACCAAACACCTGGTCACTTTGAGCTCATTATGATGATGCACTACCGAGTGGGCCCAGTGATACCTCTCCGTCATACGGAGTGACAAATCCCAGTCTCGATCCGTGTCAACCCAATGGACACTTTCGGAGATGCCTGTAGTGCACCTTTATAGTCACCCAGTTACGTTGTGACGTTTGGTACACCCAAAGCACTCCTACGGTATCCGGGAGTTACACGATCTCATGGTCTAAGGAAAAGATACTTGACATTGGAAAAGCTCTAGCAAAACGAACTATACGATCTTGTGCTATGCTTAGGATTGGGTCTTGTCCATCACATCATTCTCCTAATGATGTGATCCCGTTATCAACGACATCCAATGTCCATAGTCAGGAAACCATGACTATCTGTTGATCAACGAGCTAGTCAACTAGAGGCTCACTAGGGACATATTGTGGTCTATGTATTCACACCTGTATTACGATTTCCGGATAATACAATTATAGCATGAATAAAAGACAATTATCATGAACAAGGAAATATAATAATAATACTTTTATTATTGCCTCTAGGGCATATTTCCAACACATACCACTTATGATTAACCTCTATTGCAAGCATCCGCAACTACAACAAAAGTATTAAGGTAAACCTAACCATAGCATGAAACATATGGATCCAAATCAGCCCCTTACGAAGCAACGCATAAACTAGGGTTTAAGCTTACATCACTCTAGGAACCCATCATCTACTTATTACTTCCCAATGCCTTCCTTTAGGCCCAAATAATGGTGAAGTGTTATGTAGTCGACGTTCACATAACACCACTAGAGGCTAGACAACATACATCTCATCAAAATACTGAACAAAAACCAAATTCACATGACTACTAATAGCAAGACTTCTCCCTTGTCCTCAGGAACAAACGTAACTACTCACAAAGCATATTCATGTTCATAATCAGAGGGGTAATAATATGCATAAAGGATCTGGACATATGATCTTCCACCAAATAAACCAACTAGCATCAACTACAAGGAGTAATCAACACTACTAGCAACCTACTAGCACCAATCCCGGACTTAGAGACAAGAATTGGATACAAGAGATGAACTAGGGTTTGGAGATGAGATGGTGCTGGTGAAGATGTTGATGGAGATTGCCCTCTCCCGATGAGAGGAGCGTTGGTGATGATGATGACGATGATTTCCCCCTCCCGGAGGGAAGTGTCCCCGGCAGAAAAGCTCCGCCAGAGCCGTAGATTGATTCCGCCAAGGTTCCGCCTCGTGGCGGCGGAGTTTCATCCCGTAAGCTTGCCCACGATTTTTTTCAGGGTAAAAGTGATGATATAGCAGAAGATGGTCACCGGAAGTCCACCAGGGGGCCCAGGAGATAGAAGTGCGCATACAGCAGAAGCGCGCCCCATCTCTGGACAGTGTGGGCCCCTAGCCTATTTCTTTTGCTCATAATTTCTTATAAATTCCAAAAAGTTGTTTCGTGGAGTTTGAGGACTTTTGGAGATGTGCGTAATAGGTTTCAACGTTTGCTCCTTTTCCAATTAGAATTCCACTGCCAAAGATTCCCCCCTCGCATGGTAAACCTTGTAAAATAAGGGAGAATAGCCATAAGTATTGAGATATAATGTGTAATAACAGCCCATAATGTAATAAATATTGATATAAAATCATGATGCAAAATGGACGTATCAACTCCCCCAAGCTTAGACCTCGCTTGTCCTCAAGCGGAAGCCGAAATCAAAAAATATGTCCACATGTTTAGAGATAGAGGTGTCGATAAAAATAAAATACGGACATGAGGGAATCATGATCATTCTAATAACAACAACATATATGGATTTTGTCATATAATTTCCTATGCTCAAGTAATAAGCAATTCACAATATCAAGTATGGTTCAAAAACTTCATTGGGAACTAACAAACTATAATCTCAGTCATTGAAGCAATTGCAATTTATTGTAATATCGGAAAGAGTCAATAATAGAGCTTTTCAGCAAGCTCACATACTCAACTACCTCGTAGTCCCCTATAATTATTAACACTCACGCAATACTTGTGGTTATAGAGTTTCAGCCGGACACTGAGAAAGATAGGGGCTTATTGTGTTGCCTCCCAACGTATTCACCTTTAGGTGATGTCAACAATAATAGCCTATGTCAACTTACATCCAATTGGATATATGTATCATGATCTTTCAAACACGAGGAGCTTGCCAAAGGATAAAAATAAAAAGGGAAAGGTGAGCATCACCTTGACTCAATGCATAAAGTAAAAGATAGGCCCTTCGCAGAGGGAAGTAGAGGTTGTCATGCGCGTTTAGGGTTGATGCATAAAATCTTAGTGCAAAAGAACGTCACTTTATATTGCCCCTTGTATGTGGACCTTTATTATGCAGTCCGTCGCTTTTATTACTTCCACAACAAGTTCGTACAAAGCTTATTTTCTCTGCACTAATAAGTCATACATATTTAGAGAGCAATTTTATTGCTTGCACCGATGACAACTTACTTGAAGGATCTTATTCAATCCATAGGTAGGTATGGTGGACTCTCATGGCGAACTGGGTTTAAGGATAATTGGAAGCACAAGTAGTATCTCTACTTGGTGCAAGGAATTTGGCTAGCATGAGGAGGAAAGGCAAGCTCAACATGTTTGGAAGGTCAATGACAATATATTTTAACTGAGATGTCGGAAAACATAAACCATTACGTTGTCTTCCTTGTCCAACGTCAACTCTTTTAGCATGTCATACTTAATGAGTGCTTCACAATTATAAAAGATGTCCAAGATAATATATTTATATGTGAACCCCTCTTTCCTTATCACTTCCTATTAATTGCAACGATGACCAAGGCTACGTTCATCAACTCTCAACAATTTTTAAGCCTCATACTTTCTATATGTGAAGTTATCACTATCCATAAGATCAATATGAACTCTTTTATTCTTTCTACTTTCTCAAGATCATAGCAATATAGCAAAGCCCTTGACTCAACACTAATCTTTATTATAGATAGCACACGGACTCGCTTGCATAAGAGATCACAAAGCAAAACTCAAAACTACTTGATATCAAAACTTCAATCTACTAGATCAAGATACTACTAAAAGGATCGAACTAAATAAAGCGGTAAAGATAAGGGTGTGATGGTGATACGATACCGGGCACCTCCCCAAGCTTGGCGAGTTGCCAAGGGAGTGCCCATACCCATGTGATTATTTCTCCTTCTTCACGGTTGGTGTTATGATCTTCTTGGCGATTATGCCCTTCAGGATACAGTTCTCCTCCTCGAGCTTATTGACTTGTTGTTTGAGGTCCATATTTTATTTACGGAGCTTGCCCGTAACGGACAAGGCTCCTTTTACCCAAGGATGCTGCATAGCTTCTGGAGAACAAGTGAAACTCTTTTTCATATGTTCATAAGAAAGAAATCTAGAGTTGGAAGGAGTGACCGAAGTAGGGACAGCCAGGCCAGGTAGTTCCCCCATAGTGAATTCTGCTCGAAGACGAGAAGTAACTTCTTGATCCTCCTCCATGGCATCTATCCTTTTCAAATCAGCCTCCATCTGATCCTCCTTGATGGTCCAAAATGATAGGCGTCGCTATTTGCTCCTGGACCTGGCGTTGGGTGAGACACACAGCTCTCCCCAACTGACTCCTGAGAAGACATCTTGCTTTATTCTGCAACAGAAACAGCTCGAAACAAAAACAGAGGATATTTGCGTGATACGGTGGTCAAAACCTTCGGGAGTATATATAATGAATTTTTACCGACCAAAATACGTAACATACAAGAAAACGGAGTCCGGGAGGCACACTAGGTGCCCACGAGACATGGGGTGCGCCCTACAGGGGGGGCGCGCCCTCCTCTCTCGTGGGAGCCTCGTGTCCCTTTCGGACTACTTCTTTCTTCCTAAAATTCTTAAATAATCCAAAACTGATAAAAATTGCCAGTAGAGTTGTTTTGGAGTCGGTTTACTTACCGTACCACGTACCTATGCTTTTTCGGAGTCTGGAACATTCTGCAAAGTGTCTCTTATGTATTCCTCAGGGGTTATGGTTTCAATAATATTAGTTTCAATATTGATAGGATTACCTGAAATATAATGTTTAATTCTTTGACCGTTTACCACCCTTGGATTTGTGCCTTCGAAGTTGTTGATTTTTATAGCACCAGAACGATAGACCTCTTCGATAACGTAGGGACCTTCCCATTTTGAGAGAAGTTTCCTGCAAAAAGTCTTAAACGAGAGTTGAATAATAACACATAATCTCCTATATTAAACTCACGCTTTTGTATCCTCTTATCATGCCAGCGTTTGACTTTTTCTTTGAAAAGCATGGCATTCTCATATGCTTGGGTTCTCCATTCATCAAGTGAGCTAATATCAAACAACCTCATCTCACCGGCAAGTTTGAAGTCATAATTGAGCTCTTTAATAGCCCAATATGCTTTATGTTCAAGTTCAAGAGGTAAATGACATGCTTTTCCATAAACCATCTTATATAGAGACATACCCATAGGATTTTTTATGCAGTTCTATAGGCCCATAATGCATCATCAAGTTTTTTGGACCAATTCTTTCTAGATCTATTCACAGTCTTTTACAAAATTAATTTGAGCTCTCTATTGCTCAATTCTACTTGACCACTAGACTGCGGGTGATAAGGAGATGCGATTCTATGATTGACATCATACTTAGCAAGCATCTTACGAAAAGCACCATGAATAAAGTGTGAACCATCATCAGTCATAAGATATCTAGGGACTCCAAACCTCGGAAAAATAACTTCTTTAAGCATTTTAATAGAAGTGTTATGATCAGCGCTACTAGTTGGAATAGCTTCTACCCACTTAGCAACGTAATCAACAGCAACTAAAATATGTGTATAACCATTGGAGGCAGGAAAAGGTCCCATATAATCAAAGCCCCAAACATCAAACGGTTCAATAACAAAGGAATAATTCATAGGCATTTCTTGACGTCTACTAATGTTACCTATTCTTTGACATTCATCACAAGATAAGACAAACTTACGAGCATCTTTGAAAAGAGTAGGCCAATAAAACCAGATTGAAGTACCTTGTGTGCAGTTCTATCTCCAGCGTGGTGTCCTCCATAGGATTCAGAGTGACACTTGCGTATGATTTGTTCCTGTTCATGCTCAGGCACACAACGTCTAATAATACCATCTACTCCTTCTTTATAAAGGTGTGGGTCATCCCAGAAGTAATGTCTTAAATCATAAAAGAACTTTTTCTTTTGCTAGTATGTGAAACTAGGCGGTATATATTTAGCAACAACGTAATTAGCATAATCAGCATACGAAGGAAGCGAAGACGAGAAGCATTGACAACCGCTAATTGTTCATCGTGAAAACTATCATTAATAGGCGTTGGGTCATCAAGAACATTCTCTAACCTAGACAAGTTGTGCGCAGCAGGGGTTCTCGGCTCCCTTTCTATCAATAATATGCAAATCAAATTCTTGGAGCAAGAGGACCCATCTAATGAGTATAGGCTTAGCATCTTTCTTTTCCATAAGATATTTAATAGCAGCATGATCAGTGTGAATAGTAACTTTGGAATCAACAATATAAGGTCTAAACTTATCACATGCAAACACAACTGCTAAGAACTCTTTTTCAGTAGTAGCATAATTTCTCTGGCAGTATCAAGAGTCTTACTAGCATACTGGATAACATTCAATTTCTTATCGACTCTTTGCCCTAAAACAGCACCTACAGCATAATCACTAGCATCGCACATAATTTCAAAAGGTAAATTCCAATCAGGTGGCTGAACAATAGGTGCAGTGATCAAAGCTTTCTTAAGTGTTTCGAATGCTTCTACACAATCATCATCAAAGACAAAAGCAATATCTTTTTGCAATAAATTAGTCAGAGGCCTAGAGATTTTAGAAAAGTCCTTAATTAACCTCCTATAAAAGCCGGCATGACCAAGGAAACTTCTTATACCTTTTATGTCCTTGGGACATGGCATCTTTTCAATAGCATCAACTTTGGCTTTATCAACTTCAATACCTCTCTCGGAGATCTTGTGCCTCAAAACAATGCCTTCATTTACCATAAAGTGACACTTTTCCCAATTCAGGACGAGACTAGTGTCTTCGCATCTCTGCAAAACTCGATCAAGGTTGCTCAAACAATCATCAAAGGAGGATCCATAGACGGAGAAGTCATCCATGAATACCTCAAAAATCTTTTCACAAAAATCAGAGAATATAGCCATCATGCATCTTTGAAAGGTAGCAGGTGCATTACATAAACCAAAAGGCATACGTCGATAAGAAAAAGTACCAAAAGGGCAAGTAAAAGTAGTTTTAGATTGATCCTTTGCTGACACAGGTATTTGAGAGAAACCAGAATAACCATCTAGAAAGCAAAAATGTGTGTGTTTGGATAGCCTTTCTAGCATTTGATCAATAAAAGGTAAAGGGTAATGATCTTTCTTAGTAGCTTTATTTAACTTACGAAAATCAATCACCATCCTATAACCTTTAATAATTCTTTGCGGGATCAATTCATATTTATCATTAGGAACAACGGTAATACCTCCCTTTTTGGGGACACAATGGACAGGGCTTACCCATTCACTATCAGCAACGGGATAAATAATACCTGCCTCAAGGAGTTTTAGTATCTCCTTTCTTACCACTTCCTTCATCTTGGGATTTAATCGTCTTTGAGGATCTCTAACTGGTTTGGCATCTTTCTCCACTGAAATTTTGTGTTGACATAATGTGGGACTAATGCCCTTAAGATCATCATATCCAATAGCAGCTCGGTGCTTCTTCAGAGTTTTCAATAATCTTTCTTCTTCTTTCTCTGAAAGGTTAGCACTAATAATAACAGGATATATTTCTTTTTCATCAAGATAAGCATACTTAAGATTATCTGGTAAAGGTTTGAGTTCAAACACGGGATCACCCTTGGGTGGAGGGGGATCCCCAAGAATTTCAACAGGAAGGTTATGTTTCAAAGACAGTTCTTGTTTAAGGAACACTTCATCTATTTCTTCCCTTTCCTTCATAAACATATCGCTTTCATGGTCTAACAAATAATGTTCTAACGGATCGCTTGGAGGAACAGCAATGGAAGCAAGACCAATAATCTCATCCTTACTAGGTGGTTCCCTTTCACGAGGTTGTCTACTGAACTTAGCAAAATTGAACTCATGAGACATACCATCTATGCCAACAGTAACTACCTTCCTTTTACAATCAATCTTAGCACTAGCAGTATTCAAGAAAGGTCTACCAAAAATAATGGGACAAAAATCATCTTGTGGGGAAGCAAGAACAAGAAAATCAGCAGGGTATTTAATCTTCCCACACAAGACTTCAAAATCTCTAACAATCCCAATAGGTTTAATGGTGTCCCTATTAGCAAGCTTAATAGTAACATCAATGTCTTCTAATTCAACAGGTGCAATATCATGCATAATTTCTTTATAAAGATCATAAGGTATCGCACTAGCACTAGCACCCATATCACATAAGCTATGATAAAAATGATCTCCTATTTTAACAGAAATAACAGGCATGCCTCTGACAGTCTACGTGTCTTAGTATCGGGTCTAGCAATATTAGCAGTCTCACCCAAGAAAGAAATAACATGCCCATCTAAGTCCTCCTCCAAGAGATCTTTAACCATAGCAATACTAGGTTCAACATTAATTTGCTTAGGAGGTGTATAAGTCCTAGTATTACTCTTACGAACAACAGTCGAAGCTTTAGCATGATCTTTTATCCTAACAGAAAAAGGAGGTTTTTCAACATAAGCAGTAGGAACAATGGGATCACTATAGGTAATAGTCTTTTCTTCGACTGTAATAGGTGCAACTACTTTCACTTCAACAGGAGGATTATATTTAAACCACTTCTCTTTAGGGAGATCAACATGAGTAGCAAAATATTCACAAAAAGTAGCTACTATCTCGTAGTCAAGTCCATACTTAGCGCTAAATCCACGAAAAGCATCGGTATCCATAAAAGATTTAACACAATCGAACTTAGGTGTCATACCTGACTCCTTACCATCGTCGGAACCCCAATCTTCAGAGTTGCGTTTCATTCTTTCCAATAAGTCCCATTTGAAATCAATAGTCTTCAGCATATAAGAACCATCACAGGAAGTATCGAGCAGGTTGCGATTATTGAGAGAAAGCCGAGCATAAAAATTCTGAATAATCATTTCCCGAGAGAGCTCATGATTGGGGCATGAATATAACATTGACTTAAGCATCCCCCAAGCTTGAGCGATGCTTTCTCCTTCACGAGTCCAAAAATTATATATGTAATTACGATCACGATGAACAAGATGCATAGGATAGAACTTCTGGTGAAATTCCAGCTTCAATCGCTTATAATTCCAAGATCCCGTATCATCACATAGCCTATACCATGTCAATGCATCTTACTTAAAAGATAAAGGGAAGACCTTCCTTTTGACAACATCATCGGGGATACCTGCAAGCTTAAATAATCCACAAACTTCATCCACAAAGATAAGGTGTAAGTCGGGATGCAATGTTCCGTCTCCTACAAAAGGATTAGCTAGCAGTTTTTCTATCATACCCGAAGGAATCTCAAAGTGAATATTTTCATAAGGTTTAGTAGGTTGAGGAGGATCTCTTTGCTCTTCTGGATGGGGTGAACATACCCCAAACAAGCCCCTCAAAGGATTAGTTTCCATAGTGACAAGTAACAGAAAATTTCAGCACACTATATAAATGTTTCCTTACCAAGTTCCACTCACCAAAAGCGCTACACTCCCCGGCAATGGCGCCAGAAAAGAGTCTTGATGACCCACAAGTATAGGGGATCTATCGTAGTCCTTTCGCTAAGTAAGAGTGTCGAACCCAACGAGGAGCAGAAGGAAATGATAAGCGGTTTTCAGCAAGGTAATCTCTGCAAGTACTGAAATAAGTGGTAACAGATAGTTTTGTGATAAGGTAAATTGTAACGAGCAACAAGTAACAAGAGTAATAAAGTGCAGCAAGGTGGCCCAATCCTTTTTGTAGCAAAGGACAAGCCTGGACAAATTCTTATAATAGGAAAAATGCTCCCGAGGACACATGGGAATATCATCAAGCTAGTTTTCATCACGTTCATATGATTCGCGTTCGGTACTTTGATAATATGATATGTGGGTGGACCGGTGCTTGGGTGCTGTTCTTACTTGAAAAAACATCCCACTTATGATTAACCTCTATTGCAAGCATCCGCAACTACAACAAAAGTATTAAGGTAAACCTAACCATAGCATGAAACATATGGATCCAAATCAGCCCCTTACGGAAACAACGCATAAACTAGGGTTTAAGCTTCTGTCGCTCTAGCAACCCATCATCTACTTATTACTTCCCAATGCCTTCCTCTAGGCCCAAATAATGGTGAAGTGTTATGTAGTCAACGTTCACATAACACCACTAGAGTCTAGACAACATACATCTCATCAAAATATCGAATCTAATACCAAATTCACATGACTACTAATAGCAAGACTTCTCCCTTGTCCTCGTGAACAAACGTAACTACTCACAAAGCATATTCATGTTCATAATCAGAGGGGTAATAATATGCATAAAGGATCTGAACATATGATCTTCCACCAAATAAACCAACTAGCATCAACTACAAGGAGTAATCAACACTACTAGCAACCTACTAGCACCAATCCCGGACTTAGAGACAAGAATTGGATACAAGAGATGAACTAGGGTTTGGAGATGAGATGGTGCTGGTGAAGATGTTGATGGAGATTGCCCTCTCCCGATGAGAGGAGCGTTGGTGATGATGATGACGATGATTTCCCCCTCCCGGAGGGAAGTGTCCCCGGCAGAAAAGCTCCGCCAGAGCCCTAGATTGATTCCGCCAAGTTTCCGCCTCGTGGCGGCGGAGTTTCGTCCCGTAAGCTTGCCCATGATTTTTTTCAGGGTAAAAATGATGATATAGCAGAAGATGGTCACCGGAGGCCCACCAGGGGGCCCAGGAGATAGGGGGCGTGCCACAGGGGGGGCGCCTGTCTCTGGGACAGGTGTGGGCCCCTGACCTATTTCTTTGCTCATAATTTCTTATAAATTCCAAAAAGTTGTTTCGTGGAGTTTCAGGACTTTTGGAGATGTGCGTAATAGGTTTCAACGTTTGCTCCTTTTCCGGCCCAAATTCAGTAAGCATTCCCCCTCTTCATGGTAAACATTGTAAAATAAGGGAGAATAGCCATAAGTATTGAGATATAATGTGTAATAACAACCCATAATGCAATAAATATTGATATAAAAGCATGATGCAAAATGGACGTATCAACTCCCCCAAGCTTAGACTTCGCTTGTCCTCAAGCGGAAGCCGAAATCGAAATATATGTCCACATGTTTAGAGATAGAGGTGTCGATAAAAATAAAATGCGAACATGAGGGCATCATGATCATTCTAATAACATCAACATATATGGATTTTGTCATATAATTTCCTATGCTCAAGTAATAAGCAATTCACATTATCAAGTATGGTTCAAAAACTTCATTGGGAACTAACAAACTATAATCTCAGTTTAAAAACAGGTGAAGACTCATATTGAGTCCATTAATTATACACATAGAGTTCAATGAAGACCAAATGCTTGTAATAGTTTGAGAAGTAACATATTTAAGGTGGTAAAAATCTTGCTAGGGGAGCGAGGTGGGACTAAAATTAGCCTGCCACAACCTCTTTACTACCGGTTCGTCCCACGAACCGGTACTAAAGATGCTGGTCCGGGCCCCGTTATCTTTAGTACCGGTTCGTGGCATGAACCGGTACTAAAGGTTTGCATTGAACCGGTACTAAAGATCTCCTCCCGCCTAGCCATTTGAACCGGCACTAATGGACACATTAGTGCCGGCTCAAATGCAAATCAGGACTAATGTGTCTCACATTTGACCCTTTTTCTACTAGTGCGTGAGACTGCTCCTTCCTCCTCTAGTTCTTCAACAACTCCTAGCTCTGGATGGCGAAGCTCTGCTGGATTATCGATTTCGTACACATGCAGACCATAGAGAGATCGTGATTTCGATCTTCATTCGAGGGACGGTTCGATGGACTTAAAAAATGATCAACACCAACTCTTCTTCGGCTGCAACTGAAAGTTAGTAACAATCATATGTAACCTTATATGCATCTCCGTAGCGGTCCTGGTTCTTGATTCGTAGGGCGAGATTTTTTTTTTGTTTTCTACTATGATTCCCAACATATGACTTGGGAAAATAGGACTTTCTACACAAGAAATACTCTTTGGTTTCTGGGTGTATATACAACTGATATGGGATTTTTAAAATAATTTTGTAAAAAGTAAAATATCTCAGAATTTATTTGGAATAAACTTGACTTTATTTTGCACTAGTATATAAATTTTCGCTAAGGAAAAATCCACGTTGACTTCTGAGAAAAAATATTGCTATATACTCCCTCCGTTTCTAACTATAAGATGTTTTAGATATTACAATATGGACTGCATACATATTAAAATGAGTGAATATACACACACAAAAATGCATCTAGATGCATACGAATCTGATATAATAGAGAAAAGATAAAGCATCTTATATTTATGAATGAAGAGAGTACAAGCTACTATCCACACCTATTTGAACTTAATTTTTTGTTTTTTGCCTTTAAGTCAACGGGGGATTTCTTCTGTGATTTATTTACGGATACAATAGAAGCTCAATTCAATTTCAAAATATTTTCAGAATTTTTTGAATTTTTATTTAATTACTATTTTTTCATATTGAGTGTATATACACCTAGGAACCAAACGGTTCATACCCTTTTCTACACCTTATACTTAGAAAGGTCAACATGATACTAAAATTGTCTAGAAATATCTGTTAAATACCTTGTTAAATACATCCATTCTCGGTCCATCTAGAAACATAGTTGAGGATATTAAAATAGTTGTTAACGCATAGAAATAAACCATATCATGTCTAAAGATTCATGTTAGTCCATAGAGTAAATATGTTTTGTCATTATTATTTTTCTTTATGTGGAAGGAAGATTTGGTTTGGTCCAATGGTTTTATTAGTGGTACGCCAAACAAGATTTTAAGGAAAAAACACAACTTTTGCTGCAAATTAACATTCTCAACTTAGCACAAGTGTATTTTCCAATATAACTATCAAAGTTATAACAAACGTTATATTGAAATATTTAATAGGATTGTAATGTTGCTTATTGACTTTTGACCATGAAAACTTAAGAGAAGCACTAGCATGCTGCCAATTGTATAAAGTAAAATATATTAATCAAAATCTTATGTTGACTGATAGATTATAAATAAGTATATAAGTTTGGTATAAATAAATGAAAAATATTATTTACTTGACTTAATGGAATGTCGTCTACCTATGGCCACTCGTGGTCGGTTGATTATCTCATTTTTATGAATTATAATAAGGAAAATAAAAAAATAAAAATATTTTAGTGTAAAACGGAAAAATATTATGTTATGTTATTATCTGACTCAATTAAATGACCAAAATAAACATATGTGCATGCAAAATGACACATTATTTAGCAAGAAGCGTTGTTAAAAAATTGTCTAATGCTATCATTGCCTTTAGGCTTATTAATAACATTTTTGCAATATGTTTTCATAATTAATTATAATTTCATATATAAATAATAATCAATACTACAAGCAAATATTGAATTTTCAATTTTAGCATCAATTTAATTATGTATACTTTTGTTTTTAAAATTATATTATGCAATGACTCTCCTATTGTAATCTAAAGTGGAACGAATAGGGTGTATACACTATAAGTTTAAATTATCATATATTTAAAAACTCAATAATTTGAAAAATATTCATAAATCTAAAAATATATTTATGATTTTTAAAATGTTCATGTATTGAAAAACATAGGGAAACGCAAAAGGAAAAAAGTAAGAAAATAACCAAACGGGAAAGGTAAAAAGCGTAAGCCCTCCCCCTATCTCTACTATCATCCGAGACGAGCTGAATCTGTGGGTTGTGCATGAGTTCTGACTCTCGATCGATGTGGCGTGGGTTTCTGACTTGGCAGCCTTGTTTGTTTCATAAATGTTTTGTTAAAGGAGCCGCATGATCCTTGTGAGCACTTGTGTGACGCTCCCTGAGTCAATTTGCTGCTGTTTCGCATAGGTGAACCCCCGATTAGGCCAGCTCATTCCATCGCAGACACTCAGGACTATAGCGGACCGGGCTGTACTGACTATAGGGTTCTTATTGTTTCATTCATTTTTTCCAAAACAAACATTAAAAACATGAACAAAAACACCACCATTTTTGAAAGTTTGAAACATTTTTTTAAAATGAACTTTTCTTGAAAATTTCGATTATTTTCAAAAAAATCCGAACATTTTCTGAAACATCAATATTTTTTGGGATTTTGTAAAATATCAAGTTTTTAAATCAAAACATTTGTAAAAACATGGACATCTGTGAAATTCCAAACATTTTGTGTAAACACAAACAATTTTTTAAAATGCAAACATTTTTTGAACGCATGATTTGTGTGAATTCGTGAAGATTTCTGGAAAACGAGAACAATTTTTGAAAAATGTGTTTAAAAAAAACTAAACACTGTATGTAGTGTCTATTGTTGGTACGAGAAGCTTCTGTTAATCTATTTTGCCCCAGGCATGCCTTGGGGTTGTTTGCCCCTGCAAATCCTTGACTCTTGAACAGACACTGTGCGCACATGTTAGGCCAAATGATTTAGCAATCTTGGACACCTGTGGTGTCTGGTACATGTATCATGTGTATGTGCAGAGCAGGGAATGGTTGCCAACCTGTGATGTCCCCAGATCCAGAGTATCAGTAATCTGTCTATGAAGAAGCATCTATGATCATGCTTGTTAATTGTGTGATTATGCTCGTTAATTGGGGTCGCCGGAAGGTTCCTGACTCATGCTTGCTGGTTGCTGCTAACATTTGCATTGTCTTGTCTGATGTACTAGTAGCTGCAGTGTGGTGGTTGGCCCTGATATGTCTTGGTTTCAAGACTTGTACTATCTTGTATGTAGGCGCTCCTGCCCCATGGAAGACATTATGGTCAACCTTTTGTTGATAGGATACTACATGGCTGTCTCCTGTGATTGGTCACAAGACCTCTACGGTTTTGTTGAGATGGCACTTTCTGCATAATCATTTCCATTCGATGAATCAAGAAAGCTTAGTCTGATTAATCAAGGCATGACAATGAAGGCATCACGTTTATTGACAGGTTTGAGGATAGAACAGCAGGCTGCACTCCATTTGGAGCAAAGAAAAATGCCACGAAACAACAGAGAGATGCAGGCCCAGAGACTATACAAGGACAGTAGTCCGGCCCGGCCGGCTGCACCTTGCATAATTAGCTCTCAAAACAGGTTGCTATTACCCGTCGCATCAAGTACTCTCAGGACCATCTCTAGCAATCTCTACTCCTAATGGAGCAGTTAGTAGTCTTCGCCGGTCAATTTTCGTCCCACCACTTTCGTTCGGTTTTTTTCGTAGGTTAACCTTCGTAGATTTTTTTCATCACCTCCCACCCCACCTCACCCCACCCCACGCACGCACCCCAAGAAAACCAGCCCACAGAACCACCCCGCAGGAGGAACGCGGTTCCTCTCGATCCCCTCCCGTCGCCGCCGCCGTCCTCTCGATCCCCTCCCGTCACCGCCGCCGTCCTCTCGATCCCCTCGATTAAGCGGCGCCGCTGTTGGCTCCCAATCTCCTCGATTAAACGCCGCCGCCATCGCCTCTCGATGCCCTCGAGATCGCTGCGCCGCCATCGTCTCTCCATCCCCTCGAGATCCCAGATCCCACACCGCCACTGCCGGCGCCTCCTCCGCTGGCGACGCAGCGAACGAGATTAGACAGCCAAAAGTATTCATCACCTCCGTATGAGATCGCTCCGCCGATGCGCTCCCCTCCATATCGTCAATCCTCGTATGAGATCGCAGGCAGCCCACCTCTCCCTTCCCGGCGGCCCTCCTTCACCGCAGTGTCCTTTACTCGGCCCCGTCCGCCCAAGTCTCTTCCCCGTTGCGGCACCAATCAGCCGCGACCGCGATGCCCGACGACCACAAGCAGCCGCCCAATTTGTCTATGGGTTCTCTAAGGTGAGATTCCCTCCTTTCAATTTATTCCCGTTCATTCCATATTTGTGTGTGCCTGTGATTTTTCTTGTATGAACTATAGCATGGTGAATAAATCTTGGTTGATGGATTTACCTTCATGGAAGATGATTTTTGGATTTAATTTCCAGTTCCATGTTCCAATAAACTTCTTTACTGCCCTGCCTCCGTATCCTCAATCAGCGACTGGCCTGGGTCCTCTGCTTTTGGCCGCTGCCGGCCCAAGCTAAAACTTATTCGTGGGGAGTACCGGCTAGCGGCGACAGGGGCAGCAAGGAGCAGATCAAGGCCTCCCAATAGGCGCAGGATCAAGTCATGAAACTTGCCAATGGATTAGTTTTCCGCATTATCTTTAATTCACCATGTGGTTGGGTGTAACGTGAGTTCTGCTCTTCTTCTAGGTTGTGAGAGCAGCAACGCTACCAGTCCGTGGCAAACGAGTGGCTCCTGGTGCTCGACAAGGTGCCTGAGCAGGGCATCAGAGGAGGTGGCCCAGCCCCCAACCTGCTTTCCCCAAATTTGCTCGGTGAGCAGTTCCATCGTGTTCTCTTTGCTCTTACTATCATGGCTAGGTTTGTATTTGGGACTTTTAGTTCTCACATCCGGGCCAAAATGACTGGGGAGTGCAGATTGGCTTGAATAATTGTAATTTAACAGAAGGTGACAATTAAGGATTTGCTGTCGATATATCAAAAGTTGCTCATATCAACTGGAAATATATAGGTTATATTCAGTCACGCGGACATACACTACAGGAATCTGCTACTTTGCCATCGGCCACGGCGGACGGCAAAGGCATGGATGGCGGACGGCAAAGACCTTTGCCGTCACCATGACGCCAAAAGGTGACGGCAAAGTAGGGGACGGCAAGAGCTGCGTTGCTGCCCGGCAGACGGCAAAGGGGCCTTTGCCATCGCCGTGACGGCAAGAAAGAAGACTCGACGGCAATAATAAATGCGTTGTTACTCCGTTGGGTGGTTAACGGCGGGCCTTTGCCGTCATGCGACGGCAAAGCCTTTTCACCGTCATTCTTGATGGCAAACCGCCAAATTAATTGACCTCCCAGAAGCATTGATTGCCACGTGGCCTCTTTTGTCCATTGATGGCAAAGAACCCTCATTGCCGGTGGCGCATTTACAAAGAGCCCGCATATTGTCTCTTTTTTCTGTTTTTAATCCAACAATTTTCACAAAGAAATATATATGACATGTATAGATATATTTCCGTATCACATATCCAAAGACATAAGTTTCATATCACATATCACATCAGTTTCATCCATACACATTGTTCATACATAAGCAAGTTCCATCCATACACATTGTTCATACATAAGCAAGTTCCATCCATATACATAGTACAATGCAAAGTTTCGTCAGGATAGCAAGTTCTATCATAGCAAGCTAGATACAATGCAAAGTTTCATCAAAGGAAAAGCAAGCACTCCATCATAGCAAGCTAGCTTCCATGAAGTGAATGAAATCTGCAAAATGGTAAATAAGAAAGTTAGAAATAGGTGACTAGAACAAGAAGAAGACTAGAACAAGAAGTATATGTCATTTATGAGCTAACTTAGGTGAAATGGATCATATATGAGCTAACAGAGTTGAAATCGGTTGTTTATGAGCTAACTTAGTTGAAATGGGTCGTTTATGAGCTAACTTAGGTGAAATGGATCGTTTATGAGCTAACTTAGGTGAAATGGATCGTTTTTTAGCTAACTTAGGTGAAATGGATCATTTATGAGCTTTTATGAGCTAACTTAGTTGAAATGGGTCGTTTATGACCTAACTTAGGTGAAATGGATCATTTAAGAGCTAATTTAGGTGAAATGGATCGCTTTTTAGCTAACTTAGGTGAAATTGATCGCTTAGGAGCAAATCTAGGAAATGGGTCATTTTGGAGCTAACCTACGTGAAATGGGTCATTTTGGAGCTAACCTAGGTGAAATGAGTCATTTTGGAGCTAACCTAGGTGAAATGGGTCATTTTAAAGCTAACGTAGGTAAAATGGATCATTTACGAGCTAATCTACTAAAATGGGTCATTTTAGAGCTAACTTGGATAAATTGGATCACTTGTAAGCTAACTAAGGTAAAATGAGTCATATTAGAGCTAACTTAGGTAAAATGGATCGCTTATGAGCTAACTAAGTTAATTATGCAATTTTGACATAAGTAAGCTTATTAAGTCATTTTGAAGGAAAAGAAGCTAACTCTAGGTCATTATGGTAAGCATATTGGAGGAAATAAAGCTAAGTCTAAGTCTAGAGAAACTTACCATGATCAGGGAGGTGTAGTAGCGGGCTGACTCGTGCTTAGAGTCGAGAAGGATCGTATGATGCGATGCTTCTCGAGTTAAGTCGCACCAAAGATCATTTCCAATGTCTCGTTAGCATTATGACACTCAAATGTTAAGACTAGCAAGTAATGTTCATTCAAATTAAACTCACCGTGCTCCTGTGAGCAATCATCGGCATCGGCGGAGCGGTCTGACCGGACTTCTCGCACACGCATCGCACATTTGGTTTTCACAATACCATACTAGTTAGTAATGAGACTCAAATGTTAAGACTAGCAAGTAATGCAGAAGAAACTTACCACAAGGAGCTCATACATGGCCCTTGCCTCGCATGTCATTCCGTGCCCTCTCCTCCTCCAACATCTTTGTCGCCCTCTCCTCCAACTCCCGCCGCCTCTCGCCGCCTCCGCCAGAAGTTTCTCCGTTCTATCTCTCTCACTCTGTATAGCAGCCTGCAACACCACTCACATGACCATTTGTAATCATTGATGGAAGCGCACACAATGTAATGGAGAAAGATAGTTGAGTATGTATAACTAACCTTGATGGCGAGTTGGACTGGCCGTTCACGAGGCCTTATCTCAGAGCGGAGCTCGATCAAGCGCGCTTTGATCTCCCGAGAGAGTGCTAGGACAACGGATAAGTCCATCTCCCATGGCTATGGAGCCATGGGACCTCCCGCCACCAAATATCATCAAGAACTCAGATCAATGGGACCTCGCTCAAGTTAAAGTCCTCCCTTCCTCGCCTTCCCCTTTTCTCTATATTGCACGCGCTTGTCGTTGGCGGAGATGTTGGTGAAGTTCTTTGGATCATCGAGGTCAGACGCAGAGACTGCCTTGTCTTTCTTGTAAGAGCCAGTGTGGGCCATGGCATACATGTCGTACACCTCTCGCACCTTATCTCGCCTTATTGTAGCGTGCTGAAAGAGAGAAACAAAGTAAATTAGTAATTAAAGGGCTAAAGCTAGCATGACGTAATGAATTGCATGAATCATGAAGCAAACCACATACCCAGTTCACGCCTGCTTGAAATAAGTTGGAGCTGCCTTGGTGGTGTGGCACACCTTCCATTTGGGCACGTTTGTCCTTGGCCTCGTTGTGGGTGGCCCGCCATTCTTTGAACACCACCCATCGACCAACACCTCCCAACAATCCATCCGATCCGCACACCATCTCTCGAGGGGCCTAAGTTAGCAAATAGAAACTTCAGCCTTCTGGCTATGAATTACTAAATGAAGGAATTAAGTACAAGGCCTTAAGAATTACCTTCATGTAATCGCTCCTTACTCAAGAACTTATCGCCAGCCCCGCTTGGACTTCTTGATACCACGGTCGGCGTAGTAGTCTCGAACAGACCGCACCCGAGCCTCATGTCAGTAAGTTCAAGTAGGCGCTTGCACTCCTTGTGGATAACATCCGCCTCCTCCTCGTGATCCCTCCTCACACCAGAATGTCCGCAATCAAATGAGACAATATTGATTAGTACAATTAATAACTAGCTAGTTGAAGATTTTTAATTGTGTAAAGGAGAAATTACCTAGAACTTTCTCGATCACCATGTTCCGCCTCGTCTTGCACAAGACACCGTCGATAATCTCACCCGACGGGTCGGGCAGCCAAGTAGTGCTCCCAACTCAATCCAACCTCCGGAAGCCGACCCTCACCAGTGCAACGTGACAAACCCCGGAAAGTTTTGCGAATCGTAACTTCAAGGACGGAGTTGGGCGGCGGACACTTTCATGGTGGTCCCAACCCTGCAAAGATGACAAGGCCAACGCATTAGTTATTTGAAGAAACGTGAATGCATAAGGTACAAAAGATTAAATGCACTTACCTCTCCCCATCGTGGAAAATCAACCACCTCTCGTCATGGGTCGCCGCAGACGGACGGGAGCCGTGTAGCACCACGCTGGTAGACGTTGCCCCCCTCCTCCCCCTCCTCCTCAAAATCAGTTGGCTCCCCGCCATCATCAGCATGGCCACTCGGCTCCCCGCCATCCTCAGGCTGACCCGACCAAGTACCCCATCCAGACGTGTACTCCTCCGGGGTCTCATGGGCCGAAGGCCCGTCGACCCGAGGCTCAGGTCAAGACCCGTGGACCGGAGGCTCATGGACCGAGTCCGTGTAGCCTCCTCCTCGACGAGTCCACTCTAGCAACACGTGCTCGGTGAAACAAAGCGGCGGCGAGGAAGGTGTCAGAAGAGTCACCCTACCTCCTCTCCTCATGACCACGCAGCTCCACCTCGACCCTTCTTCTTACCTCGTCCCTCGCCGGGCACCGCGGTCGACGAAGAAGGGCCCCGGTGTCGCCATCTTGTCCCAAAGAACGCCGGCGGAGAGGTGCGTGTGGAATGGAAGACCTCACTTACGCTACCGACGAAGAAGGGGCCTCGGCGCTCCCGACCAAATACCACCATCTTTCAACACCGCCATGACAAAGAATAAACGAAATTAGTACAACATGAAAAAAGTACCGACATGAATAATAATATGTATATCACTTAAGTGTATCATCATCAAGTACAACATAAACAATCGCACATTTAAAACTACCCGATCAACACAATTATATATGATGTTTTTCATAACAAAATCGAAAAATATATGACCTAACTAATAATTCACAAATATATGACCCCGTCGGCCTCCGAAGGCCAAAGAACACCTTTTCGGAGGTGTCTGGGTCGGGTGTCGGTCGGTGTCTGGGTGCCGTGGTCGGGGTTGGGGCCTGGTCTCGGCCTGGTGTCTCGGGTGCCGGGTCGGGTCTGGGTGCCGTGGTCGGTGTCGGGCCTGGGTGTCGGGTCGCCCTGGTCGGGTGTCGGGTCGGGCCTGGGTGTCGGTCATGCTCTGGTCGGGGTGTCGGTGTCGGTGTCGGGTCGGGGTCGGGGTATTGGGTCGGGCCTGGGGTCTGGTCGAGGTGTCGGGGTCGGGTCGGGCTCTGGTCGGGTCACGGGTCTTGGGGGTCGGGGTGCCGTGGTGTCGGGTCGGGTGTCGGGTCAGCCTGGCCTGAGTGTCGGGGTCGGGCCTGGGGTGTCGGGGTCGGGTCTCGGGTCGGGTGTCGTGGTCGGGGTGCCGGGTCGGGTCGGGTGCCGGGTCGGGTCGGGTTTTTCCTCTTTTCCTTTCTTCTTCTTCCTCTTCTTCCTTTTCTTCCTTTTTTCCTTCTTCTTCTTCTTCTTCTTCCTCCTTTCCTTTTTCCTCTTCTTCTCCTCCTCTCCTCTTTTTCTTCTTCTTATTCCTCTTCTTCTTTTTCTTCTCCTCCTCCTCTTCTTCGCTTCCTTTCCTTTTCCTCTTCTTCTTCTCCTCCTCTCCTTTTTCTTCTTCTTCTTCCTCTTCTTCTTTTTCTTCTCCTCCTCCTCTTCTTCTTCTTCCTTTCCTTTTCCTCTTCTTCTTCTCCTCCTCTGCTTTTTTCTTCTTCTTCTTTCTTTCCTAAAACTGAACTAAACCTAAAACTAAACCTAAATCTAAACCTAAATCTAAAACTAAAACTAAAACTAAAACTAAATCTAAACTAAACATAAACCTAAAACTAAAAAAAAGAAAAAAAAGGGAAAAACTAAATCTAAACCTAAAACTAAACTAAAACTAAACCTAAACCTAAAACTAAACCTAAAATTAAAACTAAAACTAAATCTAAACTAAACATAAACCTAAAACTAAAAAAACAGAAAAAAAGGAAAACAGAGGAGGTAGACCTCACTTTGGGTTGGTGGAGGAGGTGGCCGGTGGAGGAGGCGGGCGGCTGGGCGGCGGGCGCTGAGGCTGGCAGGCGCCGAGACGGCAGCGGCGGCAGGCGACAGGCGAGGCAGTGGGGGCGGCGGGCGGTGGGGCGACGGCGGCGGCGAAGTCTTTGAGGCGGCGCGTGTGGGGAAAGCAGAGAGAGAGGCGGGGTGGCGCCGTTAGATATGTTGAATCTTTGGCGTCCGCTTTTTGTTTTTGCCGCTCATAGCGTATCGTCTGCTAGCGACAAAGAGGGGGGACGTTAAGTTTTTTTTAAACAGCTCCTCAGTGGGCCCCCCTCCCTCTTTGCCGTCTGCTAGCGGACGGCAAAGAGTCTTTGCCGTCAGCTAGCGGACGGCAAAGAGTCTTTGCCGTCAGCTAGCGGACGGCAAAGAACAGGCTGATGGCAAAGGCTTTCTTTGCCATCAGCCAGTTCTTTGCCGTCTGCTTTCGGGTAGCTGATGGCAAAGAGCTGGCAGATGGCAAAGTAGCTGATTCCAGTAGTGATAGAGTTTGTTTTTGTATATGAAAATACATTGTCAATATATATTATTTGGCTGAATAAATTGTGCTGTAAATCACTTCAAATTGTTTGCAATAATGACCATTTCTTCAGAGAACAACTGAATATGTAGCTTATAGTGCTTTTATTTTGTGAATAATTTGGTCAAAGAGTCACACTGTAGCATCACACAAGACAATCTTATATAAAGGTAAAGAATAATGTCACACACCACATCTCTTGAACCATAGCCTGTTTTCTGTTTTGGAATCTTAAAATAACTCTTCCAGTTGTTCTTTTGTCATTCTCAAATGTTGAGAAAAAAGCGCTAAGTGGGAAGGTTGTGCTAGATATTAAAGTTGATTAGTTGTGTGAGATGAAAGGAAGCTGATGGAATCTGTTGTGTTCAGCAGTAACCTTGAAGAGTACCTATTGCCCCTAATGAGACCATCCGAGAAAAGTTGCAAATTCCTTTTGGGTTTTGCAGACATGCTCTTTTCAATTATATTTATTAAATAGACTATTAGCATTGCGGCATTCTCCATCTCTTAATTACTGTTGTTATTTGAATAGGTTGGAATGCAAATCTCTCAAGCCCCTGCAACTCCCAAGGTCTTATGCTTGGTTTTTAAAATTTTCCACGAGGATGCAGCAAACTTGATTTCTGAAGAGGTTTCGTTCTTATCCTTGATATTTCATTCTTTATTTTGCTTCTACTACATGAAAATATTTAGAAATCAAAGAAAATAATGATAGTAGAGCTTACATTACCATCTGTTGATGTGTTGTGCAGTAGACATGCTCTCCATCTCGGCAAGGAACAACTTGTACATGACCATGCTCAAGTTGCAATGACTTGATGCAGGAAAGAAACTTTCACTTATTTTCTCTTCCATTCACATTTTTTGAAGGGAGTTGCTTATAGGGTTTATGATATTAGAGATTTTGAAACTTTGAAATTTCATGGTCACTAATAGGACTATAGAAATTGGAGTATTGCCGCACATGTGAGTTGAATCTTAAGTGGGGAAAAGTTGAGGGTCGGGCCACCTCCTTTGACTCCCTGCTCAGGCACCTTGTCGGGCACCAGGAGCCACTCGTTCGCCCCGCACTAGCATCGTTGCTCCTCTCACAACCTAGAAGAAGAGTAGAACTCACATTACACCGCCCTATGTTTAATTCTTGGCTCCGTCCCTGCCCATCGACAAGCACTGTCTGTGCTGATCATTAAGTAACGGCCATGTTCAATATAATATAATGCCCATGACCGACACAGTATATCGTTAGATCCAACTATTTGATGTTTCTCCTACCTATCTCTGTCTTTGTCTAGATTGTGATTTCACGTTTGATTTTGGCTGATCATTTATGTAGTGCGAAGTTTCATGTTTGAACACTAGGATATCGATAGATCCAATTCATTTAGTAGACCTCATGGCAAACAAGGTACCTAGCAGATATTTAATTTTGCTCATTTGACGTGCCTTACTACATTATTAATATGTCTATCGTACCTCAAAGTCGAACCTATATAGTCTATAAACAACTCCAGTTATTTTTCTTTATCAAGTTTAAATATTTCAGTTCTATTTTCGGGTTGGAATTTATCCCTGGTCAGGCAAGGGGCTGCGGCAGCTTGGCATTGCCGGGCATAATTATTGTGTGTAGTATACTCCAAATTCCAACCTATGGCCTACAAACAATTCAAGTTCTTTTCCTTTGTCAAGTTTAAATATTTCAACTCTGTTTCCGGGTTGGAGTTTATCCCTGGCCAGGTGAGGGCTGAGGCAGCTTGGCGTTGCCGGAGCACAGGACAGAAGCACTAGGCGCAGGCCTGGGGCATACCTCTCTGGCCTCCTCGCCTGCCCCCTTGCCAATGGGCCCTGCGTCTAGTAGATGGAAGAGGATCATGCTGCCCATGGTGACCTCGTCGCCTCCTAAAGTTGCATTCACTAGGTAACCATGCCAGCCCCATGAATTATGTTTGACGTCCTGAAGGCTGTTGAGTTGTATTGTCAGGTCTGTTTATGCAATTTCAAATTTACTTGACAGTGAACCTCTAAGGTTGTACCTTCTGCAAAGTGCTAGCACCTACAGATGATAATAATTTCTTCTTCTAAATCTCATGAGGCATGAGCCATAAACTCTTCATAGAACAAGCTGCGTGCATCGATAGGTTTGAGACCACTGAAATAGTGTTACATTGATGTAATGTATTTTGAGGCCTCAAGTTTCGTTGTTGCTTAAAACCAACAAGGAACAATTAGCATTTTTCGCTCACACTGCAAGCTTGGCAAACTTCACTGTACATGCAGTGCCATTACATGTTGTCTCATTACATTAGTTCGATTTTCTGACTCTTAATTTCTCGGTCTGTTGGTTGCATTTTTTGTGAAACTAAGATAGTGAAGGCTGGTGAAGTAATAACATTTGATTTCAACAGTTCTGTATTGACAGTTTCTGGACAAAATTGACTAAATATTTCTGTACACTAACTTTTCCGATGGTATAATAAGAAACAAAATCCATTTTATTGGCTTATTATGATCAAAACTGAGAGTATATGCACCACTGTGTGTGATTTTGTAGAGCTGGAATGTTACGCTTCACTTTAATTGCTTTACTGATTTACGGACTAAGAATATTTCAATTTCGTGTGTCAGAAAAGTTGGTGAGCTCTCACATCTCTATCGGACTCTCTTGATTTGTTGCAGATTTCTTCCAAGTCCATGACCTCTGTATGTTGATTGTTTTAGATGGTTTTCCCCGGTGAGAACATTTTGAAGGTTATCTCTTTAGGTTCTTGTATCTAGCTCACGTCTCCAATTTTTCTTGAAGGGAAACTCATGGTTTCAACTTGATATGCCCTCTCTTTCATTTGGTTTATTAGAGCATAGAATTGGCAAATTTAGTCGCCTAAAAGCAATTTTAGGTATAGGAGATATAAAGTGAGGGGAATCATTTGTTTTTGTTCTTCTCTAACAGATACATAAATTTGTACCATGAATCAGACATGTGTGTGCGAGGAAGGGAAGAGGAGAGAAACTTTGACATTTTTCATAACTTTCTTTTTCCGTGGCAACGCATGACCGTGGCACCTTACAAGATGATAAAGATCAACACTGATGTTCTGATGTTCTGATAACTGCAAAATAGGAATGCATGGTACTTACGTAACCACATATGTTTCCGTCTTCACTTTTGGAAGGATATTTCTTACACCCTTTATGTTGACTTGTCCCCGATCGTAATATCGCAGCAGCAATGGGCATGAAGGGCGTGGGTTGAAGACCAAATATTCTACATTGTTCGGTCTATTTAAAGGTAACTGTACTAAACATCTTGTTCTTACTGCTCTTTACTCTTTAGTTAATACCATCAGTGTGGCACTCCTCCTTTTTAGTGTTCTTTTAGTTAGTAGCAGTATTTTTGAAGTGTTTCTACCATTTTTATGGAGGTTCTCGCGGTGTTCACGATATTAGGCTGTAATTGTTGCCAGCCTGATCTTGGTAAATTTTCCTTGCTTAGTCTTAATATTGAAACTTGCTCGGAAGATCCAACCAAGGCCACATTTTTTATAAATAAGATGCAAGATTCTATTCTATCAATAGGCTTTGATGTGTCATCAGCAGCTCTATTACAAGTCTCTAGAGTCGCCTTACCCCAGTTCATGTTATTGCTCTTTATTCTTTAGTTAAAACCATCATTGTGGCACCCCTGCTTTTAACATTTGTTTATTAGTAGCAGTATTTTAAGAGTGATTCTACCATTTTGCTGGAGGTTTTACTGGTGTTCTCGCTATTAGACTGTAATTATTGCCAGTCTGAGCAACGTAAAATTTCATTAGTCTCGAATATGGAAACTTGCTCGGAGGACATTTTTGATTAAAAAATGCAATATTCTGTTCTGTCAACAAGCTTTGATGTGTCATCAGCAGCTCTATTAGTAGTCTCTTGCATTTTTACCTTTTATGTTCAAGTATCCATAGAAAAGGTCACAGTACATCACTTTCATTTATATCGGATGTGCGCAACGAATCATCTGGTTACAATTATGTAGATTTTCCCGCTACCCTATGGTTTGTAGTTAGTACCGAGTATTATAGTCCGTTTAGGCCTTGGAGTTGCGTAGGATATGAGAGCAATAGGTTCAGTGAAAAAGTCTTAGACTCTAGGATGGATTTTTCTTTGTAGGCTTGTTGTGCCCATTCTGATGTACGAGCTATGACTTCCTTTGTTTTTGTGATGAAATAGTGTGTCCAGTATTTATAGTTTTGAATCATGGCAATGAATAAATTATGGATCAATGTCTTAGTAAGCTGGTTTGCACTCCTTCTGTCCTGAATGACATGTCGAATAAATGGATGTATCTACATGTATTTTTAGTTTTATATATATCCATTCCTGTCCATTTCTGCGACAAGTAATTCGGGATGGAGGGAGTATTTGATATGGTAGTGAGAGAGGCTCTTTTGATCCGATCAATCAATGATAGATCAAATAGCTTATTTCGCATTGTCATACACAATGCAGTATAATTAGAACAACCCTTGTTTATTTTATCCATTTCTCAGTTATATTTATTTTAGAATTAATTTTGACATTGCTTGATAGGACAATGATTTCTTATCTTTTTGTTAGATGATGCATCTTTCTAATTGCAGTGCAGAGGCTTCGAAATCAGCACGCATGCCAGCTTTTCCTGTGAGCCCGAGTCCATTATCTTGCCCCGTGGCAAAGAAGTATATTTCAAGTTTCTTGGGTGCGTCTGTTAGCTGCTAAGGTGGATTTAATCAGGCAGCTTATTGATCTCAAGAACTCTTCAATCTCAGATGGTCATCTCCCTTTCCAGCCACATAGAAAGAAAAACTCAATGGTGATCCCAACATCTAGATCCACTTTTAATCTATGGGAGCTCAATTCATTTTTTTAATAAAAATGTGAGTTTGGATGCGGTCTTCAGATGAATCAAGCCTGAGATCCACAGGTGTCGTGGGCTAATTAGCTGTGAGTTCCAAAGATGCAAAGTATTTTGAACCCTCCATTTGGAAATACTTGTCGCATAAATGGACAAAAGAATATGTATCTAGAACTATAATATGTCTAGGTACATCTTTCTCCTACAATAATTCCGGACGGAGGGAGTATGTTTCATGAAAGAATATTAACGCGACAACTAATTTATGATAACTACTGTATCATTTGGATCCTATAAATGGCATGTATATCATCTTCCTCTGGTTTCTATCAATATGAAAGCTACGCTTGATAATGCACTCCATATTGGCTTAACGAGTGAATGCTTTGTTGTTGTCTCATGAGGACTATGTTGTGACGCCCGGGTAATTACGCTACAGTAATCCCCGCTAATGATGCCACGTCACCTCGGTTACTGTGGATAAACTCGCGCTAGTTCGAAACCTGTTCGAATTCAAATTCAAAATCAAGCAAACAATAAAAGTTTTCAAATATTAAAACTAAAATGTTCGGAGTGAGCCAGATAATGCATAGGTAATTATGGTGGTGAAACCACACTTTTATAAAATGTTTAAATACTCTAAAATGAATAAAACAGTAGCAAATACAATTAGTTAAGTGCTTTAAAATTAATAAACATTTTCAAAACTAATTTGTTATAAGTAATAAACTATTGTGGCAGTGGCATAAATTGTAAAATCTATTTAGGTGCCACTTTAGTAATTTACTAAAACTAAAAAAAAAGAGAAGAAGCAAACCCACCGCCACTGGGCCAACCGGCCCAGCTGGCCACCCCCCAGGCCGGCCCAACCTAGGGCCTACCTAACCCCCCCACTCCCCTGTAACCCTAACCGGTCACCACTCCCCTCCCCTCGATCCCCCACGCCTCTCCCCCTCTCCCCCGATGGGATCTGGATCGGGGCAGTTGCCCCGGCCCCGTCGAACGCCGCCTCGCCGGCCCCCTGACCGCGCCCTCACGCCCCACCGCCGGCGCCCCTCCCGGCGACGCCTCATCGCCGTCCTCCTCGCCTCCTTCCCCCCCCCCACCGGGGGGCCTCCCCGGGCCCCCCCCCCCCCCCCCCCGACGATGCCACCGCCCCCACCTTCGCCGCGGCGCCCGGAGCCACCTCGCCGGACCACCGCCGCCGAACGCCTCCCCGCCCGCCTCCTCAACGGTCGTCACCGACCGCCGACGAGCAGCCCTCCTAGACCCCGCGAACCCCCCTGTGAGCTACGCCCTCGGGCCCCTCGCTCCCCTCTCCCCTCCCGTACGCCGCCGTCGCCCCCGGGCCTCCCCGTCGCCGGCTCCACGCCGTCCGCGGCCGCGGCCGCGAGCCCCCCTCCCTCCCCTCGCGCCCCGTCGCTCGACCCCCCGGCGACGCCCGCCGACGCTCACGCCCCCGTCGAGGCCCGAAACCCCCGCCACCTCCGTCGCTCGCCGACGCCGCCCCGGCCAAGTCCGGCCAACCCCCCCTTGCCCCACCGGACGCGCCGCCTTGCCCTCATCCGAACGCGCCGGCCCGCGCCCCGTTGGGCCACCGGAGCAAAGTCCGGCGATGCCCCGGCGCCTCCTCCGCCGCTGGTCTCACCCGAGGCCGACGCCCGGGTTGGCCCCTGTCGGGCGCCCCCGCGCCCGAAACCGATAGCGCCCGCACCCAGGCCCGCAACCCCCTCTGGGCCACAGACACCTGGGGCCCACGCCCCAGAACAAAAAAAAAGGGATTAAAGAAAAAAATAAATAATTAAAATGTTAATTAATTAATTAATTAATTAGAGAATTAATTAACTTAATTAAACCTGATTAATTAAACCTAATCACTAATTAAACCTAATTAACTAATGTTAATTAAATTTGATTAGGTTAATTAGATAACAGAGAATGACATGCGGGACCCACCTGTCAGGGTTGACTCAGTCAACCCTGTTGACTGCTGACGTCAGCATGACATCATGCTGACGTCATAAATACATTTTCGAATTAATTAAATAATTAATTAAATTCCAGAAATTATTAAAATCTTTTAAAAATCATATCTTTTAATCCGTAACTCGGATTAAAATATTTTCAACATGAAAGTTACTCAGAACGACGAGACGAATCCGGATACGCAGTCCGTTCGTCCGCCACACACCCCTAACCTATCGAACCTGCAAACTTTCCTCTCCTGCCTTTATTCGACAGACGTCGAACCGGAAAACTTCCGGATGATTCCCCTTCGCCGGTATCGCTTAGCGCCATGTTAGAACACGTCTAGCTCGTACATTGACCTGTTATGCACTTGCACGCTATGTATTTATCGTTTCTTCCCTCTTCTCTCCTAGAGACCCCGAGACCGATGCTGATGTCCCTGTGATCGACTACGTCACCGACGGCCCCTCTCTCTTGCCAGAGCAACCAGGCAAGCCCCCCCTTTGATCACCAGATATCGCCTACTCTTCTCTATGCTGCTTGCATTAGAGTAATGTAGCATATTCTTTATTTTCGAGATACTCCTATCTTCTTTGCATAGCCTTTGTCCTTGTAACTTCATTGTTACCTTACCGCAATCCTATATGCTTAGTATAGGATGCTAGTACATTCATCTGTGGCCCTTCATACTTGTCCGTCTGCCATGCTATACTCTTTGGTTTGTGATCACTTGGAGGTGATCACGGGCATATACTATATACTTTACACTATTACATTACCGTGATATCTTTTAGGAGATGGGGGTTGAAAGGACGGTGGCTCCATCCCGGTAGAGGTGGGCACAGGTTCCCGACGGCCCCCAATCGTTACTTTGTGGCGGAGGCAGCAGGCGAGTTGAGACCGCGTGGAGAGAGGTGGGCACTGGCCTTGTTCGGCGTTCGCGGATACTTAACACGCTTAACGAGGTCTTGGTATTTGATCACGAGTTGGCTACGAGCTTATACGCACTAACCATCTACGCTGGAGTAGTTATGGGTATCCCGGCCGTGGTATCGGTAAAGCACTTGAGACGTCGTGACGGGCTGGCGCCGGATTGATTTGGAACGCTTTGGGCTAGGTGCGCTTCCGCGTCACATAACGTCTTGAGTGTGCTTTCGAGGCGATGGGCGGACCCTGCGCTTAGGTTTAGACCGGCGTGTTGGCCTCTCTGTTGTGCCTAGGTGGGGCTGCGGCGTGTTGATCTTCCGCGTAGGGCATGACCGGAAAGTGTGTCCGCCAAATGGGATCAAGCGTCTTTGGGTAAGATGGTGCACCCTGCAGTGAAGTTAATCTATTCGAATAGCCGTGATCTTGATAGCAGGCGACTTGGAGTTGTACCTTGAGCTTATGACAACTAGAACCGGATACTTGATAAAACACACCCTTCCAAGTGCCAGATACAACCGGTGGTCGCTCTCGCTCAGGGTTATGAGCAGGGGATCGCCGGGTAGGATTATTGCTATATGATGTTACTTGGAGGACTTCAGTCTGCTCTCTTCTACATGTTGCAAGACGGAGGTCGCCGGGCGTAGTCTTCGGCGAGATTAGCTATCCCCTCTTATTACGGCATTCTGCAGATTCACCCACCGATATGGCCCTTTACACATATATCCATGCATATGTAGTGTAGCTCCTTGCTTGCGAGTACTTTGGATGAGTACTCACGGTTGCCTTGTTCCCCTTTTCCCTATCTCTACTCGATTGCTGCGACCGGATGATGGAGCCGAGCCGACGCCACCGTCGATGGCGACTACTACCCCGGAGGTGCCTACTACTACGCAGCAGCCCCGACGGCGACCGAGAGTAGTTTAGGAGGATCGAGGCGGGAGGCACTGTGCCTCTTTCGATCTGTATCCCGGTTGTGTTAGCCTTCTTAAGGCAAACTTGTTTAACTTATATGCGTACTCAGATATTGTTGCTTCCGCTGACTTGTCTACGATCGAGCACTTGTATTCGAGCCCTCGAGGCCCCTGGCTTGTATTATGATGCTTGTATGACTTATTTTATTTGTAGAGTTGTGTTGTGTTATCTTCCCGTGAGTCCCTGATCTTGATCGTACACATTTGCGTGCATGATTAGTGTACAATTAAATCGGGGGCGTCACATATGTGATGCGTGATGAGGAAGAAGCGAAAGGAGCAATGGGATGGTGACATGCACATTGCCCTTGGGTATAAGGCGGAGGTGCTTACTAAAAAGATTGAGAAAGAGTGAGGAGAGAGCGGAGAGATTGAGGTAGGGTGGAAGGGGGAGAGAGATCTTGCATGTACACGTCGGTAGGATAACTATTTTTTGTTTTGAGCAATGGGAGTAGCAGGAGAGGCTCCTACTGTTTATATATGAAACCCAAAAAATGGCGGATATTTACACATGAGTGGGATTACATAGCCATTACGGCTAAAGGGTGAAAATAGAAATTACAAGGGTAGGTTTGTTACAAAATAGTCGATGAAGGTGGCCACCTCAGGGGAATTTCAGAATCAGTAAGTTACTTTTGATAGGATAACTGTGTTCTGAAATATTAATGAGATTTGGTGGTAAGTCACCATAAGTTTGTTTCCAATTTGTCAGGCATCATAACTTTCATGCCCGATATGTTGCAGAAATATTCTTTGATAAATATGTTTTTATCTCTTGATATTTTAGTATGATTGTAATTTTTTTTATTCACGTATCATTCCAAGAAGCATTTTTATTTGGGGAAGAAAGAAGGGAAGAAATGAGAGCGCTTAAAGTTAAAAAAAGGAGTCGCCAAGACAGCCGTTGCAACGCACGGGCGTTCTACTAGTTTATACTAGGTACTCTGTTGTTGTTGTTTTGGGGGCAGCTACAATATAGAAACAGTCCTTGTGGTGAAAAATACACGGTCTAGATTGGTCTTTTAATTTTTTAGAATTTGCCAGTGTAAGTTTTGAAACTTTTCGGTGCAAGTTTTGAAAATCTGCGCCATCCAGCTCCAATCCCCTGTTGATATAGTGAAGACGGGAGATGCGTGAGTAAAATCAATATGTATTGCTCATTTTAGTCCTGTTTTATTTCCCTCAGAGTTGGAAAAGGTTGACATACAAAAACGAAGACCAGATCCACAGCAATGTGAGTCACCATCAATTTCCCAATGTCAACCGTCTTGTTGATAGATTAATAGTACATGATTGTCTCCTGATTGATGAAAAGTCCTCTGCATTTTTGTGAGATGACACTTATCTGTTAATCATCTGCATTCCATGGATCTAGAAAGTAGAGTCTGGTCAATCAAGACTATGATGATGAAGGCATCATTAGCTCTGATGACAGGTTTAAGGATAGAACAAACAGCTTCCACTGCATTTGGAGCCAAGGAAACTCTGCAAACTTGTTGGCATTTTTTTATATGAGAAACTCCGCGAGCACCACGCGTCCGAGTCGGGACTCGAACTCGAGTGGGCTGGCAGCAACCTCAGCTGCCCAGCCGGTCGACGCCCTGTCCTCATAAGTAACATGTTGTACTAGTGTAGTTGGTACAGAAGACACCAAAAAACATCAGATGCAAAACAAGACGACAACAATGTCGCCGTCAGTTTTCCAATGTTATTTTGGCCGTCGGTTGGGTCTACCTCACGGGAGAACACTTGGCCCAGCGCTGCCGTTGCCGCGCCACAACAAACAAACAAACAAGCAGAGGATTTGGATCGCGCGGCCGGCACGCATGGCGCCGTTGGCCGCCTCCCCGCTCCTCCCCTCCCCCTCGCCGCCGCCGTGCCACCTCCTCCTACGCCGCTGCCCCGACAGTCTCCGGCTGCTAGCGCCTTGGCCACAGCGATTGCCGCTCCGTCGCGTCTCGCGTGACGGCGGCGGCAGCGAGCGCCTGTCTCGGCTCCGCCATGTCCGGCCGCTCCGAGCCGTGCCCGTCATCGCGCCCGGCGACCAGTGGGGCAACTGGGCATTCCTCCTCTCCGCCGCGGCCTTCGGCACCTGGTAACTGGCAAACAAGCAACCGGCCGAGGCCTCAGCTCGCGCACGTCCGTGTCCGTCGGCGCCGTCGAGGAGCAATGATCCATGTATGTGTTGGTCAGGGCGGAGGAGCGGACGGCGTGGGGCGCGGCGCTGAGCGGGGCGCTGGTGAGCATCCTGGCGGGGCTGGCGGCGTCGTCTGCGGGGCTGGTGGCGCCCGGCGCGCCCGCGCAGGCCGTCGTCATGGAGTACCTGCTCCCCGTCGCCGTCCCGCTCCTGCTCCTCGGCGCTGACCTCCGCCGCGTCGTCCGCACCACCGGCGACCTCCTCAAAGCCTTCCTCATCGGATCAGGTGGCCACACAAAATACTCTGCTTTATTATTCCACTGCCACTCTGTATTTGTTACCGTTTAGGATGGATGAACTTGGGATAAGAAAAATCATGTCAGACTAATGATTGGTGTAATTGGATGTAGTTGCAACTGTAATCGGCACGACGGTGGCTTATCTGCTGTTCCCGATGAGGTCGCTCGGCCAGGATAGCTGGAAGATCGCCGCCGCTCTCATGGGGAGCTACATCGGCGGAGGTAATCTAATCAATTAGCTCGCTGCTAAATTACTGATGCATTTGATCGACCATGTCTGATGAACGCACTGTGACCTGATCATGGCGGCGGCAGCGGTGAATTTCGTGGCGATCTCGGAGGCGCTGGGCACGACGCCGTCGGTGGTGGCGGCCGGCGTGGCGGCGGACAACCTCATCTCCGCGCTCTACTTTACGGCCCTCTTCGCGCTGGCGTCCAAGATACCGCCCGAGCCCAAGAGCGACACGTCCGCGGAGGACGGCGGCGGGGAGCCCCGGGGCAGCATGTCGGTGCTGCACGGCGGCGCGGCGCTGGCGCTGTCGTTCGTGATCTGCAGGGCCGGCACGGCGATCGCGGCGGGGCTGGGCGTGGCGGCCGGCGGCACGCTGCCGTGCGTGACGGCGCTGGTGGTGCTGTTGGCGACGGCGTTCCCGGGCTTGCTGGGCCGGCTCGCGCCCTCCGGCGAGACCATGGCGCTGATCCTGATGCAGGTGTTCTTCACGGTGGTGGGCGCCAACGGCAGCGTGGTGGACGCGGTGACCAAGGCGGCCGCCGTGTTCGCGTTCGCGGCCGTGCAGGTCGCCGTGCACCTCGCCGTGGTGCTCGGGGCCGGGAGGCTGGCGGGGCTGGACAGGAAGCAGCTGCTCGTCGCGTCCAACGCCAACGTCGGTGGGCCAACCACGGCCGGCGCCATGGCGACGGCGAAAGGGTGGAGCTCGCTCGTCATGCCCGGCATCCTCGTCGGCATCTTCGGGATCTCCATTGCCACGTTCCTCGGCATCGGCTTCGGCATGTTGGTGCTCCGGAGAATGGCCGGCTTCTAGTCAGTCGCTTCCTTTCTTCTTCTAGTCCTGCTAGATTTTTTTGAGGCAATCATCTCCTGCTAGATGGAGCTCATATGGAGTGGTTTTTAACTGTTTTATATTTTAGTGCCATATGGCTAAAAACTGTTGGTCTCCAGAAAACTGTCCAGCTTGCCTTCGTCTACCTCCGTCCTTGAGTGAACCAGAGAGAGCTAGCCTAGGGCTGCGCCAACAAGAACATGGTGCTAGTTCGCGGCCGCTTCCGTTTCTCATGATTAGTTCACAGATGATAAGGTGCTAGCTTGCTTAAGCTTTTTAGGATTTCCTTTGTAAAAAGAGTTTATTAAATCCAAATTCTGAAAAAAAAAGAATAAGCGGATCCATAGAAGATATATGCTACGAATAAACCAAAGATAGCTAGACTTACAGAAGAAATTGCATTAGTAATAAATTCATATGAATTCACAAAGGAATTAGAACTTTTCTGGGTAAAGTTTATTGAGGGAGTTTGTAGACGGGAAAGTTTGCAATACAATAGACGTTGTATTGATGGGGTGCTGGTGCACGTATATATAATACAAGACTAGGAGGTGCAGTACAAAATACATACTCAACCCCCCCCCCCCCCAAGTAAAAGCGTCCCCGGAGACACAGAGACTGGACTGAAACTCCTCGAAGACGGAAGTAGGCAATCCCTTAGTCATCACATCAGCAAACTGTTGCGTCGTCGGCACGTGGAGAACCCGAACACGGCCATGGGCAACCTGCTCGCGCACGAAGTGAATATCGAGCTCAATATGCTTCGTCCGTCGATGGTGCACCCGGTTGGCGGAGAGGTAGACCGCGCTAACGTTATCGCAGTAGACAAGAGTGGCCTTGTGAACATCACAAAGCAACTCCTGGAGCAGCTGAGGTATCCAAGAGCACTCGGCCACGGCATTAGCCACGGCGCGATACTTTGCCTTGGTGCTGGAGCGGGAGACCGTGGGCTGCCGCTTTGACCAAGAGATCAACGAGGGCCCAAGGTAGACGCAGTAGCCTGACGTGGAGCGTCGCATGTCGGGGCAGCCAGCCCAGTCGGCATTGGAGTAGGCCACGAGGTCGGTGGAGGCGGAGGCCGTCAGGGTGAGCCCCAAGGACATGGTGCCGCGTATGTAATGGAGAATACGTTTCACCAGAGTCCAGTGAGAGTCACGCGGGACGTGCATATGGAGGCACACCTGCTGGACAGCGTACTGCAGGTCGGGGCGGGTCAGCGTCAGGTACTGTAAAGCACCGACAATAGAGTGATAAAACGCTCCATCGGACGCAAGAGACCCCTCGAGAGCAGAGACCTTCGCCTTTGTGTCGACGGGGGTGGGCGCCGGCTTGCAGTTAAGCATAAGCGCTCCGAGAGCTTCGTGGGCGTCGCCTGGCGATGCAGAAAGAAGCCGTCAGTCCGTCGGACCACCTCGATGCCGAGGAAGTAGTGCAGGGGCCCCAAGTCTTTGAGGGCGAACTCATCACGAAGACAACAGTCAGCTGCTGAAGGAGGTCGGAGGCAGACGCCGTGAGGATGATGTCGTCGACATAGAGCAGCAGATATGCAGTGTCAACTCCCTGATGATACACAAATAGTGAAGCATCAGAGCGAGTTGACCGAAATCCAAGAGACTGCAGGAAGGCTGTGATACACTGGTACCAAGCCCGAGGCGCCTGCTTCGACCCGTAAAGAGAACGGGAGAGCAAGCATACGAAGTCGGGGTGCTCGGCGTCGATGAAACCAGTGGGCTGCTCACAGAACACCTGCTCGGCGAGATGGCCGTGCAAGAAGGCGTTGGAGACATCCAACTGGTGCATCGGCGGTAGCGAGACCGCCGGTGAAGCACGATCACGAATCGTGCCGGTTTACAACCGGAAGCGAAGGTGTCGGTGAAGTCACGCCCCAGCGCTGCCGAAAACCACGAACCACCCACCGAGCCTTATGGCGCTCGAGAGAACCGTTCGGGCGAGTCTTGTGGCGAAACACCCACTTGCCGAGATGATCTTGCACGAGGGTCGCGGAACAAGCTGCCACGCGTCTTGATTCTTGTAAGCGTCGAACTCCTCCTGCATCGCAGCTAGCGATGGGGATCCCGAAGGGCAGCGCGGCGGAGGTGGGGATGGGTGATGGCGTCGATGTCGGCGGCACACATACTCGTCGGCGGAGAAGCGTGCTAGGCGAAGCACTCCTGCTTTCGAACGCGGGTAGTCACGCCAAGTGGCAGAGCAGCGAGGGCGGGTCTGCATGGCCCGGTATGGGCGCGCGTAGAAGGGCGCTGGTGTGGCTGAGGGCACCGAAGCGTGGGCGTGGGCGCCGTGAACACACTGGGCTGGGGCCGCGGCAACCTTGACATCGGCCGATCCGGCGGCGGAAGAGGCGATGGGCGAGGGTGACGTCGAGCCCGTCGCAGGGGTGGCGGGCGGGGTGCCGGGCTCAACCTCGTATGAGGGAGACGGGGACCCGGGGGCCCGCTCGGACTCGACCTCGGGAAAGGGAGTCACGAAGCCAGGTGTTGGCGCCGCCGGGGGCTGCCGCCGTGCATCGCTCCATGAAGGGGGCGCGGGGGCCGGCGCCGAAGGGGCCGAAGCCGGAGGAACCTGAAAAAAAGGGAACACCGTCTTGACAAAGTACACATGCCTCAAGGTGTACACACGATGAGTGACAGGATCATAGCACCGGTAACCTTTGGTGTTAGGAGGGTAGCCAAGGAAGAGGCATGGGACAGATCGTGGTGCGAGCTTGTGTGGCGTGGCGGACGCGGTGCTAGGATAACAGAGACACCCGAAGATGCAAAGACCATCATAGGACGGTGGTGTGCCGAAGAGAAGGTGGTGAGGGGCGTAGTTCCACCGAGGGCGACACGGACGAATGTTAACTAAGAGAGTGGCGGTAGCGAGGGCATCGGGCCAGAACCGAGCGGGTACGTTAGAGTGAAAGAGTAACGTGCGAACGCAGTCATTTAGAGTGCGGAGAATGCGCTCGGCGCGGCCGTTCTGCTGGGAAGTGTAGGGGCAAGTCAGATGGAAGGTGGTGCCGTGAGAGGCGAGAAGTGTGCGAAGAGCGATGTTGTCAAACTCTTTTCCGTTATCAGTTTGGAGTGCGAGTATGGGGCGACCGAACTGGGTGTTGACATATGAATAGAAGGTAGTCAGTGTGGCTAAAGCATCGGATTTATGACGAAGGGGAAAAGTCCACACCTAGTGAGAATAATCATCTAAAATCACCAAGTAGTATAGATAGCCCGTATTACCCGCAACGGGAGATATCCAACATCATTATGAAGTAATTGAAACGAAAAAGTGGAAACGGAAGAAGACGCACTAAAGGGAAGACGAACGTGCTTGCCTAAGCGACAAGCCTCACAAGAGTGCTCGTCGAGCTTATCACATGAGAAAGAGAAACTCCTAAGGATTTGACGTAAGACGGTGTGGTTGGGGTGACCCAAGCGAGCGTGCCAAAGGTCAACGCCGGCGGCAAGGGCGACGGGTTGTGGGGGTGGAGGCGCCGGCGTGCACGGGGTAGAGCTCATCGGGACTGTCACATGGTAAAGGACCATCCGGGTACGGGCGTCTTTCACAGAAAATCCAACACCGTCAAATTCAACAGTAAGTGGGTTCTCACGAGTAAGACGACGAACGGAAACTAGGTTCGTGACTAAATCACTAAATCAGGTGAAACTAGAACATTAGACATAGTGATGGGTGTGGAAGTGGAGGGAAAGCTAGTGCTACCGATATGAGTAATAGGTAAGGAGGAGTCGTTGCCGACGGTAATACGAGTGGGTGTGTGAACGAGAGTGGAGGAGGTTAGGTTACCGGGATGAGCTGCCATGTGCGCAGTAGCACCTGAGTCCATGTACCAGTCGCCTCCACCGACAGAGCTACTGGGCGACGACGCGGAGTGCTGGGCGGCGAGGAGAGTGAGGTCCCATGGCACAGGTACCGGCGGCGGCGGAAGGCCCCCATAGGGCGGCGCCGGGACGGGCGGGCTGTTGGGAAACGTAGTAATTTCAAAAAATTTCCTACGCACATGCAAGGATCATGGTGATGCATAGCAACGAGAGGGGAGAGTATTTTACACGTACCCTCGTAGACCATAAGCGGAAGCGTTATGAAAACGCGGTTGATGTAGTCGTACGTCTTCACGATCCGACCGATCCAAGTACCGAACGTACGGCACCTCCGAGTTCAGCACACGTTCAGCTCGATGACGATCCCGGACTCCGATCCAGCAAAGTGTCGGGATGAGTTCCGTCAAGACGACGGCATGCCGACGATGATGATGTTCTACGGCGTGAGGCTTCGCCTAAACTCCGCGACGATATGACCGAGGTGGAATATGGTGGAGGGGCACCGCACACGGCTAAGGAACGATCCGTAGATCAACTTGTGTCATGGGGTGCCCCTGCCCCGTATATAAAGGAGCAAGGGAGGCGGCCGGCCCAGGAGGGGCGCACCAAGGAGGAGTCCTACTCCCACCGGGAGTAGGATTCCCCCTTCAAGTAGTAGGAGTAGGAGTCAAGGAAAGGGGAAGAGAAGAGAAGGAAGGAGGCGCAGCCCTCCCCCTAGTCCAATTCGGACTAGGCCTTGGGGGGGCGCCCAACCTTTCCTCTCTCTTTCCCCTAAAGCCCAATAATGCCCATATACTCCCCGGCGAATTCCCGTAACTCTCCGGTATTCCGAAAAATACCCGAATCACTCGGAACCTTTCCGAACTCCGAATATAGTCGTCCAATATATCGATCTTTACGTCTCGATCATTTCGAGACTCCTCGTCATGTCCCCGATCTCATCCGGGACTCCGAACTCCTTCGGTACTTCAAAACTCATAAACTCATAATATAATTGTCATCAAAACCTTAAGCGTGCGGACCCTACGGGTTCGAGAACTATGTAGACATGACCTAGAACTATTCTTGGTCAATAAGCAACAGCGGAACCTGGATGCTCATATTGGCTCCTACATATTCTACGAAGATCTTTATCGGTCAAACCGCATAACAACATACGTTGTTCCCTTTGTCATCGGTATGTTACTTGCCCGAGATTTGATCGTCGGTATCCAATACCTAGCTCCATCTCGTTACTGGCAAGACTCTTTACTCGTTACGTAATGCATCATTTCGTAACTAACTCATTAGCTACATTGCTTGCAAGGCTTATAGTGATGTGCATTACCGAGAGGGCCCAGAGATACCTCTCCGACAATCGGAGTGACAAAACCTAATCTCGAAATACGCCAACCCAACATGTACCTTTGGAGACACCTGTAGTACTCCTTTATAATCACCCAGTTACGTTGTGACGTTTGGTAGCACCAAAGTGTTCCTCCGATAAGCGGGAGTTGCATAATCTCATAGTTACAGGAACATGTATAAGTCATGAAGAAAGCAATAGCAATATACTAAGCGATCAAGTGCTAGGCTAACGGAATGGGTCATGTCAATCACATCATTCTCCTAATGATGTGATCCCATTAATCAAATAACAACACATGTCTATGGTTAGGAAACATAACCATCTTTGATTAATGAGCTAGTCAAGTAGAGGCATATTAGTGACTATATGTTTGTCTATGTATTCACACATGTATCATGTTTCCGGTTAATACAATTCTAGCATGAATAATAAACTTTTATCGTGAAGTAAGGAAATAAATAATAAATTTATTATTGCCTCTAGGGCATATTTCCTTCTGTCTCCCACTTGCACTAGAGTCAATAATCTAGTTCACATCATTATGTGATTCAACACTAGTATTCACATCTGTATGTGATTAACACCCATAGTTCATATCGTCATGTGACCAACACCCAAAGGGTTTACTAGAGTGAAAAATATAGTTCACATCGCTATGTGACTAACTCCCAAAGAGTACTATGGTATGATCATGTTTTGCTCGTGAGAGAAGCCTAGTCAACGGGTCTGTCACATTCAGAGCCGTATGTATTTTGCAAATATTCTATGTCTACAATGCTCTGCACGGAGCTACTCTAGCTAATTGCTCCCACTTTCAATATGTATCCAGATTGAGACTTAGAGTCATCTGGATCGGTATAAAAAGCTTGCATTGATGTAACTCTTTACGACGGGCTCTTTTATCACCTCCATAATCGAGAAATATTTCCTTAGTCCTCACTAAGGATGTTCTTGACCAATGTCCGATGATCTACTCCTAGATCACTATTGTACTCCCTTGCCAAATTCAGAGCAAGGTATACAATAGGTCTGGTACATAGCATAGCATACTTTATAGAACATATGACTGAGGCATAGGGAATGACTTTCATTCTCTTTTCTATTTTATGTTGTGGTCAGGATTTGGGTCTTACTCAATTTCACACCTTTGCAACACAGGCAAGAACATTTCTTTGACTATTCCATTTTGAACTACCTCAAAAATCTTGACAAGGTATATACTTATTGAAAAAACTTATCAAGTGTCTTGATCTATCTCAATAGATCTTGATGCTCAATATGTAAGTAGCTTTACTGAGGTCTTTTTTTTAAAGAACTCCTTTCAAATACGCCTTTATGCTTTCCAGAAAAATTATACATCATTTCTGATCAACAATATGTTACTCACATATATTTATCAAAAAGGCGGTAGTGCTCCCACTCACTTTATTGTAAATACAGGCTTCACCGCAAGTCTGTATAAAACTATATGCTTTGATCAACTTATCAAAGCGTGTATTCCAACTCTGAGATGCTTGCACCAGTCCATAGATGGATTGCTGGAGCTTGCACATTTTGTTAGCTCCTTTAGGATTGACAAAACCTTCTGGTTGCATCATATACAACTCTTTATAAATCCATTAAGGAATGCAGTTTTGTTTATCCATTTGCCAGATTTCATAAAATGCGGCAATTTCTAACATGATTCGGACAGACTTAAGCATAGATACGAGTGAGAAACTCTCATCGTAGTCAACATCTTGAACTTGTCGAAAACCTTTTGCGACAATTCTAGCTTTGTAGATAGTAACACTATCAGCGTCCGTCTTCCTCTTGAAGATCCATTTATTTAACATGGTTTGCTGATCATCGAGCAAGTCAATCAAAGTCCATACTTTGTTCTCATACATGGATCCTATCTCAGATTTCATGGCCTCAAGCCATTTCGCGGAATCTGGGCTCATCATTGCTTCCTCATAGTTCGTAGGTTCATCATGGTCTAGTAACATGACTTCCAGAACATGATTACCGTACCACTCTGATGCGGATATTACTCTGGAAGACCTATGAGGTTTGGTAGCAACTTGATCTGAAGTTTCATCACATAAGCATCGCAGCCCCAAACTTTAAGAAACGACAGCTTAGGTTTACTGCTAAACCATAGTTCATATGGTGTCATCTCAACGGATTTAGATGGTGCCCTATTAAACGTGAATGCAGCTGTCTCTAATGCATAACCCCAAATCGATAGTGGTAAATCGGTAAGATACATCATAGATCGCACCATATCCAATAAAGTGCTGATTCTGACGTTCGGATACACCATTATGTTGTGGTGTTCCATGTGGCGTGAGCTGTGAAACTATTCCACTTTGTTTTAATTGAAGACCAAACTCGTAACTCAAATATTCATCTCCACGATCAGATCGCAGAAACTTTATTTTCTTGTTACGATGATTTTCCACTTTACTCTGAAATTCTTTGAACTTTTCAACTATTTCAGACTTATGTTTCATCAAGAAGATATACGCATATCTGCTCAAATCATCTATGAAGGTCAGAAAATAATGATACTTGTCGCGAGCCTTAATATTCATCGGACCACATACATCAGTATGTATGATTTCCAACAAATCTGTCGCTCGCTCCGTTGTTCCGGAGAACGGAGTCTTAGTCATCTTGCCCATGAGGCATGGTTCGCAAGCATCAAGTGATTCATAATCAAGTGATTCCAAAAGTCCATTAGCATGGAGTTTCTTCATGCGCTTTACACCAATATGACCTAAGCGGCAGTGCCACAAACAAGTTGCACTATCATTATTAACTCTGCATCTTTTGGTTTCAATATTATGAATATGTGTATCACTACGATTGAGATCCAACAAACTATTTTCATTGGGTGTATAACCATCGAAGGTTTTATTCATGTAAACAGAATAACAATTATTCTTTAAATGAATAACCGTTTTGCAATAAACATGATCAAATCATATTCATGCTCAACGCAAACACTAAATAACATTTATTTGGCTTTTAACACAAATCTCGAAAATATAGGGAGTGTGTGATGATGATCATATCAATCTTGGAACTATTTCCAACACTGATCGTCACTTCCCCTCAACTAGTCTCTGTTTATTATGTAACTCCTGTTTCGAGTTACTAATCTTAGCAATCGAACAAGTATCAAATACTCAGGGGCTACTATAAACACTAGTAAGGCACACATCAAACACCTGTATATCAAATATACCCTTGTTCACTTTGCCACCCTTCTTATCTACCAAATATTCAGGGCATTTCTGCTCTCAGTGATCATTTCCTTTGCAGTAGAAGCACTCAGTTTCAGGCTTTGGTCCAGCTTTGGGCTTATTCGCGGGAGCGACAACTTGCTTGTCATTCTACTTGAAGTTCCCTTTCTTTCCCTTTGCCCTTTTCTTGAAACTAGTGGTCTTGTCAATCATCAACACTTGATGCTCTTTTCTTGATTTCTACCTTCGTCGATTTCAGTATCACGAAGAGCTTGGGAATTACTTTTGTCATCCCTTGCATATTATAGTTCATCACGAAGTTCTACTAACTTGGTGATGGTGACTAGAGAATTCTGTCAATCACTATCTTATCTGGAAGATTAACTCCCACTTGATTCAAGCGATTGAAGTACCCAGACAATCTGAGCACATGCTCACTAGTTGAGCGATTCTCCTCCATCTTTTAGCTATAGAACTTGTTGGAGACTTCATATCTCTCAACTCGGTATTTGCTGGAAATATTAACTTCAATTCCTGGAACATCTCATATAGTCCATGACGTTCAAAAACGTCTTTGAAGTCCCGATTCTAAGCCGTTAAGCATGGTGCACTAAACTATCAAGTAGTCATCATATTGAGCTAGCCAAACGTTCATAACGTATGCATCTGCTCCTGCAATAGGTCTGTCACCTAGCGGTGCATTAAGGACATAATTCTTCTGTGCAGCAACGAGGATAAACCTCAGATCACGGATCCAATCCGCAACATTGCTACTAACATTTTTCAATACAATTTTCTCTAGGAACACATATAAAAACATAGGGAAGCAAAAACATAGGGAAGCAACAACGCGAGCTATTGATCTACAACATAATTTGCAAAATACTACCAGGAATAAATTCATGATAAATTTAAGTTCAATTAATCATATTACTTAAGAACTCCCACTTAGATAGACATCCCTCTAATCTTCTAAGTGATTACGTGATCCATATTAACTACACCATGTCCGATCGTCACGTGAGATGGAGTAGTTTCAACGGTGAACATCAATATGTTGATCATATCTACTATATGATTCACGCTTGACCTTTCGGTCGCCGTGTTCGAGGCCATATCTGTTATATGCTAGGCTCGTCAAGTTTAACCTGAGTATTCCGCGTGTGCAACTGTTTTGCACCCGTTGTATTTGAACGTAGAGCCTATCACACCCGATCATCACGTGGTGTCTCGGCACGAAGAACTTTATAGCGGTGCATACTCAGGAGAACACTTCTTGATAATTTTAGTGAGAGATCATCTTAAAATGCTACCGTCAATCAAAGCAAGATAAGATGCATAAATGATAAACATCACATGCAATCAATATAAGTGATATGATATGGCCATCATCATCTTGTGCTTGTGATCTCCATCTCCGAATCACCGTCGTGATCACCATCGTCACCGGCGTGACACCTTGATCTCCATCGTAGCATCGTTGTCATTACGCCATCTATTGCTTCTACGACTATCGCTACCGCTTAGTGATAAAGTAAAGCAATTACAGAAGCGTTGCATTTCATACAATAAAGCGACAACCATATGGCTCCTGCCAGTTGCCGATAACTTCCGTTACAAAACATGATCATCTCATACAATAAAATATAGCATCACGTCTTGACCATATCACATCACAACATGCCCTGCAAAAACAAGTTAGACGTCCTCTACTTTGTTGTTGCAAATTTTACGTGGCTGCTACGGGCTGAGCAAGAACCGTTCTTACCTACGCATCAAAACCACAACGATAGTTTGTCAAGTTGGTGCTGTTTTAACCTTCGCAAGGACCGGGCGTAGCCACACTCGGTTCAGCTAAAGTGAGAGAGATGACACCCGCTAGTCACCTTTAAGCACGAGTGCTCGCATAGCGGTGAAACCAGTCTCGCGTAAGCGTCTGGCGTAATGTCGGTCCGGGCCGCTTCATCTCACAATACCGCCAACCAAAGTATGACATGCTTTGGTAAGCAGTATGACTTGTATCGCCCACAACTCACTTATGTTCTACTCGTGCAAATAACATCAACGCATAAAACCTGGCTCGATACCTTTGTTGGGGAACGTAGTAATTTCAAAAAATTCCTCGCACAGAAGGATCATGGTGATGCATAGCAACGAGAGGGAGAGTATTGTCCACGCACTCGTGAGACCATAAGCGGAAGCGTTATGACAACGCGGTTGATGTAGTCGTGCGTCTTCACGATCCGACCGATCCAAGTACCGAACGTCACGGCACCTCCGAGTTCAAGACACGTTCAGCTCGATGGCGATCCCGGACTCGATCCGGCAAAGTGTCGGGGATGAGTTACTGTCGACCTGCACGGCGTGGTGTCGATGATGATGTTCTACCGGCGCAGGGCTTCGCCTAAACTCCGCGACGATATGACCGAGGTGGAATATGGTGGAGGGGGGCACCGCACACGGCTAAGGAACGATCCGTAGATCAACTTGTGTCATGGGGTGCCCCCCCTCCCCCGTATATAAAGGAGCAAGGAGGGGCGGCCGCCCAGGAGGGGCGCACCAGGAGGAGTCCTACTCCCACCGGAGTAGGATTCCTCAAGTAGTAGGAGTAGGAGTCAAGGAAAGGGGAAGAGAAGAGAAGGAGGGGGCGCAGCCCCTCCCCTAGTCCACCCGGACTAGGCCTTGGGGGGGCGCCCAACCTCTCCTCTCTCTTTCCCCTAAAGCCCAATAAGGCCCATATACTCCCCGGCGAATTCCCGCAACTCTCCGGTACTCCGAAAAATACCCGAATAACTCGGAACCTTTCCGAACTCCGAATAAAGTCGTCCAATATATCAATCTTTATGTCTCGACCATTTCGAGACTCCTCGTCATGTCCCCGATCTCTTCCGGGACTCCGAACTCCTTCGGTACATCAAAACTCATAAACTCATAATATAATTGTCATCAAAACCTTAAGCGTGCGGACCCTACGGGTTCGAGAACTATGTAGACATGACCTAGAACTATTCTTGGTCAATAACCAACAGCGGAACCTGGATGCTCATATTGGCTCCTACATATTCTACGAAGAACTTTATCGGTCAAACCGCATAACAACATACGTTGTTCCCTTTGTCATCGGTATGTTACTTGCCCGAGATTTGATCGTCGGTATCCAATACCTAGCTCCATCTCGTTCTTGGCAAGACTCTTTACTCGTTACGTAATGCATCATTTCGTAACTAACTCAAGAGCTACATTGCTTGCAAGGCTTATAGTGATGTGCATTACCGAGAGGGCCCAGAGATACCTCTCCGACAATCGGAGTGACAAAACCTAATCTCGAAATCGCCAACCCAACATGTACCTTTGGAGACACCTATAGTACTCCTTTATAATCACCCAGTTACGTTGTGACGTTTGGTAGCACCAAAGTGTTCCTCCGGTAAACGGGAGTTGCATAATCTCATAGTTACAGGAACATGTATAAGTCATGAAGAAAGCAATAGCAATATACTAAACGATCAAGTGCTAGGCTAACGGAATGGGTCATGTCAATCACATCATTCTCCTAATGATGTGATCCCATTAATCAAATAACAACACATGTCTATGGTTAGGAAACATAACCATCTTTGATTAATAAGCTAGTCAAGTAGAGGCATACTAGTGACTATATGTTTGTCTATGTATTCACACATGTATCATGTTTCCAGTTAATACAATTCTAGCATGAATAATAAAATTTTATCGTGAAATAAGGAAATAAATAATAACTTTATTATTGCCTCTAGGGCATATTTCCTTCACGGGCCGTAACCACCGAGGGGCGGCGGCACAAGGAGGGCGCCGTAGCCGGCGCCAGTCGGCTGGAAGGGCGCGCCGATGAACGCCTAGTGGCCAGCGGGGAGAGCCTGCTGATAGTGTTGCGCCTCCCCCCCCCCCCCCCCCCCCGGCATCCTAGGATCGCTGCTGCTGCAGGTGGCAGCGACCGCCGCCACGCCGGTTGCGTCGGCCCCCTCCCCCTTGCGTGTGCTGCGGGGGAGGCACTGGTGGCGACACCGGGTAACACCCGGCGGGTGCGGGAGGAGGCGACTGGATCGGCGTGACCGGTGGAGCGGTTCCATCGCAGATGGTGAAGTAGCCCGGAGAATCCATGGAAGGCATCAGAAACGTCGGGAAGAGGAAGGGGGCGGTGGCGACGTGTCGGGTTAGGGTTGCGGCGCGACAGGGCGGCAGCAGCGCGGCAAGGGGCGCGCGGCGGCGGCAGCAAGTCAGCACAACGTGTGGGAGCGAAAGCGACGCGGCGGCACGGAGCGGCGGCGGCGTCAGAGGAGGACGCGACGGCGGCGGCGGTGGGAAGCGGCGCGAGGAGAGGCTTCGCGGCGGCGGCGGTGGCGCGCGGGGAAGCGCTGCGTGGCAGCGGCTGCGGCTTGCCCTAGATCAGGACCTTCAAGATGATACCATGTAGACGGGAAAGCTTGCAATTCAATAGACGTTGTATTGATGGGTGCTGGTGTACGTATATATAATACAAGGGAAGGCCTCTACCTCAACTATACAAGACTAGGAGGTGGGCCACAACTCCAATACACGTGCAGTACACATACTCAACAGAGTTAACCACTTTGGTAATTAAAACTTTGCATTTAGAATTTACGGCGAAGCATCTCGAGCTAAATTCTTACACAGTGTTTTTTTTTTGAACAAACGCAGTGTGGTTGTGCTACAGTCTTGCCGGCGAGCTCCCGAATTCCAAGTATCTTATTTGTTGGTGTTGATGAAGACGGCGAGCAGCAGCCGGTGTCGTCGTCTGCTTCGTCTACCTTCGGCGACGGCTCAACAGGATGAGTGGGCCTGCCTGCGCTTTTCTCGGCAACGCAACTTGAGACTATCCCAGGGGAGATGAGGGCATACAACGGCAATCGCCTGTTGGAGATGCTCTAAGCATAGACGAACATTAGCAAATTACCAAGCTATCCTTGAACCAATCTTTGAGTCGAACAATATCAGTCATTGGATCAACTTAATACAAGTACCTTTTATATAAATTCAATAGTATGATGTACCGTAAATTTTTTTAGTTATTTGGGTCCAGCCCCCCCTTCTTGGAGGCCTTCTTTTTTCTTTCTATTCTCTTCAGAGTGAATATCTAGGGTTGGTGCCGTCTCAGGCCATGCCGTGCCTCTACTACTCTGCTGCTTATCAACTACAACTACACCAAATACCCTTTTACAATACTGACATGCCATGCCTCTACTACTCTGCTGCTTATTGATGACCGAAAACACCATCGGTGACACAGTTTTAATCATTATAACATACTCCCTCCGTCTCATAATATAAGACGTTTTTTGACAGAGGGAGTACAAAACATACTCGATACCATCAACGTACAAGGTAAGTTTCTAACTCGTACTCCCTTGCCACACCCGCTGCCTTGTTACTTGCACATCGCCTCACGTCGGGCACCCCCGAGTTTTCCACAAACCCCGTGACTATCTTCATATCCGGACGGGGATGCCACAAGTTTATTATTTAACCTCGATGCTGCGAGTCTACCATAATATATATCATGAACACGTAACCAAAAGTACGTTAGGAAGAAGACGAATCCTTGAGGAGGGCGATCGTGCGGCACACCTCCACCATGGTGGGCCGCACCAGCGGCGAGTGCTGAGTGCACGCGATCCCGAGGTCCATCAGCTCGACGACGACGTTGCTCGCTTGTGCCGCCGAGAACACCGTGTCCGTGGCTACCAGCCATGGTTGTGCGACGACGGTGGTGAGGTCATGCGGGTGGTGCCGCCTCACCCAGCCGTGCAACGTGAGCCCCTCTTGGAAGAGCACATCGGTCGGGCGCTTCCCGGTGAGCAGCTCTAGAAGCATCACGCCAAAGCTGTACACGTCGCCTTCCGTCGAAGGGTGGCCTCCTAGTCCGTACTCTAAAACCACACAACAAGAACGCCATGATGAAAATGTTAAGAGAAGAATGTTGATCACATGCATTTCCTCTCCTCATATGCCATGTTAATTCGATTATCTTGTAAATTACCTGGCGCGATGTAGCCCACAGAGCCTTGCAAAAATCCGGCAGTGGAGTTGCATGGATCGGCAAAGCCTACGTCGTCGTCGTCGCCCATGTCCGGCCGCGCGATGCCAAAGTCAGCCACGATGGCCGTCATGTCGTCGTCGAGGAGCACGTTGCTGGGCTTAAGGTCGCAGTGCACGACGCGGATGGGTGCGTAGTGATGCAGGTAGGCGAGCCCCTCGGCTATGTCGCCGACGATGCCAACCAGCCATGCGAGGTCCATGCCACGTCCAGGGCCAACATCACGCCGGTAGATGTGGCTCTCGAGGCTACCATTGGTCATCAGCGGGAGCACGATCGCGTGGAAGTCCGGCTGGCTGCACGTGGTGACCACACGCAGTAGGTTCCGGTGCCGCGTCCGCCTCAGCACATCGCACTCCCGCTTGAAGCTCCGGGAGACCTCACCGCCTCCGGTCTTTGGGTCGAGCACCTTGACGGCGACACACGTGCCGTCGCGGAGCGTCCCCGCGTACACGCGCCCGAACCGCCCCGCGCCGATCAGCCTCGACTGCTCGAACCCGCCCGTCGCCTCGTAGAGCTCTCGTTGAGAGATCCTCGGATAGTTCCCCCTCGTGCTGGGTTCGCATGCTAGCAGCGGTGAGGGCCGACTGTCTCGACCCACGGCGCGGCACACTGTGAGCCAAATGATTGCCATCGTGAAGCTCGCGATCGTAACGGCGACGAGCAACACAACTCGCCTGTTATGGAGCAAGTTGTGCTTCGCGCCGCTGCACCTAGCCAACCCAGGCGTCATCGACGTCGTCCCCGCACACAGTCTATCATTGCCGAGGAACGCGTTCGCCGGGAACCCTGCAAAGGCCCCGCCGCTTGGCACCTCGCCTGAGAAGTCGTTGTATGAAAAGTTAACACGCAACAGCGACGCCACCTTCTCCAAGGATTGAGGGAGGGTCCCCGTGAGGCCATTGCAGGACACATCGAGGTACTTGAGCTCAATGCAGCTGCCGAGCTGCGGCGGGATCATGCCGGAGAGCTGGTTTGATGACAGGTTAAGCAATTGCAGCCTAACCATCTCGCCCATGGTCACAGGGATCACGCCAGACAGCAGATTGCCGGCGAGGTTGAGGTTGAGCAGTCCACTCAGCCTAGTCAAGCCAACTGGGATCTTGCCTCGCAGCATGTTGTAGGAGAGATCAAGATTTTGCATCATCACACACTGCACGATGCTTGGCGGAATGGCGCCGGTGAGCCTGTTCTGCGAAAAATTGACGAGCCCGAGCCACGGGATCATGCCAAGGGATAGCGGGATATCACCGGAGAGCAGGTTGTTTGAGAGGTGCAGCTGCTCGAGCTGCCGCATGCTGGAGATGCCCTGTGGGATGGAGCCGTTGAGGAGGTTATGGGAGAGGTTGAGGGTGGTGAGGTTGGTGAGGTTGGAGATGTTCGCCGGGATCGGGCCAAAGAGTCTGTTAAACTGAAGGTGGAGCTGCATGAGGCCGGGAGCGAGGCGACCAATGACAGGCGGGATCATGCCGGCGATGTCATTCGCGGCGACGCTGAGCTCCTTCAGGTTGGCGCAGTTGGCAAGCGAGGCGAAGAACGGCTCAAGGTCGGTGTTGTTCTGCGAGTTCGCGAGGAAGTTGAACGATAGGTGCAAATACTCGAGGCTCCTCATACGGCTGAACATGTCATCTGACGGCAGCTCGCCGGTGAGGAAGTTCGACTGCAGTAGCAGCCATCGAAGCTTCGTCGAGTTTGACAGCGAGGGAGGGATGCTGCCATTGAGTTTGTTGGACCATAACACGAGGGACATCAACTCAGGGAGTGGGCAATCCGCTCGAATGGGGATCTCACCGTCCAGAAAGTTGGACGACATATCAATGTAGTTCAAGGCGGAGAGGTTGCAGAAGATAGCAGACGGGATATGCCCGGAGAGGTTGTTGTCGCCGAGATTGAGGTATACCAAGCACCGAATACGCGAGAGCTCCACCGGAATCGATCCCTCCAACTGGTTTCCGCTGAGGCTGAGCTGTGTCAGCCGAGAAAGCTTCCCGAGCTCCTGCGGCACCGCCCCGGAGAACACGTTCTCGGAGAGATCGAGGATGTCGAGTCTCGAGAGGTTGCCGAGCTCCGGCGGGACCGCCCCGGTGAGCGTGTTCGACGACACATCGAGAAACTTGAGGCGGGACAGGTTTCCAAGCTCCGGCGGGACCGTCCGGGTGAGCATGTTCGACGACAGGTCGAGAAACTTTAGGCGGGAGAGGTTGCCAAGCTCTGGCGGAACCGTCCCGGTGAGCGTGTTCAAGGACACGTCGAGAAAGTTAAGGTAGGAGAGGTTGCCGAGTTCTGGCGGAACCGTCCCGGTGAGCGTGTTCAAGGACACGTCGAGAAACTTGAGGTAGGAGAGGTTGCCGAGCTCCGGTGGGACGCTGCCGGTGAAGTGGTTGCCAGAGAGGTTGAGCGTCCTGAGGTGCGAGAGGTTGCCAAGCGCGGGCGAGACCTCGCCAGAGAGCTCTTGTTCACTTAGTATTAACTCGACAACATGGTGCTCCGCGTCGCAAGCGACACCGGTCCAGTTGCACACGTCCGGCGAGCCCCAGCCAGCGAGCGCTCCCTTGGGGTCGCCGGACATGCCGGCCTTGAAGACTAAAAGCACGGAGCGGTCATCCTCTTCTCCCAAGAGAGCCGGGCTTGCGGTGTGGAGGAAGAGAAAGAAGAGGAGAAATGTGAAGATGAGGGCCGTGATTGGCCTGGCAACCATGGCCATGGCCGGGTAGCTTGGAGCTCGGAATCAGATGGGAGCTAAGCAAAATGGGTTGGTGATGGTGAGAGCAAGGTTTGCTGCACAGCGCGGGTAGGGGTTTTATAAAGGTTGGTGATCGAGCGCCGTGCCTAACTAATTATTAGGGTTTGGATACGATCTGCATGCATGTCTGTGGGGCCGGCCTGGTGGTTTGGTCGTTTGGATATCATCTCACGTGATATCTAATCCGTTTGATGCGACTAATTAGCGTCCAAAATGCTACAATTAGCGTCTCAACGGCTAATCATGCATGCATGCATGCATGTACGTACGATGTATGCGTGCGTACAAGGTTTGAGTTATCACTTCATGCTAGCTCCATGGTACATGTATGCTTAAACTCTACTCCCCTTTCCCCAAAATATAGGATTTTTTATGGCCTTCTACGTATGACTTTGACTACGTACAAGTCTTATGGGGGTAGACTTGACTTATCAATGATATTCAGTATCTAAGAACTAACCTTGGTTAGTGGTTGGATGGTTAGGAGGACAGTGGTATTTCTAGCATATTAGGGTTTAAATCCTAGTGCTCGCATCATTTCTGGACCATTTCAGGATCTCCGGTGATGCGCGTTCAGTGGGAGAAGATGTTCTCAATCTCTCGGATGTGTCATAACGGTTGGGTATGCGTGTGTTCATATAAATAAGTGTATGCACACATATATGAGCGCATGCGTCTATACAGTGTTCTATAAAAAATGATATTCAATATCTTACCGATGTTTATGCTTTCCTTTGAGATACGCAAAGGGTAATGAAAAGATTGGATTATTATAGATCCATATTTTTCTGGCAACGTGATGTAAAGAGAAAAAGTAAAAAGTAACGAGCTAAGTGGGATGGATATCGAGGACCTGGAAATTAAGAATAAGTGCCTACCTACTACTTCCTTCGTTTTTATTTATTTCGTATATTAGCTTTGTCTCGAGTCAAACTTTGCAAACTTTAACAAAGTTTATACAAAAAGAATATTACATCCACAATATCAAATCAATACCATTAGAATCATCATTGAATATATTTACATACCATGCATGTATGGTATTTGTTACTCTGAAAGTTTAGATTATTTTCTAAAAACTTGGTCAAATGTTTATAAAGTTTGACTTAATTAAGTCAAAACTAATATGCGGGTAAGTAAAAATGGAGGGAGTAAATGGTTGTTTAAGATGCTTAATGATGGGTAAGGAGGGGGAGTTTGGCATGAGTTGCTTTGTAACAAATACCTCAAATCAAAAATTGTGTCCTAGGTGACGGCAAAGCCGATAGATTCACTTTTTGGAAAGGCTTGATGAGTTTCAAAGGCGGATTTATTTAGACGAGGTTCGTTCTCGGTTGGTAATGGCTTTCAGACGAGATTATAGGAGGACACATAGCTAGTTGATGCGCCTCTTGGCATTAGTATCCAAGTCTTTACAATATTGTGTAGCGCAAAGATATTTCTATAGCTTCGGTACTACAAGTGAGCCCCTTGAAATCGAGTTTTGAAGGCTGCTCACTAGGTGTAAGTGGACGACTTGGTTATATTTAGTTCGTAGATTAATGTCGATCGATTTGTATCAAGAACATGATGTGTTTCTCTGGTGTTTTCTTCGTCAAATCCATGTATGTTGACCTCATCAATGATGCTTCAGTTTTCGCAAGCAATATATTTAGAAGATCGATATGCTGATAAAAATTCCTTGTATGCTGACATCATCAACACCAATCTAGTTTGTCGCAAGCAATACATTTGGAAGATCAAAATGCCATTAAAAACAAGATATCCATGTGGTACTTGGAAAGAAATGTGGTTCTCAGAAAATAGAATCTGGCCAAACGGAGATAGAGGGCTCCAAGAAGTGTGAGCTTTTGTGATAATAAGGAGGAAACAACTCAACACTTATTTTTGACCTGTCCTTTTACCACCATACTCTGGCCAACCGTCCATGTGGCCTATAATTCACCCGCTTCAACAAGGATACCAAATTTGTTTGAAAACTGATTGACAGGGGTTGCGCTTTAGTTTGGGCCATCTAGAATTGCCGGGCTGATTATTATTTTTAACATGTCAAAACTTTTAAAAATAATTGCAGTTATCCTTGGAGCTACCAGGTGGATCCATATGTAGTGTTCCCTGCTGCGTCGTGTGGAGGCACGGACGGCCATGCCTTTGTGGTGTAGCCAATGAGAGATGGTCACTTGAGTTATGTTCAACCAGTTTGGATGATGGTCTTGTAGTAGGACTTGTGAATGAGTCATGCAATCCTATTCTAGGCGATTGTGGCACCACTTGTTTTTTTTTATTGCAAGACTGTACGGATGTTTAACTTTACTTTAATAAGATGGTTATGTGCATCAACCGATGTAGAGGCCCGGAATATCCCTTTCCAAAGAAAAGAAAAAGTCTAATTAAGATTTGATAGTTCGATCATTACTTTGTAAGGTTAGCATTCTACTACCTTTCCTTATCTTAATAGCGAGGAGGGAATCATCTTTTGGACGAAAAAGAACATCGGAGAAATCAAATGCGTCAGATATGAGTAATCTGATAGCGTTAGTTACCATCACATCAACCTTTGCTTATTGCTTCTCTGCCTGCAACGATCCCCAAAGTACCTTAATATGATGTGTCATGATAGCATGCATGGTCAATATTCCAATGTTGCCTCAGATACCAGGCTCAAAGTTTGTTCTTTTGGTTAAGTTAATGATGTTTGGGTCACAATCTAAGTCTGAACAGATACGCACACAGATCACACTTTGGCATCATCAGGTAGAATTGTACATCTTATGTTAATATTCTGAAGCCCCTTTACTCCTGTACATTCAGGTCAAAATTGAAAAACTCCATAACTTTAGTAAAATGGTTGAGGTAACAATCTTTCTTGAGCAGAACCAGTGTGTGTTGACTGCTTTCTGCTACATATCCTGAATCTTTTTATGACCGCTTTCTGCTACATATCCTGAATCTTTTTACGACCGCTTTCTGGTACATATCCTGGATCTGACTTGTTAAAGCTAGCAAGCGTGTTGATGGAAAAGCCAACCGAATACTCTTTTGTCATAAAGAGTATTCCAGTTCTTATCAAATCTACAACAACACTAAACTACATTGCTGGTCGTGAAAGGAGATGATCGACCGAATCATCAGATGCGACAAACAGTGCTGAGCAAATGTTAATTAACTTTTTTGTGTCAATTTGGTCGTGAAAGCACCGGAATAATGACCAGACTCGAGATCCTTTTGCTTTTATCTTTGATGAGTGATGATGATCAGGCATTGGCCGGCTAATGGAGTCCAACATGCATGTTTGCTAAGCGCATGACCGGAGAATTAAGAACTCAAAGAATTCGCAAGTAGTCGTTAGTAGGCAATCCCCAACCATCAGTAAACTAACTAATGGTCACCCTTTCTAAAAACAATAATCAATAAACAAATGTTGTATTAACCGCCAGAGGGTGAGATGAGAGAACACCAAATGCGCCACGAGGAATTAACACATGACTGACTGATCGATCGAGCGCGTGCTCTGGTATTCCTTTTCCCCTCGATTACTTTCTGTGTAGTAGTCATTGGTCAATTCTATGGGTGTTCATTATTAACAGGAGTTGGCCAAGAACTTTGTGGTCGTTGTTGACAACAATCGGTCATGGAAGATGCATGACGTCTGTCGGCCCCATCACGTCCAGCAGCGTCATGCCGATGGATGCTCTCAAAATCCGTACCCAACAACTAGTGAAATTAGCAGTTTATCACACGATTAAAGTAAGATACATACATAATACTCTCACCGTTCCTAAATATTTATCTTTCTGGAGATTTCAACAAGTGACTACATACGAAGCAAAATGGGTGAATCTACACTCTAAAATATGTCTATATACATCCGTATATGATAGACCATTTGAAATATCTAAAAAAACAAATATTTTGAAACAAAGGGGGTAGTATATAGTACCATATCAATCATGTACCACCTCTGTTTTTAATGTAACACGTTTTGGCAGTTCATTGAACTGCCAAAACGTCTTACATTTAGAAATAAAGGGTGTGTGTATGCGTGCATATGCATATGCACGCTTGCATGTGTGTGCACGTCACGTGCTAGGTGCGACGATGTAGCCGACTGAACTTTGCAACAGTCTGGCGGTGATGGAGCGCAACAGAATCATCGCTAGTGCTGCTGCTGGTTCCGGTATTATAGTAACTGCATTGTTCCTTTCTGCTTTGCAGGTTTCTTAAAGCCCGCCTATGAAAATGTGCAAGGAAGTTAATGGTGAAAACAATGATTCTTCCAGCAACAGATCCTTTTGACATGGGCAGTCACATAAAGGCATCGTTTTCATGGAACTGAATGCTAATTGCTTGATTTCCAATTGGAGTTAGCATTTGTGATGTTAAGCCCATGGTTAACGCTTTAATTATCCTTGGTATAGCAGTACTTGTGCGGCTTGACATGTATAGCTTATGTTCAACGTGTATGATTGGGCTGAACTATTTTGCTGTTTTTATGGGTACATTTCATGTTTTTGATTTTCCTTGAATTTCATGGACTCTCGAAGATCATATATATATACACATTTCATTTAATTTTGAACTTAAATGATGTTTATGTGAAAAGAACCGGAGTAGGTTTGCATGTTTTTTTTTTTTGACAATAGAATTTTTCAAATAAATTTGGCAGTTTCCTCCCAGTCCCCAAACTCACATGGTGATCTCCTTGGTGCGAGAAGATCCCAGGCAGCCATGGAAATCCCCTCGAGAGGATTAGAGCCTTGGGATACTTTCCGTTACAACCAAACAAGGCCTAAGCGGAGATGGTTCTTGCCTATGAAGCACAACCCATGATGAAGAGAGCATCGATCTAGGCCGATGTCGCATAGATCCATCCAACCAAGCCAATGGTTGAAACCAACCCGAGGATGGTCTCGACCATCCAAAGGTGGTTCCTTAGGAAAATGGAACACATTATTTTTTTCCAGAAATAACAGAAAATCACAAACATGATGAAGATTATGAGGCGTTTCCTTTTTTTTGTGAAACATGTGTGGTGTTTCCTACTTGCCCTTATTGAGGCAAGCTGCCGCCAAATCGCATAGATAGAAGCGATTGACCGGACCGTTTAGCCTTTCCACATGTATTTTGGAACCTTCCGGAGGGGTTAGTCTGGTTCAGTTCTGATTTTTTTCATATTGTTTCTTTTCACAGGTTTTCTTCCTTTTTCCTTTTCAAAAAAGTTTTCTTTTTACAGGAATGTTAGGAATTTCAAGGATTGTTGCTTTTTAGAAAAATGTTTGAGTTTTAGGAAATTTTAAAAATGTGCCTGTTTTATAAAAATGCTCGTGTTTCTAAAAAATAAATTTCTCATAATTATTTAGAAAATTCAAAAAAAATTCATGTTCTCAAAAAATGTTTGCAAAATTGAAAATAGTTTTGTTTCAAAAATATGTTCAAATATTTTAAATAATGTTGCATTTTCGAATTAATTTTTTCTTGTTTTTAAGAAATTAGGGAATTGTTCGCTTTTCTATAAATGTTCATTAAAAATCATATTAAAAAAATAGAAGGTTAAATTTTTTTCAAAATTCACTAGAAAACCGCGCACTACGGTGCCTATAAAATAAAATGCAAAATAAGGCAGGTGGCTTCATAAGTTGGCGCTTTGATCCCTCTAGAATGGGAGCTCCTTATTGGCGATTTCTCGTCGGTCGGTTTCTCTTTCTAGCTCCCACTATGCATGATGATAGTGGGCTCAATCTACTAGGGCCAATTGGTGTTTGATCGGTTGTGTGATTAGACCGAGACCTCTTACGTTGTGTCGTTTGTCTCATTCCCTTCAGCATATTGTTTCCTTCTAATGCTTGTTTTAAAACGTCCATTCTACTTGAAGATGGTAATAAATCTAAGAAGTATATATGCAGTCGAGATAATTTGGAAGGCGAATGCGTGGTTGACCGTTCAGAAAAAGTTCACCAACATGCGAAAAACTTTACGAATGCCAAAAATATTCATGAAATAGAAAAATCATATATTCAAGAAAGTTCATAAATTTGAAAAATTCGCAAATTTCAAAAAAAAATAACGAATTCAAAACTTTCGATTTTATTTGTGTTTCAAACGTTTATTTTTTTAGAAAGTTATGAAACTTGCAAAAAGTTCATGAGATTTAGGAAAAATTGCACAATTGTTTTTCGAATTTGAAAAAAGTTCAAGACCTGGGAAAATTTTAATCTGAGAAAAGATAAAAAAAATGTAAAAACTTAACCAATTTGAAAAAATGTTCACAATAATTTGAATTATTGAGTAATTTGAAAAAGGTTCATGAATTTGAGAAAATTCCACAAATTACTAAAGAAAATTCCAAAATTTGAAAAAATATCATGCACTGGGTAAAAAAGAAAATTTAAAAATAAATGGAAAATGGAAAAAAGTAAATGAAAAGAGAGAAAAATGGACAAAAACCGAGTGAAATAAGAAAACCGGGAACCAAAAACACATAAAATATTGGTGGGGAAGCTTCTGAATGTTTCCCAAAAATGGAGGCGCTTCTGAAAATGAACTTAAACTAATCTTATAGGCTGGCCCGTTAAGAACAATGGGGAGCTAGAGCCAGCCTGGCAATCGGGCCGGGTTTGGTCGGGTTGACCTTTCCCAAACCTATGCCCGACACCTTATCTGGTCCTTCCTAAACCCATGAACCTGAACAAATATTGGGCCATGAAAAACATGGGAGTGACATATAGAAGTGAGAAAAGGCCTACCAATGGGCTGACCTCTTAATAATGCCTTATTTTCTGTGTGACCGCGCTACTTAAGTACGTTATACGTTAATGTATTTATAGATTAAAAAGGTAAACTGTAATGGAGACTGCATGCAGGTTACGCAAACATCTCCAGTTATGATGCCGGTCCTCACTTCTCGGGGCACCGTAGAACCCTATAAACCTCCAAACCGGGGAGGTCTGATAAGCTTTCTGAACCACCACATCGATGTGGCCAGAACTGAAATTTCTTAACTCAACTGTAACACCTCTTGACCAAAACAGCCCGATGCCACCACTGAGTCCCGCATTGTCCACAGCTAGACAACCAGCAAAACCTAGATTGTGATGTAAACTTTCCACCCTCTTTGCACTTATTTTGTCTCCATAACAAAAAGTAGGGCAGGCCTTTCTTGCTTGACAACTTTGGGAAGCTCACGAACTGCCTCGGGGTTCCCAAGCCCCCGGCAGTTCCAACATCAGGCTTGGCTCTGCTTGGGTGATTTCAACGTAACATTATATGGTGCAGAAAACTTTAGTAGAGCGGACAGACCAGAGTGGCAAATGCGTGCTTTTAGAGAATCCCTTGAAGAATGCTCCCTGCAAGACCTTGGTTGGATAGGGCTGCCATATACATGGGATAACAAGCAGACGGGTGATCTAATGTTAAAGCACGGCTGGACAGGGGTGTTGCTAACGAGGCATTCCTGCAAATGTTTGATCTTACTAGAGTGCGACATATAAGCTCAGTGGAATCGGATCATTGTTTTGTCTTGGTGGAGACCCGAGTCACAGTATACAAGGGCCTAGACAATTCCAATACGAGGATGTGTGCTAGTCCCATGCAGACTATGATAAAATTGTCCATGAAGCTTGGCAATGAAATCATAGGGGTCATGGACTTGCAGCGATCACGGACACTTTACAGAAACTCCAAGGTGAACTTGGGGGTGGAGTGCCCGCGAATTCGGTTGCTTCGCCAAGACGGTTCGGAAGTTGCAACGTAAACTTGAGCAGCTAAGGCACCGGTCTATCGGCAGAGGCGTTTCAGATGAGGAGAAAGGAAACGTGCTAAAGTTGCAGGAGGCTCTAAGACAGGAAGAAATATGGATGCGGCAGCGTTCTCGTGTTCCATGGCTCCGACAAAGCGACCGCAATACTGCTTATTTTCAGGCGCAAGCGGCGCAACGGAAGAGAATGAACCACATTGAAAATCTACAACATGCTGATGGTTCTGTCTGCGCGACTGAGGAAGAGGATAGAGAGGAGGTTCAGTCATTTATTAGTCGTTGTACACCTCGCAAGGGTATAACGATATGTCTGAACTGCTTCAGTTTGTACCAGCTCGTGTAACGCCAGAGATGAATCAACTTCTTGATAAATTTTTGAGGCCGACGAGGTGAAGACGACGCTATTCCAAATGGCATCGTCCAAAGCTCCTGGTGTCGACGGTTTCACGGTTGGTTTCTTTCAAAGGCACTGGGATCTTGTGAAGGCAGATTTGGTGCCGGCGATACTTAGTTTTGTTAATGGTGGAGAACTACCTATGGGTTTTAATGACACATCTATCACTCTTATACCAAAGGTACGTCATCCACAGTCAATAACTCGGTACAAACCCATCTCTTTGTGTCCAGTGCCATACAAAATTGCTTCTAAAATGATCACTAATCGATTCAAAGAGTTGATGGATATAGTGGTGGGTGAACAACAAGATGCTTTCGTCCCTGGGCGTCTGATCTTAGACAATGTCTTAGTGGCCTTCGAGAGTATTCACTCCATGAAAAGGCGAAGAAGGGGAAGAACTATTCTTGCAGTCAAACTAGACATGATGAAAGCCTACGATAGGGGTTTTCGCCAAAGCTGCCCCATGTCTCCCTTTTGTTCCTTTTGTGTGCAGAAGGCCTCCTGCTTAGCTATTATGAAAGTTCGCACATTGACAGAGGCATACGGGTGCCCTTCCAATCACCATGGGTTAACCATTTGCTTTTTGCCGATGGCAGCCTTATCTTCATCAGTGCATCAGTGGAAAGTGCTCAGAGACTGAACAGAATTCTGCATATTTATGGTGAATGTTCAGGTCAAGCAGTAAACCGTGACAAAAGTGCAGTTTTCTTCTCTCCCAATACTCCAACAGGTAGGAGACAGGAGGTGAAAACAGTTTTGGGAATTCTGGTGGAGGCTTTTAGCAACAGATATCTTGGTCTCCCGACGGCGGTGGGGAGAATTATGTTGGGGAACGCAGTAATTTCAAAAATTTTCCTACGCACACACAGGACCATGGTGATGGCATAGCAATGAGAGGGGAGAGTGTTGTCTCACGCCCTCGTGAGACCGTGGCGGAAGCGATCACAACGTAGAGGAAGTAGTCGACGTTCTCCTCGCGATCCTGCCGATCCCAGTGCCGTTACTCCGGCACCTCCGAGTCGATGATGACGTAGAGGAAGTAGTCGTCGTTCTCCTCGCGATCCAGCCGATCCCAGCGCCAAGCATCCGGCGCCTCCGAGTTCTTGGCACACGTTCAGCTCGACAACGCCTCCTCGGGCTGCGATCCAGCAAAGCTCCGGGAGAGGGAGTTCCGTCGACCTGACGGCGAGGTGACGATCTTGATGTTTCACCGGCGCAGGCTTCGCCTAAGCACTGCTATGATTTGACCGAGGTGGAATATGGTGGAGGGGGCACCGCACACGGCTAAGGAGCGATCTCAAGGATCAACTTGTGTGTCCTAGGGTGCCCCCTCCCGTATATAAAGGAGGGAGGGAGGAGGTGGCCGGCCACAAGGGGCGCACCATGGGAGGAAACCTACTCCTAGTAGGTTTCCCTCTCTTCCTTATCTTATTTGGAGGGAAGGAAGGAGTACTAGTATTAGGAAGTAGTACTAGTAGTAGGAATAGGAAGAGGGGAAGGAGAAAGGAAAGGGGGCGGCCCCCTCCCCAATTCGGATTGGGCTTGAAGCGCGCCTCCCTCCTGTTCCTTCTCCCTTCCTCCTACATGGGCCCAATAAGGCCCATATACCTCCCGGGGGTTCGGTAACCTCCGGAGCTCCAAACTTCTCCGGAACCTTTCCGGTGTCCAAATATATCCGTCCAATATATTAATCTTTATGTCTCGACCATTTCGAGACTCCTCGTCATGTCCGTGATCATATCCGGGACTCGAACAACCTTCGGTACATCAAAATACACAAACTCATAATATAACCGTCATCGAAACCTTAAGCGTGCGGACCCTACGGTTCGAGAACAATGTAGACATGACCGAGACACATCTCCGGTCAATAACCAATAACGGGACCTGGATGCCCATATTGGTTCCTACATTTTCTACGAAGATCTTTATCGGTCAGACCGCATAACAACATACGTTGTTCCCTTTGTCATCGGTATGTTACTTACCTGAGATTCGATCGTCGGTATCCAATACCTAGTTCAATCTCGTTACTGGCAAGTCTCTTTACTCGTTCCGTAATACATCATCTCACAACTAACTCATTAGTTGTAATGCTTGCAAGGCTTATGTGATGTGTATTACCGAGAAGGCCCAGAGATACCTCTCCGACAATCGGAGTGACAAAACCTAATCTCGAAATCGCCAACCCAACAAGTACCTTTGGAGATACCTGTAGTACTCCTTTATGATCACCCGATTACGTTGTGACGTTTGGTAGTACCCAAAGTGTTCCTCCGGTAAACGGAGTTGCATAATCTCATAGTTACAGGAACATGTATAAGTCATGAAGAAAGCAATAGCAACATACTAAGCGATCAAGTGCTAGGCTAACGGAATGGGTCATGTCAATCAGATCATTCTCCTAATGATGTGATCCCGTTAATCAAATGACAACTCATGTCTATGGTTAGGAAACATAACCATCTTTGATTAACGAGCTAGTCAAGTAGAGGCATACTAGTGACACTCTGTTTGTCTATGTATTCACACATGTATTATGTTTCCGGTTAATACAATTCTAGCATGAATAATAAACATTTATCATGATATAAGGAAATAAATAATAACTTTATTATTGCCTCTAGGGCATATTTCCTTCAGTCTCCCACTTGCACTAGAGTCAATAATCTAGTTCACTCAGTAATGATTCTAACACCCATGGAGTCTTGGTGTTGATCATGTTTTGCTCGTGGAAGAGGCTTAGTCAACGGGTCTGCAATGTTCAGATCCGTATGTATTTTGCAAATCTCTATGTCTCCCACTTGGACTTGGTCCCGAATGGAATTGAAGCGTCTCTTGATATGCTTGGTCCTCTTGTGAAATCTGGATTCCTTTGCCAAGGCAATTGCACCAGTATTGTCACGAGAAGATCTTCATTGGTCCCGATGCAGTAGGTATAACACCTAGATCGGAAATGAACTCTTTCATCCAGACTCCTTCATTTGCTGCTTCCGAAGCAGCTATGTACTCCGCTTCACATGTAGATCCCGCCACGACGCTTTGTTTAGAACTGCACCACCTGACAGCTCCACCGTTTAACAAAAACACGTATCCGGTTTGCGATTTAGAATCGTCCGGATCAGTGTCAAAGCTTGCATCGACGTAACCATTTACGACTAGCTCTTTGTCACCTCCTTAGTCCTTTTCAGGTATTTCAGGATGTTCTTGACCGCTGTCCAGTGATCCACTCCTGGATTACTTTGGTACCTTCCTGCCAAGCTTACTGCTAAGCATTCGTCAGGTCTGGTACACAGCATTGCATACATGATAGAGCCTATGGCTGAAGCATAGGGAACATCTTTCATTTTCTCTCTATCTTCTGCTGTGGTCGGGCATTGAGTCTGACTCAATCTCACACCTTGTAATACAGGTAAAAAACCTTTCTTTGCCTGATCCATTTTGAACTTCTTCAAAACTTTATCAAGGTATGTGCTTTGTGAAAGTCCAATTAAGCGTCTTGATCTATCTCTATAGATCTTGATGCCCAATATGTAAGTAGCTTCACCAAGGTCTTTCATCGAAAAACTCTTGTTCAAGTATCCCTTTATGCTATCCAGAAATTCTATATCATTTCCGATCATTAATATGTCATCTACATATAATATCAGAAATGCTACAGAGCTCCCACTCACTTTCTTGTAAATACAGGCTTCTCCATAAGTCTGTATAAACCCAAATACTTTGATCACACTATCAAAGCGTTTATTCCAACTCCGAGATGCTTGTACCAGTCCATAAATGGATCGCTGGAGCTTGCACACTTTGTTAGCTCCCTTTGGATCGATAAAACCTTCTGGTTGCATCATATACAACTCTTCTTCCAGAAACTCATTCAGGAATGCGGTCTTTACATCCATTTGCCAAATTTCATAATCATAAAATGCGGCAATTGCTAACATGATTCGGACAGACTTAAGCATCGCTACGGGTGAGAAGGTCTCATCGTAGTCAACCCCTTGAACTTGTCGAAAACCCTTTGCGACAAGTCGAGCTTTGTAGACAGCAATATTACCGTCGGCGTCGGTCTTCTTCTTGAAGATCCACTTGTTTTCTATTGCTTGCCGAACCTCGGGCAAGTCAACCAAAGTCCACACTAAGATTTCAAACATAGATCCCATCTCAGATTTCATGACCTCAAGACATTTTGAGAAATCTGCGCTCACCATCGATACTTCATATTACGTAGGTTCATCATGATCTAGTAGCATGACTTCCAGAACAGGATTGCCGTACCACTCACAGTGCGGATTTTATTCTGGTTGATCTACGAGGTGCTGTAGTAACTTGATCTGAAGTTTCATGATCAACATCATCAACTTCCTCACTATTTGGTGTAGATATCGCAGAAACTGGTTTCTGTGATAAACTACTTTCAAATAAGGGAGAAGGTACAGTTACCTCATCAAGTTCTACTTTCCTCCCACTCACTTCTTTCGAGAGAAACTCCTTCTCTAGAAAGGATCCATTCTTAGCAACAAATGTCTTGCCTTCGGATCTGTGATAGAAGGTGTACCCAACTGTCTCCTTTGGGTATCTTATGAAGATACATTTCTCCGATTTAGGTTCGAGCTTATCAGGCTGAAGCTTTTTCACATAAGCATCGCATCCCCAAACTTTAAGAAACGACAACTTTGGTTTCTTGCTAAACCACAGTTCATAAGGTGTCGTCTCAACGGATTTTGACGGTGTTCTATTCAGCGTGAATGCGGCCGTCTCAAGAGCATAACCCCAAAACGATAGCGGTAAATCTGTAAGAGACATCATAGATCGCACCATATCTAGTAAAGTGCGACACGACGTTCGGACACACCATTGCGCTGTGGTGTTCCGGGTGGCGTGAGTTGCGAAACTATTCCGCATTGTTTCAAATGTAGACCAAACTCGTAACTCAAATATTCGCCTCCACGATCAGATCGAAGAAACTTTATTTTCTTTTTACGATGATTTTCAACTTCACTCTGAAATTCTTTGAACTTTTCAAATGTCTCAGACTTATGTTTCATTAAGAAGATATACCCATATCTGCTTAAATCATCTGTGAAGGTGAGAAAATAACGATATCCGCCACGAGCCTCAACATTCATTGGACCACATACATCTGTATGTATGATTTCCAACAAATCTGTTGCTCTCTCCATAGTGCCGGAGAAGCGGGTTTTAGTCATCTTGCCCATGAGGCACGGTTCGCAAGTGCCAAGTGATTCATAATCAAGTGACTCCAAAAGTCCATCAAGATGGAGTTTCTTCATCGCTTTATACCGATATGACCTAAACGGCAATGCCACAAATAAGTCGCACTATCATTATCAACTCTGCATCTTTTGGTTTCAACATTATGAATATGTGTATCACTACTATCGAGATTCATTAAAAATAGACCACTCTTCAAGGGTGCATGACCATAAAAGATATTATTCATATAAATAGAACAACCTTTATTCTCTGATTTAAATGAATAACCGTCTCGCATCAAACAAGATCCAGATATAATGTTCATGCTTAACGCTGGCACCAAATAACAATTATTTAGGTCTAAAACTAATCCCGAAGGTAGATGTAGAGGTAGCGTGCCGACCGCGATCACATCGACTTTGGAACCATTTCCCACGCCGCATCGTCACCTCGTCCTTTGCCGGTGTTAAGCAATCATAGTCCCTGTTTCGAGTTGCAAATATTAGCAATGGAACCAGTATCAAATACCCAGGTGCTACTGCGAGCTCTAGTAAGGTACACATCAATAACATGTATATCACATATACCTTTGTTCACCTTGCCATCCTTCTTATCCGCCAAATACTTGGGGCAGTTCCGTTTCCAGTGACCAGTCTGCTTGCAGTAGAAGCACTCAGTTTCAGGTTTAGGTCCAGACTTGGGTTTCTTCCCTTGAGCAGCAACTTGTTTGCTGTTCTTCTTGAAGTTCCCCTTCTTCTTCCCTTTGCCTTTCTTCTTGAAACTAGTGGTCTTATTGACCATCAACACTTGATGCTCCTTCTTGATTTCTACCTCCGCAGCTTTCAGCATTGCGAAGAGCTCAGGCATAGTCTTTACTAACCCTTGCATATTATAGTTCATCATGAAGCCTTTGTAGCTTGGTGGCAGTGATTGAAGAATTCTGTCAATGACACAATCATCCGGAAGATCAACTCCCAGTTGAGTCAAGTGATTGTAATACCCAAACATTCTGAGTATGTGCTCACTGACAGACCCATTCTCCACCATTTTGCAGCTATAGAACTTATTGGAGACTTCATATCTCTCAATCCGGGCATTACATTGAAATATGAACTTCAACTCTTGGAACATCTCATATGCTCCACGACTTTCAAATCGTCGTTGAAGACCCGGTTCTAAGCCGTAAAGCATGGCACACTGAACTATAGAGTAGTCATCAGCTTTGCTCTGCCAGACGTTCTTAACGTCGTCGGTTGCATCAGCAGCAGGCCTGGCACCTAGCGGTGCATCCAGGACGTAACTCTTCTGTGCAGCAATGAGGATAATCCTCAGGTTACGGACCCAGTCCGTGTAATTGCTACCATCATCTTTCAACTTTGCTTTCTCAAGGAACGCATTAAAATTCAATGGAACAATAGCACGAGCCATCTATCTACAAACAGACATAGACAAGCAAGATACTATCAGGTACTAAGTTCATGATAAATTTAAGTTCAATTAATCATATTACTTAAGAACTCCCACTTAGACAGACATCTCTCTAGTCATCTAAGTGATCACGTGATCCAAATCAACTAAACCATAACCGATCATCACGTGAGATGGAGTAGTTTTCAATGGTGAACATCTTATGTTGATCATATCTACTATATGATTCACGCTCGACCTTCGGTCTCCGTGTTCCGAGGCCATATCTGCATATGCTAGGCTCGTCAAGTTTAACCTGAGTATTCTACATGTACAAAACTAGCTTGCACCCGTTGTAGATGCACGTTGAGCTTATCACACCCGATCATCACGTGGTGTCTCGGCACGACGAACTTTGGCAACGGTGCATACTCAGGGAGAACACTACTTGATAATTTTAGTGAGAGATCATCTTAAAATGCTACCGTCAATCAAAGCAAAATAAGATGCATAAAGGATAAACATCACATGCAATCAATATAAGTGATATGATATGGCCATCATCATCTTGTGCTTGTGATCTCCATCTCGAAGCACCGCCATGATCACCATCGTCACCGGCGCGACACCTTGATCTCCATCGTAGCATCGTTGTCGTTTCGCCATCTATTGCTTCTCGACTATCGCTACCGCTTAGTGATAAAGTAAAGCAATTACAGGGCGTTTGCATTTCATACAATAAAGCGACAACCATATGGCTCCTGCCAGTTGCCGATAACTCGGTTACAAAACATGATCATTTCATACAATAAAATATAGCATCACGTCTTGACCATATCACATCACAACATGCCCTGCAAAAACAAGTTAGACGTCCTCTACTTTGTTGTTGCAAGTTTTACGTGGCTGCTACGGGCTGAGCAAGAACCGTTCTTACCTACGCATTAAAACCACAACGATACTTCCTCAAATAGACTCCGTTTTAACCTTCTCAAGGACCGGGCGTAGCCACACTCGGTTCAACTAAAGTGAGAGAGACAGACACCCGCCAGCCACCTTTAAGCACGAGTGCTCGTAACGGTTAAACCAGTCTCGCGTAAGCGTCTGGCGTAATGTCGGTCCGGGCCGCTTCATCTCACAATACCGCTGAACCAAAGTATGACATGCTGGTAGGCAGTATGACTTGTATCGCCCACAACTCACTTGTGTTCTACTCGTGCATATGACATCAACGCATAAAACCTGGCTCGGATGCCATTGTTGGGGAACGCAGTAATTTCAAAATTTTCCCTCGCACACACAGGACCATGGTGATGGCATAGCAACGAGAGGGAGAGTGTTGTCTACGTACCCTCGTGAGACCGTGGCGGAAGCGATCACAACATAGAGGAAGTAGTCGACGTTCTCCTCGCGATCCTGCCGATCCCAGTGCGTTACTCCGGCACCTCCGAGTCGATGATGACGTAGAGGAAGTAGTCGTCGTTCTCCTCGCGATCCAGCCGATCCCAAGCGCCCGTTACTCCGGCGCCTCCAGGATTCTTGGCACACGTTCAGCTCGGCGGCTCCTCGGGCTCCGATCCAGCAAAGCTCCGGGAGAGGGAGTTCCGTCGACCTGACGGCGTGGTGACGATCTTGATGTTTCACCGACGCAGGGCTTCGCCTAAGCACTGCTATGATTTGACCGAGGTGGAATATGGTGGTGGGGGGCACCGCACACGGCTAAGGAACGATCTCAAGGATCAACTTGTGTGTCCTAGGGTGCCCCCCCTCCCCCGTATATAAAGGAGGGAGGGAGGAGGTGGCCGGCCACAAGGGGGGGCGCACCATAGGATGGGGAAACCGTCTCAAAGTAGGTTTCCCTCTCTTTTCCTTATCTTATTTGGAGGGAAGGAAGGAGTACTAGTATTAGGAAGTAGTACTAGTAGTAGGAATAGGAAGAGGGGAAGGAGAAAGGAAAGGGGGGCCCCCTCCCCAATTCGGATTGGGCTTGGGGGCGCCCCCTCCTGTTCCTTCTCCTTCCTCCTACATGGGCCCAATAAGGCCCATATACCTCCCGGGGTTCCGGTAACCTCCGGAGCTCCAAACTTCTCCGGAACCTTTCCGGTGTCCAAATATATCCGTCGAACAACCTTCGGTACATCAAAATACACAAACTCATAATATAACCGTCATCGAAACCTTAAGCGTGCGGACCCTACGGTTCGAGAACAATGTAGACATGACCGAGACACATCTCCGGTCAATAACCAATAAGCGGACCTGGATGCCCATATTGGTTCCTACATTTTCTACGAAGATCTTTATCGGTCAGACCGCATAACAACATACGTTGTTCCCTTTGTCATCGGTATGTTACTTACCTGAGATTCGATCGTCGGTATCCAATACCTAGTTCAATCTCGTTATTGGCAAGTCTCTTTACTCGTTCCGTAATACATCATCTCACAACTAACTCATTAGTTGTAATGCTTGCAAGGCTTATGTGATGTGTATTACCGAGAAGGCCCAGAGATACCTCTCCGACAATCGGAGTGACAAAACCTAATCTCGAAATACGCCAACCCAACAAGTACCTTTGGAGATACCTGTAGTACTCCTTTATGATCACCCAGTTACGTTGTGACGTTTGGTAGTACCCAAAGTGTTCCTCCGGTAAACGGGAGTTGCATAATCTCATAGTTACAGGAACATGTATAAGTCATGAAGAAAGCAATAGCAACATACTAAGCGATCAAGTGCTAGGCTAACGGAATGGGTCATGTCAATCAGATCATTCTCCTAATGATGTGATCCCGTTAATCAAATGACAACTCATGTCTATGGTTAGGAAACATAACCATCTTTGATTAACGAGCTAGTCAAGTAGAGGCATACTAGTGACACTCTGTTTGTCTATGTATTCACACATGTATTATGTTTCCGGTTAATACAATTCTAGCATGAATAATAAACATTTATCATGATATAAGGAAATAAATAATAACTTTATTATTGCCTCTAGGGCATATTTCCTTCAAATTACTAGTAGCACGTTCGACCACATTGGTGACAGATAGAGGAGTAAGATGGGTGGTTATGCTGAGCGTTTGTTGGCTTGTGTTGGTCGAGAGACGCTACTTAAATCCAATATCCAAGCATGACCAACTTTCAGCATGAGCTGCTTCCTTTTGACTAAAAAGGTTTGCAAGAGTCTGAGATCTCCGATGGCAAAATATTGGTGGAGTGGCTCCCTTGACAGAAGGTCATTGCATTGGCTGTCATGGGATAAACTTGCATCTCCTAAGGCTTGTGGTGGCATGGGTTTTCGTGATTTGCATCTCTTCAATGTGGTTGTTTTGAAAACATGCTTGGGGATTCATAACAAATCCTAACTCACTATGTGCAAGAGTCATGAAAGGACGGTACTTTCCTGATTGTGATTTTATGGAGGCCACAGTACTGCACTCTTCTTCAGCGATTTGGCGCGCTATTGTGGCCAGAAAAGAAGCTCTACAGTTGGGCTTGATCAAAAGAATTGGCGACGGGACTACTATATCCATATGGAATGATAGGTGGATATCGGGTACTCCCTCGCTCTCTCCTAGGGTGATGCCAGGAGGAACCACCTTGGAGTTAAATCAGTCAGCTCATAGACACATATTATTGGATTTGGCGATCTCAGCTAGTTCGTGATATTTTCATCTCAGCCGATGCTGATGCAATTTTAAATATCCCTTTACGCAATGGGGGGTGAGGATTTTCGTGCGTGGGCTCATGAAGGCAATGGCATCTATTTTGTCGCTCTAGATGAAGGGACGGCTACAAATACTTCACAGACCGATGAACAGATGTGGAAGCTCAAGGTCTTGCCGAAGATTCATGTCTTCTGGTGGAGAGTGGTGAGGGGCATTCTTCCGTATGAAAGTACACTAAAACAACAGCATATACGACCCATTAGCAGATGCAATGCCTGCCTTGCGATGGATGAGGATTTGATGCACGCCCAAGTGCATTGCTCTCATGCCAAATTGTTCTGGGAACAAGCACATGCGCTACTTGGTGTTAGAAGACCGAGGCTGCAACCAGATACATGGTCCAGAGATATTATTTGTGACAGTAAATTCTCAGAGGTGGAGAGAGCTCAAATGATCTCTGTTATGTGGGCAATATGGCACTCCAGAAACAGAATTACCCATGATGGAGAGAAACTTGATCCTTTGGCCACAGTGAGACGCAACATAGAATATTTGGCGACACTTGATATTCCTTCTTCACATGCTTGATCCTTCCTGGACATGGCTGGCGACCGCCAGATGAGGGTGTTGTCAAAATTAATACTGATGCAGCTATAAACATGGATTCGGACAAGGCTGGAGCAAGAGGTGTGGCACGTTCAGCCTCGGCTTTGTTGGGATCTTGGAGCAAACCCCACGAGGGGGTGACGGATCCATTCATAGGTGAGGCCTTGGCGCTCCATGACGGCGTCATCTTTGCAAGCTTGCGAGGTTTCTCACATGTGATAATGGAGACAGACTGCCTAGAGATCGTGAACCTCTGGAACACTCGCCATAATAGTCTTTCTATAGTGGCACCCATATTTTTAGAGATTGGAGAGCTAGCTTCCTCTTTTACGTCTTTTGTTATTCAACATATAAACAGATCTGCCAACGAACCGGCCCATCTCTGTGCGAAGCATGCTTGCTCGTTGATGGTCACCGAGAGTTGGACAGGTTCTAGACCTTCTTTCCTACTCACTAGCCTGTTGGATGATAATGCTAGGAGTTCCTTTGTTGAATAAAGCTCTAAAATTGAACGCAAAAACTGTAATGGAGAATAAATAATTTATTTAATTGTTAATATTAATCGGGTAACCGACGAGCATGAACTTATACACGTACACTACCCACAACTAATCGGGTTACCCAGGGTAACCAATACCCCTACCCATTCAGGTCGGGTGCTCATGGCCGTGTGAACCCATGTGTCAGATTGCCAACTTGAAGCGAGGGGGTGTGCGCCAGTTGTTTTTTAGGAAACCTGCAAAGCTTTATTTATTGAGACGTCACAATGTTTATACGGACGAAGGAAAGATCTCCCGGATGGCCCAACCAAACATGTCGGCCAATTCCGAGTGAGAGAGCATGCTTTGCTAGGTTGTGATCTTCATAATTCGAGCTCCTAAACTCATGAACTATATTACAAGATTGAAGATTCGTAGATCGTTCAGAAATCTCTTGGATCACTGCTCCATATGCCGCGCAAGTCCCTTTTCTCACCTCATCAACCACCGTTTTGCAATTAGAAGCAACATGAATATTTTGAACATATAAGTCCTCAGCCGAGGATAGAGATTCCCGAATAGCCATTGCCTCGAGTGTGGGAGGGTCTGTGATGAATTTGATAACCACCACCGAGGCCCCAAGGAAAACCCCATTTTCATCTCTGCAGATCGCACTTACGGCACCAAATTTCCTTCTTGCTAACACAACAGCATCCACATTTATTTTAACGCTCCCCTAGGCCGGAGGTATCCATAATGAGCTCCTCACCACGGGTACACTAGCTGGTCTATGAACCCGGTTGTTAGTTTGGTGAACCTCATCCAGATAAATTGATATGAAACTATTCGTAGCAAAAGGAGACTGAAAAATATCTTCATATATTGCTTTCCTCCTCGCCTCCCAGATTGCCCAAGCTGTCACAACTAGACGAAGGAAATCGTCCGCACTCAGTATTTCATGTAGGGCAAAGAGCCACTCCTTTGGATCCTCATGTTGAAAATTTATGATCTTCTCAACGAGCTCTTCAGGAGCAAGATCCCATACACTTCTAGACATTGAGCATGTAAGTAGTGCATGCCTCCATGTGTCTCACGCTCCACACAGTCTGCATGATCCTCATACGCCATGTGGCGATGATTTAGAACTTCTCCAGTAGGCATGGACTGTCTCGCCAGTCTCCAAACGAACATACAGAGATTTGATGGAACCTGGATATGCCAAATTGAGGACCAGAACTCGCTTTCTCTTTCTGACGTACCTGCTTCTTCATGTATCCATCTTTCCCTGCTGAGTTTTGTTCTCAAAATCATCTGGTACACAGACCGGACCGAGAAGGGATCTCTGGGTTCCTCATGCCATGCCCAGAAATCAGTAACATTGCGGGTACAAAGCGGAATTTTTAGGATCTCTTCTGCATCAAAGATTATGAAAACTGACCGGATAACCTCTTCTTTCCACAATGAGATCTGAAACTTTAAGTGGAGGATTCGTTATGAGTGACGTGTGAAAGAATTTGTGAAGCGTCTCAACTCCCGTAACATGGGAGCCCGCGTATATATATATATATTGATTGTGGCGAGGCCGGCTCTCGCAGAGGCATACAAGATCATGGTTTAACAACCAGAGAGATACATGGAGATAGAGGAGAATTACACAGGTGAAAAGATAAATACGCTAACAACCTGGATCCTCCTAGCTACCCTATCGCGATAACCAAGTTATGGTACATGACATATGTTTAACACTCCCCCATAATCACAACTATGGCAAGTTGAGATTACGTTTAAACTCTTCAAAACTTCTGACTGGCAATGCCTTTGTGAATCCATATGCAAGCTGATTTTTGGAAGGTATAAATCTGATCTCAAGCTGTTTGTTGGCAACACGGTCTCTTACAAAATGAAAGTCTATCTCAATGTGCTTTGTCCTGGCATGAAAGACTAGGTTAGCAGATAAATATGTGGCACCAAGGTTATAACAACATAAACAAGGAGGCTGAGCTTGAACCACTCCAAGTTCTTTAAGCATGGATTGAACCCAAATGATTTATGTCGTTGCATTTGCTAATGCTTTATATTCTAGTTATGTGCTTGAACTGGAAATAGTGGCTTGCTTTCTTGCACACCATGATATTAAATTGGTTGGAATTGATCTGTTGTCTGTTCCATATGAGGAGTTCTTTCAGTTTTTCAATCAAAAGGCCCTCGACAAAGTAATCATCACTTTGTACTATCTGTAAGTACTACTTCTGTAATTAAGTCTCTATATAGCTCAGCTCTTTCATTGCATGTATATATAATTATCCTCATTATATTATGGAGATTGAAGATCGCTGAATGCAAGAAAAGACAAATCGGTGATATTTGGTTCATTAACACAAATCTCATAAATGAATGGAGTGTTAAACATGATGCCAAACAATGCGAGGACAACTTGCTACGATCGTTACTTCGAAATCAAAACAGAGATACAATACTCTTTCCTTACGAATTCAAGTGAGTGTTACTATCTTGTGCATATTCGGTTTCCCTTATTACTTGAGGTTATAGTAATGTAACTGATGAGTTATGCATGCATGGGCAGCTTCCACTTTATTGTGCTAGAGATTAAGCTTGAGAAGGGACTAGTAACCGCCATAGACTCAAGACGAAAAAATCCCGAGGAGTATGCGATCATGACTAAAATGCTCGAGAAGTAAGTTCAATCGATCATTATCGTCGCACCATATCAGCTACTTTATTCATTTCCTGATATCAAGTAATTATTTTCTTTGTCTGGCATGGTTTGGAAAAAGTTCACCGCAAAAGCTCCGGGACTGCCGGCGGAGCTGCGATTTAAACACCCGAAAGTAAGTACTACTAGCTAGTTCCGCGCATCTCCCATTGATTCTAGCTAGTTTCATCAATACCATTTAGCATGCTTGCTTATCAGTTTGATTGACCTCTATTTCTTGTAAAGTGGTTGTGGCAGGAACCCGGGAATAATTACTGTGGATACTACATTTGCGAGTTCATCCGCCACGCGACCTGTGAGCGGGGCTACTCTGACAAACATTATGAAGTACGCAAGCAATAATATTCACAATTTTATTTTATTACCATCATTTGTGTTGAGTTTCATTCATATATATGTATTGACCCCCTTCTTAAAATTAGATGTTTCAGATGCGGGATGAACTCCTACCACAAGATCGCATACGAGCAATTCAGGAGGAATTGGCGGGATTCTTTCTTGACCACGTCATCGATAAAGACAGAGAATACCATGTGGAACTTGAGTTCAGAAGTTAGGGGACTGTAAGAGATCTTATATTGTATATATGTAGCCAATAGTGTCGGATAGATATATGAAAACTTGTTGTTCGCCAATCTCTCGGAGAAGGAGAGGTCGATCACTTCTCTGTATATGTTCATTACGATCTTCTGTACTTAATGGTTTCCTTCATTTTCTTACAAGCTAGCTAGCATGTCGAGTCCTCTCTATACGTATAGTACATAGCGTCGACCAAGCACGGAGATAAGATAGGACACTTCTCTCTATTAGCTAGCTAACACAATATATGAAACCCCTAAATTAACCCTGCAAAACCCCCAAACCCCCCCCCCCCCCCCCCCCCTCTTTCAAAAAAGAAAAACAAAAAAACCCAGCTGAACTGCTGATGCGTGGATGCCTTTTGGTCCCAGTTGGTAGCATTCTGCCTGGGCAAGCCGCAGCGGCCACGCGGAGTCCATCTGTCCCGGTTCTTGGGCGAACCGGGACTAAAGGTATTTGGCTTTAGTGCCGACCTTTTAGTCCCGGTTCGGGAACCGGGACAAATGGGCTGTTTTCTATTAGTGGTTGTTTTCCTAGATCGGTCAACCACCAGCCTATGCGGTTAGAGGAGATCGTGCATGAATATGTAACAATACGATGTCATAACAACACCCAGCCATAGGCTAATTTTCATGCCATAAGATGCGGTTAGGGTGCGAACTAGTTGCCAGAGGAAGTGAAATTGGTGTTTGCATATGTTCAAAGTCCAGCGGCAGCTAGCCTTGAAGTGGACATTTCGAAAGGAGCACCTTTCGGTGGCAAAATATTTGCTGGGAAGAGCGGCAGTGGAGACAAGGAATAGGATGGCTCATCCGTTGTGTTAATTCGTAGATTTTCCATGTGATGGTGACCAGATCTGAAAGAAATGAGAGCCATTCCAAAAACCAAGACTAGCAGTCCCTTAATTTTAACTAGTGATAAAGTTCAACAGTGGGGTCTTTGTGAAACGAAAGGCTGTGTAGAGCTGTTTGTTTGTTTGTCTGTTTGTCTATGTGTCTTTGGTGAATGGATCACTTGCGTACTGAACCATTTTCTGTAGCGTTCTCAAAAACAACTTGACTTGCTTGCATCTTGAATGAACTACTACATTATTCCAAAGGCCGTCCTCACCCGAGCAAATGATCCAACCCACACGAGTCCGCAGCTCAATGGACTAAATACGAGGACTTAGACCATGTTTTTTTAGAGACCTGCGCGACGATGTTTGATCATGCTATAGACAAGGGTGTTTAGCAAGGTCTGGTGATTTAAATATGACAGATCAACTGATCCATCGGTGACTTATGTAGCCAATGGGGAGCCACAAACGTCTGAAAAGGACACAATGCTAGTTTTTTGTTTGCATTTTGAACCCTCCGAGATTAGAGAGCATCATTAAGCTCACGTGGTACACTGATCAATGAGGTGGTATCCAAGAAGACTAAACTGAATATACCTCAAGACTCAGATTCGAGTGAGCCAACGACTTGAGTCTTGAGATGCTGTTTTTTGGACTTCGATTGATACGTATTCATAACTCCGTCATCACTCCAATAAGTTTAAAACTAAATAAACCTGTCACTCCTAAAATTTGGCACCGGCTCTACAATTGTTTCTGTGTGGACTGAGGAGAAAGAGGCTGAGAAGGAAGGGGATTTCAGCTAGTGGTAGTTCGTCGCTTCGTCAGTGGGGCTTTTGTGGAACAAAAGGTTGTGTAGAGATGTTTGTCTGTTTGTTTGGTCTTTTAATACGAAAATAGCTGTCTACTCCTCATTTCAATCGATAAGGATAAAAGGTTCGTGCCAGTTGCATACATAACCTTTTTTTTCTTGCTTTCTCTTTTCTGGCCATGTTAGATTCTGAGAAACAACTTAACTTGTTGGCCTCTATAATGAACTACTCTCCCGATCCCAAAATGTAAGATCATTTTTTATCTTATATTTTAGGACGGAGGGAGTATAATGTTTGAATGGCCGGCCTCCAAAGAGATGCTTACTTTCTCTTGAAGAGTTGGTGGAGACTTGGACGGGCCAACCATCGAACTCACATGAGGCCGGCCAGAGCTTAATCATGATTAAGAAGACTTCATCATTTTTTAGAGACTTGCAAGATGTTTGATCACCTGTATTTTAAAGCTAGAAGAGACGAGGGTGGTTAGCAAGGTGTAGTGAGTAAAATATGCTCAGATCGATAGGTGACTTATCCAGCCAATGGGGAGCCATGTACATTTTAGTTTTTAATTTTTTTGAGGGGAGGAGCCATGTACATCTGAAAAGGATACTCCACCGACGACTATTGTGCTCCACTGTGACAGAGAATATATTCCAAAAATCTTTGTCTTTAAATCATTGCTGCTCGGTGCCCATTTCCATCAGAGCAGCACTAGAAGAAAAAAAGAGAACAGGGGAGGAGAGCAAGAAAGAAGAAGAATGGCCGCCGGTGAGGAGGAGGTGCTGGTGGTAGAGTCGTGCTTTGTAACGCCGGCCGTAGACACACCTAGAAAAGCGCTCTGGCTCTCGCCACTCGACATCATGCTGGCCAGAAGAGGCTACACCCCTCTCGTCCACTTCTACAGTCCGTGTGTCGACTACAAAACCAGTGCCCAAGACTTCTTTGACGTGACTAGGTTGAAGGGTGCGCTGGGCAAGGCTCTTGTGGCCTTCTACCCCATGGCCGGGCGGCTCAGGGTGGGCGTCCATGGCAGGTTGGAGATCGACTGCAACGGTAAGGGCATGCTCTTTCTTGTGGCCTACTCTCGTCTCACCATCGATGACTTCCGCGACTTGAAGCCATCATCAAAGCTGAGGAGGTTGTTTGTTCCCCGCATGGACGACTCATCCGACATCCTGTGCGCCACCCAGGTTTGAATTTGATTCTTTCTTAACTAGGCACTTAAAGAGCAAAAGCACACAAAGAAATATCCTCGATCCAAGCCAAGCAGGCCCTTAGTTTTTCTTTCTTTCTCACCAAATCAACTAGCATATTGCAATAGCACAAACATGCTTACAGCAAGCAAGTAATATGTGCGACATGCAAATGTATGTATGCAGGTGACATTCTTCAAGTGTGGTGGAGTGGCCTTAGGGACGGCGACGCACCAAGGCGCGATGGACGGCACTGCCGCGTTTCACTTCTTCCAGACATGGTCAGCCTTCTCCAGGGATGGCGACCGGGACGTGGTGAAGTTCGGTCCCTACCTTGACCGCACACTCTTGTGCGCGCGACCCACCCATTATTCATCCGGACACCCTCTCCCTATTCTGCCTCAAGACAACCAACTTGTCCCAGCCGCCGGCGCCGGGGCCTGTCATCGTCAACGAGGTTTTCACCCTTCGCAAGGATCAAATTTCCGCTCTTAAGCACATGTGTGGTGGCGGCCGCGTGAGCACCTTCAGCGCCGTGAGTGCATACATGTGGCGGTGCATGTGCTTAGCCCGGCGGCTACCGCCAGACTCCACGACGCGCCTCGAGTTCCCGGCCAACTTCCGACGCAGCATTGCGCCGCCGCTCCCGGACGGCTACTTCGGCAACGCGATGTTGCAAGTAAGCGTCGCCGACAAAACGTGGGACGTCGTCTCGCGCGATCTGGCCCACGTCGCGCACCGGATCAGAGACACCCTCGGCCGGGTGAACGACGAGCTGGTGCGTTCGGCGGTCGACTACCTCGAGCTCGACCTGGCAGAGAGGGACAACGGCCCGGCTATCGGCGTTCTGCCAGCGACGGACCTGTGTGTGGTCAGCTGGCTCGGCATGCCCTTGTACGATGTGGATTTCGGCTGGGGAAAGCCGTTGGCTATGTTGCGTGCCGAGCAAAACCGTGGAGGTTTCGTGCTCATGATGAACGGCGCGCGGGGGGATGGCAGCGTGCGCCTGTCCATGTGCATAGAGGCTGCCATTCTCGAGGAGTTCCACCGTTTGTTCTATACAGAGCTCGACAGCAAGGTGTATTCCAAGTTCTAGCCGGCTATATATATATATCTCCATTATTTCTATCGTATGATCCTGCTTCACAGGATGGAGAGCTAATTATTTGTATCAGTTTGTCTCAGAGTGTATTGATGGTATGCTCAGTTGTTTAGCTAAGGGAGATAATCTGGGGTGTAAATGTAGCAGATACTTGTTAGCATTTTTAAGTTGGATGAAATTATTACTCCGTACTCATAAACTAGCAGGATTGCCGGCTAGCTAGATTGATTATATATATGCTTGTTCTGACATTTGTGTGTAGATCCGCAACTAGCTAACCGATATTAATTTAACTTTAATATATGACCATATGTCCACATTTTGACCTTGCTTCGTTCGAAATATGTAAAACTAGCGGTGTGACCCACGCATTAGTTATGTTATTAAATTTGTGTGTACTTATATACTTATTTATTAGGGTTAATTATTCTTTTGCCTTCAGCGGTGTTCATGTGCTCAGTTTTGCCCTCATTTGCGAATGTACTCAGTTTTGCCCCTAGTTTGTCCGCACCGACTCGTTCCGTGAAAATTGCCGTCTCCGTCAGATCAACCTTTTGACTCGGCCCTTACAGGTGGGACCAGGCGGCAGAGACGCATTAGACAATCAGACCGTTGCACGCGTGGCTTGTGGGACCCGGCAAAGAGTCGTTCAGCAGAGAGCCTTTGCGGGTGTGCAATATATGCGGGCGACAGAGAGCGGCGGTGACCACGGCGACAGAGAGAGCGGGCGATAGAGAGCGCGGCGGTGATCACGGCGACAGAGAGAGCAGTGGTGGGAAGATAGTTGTGGAGGGCGCGGTGGCGTTGAGATCCCCTTCGGCTCCGAGCTCGATGTCTTCTTCAAGCTCCCGCGCCACCTCGCGGATGCAGAGCCCGGCGTGCGTGGAGATGCCGATCTTTGTCTGTCCGCGATGCCGGGCGGGCATTGATCAGAGGGTTTCTCACGCACCGAAGAACCATAATCGTCTGTTCTATGTGTGCGGCGAGAATGGGGTAAGAATCGGGGCAATTGCACCATTTTCATGGTCGGAATCTTTGAGCAATGGGTTGATCTGTTTGGCGTTCATGCAGGTGAAATGTTTCTTCCTTTGGGTCGATGCTCTGGCCAAGACTCTGATGAATGAACTGCAAGAAGAATATGAAGAATGGTTGCCCATGCTGCCACAAACAGCAGTGGCCGCAGCACAAGCTCCGGAAGAAGAGACGGAGGGCGAAGCACGCAATGACAGAGAGCTAGCTGTTGAGCTTAGGATGTTGAAGAAGAAGGTTAGGAAGCTCGAAGATCAAGCACAAATACCCATTTGCAATTACTTTTGGGCATTTGTAGGTATGGTAATCGCACTGGGTGTAATGTTGAACTTGTATGGAAAGGCATGAATTAGGACCCCATGAATTATGGAGGAATTTGTGAACTTGAAATTGTATGAGAAATTCTCCTTGTTTAAAAGATTGGTCGAAGTTGTTTCAATGTTGAAAAAAGGGAGAAGAAATGACCAACATTTAAATATGTTGAAAAAAGGGAGAAGAAATGAGAAATCCAGAAACTTTGATCAATGAAATGCAGCTCTCTGCTCTGCCTTTCTGTAAAAAAGGTTTCTCTGTGGACCAAATTCAGAGCGGAGAGCCAAGTGACGGCTAGAATAATGGACCAACTGCATCCAATTAGGCCCATTGGGGGTGGGCAAATGAGATCTCTTGCGTGTTTTTCTGTTTTCTGTTCCGATTTAGTTTAGGCAGTAAATCATTTTATTTAATGCTGAAACTTTCTGCGGAAGCTAATTGAATTATTACAGATCAAAACAATTAAGTTTAGAAATTTTTTTGAGTTGTTAAATATTTAATACCAATTTAATTACTCCAATTCAAATACATCGTGATTTAAATCAAAGACCAAAATGTCATGGAAAATGTGCCTCAGCTCTGGTAGAGGTTTACACCTGGTGCCAAAATTAATGAACATTTTTTAAGGGCATTACATTGAGGAAAAATTAATTTGTCTAAAAATGAAGGGTGGAAAATGCACAAAAAATTCGTGCGGCTGGGACTCGAACCCAGGACCGCGTGGGTCTGTCGCATTTAGGGTTGCGCTGGTAACCGCTAAGGTAGATGGAAAGACTTTAACATGGCTAGGGAAGGAAGCTATACATAGTGAGACCGTGACTTGGTTTAGGGTTTAAAAACACATGTTTGTACTGAATGTTTGCACATGCGTGAGAGTGGTTTTCTTTTGTTTTGCACTGAATTTTTGGAGGGTTGGAAACGTATGTTTGCAAAGCCACATGATTCTGGTTAGAGTGACACTTGGTTTAGAGTTTAAAGGGAATAAATGTGCATGTTAGTTCATGACTTGGTAGAAATGATATCTTTGGGCACAGACATTTTTGAACACACATAATAACTTAGATAGATAAGATGCAACCCACCGTACCTTTACATAGATGGGTACCCTACATAGATAGATCAAGGGACACGACACGACACAGCACGCATGACATAGAAAAGCAACAAAATAAAAACAATAAAACTAAAACATGACGAGTGATAACCCATAGTATCACGGGATAGTTGTAGCCTCTTTCGATAAGTAAGAGTGTCGAACCCAACGAGGAGCTAAAGGTAGAACAAATACTCTCTCAAGTCCTATCGGCCACTGATACGACTCTACGCACGCTTGACGTTCGCTTTACCTAGAACAAGGATGAAACTAGAGTACTTTGTAGGTGTTGTTTGATAGGTTTGCAAGATAATAAAGAACACGTAAATATAAACTAGGGGCTGTTTAGATAAAGATGCAATAAAGTAAGTATTAGTAGAGAGCTTTTTGTTACGAGAAAATTATTTGTCCAAGGCAATCGATAATTAGACCGGTAATCAATATTGCAATTCTATTTGAGGGAGAGGCATAAGCTAACATACTTTCTCTTCTTGGATCATATGCACTTATGATTGTAACTCTAGCAAGCATCCGCAACTACTAAAAGATTCATTAAGGTATCACCGAACCTTAGCATTAAAGTATCAAGTCCCCTTTATCCCATACGCAAACAACCTACTTACTCGGGTATGTGCTTCTGTTCACTCACGCCACCCACAATAAGCAAATCATAAACATATTGCAAACCCTACAACGGGGATCCCTCACGCTTGCGCGACACGGAGAGCACCATAGGACAGCAGCAATAATAAAACATGAGACTCAAACCAATCACGATCATCAATTAACCCATAGGACAAAACGGATCTACTCAAACATCATAAGATAGCCATACATCATTGGGAAATAATATATAGCGTTGAGCACCATGTTTAAGTAGAGATTACAGCGGGTAAGAGAGAGGTTACACCGCTGCATAGAGGGGGGAAGAGTTGGTGATGAAGGCGGTGAAGTTGTTGGTGAAGATCGCGGTGATGATGATGGCCCCCAGCGGCGTTCCGGCGCCACCGGAAGCAAGGGGTAGAGGCCCCCCCTTCTTCTTATTCTTCCTTGACCTCCTCCCTAGATGGAAGAAGGGTTTCCCCTCTGGTCCTTGGCTCCCATGGCGTGGGAGGGGCGAGAGCCCCTCCGAGATTGGATCTATCTCTCTGTCTCCCTCTGTTTCTGCGTTCTCGGATTCTGCCCTGGCACCATTTCCTTTATATCTGGAGATCCGTAACTCCGATTGGATTGAAACCTTCGCCCAGATCATTTTCCAAAATTAGCTTTCTTGCGGCCAAAGAAGGGCATCAACCGCCTTACGAGGGGCCCAGGAGGGTGGGGGGCGCGCCCACCTGGAGTGGGCGTGGGCCCCTGTCTCGTGGCCACCTCGGGCACCGTCTCGCGTTGATTCTTCCTCCCAAAAATCACAAATATTCCAAAATAATTCTCCATCCGTTTTTATCCCGTTTGGACTCCGTTTGATATGGGGTTTCTGCAAAACACAAAACATGCAACAGACAGGAACTGGCACTGGGCACTGGATCAATACGTTAGTCCCAAAAAATAGTATAAAAAGTTGCCAAAATTATATGAAAGTTGAATAATATTGGCATGAAACAATAAAAAATTATAGATCTGACGGAGACGTATCAGCATCTAAGCTTTCCTGCTCGTCCTCGAGTAGGTAAATGATAAAAAAGATAATTTTTGATGTGGAATGCTACCTAGCATAATCTTGATCATATGTCTAATCATGGCATGAATATTAAGACACGAGTGATTCAAAGCAATAGTCTATCATTTAACATAAAAACAATAATACTTCAAGCATACCAACCAAGCAATTATGTCTTATCAAATAACATAGCCAAAGAAAGCTTATCCCTACAAAATCATATAGTTTGGCCATGCTTCATTTTTAAATCACACAAAATGCTCCCATCATGCACAACCCCGATGACGAGCCGAGCAATTGGTTCATACTTTTTGGCCTTCAGCTTTTCAACTCTTACATAATACATGGCGCAAGCCATGGACATAACACTATATGTGGTAAATGGAGGTGGTAGTGAAGACAAAAAGGGAGAAGAAAGTCTCACATCAACTAGGCGTATCAACGGGCTATGGAGATGCCCATTAATAGATATCAATGTGAGTGAGTAGGGATTGCCATGCAATGGATGCACTAGAGCTGTAAATATATGAAAGCTCAAACTGGAAACTAAGTGGGTGTGCATCCAACTTGCTTGCTCATGAAGACCTCGGGCATTTGAGGAAGCCCATCATCGGAATATACAAGCCAAGTTCTATAATGAAAATTCCCACTAGTATATGAAAGTGATAACTCAAGAGACTCTCTATATGAAGAGCATGGTGCTACTATGAAGCACAAGTGTGGTAAAAGGATAGTAACATTGCCCCTTCTCTCTTTTTCTCTCATTTTTTTATTTTATTTTTTCTTTTTTCCTTTTACTTTTATTTTTTTGGTGGGCTTCTTTGGCCTCTTTTTTTATTTGGGCTTCTTTGGCCTCTTTTATTTTTCATAAAGTCCGGAGTCTCATCCCGACTTGTGGGGGAATCATAGTCTCCATCATCCTTTCCTCACTGGGGCAATGCTTTAATAATGATGATCATCACACTTTTATTTACTTACAACTCAATATTGCAACAAAGATATGACTCTATATGAATGCCTCCGGCGGTGTACCGGGATATGAAATGATCTAGCATAGCAATGACATCAAAAAACGAACAAGTCATGAAAACATCATGCTAGCTATCTTACTATCATGCAAAGCAATATGACAATGATGGAGCATGTCTTAATAAACAGAACGGTGGAAAGTTGCATGTCAATATATCTCGGAATGGCTATGGAAATGCCATAATAGGTAGGTATGGTGGCTGTCTTGAGGAAGGTAAATGATGGGTGCATGATAGAGGCGAAGGTTGCGTGGCATAATAAAGGCTAGCAAAGTGGAAGGGTGAGTGTGCGTATATCCATGGACTCACATTAGTCATAAAGAACTCACATACTTATTGCAAAAGTCTACTTGCCCTCGAAGCAAAGTACTACTACGCATGCCCGAGAGGGATAGATTAGTAGGAAAAGACCATCGCTCGTCCCGACTGCCACTCATAAGGAAGACAATCAAAGAAACACCCCATGCTTCAAATTTGTCACTAGCAGTTTACCATACGTGCATGCTACGGGACTCATAAACCTCAACACAAGTATTTCTCAATTTCACAATCACCCAACTAGCACGACTCTAATATCACCACCTTTATATCGCAAAACTATTGCAAGGAATCAAACATATCATATTCAGCGATCTACAAGTTTATGTAGGGTTTTGTGACTAACCATGTGAATGACCAATTCCTGTCATCTCTCTAAATAGATATAAGTGAAGCAAGAGAGTTTAATTCTTTCTACAAAAGATAAGCCCACGCTCTAACAAATATAAGTGAAGCAAAAGAGCATTCTACAAATGGCGGTTTTTTATGTGAAGAGAAATAGACAATCAAACTTCAAATGATATAAGTGAAGCACATGAAGCATTCTATAAAGCCATACTCAAAAGATTTAAGTGAAGTGCAATGAGCATTCTATAAATCAACCAAGGACTATCTCATACCAGCATGGTGCATAGAAAACTAAATGCAAAAGGCGGCTTCAAGACTTGCACATAATGCATGAGCAAGCGAATCTGAAAACATACCGATACTTGTTGAAGAAAGAGGATGCCTTCTGGGCATCCCCAAGCTTAAACGCTTGAGTCTCCTTGAATATTTACTTGGGGTGCCTCGGGCATCCCCAAGCTTGAGCTCTTGCCCCTCTTCCTTTTCCTCATATCGAGACCTCCTCGATTAGACGCTTCATCCACACAAAACTTCAACACAAAACTCGGTAAGATCCGTTAGTATAATAAAGCAAATCACCACTCTAAGTACTATAGAAAACCAATTCATATTTTGTTTTTGCATTGTGTCTACTGTAATATAACTTTTTCATGGCTTAATCCACTGATATAAATTGATAGATTCATCAAAACAAGCAAACTATGCATCAAAAACAGAATCTGTCAAAAACAGAACAGTCTGTAGCGATCCGGGCATTCACCATACTTCTGTTACCCCAAAAATTCTACCAAAGTTAGTAAAAATAAAGAATTTGTACAGAAAGACAGTGCAAAAAGAATCAGAACCGTTTGGCATTCCAGCAAAAATGTAAAATCGAGCACTACAGCCAAAGTTTATGTCCTGCACCGTACAAACCAACAAGCATTGTAAACATCCTAAAGGCAAACCTTGGCACATTATTTTTATAATACAATGGAATTGTACAAGGGGATAATTATTTTTGATGAAAAGTTCTTGTAATTAAGATTCACAAAGTTTCCGTGAGCATGAACAAAGTTCAAGGAGCTCTCCCACTTCAACAATGCTTGTCTTTCTCACTTTCACTTTCCTTTTTGAAAAGTTTTAGGTTCCCCTCTTTATTTTTTTGTTTTTTAAACTATATGAAAGCACTCAACAGAAATAAATGACTCTCTAAAACTTCCGGGTTGTCTCCCTGGCAGCGCTTTCTTTAAAGCCATTAAGCTAGGCATGTCGTGCTCAAGTAATGAATCCACCCGGATCCCAAGGTATATCAAAGCCAATTTTAATTAACAATGATTTGTAATTTAGTACTGAGCACAAAGTAACATATATCATGCAACAACGAAGTCTAACCCTCTTCCTATGCATCGGCATGTCATAAAGAACAATTCATGCACACATAGTAAAGGCCAATGCATAGTATAAATAGTTTCTTGCAATTCTATCGTATTGGAAACATAAAGAGGCGGAGATATAGTTCCTCTTTCATAATAATTGCAAGTAGGAGCAGCAAGCACATGCATATTATATCTATCAAAATCATCATGTGTAGTAGTAAAACACAACCCATCAATATAATCCTTAATAAGCACAAACTTCTCCGATATAGTGTAGTAGGGAGAATTCAAAAAGATAATAGGACTATCATGCGTGGGTGCAATAGCAACAATTTCATGTTTAACATAAGGAACTATAGCAAGTTCATCTCCATAATCATAATTCATATTGGCATCTTGGCCACAATCATAGCAAGCATCATCAAAAAGGGATATTTCAAGAGAAACAACGGGATCATAGCAATCATCATAGCAATCATCCTTGGTCATACGAAGGGAATTATACAATGTATGAGTTGAAGAGTTACTCTCATTAGGAGGTGGGCACGGGTGATCAATCCGCTCTTCCTCCTTTTGTTCTTCGCTCTCCTCATCATCTTTTTCATCCAATGAGCTCACAATTTCATCACTTTCTTCTTCCATAGCTTCCTGCAAAATATTAGTCTCTTCTTGGACAGCGGAGGAGTCCTAAATATATGGTTTAACATAGGCATTAGAAGCATAATTATCATAACAATATTGAAATATGGAAAAAAAATTAGATTTGTAAAGACTAGCATCATACTTTTCAATCAAACAAGAAATCTCATAAGCGCCCTTAAAAGCAACAAATTCTTCAATTTGTTGAACATCATAGTAATTATAAACACCCTTAGCATACGAAGAATCTGATTCCATTATCACTAAACAAGCATTGATAGGGTAGGTGTTTCTTAGGGTCTTGTAACAACAAATGAACTCATATATTTCACATAAATTCCAAACATAGCATTGCAAACACTGAATTTGATCCCATAATAGTTTCCCTTTTTCATATATATGGTGTCGCACATAACAAGCATGCTCATCTAAAGATTTGCCCTCAACTAAGCTAGTTGGGGTTTCAGCATGAGCACAAAGGGATCGAAGATGATCCAAGTAAAAAGCTGCAGGAGTGTGTTAGATTTTGAGTGTTTCTTCAACCATTAGTGTAGTAGGTACAACTAATTTTTTTGGTATTTTGCGTTTCCTACCCATAACTAAAGATACAAAACAACTAAGAACACCAAATAAAAATATTACTTGGTGATAAAGCAAACAAGCACACACGAGAATATTCACCCCACGCTATGACTCCCCGGCAACGGCGCCAGAAAAATTTCTTGATAACCCGCAAGTATACGGGATAGTTGTAGCCTCTTTCGATAAGTAAGAGTGTCGAACCCAGCGAGGAGCTAAAGGTAGAACAAATACTCTCTCAAGTCCTATCGGCCACTCATACAACTCTACGCGCGCTTGACGTTCGCTTTACATAGAACAAGGATGAAACTAGAAGTACTTTGTAGGTGTTGTTTGATAGGTTTGCAAGATAAGAAAGAACACGTAAATATAAACTAGGGGATGTTTAGATAAAGATGCAATAAAGTAAGTATTAGTAGAGAGCTTTTTGTTACGAGAAAGTTATTTGTCCAAGGCAATCGATAACTAGACAGGTAATCACTATTGCAATTCTATTTGAGGGAGAGGCATAAGCTAACATACTTTCTCTTCTTGGATCATATGCAATTATGATTGGAACTCTAGCAAGCATCCACAACTACTAAAGATTCATTAAGGTAAAACCCAACCATAGCATTAAAGTATCAAGTCCCCTTTATCCCATACGCAAACAACATACTTACTCGGGTCTGTGCTTCTGTTCACTAACGCCACCCACCATAAGCAAATCATAAACATATTTCAAACTCTACAGCGGGGATCCCTCACGCTTGCGCGACACGGAGAGCACCATAGGACATCACCAATAATAAAACATGCAACTCAAACCAATCACGATCATCAATTAACCCATAGGACAAAACGGATCTACTCAAACATCATAAGATAGCCATACATCATTGGGAAATAATATATAGCGTTGAGCACCATGTTTAAGTAGAGATTACAGCGGGTAAGAGAGAGGTTACACCGCTGCATAGAGGAAGAGTTGGTGATGAAGGCGGTGAAGTTGTTGGTGAAGATCGCGGTCATGATGATGGCACCCGGCGGCGTTCCAGCTCCACCGGGAGCAATGGGGAGAGGGGCCTCCTTCTTCTTATTCTTTATTGACCTCCTCCTAGATGGGAGAAGGGTTTCCCCTCTGGTCCTTGGCTCCCCATGGCGTGGGAGGGTGAGAGCCCCTCCGAGATTGGATCTATCTCTCTGTCTCCCTCTGTTTACTGCGTTCTCGGATTACCTTACAGCACCATTTCCTTTATATCTGGAGATCCGTAACTCCGATTGGATTGAAACCTTCTCCCAGATCGTTTTCCAAAATTAGCTTTCTTGCGGCCAAAGAAGGGCATCAACCGCCTTCTGAGGGGCCCAGGAGGGGGCATGCCCACAGGTGGGCGTGGGCCCCTTTCTCGTGGCCACCTCGGGCACCATCTCGCATTGATTCTTCCTCCCAAAAATCACAAATATTCCAAAATAATTCTCCGTACGTTTTTATCCCGTTTGGATTCCGTTTGATATGGGGTTTCTGCGAAACACAAAACATGCAACAGACATGAACTGGCACTGGGCACTGGATCAATATGTTAGTCCCAAAAAATAGTATAAAAAGTTGCCAAAAGTATATGAAAGTTGAATAATATTGGCATGGAGTAATCAAAAATTATAGATACGACGGAGACGTATCAACGAGCTTGACGAACAACTTCACTCCGGGCTCACACCCTTTCTTGAACATCTTCATCTTGAACTTTTCCACCTTGGCCGCGCCCCTTCAACACCGTCTTCAACTTCAATCCTCCTCCTCGTCGTAGGGAAGGGAGTGCATCTGGTTTCCAGTGGGGAAGATGCACTCGTAGTTGATGAAGATTTTGTACACCGTGAAGAAGATGGACTCGCAGCCGCACCAATACACTTGGCCGAGGAGCTCGCGGCGTCAAGCAGGTTAGCCAAGGTGACCGTGAAATCTGAGGATGCCGGTAGCGGTCATGAACCTCATTGAGGGTGAACATCCTAGGCGAGCCCCGTGGGAGGTGGGCATAGCCGACTCCGAGGAAGGCACTGGTGAGCTCGATGGACCCCCTCCACCTGGAAGTCGCCCACACACGGAGCTCCCTCTCCATGAGCATGCACAGTGGGTAGCACAGCTCCGGCCTGACAGTGAGCGAAGGAATGTCGGCTCGTTGTACTGCATCTTCACTTGATCGCTTGGAGGGCTCGGTGCTTGGGTGTTTGAAGTTGGAGAGAATGGATCTGGCTTGGGTGGTGAGTGGGAGAGGAAGAGAGGCATATAAATAGGCATTTGGGTGGGAGAGGAAGAAAGAAGGGATGAGAATGGTGCGTGTGTGAATCCGGATGCGTGTGTATCACCCTTAAGTTTTTGCACAAAAACGATGGGGCGATAAGCGGCGTGCGTGCATCTGAATCGCTGCAACGAAACGATAGGTTTGTTGTTTGACCGGGTGCGTGCATCTGAATCGTTGCGTCATTGAATCATTGTCGTAATCTGAATCAATACGTGCATGGCCACGTCGCTCGCCTCGATCGCCTCCCGCGCATGCATGCATGTCCACCTCCCACGCATGCATTCCCACGTCGCGCCAATGCAGCCTGGAAAGGCTGAGACGGGCATTAACAGCGCTCTCGGGCCGGATAAGCGAAAGCGGCCCAACGGTCCATCCGCGCGCCCGGTAAGTGTTGAGAAAAAATCGCCCAGCCAATCAGATTGCATCTCGCGGATCCCCCCCTCCTCCCCGCATATTCCTTATAGAAGGGTTAGATCGACGGTCCTTGATCACCGCTAGGGTTAGATGGACGGTCCTTGTTCAGCACTAGGGTTAGCAGGGTTTGGAGCAGTCAAAGATAGGTTTGACCAGATTTCAAATGAGCATAATAAATTAAATGAAAAATAGAAAAATGAAAAACCTGCGCACATAGTCTTCTTATGTCATATACTAACGATTTAAGTTGATAAACAAGGTCTACATACATTTAAATGACAAGTTCATGTGTCCTATATGTATCTGAAGTATCTCAAACTCTCTTGTATGAAGTGAAGAGAAGTGTTTTGGGGAAATGAACATGAAAATTTTAAAAACATCACCACAACTTCATTTTGGAGTGACTAAGAAGGATCCAGACCTAGTGTTTCATTTTGATGTTATAGACTTGTTTAAATCTTGGTCAAAGTTAAGTTTGACCAGAACTCAAATGAGCAAAACAAATTCAAAAAAATCAAAAAAACGAAAAAAAACCAGCGCACATAGTTTGTATATATAGAATATATGTGTAGGAAAGTTATTTGGCTGATTTAGACAAGGTCGAAAAAAACCTTGCTTAGAAATGAGGCCGTTTACCCAACCTTTGGAGCTCTTTTTAGCACATTTTTCATGAAAATTTCAAAAACCTCAAAAACCTCACCACAGATTCATTTTGGGGTGACTAAGAAGGATCTAGGCTTAGTTTTTCATTTTGATGTTTTAGACTTGTTTAAATCTTGGTCAAAGTTAGGTTTGACCAGAATTCAAATGAGCACATAGACTGTGTATACAAAATATATGTGCAGGAAAGTTATTTGGCTAATTTAGACAAGGTCGAAAAAAAACTTGCTTAGAAATGAGGTCGTTTACCCTACCTTTGGAGCTCTTTTTTAGCACATTTTTCATGAATGTGAGTTTACCCTACCAAAGTTTCGAAAGAATTGCAACATACAAATAGCATGTCAAATTTGAAGTTCTAACATAGGTCCAACATCATTGAAACATAGTTCTAACATAGGTCCAACATCATTCAACAGAAATACAACATTATTCATAATGTTTCATAGTTATCATAAATAGCGTTGGGGCTTCTGTTTGATCCTTGAGCTTCTTGCCATCGCTTTGCTCCTCGTGCACCTTGTGCTCATTGCTTCTTCTCTTCTCCTCTTGGTTGTCGGTACCTTGCGCGTCTTCTTCAAACCTACCGCAAAGTTGTACAAAACATAAAGGGTAATGAGATCATGTCAAGTGATAAATGTATAGTAGTATTTGCAAGATTTACATACCTAGCAGAACTCACAACGAGAGAAGGTTGGTCACCATTTGGAACCTCACTTGGATCACCGCCCACACTCGACAACGACATCGACATTAGTGATTACCTGCCACACTCGAATTGTCCATACCATAATCTTTATCTTCACTGCCCACACGTCGTAGTTGGCATTGGTCAGCATCGTGTACTGAATGTGGATATTGCGATGCGACATAACATTGGCACCGCCCGTTCCTCCGCCATTGGATGCTGATTTGCTGTTGTTCTTCACATTGTCGCCGTTCTTGTTCGCCTTGCAATCGCCAGATGTCTCTGATTAATGCTTGATTTTCTAGCTATTTCTCTATTTTTTATCCGTATTTTCATTTTAGTATATAATAGATAGATAGATAGATAGATAGATAGATAGATAGATAGATAGATAGATAGATAGAGAAAAAGAAAAAAGAAAAAACTTTCATGAACCTTTCCCAAAATCGGGTCCCGTGTAGTATGTGTGTTTGCTACTTACAAATTGGCTGGCTTAGTATCATGAAGGTGCTCATAGGGGAAAAATGTGATGTGTGCATTCATAGGGATGAGTGTATCACGTATGTATGAGCGCTTGCGTCTGTACTGTGTTAAAAAAATGGGCTGACACATGTACCTTGCTCCCTACCCTCTTGTGTGTTTCCTTGATAGTTTGACACAAGTCCGCTTCAAATAGGAAACAGCTGATGGTGGTTAGTATGAAGGCATCGAGGAGTCTTATGAATGACGCATCATCGAGCTTAGACGATGATCTAGACGGTAAACATCCTTGTAGTTGTAGTGATCAAAACGAGGGCCAAAAGGATGCAAGCCCAGCAAATTAACCACGAAAAAGCGAGAATCGAAAGAGGGGTAACTTTCTGAAACCGTTAAAATAGAGCTACACAAAGGGACTGGTTTACAACTGATCCTAACATCTACGGAGCCTGTCACATACATTCACTTGTGATCAAGAATTTGAAGCGCCGACGCAACGGAGTGTATCACAATGTCTGTGCGGTCCTCAGTTTTATCTGCCCACGATGTGGCAGCGGCGAACCCACTTTTCCTTTCGCTCTTGTTGACTCTGACGAGATCGCCGGCATAGACTCTCTCGCCCATGGTGATGAAGGTGTCTAAATCTGAGAACAATTTTTAAATAACCGGGTAAAATGGTTTGGTTTTTCTTCTGGTTTTGATAGGTTCAGTTTTTTTGGGGTTGAGCTTTTCTTAGTTTGGTTTGGTTTTTGCGTATGTATAAAAACTAATTCGGGTATAGTTGTTACGGGCTTAAAAAGTTTGGTCTAATACAGGTGCAAACTGTAGGTCCAACCGGTTCCTCGCTCCGAAGCAAGCCCAATCACGCTAACGCAAGCCGAGAGCCCAGATGGACAAACCTCGATTCCCCTACTCTCCCTGACTCCCTTCAGCCTCCTGGCCTCCACCGCAGCTGGCCGCCAAGGCGCCAACCACCTCCTCGGACGGCAGCGCGCCTCGCCGATGCGAGCGGCCCTCGTGCGCTTGGCGGGTAGGGTTCCTCTCCGCCCTCGACCTCGCATGGTTATAGATATAGATATACCAGTCATGGCCAACCACTACACTGCAGCTACTACATCAAACAAAAACAAGACAATGCAAATGGTTAGCATCAAGCATGAGACAAGAACCTTCCGACCGCCCCCAATTAACGAGCATAACCACACAATTAACAAGCATAATCAAAGATGATTCTTCATAGAAAGATTGATACTTTGGATCTGGGGACATGACAGGTAAATCTGAGAATAGTTTTTAAATAAACGGGTAAAATTGTTTGATTTTTCTTCTGGTTTTTGGTTAAATAACTGGGTAAAATTGTTGTTATTGTATATGTTAATATTTTGTCTATAAACTTTGTCAAAATTTATAAAGCTTGACTTTAACCAAACCTAATACGTGTAGTAAATAAAAATGGAGGGAGTACAAGGACAATAGTCCGGCCGGCTGCATCTTGCATAATTGGCTCTCAAATAAGGTTTGTTGTTACCCGTCACATCAAGTACTCTCAGGATCATCTCTGGATAATGTATACTAGGTACTCTACTGTGGTTGTTTTGGGGGGCAACAACAGTAGAAACAGTCCTATGGTGAGCCAAGGGTAGAAAACCGTCACCTCATGTGGGATCATCTTACTCTTTTGAAAGCAATCTACTTGGGACCCGTGGCTCATTTGTGGAGACTTTAATGAAGCCGTATGGCAGCACGAGCACATGTCCAAAACTCTCAGATCAGAGTCTCAAATGGCGGCGTTTCGTGGTTGTCTTCTACTTTGCGAGTTGGAGGACTTGGGGTTTTCGGGAATGCTCTTCACATATGATAATGGGCACCTCGGCAACAGTAATGTGCGTGTACGTTTGGATCGGGTGTGTGCGGATGAAAACTGGCGGGATCTGTTTCCGTCAGCGAAAGTGTTACACCTGGTGTCTTCTTGCTCAGACCATTGCCCAATAATCATTGAGATGGTTCCGATGGATGTGGATCACAAGTGGAGAGGGACTGCTAGATACGAAATTATGTGGGAAAGGGATGCTACCCTGCCGGAAATTATAGCAAACAAATGGGAAAGGTGTTGGAAATATGCCTAGAAGCAATAATAAAAGGATTATTATTATACTTCCTTGTTACGTGATAATTGTCTTTTATTGATGCTATAATTGTATTATCCGGAAATCGTAATACACGTGTGAATACATAGACCACAACATGTTCCTAGTGAGCCTCTAATTGACTAGCTCGTTGATCAATAGATAGTCATGGTTTCCTGACTATGGACATTGGATGTCATTGATAACAGGATCACATCATTAGGAGAATGATGTGATGGACAAGACCCAATCCTAAGCATAGCACAAGATCGTGTAGTTCGTTTGCTAGAGCTTTTCCAGTGTCAAGTATCCTTTACTTAGACCATGAGATCGTGTAACTCCCAGATACCGTAGGAGTGCTTTGGGTGTACCAAACGTCCTGGCGTAACTGGGTGACTATAAAGGTGCACTACAGGTATCTCCGAAGTGTACATTGGGTTGACCGCGGATCGAGACTGAGATTTGTCACTCCATTATGACGGAGAGGTATATCTGGGCCCACTTTCGGTAATGCATCATCATAATGAGTTCAAAGTGACCAAGTGTTTGGTCACGGGATCATCATTCTGATGCGAGTAAAGTGACTTGCGATAGCGAGATTGAGCGAGGTATTTGGATACCGACGATCGAATCTCGGGCAAATAACGATACCGATTGACAAAGGGAATTGTATCTGAGGTTGCTTGAATCCTCGACATCGTGGTTCATCCGATGAGATCATCGAGGAGCATATAGGGAGCCAACATGGGTATCCAGATCCCGTTGTTGGTTATTGACAGAGCCGTCTCGGTCATGTCTCGTGTCTTCCGAACCCGTAGGGTCTACACATAAGGTTCGGTGGCCTTCACGGTTGTATGAATATGAGTATGCAGCAAACCGAAAGTTGTTGAGTCCGGATGAGATCCCGGACGTCACGAGGAGTTCGGAATGGTCCGGAGGTAAAGAATTATATATGGGAAGTCGAGTTTGACCATCGGGAAAGTTTGGGGTCCACGGTATTATCTGGGACCACGGAAGGGTCCCGGGGTAAAGAAAGATACATACATAATACTCCCAGCGTTCCTAAATATTTGTCTTTCTAGAGATTTCAACAAGTGACTACATACGAAGTAAAATGAGTGAATCTACACTCTAAAATATGTCTATATACATCCGTATATGGTAGACCATTTGAAATCTAAAAAAACAAATATTTTGAAATGGAGGGGTAGTATATAGTACCATATCAATCATGTACCACCTCTGTTTCTAATGTAACACGTTTGAACTGCCAAAACGTCTTACATTTAGAAATAAAGGGTGTGTGTATGCGTGCATATGCATATGCACGCTTGCATGTGTGTGCACGTCACGTGCTAGGTGCGACGATGTAGCCGACTGAACTTTGCAACAGTCTGGCGGTGATGGAGCGCAACAGAATCATCGCTAGTGCTGCTGCTGGTTCCGGTATTATAGTAACTGCATTGTTCCTTTCTGCTTTGCAGGTTTCTTAAAGCCCGCCTATGAAAATGTGCAAGGAAGTTAATGGTGAAAACAATGATTCTTCCAGCAACAGATCCTTTTGACATGGGCAGTCACATAAAGGCATCGTTTTCATGGAACTGAATGCTAATTGCTTGATTTCCAATTGGAGTTAGCATTTGTGATGTTAAGCCCATGGTTAACGCTTTAATTATCCTTGGTATAGCAGTACTTGTGCGGCTTGACATGTATAGCTTATGTTCAACGTGTATGATTGGGCTGAACTATTTTGCTGTTTTTATGGGTACATTTCATGTTTTTGATTTTCCTTGAATTTCATGGACTCTCGAAGATCATATATATATACACATTTCATTTAATTTTGAACTTAAATGATGTTTATGTGAAAAGAACCGGAGTAGGTTTGCATGTTTTTTTTTTTTGACAATAGAATTTTTCAAAGAAATTTGGCAGTTTCCTCCCAGTCCCCCAAACTCACATGGTGATCTCCCCTTGGTGCGAGAAGATCCCAGGCAGCCATGGAAATCCCCCTCGAGAGGATTAGAGCCTTGGGATACTTTCCCGTTACAACCAAACAAGGCCTAAGCGGGAGATGGTTCTTGCCTATGAAGCACAACCCATGATGAAGAGAGCATCGATCTAGGCCGATGTCGCATAGATCCATCCAACCAAGCCAATGGTTGAAACCAACCCGAGGATGGTCTCGACCATCCAAAGGTGGTTCCTTAGGAAAATGGAACACATTATTTTTTTCCAGAAATAACAGAAAATCACAAACATGATGAAGACTATGAGGCGTTTCCTTTTTTTTGAGAAACATGTGAGATGTTTCCTACTTGCCCCTTATTGAGGCAAGCTGCCGCCAAATCGCATAGATAGAGCGATTGACCGGACCGTTTAGCCTTTCCACATGTATTTTTGGAACCTTCCGGAGGGGTTAGTCTGGTTCAGTTCTGATTTTTTTTCATATTGTTTCTTTTCACAGGTTTTCTTCCTTTTTCCTTTTCAAAAAAGTTTTCTTTTTACAGGAATGTTAGGAATTTCAAGGATTGTTGCTTTTTAGAAAAATGTTTGAGTTTTAGGAAATTTTAAAAATGTGCCTGTTTTATAAAAATGCTCGTGTTTCTAAAAAATAAATTTCTCATAATTATTTAGAAAATTCAAAAAAAATTCATGTTCTCAAAAAATGATTGCAAAATTGAAAATAGTTTTGTTTCAAAAATATGTTCAAATATTTTAAATAATGTTGCATTTTCGAATTAATTTTTTCTTGTTTTTAAGAAATTAGGGAATTGTTAAGCTTTTCTATAAATGTTCATTAAAAAATCATATTAAAAAAATAGAAGGTTAAATTTTTTCAAAATTCACTAGAAAACCGCACTCACGGTGCCTATAAAATAAAATGCAAAATAAGGCAGGTGGCTTCATAAGTTGGCGCTTTGATCCCTCTAGAATGGGAGCTCCTTATTGGCGATTTCTGCGTCGGTCGGTTTCTCTTTCTAGCTCCCACTATGCATGATGATAGTGGGCTCAATCTACTAGGGCCAATTGGTGTTTGATCGGTTGTGTGATTAGACCGAGACCTCTTACGTTGTGTCGTTTGTCTCATTCCCTTCAGCATATTGTTTCCTTCTAATGCTTGTTTTAAAACGTCCATTCTACTTGAAGATGGTAATAAATCTAAGAAGTATATATGCAGTCGAGATAATTTGGAAGGCGAATCGTGGTTGACCGTTCAGAAAAAGTTCACCAACATGCGAAAAACTTTCACGAATGCCAAAAATATTCATGAAATAGAAAAATCATATATTCAAGAAAGTTCATAAATTTGAAAAATTCGCAAATTTCAAAAAAAAAATAGCAATTCAAAACTTTCGATTTTATTTGTGTTTCAAACGTTTATTTTTTAGAAAGTTATGAAACTTGCAAAAGTTCATGAGATTTAGGAAAAATTGCACAATTGTTTTTCGAATTTGAAAAAAGTTCAAGACCTGGGAAAATTTTAATCTGAGAAAAGATAAAAAAAATGTAAAAACTTAACCAATTTGAAAAAATGTTCACAATAATTTGAATTATTGAGTAATTTGAAAAAAGGTTCATGAATTTGAGAAAATTCCACAAATTACTAAAGAAAATTCCAAAATTTGAAAAAAATATCATGCACTGGGTAAAAAAGAAAATTTAAAAATAAATGGAAAATGGAAAAAAGTAAATGAAAAGAGAGAAAAATGGACAAAAACCGAGTGAAATAAGAAAACCGGGAACCAAAAACACATAAAATATTGGTGGGGAAGCTTCTGAATGTTTCCCAAAAATGGAGGCGCTTCTGAAAAATGAACTTAAACTAATCTTATAGGCTGGCCCGTTAAGAACAATGGGGAGCTAGAGCCAGCCTGGCAATCGGGCCGGGTTTGGTCGGGTTGACCTTTCCCAAACCTATGCCCGACACCTTATCTGGTCCTTCCTAAACCCATGAACCTGAACAAATATTGGGCCATGAAAAACATGGGAGTGACATATAGAAGTGAGAAAAGGCCTACCAATGGGCTGACCTCTTAATAATGCCTTATTTTCTGTGTGACCGCGCTACTTAAGTACGTTATACGTTAATGTATTTATAGATTAAAAAGGTAAACTGTAATGGAGACTGCATGCAGGTTACATAAACATCTCCAGTTATGATGCCGGTCCTCACTTCTCGGGGCACCGTAGAACCCTATAAACCTCCAAACCGGGGAGGTCTGATAAGCTTTCTGAACCACCACATCGATGTGGCCAGAACTGAAATTTCTTAACTCAACTGTAACACCTCTTGACCAAAACAGCCCGATGCCACCACTGAGTCCCGCATTGTCCACAGCTAGACAACCAGCAAAACCTAGATTGTGCTGTAAACTTTCCACCCTCTTTGCACTTATTTTGTCTCCGTAACAAAAAGTAGGGCAGGCCTTTCTTGCTTGACAACTTTGGGAAGCTCACGAACTGCCTCGGGGTTCCCAAGCCCCCGGCAGTTCCAACATCAGGCTTGGCTCTGCTTGGGTGATTTCAACGTAACATTATATGGTGCAGAAAACTTTAGTAGGCGGACAGACCAGAGTGGCAAATCGTGCTTTTAGAGAATCCCTTGAAGAATGCTCCCTGCAAGACCTTGGTTGGATAGGGCTGCCATATACATGGGATAACAAGCAGACGGATGATCTAATGTTAAAGCACGGCTGGACAGGGGTGTTGCTAACGAGGCATTCCTGCAAATGTTTGATCTTACTAGAGTGCGACATATAAGCTCAGTGGAATCGGATCATTGTTTTGTCTTGGTGGAGACCCGAGAGTCACAGTATACAAGGGGCCTAGACAATTCCAATACGAGGATGTGTGCTAGTCCCATGCAGACTATGATAAAATTGTCCATGAAGCTTGGCAATGAAATCATAGGGGTCATGGACTTGCAGCGATCACGGACACTTTACAGAAACTCCAAGGTGAACTTGGGGTGGAGTGCCAGCGAATTCGGTTGCTTCGCCAAGGCGGTTCGGAAGTTGCAACGTAAACTTGAGCAGCTAAGGCACGGTCTATCGGCAGGCGTTTCAGATGAGGAGAAAGGAAAGCGTGCTAAAGTTGCAGGAGGCTCTAAGACAGGAAGAAATATGGATGCGGCAGCGTTCTCGTGTTCTATGGCTCCGACAAAGCGACCGCTATACTGCTTATTTTCAGGCGCAAGCGGCATAGCGGAAGAAGAATGAACCACATTGAAAATCTACAACATGCTGATGGTTCTGTCTGCTTGACTGAGGAAGAGGATAGAGAGGAGGTTCAGTCATTTATTAGTCGTTGTACACCTCGCAAGGGTATAACGATATGTCTGAACTACTTCAGTTTGTACCAGCTCGTGTAGCCAGAGATGAATCAACTTCTTGATAAATTTTTGAGGCCGGCGAGGTGAAAGCGGCGCTATTCCAAATGGCATCGTCCAAAGCTCCTGGTGTCGACGGTTTCACGGTTGGTTTCTTTCAAAGGCACTGGGATCTTGTGAAGGCAGATTTGGTGCCGGCGATACTTAGTTTTGTTAATGGTGGAGAACTACCTATGGGTTTTAATGACACATCTATCACTCTTATACCAAAGGTACGTCATCCACAGTCAATAACTCGGTACAAACCCATCTCTTTGTGTCCAGTGCCATACAAAATTGCTTCTAAAATGATCACTAATCGATTCAAAGAGTTGATGGATATAGTGGTGGGTGAACAACAAGATGCTTTTCGTCCCTGGGCGTCTGATCTTAGACAATGTCTTAGTGGCCTTGAGAGTATTCACTCCATGAAAAGGCGAAGAAGGGGAAGAACTATTCTTGCAGTCAAACTAGACATGATGAAAGCCCTCGATAGGGGTTTTCGCCAAAGCTGCCCCATGTCTCCCTTTTTGTTCCTTTTGTGTGCAGAAGGCCTCCCTGCTTAGCTATTATGAAAGTTCGCACATTGACAGAGGCATCTGGGTGCCCTTCCAATCACCATGGGTTAACCATTTGCTTTTTGCCGATGGCAGCCTTATCTTCATCGATTGCATCGGTGGAAAGTGCTCGGAGACTGAACAGAATTCTGCATATTTATGGTGAATGTTCAGGTCAAGCAGTAAACCGTGACAAAAGTGCAGTTTTCTTCTCTCCCAATACTCCAACAGGTAGGAGACAGGAGGTGAAAACAGTTTTGGGAATTCTGGTGGAGGCTTTTAGCAACAGATATCTTGGTCTCCCGACGGCGGTGGGGAGAATTATGTTGGGGAGCGCAGTAATTTCAAAAATTTCCTCGCTTTTACACGGGACCATGGTGATGGCATAGCAGCGAGAGGGAGAGTGTTGTCTCGTACCCTCGTGGGCCGTGGCGGAAGCGATCCTGGCGTAGAGGAAGTAGTCGTCGTTCTCCTCGCGATCCTGCCGATCCAGTGCCGTTACTCCGGCACCTCCGAGTCGATGATGGCGTAGAGGAAGTAGTCGTCGTCGTTCTCCTCGCGATCCAGCGATCCCAGCGCCGTTACTCCGGCGCCTCCGAGTTCTTGGCACACGTTCAGCTCGATGGCGGCTCCTCGGGCTGCGATCCGGCAAAGCTCGGGGAGAGGGAGTTCCGTCGGCCTGACGGCGTGGTGGCGATCTTGATGTTTCACCGGCGCGGGGCTTCGCCCTAAGCACTGCTATGATTTGACCGAGGTGGAATATGGTGGAGGGGCACCGCACGGCTGAGAGCGATCTCAAGGATCAACTTGTGTGTCCTAGGGTGCCCCCCTCCCGTATATAAAGGAGGGAGGGAGGAGGTGGCCGGCCACAAGGGGCGCACCATGGGAGGAAACCTACTCCTAGTAGGTTTCCCTCTCTTTCCTTATTTTATTTGGAGGGAAGGAAGGAGTACTAGTATTAGGAAGTAGTACTAGTAGTAGGAATAGGAAGAGGGAAGGAGAAAGGAAGGGGCGGCCCCCTCCCCAGTCGGATTGGGCTTGAGGCGCCCCTCCTTATTCCTTCTCCCTTCCTCCTACATGGGCCCAATAAGGCCCATATACCTCCCGGGGTTCGGTAACCTCCGGAGCTCCAAACTTCTCCGGAACCTTTCCGGTGTCCAAATATATCCGTCCAATATATTAATCTTTATGTCTCGACCATTTGAGACTCCTCGTCATGTCCGTGATCATATCCGGGACTCGAACAACCTTGGTACATCAAAATACACAAACTCATAATATAACCGTCATGAAACCTTAAGCGTGCGGACCCTACGGTTCGAGAACAATGTAGACATGACCGAGACACATCTCCGGTCAATAACCAATAAGCGGGACCTGGATGCCCATATTGGTTCCTACATTTTCTCTGAAGATCTTTATCGGTCGGACCGCATAACAACATCGTTGTTCCCTTTGTCATCGGTATGTTACTTACACGAGATTCGATCGTCGGTATCCAATACCTAGTTCAATCTCGTTCTTGGCAAGTCTCTTTACTCGTTCCGTAATACATCATCTCACAACTAACTCATTAGTTGTAATGCTTACAAGGCTTATGTGATGTGTATTACCGAGAAGGCCCGAAGATACCTCTCCAGAGCAATCGGAGTGACAAAACCTAATCTCGAAATCGCCAACCCAACAAGTACCTTTGGAGATACCTGTAGTACTCCTTTATGATCACCCGATTCGTTGTGACGTTTGGTAGTACCAAAGTGTTCCTCCGATGGCAGGAGTTGCATAATCTCATAGTTACGGGAACATGTATAAGTCATGAAGAAAGCAATAGCAACATACTAAGCGATCAAGTGCTAGGCTAGCGGAATGGGTCATGTCAATCAGATCATTCTCCTAATGATGTGATCCCGTTAATCAAATGACAACTCATGTCTATGGTTAGGAAACATAACCATCTTTGATTAACGAGCTAGTCAAATAGAGGCATACTAGTGACACTCTGTTTGTCTATGTATTCACACATGTATTATGTTTCCGGTTAATACAATTCTAGCATGAATAATAAACATTTATCATGATATAAGGAAATAAATAATAACTTTATTATTGCCTCTAGGGCATATTTCCTTCAGTCTCCCACTTGCACTAGAGTCAATAATCTAGTTCACTCATTAATGATTCTAACACCCATGGAGTCTTGGTGCTGATCATGTTTTGCTCGTGGAAGAGGCTTAGTCAACGGGTCTGCAATGTTCAGATCCGTATGTATTTTGCAAATCTCTATGTCTCCCACTTGGACTTGGTCCCGAATGGAATTAGGCGTCTCTTGATATGCTTGGTCCTCTTGTGAAATCTGGATTCCTTTGCCAAGGCAATTGCACGATATTATCACGAGAAGATCTTCATTGGTCCCGATGCACTAGGTACAACACCTAGATCGGAAATGAACTCTTTCATCCAGACTCCTTCATTTGCTGCTTCGAAGCAGCTATGTACTCCGCTTCACATGTAGATCCATACGGCGCTTTTTAGAACTGCACCAACTGACAGCTCCACCGTTTAACAAAAACACGTATCCGGTTTGCGATTTAGAATCGTCCGGATCGGTGTCAAAAGCTTACATCGGCGTAACCATTTACGACTAGCTCTTTGTCACCTCCATATCGAGAAACATATCCTTAGTCCTTTTCGGTATTTCAGGATGTTCTTGACCGCTGTCCGATGATCCACTCTGGATTACTTTGGTACCTTCCTGCCAAGCTTACAGCTAAGCATCGTCAGTGCAGTACCACGGCATTGCATACATGATAGAGCCTATGGCTGAGGCATAGGGAACATCTTTCATTTTCTCTCTATCTTCTGCTTTGTGGTCGGGCATTGAGTGCGACTCAATCTCACACCTTGTAATACAGGTGAAAAACCTTTCTTTGCACTGATCCATTTTGAACTTCTTCAAAACTTTATCAAGGTATGTGCTTTGTGAAAGTCAATTAAGCATCTTGATCTATCTCTATAGATCTTGATGCCCAATATATAAGTAAGCTTCACCAATGTATTTCATCGAAAAACTCTTTTTCAAGTATCCCTTTATGCTATCCAGAAATTCTATATCATTTCCGATCATTAATATGTCATCTAAATATAATATCAGAAATGCTACAGAGATACAACTCACTTTCTTGTAAATACAGGATTCACCATAAGTCTGTATAAACACAAATACTTTGATCACACGATCAAAGCGTTTATTCCAACTCCGAGATGCTTGTACCAGTCCATAAATGGATCGCTGGAGCTTGCACACTTTGTTAGCTCCCTTTGGATCGATAAAACCTTCTGGTTGCATCATATACAACTCTTCTTCCAGAAACTCATTCAGGAATGCGGTCTTTACATCCATTTGCCAAATTTCATAATCATAAAATCGGCAATTGCTAACATGATTCGGACAGACTTAAGCATCGCTTACGGGTGAGAAGGTCTCATCGTAGTCAACCCCTTGAACTTGTCGAAAACCCTTTGCGACAAGTCGAGCTTTAATGAACAGCAATATTACCGTCGTCGTCGGTCTTCTTCTTGAAGATCCACTTGTTTTCTATTGCTTGCCGACCCTCGGGCAAGTCAACCAAAGTCCACACTTTGTTTTCATACATGGATCCCATCTCAGATTTCATGACCTCAAGCCATTTTGCGGAATCTGGGCTCACCATCGCTTCTTCATAGTTCGTAGGTTCATCATGATCTAGTAGCATGACTTCCGAACAGGATTGCCGTACCACTCACAGTGCGGATTTTATTCTGGTTGATCTCTGAGGTTCTGTAGTAACTTGATCTGAAGTTTCATGATCAACATCATCAACTTCCTCACTATTTGGTGTAGATATCGCGAAACTGGTTTCTGTGATAAACTACTTTCAAATAAGGGAGAAGGTACAGATTACCTCATCAAGTTCTACTTTCCTCCCACTCACTTCTTTCGAGAGAAACTCCTTCTCTAGAAAGGATCCATTCTTAACAACAAATGTCTTGCCTTCGGATCTGTGATAGAAGGTGTACCCAACTGTCTCCTTTGGGTATCTTATGAAGATACATTTCTCCGATTTAGGTTCGAGCTTATCAGGCTGAAGCTTTTTCACATAAGCATCGCATCCCCAAACTTTAAGAAAGCGACAACTTTGGTTTCTTGCTAAACCACAGTTCATAAGGTGTCGTCTCAGCGGATTTTGACGGTGTTCTATTCAGCGTGAATGCGGCCGTCTCAAGAGCATAACCCCAAAAGCGATAGCGGTAAATCTGTAAGAGACATCATAGATCGCACCATATCTAGTAAAGTGCGATTCTGACGTTCGGACACACCATTGCGCTGTGGTGTTCCGGGTGGCGTGAGTTCTTGAAACTATTCGCATTGTTTCAAATGTAGACCAAACTTCGTAACTCAAATATTAGCCTCCACGATCAGATCGAAGAAACTTTATTTTCTTATTACGATGATTTTCAACTTCACTCTGAAATTCTTTGAACTTTTCAAATGTCTCAGACTTATGTTTCATTAAGAAGATATACCCATATCTGCTTAAATCATCTGTGAAGGTGAGAAAATAACGATATCCATACGAGCCTCAACATTCATTGGACCACATACATCTGTATGTATGATTTCCAACAAATCTGTTGCTCTCTCCATAGTGCGGAGAAGCAGGGTTTTAGTCATCTTGCCCATGAGGCACGGTTACGCAAGTGCCAAGTGATTCATAATCAAGTGACTCCAAAAGTCCATCGGTATGGAGTTTCTTCATGCGCTTTATACCGATATGACCTAAGCGGCAATGCCACAAATAAGTCGCACTATCATTATCAACTCTGCATCTTTTGGTTTCAACATTATGAATATGTGTATCACTACTATAAGATTCATTAAAATAGACCACTCTTCAAGGGTGCATGACCATAAAAGATATTATTCATATAAATAGAACAACCATTATTCTATGTCTTAAATGAATAACCGTCTAGCATCAAACAAGATCCAGATATAATGTTCATGATTAACGCTGGCACCAAATAACAATTATTTAGGTCTAAAACTAATCCCGAAGGTAGATGTATAGGAAGCGAGCCGACCGCGATCACATCGACTTTGGAACCATTTCCCAGCGCATCGTCACCTCGTCCTTTGCCGGTGTTAAGCAATCATAGTCCCTGTTTGAGTTGCAAATATTAGCAACAGAACCAGTATCAAATACCAGTGCTACTGCGAGCTCTAGTAAGGTACACATCAATAACATGTATATCACATATACCTTTGTTCACCTTGCCATCCTTCTTATCCGCCAAATACTTGGGGCAGTTCCGCTTCCGATGACCAGTCTGCTTGCGGTAGAAGCACTCGATTTCAGGTTTAGGTCCAGACTTGGGTTTCTTCCCTTGAGTAGCAACTTGTTTGCTGTTCTTCTTGAAGTTCCCTTCTTCTTCCCTTTGCCTTTCTTCTTGAAACTAGTGGTCTTATTGACCATCAACACTTGATGCTCCTTCTTGATTTCTACCTCCGCAGCTTTCAGCATTGCGAAGAGCTCAAGCATAGTCTTTACTAACCCTTGCATATTATAGTTCATCCACGAAGCCTTTGTAGCTTGGTGGCGGTGATTGAAGAATTCTGTCAATGACACAATCATCCGGAAGATCAACTCCCGGTTGAGTCAAGTGATTGTAATACCCGGACATTACGAGTATGTGCTCAGCAGCAGACCCATTCTCCTCCATTTTGCAGCTATAGAACTTATTGGAGACTTCATATCTCTCAATCCGGGCATTACATTTGAAATATCAACTTCAACTCTTGGAACATCTCATATGCTCCACGACTTTCAAAAGCGTCGTTGAAGACCGGTTCTAAGCCGTAAAGCATGGCACACTGAACTATAGAGTAGTCATCAGCTTTGCTCTGCGGGCGTTCTTAACGTCGTCGGTTACATCGGCGGGCACTGGCACCTAGCGGTGCATCCGGGGCGTAACTCTTACGTGCAGCAATGAGGATAATCCTCAGATTCGGACCCAGTCCGTGTAATTGCTACCATCATCTTTCAACTTTGCTTTCTCAAGGAGCGCATTAAAATTCAATGGAACAATAGCACGAGCCATCTATCTACAATCAGACATAGACAAGCAAGATACTATCAGGTACTAAGTTCATGATAAATTTAAGTTCAATTAATCATATTACTTAAGAACTCCCACTTAGGCAGACATCTCTCTAGTCATCTAAGTGATCACGTGATCCAAATCAACTAAACCATAACCGATCATCACGTGAGATGGAGTAGTTTTCAATGGTGAACATCTTATGTTGATCATATCTACTATATGATTCACGCTCGACCTTCGGTCTCCGTGTTCCGAGGCCATATCTGCATATGCTAGGCTCGTCAAGTATAACCTGAGTATTCTGCGTGTGCAAAACTGGCTTGCACCCGTTGTAGATGGACGTGAAACTTATCACACCCGATCATCACGTGGTGTCTCGACACGACGAACTTTGTAGCAGTGCATACTCAGGAGAACACTACTTGATAATTTTAGTGAGAGATCATCTTAAAATGCTACCGTCAATCAAAGCAAAATAAGATGCATAAAGGATAAACATCACATGCAATCAATATAAGTGATATGATATGGCCATCATCATCTTGTGCTTGTGATCTCCATCTCGAAGCTTGCCGTCATGATCACCATCGTCACCGGTAGCGACACCTTGATCTCCATCGTAGCATCGTTGTCGTTTACGCCATCTATTGCTTCTCGACTATCGCTACCGCTTAGTGATAAAGTAAAAGCAATTACAGAGCGTTGCATTTCATACAATAAGCGACAACCATATGGCTCCTGCCAGTTGCCGATAACTTCGGTTACAAAACATGATCATTTCATACAATAAAATATAGCATCACGTCTTGACCATATCACATCACAACATGCCCTGCAAAAACAAGTTAGGCGTCCTCTACTTTGTTGTTGCAAGTTTTACGTGGCTGCTACGGGCTGAGCAAGAACCGTTCTTACCTACGCATTAAAACCACAGCGATACTTCGTCAAATAGACTCCGTTTTAACCTTCTCAAGGACGGGCGTATGCCACTCAGTTCAACTAAAGTGAGAGAGACAGACACCCGCCAGCCACCTTTAAGCACGAGTGCTCGTAGCAGTGAAACCAGTCTCGCGTAGCGTCTGGCGTAATGTCGGTCCGGGCCGCTTCATCTCACAATACCGCTGAACCAAAGTATGACATGCTGGTAGGCAGTATGACTTGTATCGCCCACAACTCACTTGTGTTCTACTCGTGCATATGACATCAGCGCATAAAACCTGGCTCGGATGCCATTGTTGGGGAACGCAGTAATTTCAAAAATTTCCTCGCACACAGGACCATGGTGATGGCATAGCAGCGAGAGGAGAGTGTTGTCTCGTACCCTCGTGGGCCGTGGCGGAAGCGATCACAACGTAGAGGAAGTAGTAAATGCGTTCTCCTCGCGATCCTGCCGATCCAGTGCCGTTACTCCGGCACCTCCGAGTCGATGATGGCGTAGAGGAAGTAGTCGTCGTTCTCCTCGCGATCCAGCGATCCCAGCGCCGTTACTCCGGCGCCTCCGAGTTCTTGGCACACGTTCAGCTCGTGGCGCTCCTCGGGCTCCGATCCAGCAAAGCTCCGGGGAGAGGGAGTTCCGTCGGCCTGACGGCGTGGTGGCGATCTTGATGTTTCACCGGCGCGGGGCTTCGCCTAAGCACTGCTATGATTTGACCGAGGTGGAATATGGTGGAGGGGCACCGCACACGGCTAAGAGCGATCTCAAGGATCAACTTGTGTGTCCTAGGGTGCCCCCCTCCCCGTATATAAAGGAGGGAGGGAGGAGGTGGCCGGCCACAAGGGGCGCACCATGGGAGGAAACCTACTCCAAGTGGGTTTCCTCTCTTCCTTATCTTATTTGGAGGGAAGGAAGGAGTACTAGTATTAGGAAGTAGTACTAGTAGTAGGAATAGGAAGAGGGGAAGGAGAAAGGAAGGGGCGGCCCCCCTCCCCAGTCGGATTGGGCTTGGAAGCGCGCCCCCCTCCCTTGTTCCTTCTCCCTTCCTCCTACATGGGCCCAATAAGGCCCATATACCTCCCGGGGGGTTCCGGTAACCTCCCGGAGCTCCAAACTTCTCCGGAACCTTTCCGGTGTCCAAATATATCCGTCGAACAACCTTCGGTACATCAAAATACACAAACTCATAATATAACCGTCATCGAAACCTTAAGCGTGCGGACCCTACGGTTCGAGAACAATGTAGACATGACCGAGACACATCTCCGGTCAATAACCAATAGCGGGACCTGGATGCCCATATTGGTTCCTACATTTTCTGAAGATCTTTATCGGTCAGACCGCATAACAACATCGTTGTTCCCTTTGTCATCGGTATGTTACTTACCTGAGATTCGATCGTCGGTATCCAATACCTAGTTCAATCTCGTTCTTGGCAAGTCTCTTTACTCGTTCCGTAATACATCATCTCACAACTAACTCATTAGTTGTAATGCTTACAAGGCTTATGTGATGTGTATTACCGAGAAGGCCCAGAGATACCTCTCCGAGCAATCGGAGTGACAAAACCTAATCTCGAAATCGCCAACCCAACAAGTACCTTTGGAGATACCTGTAGTACTCCTTTATGATCACCCAGTTACGTTGTGGCGTTTGGTAGTACCCAAAGTGTTCCTCCGGTAAGCAGGAGTTGCATAATCTCATAGTTACAGGAACATGTATAAGTCATGAAGAAAGCAATAGCAACATACTAAGCGATCAAGTGCTAGGCTAACGGAATGGGTCATGTCAATCAGATCATTCTCCTAATGATGTGATCCCGTTAATCAAATGACAACTCATGTCTATGGTTAGGAAACATAACCATCTTTGATTAACGAGCTAGTCAAATAGAGGCATACTAGTGACACTCTGTTTGTCTATGTATTCACACATGTATTATGTTTCCGGTTAATACAATTCTAGCATGAATAATAAACATTTATCATGATATAAGGAAATAAATAATAACTTTATTATTGCCTCTAGGGCATATTTCCTTCAAATTACTAGTAGCACGTTCGACCACATTGGTGACAGATAGAGGAGTAAGATGGGTGGTTATGCTGAGCGTTTGTTGGCTTGTGTTGGTCGAGACGCTACTTAAATCCAATATCCAAGCATGACCAACTTTCAGCATGAGCTGCTTCCTTTTGACTAAAAAGGTTTGCAAGAGTCTGAGATCTCCGATGGCAAAATATTGGTGGAGTGGCTCCCTTGACAGAAGGTCATTGCATTGGCTGTCATGGGATAAACTTGCATCTCCTAAGGCTTGTGGTGGCATGGGTTTTCGTGATTTGCATCTCTTCAATGTGGTTGTTTTGAAAACATGCTTGGGGATTCATAACAAATCCTAACTCACTATGTGCAAGAGTCATGAAAGGACGGTACTTTCCTGATTGTGATTTTATGGAGGCCACAGTACCGCACTCTTCTTCAGCGATTTGGCGCGCTATTGTGGCCAGAAAAGAAGCTCTACAGTTGGGCTTGATCAAAAGAATTGGCGACGGGACTACTATATCCATATGGAATGATAGGTGGATATCGGGTACTCCCTCGCTCTCTCCTAGGGTGATGCCAGGAGGAACCACCTTGGAGTTCGTCAGTCAGCTCATAGACACATATTATTGGATTTGGCGATCTCAGCTAGTTCGTGATATTTTCATCTCAGCCGATGCTGATGCAATTTTAAATATCCCTTTACGCAATGGGGGGTGAGGATTTTTAGATGCGTGGGCTCATGAAGGCAATGGCATCTATTTTGTCGCTCTAGATGAAGGGACGGCTACAAATACTTCACAGACCGATGAACAGATGTGGAAGCTCAAGGTCTTGCCGAAGATTCATGTCTTCTGGTGGAGAGTGGTGAGGGGCATTCTTCCGTATGAAAGTACACTAAAACAACAGCATATCGACCCATTAGCAGATGCAATGCCTGCCTTGCGATGGATGAGGATTTGATGCACGCCCAAGTGCATTGCTCTCATGCCAAATTGTTCTGGGAACAAGCACATGCGCTACTTGGTGTTAGAAGACCGAGGCTGCAACCAGATACATGGTCCAGAGATATTATTTGTGACAGTAAATTCTCAGAGGTGGAGAGAGCTCAAATGATCTCTGTTATGTGGGCAATATGGCACTCCAGAAACAGAATTACCCATGATGGAAGAAACTTGATCCTTTGGCCACAGTGAGGCGCAACATAGAATATTTGGCGATACTTGATATTCCTTCTTCACATGCTTGATCCTTCCTGGACATGGCTGGCGACCGCCAGATGAGGTGTTGTCAAAATTAATACTTTTGCAGCTAAAATCATTGATTCGGACATGGCTGGAGCAAGAGGTGTTGCACTTTCAGACTCGGCTTTGTTGGGATCTTGGAGCAAACACCACGAGGGGGTGACGGATCCATTCATAGGTGAGGCCTTGGCGCTCCATGTGGCGTCATCTTTGCAAGCTTGCGAGGTTTCTCACATGTGATAATGGAGACAGACTGCCTAGAGATCGTGAACCTCTGGAACACTACGCCATAATAGTCTTTCTATAGTGGCACCCATATTTTTAGAGATTGGAGAGCTAGCTTCCTCTTTTCGTCTTTTGTTATTCAACATATAAACAGATCTGCCAACGAACCGGCCCATCTCTGTGCGAAGCATGCTTGCTCGTTGATGGTCACCGAGAGTTGGACAGGTTCTAGACCTTCTTTCCTACTCACTAGCCTGTTGGATGATAATGCTAGGAGTTCCTTTGTTGAATAAAGCTCTAAAATTGAACGCAAAAAACTGTAATGGAGAATAAATAATTTATTTAATTGTTAATATTAATCGGGTAACCGACGAGCATGAACTTATACACGTACACTACCCACAACTAATCGGGTTACCCAGGGTAACCAATACCCCTACCCATTCAGGTCGGGTGCTCATGGCCGTGTGAACCCATGTGTCAGATTGCCAACTTGAAGCGAGGGGGTGTGCGCCAGTTGTTTTTTAGGAAACCTGCAAAGCTTTATTTATTGAGGCGTCACAATGTTTATCACGGACGAAGGAAAGATCTCCCGGATGGCCCAACCAAACATGTCGGCCAATTCCGGTGAGAGAGCATGCTTTGCTAGGTTGTGATCTTCATAATTGAGCTCCTAAACTCATGAACTATATTACAAGATTGAAGATTCGTAGATCGTTCAGAAATCTCTTGGATCACTGCTCCATATGCCGCGCAAGTCCCTTTTCTCACCTCATCAACCACCGTTTTGCAATTAGAAGCAACATGAATATTTTGAACATATAACTCCTCAGCCGAGGATAGAGATTCCCGAATAGCCATTGCCTCGAGTGTGGGAGGGTCTGTGATGAATTTGATAACCACCACCGAGGCCCCAAGGAAAACCCCATTTTCATCTCTGCAGATCGCACTTACGGCACCAAATTTCCTTCTTGCTAACACAACAGCATCCACATTTATTTTAACGCTCCCCTAGGCCGGAGGTATCCATAATGAGCTCCTCACCACGGGTACACTAGCTGGTCTATGAACCCGGTTGTTAGTTTAGTGAACCTCATCCAGATAAATTGATATGAAACTATTCGTAGCAAAAGGAGACTGAAAAATATCTTCATATATTGCTTTCCTCCTCGCCTCCCAGATTGCCCAAGCTGTCACAACTAGGCAGAAGGAAATCGTCCGCACTCAGTATTTCATGTAGGGCAAAGAGCCACTCCTTTGGATCCTCATGTTGAAAATTTATGATCTTCTCAACGAGCTCTTCAGGAGCAAGATCCCATACACTTCTAGACATTGAGCATGTAAGTAGTGCATGCCTCCATGTGTCTCACGCTCCACACAGTCTGCATGATCCTCATCGCCATGTGGCGATGATTTAGAACTTCTCCAGTAGGCATGGACTGTCTCGCCAGTCTCCAAAGCGAACATACAGAGATTTAATGGAACCTGGATATGCCAAATTGAGGACCAGAACTACGCTGTCTCTTTCTGGCGTACCTGCTTCTTCATGTATCCATCTTTCCCTGCTGAGTTTTGTTCTCAAAATCATCTGGTACACAGACCGGACCGAGAAGGGATCTCTGGGTTCCTCATGCCATGCCCAGAAATCAGTAACATTATGCGGGTACAAAGCGGAATTTTAGGATCTCTTCTGCATCAAAGATTATGAAAACTGACCGGATAACCTCTTCTTTCCACAATGAGATCTGAAACTTTAACTGGAGGATTCGTTATGAGTGACGTGTGAAAGAATTTGTGAAGCGTCTCAACTCCCGTAACATGGGAGCCCGCGTATATATATATATTGATTGTGGCGAGGCCGGCTCTCGCAGAGGCATACAAGATCATGGTTTAACAACCAGAGAGATACATGGAGATAGAGGAGAATTACACAGGTGAAAAGATAAATACGCTAACAACCTGGATCCTCCTAGCTACCCTATCGCGATAACCAAGTTATGGTACATGACATATGTTTAACACTCCCCCATAATCACAACTATGGCAAGTTGAGATTACGTTTAAACTCTTCAAAACTTCTGACTGGCAATGCCTTTGTGAATCCATATGCAAGCTGATTTTTGGAAGGTATAAATCTGATCTCAAGCTGTTTGTTGGCAACACGGTCTCTTACAAAATGAAAGTCTATCTCAATGTGCTTTGTCCTGGCATGAAAGACTAGGTTAGCAGATAAATATGTGGCACCAAGGTTATAACAACATAAACAAGGAGGCTGAGCTTGAACCACTCCAAGTTCTTTAAGCATGGATTGAACCCAAATGATTTATGTCGTTGCATTTGCTAATGCTTTATATTCTAGTTATGTGCTTGAACTGGAAATAGTGGCTTGCTTTCTTGCACACCATGATATTAAATTGGTTGGAATTGATCTGTTGTCTGTTCCATATGAGGAGTTCTTTCAGTTTTTCAATCAAAAGGCCCTCGACAAAGTAATCATCACTTTGTACTATCTGTAAGTACTACTTCTGTAATTAAGTCTCTCTATATAGCTCAGCTCTTTCATTGCATGTATATATAATTATCCTCATTATATTATGGAGATTGAAGATCGCTGAATGCAAGAAAAGACAAATCGGTGATATTTGGTTCATTAACACAAATCTCATAAATGAATGGAGTGTTAAACATGATGCCAAACAATGCGAGGACAACTTGCTACGATCGTTACTTCGAAATCAAAACAGAGATACAATACTCTTTCCTTACGAATTCAAGTGAGTGTTACTATCTTGTGCATATTCGGTTTCCCTTATTACTTGAGGTTATAGTAATGTAACTGATGAGTTATGCATGCATGGGCAGCTTCCACTTTATTGTGCTAGAGATTAAGCTTGAGAAGGGACTAGTAACCGCCATAGACTCAAGGCGAAAAAATCCCGAGGAGTATGCGATCATGACTAAAATGCTCGAGAAGTAAGTTCAATCGATCATTATCGCCGCACCATATCAGCTACTTTATTCATTTCCTGATATCAAGTAATTATTTTCTTTATGCGGCATGGTTTGGAAAAAGTTCACATAAAAGCTCCGGGACTGCCGGCGGAGCTGCGATTTAAACACCAGTAAGTACTACTAGCTAGTTCGGCATCTCCCATTGATTCTAGCTAGTTTCATCAATACCATTTAGCATGCTTGCTTATCAGTTTGATTGACCTCTATTTCTTGTAAAGTGGTTGTGGCAGGAACCGGGAATAATTACTGTGGATACTACATTTGCGAGTTCATCCGCCACGCGACCTGTGAGCGGGCTACTCTCGACAAACATTATGAAATGCGTAAGCAATAATATTCACAATTTTATTTTATTACCATCATTTGTGTTGAGTTTCATTCATATATATGTATTGACCCCCTTCTTAAAATTAGATGTTTCAGATGCGGGATGAACTCCTACCACAAGATCGCATACGAGCAATTCAGGAGGAATTGGCGGGATTCTTTCTTGATCACGTCATCGATAAAGACAGAGAATACCATGTGGAACTTGAGTTCAGAAGTTAGGGGACTGTAAGAGATCTTATATTGTATATATGTAGCCAATAGTGTCGGATAGATATATGAAAACTTGTTGTTCGGCCAATCTCTCGGAGAAGGAGAGGTCGATCACTTCTCTCTGTATATGTTCATTACGATCTTCTGTACTTAATGGTTTCCTTCATTTTCTTACAAGCTAGCTAGCATGTCGAGTCCTCTCTATACGTATAGTACATAGCGTCGACCAAGCACGGAGATAAGATAGGACACTTCTCTCTATTAGCTAGCTAACACAATATATGAAACCCCTAAATTACCCCGCCAAAACCCCCACCCCCCCCCCCCCCCCCCTCTTTCAAAAAAGAAAAACAAAAAAACCCAGCTGAACTGCTGATGCGTGGATGCCTTTTGGTCCCAGTTGGTAGCATTCTGCCTGGGCAAGCCGCATGGCCACCTTGAGTCCATCTGTCCGGTTCTTGGGCGAACCGGGACTAAAGGTATTGGCTTTAGTGCCGACCTTTTAGTCGGTTGGGAACCGGGACAAATGGGCTATTTTCTATTAGTGGTTGTTTTCCTAGATCGGTCAACCACCAGCCTATGCAGTTAGAGGAGATCGTGCATGAATATGTAACAATACGATGTCATAACAACACCCAGCCATAGGCTAATTTTCATGCCATAAGATGCGGTTAGGGTGCGAACTAGTTGCCAGAGGAAGTGAAATTGGTGTTTGCATATGTTCAAAGTCCAGCGGCAGCTAGCCTTGAAGTGGACATTTCGAAAGGAGCACCTTTCGGTGGCAAAATATTTGCTGGGAAGAGCGGCAGTGGAGACAAGGAATAGGATGGCTCATCCGTTGTGTTAATTCGTAGATTTTCCATGTGATGGTGACCAGATCTGAAAGAAATGAGAGCCATTCCAAAAACCAAGACTAGCAGTCCCTTAATTTTAACTAGTGATAAAGTTCAACAGTGGGGTCTTTGTGAAACGAAAGGCTGTGTAGAGCTGTTTGTTTGTTTGTCTGTTTGTCTATGTGTCTTTGGTGAATGGATCACTTGCGTACTGAACCATTTTCTGTAGCGTTCTCAAAAACAACTTGACTTGCTTGCATCTTGAATGAACTACTACATTATTCCAAAGGCCGTCCTCACCCGAGCAAATGATCCAACCCACACGAGTCCGCAGCTCAATGGACTAAATACGAGGACTTAGACCATGTTTTTTTAGAGACCTGCGCGACGATGTTTGATCATGCTATAGACAAGGGTGTTTAGCAAGGTCTGGTGATTTAAATATGACAGATCAACTGATCCATCGGTGACTTATGTAGCCAATGGGGAGCCACAAACGTCTGAAAAGGACACAATTCTAGTTTTTTGTTTGCATTTTGAACCCTCCGAGATTAGAGAGCATCATTAAGCTCACGTGGTACACTGATCAATGAGGTGGTATCCAAGAAGACTAAATTGAATATACCTCAAGACTCAGATTCAAGTGAGCCAACGACTTGAGTCTTGAGATGCTGTTTTTGGACTTCGAGTGATACGTATTCATTTCTCATTAAGAAGACATTAAGAAGAGACGAGGGTGATTAGAGACTTGCAAGATGTTTGATCCGTATTCATTTGGACTTCGAGTGATTCTGAGCCATATGACATTAAGAAGACTTCATCATTTTTTAGAGACTTGCAAGATGTTTGATCACCTGTATTTTAAAGCTAGAAGAGACGAGGGTGGTTAGCAAGGTGTAGTGAGTAAAATATGCTCAGATCGATAGGTGACTTATCCAGCCAATGGGGAGCCATGTACATTTTAGTTTTTAATTTTTTTGAGGGGAGGAGCCATGTACATCTGAAAAGGATACTCCACCGACGACTATTGTGCTCCACTGTGACAGAGAATATATTCCAAAAATCTTTGTCTTTAAATCATTGCTGCTCGGTGCCCATTTCCATCAGAGCAGCACTAGAAGAAAAAAAAGAGAACAGGGGAGGAGAGCAAGAAAGAAGAAGAATGGCCGCCGGTGAGGAGGAGGTGCTGGTGGTAGAGTCGTGCTTTGTAACGCCGGCCGTAGACACACCTAGAAAAGCGCTCTGGCTCTCGCCACTCGACATCATGCTGGCCAGAAGAGGCTACACCCTCTCGTCCACTTCTACAGTCCGTGTGTCGACTACAAAACCAGTGCCCAAGACTTCTTTGACGTGACTAGGTTGAAGGGTGCGCTGGGCAAGGCTCTTGTGGCCTTCTACCCCATGGCCGGGCGGCTCAGGGTGGGCGTCCATGGCAGGTTGGAGATCGACTGCAACGGTAAGGGCATGCTCTTTCTTGTGGCCTACTCTCGTCTCACCATCGATGACTTCCGCGACTTGAAGCCATCATCAAAGCTGAGGAGGTTGTTTGTTCCCCGCATGGACGACTCATCCGACATCCTGTGCGCCACCAGGTTTGAATTTGATTCTTTCTTAACTAGGCACTTAAAGAGCAAAAGCACACAAAGAAATATCCTCGATCCAAGCCAAGCAGGCCCTTAGTTTTTCTTTCTTTCTCACCAAATCAACTAGCATATTGCAATAGCACAAACATGCTTACAGCAAGCAAGTAATATGTGCGACATGCAAATGTATGTATGCAGGTGACATTCTTCAAGTGTGGTGGAGTGGCCTTAGGGACGGCGACGCACCAAGGCGCGATGGACGGCACTGCCGCGTTTCACTTCTTCCAGACATGGTCAGCCTTCTCCAGGGATGGCGACCGGGACGTGGTGAAGTTCGGTCCCTACCTTGACCGCACACTCTTGTGCGCGCGCGACCCACCCATTATTCATCCGGACACCCTCTCCCTATTCTGCCTCAAGACAACCAACTTGTCCCAGCCGCCGGCGCCAGGGCCTGTCATCGTCAACGAGGTTTTCACCCTTCGCAAGGATCAAATTTCCGCTCTTAAGCACATGTGTGGTGGCGGCCGCGTGAGCACCTTCAGCGCCGTGAGTGCATACATGTGGCGGTGCATGTGCTTAGCCCGGCGGCTACCGCCAGACTCCACGACGCGCCTCGAGTTCCCGGCCAACTTCCGACGCAGCATTGCGCTGCCGCTCCCGGACGGCTACTTCGGCAACGCGATGTTGCAAGTAAGCGTCACCGACAAAACGTGGGACGTCGTCTCGCGCGATCTGGCCCACGTCGCGCACCGGATCAGAGACACCCTCGGCCGGGTGAACGACGAGCTGGTGCGTTCGGCGGTCGACTACCTCGAGCTCGACCTGGCAGAGAGGGACAACGGCCCGGCTATCGGCGTTCTGCCAGCGACGGACCTGTGTGTGGTCAGCTGGCTCGGCATGCCCTTGTACGATGTGGATTTCGGCTGGGGAAAGCCGTTGGCTATGTTGCGTGCTGAGCAAAAGCGTGGAGGTTTCGTGCTCATGATGAACGGCGCGCGGGGGGATGGCAGCGTGCGCCTGTCCATGTGCATAGAGGTTGCCATTCTCGAGGAGTTCCACCGCTTGTTCTATACAGAGCTCGACAGCAAGGTGTATTCCAAGTTCTAGCCGGCTATATATATATACCTCCATTATTTCTGTCGTATGATTCTGCTTCACTGGATGGAGAGCTAATTATTTGTATCAGTTTGTCTCAGAGTGTATTGATGGTATGCTCAGTTGTTTAGCTAAGGGAGATAATCTGGGGTGTAAATGTAGCAGATACTTGTAAGCATTTTTAAGTTGGATGAAATTATTACTCCGTACTCATAAACTAGCAGGATTGCCGGCTAGCTAGATTGATTATATATATGCTTGTTCTGACATTTGTGTGTAGATCCGCAACTAGCTAACCGATATTAATTTAACTTTAATATGTAAAACTAGCGGTGTGACCCACGCATTAGTTATGTCATTAAATTTGTGTGTACTTATATACTTATTTATTAGGGTTAATTATTCTTTTGCTCTCAGCGGTGTTCATGTGCTCAGTTTTGCCCTCATTTGCGAATGTACTCAGTTTTGCCCCTAGTTTGTCCGCACCGACTTGTTTCGTGAAAATTGCCGTCTCCGTCAGGTCAACCTTTTGACTCGGCCCTTACAGGTGGGACCAGGTGGCAGAGACGCATTAGACAATCAGACCGTTGCACGCGTGGCTTGTGGGACCCAGCAAAGAGTCGTTCAGCAGAGAGCCTTTGCGGGTGTGCGATATATCTGCGCGGACGAAGCGGCGGTGACCACGGCGACGAGAGAAGCGGGCGACGAGAGCGCGGCGGTGACCACGGGCGACAAAGAGAGCGGTGGTGGGAAGATAGTTGTGGAGGCGCGGTGGCGTTGAGATCCCCTTCGGCTCCGAGCTCGATGTCTTCTTCAAGCTCCAGCGCCACCTCGCGGATGCACGAGCCCAGCGTGCGTGGAGATGCCGATCTTTGTCTGTCCGCGATGCGGGCGGGCATTGATCAGAGGGTTTCTCACGCACCGAAGAACCATAATCGTCTGTTCTATGTGTGCGGCGAGAATGGGGTAAGAATCGGGGCAATTGCACCATTTTCATGGTCGGAATCTTTGAGCAATGGGTTGATCTGTTTGGCGTTCATGCAGGTGAAATGTTTCTTCCTTTGGGTCGATGCTCTGGCCAAGACTCTGATGAATGAACTGCAAGAAGAATATGAAGAATGGTTGCCCATGCTGCCACAAACAGCAGTGGCCGCAGCACAAGCTTCGGAAGAAGAGACGGAGGGCGAAGCACGCAATGACAGAGAGCTAGCTGTTGAGCTTAGGATATTGAAGAAGAAGGTTAGGAAGCTCGAAGATCAAGCACAAATACCCATTTGCAATTACTTTTGGGCATTTGTAGGTATGGTAATCGCACTGGGTGTAATGTTGAACTTGTATGGAAAGGCATGAATTAGGACCCCATGAATTATGGAGGAATTTGTGAACTTGAAATTGTATGAGAAATTCTCCTTGTTTAAAAGATTGGTCGAAGTTGTTTCAATGTTGAAAAAAGGGAGAAGAAATGACCAACATTTAAATATGTTGAAAAAGGGAGAAGAAATGAGAAATTCAGAAACTTTGATCAATGAAATGCAGCTCTGCTCTGCCTTTCTGTAAAAAGGTTTCTCTGTGGACCAAATTCAGAGCGGAGAGCCAAGTGACGGCTAGACTAATGGACCAACTGCATCCAATTAGGCCCATTGGGGTGGGCAAATGAGATCTCTTGCGTGTTTTCTGTTTTCTGTTCCGATTTAGTTTAGGCAGTAAATCATTTTATTTAATGCTGAAACTTTCTGCGGAAGCTAATTGAATTATTCCAGAGCCAAACAATTAAGTTTAGAAATTTTTTTGAGTTGTTAAATATTTAATACCAATTTAATTACTCCAATTCAAATACATCGTGATTTAAATCAAAGACCAAAATGTCATGGAAAATGTGCCTCAGCTCTGGTAGAGGTTTACACCTGGTGCCAAAATTAATGAACATTTTTTAAGGGCATTACATTGAGGAAAAATTAATTTGTCTAAAAATGAAGGGTGGAAAATGCACAAAAAAATCGTGCGGCTGGGACTCGAACCCAGGACCGCGTGGGTTTGTCGCATTTAGGGTTGCGCTGGTAACCGCTAAGGTAGATGGAAAGACTTTAACATGGCTAGGGAAGGAAGCTATACATAGTGAGACCGTGACTTGGTTTAGGGTTTAAAAACACATGTTTGTGCTGAATGTTTGCACATGCGTGAGAGTGGTTTTCCTTTGTTTTGCACTGAATTTTTGGAGGGTTGGAAATGTATGTTTGCAAAGCCACATGATTCTGGTTAGAGTGACACTTGGTTTAGAGTTTAAAGGGAATAAATGTGCATGTTAGTTCATGACTTGGTAGAAATGATATCTTTGGGCACGGACATTTTGAACACACATAATAACTTAGATAGATAAGATGCAACCCACCGTACCTTTACATAGATGGGTACCCTACATAGATAGATCCAGGGACACGACACGACACAGCACGCATGACATAGAAAAGCAACAAAATAAAAACAATAAAACTAAAACATGACGAGTGATAACCCGCAAGTATACGGGATAGTTGTAGCCTCTTTCGATAAGTAAGAGTGTCGAACCCAACGAGGAGCTAAAGGTAGAACAAATACTCTCTCAAGTCCTATCGGCCACTGATACGACTCTACGCTTGACGCGTTAAACTTTACCTAGAACAAGGATGAAACTAGAGTACTTTGTAGGTGTTGTTTGATAGGTTTGCAAGATAATAAAGAACACGTAAATATAAACTAGGGGCTGTTTAGATAAAGATGCAATAAAGTAAGTATTAGTAGAGAGCTTTTTGTTACGAGAAAATTATTTGTCCAAGGCAATCGATAATTAGACCGGTAATCAATATTGCAATTCTATTTGAGGGAGAGGCATAAGCTAACATACTTTCTCTTCTTGGATCATATGCACTTATGATTGGAACTTTAGCAAGCATCCGCAACTACTAAAGATTCATTATGGTAAAACCCATCCATAGCATTAAAGTATCAAGTCCCCTTTATCCCATACGCAAACAACCTACTTACTCGGGTATGTGCTTCTGTTCACTCACGCCACCCACAATAAGCAAATCATAAACATATTGCAAACCCTACAGCGGGGATCCCTCACGCTTGCGCGACACGGAGAGCACCATAGGACAGCAGCAATAATAAAACATGAGACTCAAACCAATCATGATCATCAATTAACCCATAGGACAAAACGGATCTACTCAAACATCATAAGATAGCCATACATCATTGGGAAATAATATATAGCGTTGAGCACCATGATTAAGTAGAGATTACAGCTGGTAAGAGAGAGGTTACACCGCTGCATAGAGGGGGGAAGAGTTGGTGATGAAGGTGGTGAAGTTGTTGGTGAAGATCGCGGTGATGATGATGGCCCCCGGCGGCGTTCCGGCGCCACCGGAAGCAAGGGGTAGAGGCCCCCCTTCTTCTTATTCTTCCTTGACCTCCTCCCTAGATGGAAGAAGGGTTTCCCCTCTGGTCCTTGGCTCCCATGGCGTGGGAGGGGCGAGAGCCCCTCCGAGATTGGATCTATCTCTCTGTTTCTGCGTTCTGGAATTCTGCCCTGGCACCGTTTCCTTTATATCTGGAGATCCGTAACTCCGATTGGATTGAAACCTTCGCCCAGATCATTTTCCAAAATTAGCTTTCTTGCGGCCAAAGAAGGGCATCAACCGCCTTACGAGGGGCCCAGGAGGGTGAAGCGCGCCCACAGGTGGGCGTGGGCCCCTGTCTCGTGGCCACCTCGGGCACCGTCTCGCGTTGATTCTTCCTCCCAAAAATCACAAATATTCCAAAATAATTCTCCATCCGTTTTTATCCCGTTTGGACTCCGTTTGATATGGGGTTTCTGCGAAACACAAAACATGCAACAGACAGGAACTGGCACTGGGCACTGGATCAATACGTTAGTCCCAAAAAATAGTATAAAAAGTTGCCAAAATTATATGAAAGTTGAATAATATTGGCATGGAACAATAAAAAATTATAGATACGACGGAGACGTATCAGCATCCCCAAGCTTAATTCCTGCTCGTCCTCGAGTAGGTAAATGATAAAAAGATAATTTTTGATGTGGAATGCTACCTAGCATAATCTTGATCATATGTCTAATCATGGCATGAATATTAAGACACGAGTGATTCAAAGCAATAGTCTATCATTTGACATAAAAACAATAATACTTCAAGCATACCAACCAAGCAATTATGTCTTATCAAATAACATAGCCAAAGAAAGCTTATCCCTACAAAATCTTATAGTTTGGCCATGCTTCATTTTCGTCACACAAAATGCTCCCATCATGCACAACCCCGATGACGAGCCGAGCAATTGGTTCATACTTTTTAACGCGCTTCAGCTTTTTCAACTCTTACGCAATACATGAGCGCAAGCCATGGACATAACACTATATGTGGTATATGGTGGTGGTTGTGAAGATAAAAAGGGAGAAGATAGTCTCACATCAACTAGGCGTATCAACGGGCTATGGAGATGCCCATTAATAGATATCAATGTGAGTGAGTAGGGATTGCCATGCAATGGATGCACTAGAGCTGTAAATATATGAAAGCTCAAACTGGAAACTAAGTGGGTGTGCATCCAACTTGCTTGCTCATGAAACCTCGGGCATTTGAGGAAGCCCATCATTGGAATATACAAGCCAAGTTCTATAATGAAAATTCCCACTAGTATATGAAAGTGATAACTCAAGAGACTCTCTATATGAAGAACATGGTGCTACTATGAAGCACAAGTGTGGTAAAAGGATAGTAACATTGCCCTTCTCTCTTTTCTCTCATTTTTTATTTTATTTTTCTTTTTCCTTTTTCTTTTATTTTTTGGTGGGCTTCTTTGGCCTCTTTTTTATTTGGGCTTCTTTGGCCTCTTTTATTTTTCATAAAGTCCGGAGTCTCATCCCGACTTGTGGGGGAATCATAGTCTCCATCATCCTTTCCTCACTGGGGCAATGCTTTAATAATGATGATCATCACACTTTTATTTACTTACAACTCAATATTGCAACAAAGATATGACTCTATATGAATGCCTCCGTGATGTGCGGGATATGAAATCATCTAGCATAGCAATGGCATCAAAAAAGCGAACAAGTCATGAAAACATCATGCTAGCTATCTTACTATCATGCAAAGCAATATGACAATGATGGAGCATGTCTTAATAAACAGAGCGGTGGAAAGTTGCATGTCAATATATCTCGGAATGGCTATGGAAATGCCATAATAGGTAGGTATGGTGGCTGTCTTGAGGAAGGTAAATGATGGGTGCATGATAGAGGCGAAGGTTGCGTGGCATAATAAAGGCTAGCAAAGTGGAAGGGTGAGTGTGCGTATATCCATGGACTCACATTAGTCATAAAGAACTCACATACTTATTGCAAAAGTCTACTTGCCCTCGAAGCAAAGTACTACTACGCATGCCCCGAGAGGGATAGATTGGTAGGAAAAGACCATCGCTCGTCCCCGACTGCCACTCATAAGGAAGACAATCAAAGAAACACCCCATGCTTCAAATTTGTCACACAACGGTTACCATACGTGCATGCTACGGGACTCGCAAACCTCAACACAAGTATTTCTCAATTTCACAATCACCCAACTAGCACGACTCTAATATCACCACCTTTATATCGCAAAACTATTGCAAGGAATCAAACATATCATATTCAGCGATCTACAAGTTTATGTAGGGTTTTGTGACTAACCATGTGAATGACCAATTCCTGTCATCTCTCTAAATAGATATAAGTGAAGCAAGAGAGTTTAATTCTTTCTACAAAAGATAAGCCCACGCTCTAACAAATATAAGTGAAGCAAAAGAGCATTCTACAAATGGCGGTTTTTTATGTGAAGAGAAATAGACAATCCAAACTTCAAATGATATAAGTGAAGCACATGAAGCATTCTATAAAGCCATACTCAAAAGATTTAAGTGAAGTGCAATGAGCATTCTATAAATCAACCAAGGACTATCTCATACCAGCATGGTGCATAGAAAACTAAATGCAAAAGACGCTCCAAGACTTGCACATAATGCATGAGCAAGCGAATCTGAAAACATACCGATACTTGTTGAAGAAAGAGGGGATGCCTTCTCGGGCATCCCCAAGCTTAGACGCTTGAGTCTCCTTGAATATTTACTTGGGGTGCCTCGGGCATCCCCAAGCTTGAGCTCTTGCCCCTCTTCCTTTTCCTCATATCGAGACCTCCTCGATTAGACGCTTCATCCACACAAAACTTCAACAGAAAACTCGGTAAGATCCGTTAGTATAATAAAGCAAATCACCACTCTAAGTACTATAGCAAACCAATTCATATTTTTTTTTTTGCATTGTGTCTACTGTAATGTAACTTTTTCATGGCTTAATCCACTGATATAAATTGATAGATTCATCAAAACAAGCAAACTATGCATCAAAAACAGAATCTGTCAAAAACAGAACAGTCTGTAGCGATCCGGCATTCACCATACTTCTGTTACCCCAAAATTCTACCAAAGTTAGTAAAAATAAAGAATTTGTACAGAAAGACAGTGCAAAAAGAATCAGAACCGTTTGGCATTCCAGCAAAATGTAAAATCGAGCACTACAGCCAAAGTTTATGTCCTGCACCGTACAAACCAACAAGCATTGTAAACATCCTAAAGGCAAACCTTGGCACATTATTTTTATAATACAATGGAATTGTACAAGGGGATAATTATTTTTGATGAAAAGTTCCTGTAATTAAGATTCACAAAGTTTCCGTGAGCATGAACAAAGTTCAAGGAGCTCTCCCACTTCAACAATGCTTGTCTCTCTCACTTTCACTTTCCTTCTTGAAAAGTTTTTAGGTTCCCCTCTTTATTTTTGTGTTTTTAAACTATATGAAAGCACTCAACAGAAATAAATGACTCTCTAAAACTTCCGGGTTGTCTCCCTGGCAGCGCTTTCTTTAAAGCCATTAAGCTAGGCATGTCGTGCTCAAGTAATGAATCCACCCGGATCCCAAGGTATATCAAAGCCAATTTTAATTAACAATGATTTGTAATTTAGTAGTGAGCACAAAGTAACATATATCATGCAACAACGAAGTCTAACCCTCTTCCTATGCATCGGCATGTCATAAAAGAACAATTCATGCACACATAGTAAAGGCCAATGCATAGTATAAATAGTTTCTTGCAATTCTATCGTATTGGAAACATAAAGAGGCGGAGATATAGTTCCTCTTTCATAATAATTGCAAGTAGGAGCAGCAAGCACATGCATATTATATCTATCAAAATCATCATGTGTAGTAGTAAAACACAACCCATCAATATAATCCTTAATAAGCACAAACTTCTCCGATATAGTGTAGTAGGGAGAATTCAAAAAGATAATAGGACTATCATGCGTGGGTGCAATAGCAACAATTTCATGTTTAACATAAGGAACTATAGCAAGTTCATCTCCATAATCATAATTCATATTGGCATCTTGGCCACAATCATAGCAAGCATCATCAAAAAGGGATATTTCAAGAGAGACAACGGGATCATAGCAATCATCATAGCAATCATCCTTCGGTAAGCACGAAGGGGAATTATACAATGTATGAGTTGAAGAGTTACTCTCATTAGGAGGTGGGCATGGGTGATCAATCCGCTCTTCCTCCTTTTGTTCTTCGCTCTCCTCATCATCTTTTTCATCCAATGAGCTCACAATTTCATCACTTTCTTCTTCCATAGCTTCCTGCAAAATATTAGTCTCTTCTTGGACAGCGGAGGAGTCCTAAATATATGGTTTAACATAGGCATTAGAAGCATAATTATCATAACAATATTGAAATATGGAAAAAAAATTAGATTTGTAAAGACTAGCATCATACTTTTCAATCAAAGAAGAAATCTCATAAGCGCCCTTAAAAGCAACAAATTCTTCAATTTGTTGAACATCATAGTAATTATAAACACCCTTAGCATACGAAGATACGATTCCATTATCACTAAACAAGCATTGATAGGGTAGGTGTTTCTTAGGGTCTTCAGAACAACAAGTGAACTCATATATTTCACATAAATTCCAAACATAGCATTGCAAACACTGAATTTGATCCCATAATAGTTTCCCTTTTTCATATATATGGTGTCGCACATAACAAGCATGCTCATCTAAAGATTTGCCCTCAACTAAGCTAGTTGGGGTTTCAGCATGAGCAAGAAGGGATCGAAGATGATCCAAGTAAAAAGCTGCAGGAGTGTGATAGATTTTGAGTGGTTCTTCAACCATTAGTGTAGTAGGTACAACTAATTTTTTTGGTATTTTGCGTTTCCTACCCATAACTAAAGATACAAAACAACTAAGAACACCAAATAAAAATATTACTTAGTGATAAAGCAAACAAGCACACACGAGAATATTCACCCCACGCTATGACTCCCCGGCAACGGCGCCAGAAAAATGTCTTGATAACCCGCAAGTATGCGGGATAGTTGTAGCCTCTTTCGATAAGTAAGAGTGTCGAACCCAGCGAGGAGCTAAAGGTAGAACAAATAATCTCTCAAGTCCTATCGGCCACTGATACAACTCTCTGGCAGCAGCGTTAAGCTTTACATAGAACAAGGATGAAACTAGAAGTACTTTGTAGGTGTTGTTTGATAGGTTTGCAAGATAATAAAGAACACGTAAATATAAACTAGGGGATGTTTAGATAAAGATGCAATAAAGTAAGTATTAGTAGAGAGCTTTTTGTTACGAGAAAGTTATTTGTCCAAGGCAATCGATAACTAGACAGGTAATCACTATTGCAATTCTATTTGAGGGAGAGGCATAAGCTAACATACATTCTCTTCTTGGATCATATGCAATTATGATTGGAACTCTAGCAAGCATCCACAACTACTAAAGATTCATTAAGGTAAAACCCAACCATAGCATTAAAGTATCAAGTCCCCCTTATCCCATATGCAAACAACCTACTTACTCGGGTCTGTGCTTCTGTTCACTAACGCCACCCACCATAAGCAAATCATAAACATATTTCAAACTCTACAGCGGGGATCCCTCACGCTTGCGCGACACGGAGAGCACCATAGGACATCACCAATAATAAAACATGCAACTCAAACCAATCACGATCATCAATTAACCCATAGGACAAAAGCGGATCTACTCAAACATCATAAGATAGCCATACATCATTGGGAAATAATATATAGCGTTGAGCACCATGTTTAAGTAGAGATTACAGCGGGTAAGAGAGAGGTTACACCGCTGCATAGAGGGAAGAGTTGGTGATGAAGGCGGTGAAGTTGTTGGTGAAGATCGCGGTGATGATGATGGCCCCGTGGCGTTCCGCGCCACCGAAGCAATGGGGAGAGGGCCCCCTTCTTCTTATTCTTTATTGACCTCCTCCCTAGATGGGAGAAGGGTTTCCCCTCTGGTCCTTGGCTCCCATGGCGTGGGAGGGGTGAGAGCCCCTCCGAGATTGGATCTATCTCTCTGTCTCCCTCTGTTTCTGCGTTCTCGGATTCTGCCCTGGCACCATTTCCTTTATATCTGGAGATCCGTAACTCCGATTGGATTGAAACCTTCTCCCAGATCGTTTTCCAAAAATTAGCTTTCTTGCAGCCAAAGAAGGGCATCAACCGCCTTACGAGGGGCCCAGGAGGGGGGGCACGCCCACCTGGAGTGGGCGTGGGCCCCTTTCTCGTGGCCACCTCGGGCACCATCTCGCATTGATTCTTCCTCCCAAAAATCACAAATATTCCAAAATAATTCTCCGTACGTTTTTATCCCGTTTGGATTCCGTTTGATATGGGGTTTCTGCGAAACACAAAACATGCAATGTATATGAACCGCACCGCAATCGGATCAATATGTTAGTCCCAAAAAATAGTATAAAAAGTTGCCAAAAGTATATGAAAGTTGAATAATATTGGCATGGAGTAATCAAAAATTATAGGTACGACGGAGACGTATCAACGAGCTTGACGAACAACTTCACTCCGGGCTCACACCCTTTCTTGAACATCTTCATCTTGACCTTTTCCACCTTGGCCGCGCCCCTTCAACACCGTCTTCAACTTCAATCCTCCTCCTCGTCGTCAGAAGGGAGTGCATCTGGTTTCAGTGGGAAGATGCACTCGTAGTTGATGAAGATTTTGTACACCGTGAAGAAGATGGACTCGCAGCCGCACCAATACACTTGGCCGAGGAGCTCGCGGCGTCAAACGGGTTGGCCAAGGTGACCGTGAGAAGTACGAGGATGCCGGCGCGGTCATGAACCTCGTTGAGGGTGAACATCATAGGCGAGCCCCGTGGGAGGTGGGCATAGCCGACTCCGAGGAAGGCACTGGTGAGCTTGATGGACCCCCTCCACCTGGAAGTCGCCCACACACGGAGCTCCCTCTCCATGAGCATGCCTGGTGGGTAGCACAGCTCCGGCACGACAGGCGAACGAAGGAATGTCGGCTCGTTGTACTGCATCTTCACTTGATCGCTTGGAGGGCTCGGTCGCTTGGGTGTTTGAAGTTGGAGAGAATGGATCTGGCTTGGGTGGTGAGTGGGAGAGGAAGAGAGGCATATAAATAGGCATTTGGGTGGGAGAGGAAGAAAGAAGGGATGAGAATGGTGCGTGTGTGAATCCGGATGCGTGTGTATCACCCTTAAGTTTTTGCACAGAAACGATGGGGCGATGGGGCGCGTGCATGCATCTGAATCGCTGCAACGAAACGATAGGTTTGTTGTTTGACCGGGTGCGTGCATCTGAATCGTTGCGTCATTGAATCATTGTCGTAATCTGAATCAATACGTGCATGGCCACGTCGCTCGCCTCGATCGCCTCCCGCGCATGCATGCATGTCCACCTCCCACGCATGCATTCCCACGTCACGCCCTTCCCAAGAATGCAGCCTGGAAAGGCTGAGACGGGCATTAACAGCGCTCTCAGGCCCGGATAGCGAAACGGCCCAACGGTCCATCCAGCGCGCCCGGTAAGTGTTGAGAAAAAATCGCCCAGCCAATCAGATTGCATCTCGCGGATCCCCCCCTCCTCCCGCATATTCCTTATAGAAGGGTTAGATCGACGGTCCTTGATCACCGCTAGGGTTAGATGGACGGTCCTTGTTCAGCGCTAGGGTTAGCAGGGTTTGGAGCAGTCAAAGATAGGTTTGACCAGATTTCAAATGAGCATAATAAATTAAATGAAAAACAGAAAAATGAAAAACCTGCGCACATAGTCTTCTTATGTCATATACTAACGATTTAAGTTGATAAACAAGGTCTACATACATTTAAATGACAAGTTCATGTGTCCTATATGTATCTGAAGTATCTCAAACTCTCTTGTATGAAGTGAAGAGAAGTGTTTTGGGAAATGAACATGAAAATTTTAAAAACATCACCACAACTTCATTTTGGAGTGACTAAGAAGGATCCAGACCTAGTGTTTCATTTTGATGTTATAGACTTGTTTAAATCTTGGTCAAAGTTAAGTTTGACCAGAACTTAAATGAGCAAAACAAATTCAAAAAAATCAAAAAAAGGAAAAAACCAGCGCACATAGTTTGTATATATAGAATATATGTGTAGGAAAGTTATTTGGCTGATTTAGGCAAGGTCGAAAAAAACCTTGCTTAGAAATGAGGCCGTTTACCCAACCTTTGGAGCTCTTTTTAGCACATTTTTCATGAAAATTTCAAAAACCTCACCACAGATTCATTTTGGGGTGACTAAGAAGGATCTAGGCTTAGTTTTTCATTTTGATGTTTTAGATTTGTTTAAATCTTGGTCAAAGTTAGGTTTGACCAGAATTCAAATGAGCACATAGACTGTGTATACAAAATATATGTGCAGGAAAGTTATTGGGCTAATTTAGACAAGGTCGAAAAAAAACTTGCTTAGAAATGAGGTCGTTTACCCTACCTTTGGAGCTCTTTTTTAGCACATTTTTCATGAATGTGAGTTTACCCTACCAAAGTTTCGAAAGAATTGCAACATACAAATAGCATGTCAAATTTGAAGTTCTAACATAGGTCCAACATCATTGAAACATAGTTCTAACATAGGTCCAACATCATTCAACAGAAATACAACATTATTCATAATGTTTCATAGTTATCATAAATAGTGTTGGGGCTTCTGTTTGATCCTTGAGCTTCTTGCCATCGCTTTGCTCCTCGTGCACCTTGTGCTCATTGCTTCTTCTCTTCTCCTCTTGGTTGTCGGTACCTTGCTGCCTTCTTCAAACCTACCGCAAAGTTGTACAAAACATAAAGGGTAATGAGATCATGTCAAGTGATAAATGTATAGTAGTATTTGCAAGATTTACATACCTAGCAGAACTCACAACGAGAGAAGGTTGGTCACCATTTGGAACCTCACTTGGATCACCGCCCACACTCGACAACGACATCGACATTAGTGATTACCTGCCACACTCGAATTGTCCGTACCATAATCTTTTATCTTCACTGCCCACACATCGTAGTTGGCATTGGTCAGCATCGTGTACTGAATGTGGATATTGCGATGCGACATAACATTGGCACCGCCTGCCTCCGCCATTGGATGCTGATTTGCTGTTGTTCTTCACATTGTCGCCGTTCTTGTTCGCCTTGCAATCGCCAGATGTCTCTGATTAATGTTTGATTTTCTAGCTATTTCTCTATTTTTTATCCGTATTTTCATTTTAGTATATAATAGATAGATAGATAGATAGATAGATAGATAGATAGAGAAAAAGAAAAAAGAAAAAACTTTCATGAACCTTTCCCAAAATCAGGTCCCGTGTAGTATGTGTGTTTGCTACCTACAAATTGGCTGGCTTAGTCTCATGAAGGTGCTCATAGGGGAAGGATGTGATGTGTGCATTCATAGGGATGAGTGTATCACGTATGTATGAGCGCTTGCGTCTGTACTGTGTTAAAGAAAATGGGCTGACACATGTACCTTGCTCCCTACCCTCTTGTGTGTTTCCTTGATAGTTTGACACAAGTCCGCTTCAAATAGGAAACAGCTGATGGTGGTTAGTATGAAGGCATCGAGGAGTCTTATGAATGACGCATCATCGAGCTTAGACGATGATCTAGACGGTAAACATCCTTGTAGTTGTAGTGATCAAAACGAGGGCCAAAAGGATGCAAGCCCAGCAAATTAACCACGAAAAGCGAGAATCGAAAGAGGGGTAACTTTCTGAAACCGTTAAAATACAGCTACACAAAGGGACTGGTTTACAACTGATCCTAACATCTACGGAGCCTGTCACATACATTCACTTGTGATCAAGAATTTGAAGCGCCGACGCAACGGAGTGTATCACAATGCGCGCGGTCCTCAGTTTTATCTGCCCACGATGTGGCAGCGGCCGAACCCCACTTTTCCTTTCGCTCTTGTTGACTCTGACGAGATCGCCGGCATAGACTCTCTCGCCCATGGTGATGAAGGTGTCTAAATCTGAGAACAATTTTTAAATAACCGGGTAAAATGGTTTGGTTTTTCTTCTGGTTTTGATAGGTTCAGTTTTTTTGGGGTTGAGCTTTTCTTAGTTTGGTTTGGTTTTGCGTATGTATAAAAACTAATTCGGGTATAGTTGTTACGGGCTTAAAAAGTTTGGTCTAATACAGGTGCAAACTGTAGGTCCAACCGGTTCCTCGCTCCGAAGCAAGCCCAATCACGCTAACGCAAGCCGAGAGCCCAGATGGACAAACCTCGATTCCCCTACTCTCCCTGACTCCTTCAGCCTCCTGGCCTCCACCGCAGCTGGCCGCCAAGGCGCCAACCACCTCCTCGGACGGCAGCGCCTACGCCGATGCGAAGCGGCCCTCGTGCGCTTGGCGGGTAGGGTTCCTCTCCGCCCTCGACCTCGCATGGTTATAGATATAGATATACCAGTCATGGCCAACCACTACACTGCAGCTACTACATCAAACAAAAACAAGACAATGCAAATGGTTAGCATCAAGCATGAGACAAGAACCTTCCGACCGCCCCCAATTAACGAAAGCATAACCACACAATTAACAAGCATAATCAAAGATGATTCTTCATAGAAAGATTGATACTTTGGATCTGGGGACATGACAGGTAAATCTGAGAATAGTTTTTAAATAAACGGGTAAAATTGTTTGATTTTTCTTCTGGTTTTTTGGTTAAATAACTGGGTAAAATTGTTGTTATTGTATATGTTAATATTTTTGTCTATAAACTTTGTCAAAATTTATAAAGCTTGACTTTAACCAAACCTAATACGTGTAGTAAATAAAAATGGAGGGAGTACAAGGACAATAGTCCGGCCGGCTGCATCTTGCATAATTGGCTCTCAAATAAGGTTTGTTGTTACCCGTCACATCAAGTACTCTCAGGATCATCTCTGGATAATGTATACTAGGTACTCTACTGTGGTTGTTTTGGGGGGCAACAACAGTAGAAACAGTCCTATGGTGAGCCAAGGGTAGAAAACCGTCACCTCATGTGGGATCATCTTACTCTTTTGAAAGCAATCTCGCAGGACCCGTGGCTCATTTGTGGAGACTTTAATGAAGCCGTATGGCAGCACGAGCACATGTCCAAAACTCTCAGATCAGAGTCTCAAATGGCGGCGTTTCGTGGTTGTCTTCTACTTTGCGAGTTGGAGGACTTGGGGTTTTCGGGAATGCTCTTCACATATGATAATGGGCACCTCGGCAACAGTAATGTGCGTGTACGCTTGGATCGGGTGTGTGCGGATGAAAACTGGCGGATCTGTTTCCGCCAGCGAAAGTGTTACACCTGGTGTCTTCTTGCTCAGACCATTGCCCAATAATCATTGAGATGGTTCCGATGGATGTGGATCACAAGTGGAGAGGGACTGCTAGATACGAAATTATGTGGGAAAGGGATGCTACCCTGCCGGAAATTATAGCAAACAAATGGGAAAGGTGTTGGAAATATGCCCTAGAAGCAATAATAAAAGGATTATTATTATACTTCCTTGTTCGTGATAATTGTCTTTTATTGATGCTATAATTGTATTATCCGGAAATCGTAATACACGTGTGAATACATAGACCACAACATGTTCCTAGTGAGCCTCTAATTGACTAGCTCGTTGATCAATAGATAGTCATGGTTTCCTGACTATGGACATTGGATGTCATTGATAACAGGATCACATCATTAGAGAATGATGTGATGGACAAGACCCAATCCTAAGCATAGCACAAGATCGTGTAGTTCGCTTGCTAGAGCTTTTCCAAAGGTCAAGTATCCTTTACTTAGACCATGAGATCGTGTAACTCCCAGATACCGTAGGAGTGCTTTGGGTGTACCAAACGTCACAACGTAACTGGGTGACTATAAAGGTGCACTACAGGTATCTCCCGAAGTGTCTGTTGGGTTGACACGGATCGAGACTGAGATTTGTCACTCCGTATGACGGAGAGGTATATCTGGGCCCACTCGGTAATGCATCATCATAATGAGTTCAAAGTGACCAAGTGTTTGGTCACGGGATCATGCATTACGGTACGAGTAAAGTGACTTGCCGGTAACGAGATTGAACGAGGTATTTGGATACCGACGATCGAATCTCGGGCAAGTAACGTACCGATTGACAAAGGGAATTGTATACGGGGTTGCTTGAATCCTCGACATCGTGGTTCATCCGATGAGATCATCGAGGAGCATATGGGAGCCAACATGGGTATCCAGATCCCGTTGTTGGTTATTGACAGGGGAGCCGTCTCGGTCATGTCTACGTGTCTTCCGAACCCGTAGGGTCTACACACTTAAGGTTCGGTGACGCTACGGTTGTATGAATATGAGTATGCAGCAAACCGAAAGTTGTTCGGAGTCCCGGATGAGATCCCGGACGTCACGAGGAGTTCCGGAATGGTCCGGAGGTAAAGAATTATATATGGGAAGTCGAGTTTCGGCCATCGGGAAAGTTTCGGGGTCCACCGGTATTGTACCGGGACCACCAGAAGGGTCCCGGGGTAAAGAAAGATACATACATAATACTCCCAGCGTTCCTAAATATTTGTCTTTCTAGAGATTTCAACAAGTGACTACATACGAAGTAAAATGAGTGAATCTACACTCTAAAATATGTCTATATACATCCGTGATATGGTAGACCATTTGAAATCTAAAAAAACAAATATTTTGAAATGGAGGGGTAGTATATAGTACCATATCAATCATGTACCACCTCTGTTTCTAATGTAACACGTTTGAACTGCCAAAACGTCTTACATTTAGAAATAAAGGGTGTGTGTATGCGTGCATATGCATATGCACGCTTGCATGTGTGTGCACGTCACGTGCTAGGTGCGACGATGTAGCCGACTGAACTTTGCAACAGTCTGGCGGTGATGGAGCGCAACAGAATCATCGCTAGTGCTGCTGCTGGTTCCGGTATTATAGTAACTGCATTGTTCCTTTCTGCTTTGCAGGTTTCTTAAAGCCCGCCTATGAAAATGTGCAAGGAAGTTAATGGTGAAAACAATGATTCTTCCAGCAACAGATCCTTTTGACATGGGCAGTCACATAAAGGCATCGTTTTCATGGAACTGAATGCTAATTGCTTGATTTCCAATTGGAGTTAGCATTTGTGATGTTAAGCCCATGGTTAACGCTTTAATTATCCTTGGTATAGCAGTACTTGTGCGGCTTGACATGTATAGCTTATGTTCAACGTGTATGATTGGGCTGAACTATTTTGCTGTTTTTATGGGTACATTTCATGTTTTTGATTTTCCTTGAATTTCATGGACTCTCGAAGATCATATATATATACACATTTCATTTAATTTTGAACTTAAATGATGTTTATGTGAAAAGAACCGGAGTAGGTTTGCATGTTTTTTTTTTTTGACAATAGAATTTTTCAAAGAAATTTGGCAGTTTCCTCCCAGTCCCCCAAACTCACATGGTGATCTCCCCTTGGTGCGAGAAGATCCCAGGCAGCCATGGAAATCCCCCTCGAGAGGATTAGAGCCTTGGGATACTTTCCTGCTACAACCAAACAAGGCCTAAGCGGAGATGGTTCTTGCCTATGAAGCACAACCCATGATGAAGAGAGCATCGATCTAGGCCGATGTCGCATAGATCCATCCAACTAAGCCAATGGTTGAAATTAACCCGAGGATGGTCTCGACCATCCAAAGGTGGTTCCTTAGGAAAATGGAACACATTATTTTTTTCCAGAAATAACAGAAAATCACAAACATGATGAAGATTATGAGGCGTTTCCTTTTTTTTGAGAAACATGTGAGATGTTTCCTACTTGCCCCTTATTGAGGCAAGCTGCCGCCAAATCGCATAGATAGAGCGATTGACCGGACCGTTTAGCCTTTCCACATGTATTTTTGGAACCTTCCGGAGGGGTTAGTCTGGTTCAGTTCTGATTTTTTTCATATTGTTTCTTTTCACAGGTTTTCTTCCTTTTTCCTTTTCAAAAAGTTTTCTTTTTACAGGAATGTTAGAATTTCAAGGATTGTTGCTTTTAGAAAAATGTTTGAGTTTTAGGAAATTTTAAAATGTGCCTGTTTTATAAAAATGCTCGTGTTTCTAAAAATAAATTTCTCATAATTATTTAGAAAATTCAAAAAATTCATGTTCTCAAAAAATGTTTGCAAAATTGAAAATAGTTTTGTTTCAAAAATATGTTCAAATATTTTAAATAATGTTGCATTTTCGAATTAATTTTTTCTTGTTTTTAAGAAATTAGGGAATTGTTCGCTTTTCTATAAATGTTCATTAAAAAATCATATTAAAAAAATAGAAGGTTAAATTTTTTTCAAAATTCACTAGAAAACCGCGCACTACGGTGCCTATAAAATAAAATGCAAAATAAGGCAGGTGGCTTCATAAGTTGGCGCTTTGATCCCTCTAGAATGGGAGCTCCTTATTGGCGATTTCTGCGTCGGTCGGTTTCTCTTTCTAGCTCCCACTATGCATGATGATAGTGGGCTCAATCTACTAGGGCCAATTGGTGTTTGATCGGTTGTGTGATTAGACCGAGACCTCTTACGTTGTGTCGTTTGTCTCATTCCCTTCAGCATATTGTTTCCTTCTAATGCTTGTTTTAAAACGTCCATTCTACTTGAAGATGGTAATAAATCTAAGAAGTATATATGCAGTCGAGATAATTTGAAGGCGTAATGCGTGGTTGACCGTTCAGAAAAAGTTCACCAATATGCGAAAAACTTTACGAATGCCAAAAATATTCATGAAATAGAAAAATCATATATTCAAGAAAGTTCATAAATTTGAAAAATTCGCAAATTTCAAAAAAAAATAACGAATTCAAAACTTTCGATTTTATTTGTGTTTCAAACGTTTATTTTTTTAGAAAGTTATGAAACTTGCAAAAAGTTCATGAGATTTAGGAAAAATTGCACAATTGTTTTTCGAATTTGAAAAAAGTTCAAGACCTGGGAAAATTTTAATCTGAGAAAAGATAAAAAAAATGTAAAAACTTAACCAATTTGAAAAAATGTTCACAATAATTTGAATTATTGAGTAATTTGAAAAAAGGTTCATGAATTTGAGAAAATTCCACAAATTACTAAAGAAAATTCCAAAATTTGAAAAAATATCATGCACTGGGTAAAAAAGAAAATTTAAAAATAAATGGAAAATGGAAAAAAGTAAATGAAAAGAGAGAAAAATGGACAAAAACCGAGTGAAATAAGAAAACCGGGAACCAAAAACACATAAAATATTGGTGGGGAAGCTTCTGAAAGTTTCCCAAAAATGGAGGCGCTTCTGAAAATGAACTTAAACTAATCTTATAGGCTGGCCCGTTAAGAACAATGGGGAGCTAGAGCCAGCCTGGCAATCGGGCCGGGTTTGGTCGGGTTGACCTTTCCCAAACCTATGCCCGACACCTTATCTGGTCCTTCCTAAACCCATGAACCTGAACAAATATTGGGCCATGAAAAACATGGGAGTGACATATAGAAGTGAGAAAAGGCCTACCAATGGGCTGACCTCTTAATAATGCCTTATTTTCTGTGTGACCGCTGCTTACTTAAGTATCGTTATATCGTTAATGTATTTATAGATTAAAAGGTAAACTGTAATGGAGACTGCATGCAGGTTACGCAAACATCTCCAGTTATGATGCCGGTCCTCACTTCGGGCAATCAGAGAACCCTATAAACCTCCAAACCGGGAGGTCTGATAAGCTTTCAACCACCACATCGATGTGGCCAGAACTGAAATTTCTTAACTCAACTGTAACACCTCTTGACCAAAACAGCCCGATGCCACCACTGAGTCCCGCATTGTCCACAGCTAGACAACCAGCAAAACCTAGATTGTGCTGTAAACTTTCCACCCTCTTTGCACTTATTTTGTCTCCGTAACAAAAAGTAGGGCAGGCCTTTCTTGCTTGACAACTGTGGGAAGCACACGAACTGCCTCGGTTCCCAAGCCCCCGGCAGTTCCAACATCAGGCTTGGCTCTGCTTGGGTGATTTCAACGTAACATTATATGGTGCAGAAAACTTTAGTAGAGCGGACAGACCAGAGTGGCAAATGCGTGCTTTTAGAGAATCCCTTGAAGAATGCTCCCTGCAAGACCTTGGTTGGATAGGGCTGCCATACATGGGATAACAAGCAGACGGATGATCTAATGTTAAAGCACGGCTGGACAGGGGTGTTGCTAACGAGGCATTCCTGCAAATGTTTGATCTTACTAGAGTGCGACATATAAGCTCAGTGGAATCGGATCATTGTTTTGTCTTGGTGGAGACCCGAGAGTCACAGTATACAAGGGGCCTAGACAATTCCAATACGAGGATGTGTGCTAGTCCCATGCAGACTATGATAAAATTGTCCATGAAGCTTGGCAATGAAATCATAGGGGTCATGGACTTGCAGCGATCACGGACACTTTACAGAAACTCCAAGGTGAACTTGGGGGTGGAGTGCCCGCGACCGGGTTGCTTCGCCAAGACGGTTCGGAAGTTGCAACGTAAACTTGAGCAGCTAAGGCACCGGTCTATCGGCAGAGGCGTTTCAGATGAGGAGAAAGGAAACGTGCTAAAGTTGCAGGAGGCTCTAAGACAGGAAGAAATATGGATGCGGCAGCGTTCTCGTGTTCCATGGCTCCGACAAAGCGACCGCAATACTGCTTATTTTCAGGCGCAAGCGGCGCAACGGAAGAGAATGAACCACATTGAAAATCTACAACATGCTGATGGTTCTGTCTGCGCGACTGAGGAAGAGGATAGAGAGGAGGTTCAGTCATTTATTAGTCGCTGTACACCTCGCAAGGGTATAACGATATGTCTGAACTGCTTCAGTTTGTACCAGCTCGTAACGCCAGAGATGAATCAACTTCTTGATAAATTTTTGAGGTCGACGAGGTGAAGACGACGCTATTCCAAATGGCATCGTCCAAAGCTCCTGGTGTCGACGGTTTCACGGTTGGTTTCTTTCAAAGGCACTGGGATCTTGTGAAGGCAGATTTGGTGCCGGCGATACTTAGTTTTGTTAATGGTGGAGAACTACCTATGGGTTTTAATGACACATCTATCACTCTTATACCAAAGGTACGCCATCCACAGTCAATAACTCGGTACAAACCCATCTCTTTGTGTCCAGTGCCATACAAAATTGCTTCTAAAATGATCACTAATCGATTCAAAGAGTTGATGGATATAGTGGTGGGTGAACAACAAGATGCTTTCGTCCCTGGGCGTCTGATCTTAGACAATGTCTTAGTGGCCTTCGAGAGTATTCACTCCATGAAAAGGCGAAGAAGGGGAAGAACTATTCTTGCAGTCAAACTAGACATGATGAAAGCCTACGATAGGGGTTTTCGCCAAAGCTGCCCCATGTCTCCCTTTTTGTTCCTTTTGTGTGCAGAAGGCCTCCCTGCTTAGCTATTATGAAAGTTCGCACATTGACAGAGGCATACGGGTGCCCTTCCAATCACCATGGGTTAACCATTTGCTTTTTGCCGATGGCAGCCTTATCTTCATCAGTGCATCAGTGGAAAGTGCTCAGAGACTGAACAGAATTCTGCATATTTATGGTGAATGTTCAGGTCAAGCAGTAAACCGTGATAAAAGTGCAGTTTTCTTCTCTCCCAATACTCCAACAGGTAGGAGACAGGAGGTGAAAACAGTTTTGGGAATTCTGGTGGAGGCTTTTAGCAACAGATATCTTGGTCTCCCGACGGCGGTGGGGAGAATTATGTTGGGGAACGCAGTAATTTCAAAAAATTTCCTACGCACACACAGGACCATGGTGATGGCATAGCAACGAGAGGGGAGAGTGTTGTTCACGCACTCGTGAGACCGTAAGCGGAAGCGATCACAACGTAGAGGAAGTAGTCGACGCTCTCCTCGCGATCCTGCCGATCCCAAAGGTCAAGCATTCTGCACCTCCGAGTCGATGATGACGAGAGGAAGTAGTCGACGCTCTCCTCGCGATCCAGCCGATCCCAGCGCCAGCATTCGCGCCCGAGTTCTTGGCACACGCTCAGCTCGATGACGCTCCTCGGCTGCGATCCAAAGCAAAGCTCCGGGAGAGGGAGTTCCACAAGACGACGGGCGTGGTGACGATCTTGATGTTTCACCGACGCAGGCTTCGCCTAAGCACTGCTATGATTTGACCGAGGTGGAATATGGTGGAGGGGGCACCGCACACGGCTAAGGAACGATCTCAAGGATCAACTTGTGTGTCCTAGGTGCCCCTCCCCGTGATATAAAGGAGGGAGGGAGGAGGTGGCCGCCAAGGGGGGCGACCATAGGAGGGGGAAACCTACTCCTAGTAGGTTTCCTCTCTTTTCCTTATTTTATTTGGAGGGGAAGGAAGGAGTACTAGTATTAGGAAGTAGTACTAGTAGTAGGAATAGGAAGAGGGGAAGGAGAAAGGAAGGGGGCCGCCCCTCCCCAATTCGATTGGGCTTGGGGCGCGCCTCCCTTGTTCCTTCTCCCTTCCTCCTACATGGGCCCAATAAGGACCATATACCTCCCGGGGTTCCGTAACCTCCCGAGCTCCAAACTTCTCCGAACCTTTCCGTGTCCAAATATATCCGTCCAATATATTAATCTTTATGTCTCGACCATTTCGAGACTCCTCGTCATGTCCGTGATCATATCCGGACTCAACAACCTTCGTACATCAAAATACACAAACTCATAATATAACCGCCATCGAAACCTTGTTGCGGCGGACCCTACGGTTCGAGAACAACGTAGACATGACCGAGACACATCTCCGGTCAATAACCAATAGCGGACCTGGATGCCCATATTGGTTCCTACATTTTCTACGAAGATCTTTATCGGTCAGACCGCATAACAACATACGTTGTTCCCTTTGTCATCGGTATGTTACTTACCTGAGATTCGATCGCCGGTATCCAATACCTAGTTCAATCTCACATCGGCAAGTCTCTTTACTCGTTCAGAATACATCATCTCACAACTAACTCATTAGTTGTAATGCTTGCAAGGCTTATGTGATGTGTATTACCGAGAAGGCCCAGAGATACCTCTCCATAATCGGAGTGACAAAACCTAATCTCAAATACGCCAACCCAACAAGTACCTTTTGGAGATACCTGTAGTACTCCTTTATGATCACCCAGTTACGCCAGGACGCTTTGGTAGTACCCAAAGTGTTCCTCCGTAAACGGGAGTTGCATAATCTCATAGTTACAGGAACATGTATAAGTCATGAAGAAAGCAATAGCAACATACTAAACGATCAAGTGCTAGGCTAACGGAATGGGTCATGTCAATCAGATCATTCTCCTAATGATGTGATCCCGTTAATCAAATGACAACTCATGTCTATGGTTAGGAAACATAACCATCTTTGATTAACGAGCTAGTCAAGTAGAGGCATACTAGTGACACTCTGCTTGTCTATGTATTCACACATGTATTATGTTTCCGTTAATACAATTCTAGCATGAATAATAAACATTTATCATGATATAAGGAAATAAATAATAACTTTATTATTGCCTCTAGGGCATATTTCCTTCAGTCTCCCACTTGCACTAGAGTCAATAATCTAGTTCACTCAAGAATGATTCTAACACCCATGGAGTCTTGGTGCTGATCATGTTTTGCTCGTGGAAGAGGCTTAGTCAACGGTCTGCAAATGTTCAGATCCGTATGTATTTTGCAAATCTCTATGTCTCCCACTTGGACTTGGTCCCGAATGGAATTGAAGCGCCTCTTGATATGCTTGGTCCTCTTGTGAAATCTGGATTCCTTTGCCAAGGCAATTGCACCAAGATTGTCACAGAAGATCTTCATTGGTCCCGATGCACTAGGTACAACACCTAGATCGGAAATGAACTCTTTCATCCAGACTCCTTCATTTGCTGCTTCCAAGCAGCTATGTACTCCGCTTCACATGTAGATCCCGCCACGACGCTTTTTTAGAACTGCACCAACCGACAGCTCCACCGCTTAACAAAAACACGATCCGGGTTTGCGATTTAGAATCGTCCGGATCAGTGTCAAAGCTTGCATCGACGTAACCATTTACGACTAGCTCTTTGTCACCTCCATATACGAGAAACATATCCTTAGTCCTTTTCGTATTTCAGGATGTTCTTGACCGCTGTCCAAAGTGATCCACTCCTCGATTACTTTGGTACCTTCCCGCCAAGCTTACAGCTAAGCATACGCCAGTCTGGTACACGGCATTGCATACATGATAGAGCCTATGGCTGAGGCATAGGGAACATCTTTCATTTTCTCTCTATCTTCTCATTGTGGTCGGGCATTGAGTCTCGACTCAATCTCACACCTTGTAATACAGTGAAAACCTTTCTTTGCCTGATCCATTTTGAACTTCTTCAAAACTTTATCAAGGTATGTGCTTTGTGAAAGTCCAATTAAGCATCTTGATCTATCTCTATAGATCTTGATGCCCAATATGTAAGTAGCTTCACCAAGGTCTTTCATCGAAAAACTCTTTTTCAAGTATCCCTTTATGCTATCCAGAATTCTATATCATTTCCATCATTAATATGTCATCTACATATAATATCGTAAATGCTACAGAGCTCCCACTCACTTTCTTGTAAATACAGGCTTCTCCATAAGTCTCAGATAAACCCAAATACTTTGATCACACTATCAAAGCGCTTATTCCAACTCCGAGATGCTTGTACCAGTCCATAAATGGATCGCTGGAGCTTGCACACTTTGTTAGCTCCCTTTGGATCGATAAAACCTTCTCGTTGCATCATATACAACTCTTCTTCCGTAAACTCATTCAGGAATGCGGTCTTTACATCCATTTGCCAAATTTCATAATCATAAAATGCGGCAATTGCTAACATGATTCGGACAGACTTAAGCATCGCCACGGGTGAGAAGGTCTCATCGTAGTCAACCCCTTGAACTTGTCGAAACCCTTTATGCGATAAGTCGAGCTTTGTAGACAGCAATATTACCGCCAGCGCCAGTCTTCTTCTTGAAGATCCACTTGTTTTCTATTGCTTGTCAACCCTCGGGCAAGTCAACCAAAGTCCACACTTTGTTTTCATACATGGATCCCATCTCAGATTTCATGACCTCAAGCCATTTTTATGAATCTGGGCTCACCATCGCTTCTTCATAGTTCGTGAGGTTCATCATGATCTAGTAGCATGACTTCCGTAACAGGATTGCCGCACCACTGCGCGGATTTTATTCTGGTTGATCTACGAGGTTCTCAGAGTAACTTGATCTGAAGTTTCATGATCAACATCATCAACTTCCTCACTATTTGGTGTAGATATCGCAGAAACTGGTTTCTCGTGATAAACTACTTTCAAATAAGGGAGAAGGTACAGCCACCTCATCAAGTTCTACTTTCCTCCCACTCACTTCTTTCGAGAGAAACTCCTTCTCTAGAAAGGATCCATTCTTAGCAACAAATGTCTTGCCTTCGGATCTGTGATAGAAGGTGTACCTAATCGTCTCCTTTGGGTATCTTATGAAGATACATTCGATTTAGGTTCGAGCTTATCAGTGCTGAAGCTTTTTCACATAAGCATCGTGATCCCCAAACTTTAAGAAACGACAACTTTGGTTTCTTGCTAAACCACAGTTCATAAGGTGTCGCCTCAACGGATTTTGACGGTGTTCTATTCAGCGTGAATGCGGCCGCCTCAAGAGCATAACCCCAAAACGATAGCGGTAAATCTGTAAGAGACATCATAGATCGCACCATATCTAGTAAAGTGCGACATTTACGCTCGACACACCATTGCGCTGTGGTGTTCCGGTGGCGTGAGTTGCGTAAACTATTCCGCATTGTTTCAAATGTAGACCAAACTCAGAACTCAAATATTCGCCTCACGATCAGATCGAAGAAACTTTATTTTCTTATTACGATGATTTTCAACTTCACTCTGAAATTCTTTGAACTTTTCAAATGTCTCAGACTTATGTTTCATTAAGAAGATATACCCATATCTGCTTAAATCATCTGTGAAGGTGAGAAAATAACGATATCCGCCACGAGCCTCAACATTCATTGGACCACATACATCTGTATGTATGATTTCCAACAAATCTGTTGCTCTCTCCATAGTGCCGGAGAACGGGTTTTAGTCATCTTGCCCATGAGGCACGGTTCGCAAGTGCCAAGTGATTCATAATCAAGTGACTCCAAAAGTCCATCAAGATGGAGTTTCTTCATGCGCTTTATACCGATATGACCTAAACGGCAATGCCACAAATAAGTCGCACTATCATTATCAACTCTGCATCTTTTGGTTTCAACATTATGAATATGTGTATCACTACTATCGAGATTCATTAATAATAGTCCACTCTTCAAGGGTGCATGACCATAAAAGATATTATTCATATAAATATAACAACGTTTATTCTCTGATTTAAATGAATAACCGTCTCGCTTCAAACAAGATCCAGATATAATGTTCATGATTAACGCTGGCACCAAATAACAATTATTTAGGTCTAAAACTAATCCCAAGGTAGATGTAGAGGTAGCGTCGACCGCGATCACATCGACTTTGGAACCATTTCCCACGCGCATCGTCACCTCGCCCTTTGCCGTTGTTCGCTAATCAGTAGTCCCCTGCTTCGAGTTGCAAATATTAGCAATGTAACCAGTATCAAATACCCAAAGTGCTATCATGAAGCTCTAGTAAGGTACACATCAATAACATGTATATCACATATACCTTTGTTCACCTTGCCATCCTTCTTATCCGCCAAATACTTGGGGCAGTTCCGCTCAAAGGACCAGTCTGCTTGCAGAGAAGCACTCAGTTTCAGGTTTAGGTCCAGACTTGGGTTTCTTCCCTTGAGTAGCAACTTGTTTGCTGTTCTTCTTGAAGTTCCCCTTCTTCTTCCTTTGCCTTTCTTCTTGAAACTAGTGGTCTTATTGACCATCAACACTTGATGCTCCTTCTGATTTCTACCTCCGCAGCTTTCAAGCATTATAAGAGCTCAGCATAGTCTTTACTAACCCTTGCATATTATAGTTCATCACGAAGCCTTTGTAGCTTGGTGGCGTTGATTGAAGAATTCTGTCAATGACACAATCATCCGGAAGATCAACTCCCGCTTGAGTCAAGTGATTGTAATACCTGCACATTCTGAGTATGTGCTCACCGATGCACCCATTCTCCTCCATTTTGCAGCTATAGAACTTATTGGAGACTTCATATCTCTCAATCCGGCATTCTGCTGAAATATCAACTTCAACTCTTGAACATCTCATATGCTCCACGACTTTCAAAACGCCGTTGAAGACCCGGTTCTAAGCCGTAGCATGGCACACCGAACTATAGAGTAGTCATCGCCTTTGCTCGCCAGACGTTCTTAACGCCGCTGGGCCAGTATCAAGAAGAGGTCTGCACCTAGCGGTGCATCCAGGACGAACTCTTCCGTGCAGCAATGAGGATAATCCTCAGGTTACGGACCCAGTCCGTAATTGCTACCATCATCTTTCAACTTTGCTTTCTCAAGGAACGCATTAAAATTCAATGGAACAATAGCACGAGCCATCTATCTACAAATGTATATAGACAAGCAAGATACTATCAAGTACTAAGTTCATGATAAATTTAAGTTCAATTAATCATATTACTTAAGAACTCCCACTTAGACAGACATCTCTCTAGTCATCTAAGTGATCACGTGATCCAAATCAACTAAACCATAACCGATCATCACGTGAGATGGAGTAGTTTTCAATGGTGAACATCTTATGTTGATCATATCTACTATATGATTCACGCCGACCTTTCGGTCTCCGTGTTCCGAGGCCATATCTGCATATGCTAGGCTCGCCAAGTATAACTCGAGTATTCTGCGTGTGCAAAACTGGCTTGCACCCGCTGTAGATGGACGAGAGCTTATCACACCCGATCATCACGTGGTGTCTCGGCACGATTTAACTTTGGCAACGGTGCATACTCAGGAGAACACTACTTGATAATTTTAGTGAGAGATCATCTTAAAATGCTACCGCCAATCAAAGCAAAATAAGATGCATAAAGGATAAACATCACATGCAATCAATATAAGTGATATGATATGGCCATCATCATCTTGTGCTTGTGATCTCCATCTCCAAGCACCGCCATGATCACCATCGCCACCGGGCGCCGACACCTTGATCTCCATCGTAGCATCGTTGTCGCCACGCCATCTATTGCTTCTACGATTATCGCTACCGCTTAGTGATAAAGTAAAGCAATTACAGGGCGCTTTGCATTTCATACAATAAAGCGACAACCATATGGCTCTCGCCAGCTGTCGATAACTCGGTTACAAAACATGATCATTTCATACAATAAAATATAGCATCACGCCTTGACCATATCACATCACAACATGCCCTGCAAAAACAAGTTAGACGCCCTCTACTTTGTTGTTGCAAGTTTTACGTGGCTGCTACGGGCTGAGCAAGAACCGCTCTTACCTACGCATTAAAACCACAACGACATTTCGCCAAATAGACTCCGCTTAACCTTCTCAAGGACCGGGCGTAGCTACACTCGGTTCAACTAAAGTGAGAGAGACAGACACCCGCCAGCCACCTTTAAGCACGAAAGTGCTCGTGAACGGTGAAACCAGTCTCGCCAGAAGCGCACGCGTAATGTCGGTCCGGCCGCTTCATCTCACAATACCGCTGAACCAAAGTATGACATGCTGGTAGGCAGTATGACTTGTATCGCCCACAACTCACTTGTGTTCTACTCGTGCATATGACATCAACGCATAAAACCTGGCTCGGATGCCATTGTTGGGGAACGCAGTAATTTCAAAAAATTTCCTACGCACACACAGGACCATGGTGATGGCATAGCAACGAGAGGGGAGAGTGTTGTCTACGCACTCAGAGACCGTGAAGCGGAAGCGATCACAACGTAGAGGAAGTAGTCAGACGCTCTCCTCGCGATCCTGCCGATCCCAAAGGTGCCGCATTCGCACCTCCGAGTCGATGATGACGAGAGGAAGTAGTCGACGCTCTCCTCGCGATCCAGCCGATCCCAGCCAGCATTCGCGCCTCCCGAGTTCTTGGCACACGCTCAGCTCGACGACGCCCTCGGCTCCGATCCAGCAAAGCTCCGGGAGAGGGAGTTCCACAAGACGACGGCGCAGGACGATCTTGATGTTTCACCGACGCAGGGCTTCGCCTAAGCACTGCTATGATTTGACCGAGGTGGAATATGGTGGAGGGGGGCACCGCACACGGCTAAGGAACGATCTCAAGGATCAACTTGTGTGTCCTAGGGTGCCCCCCCCTCCCCCGTATATAAAGGAGGGAGGGAGGAGGTGGCCGGCCACAAGGGGGGGCGACTGATAGGAGGGGGAAACCTACTCCAAGTAGGTTTCCTCTCTTTCCTTATCTTATTTGGAGGGGAAGGAAGGAGTACTAGTATTAGGAAGTAGTACTAGTAGTAGGAATAGGAAGAGGGGAAGGAGAAAGGAAAGGGGGCCGCCCCTCCCCACCGGATTACTTGGGGGCGCGCCTCCCTTGTTCCTTCTCCTTCCTCCTACATGGGCCCAATAAGGCCCATATACCTCCCGGGGTTCCGTAACCTCCGAGCTCCAAACTTCTCCGAACCTTTCCGTGTCCAAATATATCCGTCGAACAACCTTCGTACATCAAAATACACAAACTCATAATATAACCGCCATCGAAACCTTAAGCGCATGGACCCTACGGTTCGAGAACAATGTAGACATGACCGAGACACATCTCCGTCAATAACCAATAGCGGGACCTGGATGCCCATATTGGTTCCTACATTTTCTACGAAGATCTTTATCGGTCAGACCGCATAACAACATAATGCTTGTTCCCTTTGTCATCGGTATGTTACTTACCTGAGATTCGATCGCCGGTATCCAATACCTAGTTCAATCTCACATCGCAAGTCTCTTTACTCGCTCCGTAATACATCATCTCACAACTAACTCATTAGTTGTAATGCTTGCAAGGCTTATGTGATGTGTATTACCGAGAAGGCCCAGAGATACCTCTCCGACAATCGGAGTGACAAAACCTAATCTCAAATACGCCAACCCAACAAGTACCTTTGGAGATACCTGTAGTACTCCTTTATGATCACCCAGTTACGCCAGGACGCTTGGTAGTACCTAAAGTGTTCCTCCGTAAACGGGAGTTGCATAATCTCATAGTTACAGGAACATGTATAAGTCATGAAGAAAGCAATAGCAACATACTAAACGATCAAGTGCTAGGCTAACGGAATGGGTCATGTCAATCAGATCATTCTCCTAATGATGTGATCCCGTTAATCAAATGACAACTCATGTCTATGGTTAGGAAACATAACCATCTTTGATTAACGAGCTAGTCAAGTAGAGGCATACTAGTGACACTCTGTTTGTCTATGTATTCACACATGTATTATGTTTCCGGTTAATACAATTCTAGCATGAATAATAAACATTTATCATGATATAAGGAAATAAATAATAACTTTATTATTGCCTCTAGGGCATATTTCCTTCAAATTACTAGTAGCACGTTCGACCACATTGGTGACAGATAGAGGAGTAAGATGGGTGGTTATGCTGAGCGTTTGTTGGCTTGTGTTGGTCGAGAGACGCTACTTAAATCCAATATCCAAGCATGACCAACTTTCAGCATGAGCTGCTTCCTTTTGACTAAAAAGGTTTGCAAGAGTCTGAGATCTCCGATGGCAAAATATTGGTGGAGTGGCTCCCTTGATGTAAGGTCATTGCATTGGCTGTCATGGGATAAACTTGCATCTCCTAAGGCTTGTGGTGGCATGGGTTTTCGTGATTTGCATCTCTTCAATGTGGTTGTTTTGAAAACATGCTTGGGGATTCATAACAAATCCTAACTCACTATGTGCAAGAGTCATGAAAGGACGGTACTTTCCTGATTGTGATTTTATGGAGGCCACAGTACCGCACTCTTCTTCAGCGATTTGGCGCGCTATTGTGGCCAGAAAAGAAGCTCTACAGTTGGGCTTGATCAAAAGAATTGGCGACGGGACTACTATATCCATATGGAATGATAGGTGGATATCGGTACTCCCTCGCCTCTCCTAGGGTGATGCTAGGAGGAACCACCTTGGAGTTCGGCTACCAGCTCATAGACACATATTATTGGATTTGGCGATCTCAGCTAGTTCGTGATATTTTCATCTCAGCCGATGCTGATGCAATTTTAAATATCCCTTTACGCAATGGGGGGTGAGGATTTTCGTGCGTGGGCTCATGAAGGCAATGGCATCTATTTTGTCGCTCTAGATGAAGGGACGGCTACAAATACTTCACAGACCGATGAACAGATGTGGAAGCTCAAGGTCTTGCCGAAGATTCATGTCTTCTGGTGGAGAGTGGTGAGGGGCATTCTTCCGTATGAAAGTACACTAAAACAACAACATATACGACCCATTAGCAGATGCAATGCCTGCCTTATGATGGATGAGGATTTGATGCACGCCCAAGTGCATTGCTCTCATGCCAAATTGTTCTGGGAACAAGCACATGCGCTACTTGGTGTTAGAAGACCGAGGCTGCAACCAGATACATGGTCCAGAGATATTATTTGTGACAGTAAATTCTCAGAGGTGGAGAGAGCTCAAATGATCTCTGTTATGTGGGCAATATGGCACTCCAGAAACAGAATTACCCATGATGGAGAGAAACTTGATCCTTTGGCCACAGTGAGACGCAACATAGAATATTTGGCGATACTTGATATTCCTTCTTCACATGCTTCGATCCTTCCTGGACATGGCTGGCGACCGCCAGATGAGGGTGTTGTCAAAATTAATACTGATGCAGCTATAAACATGGATTCGGACAAGGCTGGAGCAAGAGGTGTGGCACGTTCAGCCTCGGCTTTGTTGGGATCTTGGAGCAAACCCCACGAGGGGGTGACGGATCCATTCATAGGTGAGGCCTTGGCGCCCATGACGGCGCCATCTTTGCAAGCTTGCGAGGTTTCTCACATGTGATAATGGAGACAGACTGCCTAGAGATCGTGAACCTCTGGAACACTCGCCATAATAGTCTTTCTATAGTGGCACCCATATTTTTAGAGCTTGGAGAGCTAGCTTCCTCTACTACGACTTGTGTTAGTCAACACATAAACAGATCTGCCAACGAACCGGCCCATCTCTGTGCGAAGCATGCTTGCTCGTTGATGGTCACCGAGAGTTGGACAGGTTCTAGACCTTCTTTCCTACTCACTAGCCTGTTGGATGATAATGCTAGGAGTTCCTTTGTTGAATAAAGCTCTAAAATTGAACGCAAAAAACTGTAATGGAGAATAAATAATTTATTTAATTGTTAATATTAATCGGGTAACCGATTTAGCATGAACTTATACACGACACTACCCACAACTAATCGGGTTACCCAGGGTAACCAATACCCCTACCCATTCAGGTCGGGTGCTCATGGCCGTGTGAACCCATGTGTCAGATTGCCAACTTGAAGCGAGGGGGTGTGCGCCAGTTGTTTTTTAGGAAACCTGCAAAGCTTTATTTATTGAGACGTCACAATGTTTATACGGACGAAGGAAAGATCTCCCGGATGGCCCAACCAAACATGTCGGCCAATTCCGGAAGTGAGAGAGCATGCTTTGCTAGGTTGTGATCTTCATAATTCGAGCTCCTAAACTCATGAACTATATTACAAGATTGAAGATTCGTAGATCGTTCAGAAATCTCTTGGATCACTGCTCCATATGCCGCGCAAGTCCCTTTTCTCACCTCATCAACCACCGCTTTTGCAATTAGAAGCAACATGAATATTTTGAACATATAACTCCTCAGCCGAGGATAGAGATTCCCGAATAGCCATTGCCTCGAGTGTGGGAGGGTCTGTGATGAATTTGATAACCACCACCGAGGCCCCAAGGAAAACCCCATTTTCATCTCTGCAGATCGCACTTACGGCACCAAATTTCCTTCTTGCTAACACAACAGCATCCACATTTATTTTAACGCTCCCCTAGGCCGGAGGTATCCATAATGAGCTCCTCACCACGGGTACACTAGCTGGTCTATGAACCCGGTTGTTAGTTTGGTGAACCTCATCCAGATAAATTGATATGAAACTATTCGTAGCAAAAAGGAGACTGAAAAATATCTTCATATATTGCTTTCCTCCTCGCCTCCCAGATTGCCCAAGCTGTCACAACTAGACGAAGGAAATCGTCCGCACTCAGTATTTCATGTAGGGCAAAGAGCCACCCTTTGGATCCTCATGTTGAAAATTTATGATCTTCTCAACGAGCTCTTCAGGAGCAAGATCCCATACACTTCTAGACATTGAGCATGTAAGTAGTGCATGCCTCCATGTGTCTCACGCTCCACACAGTCTGCATGATCCTCATACGCCATGTGGCGATGATTTAGAACTTCTCCAGTAGGCATGGACTGTCTCGCCAGTCTCCAAACGAACATACAGAGATTTAATGGAACCTGGATATGCCAAATTGAGGACCAGAACTCGCTGTCTCTTTCTGACGTACCTGCTTCTTCATGTATCCATCTTTCCCTGCTGAGTTTTGTTCTCAAAATCATCTGGTACACAGACCGGACCGAGAAGGGATCTCTGGGTTCCTCATGCCATGCCCAGAAATCAGTAACATTGCGGTACAAAGCGGAATTTTTAGGATCTCTTCTGCATCAAAGATTATGAAAACTGACCGATAACCTCTTCTTTCCACAATGAGATCTGAAACTTTAACTGGAGGATTCAAGTGAGTGACGTGTGAAAGAATTTGTGAAGCGTCTCAACTCCCGTAACATGGGAGCCCGCGTATATATATATATTGATTGTGGCGAGGCCGGCTCTCGCAGAGGCATACAAGATCATGGTTTAACAACCAGAGAGATACATGGAGATAGAGGAGAATTACACAGGTGAAAAGATAAATACGCTAACAACCTGGATCCTCCTAGCTACCCTATCGCGATAACCAAGTTATGGTACATGACATATGTTTAACACTCCCCCATAATCACAACTATGGCAAGTTGAGATTACGTTTAAACTCTTCAAAACTTCTGACTGGCAATGCCTTTGTGAATCCATATGCAAGCTGATTTTTGGAAGGTATAAATCTGATCTCAAGCTGTTTGTTGGCAACACGGTCTCTTACAAAATGAAAGTCTATCTCAATGTGCTTTGTCCTGGCATGAAAGACTAGGTTAGCAGATAAATATGTGGCACCAAGGTTATAACAACATAAACAAGGAGGCTGAGCTTGAACCACTCCAAGTTCTTTAAGCATGGATTGAACCCAAATGATTTATGTCGTTGCATTTGCTAATGCTTTATATTCTAGTTATGTGCTTGAACTGGAAATAGTGGCTTGCTTTCTTGCACACCATGATATTAAATTGGTTGGAATTGATCTGTTGTCTGTTCCATATGAGGAGTTCTTTCAGTTTTTCAATCAAAAGGCCCTCGACAAAGTAATCATCACTTTGTACTATCTGTAAGTACTACTTCTGTAATTAAGTCTCTCTATATAGCTCAGCTCTTTCATTGCATGTATATATAATTATCCTCATTATATTATGGAGATTGAAGATCGCTGAATGCAAGAAAAGACAAATCGGTGATATTTGGTTCATTAACACAAATCTCATAAATGAATGGAGTGTTAAACATGATGCCAAACAATGCGAGGACAACTTGCTACGATCGTTACATTTCAAATCAAAACAGAGATACAATACTCTTTCCTTACGAATTCAAGTGAGTGTTACTATCTTGTGCATATTCGGTTTCCCTTATTACTTGAGGTTATAGTAATGTAACTGATGAGTTATGCATGCATGGGCAGCTTCCACTTTATTGTGCTAGAGATTAAGCTTGAGAAGGGACTAGTAACCGCCATAGACTCAAGACTAAAAAATCCCGAGGAGTATGCGATCATGACTAAAATGCTCGAGAAGTAAGTTCAATCGATCATTATCGCCGCATTCATATCAGCTACTTTATTCATTTCCTGATATCAAGTAATTATTTTCTTTGTCTGGCATGGTTTGGAAAAAGTTCACCGCAAAAGCTCCGGGACTGCCGGCGGAGCTGCGATTTAAACACCCGAAAGTAAGTACTACTAGCTAGTTCCGCGCATCTCCCATTGATTCTAGCTAGTTTCATCAATACCATTTAGCATGCTTGCTTATCAGTTTGATTGACCTCTATTTCTTGTAAAGTGGTTGTGGCAGGAACCCGGGAATAATTACTGTGGATACTACATTTGCGAAGTTCATCCGCCACGCGACCTGTGAGCGGGGCTACTCTGACAAACATTATGAAGTACGTAAGCAATAATATTCACAATTTTATTTTATTACCATCATTTGTGTTGAGTTTCATTCATATATATGTATTGACCCCCTTCTTAAAATTAGATGTTTCAGATGCGGGATGAACTCCTACCACAAGATCGCATACGAGCAATTCAGGAGGAATTGGCGGGATTCTTTCTTGATCACGCCATCGATAAAGACAGAGAATACCATGTGGAACTTGAGTTCAGAAGTTAGGGGACTGTAAGAGATCTTATATTGTATATATGTAGCCAATAGTGTCGGATAGATATATGAAAACTTGTTGTTCGCCAATCTCTCGGAGAAGGAGAGGTCGATCACTTCTCTCTGTATATGTTCATTACGATCTTCTGTACTTAATGGTTTCCTTCATTTTCTTACAAGCTAGCTAGCATGTCGAGTCCTCTCTATACGTATAGTACATAGCGTCGACCAAGCACGGTTATAATATATGACAATTCTATCTATTAGCTACCTAACACAAAATATTAAACCCCTAAATTAACCCTGCAAAACCCCCAAACCCCCCCCCCCCCCCCCCTCTTTCAAAAAAGAAAAACAAAAAAACCCAGCTGAACTGCTGATGCGTGGATGCCTTTTTGGTCCCAGTTGGTAGCATTCTGCCTGGGCAAGCCGCAGCGCCACGCTGAGTTCATCTGTCCCGGTTCTTGGGCGAACCGACTAAAGGTATTTGGCTTTAGTGTCGATTTTTAGTCCCGGTTCGGGAACCGGGACAAATGGGCTGTTTTCTATTAGTGGTTGTTTTCCTAGATCGGTCAACCACCAGCCTATGCGGTTAGAGGAGATCGTGCATGAATATGTAACAATACGATGTCATAACAACACCCAGCCATAGGCTAATTTTCATGCCATAAGATGCGGTTAGGGTGCGAACTAGTTGCCAGAGGAAGTGAAATTGGTGTTTGCATATGTTCAAAGTCCAGCGGCAGCTAGCCTTGAAGTGGACATTTCGAAAGGAGCACCTTTCGGTGGCAAAATATTTGCTGGGAAGAGCGGCAGTGGAGACAAGGAATAGGATGGCTCATCCGTTGTGTTAATTCGTAGATTTTCCATGTGATGGTGACCAGATCTGAAAGAAATGAGAGCCATTCCAAAAACCAAGACTAGCAGTCCCTTAATTTTAACTAGTGATAAAGTTCAACAGTGGGGTCTTTGTGAAACGAAAGGCTGTGTAGAGCTGTTTGTTTGTTTGTCTGTTTGTCTATGTGTCTTTGGTGAATGGATCACTTGCGTACTGAACCATTTTCTGTAGCGTTCTCAAAAACAACTTGACTTGCTTGCATCTTGAATGAACTACTACATTATTCCAAAGGCCGTCCTCACCCGAGCAAATGATCCAACCCACACGAGTCCGCAGCTCAATGGACTAAATACGAGGACTTAGACCATGTTTTTTTAGAGACCTGCGCGACGATGTTTGATCATGCTATAGACAAGGGTGTTTAGCAAGGTCTGGTGATTTAAATATGACAGATCAACTGATCCATCGGTGACTTATGTAGCCAATGGGGAGCCACAAACGTCTGAAAAGGACACAATTCTAGTTTTTTGTTTGCATTTTGAACCCTCCGAGATTAGAGAGCATCATTAAGCTCACGTGGTACACTGATCAATGAGGTGGTATCCAAGAAGACTAAATTGAATATACCTCAAGACTCAGATTCAAGTGAGCCAACGACTTGAGTCTTGAGATGCTGTTTTTTGGACTTCGAGTGATACGTATTCATTTCTCATTAAGAAGACATTAAGAAGAGACGAGGGTGATTAGAGACTTGCAAGATGTTTGATCCGTATTCATTTGGACTTCGAGTGATTCTGAGCCATATGACATTAAGAAGACTTCATCATTTTTTAGAGACTTGCAAGATGTTTGATCACCTGTATTTTAAAGCTAGAAGAGACGAGGGTGGTTAGCAAGGTGTAGTGAGTAAAATATGCTCAGATCGATAGGTGACTTATCCAGCCAATGGGGAGCCATGTACATTTTAGTTTTTAATTTTTTTGAGGGGAGGAGCCATGTACATCTGAAAAGGATACTCCACCGACGACTATTGTGCTCCACTGTGACAGAGAATATATTCCAAAAATCTTTGTCTTTAAATCATTGCTGCTCGGTGCCCATTTCCATCAGAGCAGCACTAGAAGAAAAAAAGAGAACAGGGGAGGAGAGCAAGAAAGAAGAAGAATGGCCGCCGGTGAGGAGGAGGTGCTGGTGGTAGAGTCGTGCTTTGTAACGCCGGCCGTAGACACACCTAGAAAAGCGCTCTGGCTCTCGCCACTGACATCATGCTGGCCAGAAGAGGCTACACCCCTCTCGTCCACTTCTACAGTCCGTGTGTCGACTACAAAACCAGTGCCCAAGACTTCTTTGACGTGACTAGGTTGAAGGGTGCGCTGGGCAAGGCTCTTGTGGCCTTCTACCCCATGGCCGGGCGGCTCAGGGTGGGCGTCCATGGCAGGTTGGAGATCGACTGCAACGGTAAGGGCATGCTCTTTCTTGTGGCCTACTCTCGTCTCACCATCGATGACTTCCGCGACTTGAAGCCATCATCAAAGCTGAGGAGGTTGTTTGTTCCCCGCATGGACGACTCATCCGACATCCTGTGCGCCACCCAGGTTTGAATTTGATTCTTTCTTAACTAGGCACTTAAAGAGCAAAAGCACACAAAGAAATATCCTCGATCCAAGCCAAGCAGGCCCTTAGTTTTTCTTTCTTTCTCACCAAATCAACTAGCATATTGCAATAGCACAAACATGCTTACAGCAAGCAAGTAATATGTGCGACATGCAAATGTATGTATGCAGGTGACATTCTTCAAGTGTGGTGGAGTGGCCTTAGGGACGGCGACGCACCAAGGCGCGATGGACGGCACTGCCGCGTTTCACTTCTTCCAGACATGGTCAGCCTTCTCCAGGGATGGCGACCGGGACGTGGTGAAGTTCGGTCCCTACCTTGACCGCACACTCTTGTGCGCGCGCGACCCACCCATTATTCATCCGGACACCCTCTCCCTATTCTGCCTCAAGACAACCAACTTGTCCCAGCCGCCGGCGCCGGGGCCTGTCATCGTCAACGAGGTTTTCACCCTTCGCAAGGATCAAATTTCCGCTCTTAAGCACATGTGTGGTGGCGGCCGCGTGAGCACCTTCAGCGCCGTGAGTGCATACATGTGGCGGTGCATGTGCTTAGCCCGGCGGCTACCGCCAGACTCCACGACGCGCCTCGAGTTCCCGGCCAACTTCCGACGCAGCATTGCGCTGCCGCTCCCGGACGGCTACTTCGGCAACGCGATGTTGCAAGTAAGCGTCACCGACAAAACGTGGGACGTCGTCTCGCGCGATCTGGCCCACGTCGCGCACCGGATCAGAGACACCCTCGGCCGGGTGAACGACGAGCTGGTGCGTTCGGCGGTCGACTACCTCGAGCTCGACCTGGCAGAGAGGGACAACGGCCCGGCTATCGGCGTTCTGCCAGCGACGGACCTGTGTGTGGTCAGCTGGCTCGGCATGCCCTTGTACGATGTGGATTTCGGCTGGGGAAAGCCGTTGGCTATGTTGCGTGCTGAGCAAAAGCGTGGAGGTTTCGTGCTCATGATGAACGGCGCGCGGGGGGATGGCAGCGTGCGCCTGTCCATGTGCATAGAGGTTGCCATTCTCGAGGAGTTCCACCGCTTGTTCTATACAGAGCTCGACAGCAAGGTGTATTCCAAGTTCTAGCCGGCTATATATATATACCTCCATTATTTCTGTCGTATGATTCTGCTTCACTGGATGGAGAGCTAATTATTTGTATCAGTTTGTCTCAGAGTGTATTGATGGTATGCTCAGTTGTTTAGCTAAGGGAGATAATCTGGGGTGTAAATGTAGCAGATACTTGTAAGCATTTTTAAGTTGGATGAAATTATTACTCCGTACTCATAAACTAGCAGGATTGCCGGCTAGCTAGATTGATTATATATATGCTTGTTCTGACATTTGTGTGTAGATCCGCAACTAGCTAACCGATATTAATTTAACTTTAATATGTAAAACTAGCGGTGTGACCCACGCATTAGTTATGTCATTAAATTTGTGTGTACTTATATACTTATTTATTAGGGTTAATTATTCTTTTGCTCTCAGCGGTGTTCATGTGCTCAGTTTTGCCCTCATTTGCGAATGTACTCAGTTTTGCCCCTAGTTTGTCCGCACCGACTTGTTTCGTGAAAATTGCCGTCTCCGTCAGGTCAACCTTTTGACTCGGCCCTTACAGGTGGGACCAGGTGGCAGAGACGCATTAGACAATCAGACCGTTGCACGCGTGGCTTGTGGGACCCAGCAAAGAGTCGTTCAGCAGAGAGCCTTTGCGGGTGTGCGATATATGCGGGCGACAGAGAGCGGCGGTGACCACGGCGACAGAGAGAGCGGGCGACAGAGAGCGCGGCGGTGACCACGGCGACAAAGAGAGCGGTGGTGGGAAGATAGTTGTGGAGGGCGCGGTGGCGTTGAGATCCCCTTCGGCTCCGAGCTCGATGTCTTCTTCAAGCTCCCGCGCCACCTCGCGGATGCAGAGCCCGGCGTGCGTGGAGATGCCGATCTTTGTCTGTCCGCGATGCCGGGCGGGCATTGATCGTAGGGTTTCTCACGCATCAAGAACCATAATCGCCTGTTCTATGTGTGCGGCGAGAATGGGGTAAGAATCGGGCAATTGCACCATTTTCATGGTCGGAATCTTTGAGCAATGGGTTGATCTGTTTGGCGCTCATGCAGGTGAAATGTTTCTTCCTTTGGGTCGATGCTCGCCAAGACTCGATGAATGAACTGCAAGAAGAATATGAAGAATGGTTGCCCATGCTGCCACAAACAGCAGTGGCCGCAGCACAAGCTTCCGGAAGAAGAGACGGAGGGCGAAGCACGCAATGACAGAGAGCTAGCTGTTGAGCTTAGGATATTGAAGAAGAAGGTTAGGAAGCTCAAGATCATAGCACAAATACCCATTTGCAATTACTTTTGGGCATTTGTAGGTATGGTAATCGCACTGGGTGTAATGTTGAACTTGTATGGAAAGGCATGAATTAGGACCCCATGAATTATGGAGGAATTTGTGAACTTGAAATTGTATGAGAAATTCTCCTTGTTTAAAAGATTGGTCAAAGTTGTTTCAATGTTGAAAAAGGGAGAAGAAATGACCAACATTTAAATATGTTGAAAAAAGGGAGAAGAAATGAGAAATTCAGAAACTTTGATCAATGAAATGCAGCTCTCTGCTCTGCCTTTCTGTAAAAAAGGTTTCTCTGTGGACCAAATTCAGAGCGGAGAGCCAAGTGCCGGCTAGACTAATGGACCAACTGCATCCAATTAGGCCCATTGGGGGGTGGGCAAATGAGATCTCTTGCGTGTTTTTCTGTTTTCTGTTCCGATTTAGTTTAGGCAGTAAATCATTTTATTTAATGCTGAAACTTTCTGCGGAAGCTAATTGAATTATTCCAGAGCCAAACAATTAAGTTTAGAAATTTTTTTGAGTTGTTAAATATTTAATACCAATTTAATTACTCCAATTCAAATACATCGTGATTTAAATCAAAGACCAAAATGTCATGGAAAATGTGCCTCAGCTCTGGTAGAGGTTTACACCTGGTGCCAAAATTAATGAACATTTTTAAGGGCATTACATTGAGGAAAAATTAATTTGTCTAAAAATGAAGGGTGGAAAATGCACAAAAAATCGTATGGTTGGGACTCGAACCCAGGACCGCGTGGGTTTGTCGCATTTAGGGTTGCGCTGGTAACCGCTAAGGTAGATGGAAAGACTTTAACATGGCTAGGGAAGGAAGCTATACATAGTGAGACCGTGACTTGGTTTAGGGTTTAAAAACACATGTTTGTGCTGAATGTTTGCACATGCGTGAGAGTGGTTTTCCTTTGTTTTGCACTGAATTTTTGGAGGGTTGGAAATGTATGTTTGCAAAGCCACATGATTCTGGTTAGAGTGACACTTGGTTTAGAGTTTAAAGGGAATAAATGTGCATGTTAGTTCATGACTTGGTAGAAATGATATCTTTGGGCACGGACATTTTTGAACACACATAATAACTTAGATAGATAAGATGCAACCCACCGTACCTTTACATAGATGGGTACCCTACATAGATAGATCCAGGGACACGACACGACACAGCACGCATGACATAGAAAAGCAACAAAATAAAAACAATAAAACTAAAACATGACGAGTGATAACCCGCAAGTATACGGGATAGTTGTAGCCTCTTTCGATAAGTAAGAGTGTCGAACCCAACGAGGAGCTAAAGGTAGAACAAATACTCTCTCAAGTCCTATCGGCCACTGATACGACTCTCACGCACGCTTGACGCTCGCTTACCTAGAACAAGGATGAAACTAGAGTACTTTGTAGGTGTTGTTTGATAGGTTTGCAAGATAATAAAGAACACGTAAATATAAACTAGGGGCTGTTTAGATAAAGATGCAATAAAGTAAGTATTAGTAGAGAGCTTTTTGTTACGAGAAAATTATTTGTCCAAGGCAATCGATAATTAGACCGGTAATCAATATTGCAATTCTATTTGAGGGAGAGGCATAAGCTAACATACTTTCTCTTCTTGGATCATATGCACTTATGATTGGAACTTTAGCAAGCATCCGCAACTACTAAAGATTCATTATGGTAAAACCCATCCATAGCATTAAAGTATCAAGTCCCCTTTATCCCATAACGCAAACAACCTACTTACTCGGTATGTGCTTCTGTTCACTCACGCCACCCACAATAAGCAAATCATAAACATATTGCAAACCCTACAGCTGGATCCCTCACGCTTGCGCGACACGGAGAGCACCATAGGACAGCAGCAATAATAAAACATGAGACTCAAACCAATCATGATCATCAATTAACCCATAGGACAAAACGGATCTACTCAAACATCATAAGATAGCCATACATCATTGGGAAATAATATATAGCGTTGAGCACCATGTTTAAGTAGAGATTACAGCTGGTAAGAGAGAGGTTACACCGCTGCATAGAGGGGGGAAGAGTTGGTGATGAAGGTGGTGAAGTTGTTGGTGAAGATCATGGTGATGATGATGGCCCTCAAGCATGCTCCGGGCGCCACCCAAGCAAGGGGTAGAGGCCCCCCTTCTTCTTATTCTTCCTTGACCTCCTCCCTAGATGGAAGAAGGGTTTCCCCTCTGGTCCTTGGCTCCCATGGCGTGGGAGGGGCGAGAGCCCCTCCGAGATTGGATCTATCTCTGTCTCCCTCTGCTTCTGCTTCTCGGATTCTGCCCCTGCACCATTTCCTTTATATCTGGAGATCCAGAATCCGATTGGATTGACACCTTCGCCCAGATCATTTTCCAAAATTAGCTTTCTTGCAGCCAAAGAAGGGCATCAACCGCCTTACGAGGGGCCCAGGAGGGTGGTGGCGCGCCCACCTGGAGTGGGCGTGGGCCCCTGTCTCGTGGCCACCTCGGCACCGCCTCGCTGATTCTTCCTCCCAAAAATCACAAATATTCCAAAATAATTCTCCATCCGCTTTTATCCCGCTTTGGACTCCGCTTGATATGGGAGTTTCAAGAAACACAAAACATGCAATGCAGTGAACTGCACCGGGCAATCGGATCAATACGTTAGTCCCAAAAAATAGTATAAAAAGTTGCCAAAATTATATGAAAGTTGAATAATATTGGCATGGAACAATAAAAAATTATAGATACGACGGAGACGTATCAGCATCCCCAAGCTTAATTCCTGCTCGTCCTCGAGTAGGTAAATGATAAAAAGATAATTTTTGATGTGGAATGCTACCTAGCATAATCTTGATCATATGTCTAATCATGGCATGAATATTAAGACACGAGTGATTCAAAGCAATAGTCTATCATTTGACATAAAAACAATAATACTTCAAGCATACCAACCAAGCAATTATGTCTTATCAAATAACATAGCCAAAGAAAGCTTATCCCTACAAAATCTTATAGTTTGGCCATGCTTCATTTTCGTCACACAAAATGCTCCCATCATGCACAACCCCGATGACGAGCCGAGCAATTGGTTCATACTTTTTAACGCGCTTCAGCTTTTTCAACTCTTACGCAATACATGAGCGCAAGCCATGGACATAACACTATATGTGGTATATGGTGGTGGTTGTGAAGATAAAAAGGGAGAAGATAGTCTCACATCAACTAGGCGATCAACGGGCTATGGAGATGCCCATTAATAGATATCAATGTGAGTGAGTAGGGATTGCCATGCAATGGATGCACTAGAGCTGTAAATATATGAAAGCTCAAACTGGAAACTAAGTGGGTGTGCATCCAACTTGCTTGCTCATGAAACCTCGGGCATTTGAGGAAGCCCATCATTGGAATATACAAGCCAAGTTCTATAATGAAAATTCCCACTAGTATATGAAAGTGATAACTCAAGAGACTCTCTATATGAAGAACATGGTGCTACTATGAAGCACAAGTGTGGTAAAAGGATAGTAACATTGCCCCTTCTCTCTTTTTCTCTCATTTTTTTATTTTATTTTTTCTTTTTTCCTTTTTCTTTTATTTTTTTGGTGGGCTTCTTTGGCCTCTTTTTTTATTTGGGCTTCTTTGGCCTCTTTTATTTTTCATAAAGTCCGGAGTCTCATCCCGACTTGTGGGGGAATCATAGTCTCCATCATCCTTTCCTCACTGGGGCAATGCTTTAATAATGATGATCATCACACTTTTATTTACTTACAACTCAATATTGCAACAAAGATATGACTCTATATGAATGCCTCCGGCGGTGTACCGGGATATGAAATCATCTAGCATAGCAATGGCATCAAAAAACGAACAAGTCATGAAAACATCATGCTAGCTATCTTACTATCATGCAAAGCAATATGACAATGATGGAGCATGTCTTAATAAACAGAACGGTGGAAAGTTGCATGTCAATATATCTCGGAATGGCTATGGAAATGCCATAATAGGTAGGTATGGTGGCTGTCTTGAGGAAGGTAAATGATGGGTGCATGATAGAGGCGAAGGTTGCGTGGCATAATAAAGGCTAGCAAAGTGGAAGGGTGAGTGTGCGATATCCATGGACTCACATTAGTCATAAAGAACTCACATACTTATTGCAAAGTCTACTTGCCCTCAAGCAAAGTACTACTACGCATGCCCCGAGAGGGATAGATTGGTAGGAAAAAGACCATCGCCGTCCCCGACTGCCACTCATAAGGAAGACAATCAAAGAAACACCCCATGCTTCAAATTTGTCACACAACGGTTACCATACGTGCATGCTACGGGACTCGCAAACCTCAACACAAGTATTTCTCAATTTCACAATCACCCAACTAGCACGACTCTAATATCACCACCTTTATATCGCAAAACTATTGCAAGGAATCAAACATATCATATTCAGCGATCTACAAGTTTATGTAGGGTTTTGTGACTAACCATGTGAATGACCAATTCCTGTCATCTCTCTAAATAGATATAAGTGAAGCAAGAGAGTTTAATTCTTTCTACAAAAGATAAGCCCACGCCTAACAAATATAAGTGAAGCAAAAGAGCATTCTACAAATGGCGGTTTTTTATGTGAAGAGAAATAGACAATCCAAACTTCAAATGATATAAGTGAAGCACATGAAGCATTCTATAAAGCCATACTCAAAAGATTTAAGTGAAGTGCAATGAGCATTCTATAAATCAACCAAGGACTATCTCATACCAGCATGGTGCATAGAAAACTAAATGCAAAAGACGCTCCAAGACTTGCACATAATGCATGAACGAAACGAATCTGAAAACATACCGATACTTGTTGAAGAAAGAGGGGATGCCTTCTCGGGCATCCCCAAGCTTAGACGCTTGAGTCTCCTTGAATATTTACTTGGGGTGCCTCGGGCATCCCCAAGCTTGAGCTCTTGCCCTCTTCCTTTTCCTCATATCGAGACCTCCTCGATTAGACGCTTCATCCACACAAAACTTCAACAGAAAACTCGGTAAGATCCGTTAGTATAATAAAGCAAATCACCACTCTAAGTACTATAGCAAACCAATTCATATTTTTTTTTTGCATTGTGTCTACTGTAATGTAACTTTTTCATGGCTTAATCCACTGATATAAATTGATAGATTCATCAAAACAAGCAAACTATGCATCAAAAACAGAATCTGTCAAAAACAGAACAGTCTGTAGCGATCCGGGCATTCACCATACTTCTGTTACCCCAAAAATTCTACCAAAGTTAGTAAAAATAAAGAATTTGTACAGAAAGACAGTGCAAAAGAATCAGAACCGTTTGGCATTCCAGCAAAATGTAAAATCGAGCACTACAGCCAAAGTTTATGTCCTGCACCGCATAAACCAACAAGCATTGTAAACATCCTAAAGGCAAACCTTGGCACATTATTTTTATAATACAATGGAATTGTACAAGGGGATAATTATTTTTGATGAAAAGTTCCTGTAATTAAGATTCACAAAGTTTCCGTGAGCATGAACAAAGTTCAAGGAGCTCTCCCACTTCAACAATGCTTGTCTCTCTCACTTTCACTTTCCTTTTTGAAAAGTTTTTAGGTTCCCCTCTTTATTTTTTTGTTTTTAAACTATATGAAAGCACTCAACAGAAATAAATGACTCTCTAAAACTTCCAGGTTGTCTCCCTGGCAGCGCTTTCTTTAAAGCCATTAAGCTAGGCATGTCGTGCTCAAGTAATGAATCCACCCGGATCCCAAGGTATATCAAAGCCAATTTTAATTAACAATGATTTGTAATTTAGTAGTGAGCACAAAGTAACATATATCATGCAACAACGAAGTCTAACCCTCTTCCTATGCATCGGCATGTCATAAAAGAACAATTCATGCACACATAGTAAAGGCCAATGCATAGTATAAATAGTTTCTTGCAATTCTATCGTATTGGAAACATAAAGAGGCGGAGATATAGTTCCTCTTTCATAATAATTGCAAGTAGGAGCAGCAAGCACATGCATATTATATCTATCAAAATCATCATGTGTAGTAGTAAAACACAACCCATCAATATAATCCTTAATAAGCACAAACTTCTCCGATATAGTGTAGTAGGGAGAATTCAAAAGATAATAGGACTATCATGCGTGGGTGCAATAGCAACAATTTCATGTTTAACATAAGGAACTATAGCAAGTTCATCTCCATAATCATAATTCATATTGGCATCTTGGCCACAATCATAGCAAGCATCATCAAAAAGGGATATTTCAAGAGAGACAACGGGATCATAGCAATCATCATAGCAATCATCCTTCGGTAAGCACGAAGGGGAATTATACAATGTATGAGTTGAAGAGTTACTCTCATTAGGAGGTGGGCATGGGTGATCAATCCGCTCTTCCTCCTTTTGTTCTTCGCTCTCCTCATCATCTTTTTCATCCAATGAGCTCACAATTTCATCACTTTCTTCTTCCATAGCTTCCTGCAAAATATTAGTCTCTTCTTGGACAGCGGAGGAGTCCTAAATATATGGTTTAACATAGGCATTAGAAGCATAATTATCATAACAATATTGAAATATGGAAAAAAAATTAGATTTGTAAAGACTAGCATCATACTTTTCAATCAAAGAAGAAATCTCATAAGCGCTTCTTAAAAGCAACAAATTCTTCAATTTGTTGAACATCATAGTAATTATAAACACCCTTAGCATACGAAGATACGATTCCATTATCACTAAACAAGCATTGATAGGGTAGGTGTTTCTTAGGGTCTTCAGAACAACAAGTGAACTCATATATTTCACATAAATTCCAAACATAGCATTGCAAACACTGAATTTGATCCCATAATAGTTTCCCTTTTTCATATATATGGTGTCGCACATAACAAGCATGCTCATCTAAAGATTTGCCCTCAACTAAGCTAGTTGGGGTTTCAGCATGAGCAAGAAGGGATCGAAGATGATCCAAGTAAAAAGCTGCAGGAGTGTGATAGATTTTGAGTGGTTCTTCAACCATTAGTGTAGTAGGTACAACTAATTTTTTGGTATTTTATGCTTCCTACCCATAACTAAAGATACAAAACAACTAAGAACACCAAATAAAAATATTACTTAGTGATAAAGCAAACAAGCACACGAGAATATTCACCCCACGCTATGACTCCCCGGCAACGGCGCCAGAAAAATGTCTTGATAACCCGCAAGTATGCGGGATAGTTGTAGCCTCTTTCGATAAGTAAGAGTGTCGAACCCAGCGAGGAGCTAAAGGTAGAACAAATAATCTCTCAAGTCCTATCGGCCACTGATACAACTCTACGCGCGCTTGACGTTCGCTTTACATAGAACAAGGATGAAACTAGAAGTACTTTGTAGGTGTTGTTTGATAGGTTTGCAAGATAATAAAGAACACGTAAATATAAACTAGGGGATGTTTAGATAAAGATGCAATAAAGTAAGTATTAGTAGAGAGCTTTTTGTTACGAGAAAGTTATTTGTCCAAGGCAATCGATAACTAGACAGGTAATCACTATTGCAATTCTATTTGAGGGAGAGGCATAAGCTAACATACATTCTCTTCTTGGATCATATGCAATTATGATTGGAACTCTAGCAAGCATCCACAACTACTAAAGATTCATTAAGGTAAAACCCAACCATAGCATTAAAGTATCAAGTCCCCCTTATCCCATATGCAAACAACCTACTTACTCGGGTCTGTGCTTCTGTTCACTAACGCCACCCACCATAAGCAAATCATAAACATATTTCAAACTCTACAGCTGGATCCCTCACGCTATGCCGACACGGAGAGCACCATAGGACATCACCAATAATAAAACATGCAACTCAAACCAATCACGATCATCAATTAACCCATAGGACAAAACGGATCTACTCAAACATCATAAGATAGCCATACATCATTGGGAAATAATATATAGCGTTGAGCACCATGTTTAAGTAGAGATTACAGCGGGTAAGAGAGAGGTTACACCGCTGCATAGAGGGGGGAAGAGTTGGTGATGAAGGCGGTGAAGTTGTTGGTGAAGATCGCGGTGATGATGATGGCCCCCGGCGGCGTTCCGGCGCCACCGGAAGCAATGGGGAGAGGGGCCCCCTTCTTCTTATTCTTTATTGACCTCCTCCCTAGATGGGAGAAGGGTTTCCCCTCTGGTCCTTGGCTCCCATGGCGTGGGAGGGGTGAGAGCCCCTCCGAGATTGGATCTATCTCTCTGTCTCCCTCTGTTTCTGCGTTCTCGGATTCTGCCTCGCACCATTTCCTTTATATCTGGAGATCCAGAATTCGATTGGATTGAAACCTTCTCCCAGATCGTTTTCCAAAAATTAGCTTTCTTGCAGCCAAAGAAGGGCATCAACCGCCTTACGAGGGGCCCAGGAGGGGGGGCACGCCCACCTGGAGTGGGCGTGGGCCCCTTTCTCGTGGCCACCTCGGGCACCATCTCGCATTGATTCTTCCTCCCAAAAATCACAAATATTCCAAAATAATTCTCCGTCGCTTTTTATCCCGCTTGGATTCCGCTTGATATGGGGTTTCACGAAACACAAAACATGCAATGTATATGAACCGCACTGGGCAATCGGATCAATATGTTAGTCCCAAAAAATAGTATAAAAAGTTGCCAAAAGTATATGAAAGTTGAATAATATTGGCATGGAGTAATCAAAAATTATAGGTACGACGGAGACGTATCAACGAGCTTGACGAACAACTTCACTCCGGCTCACACCTTTCTTGAACATCTTCATCTTGACCTTTTCCACCTTGGCCGCGCCCCTTCAACACCGTCTTCAACTTCAATCCTCCTCCTCGTCGTAGGGAAGGGAGTGCATCTGGTTTCCAGTGGGGAAGATGCACTCGTAGTTGATGAAGATTTTGTACACCGTGAAGAAGATGGACTCGCAGCCGCACCAATACACTTGGCCGAGGAGCTCGCGGCGTCAAACGGGTTGGCCAAGGTGACCGTGAGAAGTACGAGGATGCCGGCGCGGTCATGAACCTCGTTGAGGGTGAACATCATAGGCGAGCCCCGTGGGAGGTGGGCATAGCCGACTCCGAGGAAGGCACTGGTGAGCTTGATGGACCCCTCCACTGGAAGTCGCCCACACACGGAGCTCCCTCTCCATGAGCATGCTCAGGGTAGCACAGCTCCGGCACGACAGGCGAACGAAGGAATGTCGGCTCGTTGTACTGCATCTTCACTTGATCGCTTGGAGGGCTCGGTCGCTTGGGTGTTTGAAGTTGGAGAGAATGGATCTGGCTTGGGTGGTGAGTGGGAGAGGAAGAGAGGCATATAAATAGGCATTTGGGTGGGAGAGGAAGAAAGAAGGGATGAGAATGGTGCGTGTGTGAATCCGGATGCGTGTGTATCACCCTTAAGTTTTTGCACAAAAACGATGGGGCGATGGGGCGCGTGCGTGCATCTGAATCGCTGCAACGAAACGATAGGTTTGTTGTTTGACCGGGTGCGTGCATCTGAATCGTTGCGTCATTGAATCACTGTCGTAATCTGAATCAATACGTGCATGGCCACGTCGCCGCCTCGATCGCCTCCCGCGCATGCATGCATGTCCACCTCCCACGCATGCATTCCCACGCCACGCCTTCCCAAGAATGCAGCCTGGAAAGGCTGAGACGGGCATTAACAGCGCTCTCAGGCCCGGATAGCGAAACGGCCCAACGGTCCATCCAGCGCGCCCGGTAAGTGTTGAGAAAAAATCGCCCAGCCAATCAGATTGCATCTCGCGGATCCCCCCCTCCTCCCCGCATATTCCTTATAGAAGGGTTAGATCGACGGTCCTTGATCACCGCTAGGGTTAGATGGACGGTCCTTGTTCAGCGCTAGGGTTAGCAGGGTTTGGAGCAGTCAAAGATAGGTTTGACCAGATTTCAAATGAGCATAATAAATTAAATGAAAAACAGAAAAATGAAAAACCTGCGCACATAGTCTTCTTATGTCATATACTAACGATTTAAGTTGATAAACAAGGTCTACATACATTTAAATGACAAGTTCATGTGTCCTATATGTATCTGAAGTATCTCAAACTCTCTTGTATGAAGTGAAGAGAAGTGTTTTGGGGAAATGAACATGAAAATTTTAAAAACATCACCACAACTTCATTTTGGAGTGACTAAGAAGGATCCAGACCTAGTGTTTCATTTTGATGTTATAGACTTGTTTAAATCTTGGTCAAAGTTAAGTTTGACCAGAACTTAAATGAGCAAAACAAATTCAAAAAAATCAAAAAGGAAAAAACCAGCACATAGTTTGTATATATAGAATATATGTGTAGGAAAGTTATTTATTGATTTAGGCAAGGTCGAAAAAAACCTTGCTTAGAAATGAGGCCGTTTACCCAACCTTTGGAGCTCTTTTTAGCACATTTTTCATGAAAATTTCAAAAACCTCACCACAGATTCATTTTGGGGTGACTAAGAAGGATCTAGGCTTAGTTTTTCATTTTGATGTTTTAGATTTGTTTAAATCTTGGTCAAAGTTAGGTTTGACCAGAATTCAAATGAGCACATAGACTGTGTATACAAAATATATGTGCAGGAAAGTTATTTGGCTAATTTAGACAAGGTCGAAAAAAAACTTGCTTAGAAATGAGGTCGTTTACCCTACCTTTGGAGCTCTTTTTTAGCACATTTTTCATGAATGTGAGTTTACCCTACCAAAGTTTCGAAAGAATTGCAACATACAAATAGCATGTCAAATTTGAAGTTCTAACATAGGTCCAACATCATTGAAACATAGTTCTAACATAGGTCCAACATCATTCAACAGAAATACAACATTATTCATAATGTTTCATAGTTATCATAAATAGTGTTGGGGCTTCTGTTTGATCCTTGAGCTTCTTGCCATCGCTTTGCTCCTCGTGCACCTTGTGCTCATTGCTTCTTCTCTTCTCCTCTTGGTTGTCGGTACCTTGCGCGTCTTCTTCAAACCTACCGCAGTTGTACAAAACATAAAGGGTAATGAGATCATGTCAAGTGATAAATGTATAGTAGTATTTGCAAGATTTACATACCTAGCAGAACTCACAACGAGAGAAGGTTGGTCACCATTTGGAACCTCACTTGGATCACCGCCCACACTCGACAACGACATCGACATTAGTGATTACCTGCCACACTCGAATTGTCCGTACCATAATCTTTATCTTCACTGCCCACACATCGTAGTTGGCATTGGTCAGCATCGTGTACTGAATGTGGATATTGCGATGCGACATAACATTGGCACCGCCCGTTCCTCCGCCATTGGATGCTGATTTGCTGTTGTTCTTCACATTGTCGCCGTTCTTGTTCGCCTTGCAATCGCCAGATGTCTCTGATTAATGCTTGATTTTCTAGCTATTTCTCTATTTTTTATCCGTATTTTCATTTTAGTATATAATAGATAGATAGATAGATAGATAGATAGATAGATAGAGAAAAGAAAAAGAAAAACTTTCATGAACCTTTCCCAAAATCAGGTCCCGTGTAGTATGTGTGTTTGCTACCTACAAATTGGCTGGCTTAGTCTCATGAAGGTGCTCATAGGGGAAGGATGTGATGTGTGCATTCATAGGGATGAGTGTATCACGTATGTATGAGCGCTTGCGTCTGTACTGTGTTAAAGAAAATGGGCTGACACATGTACCTTGCTCCCTACCCTCTTGTGTGTTTCCTTGATAGTTTGACACAAGTCCGCTTCAAATAGGAAACAGCTGATGGTGGTTAGTATGAAGGCATCGAGGAGTCTTATGAATGACGCATCATCGAGCTTAGACGATGATCTAGACGGTAAACATCCTTGTAGTTGTAGTGATCAAAACGAGGGCCAAAAGGATGCAAGCCCAGCAAATTAACCACGAAAAGCGAGAATCGAAAGAGGGGTAACTTTCTGAAACCGTTAAAATACAGCTACACAAAGGGACCGGTTTACAACTGATCCTAACATCTACGGAGCCTGTCACATACATTCACTTGTGATCAAGAATTTGAAGCGCCGACGCAACACAGTGTATCACAATGCGCGCGGTCCTCAGTTTTATCTGCCCACGATGTGGCAGCGGCCGAACCCCACTTTTCCTTTCGCTCTTGTAGACTCTGACGAGATCGCCGGCATAGACTCTCTCGCCCATGGTGATGAAGGTGTCTAAATCTGAGAACAATTTTTAAATAACCGGGTAAAATGGTTTGGTTTTTCTTCTGGTTTTGATAGGTTCAGTTTTTTTGGGGTTGAGCTTTTCTTAGTTTGGTTTGGTTTTATGTATGTATAAAAACTAATTCGGGTATAGTTGTTACGGGCTTAAAAGTTTGGTCTAATACAGGTGCAAACTGTAGGTCCAACCGGTTCCTCGCCCGAAGCAAGCCCAATCACGCTAACCCAAGCCGAGAGCCCAGATGGACAAACCTCGATTCCCCTACTCTCCCTGACTCCTTCAGCCTCCAGGCCTCCACTGCAGCTGGCCGCCAAGGCGCCAACCACCTCCTCGGACGGCAGCGCGCCTCGCCGATGCGAGCGGCCCTCGTGCGCTTGGCGGGTAGGGTTCCTCTCCGCCCTCGACCTCGCATGGTTATAGATATAGATATACCAGTCATGGCCAACCACTACACTGCAGCTACTACATCAAACAAAAACAAGACAATGCAAATGGTTAGCAGCAAGCATGAGACAGGAACCTTCCGACCGCCCCCAATTAACGAGCATAACCACACAATTAACAAGCATAATCAAAGATGATTCTTCATAGAAAGATTGATACTTTGGATCTGGGGACATGACAGGTAAATCTGAGAATAGTTTTTAACTAAACGGGTAAAATTGTTTGATTTTTCTTCTGGTTTTTTTGGTTAAATAACTGGGTAAAATTGTTGTTATTGTATATGTTAATATTTTTGTCTATAAACTTTGTCAAAATTTATAAAGCTTGATTTAACCAAACCTAATACGTGTAGTAAATAAAAATGGAGGGAGTACAAGGACAATAGTCAGGCCGGCTGCATCTTGCATAATTGGCTCTCAAATAAGGTTTGTTGTTACCCGTCACATCAAGTACTCTCAGGATCATCTCTGGATAATGTATACTAGGTACTCTACTGTGGTTGTTTTGGGGGGCAACAAGAGTAGAAACAGTCCTATGGCGAGCCAAGGGTAGAAAACCGTCACCTCATGTGGGATCATCTTACTCTTTTGAAAGCAATCTCGCAGGACCCGTGGCTCGTTTGTGGAGACTTTAATGAAGCCGTATGGCAGCATGAGCACATGTCCAAAACTCTCAGATCAGAGTCTCAAATGGCGGCGTTTCGTGGTTGTCTTCTACTTTGCGAGTTGGAGGACTTGGGGTTTTCGGGAATGCTCTTCACATATGATAATGGGCACCTCGGCCACAGTAATGTGCGTGTACGTTTGGATCGGGTGTGTGCGGATGAAAACTGGCGGGATCTGTTTCCGTCAGCGAAAGTGTTACACCTGGTGTCTTCTTGCTCAGACCATTGCCCAATAATCATTGAGATGGTTCCGATGGATGTGGATCACAAGTGGAGAGGGACTGCTAGATACGAAATTATGTGGGAAAGGGATGCTACCCTGCCGGAAATTATAGCAAACAAATGGGAAAGGTGTTAGAAATATGCCCTAGAGGCAATAATAAAAGGATTATTATTATACTTCCTTGTTCGTGATAATTGTCTTTTATTCATGCTATAATTGTATTATCCGGAAATCGTAATACACGTGTGAATACATAGACCACAACATGTCCCTGGTGAGCCTCTAATTGACTAGCTCGTTGATCAATAGATAGTCATGGTTTCCTGACTATGGACATTGGATGTCATTGATAACAGGATCACATCATTAGGAGAATGATGTGATGGACAAGACCCAATCCTAAGCATAGCACAAGATCGTGTAGTTCGTTTGCTAGAGCTTTTCCAATGTCAAGTATCCTTTACTTAGACCATGAGATCGTGTAACTCCCAGATACCGTAGGAGTGCTTTGGGTGTACCAAACGTCACAACGTAACTGGGTGACTATAAAGGTGCACTACAGGTATCTCCTGAAATGTCTGTTGGGTTGACACGGATCGAGACTGGGATTTGTCACTCCGTATGACGGAGAGGTATCTCTGGGCCCACTCGGTAATGCATCATCATAATGAGTTCAAAGTGACCAAGTGTTTGGTCACGGGATCATGCATTACGGATTTAGTAAAGTGACTTGCCGTAACGAGATTGAACGAGGTATTGGGATACCGACGATCGAATCTCGGGCAAGTAACGTATCAATTGACAAAGGGAATTGTATACGGGGTTGCTTGAATCCTCGACATCATGGTTCATCCGATGAGATCATCGAGGAGCATGTGGGAGCCAACATGGGTATCCAGATCCCGTTGTTGGTTATTGACAGGAGAGCCGTCTCGGTCATGTCTACGTGTCTTCCGAACCCGTAGGGTTTACACAGTTAAGGTTCGGTGACGCTAGGGTTGTATGAATATGAGTATGCAGCAAACCGAAAGTTGTTCGGAGTCCCGGATAAGATCCCGGACGTCACGAGGAGTTCCGGAATGGTCCGGAGGTAAAGAATTATATATGGGAAGTCGAGTTTCGGCCATCGGGAAAGTTTCGGGGTCCATCGGTATTATACCGGGACCACCAGAAGGGTCCCGGTGGTCCACCGGGTGGGGCCACCTATCCCAGAGGGCCCCATGGGCTGAAGTGGGAGGGGAACCAGCCCCTGGTGGGCTGGTGCGCCCCCCCTGGGCCCCCCTCTGCGCCTAGGGTTGGGAACCCTAGGGGAGGGGGCGCCCCACTTGCCTTGGGGGGCACTCCACCCCCCTTGGCCGCCGCCCCCCCCTAGGAGATCCCATCTCCTAGGGCCGGCGCCCCCCTGGGGTCCCTATATAAAGAGGGGGGTGGGAGGGCAGCCGCACCCAACACCTGGCGCCTCCCTCCCCTCCCTGCTACACCTCTCCCTCCCGTAGTTGCTTGGCGAAGCCGTGCCGGAGCCCTGCTGCATCCACCACCACGCCGTCGTGCTGCTGGATCTTCATCAACCTCTCCCTCCTCCTTGCTGGATCAAGGTGTGGGAGACGTCATCCGCTCCGTACGTGTGTTGAACGTGGAGGTGATGTCCGTTCGGCACTCGGTCATCGGTGATTTGTATCACGACGAGTACGACTCCCTCAACCCCGTTCTCTTGAACGCTTCTTCTCACGATCTACAAAGGTATGTAGATGCACTCCTATCACTCGTTGCTAGATGAACTCATAGATGGATCTTGGTGAAACCGTAGAATTTTTTTTTATTTTCTACAACGTTCCCCAACAGTGGTATCAGAGCTAGGCCTATGCGTAGTTCTTTATTGCACGAGTAGAACACAAATCTATTGTGGGCGTAGATGTTGTCAACTTTCTTGCCGTTACTAGTCTTATTTTGCTTCAGCGGTATTGTGGGATGAAGCGGCCCGGACCGACCTTACACGTACACTTACGTGAGACAGGTTCCACCGACTGACATGCACTAGTTGCATAAGGTGGCTAGCGGGTGTCTGTCTCTCCCACTTTAGTTGGACCGGATTCGAAAAGGGTCCTTATGAAGGGTAAATAGAAGTTGACAAATCATGTTGTGGTTATTCATAGGTAAGAAAACGTTCTTGCTAGAACCCTATTGCAGCCACGTAAAAGATGCAACAACAATTAGAGGACGTCTAACTTGTTTTTGCAGCAATTGCCTTGTGATGTGATATGGCCAAAAGTTGTGATGAATGATGAATGATGAATGATATATTGTGATGTATGAGATCATGTTCTTGTAATAGGAATCACGACTTGCATGTCGATGAGTATGACAACCGGCAGGAGCCATAGGAGTTGTCTTAATTATTGTATGACCTGCGTGTCAATGATTTAACGCCATGTAATTACTTTACTTTATTGCTAAACCGTTAGCCATAGTAATAGAAGTAATAGTTGGCGAGCAACTTCATGGAGACACGATGATGGAGATCATGGTGTCATGCCGGTGACAAGATGATCATGGAGCCCCAAGATGGAGATCAAAGGAGCTATATGATATTGAGGAGGCGAGGGGAGAGCTTTGTGGTGCTCTAGCTCACCTCCTATGCACACGAGGTGTTTGATGGAATGCCCGAGCAACACTACTTAAGCTTTCTCCTCTCCAAGCTCAACCTCCAAGCTCCGTTTTCCTTAATATTTGTCTAGGTTTAGCGGTCCGTCACGTCCCGTCCCCGTCTTCACCGCCGTCAATCGCCCGCGTCGATCTCGTCGCTGGCACCACCATGGTGAGCCTCTTGTTCTTATCTTATCTTCTTTCTGAAAGGAAAAAAAATCTTAATTGTATGTTTATATAGATACTTGTATAATTTTCTTACTTTTATTATTGCATCTTATATAGTGCGATGGTTTTGGTATCCGCCCCCGTCGGCCCTCGTCCTGTCTATGATTCGGATGTGGTATATATTATCTTTTCATAACTATTGGTTCATTTATTGTTTATGAGAATTATGCCGACCAACGTGACATAGATTTTATTTATCTAGGAGGTTGTTGAACCGGAAATTCCAACCGACCCTATTGTCGAGAGGTTAAATTTAGTTGAAGAAGAAAACAATTTCTTGAAGGAAAAAATTAGAAAAATTGAGGAGGAGAAGATGATATTGGAGCTGCATGTTGCGGATGTCGTCGATGACCACAAGATCAAGATGGATGCAATGCGCTTGAAGATTAGAAAGATTAGAAAATATGCCATTCATACCGAGGCTTGGTATCATTATGTCGTTGGATCAGTTGTTACATTGGTTGCGATTATGATCGCATTTGTTTTCGCATTGAAATATTTTACATAGTTTCAGTGTATGGTTTAATTAATTTAGATGCTCTGCAGAGCTTTATGTTGTTAGATGAGAACTATGTATGTACTTTGGTTTTAATGTGATGATGAACTTCTATTAATTTGGTCACTTAATTATCTATTCATGATGTTCTGTAATGATTTTTGACACACTTAATTATATATAATGCACGCAGATGAACCGGGAATGGACGTACGGTTCAAGACACACCTCCGAGTACATTAAGGGCGTGCATGATTTTCTCGAAGTGGCTGAGGCAGACAAGCAGAATGGTTTTATGTGTTGTCCATGCCCTATATGTGGGAATATGAAGTCTTACTCTGACCGGAAAATCCTCCACACCCACCTGCTTTACAAGGGTTTCATGCCACACTATAATGTTTGGACGAGGCACGGAGAAATAGGGGTTATGATGGAAGACGGCGAAGAAGAAGAGTACGATGACAACTATGTGGCCCTGAATATGGTGATGCTCTTGAACATCAAGAGGAACCAGACGATGTGCACGATGATGCTGCAGGCGAAGCTGCTGAAGATCAAGAGGAACCAGACGATGTGCCCGATGATGATGATCTCCGCAGGGTCATTGTCGATGCAAGGACGCAATGCGAAAGTCAAAAGGAGAAGCTGAAGTTTGATCGCATGTTAGAGGACCACAAAAAAGGGTTGTACCCCAATTGCGAAGATGGCAACACAAAGCTCGGTACCGTACTAGAATTGCTGCAGTGGAAGGCAGAGAATGCTGTGCCTGACAAAGGATTTGAGAAGCTACTGAAAATATCGAAGAAGAAGCTTCCAAAGGATAACGAATTGCCCGACAGTACATACGCAGCAAAGAAGGTCGTATGCCCTCTAGGATTGGAGGTGCAGAAGATACATGCATGCCCTAATGACGGCATCCTCTACGCAAAGCGTACAAGGATCTGAACGAATGCCCAGATGTCGGTGCATTACGGTATAAGATCGACGAGATGACCTGGTGATGTTGACGGCGAGCCCCCGTGAAGAGGGTTCCTGCGAAGGTGATGTGGTATGCTCCTATAATACCACGGTTGAAACGCCTGCTCGTAAAACGGAGAGCATGCCAAGTTGATGCGATGGCACAGTGAGGACCGTAAGAAAGACGGAAGTTGAGAGCACCACGACGGGTCGCAGTGGAGAAAAATCGAGAGAAAGTACTGGGATGAGTTTGCAAGTGATCCAAGGAATGTATGGTTTGCTTTAAGCGCGGATGGCATTAATCCTTTCGGGGAGCAGAGCAGCAATCACAGCACCTGGCCCGTGACTCTATGTATGTATAACCTTCCTCCTTGGATGTGCATGAAGCGGAAGTTCATTATGATGCCGCTTCTCATCCAAGGCCCTAAGCAACCCGGCAACGACATTGATGTGTACCTAAGGCCATTAGTTGAAGAACTTTTACAGCTGTGGAATGGAAAGCGGTGTAACGTCGTGGGATGAGCACAAACAGGAGGAATTTAACCTAAAGGCATTGCTGTTCGTGACCATCAACGATTGGCCTGCTCTCAGTAAACTTTCAGGACAGACAAACAAGGGATACCACGCATGCACGCACTGTTTACTTGACACCGATAGTATATACCTGGCAAGCTGCAGGAAGAATGTGTACAGGCCATCGCCGATTTCTTCCGACCAACCATCACTGTCGAAAGAAAGGCAAGCATTTCAAAGCGAGGCAGATCACCGGAAGAGGCCCGCCATGCGCATCGGTGATCACGCATTTGCTATGGTCAATGATTTACACGTAATCTTTGGAAAGGGTCCCGGCGGACTAGCTGTTCCGAATGACGCTGAGAATCACGCACCCATGTGGAAGAAGAAATCTATATTTTGGGACCTACCCTACTGGAAATACCTAGAGGTCCGCTCTTCGATCGATGTGATGCACGTGGACGAAGAACCTTGCGTGAACCTGCTAGGCTTCTTGGGCGATATGGAAAGACAAAAGATACACCCGAGGCACGGAGGACCTGCAACGCCAGACGAAAAAGAGGGCATGCCTCCGAAGTAGTATGAAGGTCCTGCCAGCTACGCTCTTCTAAAGAAGAGAAAGAAATCTTCTTTGAAAGCCTGCTCAAGATGAAGGTCCCGACTGGCTTCTCGTCAATATAAAGGGAATAATAAATATGCCGGAGAAAAGTTCCGAACCTAAAGTCTCATGACTGCCACGTGATTATGACGCAACTGCTTCCGGTTGCATTGAGGGGCTTCTACCAGAAACGTCCGATTAGCCATTGTGAAGCTATGTGCATTCCTCAATGCAATCTCTCGTAAGGTGATCGATCCAGAAATCATACCAAGGCTAAGGAGTGATGTGGTGCAATGTCTTGTCGGGCTTCGATCTGGTGTTCCCACCATCCTTCTTCAATATCATGACGCACGCGTCCTAGTTCATCTAGTTGATGAGATTGTCATCCGCCCCGTATTTCTACACAATATGTACCCCTTTGAGAGGTTCATGGGAGTCCTAAAGAAATATGTCCAGAATCGCTTAGGCCGAAGGAAGCATCTCCATGGGTCATCAAATAGAGGATGTCATCGGGTTTTGTGTTGACTTCATTCCTGGCCTTAAGAAGATAGGCCTCCCTAAATCGCGCTATGAGGGGAGACTGACTGGAAAAGGCACGCTTAGAAGGGACTCAATAATATGCAGGGATGGGTATTCTTGGTCTCAAGCACACTACACAGTTCTACAGAACTCTACCTTGGTGACTCCGTATGTCGATGAACACAAGAACAGTCTGCGCTCCAAACACCCGGAGCAGTGCGACGACTGGATTACATGTGAACACATCAGGACTTTCAGCAGTTGGTTGGAAGCACGTATCAGAGGACCATCTTTGACTGTATTGATTTGGAAAGGATACGAGATAAATGGGAATACATTTTACACGATTGACCAAGATCAAAAGAGCACCAACCAAAACAGCAGTGTCCGCTTTGATGCAACAACCGAGAGGGAAAGGACACATATTATGGTTGCATAGTGGACATATGGGAACTTGACTACGGACATGATTTTAAGGTCCCTTTGTTTAAGTGCAAATGGGTCAATCTGTCGAGGAGGCGAGTGCAGGTAGACCCACAGATGCGGAATGACAACAAGGATCTGAAAAATCTTGGGTACACTGACGAACCGTTCGTCCTAGCCAATGATGTGGCACAGGTTATCTATGTGAAGGACATGTCTACCAGACCGAGAAAGAGAAAAGATAAGGAAGCGAATATATCATACGATGAGCCAAAGCTCCACATAGTTCTTTTAGGAAAAAGGGACATCGTGGGAGTGGAGGACAAGACAGACATGTCTGAAGATTATGAAAAGTTTCATGAAACTCCTCCCTTCAAAGTCAAGGCTGACCCCAGCATCCTGATAAACGATGAAGATTATCCATGGTTACGGCGCAATAAGGAAATGCACAAGCGAAGAAAAAGTGAAGACTTTCTCCCGCAACTATTATGATGATACCATGCCAACTTTGTAACTGACGAGTATGATACCATGCCAACTTTCAACTTTTTCAGAGTTCATTCGAAATGCTTTAATGTCTTGTTGTTCGGCCCTCGTAATAATTTAAAATAGCAACAATAAGTTTTTTGTTGTAAGTAGAAACAAAATAAAATAAATAAAGCAACAAAGAAAACAAAAAAAACAAAAATAGTGTTTTCAAATTTGAAAAGTAATGGCACTAACAGAAAGTTTATAATTTTCCTAAAACTAAAAGCAAAAGGAATTAAAAATAAAGCAAAAAACAAAAGAAAATAAATAATGCAGAAAACAAAACAAAAAAACTAAAAAAAAATAAAAGTAGCAACAATAAGTAAAGAAAACAAAAAACAAAAAAAAATGCCACCTACTGGGCCACCACAGCCTGAATACGACTAGAAACCCATCCATGGGCCAGATTCAGCCAGCAGGGCCAGCAGAGCCCATCGTGCATAGCAAGCAATGTAGGCCCGTAAGCCTGCAATGGAGAGGAGGTTGAGAGGTGCGGCAGTGGGGCTTATAAACCACCGCGCCCCTCTCAACTAGCGAGGTGGGACTAAACTTTGGCCCCGACGCTGGCAGCAGAGGCCTTTGGTCCCGTTGGTGGCACCAACCGACTAAAGGGGCATTGGTACCTGTTCGTGGAACCAACCGGTACCAAAGGCCGCCGCTTCCCGCCCTTTGGGCTGCCGAAGAGGTTTTGGTCCCGGTTGGTGGCACCAACCAGGACTAAAGGGTGCATTAGTCCCGGTTGGTTTCACGAACCGGTACCAAAGGCTTTGCTATATAAGCAAACACTTTGCAAAAATTCAGAATCTCATCGCCAGTTGCCCCCGACGACGCCGACCCTGCTCGACGCCGCCAGGCTGCTCCACCTCGCCGTCGCCGCCACCGCCGCCAAGGCCGCCGCCTCAACCCAAGGCTGCCCTCGTCTGCCGGCCTCCCGAGCCTCAAGGCTGCCTCGTCGCCCGGCCTCCCGAGCCAAGGCCCGTCCGCCCCGCCGCCCGAGCCTGCGCTGTCCTCGTCGCCGGCCTCCCCGAGACCGTCGCCATCGTCATCTAGCCGCCCGCTGTGAGCCGCCGCGCCGCACCGGCTCTGTTTTTTTATTTTTATTAGTTTAATTTTTTTGTTCATATATATAATGTATATGTGTATGTATGTGGCTATGTGTATGTAGATGTTCAAAATTGTTCAGAGCATGTTTTTCTTCATATATGTATTTTTAGAAAAGTTAGGTTTTTTTTTCTGTTCATAGATTTTTTTGGTGATATTAATTATTGTAGAAATATGCAAATGTTTGTATATTCATATGAACAATGCATTAGGCAAAACCTTTGTTTTTTTCGAAATTTTCTATTTGAACATTTTTTTAAACAAGCAATACTAAAAGAATGAGAGGAAAAAGGAAAATAAGAAGAGGAAGAAAGGAGAAGAAGAGGAGAGGAAGAAGAGGAGAAATAAATAAGAAGAGGAAATAAGAAGAAAAAGAAGAGGATAAGAAGAAAGGAATAGAGGAGAAGAAGAATCTTCTCCTCTATTCCTTTCTATATTTTTCTTCTTCTCCTCTATTCCTTTCTTCTTCTCCTCTTTTTTTTCTTATTTTTTTCTTCTTCCTCTTTTCTTCCTTTTCCTTATTTTCCTTTCTCGCGAGAAGAAGAAGAATAAGAGTAGAATAAGAAGAAAGGAATAGAGGAGAAATAAGAAACTTCAACACGAGGGGGGGGTACCGATACCCCCTCCCCGATAACATTATTTTCCCATGTATATGTATGTCGCGTCGTTGTCGATATAACCCCCTCGCGATAACTTCGACATGAGGGGCGGTCGATATATATACCCCCTCTCGACCGTGATAACTTATACAACGGCAGCACCCCCTCGGCCCTCTCGCTCGACCAAAACTCTCGAGGACACCCAAACCCTAGAGAGAAAACGATGTTGGTCTCCTACCCCCTCCCGCCGCGCCCCTACCCGACAAATTAACTCTCTCGAGGCCACCCAAATTAACCCTTGAAGCGTTGTGTCGAGGCGACCCCAAACCCTAGAGAGAAAACGATGTTGGTCTCCTACCCCCTCCCGCCGCGCCCCTACCCGACAAATTAACTCTCTCGAGGCCACCCAAACTAACATGATTCCTTATTGTGATTAGCTAGCTAGTTCTACGTTTGCCACTAATATATATATATATATATATATATATATATATATATATATATATATATATATATATATATATCCATCTGTACCATGTTTGAATAATAATTGACATGTTGTAAATATTTGCAGAAACTATGGAGCACTTCCGAGACGAAGAAACAGAAGCGATGTCGGGGCACATAATCGCACAAGGAAGTGATGAAGTTGCGTCATTTCTCAACGACACCGGACTGGGTGAAGAAGAGGGCTATGTTCATGATGGCTTCGACCCATTAATGCCGGTACAATAAGAGGACTATGTTCATGATGGCTCCGTGACACAATGGAGGTACAAGCGAGAAGGAGACCGTCTTGATCGCTCCGGTGACCGAACCGAGTCCGCCAGGTGTATATATATATTAGTTAAGCCCGTATGACTAGTTAATTGATGCATCCATTGTTTTGGTATATGTACACATATTAATTACTCTCGCCTTTCTTCCTTATAATTTCTAGCCCTCCGGATCGAGCACAACTTCGTAAGGAGACGAGGCCCAAAGAAAAGTTGAGCTCGGATGAAAAGTTTGAGATCATAGAAATCGCGCCCGACGGCGAACAAATTGAACCCATCCGGACAAGGAAGGCATTTTCTGCTCAGTGCAGGGTTCTTGTTAGGGACAAGATCCTGATCAGCATCCATCAATGGTATAAGCCTTCAAGGAGGAAGACCACGAGGTGTCTTATGTCAATGATATGCGTAAAGAACATCTTTGGACCGAGCTGAAGGCAAATTTCACCCTATCGCCAGAGGAGGATCCGGAGAAGCCAGTTAAAGAGCAATTAATCAAGTCTTGTGCTCTTAAGAAGATGGCAACCCTAATGAGGAGGTGGAGGAAAGAGCTGAACCAGTTTGTCGAGAAAGATAAGACACCAGAATTCATCGGCAAATATGAGAAGATCAAAGATCACCGCCCGCATTTTTGGCCCACAAGACATCGGAAAAGAGTAAGAAGATGTCGGCGACAAACAAGAAAAATGCTGCGAAGAAGAAGCTTCACCATCGCACGGGTCGTGGCTACCTCAAAGCCCGCCTAAGTGGTCCAAGGCTGAGCATGATATGCTTGAAAAAGGGATCGAACCAGAGACAATGTATCGCCAGACCGTTGCGGACTTGGTTCTTCGGGCTGGCGGAACCTTGGACCCTGTAATAGGAAGTGCCGATGGGACGGACGAGCAACTGCAAATACCAGTCAGAAGCATCGACACTATATCGATGCAGCGCAGCGAGGGACGCTCTTCCAGACAGGGAGAAGGACGAGCTCACAATGGCCCTTGGGAATCCTGAGCACCCTGGACGGACACGAGGCACGCCAGGCTCCGTTTCGTGGAAGGCTGGATTTCCGGACGCAGGGGGTTACAAAACCCAGGAGAGGAGGAAGAAACTGGAGCAGAACTAACTGCAGGCGCTGCACGAAAGGGTAATGGGGCTAGAGGAACGAGAAGCAGATCGCAGCAAACGACCTGCCGAAGCTTCCCCCGAAGCTACCCCGCCATCTCGGGCCGAGAAGCAGCGTGGCTTCCACCGAGCTGCTTCAGCCGGAGCATGTTTTGACGGCTCGCCGGCTATCCCGTGATGGTATCACGGAGTCTCAAAGTTGCCACATTATGGCGCGATGGATGACTTTGAAGGTCAAGGCGATCGTTGGCCAAGTTTATCCTAGTGGACCCGCACAACTTATCACCGCCAGCCGATTCCAGAAGGATATGCTAAGGTGATGGTGGATGAAATAACGGAGGGATTTGAGGACCTCCCGCTTGACCACCCTACAGGTGAAGGGGAGACTAGGCTGGGTTCTGCTCTGAAGACTCCATGCCTATGGCGGAAGGAGCTCATCAACCTTCCGAACTGGACGCCTCCGCCTCCTCCTCCTCCTCCTCCGGCGAGTCAGGGCACTCCGCCTCCTCCACCGCCTCCTCCTCCGGCGAGTGACGATCAGGGCACGCGTGGCGGCACTCCGCCTCCTTCTCCGCCTGCGCCGGCACGCCCGAGCAGCCAACCTCCTCCTTCTCCGCCTCGTCAGCAAGGGCGGAAGAGACCCGCTGCCGCTCAGGCTGCTCCGGCGCGTCGTAGTCCTTCTCCTCCGCCTCGTAAGCAAGCAAAAAAGAAGACGTCCGCCCGCCTGCTGCCGGGCGCTTCAGCAGTACAGCCAAAGGCGGGAAGAAATACAGATACGGTCCTTCTCTGAATACTCCAGAGAAGTTACCGTACGAGAGGACCGAGGTGGAAAATGCGAAGATCGCGCAGACCGAAGTGGATGACTGGTTTGCAGGGTTGAAAGCAAAGAGACGTCCACCTCCGGAGGAGAAGGTAGATCCGGTGAAAGCGAAGCGCACTCGCTGCCCCGAGGAAACCGCAAAGTCTCCGCCGAGAACCAACTATGAGCGCATTATCGAATGTACATATCTCCAAGCGGAGCGGTCGGGAAGTACTGTCAGACATCAAAGAGCAAAAGAACGAGCAGCTAAGAAAAAAATTGACCAGCTCGGCAAACAAGCAAACCAATCGTGCCCCCGCTCAATGTGTCTAGCGGCAACATCGTCGCTAATGTTCCAGGGATGGTGGCGGTTATGGCAATCTAGAAGATTACCTGCTCGACGATGCACTTCCCGAGTACATGAAGGTGGACGAACACAGATACGAAAGTACGGGAAGCCTCTCTCGTCAAAGATGAAAAATCTCTAACAACGATGATGCGAAGATTCCATACTTGGTACATGAAAACCTGCAGAGAGTCTGGGGGGACGAATTGTTTGTATCTGAACATTAAAGAGGAGCACGACCTCGTTGGAACTGATCTGTTGTGTGTTCCACTTGAGGACTTCTTCGCGTTCTTCAATCAAAAGGACATCGATAAATTAACGGTCTTTTGCTACTGCCTGTAAGTACTATTTCTGTCATTAAGTCTCTATATATAGCTCGGCTCTTTCATTGCATGTATTTATAATTAATTATCCTCAATATATTATGCAGATTGAAGATCGTCGAGTGCAAAAAATGAAATCTATGATATTGGGTTCATTAACACAAATATCATAGATGTATTTCTGGTTGAAAAGCACGCCAAAGAGGCCGAGGACAACTTGCTACAATCGTTGATGAAAAATCAAAACAAAGATACCATACTCTTTCCTTATAACGGCAAGTGAGTGTTACTGATCGCTTGCATATTCGGTTTCCTTATTACTCGAGCGAGGTTATAGTAATGTAATTGATGAGTTATGCATGCGCGCAGGTTCCACTATATTCTTCTGGAGATTAAGCTTGAGCGTGGACTAGTAACCGTCTTAGACTCGAGACGGAAAGATCCCAGCACCTATGCGGACATGACTGAAATGCTCAGCAAGTAAGGCCAATTCCACCGCGCGACCCCAAACGGACGTCCGTTTTGTCCGGATTCTGTCCGTTTGGGTAGGGATTTGGGGTCGTGTCCGGGCCTGTCCTGGGATGCGGTGGCCATGCGCCCAGCGCGCGGCCGCATCCATTTGCCCCATCCTGTCCGCATACACTTTAAAAACTAAAGCAGCATTTCAAAGCCAAGCCCTAGTTCAGGCCAGCGGCGGCCCCGGTTCATCACGCCGGCAACAGAGCCAGCGGCCTACACGTCCATCGCCAAAGAACAGAGCTGCCGCCGCAACATAGCCAGCCTTCAAAATGAATAGTTTTCTCGCCGGCAACACAGCCAGCGGCCGGCAACACAGCCAGCGCCGGCAACACAGCCGGCCTCCAAAATGAATGTTTTCTCGCCGGCACACTACCAGCGGCCCGACGGTCGGGCAGGCGGCACCCATGCCAGCCTCAAAAAGAACGGCCACGCCGATCGGACGACCTAGTTCAGGCCTTCGGCGTCGAGCATCTCCTTCTGCCTGGCCTCGAACCAGGCCTTCGTCTTGTCGCTCATCTTCGACAAGTCCACGCTCATGATCGCAAGGGCCACCTCCTTCGCTTTGGTGGCGGCATTGGTGGCATCGATGTCGAGCTGCCTCTGCCTGGCCTTGACGTTGTCGGCCTCGATGTCGAGCTGCCTTTGCCGGGCCGCCTCCTCCATGTCGAGTTGCCTTTGCCGGGATGCCTCCTTCATGTTGATCTTCCTCCTCTTGGCCGCCTCCTCCATCTCAAGCTTCTGTCTTTGAAGGTCTAGGTATTGCTTCATTTGCTCGTCCTTGCTTTGCCGCTTCTTCTCGTCCCTCACATCCTTTTGAGACATCATTCCATGCAAAGTCTCATGCAAGGCCATGGATGAGGCGTCACGTATGTCGTCCACCTTGGAGTTGGTCTTGCCCCTCGGCCTCTTCAACGCCTCACCATCTCCACCTCCGACGAACTTGGCCGTCTTCTTGCCTCTCTTCCTTTGTAGTTCACGGTATTTGTCCTTGAACTTAGGGCACATGTTGATGAGCGTCCAACAATGCGTAAGAGTGAATGGCTTGTTATTGTGCCGGGCCTTGAATGCCTCCAAAGATTGGAATGCCTACACAACATGATCAACAACAAGTGAACATGCAAACAATACACGGTCAAGTCTCATGGTCAGAAAAGGAAAGGGCTAGAAAGAGGAGATCATACCATGTCCCCAACGCCGAGACCACTTACGGGCCGTGCTTGAACGCTCTCAAATGCGGCGCAATACTTGTTGCACTCTTGTTGGATGAACAACCATCTTTTTTGAATCGAGCCGATGCCACAGTTGCTTGTAATTTGGAAGGGCTCGAACATCTTCCTTTCGTGGAATGTTTTATGGACTCTCGTCCAAAAAACAATGCCCTTTTGTTGCGCGCCGGTCCTTAGATCTTGGCTACTCTCCATCTAAGCTTGGCAAATCAACTTGTCCTCATCTTGTGTATATGAACCCGTGTGAATGCTCTTCCCCTTCTTTTGTGCCTCCGCTCTTTGGGTGAGCTCGTCGATGAACAATGGCGCACCACTAATATTGAAGTCATTGCCTTCTTCTTCTTCATCACCTTCGACATAGATGTCATCGTCTTCATGCCACGAGTCACCATGGTCGTAGTCAAGACGGTCGTCGCCCCTTCATCGGGACGTACTCGGGAGGCCATCGACATTGGGTCTCATCGGGTCGTAGGCACGGCCATGCCCACCGTCAAGATCACGCCCTCCATGTAGCGGTTGTAGAAGGGGTCGCCGATCGCTGGCGTTAGTTGGCATTTCACAAACAAGACGCTGGGGCCGGCATGGTGCCCGTCAACGGTGCCCGTGCCTGCTTTCTTAGCATCTCGACGGACGGCCGCCCGCCGTTGCTGGACCCGGGCATGACATTGAGGTCGATGACGGCCGCGGGGCGCGGTGTGGACGGCGCGAACAAGCCCACTTCCGGGGACCCCGAGAAATGGGTCTAGCCGTCGTGCCTTGGCGGAGGGAAGCAGGGCGACATGGGCGCGGTGCGCGACGTCGGCGACTGGCAGTGCTTAGGCCGGGCGACCGACGAGCCTGTGCTCGCCAGACCGACGGCCGCTGCAGGGAACCCGGCAGGACGACCCATGCCAAGCATGAGGATGGCGTGCGCTTTGTTGACGAGGTCCTCCTCCTCATCGGCAGCGGCCTTGCGCCGCGCGGCCTCCAGCTCCTCGCGCTGGGCGGCGAACTTGGCCGCGGCAGCATTGACCTTGACGACCTCTCTCTGTTCCCTCCTCTTCGTCGACTTCGCGTCCAACTTGGCGATCTCCTCCGGCGTGCACTCCGACCGCGTCTTCCTTGGCGCCTTCTTCTTCACCTTTGCGGGCGGGTCGACGGCCAGGCCGCCGGAACCCAGCGGGGCGTCGGCCATGGACGGGGGAGAGAGGGGGCGACGGGAGGGACGTGGGAGGGTTTGGGGCAAATGACGCAAAATGGGCATGGGTGGGGGTTTTGGTTTCTCCCACCGACAGGCGGGCCAGGGGGAGGACAAGCGCGCGCGTCCCGCCCGTCCGCGCGTGTCCGTTTCACCCCAAACCGAGCGCAAGTTTGGGCCGCGGATGGGTCGAAAGCGGACACAAAGCAGACATTTGTCCGTTTGAGGCCACGCGTTGGGCCGCCTCTTTTGTCCCTTTTACCCCAAACGGACGGGGGCGGACAGGATAGGGTCGCGCGGTGGAGTTGGCCTAAGTTCTATTAACCGATCATTATCGCATCATAGTGGCAAATTTTTGTTCATTTCCTGATATCTCAAGTAATAATAATTATTTTCTTTGTCTTGCAGGGTTTGGAAACAGTTCACCGCAAAAGCTCCGGGACTGCCGAAGGATCTGCGATATATATACCCGAAAGTAAGTACTACTGGCTAGCTAGTTGTGCGCATCTCCCGTTGATTCTATAGCTATACTTTCATCAATGCCATTTATAATGCTTCATTATCAGTTTGATTGACCTCTATTTCTCGTAAAGTGCTTGTGGCAGGAACAAGGGAATGATTTCTGTGGATACTACGTGTGCGAGTTCATCTACAACGCGACTTTGAAAAACAAGCGGGCTACTCTCCAAGACAATATGAAGTGCGTAAGCAATTAATAATATTCACAATTTAATTTTATTACACCATCATTTCTGTTGAGTTTCATTCATATATATGTATTAATTAACCCCCTTCTTCAAATTAGACGTGGCAGATGCGGAATGAACTCCTAGAACCAGATCGCATCAAAGCAATTCAAGAGGAATTGGCGGGATTCTTTCTTGACCACGTCATCAATAAAGCCGGAGAATACCATACGGAAGTTGATTTCAAATGCTAGGGACTGTAATTGAGAGATCTTATATATTGTACATGTATGTAGCCAGTAGCGTCGGACGTACATGATACTTAAAACTTGTTTTAAATTGTTCACCAATCTCTCGGAGAAGGAGAGGTCGATCGATCATTTCTCTCGGTATGCATGACTTAACTTCTGTACTCGATGGTTCCCTTCATTTTCTTACTAGCTAGCGTGTCGAGGGCTATATGTATATAGTACGTGGCGTCGACCAAGCACGGACATAAGAGAGGACACTTCTCACTATTAATTAGCTAGCTAACACAATATATGAAACACCTAAATTAACCCCCAAAACCCCAACCCCCCTAAAAAACAAAAACCCAGCCAATCGAATGTCGACGCGTGGATGCCTTTTGGTCCCGGTTGGTGCCACCAACCGGGACCAAAGGCCCCCCTGCCTGGGCTCTGCGAACAGGCCACGTGGAGGACCATCTGTCCCGGTTCGTGTTAGAACCGGGACTAAAGGGGGGATGTATTAGTAACGACCCATTAGTCCCGGTTCATGAACCGGGACTAAAGGCCCTTACGAACCGCGACTAATAGGTGTTTTTCTACTAGTGTGGAGGAGAATATTTAAGTCACGAATTTGGTACACACTTAAGAAAATGTGGAATCGTTTCACAACTCACGCCGCCTAGAACACCTCAGTGTAACGGTGTGTCCGAACGTCGTAATCGCACTCTATTGGATATGGTGCGATCTATGATGTCTCTTACAGATTTACCGCTATCATTTTGGGGATACGCTCTAGAGACAGCTACATTCACTTTAAATAGGGCACCGTCTAAATCCGTTGAGACGACACCGTATGAATTATGGTTTGGGAAGAAACCTAAGCTGTCGCTTTCTAAAAGTTTGGGGATGCGATGCTTATGTCAAGAAACTTCAACCTGAAAAGCTCGAACCCAAGTCGGAAAAATGCGTCTTCATAGGATACCCCAAGGAAACCATTGGGTATACCTTCTACCTTAGATCCGAAGGCAAGATCTTTGTTGCCAAGAACGGATCCATTCTGGAAAAAGAGTTTCTCTCGAAAGGAGTAAGTGGGAGGAAAGTAGAACTCGATGAAGTACTACCTCTTGAACCGGAAAGTAGTGCAGCTCAGGAAAATGTTCCTGTGGTGCCTACACCGACTGGAGAGGAAATTAATGATAATGATCAAGGTACTTCGGATCAAGTTGCTACTGAACTTCGTAGGTCCACAAGGACACGTTCCACACCAGAGTTGTATGGCAACCCTGTCCTAGAAATCATGTTGTTAGACAACAGTGAACCTTCGAACTATGAAGAAGCGATGGCGGGCCCAGATTCCAACAAATGGCTTGAAGCCATGCAATCCGAGATAGGATCCATGTATGAAAACAAAGTATGGACTTTGACAGACTTGCCCGATGATCGGCGAGCGATAGAAAACAAATGGATCTTTAAGAAGAAGACGGACGCAGATGGTAATGTTACCATCTATAAAGCTCGACTTGTCGCTAAGGGTTATCAACAAGTTCAAGGGGTTGACTACGATGAGACTTTCTCTCCCGTAGCGAAGCTGAAGTCCGTCTGAATCATGTTAGCAATTGCCGCATACTATGATTATGAGCTATGGCAAATGGACGTCAAAACGGCATTCCTTAACGGTTATCTTAAGTAAGAACTGTATATGATGCAGCCGGAAGGTTTTGTCGACCCTAAGAATGCTAACAAGCTATGCAAGCTCCAGCGATCCATTTATGGGCTGGTGCAAGCATCTCGGAGTTGGAACATTCGCTTTGATGAGATGATCAAAGCGTTTGGGTTTATGCAGACTTATGGAGAAGCCTGCGTTTACAAGAAAGTGAGTGGGAGCTCAGAGCATTTCTCATATTATATGTAGATGACATACTTCTGATGGGAAATGATATAGAACTTTTGGACAGCATTAAGGCCTACTTGAATAAGAGTTTTTCAATGAAGGACCTTGGAAAAGCTGCTTATATATTAGGCATCAAGATCTATAGAGATAGATCGAGATGCCTCATAGGTCTTTCACAAAGCACATACCTTGATAAGATATTGAAGAAGTTCAAAATGGATCAGTCCAAGAAAGGGTTCTTGCTCAGACATAAGGTGTGAAATTGAGCTCGGCTCAATGTCCCACCACGTAAGATATAGAAGAGATGAGTGTCATCCCTATGCCTCAGCCATAGGGTCTATTATGTATGCCATGTTGTGTACCAGACCTGATGTAAACCTTGCCGTAAGTTTGGTAGGAAGGTACCAAAGTAATCACGGCAAGGAACACTGGACAGCGATCAAGAATATCCTAAAGTACCTGAAAAGGACTAAGGAGATGTTTCTCGTGTATGGAGGTGACGAAGAGCTCGTCGTAAAGGGTTACGTCGACGCTAGCTTCGACACAGATCTGGATGACTCTAAGTCACAAACTGGATACGTGTATATGTTGAATGGTGGAGTAGTAAGCTAGTGCAGCTGCAAGCGAGGCCGTGGCGGGATCTACATGTGAAGCGGAGTACATGGCAGCCTCGGAGGCAACGCATGAAGCAATTTGGGTGAGGGAGTTCATCACCGACCTAGGAGTCATACCCAATGCGTCGGGGCCGATCAAACTCTTCTGTGACAACACTGGAGCTATTGCACTTGACAAGGAGCCCAGGTTTCACAAGAAGACCAGGCACATCAAGCGTTGCTTCAACTCGATTCGTTAAAATGTTCAAGATGGAGACATAGAAATTTGCAAAGTGCATATGGATCTGAATGTCGCAGATCCGCTCACTAAACCTCTTTCGCGAGCAAAACATGATCAACACCAGAACTCTATGGGTGTTCGATTCATCACAATGTAACTAGATTATTGACTCTAGTGCAAGTGGGAGACTGTTGTAAATATGCCCTAGAGGCAATAATAAAAGGATTATTATTATATTTCCTTTTTCGTGATAATTGTCTTTTATTCATGCTATAATTGTATTATCCGTAAATCGTAATACACGTGTGAATACATAGACCACAATATGTCCCTAGTGAGCCTCTAGTTGACTAGCTCGTTGATCAATAGATAGTCATGGTTTCCTGACTATGGACATTGGATGTCATTGATAACGGGATCACATCATTAGGAGAATGAAGTGATGGACAAGACCCAATCCTAAGCATAGCACAAGATCGTGTAGTTCGTTCGCTAGAGCTTTTCCACTGTCAAGTATCATTGCCTTAGACCATGAGATCGTGTAACTCCCGGATACCGTAGGAGTGCTTTGGGTGTACCAAACGTCACAACGTAACTGGGTGACTATAAAGGTGCACTACAGGTATCTCCTAAAGTGTCTGTTGGGTTGACACGGATCGAGACTGGGATTTGTCACTCCGTATGACGGAGAGGTATCTCTGGGCCCACTCGGTAATGCATCATCATAATGAGGTCAAAGTGACCAAGTGTGATGCGGAGCATCCCACGTTCATCACCATGTACACTCCGACTACTCTCCAAGCCCCAAGAGGACATATGACGAGACCTCGACCATACGCCATTGGACACAAGGTGAACTCACTCCTCTTCGAACCGTCACATTCCTCATGTGGGACATGGCTACTACCTCATGCATGGACCTTGCGTATACTCAGGTACAACCGAGACGACCATGGAGGATCCAAGTACCAAGGCCAAGCATGGAAGAGGAGAAGGAAGAAGAAGCAGGGACAAGCTCGAAAGCCGGACCTTCCGGCGTGCCCGGAACTTCCGGCCCCCGGACCTTCCGGCCTGCCCGGAACCTCCGGCCCCCGGAGTCCAGACCAGCCCCGAGCGCGCCACCTCTCTGGATAGCCCGGAACCCGGCCGGAACCTGCCTGGAACTTCCGGCCCTGCCCGGAACTTCCGGCCTACCTGCGTGCAAAGACTCGGGCCGAAGCCCATGTAACCCTTTCCCACTTACCCCTTCGTGGCTTAGACTATAAATAGACCACCCCCTCCTCCTAGTTAGGGTTAGCAATGGTTTAGCTCATATTTTGTGTGAGAGCCTTGCTCATCCACTTGGTTACTTCTCCTCGGAGCTCACGACCTCTTCGGAGAAGAGCCCCTAAGCGGATTCAAGACCCCTTCAAGGGAAGACAATCAAGACCTCCTCACAGAGAAGAATCGGTTACCTCTTGTATCGTCCTTTGTTGATCGTGGATCATGTATCTCTCTTTGTGTTCATCGATCTAGCGCATGTGTAATCGAATCTTGTTGGTTTGAGTGGTTCTTTTGTGTTTTCCCCCGTGATTTCCCTCGTGCTCTTCCGCTCGTTCTTCCTGTTCCTCGTAGGGATCCCCTCCAAACGTGAAAGATCTCCGATTAGGGTTCCGCCCTACATCATCTTGGTATCATGAGCCACGTTGATCATGTTTTTGGAGCCCCTACCCTTTGTTTTCTAGCTTGATTTTGTTGATTTCGTCCTAAATTCGAAAATCCCCACCAAAAATAGACCCAATTTTTTTTTGTGATTTGTTGGTTTGGATGATGTTTTGTTGATTTTGATCCATGGATTCGTTGTGTTTCAAGTGGATCTAGCTTTCCCCCATCATTTTCCCCCTTTCCATCCACAAAATCTCCCTAATTTTGACCTTGGAAATCGAGTTTTTCCGCCCCCGTTCTCAGATCTGGAATTTAGGGTTCGTCCTGGACGAAATTCCACGAGCCCCGGAACTTCCGGCCTCCCCCGGAACTTCCGTCCCCCGAAACTTCCGTCCTACCCCCGGAACTTCCGGGCTAAACAGGAAGTTTAGCCCAAAAATCCCCCTGACCCCCGCACTTTTTCCGCGACCCCCGGAACTTCCGGCCACCCCCCGGAACTTCCGTCCCTAACCCCGGAACTTCCGGCCTAACCAGAGACATTGCACAGAATTTCAGCATCAGCCTCCTTCACCGTTTTCATCATAACTTTTCACTCCGAACTCCGATTTGAGTGTTCTTTGGCTCGTTTTGAAGCTATCGACGTTCCCAAGGTCCTCACCTTGGTTTAACCACCTTTTGACACCATCACATTTTTGGTACTTTGGCATCTTTGCCTAGGGCTTACACCATATCATCCGCAATACCACCATAGCCTTCCGCAACCTAACCCATTTTGATCCCCATAGCATTTGAGGTTGTTTGAGTAGTGACTTGAGTCTCCTAAGGTGTTTAGGATACTTAGGGAAGGTTGCTTCTTCATCAACCACCACCATAACTTCCGCATAGGCTTGCCCACCATACACTTCCGCCACCCAAACTTAACCCAATTTTGTTGTGTTGAGAGTTGTGTCTCCTAAGGTGTTTCGGCTACTTAGGGACCGTGCTTCCAACTCCGACACCGTGTATAGTTCACCACCTTACCCTCCACTTCCGCATTGCGTACTCCATAACCCACCATTGCATCGCCGCAATCCCATTGAGCTTCCGCAACCACCACCGCAGTCCGCTACCACCATTTGACTTGTGCCTTTGGAGATTTTGAGTTTGCGGTTTTTCCGTTTCCTAAGGTGTTTCGGCTACTTAGGGACGAGTCTCCATCATCTTGGTATCTACATCAAGAACACCGCCACTCATCATCGCCATTGATGGTAACCTCGACGACATCATTGTACATTCCCCTTGCAATTGCATTGTTAACCCCTAGCCCATTTTGCGTCACTTGCCTATCGATACTAGCCATTTCAGTATTGCCGGCAACGTTACTTGTGCACATTAGTGATCATACTTCCCATAGCATACATACCATATCATCGTGGTGCATATATTGCTATCATATCTTGTGTCGCAAGTTGGTTCCCGCATATACACAATTGCTATCTTGGTTTGTGCATTCCGCAAAGTGGCCATACAAAAAAGAGAATAAAGCTTTTAAGCAAAAAGGGAAAGAGCAAAGAAGCTTGTAAGCAAGAGCCATAGCATCATACCACATTGCATAAGATTGTCATATCCGATCATCTTGGATCAAACACCGGGAACCATACATACATAGCATACTTGGGATAAAAGTCCATATATTTTGCATCTTATAGGTTGTGCACAAGTGTCGTATCCGCCTATTGAGCAATCGTTCTAGCGTCTCTCTTGAGTTGTGCAACACGAGCGTTTTGGTGGATTCCACATTTTGAGCTCATTCCTTGGTTGCACGGCCCCATTTATCTATCCGTGTGTTTCGTGTGCCACTCATTGCTATTGGTCTACTTGTTTCACTTGCGAATTTGTGAATCTCTTTCAACATTATTCACTCTTGCTAACATTTTGCATCAAATTTTTGTGCCACTATCCTCACCGAGCTCCACCATAAGCCTTACTTGTGTAGGTGTGAGAAACCAACAAGCATTGGTACCAATTGTGCTATTTCCTTGTTACACATTGAGTGATCATTGATCCATTTTCAACATCGGTCAAGGTACATTTGGTATAAGTTCTTCTCTTTCTCCCACTCATATTTTCTCGAGTCTTGTGATGGATAGGCAAGGCATTTCCTCTCCGGTCTTCGACAATGATGACGGCGTGAACAACTACATCATCAAAGCATCAATCTTCGATCTACAACGACAAATGCAAGGCGCACAATCAAGATTGCAAGAGCGCATCGAGAACCTCTCCATCGACATTCATCTCTCCGAAGCAAGGAAAAGGGACTACATCGACAGCAAGCTTGCCGCACATAAAGAGGAGCAAGATGCAAGAATGGAGGAGATTCGGACCTTGCTCAAGTCTACTCCCCTTCATCATCTTCAAGACGGCGACATTCAAGCCACAAGTCTTCGGAGCGAGAAAAAGATGCAAGTGCAAATTGTCCTCGTCCACATCTACATGGTGACCACCATCACGTTCGTGATCCACATCGTCATGAAGGGCAAGTCACCTCCAAGCATCATGTGCACGACGACGATGAACGACATCTACTATGAGCTCAAGCATGACAACGACATCATCATCATGAAGATTCTCCACGAGCGCAAATGGAAAAGTCCCAACAAGCCCTACTTCATGCCAAGTCCAAGCTTCATGAGCAAAAGAGAAGACCGCGAGACGACCACAACCAAGACGGTGCTACGGCTACAACAACCACTTCGGCATCTTCGCCAAGTGCTATCAAGGCATCTTCACCTTTGGACGTACGGCATCTTTGCCTACTTCCCACGAGTACGCCTACAGCGACTTCAACAAGTCCAAGGCGACCACCTACGAGTGAGGGCGACACTTCCATCTTCGGAAGCCCCCCAAGGAAGATGGCCGAGCATGGGAAATTCCCTTCGGTCATGGAGATGAGCTACGAGGTGCCACATCATATGGACCTCCAACACCAAGACGGTGACAAAACGGTCGAGCAAGGGCCATCCCCTTCGACCACGACGACGAGCGTGAATCTCTTCTACAACATGAAGACGGCTCCCATATTGGACTCATACTCCGAGTCAAGCTACGTGACCACGCATGGAGACATTTGCACCTACACCTCTCCGACACCCACATATGTTGAGCTACCCCATTTTTCATGTGAGGAGAGCCACCACCCCATGAGAGAGATGAGTGACTCCACCATACGTGACATTGAGAGCATTTCCTTTGAAAGGATGAGTGTGACCACCACTAGCCCCACACATGAGAGCATGCCACACATCGTATGTGAGGTTGAGCGCCATTTGAGTGACCCCACCAACCATATGAGTGAGAGCATCCAAGAGGGAGTGAGTGAGCCACAACACTTAGTGAGTGAGGTAGTTGACACGGCACTTGAGGCCACTATGATTTCTAACGACTTAACCTCTACTCCTAGTGTGTTTTCTTCTTTGGTGCCAAGCTTCCTACATGACGACATGCCTACCCTCGATGAGTCCATACCTCCAATGGAGACGATGATGGCCATGGTGGACAATGATGCACCCCCCACATGGTTCCATCAAGATGAAGATGACAACGAGATGATCTTCAACACCTCACCTACAACACATGAGCGATGCTCCAAAGGTAACATAGGTGATGGTGCTTCTCTTGGCCCACTAGTGGACTCTCTTGACATTGATTGCTCCCATGATGTTGACCCACCTATTCCCATGCTTCATGCTAGTGAGACTTCTTCATGCCTTGACTTACCTATTTATGATGAATATGATGATGAGCATGTTGAGTTGCCTAGTTGTGATGCTATGCTTCATAGGATATCTTGTGAAAATTCTATTGGTCACATCATGTTTGACAACCCATTGAACTTGTCATATGCTATGAGTGAAATCTCCCATATAGCCTCATTTCAATCTCAACATAGTAACTATGCATGCCCCATTAAAATAAATCCCATTTGCACTTATGGCATAGATGACGAGATGATGGTCATTGGATTTTGTTTCTCTTGTGATGAAATTGCCATGCTTCCTTTACATGATTTGCGCAATTCATCTACTATGTCATGCCATGATCACATTGTTCCAAATATGCATTGTTTTGGATGTTGTCAATATTCTCCATGTAATGTTGCTACTCATGCTCATGAGGAGACCCCCATAGTTTCCTCATACATATTAGGAGCTTTTGATGCATCTCATACTTTGCTTGACCCCCATGATAGTGTACACCATATGCATTCCATGAATAACAATGCTCTACATATTTCTCATGATGCATTACACAATTTGAGTCTCCATTATGCCATACATCATAACAAACCTCTCATGATGGATGACATGTTTCTATATCACGCATCTCATTTATTTGAGCATTGGCTATTTTGTGCTAACCAACACAAGCACGTGCGCATCATGATGGATGATGTGTATATCTACCATGCACACACAATTTTTCCTTTGTCTTTGTTTTGTGTAGGTATCAAGACGTATACTCGTCAACATCTCAATCCCATGAGTTGACGAAACGAGCTCTTGAGAGCAACGATGCTTTGGGATCCCGTGGACTATCCTTACCACCGTTCCCTTTGCGCAAGGACTACACGCATCTCTTCTACTTGGCTCTCACACGGCTATGGGCTATATATCACTTGTCGATTCATGCTCATTTTACCGTGTTCACTTTGCATGCTATGCTTGCTTCTATACCTTTGCCATGCAATTATGACCCTTGCTTGCATCTACCCATGATTCACCATTATGCTACTCCTATGTGTATTTGCATGCTTGGTGGAGATCCTTGTTGCTATTGCCATGTTTATCATGTGCCCCATGTTGTTGATGCTATTTTGCTCATATCTTGCCTTTATGCTTGTGCTATGACATGTGAATTATTCATGCCCACTATTTGCACCAATGACATGCTTGCCATGATTCCTTCTAGTACGTTGCATCTTCGCACTACTAGCTTGCTCGACTTGATCGCTATGATTGCTTGCTATGTTGCATCACCCATGTTCCACAATCACTTGCTTTCTTGGGTTGATGACATATATGTTCATGCCTCTCACTTGATTTGCCATGATCATTGTCTCTTGTCTCCATTAGTTGCATCTCTCATATCACCTTGTATTGAGTGCAACCATACTATGCTTATTGCTCTCGGAGACTTTGACAACTTACTTGTGATGCATGCTTGTTTACTTGAGCCTATTGTATTTGGTTGTTCTCGCATCATATGCCTCCATACTATGAAATGCTCCCTTGTACTTTCTTATGATAAGCATGATGCATACACTTGTTGGGTATCTTAGCACACGAATGATAGGTTTTGCACTTCTCCTAACCTCATTTGTTTTTCCGAGTGTTTGTCATGTTCTTTCATTTTGAAGGATTCACAAGGCGGTAACATCACGAGACAACTTGCTTATGTGAATGCATACAAGATGCGCAACTCCATCATCCTTGAGAACCTCCTAAAGGTGACCTCCTTCCCTTTGAGCCATCCACAAATAAACATATTGGACGGGTCATTCTTTCATTGTTGTTTCCTTCTTCTTGTCTACATGATACATATATTGGATGGAGGACCGGCATTGGAGATGGACCCTATGGACATTCAAGTTGAGGAGTGCCACGACATCGAGCTATGGTACAACACCACCCATGACAAATTTGCACCCTATGCATGGATTGACACACATTATGATTGTCTTGTTGCGCCTATTCCCATGTCATCCATGATATACGAGCTTGCGCATTTTCTTAGCAAATTTGTTGTGATCTTTCTTGATGGCATATTCATACATCATGATCATATTGCCTACCATCAATTGCATGATAACATAATCATATTGAGCATCCATTGCCATATTCATGCTATTGATAAACCGTCTCATCACGACATCATTTTGCACAATGGTAGAATTTGTCGCTTTGTGCACCATGCTTTTGTTCCCATGAATGCCTTGCATCTCATTCTAGATCATCTTGATAAGCTTCATGCGCTTTATCACGACCAATCTTGCCGCACAGACTCATTCTTACATGATGGACACTTTGTGTGCGCTAACCATTGTATTTCCGAGTGTTGCTTGTGTTTGCTCTTTTTGCATGCCTATCACTCAGGCGACACCTTGGACTACTTGGATTGCGCCATGTCTTCAACTTCGTCCAACTACAAGTCCGTCTACGACAACCGTTTCCATGGTGATGAGGATCACGATCCGAGGTCGGATCTTTCCCAAGGGAGGGTAGATGATGCGGAGCATCCCACGTTCATCACCATGTACACTCCGACTACTCTCCAAGCCCCAAGAGGACATATGACGGGACCTCGACCATACGCCATTGGACACAAGGTGAACTCACTCCTCTTCAAACCGTCACATTCCTCATGTGGGACATGGCTACTACCTCATGCATGGACCTTGCGTATACTCAGGTACAACTGAGACGACCATGGAGGATCCAAGGACCAAGGCCAAGCATGGAAGAGGAGAAGGAAGAAGAAGCAGGGACAAGCTTCTGGAAAGCCCGGACCTTCCGGCCTGCCCGGAACTTCCGGCCTGCCCGGAACTTCCGGCCCCCGGACCTTCCGGCCTGCCCGGAACCTCCGGCCCCCGGAGTCCAGACCAGCCCCGAGCGCGCCATCTCTCTGGATAGCCCGGAACCTGGCCGGAACCTGCCCGGAACTTCCGGAGCCCGGAACTTCCGGCCTGCCTGCGTGCAAAGACTCGGGCCGAAGCCCATGTAACCCTTTCCCACTTACCCCTTCATGGCTTAGACTATAAATAGACCACCCCTCCTCCTAGTTAGAGTTAGCAATGGTTTAGCTCATATTTTGTGTGAGAGCCTTGCTCATCCACTTGGTTACTTCTCCTCGGAGCTCACGACCTCTTCGGAGAAGATCCCCCAAGTGGATTCAAGACCCCTTCAAGGGAAGACAATCAAGACCTCCTCACGGAGAAGAATCGGTTACCTCTTGTATCGTCCTTTGTTGATCGTGGATCGTGTATCTCTCTTTGTGTTCATCGATCTAGCGCATGTGTAATCCAATCTTGTTGGTTTGAGTGGTTATTTTGTGTTTTCCCCCGTGATTTCCCTCGTGCTCTTCCGCTCGTTCTTCGTGTTCCTCATAGGGATCCCCTCCAAACGTGAAAGATCTCCGATTAGGGTTCCGCCCTACATCAAAGTGTTTGGTCACGGGATCATGCATTACGGTACGAGTAAAGTGACTTGCCAGTAACGAGATTGAACGAGGTATTGGGATACCGACGATCGAATCTCGGGCAAGTAACGTACCGATTGACAAAGTACCGAACGTACGGCACCTCCGAGTTCAGCACACGTTCAGCTCGGTGACGATCCCCGGACTCTGATCCAGCAGGGTGTCGGGGATGAGTTCCGTCAGCACGACGGCATGGTGACGATGATGATGTTCTACCGATCACCACCAAACAATGTTCCTCAATGAGACATCATATATATAACAAGTTAGTCAATAGTCATAATCACAACTCCTCATCCTCCTCATCAACTCTAACTAACACATTGTAGCACATAATAACACATTCTACCTAGGACCTACTCCTCTCATAGGACCTACTCTACCCTCTCTTAGGTAAAATACTAGATCATTTATGGCGCGTGTTGCTGCGCCCGTATATTTTTGCACTCTAATGTTATGATCGATACAAATATATGTAGAGATTATATATTGTTTTAATACCAGCATGCGCTCTATATATATTAGTAATTTTTTGATCTAATTTGGTCCATCCTTGTACCTGTGATGGGCAGTCAATTGTTGTGATTGCGCTGCATTATTTTGTTCAACTGTTGTGATTGCACTGCTTTATTTCATATTCCATTATATGAGAAAACAGAAAATTAATATATTCTTTACTTCTTTTTATAAATTTAAAGAGGCAATGCTACAGACTTGAAGTTACGTTATTGTAAATGTGACAGAAAAATAATAATGCATTTCAATCCAACATAACAAGTCACAAGCTACTTTTCTTTTGCGGGTGAAGTCACAAAGCTACTTCATATCAACAACGCTTCTTCGTGCAATGCTACAGACTTGGAAGGTATGCGATTATAAATGTGACAGAAAAGAAATATGTCAGTATTGGAATAAAGGTTATGTTGTATTGAGTACATTATTTTTCATGTCACATTTATAATCACATAACTTCGAGTCACTTATAAAGGTACTTCGTATTACCCGAAATAATTGTACCTCAGGTGCTTGATTACCTGAAATCGTCCATGCTACTTCTTATTAGCTTGAAGAGAAGGTTCTAAACTGCAAAGCTAGAAAAAACATCACATTGAAAGCTTCGTGGACCTTTGGTATCAAAACATGTTGAGAACAGGGAAAACAGGTGTACCAGTGTGCTTACTGTAGAGCAGCCAAATGGTGTGAAATCTGAATCATCGGCAATTACACTATCAACAAGTTTGTTCACAAATAATAATGGCATATCATATGTGTATCTGCTTCATAAGGAGCAACCATATAATCTTCAATACTGCATTGCATATGACATGCATGTTCTATAACAAAATAAATAATCAAACCAAACCAATGCTCGCTGTCCTCCTAAAAATTACTTTATAATGGCGGTAATTGGTTAGTACATTTTCATGGAATTTGCATGTGTACCTAGGTTAGTTCAGAAGCTATTTTGGAGGACAAAATATTGATAACACCTTAAAGCAACACGTGAATTCTTCTTCATGTTCACTGCCACACTAAGATTTTCCTTTTGTAGCCTAAATGATTGCATGCATGATTGGAATCTAGTAACACCATGGAACAAAAATAAATGCAACAGAATAGCAAAAGGGTAGCTCCTGTGCACCTCAAATGATTCCACCTGTTGCTAGAAGGCCTAAATTACCTCAATTAGTATTAACCTGTAGATCTTTGAAAGCAGTAGAGAGGAAGGTGTAAGTTCGAATTTACAGGCCATGCATTTCGGATGTGAAACAGTCATCTATATCCACTGTTAATCCCTTTTTGTTTTTGAAGCAATGAGAGAACACGTATCAAACATTTGGATGCACTAACAATGACAGTTTTCTTCCCTGATAGAACAATAATGAATTAATGATAGTCTCTTGATAGATATATAATTAGAATACCAAGAGCAGGTAGATAATTCTAATTCATCATGCGTCTGCTCTAGAATGTGAACCATTGGCAGCAATCCTGGACAAGACACCTTGTACCATAAATTATAACATGTATGAGCAGTCACACCCTCACAGGTAATCAGGAACAGCAGGATGATGCCAGTTCGATATGGATGGATCTGCACAGGATGAAGGTCGAAATTGATCGGACCTGCTGCGAGATGGCGACAAGGGTAGTGAAGAAGCTCCTCGCGCCGAAGCATCCGCCGCCGCCATCGCCTAAGCCCCACCCTCGTCGTCGCCTCTTGTCAACTCCACCGGGCAAGTCGCCACCACCGCTGCCGCTGCGACCTCACGCCCACCATGGTCGCTGCCTCTCCACGGATCCATCAGGGAAGATGAGCTCGAATCCGTCACAACTCAGAGCATCTGTATCCAGAGAGTAGAAACAGCAGGATCAATAAAGATGAGTTTTAGATTTGAGGGAGAAAGAACTGGGAAAGGAAGGAGCGGAGAAGATGAAGTGATGAAAGGGTAGGGAAGGAAGAACAGGGCGGAGCGGAGGAAAACTATATGAACACGCATGGATTAAGAAAGAGCACAGATGGACATGGTAAATGACCTGCAATCACCCACCATTAAAGTCTGGCAACATTGATTTTCTTCCTCAATCACCGGGTACAGGATTTCAATCGACAGAGATGGTTCGCTGCTATCCCCTGCCGCACCTTGGGCTCGCCCCCGCAATATCACACGGACCAGGCATGCGCACAGTCTCACCCACCGCTTTGCCCAGCCGTTTTTTTATTCTTGTGAGAAGCTACGGATATTGGAATTGGCCCAGCTGGCCCAAATAACAATGGATCGCTGATTTTGTTACCAGAGCATCGGCCACTCCGTGTAGCGCTCCCAGCAGCCCTGAAGGTGCATCCAACGGCCAAGAGCATACAGAACAGTAGATCCGAGGGTTGAAAACATTAATGGTCTGAGAGGGCTGGATTAGTGCTCGGTTGTAATGTTTCTAAATTATAAGACAAGATAGGCATTGACTCTTCATTAAGGAAACTGGACTCTCCATAATGAAGAATGGACATCATCCTGTCTCCAAGTCTTGGCTTACGCGGTCTCCTCCGTGACACGGTGCTGTACCACCTGCACGGGGGACTCAAGCCTCTGCACCGATGCAGGCCCACGTGACCGCCACCAAAGAAGCTCCGGGTCGACGACGGGCTGGCTCCTCACTAAGCTGCGTTTACCAGAAGGTAGCACAACCCAGTACCAGCCCGACGGAGCCCAGTCCCGGACATGGCCCCTCGGCTCAAGCAGGAGTCCTCCGCCGAGTCGACGACGAGGATGCGGGATAGGCGTCGTCGACATCGATAACAAAATGCTTAATTATGAAAAAAAAATAAACACTTAGCAAAATATGGCATGACCTTTGCTAAAAGCAGGACATATCGAGCGCCTGAAATTTGCCGGAACGTAAACGAATCGACATTTCTGGAAAACATAGGCCACTCGGTTAAACAACTAAGATTGTGACATCTTCAAAATATGACATATATCCACTTTAAATTTGCATATAACGGGAATAATTGTTTTTACTAAAAAAATTACAACAAATGTGATAGTTCAAAATATGATCCTAAGATTAACTAGCTAGGGTTCATACTACATTATCCTAAGATTAAACAACTAAGATTAAACACCTAAGATTAAACAACTAAGATAAAAAAAATACATTATCCTAAGATTCATACTACATTATCCTAAGATTAACTAGCAGCTAGGTTTCATACTATATAGATTTTCCTATGATTAAACAACTAAGACTAGGAAGGAGGAGGATGTACCTCTCGGTGGAGGAGGGCGGCTGGGGAGGAGGCCGGCCAGGGAGGGCGGCGGGGAGGAGGGCAGCCTTGAGGCGAGGCGGACGTGAGGGAGGAGGGCAGCGGGGGACGGCAGCGTCAAGGGGGTCGACGGCGTCTGGGGTCGGGGATTGAGGGAGGTGGAGTGTGTGAGTGAGCTGATGAGGCCGGTCGGGGCGCGAGCAGGTAACGGGCCAGCGTCTTGGGAGGAGTGGAGGGCTTAACAGCAGCGCGGGTAACGGGCCAGCGCTACTGCTAAGCCCACTAGCTATAGCGCCGGGGCACATCACACGCTACAGCTAAGTGGCATGCCCTTTTGGCCCCGGCGGCCCGCTAAGCAGCAGCGCGGCCCGTTTTGGCCGGCGCTACTGGTACATACCAGTAGCGTGGGTGCCCAAACAGGCGCTACTGCTAAACTTTTATGTATAAGCATTTTGCTAGTAGTGATGTCAGATGTATAGATCATGAGTGTGATGAGGAAGGGAGGGAGGAGGACACGGCGGGAGTGGTCCTCCCCTGCCGGTGCGTTCTAGACCGGGTTTGGGGCTTCCACTGCTCCCTATGAGGAGAAGAATAATTAAGGGTGGTGGGGGCCGATCGACGATGGGGTGAAGGGTTGGGAGATTGGTGGTCGGCGGAACCAGCCGGGACCCACGATGTGTTAGGTGATATTTGTTAGGTAAAAAAAGGAAAAGAAAAAAAGGTTTGTGTGGTGGGTCACGTGGAATGTGCATGCATGCATTTAGGTTGAAGGTGTGCGGAGGAGTTTCTACTTTCTAGTCTAGTAAAGAGGACGACACGGTTAGGGTTTGTGCCTCTCGCCGGCGCCGGCGCAGGTCCGCCTCGTCTCCGGTGGCCCTAGGGCCATGGAGGCGCGGTGGATCCTGACAAGGGCCGGCGGGAGGGCTCCGTTTTTAGTCGTTTTTTTCAATCTTGTTAGGGTTTGTGTCCTACTCAGGAAAGTGAGACGGCGGCGGCTCCCTGAAGATGGAATAAAGGTCTCCCCGTCTAGCTCCCGTTCCGGCGGTGTGTCTAGTATCGTTGGTGGGCGTGTGGAGGTGTGTCTCCGGCAGATCTATCTTTGGTGGATTTGCTCGGATCTCGTCGTTGTTCGTCTATGTTCGTGTGTCTTCGGTTTGGATCCTTCCGATCTACGTTATTTTTCATCGGTGGCGGTTGCTGTTAAGGGTGCTGGTCCTATGAGGCCTTAGCACGACGACTTCCCGACCGCCTACTACAACAAGTTGTGCCCGGCTCCGGCGATGGAGGGCGATGGCGGCGCGCCTTGACTCACTTCGGTGCTTGTAGTAAATGCTAGGTGGTCCTACGAATCTGGATGTAATTTTTATTTCTGGTATTCGTTGTAATGCCATGATTGAAGATGAATAGATTGGAAGTTTTTCCGCAAAAAAGAAAAAGTTCAAGGTGTGCAGCGTATAATTCGTTTTGGCCAGTGCCACCCCCCCCCCCCCCCCAAAAACGATTTCTAGCAGGTAGTAGTATAGGTAGTGTACTGTAGATGTGCTAATTGGCCGGGGATAATCACATCATTAGCCCATATAAGATTTTTCTAGGGAAATTAGCTCATATAAGTACTAATATAATACTATCCTAGACCGTCCGAAACCCAATAGCCCATGTCATTGTCATGTGGTTGTGGCCTTTTGTTGTTTGCCCCATCCGATCGATTCTTTGATGATCCTGTGTCCTCGCACTAGGTCTAGAGCGACGTTTGCAGCTGCTGCCCAGCCGCCGGCTGCCCGGCTGCCACTCCCGCTCCCGTGCAGGTAAGGCGCTCACCACGCCGCTGACCCTACCCACCCTATCGGCTGTGTTGATTTGTCGTCTTTGTCCGCTGTTTGTTCAGTGTTTAAAGACCGAGGTAGGAGGAGGAGGCTTCATTAGATCAGAGTTTTACCGGGAGAAAAGAAGATCAGGTAGAGGAAGGTACTAGTACGTACTTGTAGCTATCAGTTATTACGAATTAAAATCCTACTATCCTAGTATGTGTTGTTGCAGCTCTCTCTCTACTAGACGGAGATAGAAGAAGGAGCACAATAATTTGGAGTTTCACCCGGCTGCACTCACAGCCCCATTACTATTCCCAGAGCACAAAACTCATCACCCGGCTACATGACTTACAACTGGCTCATTGCATCCTCACGGTGACTACTAGCTGCTTAAATAGCACACGGCCACACACATCAGGGCCACCCACGCACTAACCAACTAGAACGCCACAGGGCCACTAACCCACGGCCTGGCTAACTAACTATGCATGCACACAACTAACTCCATGCATGCGCACATCACACGCAAAGCTAGCTACCATGCAACCGCGCCACGCTGTAATCTGTATAGCCCGGCGCGCATACCACGCACTCGTACGTGCTCAACACAGCCGGACCAACTGATCCCTATGCCCACGCCCTGCATAGACCGCACATGACGCACCCGACGTCAGTCGTCACCTCTCGGGCATGGCTTATTGCCAACAGTATGATGCGTTAGTGTTGTCTATAAAATAGTGAATTAATCTATGAATCATGGTGATTGCATTAGGATATTGGATCTGCACAATTTAGCAACTGAACAAACGATCAAGGAAATTGGCTCTGCCATACATCCTTGCTACTTCACGCTCTTTCTGCAAATTTTGGTGATCAATTGCGGATTAGATCAGAGGCGACGTCGGCTCATGAGCTCGTTAATTCTTCGGCCAACTAGGCAAGGTTAGCACAACTAACAACTGATTGCTCATCTCGATCAGTTCCCACCTCATACCTATCAAATTTGTACATCAAATTTCAATTCTTTTAATTATGTGGCTTGTGATGTTACTTTTATGATTTATATTTATCAAGAGAAAAGGGTCGCCAAACACCATAAATATTATTTCAGCTTAATTGTCGAGGGCATGTTTTCAAAGTAAAACGAGAGACAACTTGCTTGAGCATTGCATGAAAACTTGCTTCGAAAGGAATTTACAACTGAATTCTCTTCTAATGAAATTGTCAATATACTTTCTGTAATTGATAATCACCGAGATTATATAACTAATTCAGATGTAACTACCACATGTCTATACTCTATAGCAATGAAGCGGTATTTTTTTTCCAACTTTGCTTGACCCCCCCTATGTCCAAATCCTGGCTCCGCCCCTGCTGGCGAGCGTACGTACGTAGGTTCATTTTGCTTGAACCTACGTGCGTGAGCATGGGAGGCTGGAAGCCCATCGATTGGATTGATTTTATTTATTTTCAATTCGATTCGAGGAAGGAAGGAATAGCGGCAGGACGTACGTACGTGTTTTTTTGAGGACTAGCAAAAGGGCCCGTGCGTTGTAATGGGAGAAAAATATACCACATGCCTCTAGCCCAATAGCCCCATGGCTAAAAGTCCCCACAAGTTTACGCGCTCTATTTCAACACATCACATTACTCATGACAAACAGGAGCAGAACGAGACGAATGGGCAACAAACGATGGAAAAGGAGAAAAATATTCTCCAATAAAATTTCACAAAGTGTTCTGAGAAAAATGTAAAGCTAGTTTGTAATTTCATGGAAATGCCACTTCTAGAATGCATAGAAAACATAATCCGGCCAATCATTTTGTATTGATATGTTCACACACTTAAGTTGTGCTATTATTGCCTCGTGTTTAAATTGGTAAATAAGAAAAATAATGATGTCGGGTGTTGTTTGAGGATGAAAATTGTTCTCTCTCACACCCTTAATCAACTCAAACACTCTGATATGTAAATTCAGGCATATACATTTAGCTTGTACTACAAAAAAAGTAAAGCTAGAAACCTAGCAAGTACTATTACTTTTCAAGGACCGAAAACTTGAAAGAGGAATAACACAGAAAAAAAATGAAGAACATCCCTGTAGTGGAAGCACTACATGCATTTGTGAGTCCAAGCGTAGTACTCCAATAAGTTATTCAGAAAATAAACATGCCTAAAAAAATTAGAGACCTCATGACAGGTGGACTGATGCCCAATATATCTTTAGATAAACAATGAGCATGTTTCCCCAGGTAATCTGATGAACTGAAGCAAATTATCCGCAAGGAATAGAAAAGAAAATTAGTAGATCATCCAAGGATCAAATGGGCAAACAGTAATATAATCTTGAAAAGAAACACCAATTTTACTAAATTTTTACCACAAAAAAATTGCAGTTCTCTGTCACTTCTTTCCTTGTACCCAAAATAATTCCAAAAATACCATACCGCAAATTACAAAAATTCCACAGACCTCATGAAAGGTAACCTGATGTACTTTAGTCCCGGTATAGTGCTTCTACTTAGCCTAATAGGGGCAGCACCATTCAGAAAACTAACAAATCAAATCAATCAAATGCAATCTTTTTGTTCACTGTAACTATTCCGCAAGACTGTGCTCAAATATAAGCTATTTAGAGGATCACAACTATAGTACTCCCTCCGTTCCTGGATATAAGGTGTATAGTTTTTTAAAAAAAATACCAAAATAGAAGGTGTATTGCATTGCACCACTCGTTTGGATATTTTTTTAGGGATTTGATTACATTTCCTTATATCAAGGAAGCTCCTCTATTTTCTCATGTCAATTAGTCAGGTGAAATCTCGCCTAAAACTTGTGAAATTTTCCCTCCATGTGCGTATTTAATTTCCGTGCCAAAAACTATACACCCTATATTTAGGAATGAAGGGAGTACTGTGCAATATTTAGAAATCAGCATGTGCGCGCAAGTGCAGCTCAATTGCATACCAGTTTGTGATGGCAACTAAATCTGAAATCCAAAAGCTTAAGTAACCTCAAAGTTGAAATATCGCATCCTTGCAGCTATGTTTCCACTGACAAATTGACTTCTTGCTAATGGAGCAACCCAACGATTAGTCGTAACATAATAAAAATACTGCAGTGATACATTCTTGTTGGTAAGAAACATAATTTTAATGCTAGAGATAAATTATTTGTTTCACCGTGCTAGAGATAAATTCTTTGTTCCACCGAAATGACATCATTTTTATGTTCGGAAAACTTGATGTTTTGGCAAGATCCTTGTGCAAGTGAACCGATTCACCGATAAGACATTGATATTCTAAGTGAATAAGTAAAGCATATATAACCACAAAATCATACCGGATAAAAGAAACTGACAATGCAATGAAGATAATAACAAAGAAAGGAACTCCAAACATAATCAACCAGCAAAAAACATTTAAAATAAATTTTGCAAGAAAACATGCCCGTGCATTACAACGGGGCATAAATATTCTAGTGATGATAAATCATTCTATGTAGAAGTTCTTAGAGTGATATAAATTCAGATCCAAACAAAGTTACTACTGTACTTTGCATAAATCAGCTGAGCTAGTGGGTAAATTCAGTCAGTAAACCACGCAATTCAGACTTAAAAAAGATTCCAAGGTGTAGTACAGAATCACGGTTTGCCACATATAAAGGCTAAGTTGAACTACTATAAAATGTAGGAGGTTGCCCAGAGAATAGTCAGGAACTCCTAAGTGCTCCTACCAAAGTGCAGATTGACGATGCAAACCACAATTAATAATGTGCATGTGCAATTAAACAATGGGCCACCTACAATTCAGATTAGCACAGAAGAGAACTGCTAAACTATGAGCTCCCCTGAAAAACAACCCATAAACAGAAATATCAAGGGGCCAAATTTATTGTGTTTTTTTACCTTGTGCAGACTTAGCCTTGTCATACTGGCTTCACGCAGATGAATCAGTCTGCCTTACACTCAACCAATGTAGTTGCACTTGCACATCTGCCGGACTGGTACACGGTAAAATGACAATCTGAGTCGTTCAGATTCAGCTCGTCTGGGTAGAGATGTACTACTTGTTCTCTTCTCTTGGAGGCTGGCTTGATTTGGAGATCTCCTCACATTGCAGAAGAATCACTTCTGATTCCCTCCACCAGAAGAACTCAAGAACAAAAGCGCTCAAACATAGTATGCGAAAGAATTTCCAGAAACCAAATCGACCACACGACGAGCTAACAACCCTCTCCTGTTCAGAATTCCAATAATACAAAAAATAAATCTGGAAATAAATTAAGACTGTATCTTATTCTCTTAAAACTGAGGATTTGCAAGCATTTAAGACCTTCTGCTCTCTGTACCACATTTTAAAGATATACTCATATACATAACCTTGAGAAAAAAATGTTCATCGCATTTTTCCCTTCTAGATGTTAGATAGATACTACAACCTAACAAATTCATGGATCAATTGCAGTAGTTGATGTCTAGTATCATTTGTTTGAGTTAATCAATGAATTATAGGTATCTATAGGACTTCACCTCATTCCACTTCTATTGCCCTTGTTCCGATGTTAATTTGACACCAGCCTCTCTAGTAGACGGAGAATCCATGTCAATAACAGCCTCTCAAGTCTCAAAGTACATACTCATAAAATCCTCCTCAAGTAATTTTATTGTTTCCATAAGCAATCATGAACCTACTGTACCAACATGAACAGTCAATACATATTAGTAGTGTACACAGAAATACATATCACATACTCCTGCCATCTCTCGCACACATGATGATCACATACTGTTGCTTCTGATCACAGATAGTCCTCTCCCTCAAACAAATACATCTATACGAATTGGGTTGCATATAATTAGGAGAACGTTATGGACCTCAAGGTGGGTGCAGAAATTTATCAGCTCAATCTACCTCCCATCACTGAAAAGACAGAAGAAAAAATTGCTAAGTTCTGAATTTCATCGAGCATCTAATAAATAATTTAAATAGTGATGACACATTGAGCTGGAATCAGTTGAAACAGAGGTAGTACATCATAGTCAGTTAGGTAGTGCAGTCACTACCCACTAAAAAAAAGTAATGACATATCCTACAGGAAAACAACAATCAGAAAATGATTATAAAAAAATAAATATGTTCCCCATAGTCCGTTGCCTATCGCTTAGAGCATACACACACTGTGACATGTCTGATGAACATCACTGGACAGAACCTAAAACTGGAGTAACATGGAGCAACTTTAGAAAAATGAGCTAATGACGATGTATATGCCTACTTTCTGATTCTAAAATTTCATGGTTCAGTTTACTGTTATTGTGACCTACTTCAATCAAATAATCATGCAAACAAAGCATTCATATACATGCCAAGAATAATGCTAATTTTGGTGCTAACAGTAGGGGTGCTCAGGTGTACAATGTCAAGGAACACACTAACAGGTTGTTTTTCCTGGAACTTTGTTCCTTCTGTGAAATCTGAATATAAATGCAACTGGAACATAACTATCACTCAAACTTTTGACTATGTGTAGGCCCAAACTTGGTCGGATTAGCATGGTTCAGTTTAGAATAGAGGAACACCACAACAGATGTAAACTCCAAGGTGTAAGTCAATACTGAATCTTCAGATATGTGTCTTATTCAGAAAACAAACAATCCTGAACAAATCTCTAAAAAAAATTCAGAGATGCAAACATGCTAGCCTCAGGTGTAGTAACTTTCATGGGGAGAAATACCTCTGGTGTAGCCGCCTCAGGCGATGGAGGGCTCGACGGGTGTTCTTCTTCCGCCGGCGAACTCGGCATAGTACGGCTGGACGGATGATTTTCCTCCGCAAGCGACATTGGATGTTCCTCTGAAAGTTGCAATGTGATGGGATTTGATGGAGATTCTGGTCGAGGGACGCGGCCTGATGGACGTTCCGGTCGAGGATCCCTCCTTATGACAGCCAAGTCCAATCCGGGTCGGGCACTACATGCTTTTGCGTTGGAGAAGAACAGAGACTCGAACTCGATTACATTGAAAATTGAGTTATGTTGGATAAGGACACGGTCTCCAATTCCATCTAAATCACGACACTGGGCTGAAGATTCAGAGAACTGAAGCTGGCCTCGCTGTTGTGTTCGGGCGTCCATCCAAATCACGACACTGCACTGAAAATTCAGATAACTGAAGCTCGCTGTTGTGGACACTGAACCGAAAATTCAGATAACTGAAGCTCGCCGTTGTGTTTGTGTATCTAAGTGATGGGGGGCCGTCCGAGCATCTGGGCGTGGGAGACAGGGATGTGTGTGGAGCGCCGGTTGCTGGAGGCCAGAGGCGTGCTATGCCGTAGCTTCGCCGGTGCCTGCAGTAGCGAGTCCATCTTCTCCTCAGCGCGGTGCCTAACCGCACCAGCTCCACGCCAATCACCTCGGCCGTCCACTCCTCGCGCACCGCCGACTGCACCAACCGCGGCAGGTCCAGCGTGCCGCCGTCGCCATCCTGCAGCGACGTGTGCGTCGGGGACTTGCCGTTGAGGAGCTCCAGAGAGTGTTGTCGCGCGTCCACCACCTCCGGGGCGCGGTAGCCGTCGGCTCCCGCAGCACGTCCTCAAACCACGGCGGCCGCCCCTGCCATTCGAGGCGCGTGCTGCTGCTCTGCTGGAGCAGTGCCCCCAAGAGCGGGACCTTGAGGTCGCCAAGCAGAACGGAGAAGCTCCTGCCTCCTGCCTGGCCTGCCATCGGGAGGAGGACGGCTAGAGGAGCGCCCGTTCGTCCGCCGCTTGGGCCACGGCAGCTGATTCGGCCCAGCCGCCCGCGAAGCCGTCGTCCATCTGGAACCGCATCACCCCGCCCGCCTTGGAGCTCGCCGCCTCCGACCACCTCTCCATCGTCCTCCGCCTCGATCCGTCCGTCCCATCTCCGGATGGCGCGCTAGAGAAGCTGGGCCGTAGATGCTTCATCACGCTGCTGGCTACCTTCAATGCGGCAGCGGCATCATCCTCATCCTGATTCTATCCTTCCTCGTCGGCACGTCCGCGGGGTCTGCGCTGGTAGGTGATAGGTGCGCCGCCGGCTCGTAGCTCCCCACTCGCCAGGGCCCCTGCTCCGCCACCTCGTCCACCCGTTTGCCGCGGCAGCCTCCAACTGCCGGTCTGAATACCAAGAAACAGAGGATACACGAAAGGGATTTTTTTTCGGTAATGATAACTCTCGAACGTTCGGGATTTAAGCATGGCAACCCGAACATTTTAGATGGCAAGTTTAGTTTGCGTGAGATTAGGAAAATATGGCAATTTTCTGACAAAAGAAAAAAGAGAAAGTTGCCATCCCCTATCAACTAAAGTTGCCATCCCCTATCAACTAAAGTTGCCATCCCCTACGAACTAAAGTTGCCATGTAAAAACGTTCGGTACAAAATGCTCAAAATCCGAACGTTCAGGAGTTATTGGATTCCTTTTTTTTACCGAATCGTTTTCCCCAGAGCCACTTACGTAGGGAGTGCGGGTTCAATTTCTGAAAAAGAGAAAGGTCTTTTTGTAAAAGCACGCGACGGACGACCAGAAGCAATCGGTGGTTCATTATTATTAGGGAGAGATGTACCTACTCGTATCGTAGGTTAAAAAAAGTAGTAGAAGAAGAAAGCTAACCTGCTCGCCCGCGCGTTCACACGGAGGGACATTTGCCTTGGCGAAACGCAACGCAAGGAATCCATCCGTCGTAACTGCACGAGCACGTAATACGACCTCATCCACCAGGAGGAGCGCCGCAGAACGGAATCCATCCACATCCTGCCACGGTCACTTTTATTGACAGGGTTGAGGATAGAACAGCAGACTGCAGTTTCTCATTTGGAGCCAAGGAAAATGCCACGAAACAAGAGAGAGATGCAAGCCAAGAGACCATACTGTTCCGCAACTCCGCCGGCGAGTCCGGTACAAGGTTGTGGAGCGAGAGCGAGTATGAAGTAGTCGAACACGCGAAAGTAAATGACACAAAGAGATATGGAGGAGACCAGCTTTATTAATCAATGATCAGGTGTTACAATGATGGCTCCTCGTTGCTTTATATAGGGACTAGGGGGTCAAGGGATAAGTACCCACTTAACGTAAAGAGGGGAAACGAGAGGGGCTAGCCCGTGCGATACGCACGAGGCCGCCGCCACCCCCTCGGTGGCCCCGGTTTCCCAGCACTCCCCCTTGGTAATTATCCGTATATCCATGCCTCAAAACTCCAAAAAATCCAGTGGGAAAAAATATGGAGAAAGAGCACACAGTATACGTTGTTGTATTGCACGAATTGCCTCGTCAAAAACCTCGTGTGAGAAACATCAGGAAAACTCACTCAAGGGGAAAAGAGTACAATCCACTCAACCATCAAGTTGTTACTCGATCATCAGGATTGAGATTTTAGCGACGAGTTTGTGAAGTTTCTCCCCCTGAACCTTGCATCTCTCTAAGTCTCATCGTACCGATTCCACGCACACACCTCTCTAAGGTTGATGCTGGTAATGATTTAGTGAACATATCAGCAAGATTGTCACAGGACTTAGTATGCAAAACTCTCACCTCGTTCAACTGTTGCAACTCATGTGCATAGAAGAACTTGGGACTAATATGCTTTCACTAGTAGAAAACAGGGCTTTCGTCCAGGCCAGTTTAGCCCATTAGTCCCGGTTCAATCCAGAACCGGGACCAATGGAGCTATTTGCCCCGGTTCGTGAGCCCAGGGGGGCGGCCGGGCCACGTGGGCCATTGGTCCTGCCGTCTCGGACCTTTTGGTCCCGGGTTTGTGGGACGAACCGGGACCAATGGTCCTCCCTCGCCCACTATTGGTCTCGGTTGGTGGCATGAACCGGGACCAAAGGCTTCCCTTTAGTCCCGGTTCAAGCCACCAACCCGGGCTAATGGTGCTACCTATATATAGCCCCTCGCGCAAGAGCGAGCACGATGCTCTGTTTTTTTTACGGCCGAGGGAGGGCTTGGTGGTGCTCTAGCTCACCTCCTATGCACACAAGGTGTTCGATGGAATGCCCGAGCCACACTACTTAAGGTTTCTCCTCTTCAAGCTCGATCGCCAAGCTCCATTTTCCTCAATATTTATCTAGGTTTAGCGGTCCGTCACGCCCGTCCCGTCTTCATCGCCCGTCGATCACCGCGCCCGATCTTATCGCCGGCACCACCGTGGTGAGCCTCTTGTTCTTATCTTCTTTCTGAAAGGAAAAATATTATTACTTGTTTGTTTAGATAGATACTTGTATTATTTTCTTACTTTTATTATTGCATCTTATATAGTGCGATGGTTTTGGTATCCGCCCCCGTCGGCCCTTGTCCTGTCTATGATTCGGATGTGGTATATATTATCTTTTCATTACTATTGGTTCATTTATTGTTTATGAAAATTATGCCGACCAACGTGACATAGATTTTATTTATCTAGGAGGTTGTTGAACCGAAATTCCAACCGACCCTATTGTCGAGAGGTTAAATTTAGTTGAAGAAGAAAACAATTTCTTGAAGGAAAAAATAAAAAACTTGAGGAGGAGAAGATGATATTGGAGTTGCATGTTGCGGATGTCGCCGATGATCACAAGATCAAGATGGATGCAATGCGCTTGAAGATGAGAAAGATTAGAAAATATGCCATTCATACCGAGGCTTGGTATCATTATGCCGTTGGATCAGTTGTTACCTTGGTTGCGATTATGATCGTATTTGTTTTCGCATTGAAATGTTTTACATAGTTTCAATGTATGGTTTAATTAATTTAGATGCTCTGCAGAGCTTTATGTTGTTAGATGAGAACTATGTATGTACTTTGGTTTTTATGTGATGATGAACTTCTATTAATTTGGTCACTTAATTATCTATTCATGATGTTCTGTAATGATTTTGACACACTTAATTATATTTAATGCACGCAGATGAACCGGCAATGGATGTACGGTGACACACCTCCGAGTACATTAAGGGCGTGCATGATTTTCTCGAAGTGGCTGAGGCAAACAAGCAGAATGGTTTTATGTGTTGTCCATGCCCTATATGTAGGAATACGAAGTCTTACTCTGACCGGAAAATCCTTCACACCCACCTGCTTTACAAGGGTTTCATGCCACACTATAATGTTTGGACGAGGCACGGAGAAATAGGGGTTATGATGGAAGACGGCGAGGAAGAAGAGTACGATGACAACTATGTGCCCCTGAATACGGTGATGCTACTGAACATCAAGATGCACTGCATAATGTGCACGATGGTGCTGGAGCAAGCGAAGCTGCTGAAGATCAAGAGGAACCAGACGATGTGCCCGATGATGATGATCTCCGCCGGGTCATTGTCGATGCAAGGACACAATGCGAAAGTCAAAAGGAGAAGCTGAAGTTCAATCGCATGTTAGAGGATCGCAAAAAGGGTTTGTACCCCAATTGCGAAGATGGCAACACAAAGCTCGGTACCGTACTCGAATTGCTGCGGTGGAAGGCGAGAATGTTGTGCTGATAAAGGATTTGAGAAGCTACTGAAAATAATGAAGAAGAAGCTTCCAAAGGATAACGAATTGCCCGACAAGACATACGCAGCAAAGAAGGTCGTATGCCCTCTAGGATTGGAGGTGGAGAAGATACATGCATGCCCTAATGACTGCATCCTCTACCGTGGTGCCTACAAGGATCTGAACGCATGCCCGGTATGCGGTGCATTGCGATATAAGATCGCACGAGATGACCACAGTGATGTTGACGGCGAGCCTCCCGGGAAGAGGGTTCTGCGAAGGTGATGTGGTATGCTCCTATAATACCACGGTTAAAAGCGTCTGCTCGTAAACGGAGAGCATGCCAAGTTGATGCGATGGCACAGTGAGGACCGTAAGAAAGATGGGAAGTTGAGAGCACCCGGACGGGTCGCAGTGGAGAAAAATCGAGAGAAAGTACTGGGATGAGTTTGCAAAGAACCCAAGGAACGTATGGTTTGCTTTAAGCGCCGGATGGCATTAATCCTTTCGGGAGCAGAGCAGCAATCACAGCACCTGGCCCGTGACTCTATGTATGTATAACCTTCCTCCTTGGATGTGCATGAAGCGGAAGTTCATTATGATGCCGTTCTCATCCAAGGCCCTAAGCAACCCGCAACGACATTGATGTGTACCTAAGGCCATTAGTTGAAGAACTTTTACAGCTGTGGAATGGAAACGGTGTACGTACGTGGGATGAGCACAAAAAGGAGGAATTTGACCTAAAGGTGTTGCTGTTCGTGACCATCAACGATTGGCCCGCTCTCAGTAACCTTTCAGGACAGACAAACAAGGGATACCATGCATGCACGCATTGTTTACTTGACACCGATAGTATATACCTAGGAGGCTGCAGGAAGAATGTGTACCTGGGCCATCGTCGATTTCTTCCGACCAACCATCAATGTCGAAAGAAAGGCAAGCATTTCAAAGGCGAGGCAGATCACCGGAAGAAGCCCGCCATGCATACCGGTGATCACGAATTTGCTATGGTCAATGATTTACACGTAGTCTTTGGAAAGGGTCCCTGCGGACTATCTATTCCGAATGACGCCGAGAATCACGCACCCATGTGGAAGAAGAAATCTATATTTTGGGACCTACCCTCTGGGAAAGACCTAGAGGTCCGCTCTTGATCGACGTGATGCACGTGACGAAGAACCTTTGCGTGAACCTGCTAGGCTTCTTGGGCGTGTATGGGAAGACAAAAGATACACACGAGGCACGAGAGGACCTGCAACGCTTACCACGAAAAGAGGGCATGCCTCCGAAGCGGTATGAAGGTCCTGCCGACTACGCTCTTCTGAAGAAGAGAAAGAAATATTCTTTCAATGCCTGCTCAAGATGAAGGTCCCGGTAGCTTCGTCGAATATAAAGGGAATAATAAATATGCCGGAGAAAAGTTACAGAACCTAAAGTCTCATGACTACCACGTGATTATGACGCAACTGCTTCCGGTTGCATTGAGGGGCTTCTACCGAAAACGTCCGATTAGCCATTGTGAAGCTATGTGCATTCCTCAATGCAATATCTCGTAAGGTGATCGATCCAGAAATCGTATCAACGCTAAGGAGTGATGTGGCGCAATGTCTTGTCGCTTCGAGCTGGTGTTCCCACCATCCTTCTTCAATATCATGACGCACGTCCTAGTTCATCTAGTCGACGAGATTGTCATTCTAGGGCCCGTATTTCTACACAATATGTACCCCTTTGAGAGGTTCATGGGAGTCCTAAAGAAATATGTTCATAACCGCGCTAGTTCAGAAGGAAGCATCTCCATGGGCCATCAAACAGAGGATGTCATCGGGTTTTGTGTTGACTTCATTCCTGGCCTTAAGAAGATAGGTCTCCCTAAATCGCGGTATGAGGGGAGACTGACCGAAAAACACGCTTGGAAGAGACTCAATAATATGCAGGGACGGATATTCTTGGTCTCAAGCACACTACAGTTCTGAGAACTCTACCTTGGTGTCCCCGTATGTCGATGAACACAAGAACAGTCTGCGCTCCAAACACCCGGAGCAGTGCGACGACTGGATTACATGTGAACACATCAGGACTTTCAGCAGTTGCTTCCGGTTGCATTGATGGGGCTTCTACCGGAAAACGTCCGATTAGCCATTGTGAAGCTATGTGCATTCCTCAATGCAATATCTCAGAAGGTGATCGATCCAGAAATCGTATCAACGCTAAGGAGTGATGTGGCGCAATGTCTTGTCAGTTTCGAGCTGGTGTTCCCGCCATCCTTCTTCAATATCATTACGCACGTCCTAGTTCATCTAGTCGACGAGATTGTCATTCTAGGGCCCGTATTTCTACACAATATGTACCCCTTTGAGAGGTTCATGGGAGTCCTAAAGAAATATGTTAAGAATCGCTTAGGCCGAAGGAAAGCATCTCCATGGGCCATCAAACAGAGGATGTCATCGGGTTTTGTGTTGACTTCATTCCTGGCCTTAAGAAGATAGGTCTCCCTAAATCGCGGTATGAGGGGAGACTGACTGGAAAATACACGCTTGGAAGAGACTCAATAATATGCAGGGACGGATATTCTTGGTCTCAAGCAGACTACACAGCTTCTCTGTAACTCTACCTTGGTGACCCCGTATGTCGATGAACACAAGAACAGTCTGCGCTCCAAACACCCGGAGCAGTGCGACGACTGGATTACATGTGAACACATTAGGACTTTCAGCAGTTGGTTGGAAACACGTCTCAGAGGTCCCTTTGTTTAAGTGCAGGTGGGTCAATCTGTCAGGAGGCGGGGTACAGGTAGACCCACAGTACGGAATGACAACAGTGGATCTGAAAAATCTTGGGTACAGTGACGAACCGTTCGTCCTAGCCAATGATGTGGCACAGGTTATCTATGTGAAGGACATGTCTACCAGACCGAGGAAAAGAAAAGATAAGAAAGCGAATACATCATACAATGAGCCAAAGCGCCACATAGTTCTTTCAGGAAAAGGGACATCCCGGGAGTGGAGGGCAAGACAGACATGTCTCAAGAGTATGAAAAGTTTCATGAAATTCCCCCCTTCAAAGTCAAGGCTGACCCAAGCATCCTGATAAAGCGATGAAGATTATCCATGGTTACGGCGCAATAAGCAAGCGACACAAGCGAAGAAAAAGTGAAGACTTTCTCCGCAACTATTATGATGATACCATGCCAACTTTGTAATGCATTTAGTATGATACCATTGTCCGTTTTGTACATGCACATGCTATGCCAACTTTTTCAAAGTTCATTTGAAAACTATGAATTTGAAAACCTAGCCAACCGAATGGCGCTCACACCGGTTTATAAGCCCGTCCCTCTACACACCGTTCTGTTGTAAGCAGAAACAAAATAAAATAAATAAAGCAACAAAGAAAACAAAAAAAGTGTTTTCAAATTTGAAAACTAATGGCACTAACAGAAAGTTTATAATTTTTCTAAAACTAAAAGAAAAAAGAATTAAAAAATAAAGCAAAATAAACAAACAATAAATAATGCAGAAAACAGAACAAAAAACTGAAAAAAATAAAAATAGCAACAATAAGTATTTTGTTGTAAGTAGAAACAAAATAAAATAAATAAACCAACAAACAAAACAAAAAAATATTTATCAAATTTGAAAACTAATCGCACTAAAAGAAAGTTTATAATTTTTCTAAAACTAAAAGCAAAAAGAATTAAAAAATAAAGCAACAGACCAAAAGAAAAATAAACCAAAACCAAAATAAACTAAATAAAGCAACAAAAAAGTGCCACCTCTTGGGCACCCACGGCCTGAATCGACTAGAAACCCTACCATGGGCCAGGATTCAGCCCATGAGGCCCAGAGGGCCCACAGCACATATTGCACGCTTAGGCCCGAAAGTCTGCTTTAGAGAGGAGCTCGAGAGGGAAGGCGCACCGCACCTTATAAACTGGTGCGGCTCCCTCTCAACTAGCGAGGTGGGACTAAACATTTTGGCGCGGGGCAGCACAAGGCCTTTGGTCCCGGTTGGTGGCACCAACCGGTACTAAAGGGGGCATTGGTCCCGGTTCGTGGCACCAACCGACTAATGCCCCTTTAGTACCGGTTGGTGCCACCACCGGGGACCAATGGCCGCCGCTTCCCGCCCTTTGGGCTGCTGAAAATTGGCCTTTGGTCCCGGTTGGTGGCACCAACCGGGACTAAAGGGGGGCATTAGTCCCGGTTGGTTCCACGAACCGGGACTAATGCCCTTGCTATATAAGAAAACACTTAGAGTTTTTCACTTCATCTCTGCAGTTGCTGCGCCAACGACGCCGCCAAGCTGCCCGATTCACACCCCTCACGACGCTTGCCGCCACTTCTCGCCACCACCTCGCCGCCCGACACACCGCCTCACCTGCTGTCATGGTCATCTCCCGACGCTGTCGCCGCCCCATCGTCGCGCCACGCCCGTCAGCCACTCCCCGCCGCCTGACGCCACCGCCGCCCGCCTGCCTGCCCGACGACGCCTTTGTGAGCACCACATACTACCTGGCCGCCACTGCTTTTTTTAGATATGTGTATTTTTTTTAGATATATGTATTTCTTATGTATGTTCATATATGCATTTTTTTAGATATATGTATTTCTTATGTATGTTCATATATGTATTTATGTATTTTTACATGTTTTTGTATGAATGTATGTATTGTAGGTTAGTTTCATTGTTAGAAAAGTTTTATATATTTTGGAAGAAGGAAGAGAAGGAAGAAGGAAGAAGGAAGAAGAAGAAAAAGTTTTATATATGCAAAAGTTACATTTTTAGAAAAGTTTTATATATCTAGCTAGAAAGAAGGAAGAAGAAGAAAAAGAAGGAGAGGAAAAGGGAAATAAGAAGAGGAAGAAAGGAGTAGAAGAGGAGAGGAAGAAGAGGAGAAATAAATAAGAAGAGGAAAAAGAAGAAAAGAAGAGGAGAAGAAGAAGAAATAGGAGAAGAAGAAAAATAGAAAATATTCTATTTTTTCTTCTTCTCTCATTCCTTTCTTCTTCTCCTCTTGTTTTTCTTCTTTTTTTCTTCGATCTTCCTCTCGCTATTGTCGATATACCCTCCCGATAACTTCAACACGAGGGGGGTCCATATACCCCCTCCGATAACTTCAATACGTGGGGGTCGTCGATATACCCCTCCCGATAACATTTCCCGTGTATGTATCTCGTCGTTGTCGATATTACCCCTTGAAGCGTTGTCGAGGATCGAGGGTTCTAGGGTCGAGGATCGAGGGTTCCAGGGTCGCCTAGGGTCGAGGTTCGAGGGTTCGAGGTCGTCGAGGTTCAAGGATCGCCGAGGGTCGAGAGGGTTCCTAGTGTCAAAGTATTGAAGAAATCCATGACTTCATCATTAGCCGGAGTAACCATGGCATGATGGTACGAAGTCCTCAAAGTTATTCGAATGGAGTCCCGGATAGGATAATTTGCCTTTTATGCAATTTCAGCAAAGGCCTTTCAAATAACGATATTCGGAAGGTTCTTGCTGAACTTTGTACCGTAAAGTGAATTATCCTATCTGGGACTCTGCTCCAAAATAACTTTGGAGAGCTTCAGACTATCATGCACCTGTTACTACCTAATGATGAAGACATGGTTTTGTTGAATCCTTTGACACTAGGCAACCTCCCGACCCCTCGGCGATCCTCGACCCCTTGACCTCAACCGCCAAAGCAATCCACTAATTCCCTCTACCCCTACGCGCCGATGCCCACGTCACTTGTGGGACATAGATGTAGTGTTCAACGCCGACCCCTCCCGATAGCTTCAACACGTGGGGGGTCGATATTACCCTCCTTGAAGCGTTCTCGAGGCCACCCCTAACCCTTGAAGCGTTGTCGAAGCCACCCCAAACCCTAGAGAAGCAGCGTCGAGGCCACTAATATGATTCCTTATTGTGATTAGCTAGCTAGTTCTACGTTTGCCACTAATATATCCATATATGTCATGTTTGAATAATAATTGCCATGTTGTAAATATTTGTAGAAACTATGGACACCCCGAGACGAAGCACAAGAAGCGTTGTTGAGGGACATAATCGCACAAGGAAGTGATGCCGTCTGCTCGTTGATGTTTCTCAATGACAACGATGGTCCGGAAGGAGAGGGTGAAGAAGCAGCTGGCTATGATTTACATGGCTCCGATGACCCAATGCCGGTGCAAGAAGGAGAGGGTGAAGAAGTAGTAGACCGTGAGGACGGCTCCGGTGATCACCAAACCGAGTCCGCCAGGTATATATATTAGTTAAGCCTGTCTTGACTAGCTCTCGTCTTTGTTTTGGTATGTACACATATTAATTAACTCTCGTCTTTGTTCTTTTTCTAGCCCTCTGGATCGAGCACAACTTCGGTAAAGAGACGAGGCCGAAGAAAAAGTTGAGCTCGGATGAAAAGTTTGAGATCATACAAATTGCGCGACGGCCAACCGATTGAACCCTACCGGACAAAGAAGGCATTTGTTGCTCGGTCACGGGGTTACGGTTAGGGACAAGATCCCGATCAGCATCCACCAATGGTATAAGCCTAAGAACGAAGACCCTGAGGTGTCTTGTGTCAATGATATGCAGAAAAATGATCTTTGGACTGAGCTGAAGTCAAATTTTACCTTACCGCTAGAGGATGATCCGGAGAAGCCAGTAATAGAGCCATTAATCAAGTCTTTTGCTCTTAAGAAGATGGCAGAACTATTCAGGAATTGGAAGAAAGAACTCAACACGTATGTCGAAAAAATGAGACACCAGAATTCAAGGGCAAATATGAGAAGATCAGAGATGATGGCCCGCATTTGTGGCCTACAAGACATCGGAAAAGAGTAAAAAGATGTCGGCGACAAACAAGAGAAATGTTGCGAAGAAGAAGCTTCACCATCGCCGGGGTCGTGGCTACCTCGTAGCCCGGCCTAAAGTGGGCCAAGGCTGAGAATGAGTTGCTTGATAAAGGGATCGAACCAGAGACAATGAACTGGCCAGACCGTTGCGGACTTGGTTCTTGGGGCGGCGGATCCTTGGACCCTATAACGAGGAAGTGCATTTGGACGGACGAACAATTGGACATACCAGTCAAGAGGCTTCAGCAATATATCAAGCAACAGCGACAAGGGAAGTTTGTTCGAGCAGGGAGAAGGACGAGCTCACAATGGCCCTCGGGAATCCACAGCACCACAGGCGGACCACGAGGCACGCCAGCTCCGTTTCGTGGAAGGCTGGATTTCGGACGCAGGGGTTACAAAACCCATGAGAGGAGGAAGAAACTGGAGCAGAGCCTAATGCAGGCGCTGCATGAAAGGGCAATGGGGCTAGAGGAACGAGAAGAGGAACGAGAAGCAGCAGATCACAACAAACGACCTGCCGAAGCTTCCCCCGAAGCTACCCCACCATCTCAGCGGAGAAGCAGCGTGGCTTCCACCAAGCTGCTTCAGCCAGAGCAGCATGCCTTGACGGCTCCTTCTTCACGGATGCTGAACATTGCCACCTTATGGCGCAATGGAGCAATTTGAAGGTCAAGGCGGCTGTTGGCTCTGTTTATCCTACTAAACCCGACTCAACTTTTCACTGCCGGCCGATTCCAGAAGGATATGCTAAGGTGATGGTCGATGAAATAACGGAGGGATTTGAGGACCTCGGCTTGACCACCACCCTACCGGTGAAGGGGAGTATCGGCTGGGTTACGCTCAAGACTCCATGCCTATGGCGGAAGGATCTCATCAACCTTCCAAACTGGACGCCTCCGCCTCCTCCTCCTCCTCCGGCGAGTCAGGGCACTCCGCCTCCTCCACCGCCTCCTCCTCCGGCGAGTGACGATCAGGGCACTCGGCTGGCTCCTTCTTCGGCGCATGGCGGCACTCTGCCTCCTTCTCCGCCTGCACTGGCGCGCCCGAGCAGCCAGCCTCCTCCTTCTCCGCCTCGTCAGCAAGGGCGGAAGAGACCCGCCGCCGCTCCGGCTGCTCCGGCGCGTCGTAGTCCTTCTCCTCCGCCTTGTAAGCAAGGAAAGAAGACATCCGCTCCGTCTGCTCTGCCGCGTCTAGCAGTACAGCCAAAGGCGGGAGGAGATACAGATTCGGTCCTTCTCTGAAGACTCCAGAGAAGTTACTGTTGGAAATATGCCCTAGAGGCAATAATAAATTAGTTATTATTATTATATTTCCTTGTTCATGATAATCGTTTATTATCCATGCTATAATTGTATTGATAGGAAACTCAAATACATGTGTGGATACATAGACAACACCATGTCCCTAGCAAGCCTCTATTGGCTAGCTCGTTGATCAATAGATGGTTACGGTTTCCTAACCATGGACATTGGATGTCATTGATAACGGGATCACATCATTAGGAGAATGATGTGATGGACAAGACCCAATCCTAAGCCTAGCACAAAGATCGTAGTTCGTATGCTAAAGCTTTTCTAATGTCAAGTATCATTTCCTTAGACCATGAGATTGTGCAACTCCCGGATACCGTAGGAATGCTTTGGGTGTACCAAACGTCCCAACCTAACTGGGTGGCTATAAAGGTGCATTACAGGTATCTCCGAAAGTATCATTGGGTTGGCACGAATCGAGACTCGATTTGTCACTCCGTGTGACGGAGAGGTATCTCTGGGCCCACTCGGTAGGACATCATCATAATGTGCACAATGTGACCAAGGGGTTGATCACGGATGATGTGTTACGGAACGAGTAAAGAGACTTGCGGTAACGAGATTGAACAAGGTATCGGGATACCGACGATCGAATCTCGGGCAAGTACAATACCGCTAGACAAAGGGAATTGTATACGGGATCGATTGTGTCCTTGACATCGTGGTTCATCCGATGAGATCATCGTGGAACATGTGGGAGCCAACATGGGTATCCAGATCCCGCTGTTGGTTATTGACCGGAGAACGTCTCGGTCATGTCTACATGTCTCCCGAACCCGTAGGGTCTACACACTTAAGGTTCGATGGCGCTAGGGTTATAAAGGAAGTTTTTATGTGGTTACCGAATGTTGTTCGAGTCCCGGATGAGATCCCGGACGTCACGAGGAGTTCCGGAATGGTCCGGAGGTAAAGATTTATATATGGGAAGTCCTATTTTGGTCGCCGGAAAAGTTTCACTTTATCGGTATTGTACCGGAGTGCCGAAGGGGTCCGGGGTCCACCGGGGGTCCACCTGCCCGGGGGGCCACATGGGCTGTAGGGGTGCGCCTTGGCCTATATGGGCCAAGGGCACCAGCCCCAAGAGGCCCATGCGCCAAGGAAACTTGGGGAGGGAAGAGTCCTCAAGGGGGAAGGCACCTCCGAGGTGCCTTGGGGAGGATGGACTCCTCCCCCCCTCTTGGCCGCACCCCTTCCTTGGAGGAAGGGGCAAGGCTGCGCCTCCCCCCTCTCCCTTGCCCCTATATATAGTGGAGGGGAGGGAGGGCATCCACACATGAGCCCCTGGCGCCTCCCTCCCTCCCGTGACACCTCCTCCTCTCCCGTAGGTGCTTGGCGAAGCTCTGCAGGATTGCCACGCTCCTCCACCACCACCACGCCGTTGTGCTGCTATTGGATGGAGTCTTCCTCAACCTCTCCCTCTCTCCTTGCTGGATCAAGGCATGGGAGATGTCACCAGGCTGTACGTGTGTTGAACGCGGAGGTGCCGTCCGTTCGGCACTCGGATCTCCGGTGATTTGGATCACGACGAGTACGACTCCTTCAACCCCGTTCTCTTGAACGCTTCCGCTTAACGATCTACAAGGGTATGTAGATGCACTCTCCTTCCCTCGTTGCTAGTTTCTCCATAGATAGATCTTGGTGACACGTAGGAAAATGTTGAATTTATGCTACGTTCCCCACAGTGGCATCATGAGCTAGGTCTATTGCGTAGATTCTTTGCACGAGTAGAACACAAAGTAGTTGTGGGCGTTGATTTTGTTCAATATGCTTACCGTTACTAGTCCAATCTTGTTTCGACGGTATTGTGGGATGAAGCGGCCGGACCGACCTTACACGTGCATTTTACGTGAGACAGGTTCCACCGATCGACATGCACTTGGTGCATAAGGTGGCTAGCGGGTGCCGCTCTCCCACTTTAGTCGGAACGGATTCGATGAAAAGGGTCCTTATGAAGGGTAAATAGCAATTGGCATATCACGTTGTGGTTTTGCGTAGGTAAGAAACGTTCTTGCTAGAAACCCATAGCAGCCACGTAAAACATGCAACAACAATTAGAGGACGTCTAACTTGTTTTTGCAGGGTATGCTATGTGATGTGATATGGCCAAGAAGAATGTGATGAATGATATGTGATGTATGAGATTGATCATGTTCTTGTAATAGGACTCACGACTTGCATGTCGATGAGTATGACAACCGGCAGGAGCCATAGGAGTTGTCTTTATTTATTGTATGACCTACGTGTCATTAAACAACGCCATGTAATTACTTTACTTTATTGCTAACCGGTAGCCATAGTAGTAGAAGTAATAGTTGGCGAGACAACTTCATGAAGACACGATGATGGAGATCATGATGATGGAGATCATGGTGTCATGCCGGTGACGATGATGATCATGGAGCCCCGAAGATGAAGATCAATGGAGCTATATGATATTGGCCATATCATGTCACTACTATATAATTGCATGTGATGTTTATTATGTTTATGCATCTTGTTTACTTAGAACGACGGTAGTAAATAAGATGATCCCTTACACAAATTTCAAGAAGTGTTCTCCCCTGACTGTGCACCGTTGCTACAGTTCATCGCTTCTAAGCACCACGTGATGATCGGGTGTGATGGATTCTTACGTTCACATACAACGGGTGTAAGACAGATTTACACAGCAAAAACACTTGGGGTTAACTTGACGAGCCTAGCATGTACAGACATGGCCTCGGGAACACAGAGACCGAAAGGTCGAGCATGAGTCGTATGGTAGATACGATCAACATGAAGATGTTCACCGATGTTGACTAGTCCGTCTCACGTGATGATCGGACACGGCCTAGTTGACTCGGATCATGTAATCACTTAGATGACCAGAGGGATGTCTATCTGAGTGGGAGTTCATAAGATGAACTTAATTATCTTGAACATAGTCAAAAGACCTTTTGCAAATTATGACGTAAGCTCGCGCTTTAGTTCCACTGTTTAGATATGTTCCTAGAGAAAATATAGTTGAAAGTTGACAGTAGCGATTATGCGGACAGTAAATAGCTTATGTCCTTAATGCACCGCTCAGTGTGCTGAACCCCAAACGTCGTCTGTGGATGTTGCGAACATCGGACATACACGTTTTTGATAACTACATGATAGTTCAGTTAAACGGTTTAGAGTTGAGGCACCAAAGACGTTTTTCGAAACTTCACGGAACATGAGATGTTTCGAGGGCTGAAATTGGGATTTCAAGCTCGTGCCCACGTCAAAAGGTATAAGACCTCCGACAATCTTCTTAGCCTGCAAACTAAGGGAGAAAAGCTCAATCGTTGAGCTTGTGCTCAGATTGTCTGAGTACAACAATCACTTGAATCGAGTGGGAGTTGATCTTCCAGATGAGATAGTGATGTTTCTCCAAAGTCATTGCCACCAAGCTGCTAGAGCTTCGTGATGAACTATAACATATCAAGGATAGAGATGATGATCCTTGAGGTATTCGCGCTGTTTGACATCACGAAAGTAGAAGTCAAGAAGGAGCATCAATTGTTGATGGTTGGTGAAACCACTAGTTTCAAGAAGGGCAAGGGCAAGAAGGGATACTTCATGAAGCGGCAAATCAGCTGCTGCTCTAGTGAAGAAACCCAAGGTTGAACCCAAACCCGAGACTAAGTGCTTCGTAATAAGGGGAACAGCCATCGGAGCGGAACCACCCTAGATACTTGGTAGATGAGAAGGCTGGCAAGGTCGATAGAAGTATATTTGATATACATTATGTTAATGTGTACTTTACTAGTACTCCTAGTAGCACCAGGGTATTAGATACCGTTCGGTTGCTAAGTGTTAGTAACTCGAAATAAAAGCTACGGAATAAACGGAGACTAGCTAAAGGTGAGCCGACGATATGTGTTGGAAGTATTTCCAAGGTTGATGTGATCAAGCATCGCACGCTCCCTCTACCATCGAGATTGGAGTTAAGCCTAAAATTGTTATTTGGTGTTTATGCGTTGAGCATAGACATAATTGGGTTATGTCTATCGCAATACTGATTATTCATCTAAGGAGAATAATGGTTACTCTGTTTATTTGAATAATACCTTCAATGGTCTTGCACCTAAATAAATGGTTTATTGAATCTCGATCGTAGTAATACACATTTTTCATGCCAAAAGTATAAGATAGTAATGATAGTACCACTTACTTGTGGCACTGCCATATAAGTCATATTGGTGTAAAACGCATGAAGAAGCTCCATGTTGATGGATCTTTGGACTCACTGCGTTTGAAAAGTTTGAGACATGCGAACCATGTCTATTGGTGTGTACGCATGAAGAAACTCCATGCAGATGGATCGTTTAGACTCACTTGATTTTGAATCACTTGAGATATGCAAATCATACCACATGGACAAGATGACTGAAAAGCCTCGGTTTCAATAAGATGGAACTAGATAGCAACTTGTTAGAAGTAACACATTTTGATGTGTGCAGTCCAATGAGTGCTGAGGCATGCAGTGAATATCGTTATGTTCTGACTTCACAGATGATTCGAGTAGATGTTGAGTATATTTACTTGATGAAACACAAATCTGAATTATTGAATGGTTCAAGTAATTTCAGAGTGAAGTTTAAGATCTTCGTGACAAGAGGATAGAATGTCTATGATATGATCATAGAGATGAATATCTGAGTTACGAGTTTTGGCACACAATTAAGACATTGTGAAAATTGTTTCACAATTAATACCGCCTGGAACACCATAGTGTGATGGTGTGTCCGAACATCATAGTTGCACCCTATTGGATATGGTGCGTACCATGATGTCTCTTATTGAATTACCACTATCGTTCATGGGTTAGGCATTAGAGACAACCGCACTCACTTTAATAGGGTACCACGTAATTCGCTGAGATGACATCGTATGAACTATGGTTTAGAGAAACCTAAGCTGTCATTTCTTAAAAGTTTGGGGTTGCGACGCTTATGTGGAAAAGTTTCAGGTTGATAAGCTCGAACCCAAAGCGGACAAATGCATCTTCATAGGACACCCAAAACAGTTGGGTATACCTCCTAATTCAGATCCGGAAGCAATAGGGATTGTTTCTTGAATCGGGTCCTTTTCGAGGAAAAGTTCGTCTCGAAAAGTTGAGTGGGAGGATGGTGGAGACTTGATGAGGTTATTGAACCGTCACTTCAACTAGTGTGTAGCAGGGCACGTGAAGTTGTTCCGTGGCACCTACACCAATTGAAGTAGAAGCTTATGATAGTGATCATGAAGTTTTGGATCAAGTCACTACCGTACCTCGTAGGACGACAAGGACGCGTACTGCTTCAGAGTGGTACGGTGATCCTGTCTTGAAGGTCATGTTGCTAGACAACAATGAACCTACGAGCTATGGAGAAGCGATGGTGGGCCCAAATTCCGACAAACGGTTAGAGGCCATGTAATCCGAGATAGTATCCATATATCAGAACAAAGCATGGACTTTGGTGGACTTGCCCGATGATCGGCAAGCCATTGAGATGAATGGATCTTTAAGAAGAAGACGGACGTGGGCGGTAATGTCACCGTCTATGAAGCTCGACTTGTGGCGAAAAGTTTTTCACAAGTTCAAGGAGTTGACTACGATGAGATTTTCTCATCCGTAGCGATGCTTAAGTCCGTCGGAATCATGTTAGCATTAGCTGCATTTGTGAAATCTGGCAGATGGATGTCAAGACGAGTTTCCTTACCAGTTTTCGTAAGGAAAGGTTGTATGTGATACAATCAGAAAGTTTTGTCGATCCTAAGGATGCTAAAAGGTATGTTGGCTCCAGCAATCCTTTCTAAGGACTGGAGCAAGCATCTCGGAGTTGGAATGTGCGCTTTGATGAGATGATCAAAGATTTTGGGTTTATACAAAGTTTATGAGAAACTTGTATTTCCAAAGAAGTGAGTGGGAGCACTATAGAATTTCTGATGAGTATATGTTGTTGACATATTGATGATCGGAAATGATGTAGAATTTCTGGAAAGCATATAGGGTTATTTGAAAGATGTTTTTCAATAGAAAACCTGGATTAAGCTACTTAAACATTGAGCATCAAGATCTATGAGGATAGATCAAAAACCGCTTAATGGTACTTTCAAATCAGCATATACCTTGACATGATCTTGAAGGTGTTCAAGATGGATCAGTCAAAGAAGGAGTTCTTGCCTGAGATGTAAGGTATGAAGTTAAGAGTTAAAGCTCGACCACGGCAGAAGAGAGAGAAAGGACGAAGGTCGTCCCCTATGCTTCGCATTTAGGCTCTACAAGATGCTATGTTATGTACCGCACCGAAGTGTGCCTTGCCATGAGTCGATCAAGGGGTACAAGAATGATCCAGGAATGGATCATTGGACAGCGGTCAAAATTGTCCTTGGAGTAAATAAGGACATGTTTCTCGATTATGGAGGTGATAAAGAGTTCGGCGTAAAGCGTTACGTCAATGCAAGCTTTAACACCTATCCGAGTGACTCTGAGTAGCAAACCGGATACGTATAGTGGAGCAACCATTTAGAATAGATCCAAGTGGAGCGTGGAAGCAGCATTTACAATATGACATAGAGAATTGCAAAGCACACACGGATCTGAAAGGTTCAGACCCGTTGACTAAAACCCGTTGACTAAAACCTCTCTCACAAGCAAAACATGATCAAACCTCGTAACTCATTGAGTCTTAATCACATGGTGATGAGAACTAGTTTAAGACACTAGTAGACTCTTTGGATGTTGGTCACATGGTGATGTGACCTATCACTGTTGATCACATGACGATGTGAACTAGATTATTGACTCTAGTGCAAGTGGGAGACTGTTGGAAATATGCCCTAGAGGCAATAATAAATTAGTTATTATTATTATATTTCCTTGTTCATGATAATCGCTTATTATCCATGCTATAATTGTATTGATAGGAAACTCAAATACATGTGTGGATACATAGACAACACCATGTCCCTAGCAAGCCTCTATTGGCTAGCTCGTTGATCAATAGATGGTTACGGTTTCCTAACCATGGACATTGGATGTCATTGATAACGGGATCACATCATTAGGAGAATGATGTGATGGACAAGACCCAATCCTAAGCCTAGCACAAAGATCGTAGTTAGGTATGCTAAAGCTTTTCTAATGTCAAGTATCATTTCCTTAGACCATGAGATTGTGCAACTCCGGATACCGTAGGGAATGCTTTGGGTGTACCAAACGTCACAACTTAACTGGGTGGCTATAAAGGTGCATTACAGGTATCTCCGAAAGTTTCTGTTGGGTTGGCACGAATCGAGACTGGGATTTGTCACTCCAGTTGACGGAGAGGTATCTCTGGGCCCACTCGGTAGGACATCATCATAATGTGCACAATGTGACCAAGGGGTTGATCACGGGATGATGTGTTACGGAACGAGTAAAGAGACTTGCCGGTAACGAGATTGAACAAGGTATCGGGATCTTGACGATCGAATCTCGGGCAAGTACAATACCGCTAGACAAAGGGAATTGTATACGGGATCGATTGAGTCCTTGACATCGTGGTTCATCCGATGAGATCATCGTGGAACATGTGGGAGCCAACATGGGTATCCAGATCCCGCTGTTGGTTATTGACCGAGAACGTCTCGGTCATGTCTACATGTCTCCCGAACCCGTAGGGTCTACACACACTTAAGGTTCGATGGCGCTAGGGTTATAAAGGAAGTTTGTATGTGCTTACGAATGTTGTTCGAGTCCGGATGAGATCCCGGACGTCACGAGGAGTTCCGGAATGGTCCGTAGGTAAAGATTTATATCTGGGAAGTCCTATTGTGGTCGCCGGAAAAGTTTCGCACTGTATCGGGATTGTACCGGGAGTGTCGAAAGGGGTCCGGGGGTCCACCGGGGTCCACCTGCCCGGGGGCCACATGGGCTGTAGGGGTGCGCCTTGGCCTATATGGGCCAAGGGCACCAGCCCCAAGAGGCCCATGCGCCAAGGAAACTTGGGGAGGGAAGAGTCCTCAAGGGGAAGGCACCTCCGAGGTGCCTTGGGAGGATGGACTCCTCCCCCTCTTGGCCGCACCCCTTCCTTGGAGGAAGGGGCAGGCTGCCTCCCCTCCCTTGCCCCTATATATAGTGGAGGGGAGGAGGGCATCCACACATGAGCCCTGGCGCCTCCCTCCCTCCCGTGACACCTCCTCCTCTCCCGTAGGTGCTTGGCGGCTTCTGCAGGATTGCCACGCTCCTCCACCACCACCACGCCGTTGTGCTGCTGTTGGATGGAGTCTTCCTCAACCTCTCCCTCTCTCCTTGCTGGATCAAGGCATGGGAGACGCCACCGGGCTGTACGTGTGTTGAACGTGGAGGTGCCGTCCGTTCGGCACTCGGATCTCCGGTGATTTGGATCACGGCAAATGCGACTCCTTCAACCCCGTTCTCTTGAACGCTTCCGCTTAACGATCTACAAGGGTATGTAGATGCACTCTCCTTCCCTCGTTGCTAGTTTCTCCATAGATAGATCTTGGTGACACGTAGGAAAATTTTGAATTTATGCTACGTTCCCCAACAGTTACTGTACGAGAGGAGCGAGGAGGAAAACGCGAAGATCGCGCAGACCGAAGTGGATGACTGGTTTCAAGGGTTGAAAGCAAAGAGACATCCACCTCCGGAGGAGAAGGTAGATCCGGTCAAAGCGAAGCGCACTCTGGCTGCCCTGACAAAACCACCCAAGTCTCCGCCGAAAGGCAACTATGAGCGCATTATTGGAAAGGCCTTTGCCGAAGCGGAGAGATCGGGAAGTACTGTCAGTGATCAAAGGATGAAAGAACGACGAGCTGGCAAACAAATTGCCCAGCTCGGCGAACAAGTGAAGCAATCGTGCCCCCCGCTCAAGGTGCCTGCTAGCGACATCGTCGATCCGAGGATGGTGCCCGGTTATGGCAATCCTGCAGATTACCTGCCCGACGATGTACACTATGATTTCTTGGAGGTGCAGATACAAAGATACGATACGGGAAGCCTCTCGTCAAAGATGAAAGTTCTCTATCAACGATGATGCTAAGATTGCATGATTGGTACATGAAAACCTGCAAAGAGTCCGAGGGGAGGAGTACTTTGTATGTGAGAGTTAAAGGAGCATGACCTCCTTGGAATTGAACTGCTGCCTATTCCATTTGAGGAGTTCTATCAGTTTTTCAATCAATTGGCCCTCGATAAAGCAACGGTCACCTGTTATCGTCTCGTAAGTAGTACTACTTCTGTCATTAAGTATCTCTATATAACTCAGCTCTTTCATTGCATGTATTTATAAATATCCTCACTATATTATGCAGATTGAAGATCGCCGAAATGAAGAAAAGACAAGTGGGTGATATTGGGTTCATTAACACATATCTCATAGATGCAAATGAGGTTAAATATCGTGTCGACGAAACCGAGGCCAACTTGCTACGATCGTTGGAAATAAATGAACACAAAAATATAATACTCTTTCCTTACAACTACGCGTGAGTGTTCTTGTCTTGGCATATTCGGTTTCCCTTATTAGTCCAGGTTATAGTAATGTAATATTGATGAGTTATGCATGCGTGCGCAGGTACCACTATATTCTCCTAAAGATTAAGCTTGAGCAGGGAGTAGTAACTGTGTTAGACTCGAGACGAAAAGATTCCAAGGAGTATGCGGACATGACTGAAATGCTCGAGAAGTAAGTTAAATCGATCATTATCCACCATATCAGCAACTTTGTTCATTTCTGATATCAAGTATTTGTTTTCTTTGTATGGCAGGGTTTGGAGATAATTCACCCAAAATGCTGCGGGACTTCCGAAGAAGCTGCTATTTAGAAACCCAATAGTAAGTACTATATAGTAGCATATTCCACGCCGCATCTCCTAGTGATTCAAGCGCTAGTTTCATAAATACCATTTAGCATGCTTGCTAATTATCAGTTTGATTGACCTCTGTTTCTTGTAAAATGGTTGTGGCAGGAACAAGGGAATGATTTCTGTGGATACTACGTTTGCGAGTCCATCCGCCACACGACCTGTGAGAGGGGCTACTCCGACAAACAATATGAAGTGAGTAAATATCACAATTTTATTTTATTACCATAATTTGTGTTGAGTTTCATTCATTCATTCATATATATATATATATATATATATATATATATATATATATGTATTGACCCCTTTCTTAAAATTAGATGTTTCGGAAGCGGGATGAACTCCTAGCACCAGATCGCATGCGAGCAATTCAAGTGGAATTGGCGGCATTCTTTCTTGACCACGTGATCGCTGAAGACGAAGAATACTATGTGGACCACGCGTCCGTATTGTAAAAGATAATTATTGTATATATGTAGCCGGCAGTGTCGGATAGATATACGAGAACTTGTTGTTCGACCAATCTCGGAGAAGAAGAGGTGGTCGATATCACTTCTCTCTGTATGCATATATGTTCATGACGATCTTCTGTTTGCTTAATTACTAGCTAGCTAGCGTGTCTAGCTAGTCCTCTCTATACGTATGTATAGTACGTAGCGTCGACCAAGCACGGACAAAGGAGAGGACACTTTTCTCTATTAATTATCTAGCTATAGCACAATATATGAAACACCTAAATTAACCCCCAAAACCCCCAACCCCCCCCTTTTCAAAAAACAAAAACCAGAGCCATAGAAATGCTGACGCTGGATGTTTATTGGTCCCGGTTGGTGCCACCAACCGGGACCAAAGGCCCTCCCGCCTGGGCTCACGGACAGGTTGACGTGGAGGCCCATCAGTCCGGTTGGATAGAACCGGGACTAAAGGGCCAGGGTATTAGTACCGACCCTTTAGTCCCGGTTCATGAACCGGGACTAAAGGCCCTCACCAACCGGGTCAATAGGCCCCTTTTCTACTAGTGTTTGTGAGGTTACTCTTCACATAACCCATCTGGACTTGTGCAACACAAGCAGCATTATCTTCATAGATAATGGTAGGGGTTTGTACGGTGTTCAGCCCACATGTCTGCTGAATGTGGCCGATCATCCGCCGAAGCGATACACATTCTTTTGACGCTTCAAATAGTGCCATGATTTATGAGTGGTTCGTGGAAGTCGACACAAGAGTTTGCTTGGACGATTTCTAGGAAAACGCACTTCCACAACAAAGGAAAACATATCCAGTCTGCGATTTGCAATCATGCGGGTCCGATAGGTACCCAGCATCGGCATAGCCTATAATAGATAGGTCTTGATTCCTTTTATAAAACAGGCCAAGATCTTTGGTCCCTTGCAGGTAACGGAAGACGTCCTTGACACCTTTCCAATGTCTTTTGGTAGGTTTAGAATTGTACCTCGCAAGCAAACTGATGGTGAACGCAATGTCTGGCCGTGTACAGTTTGCGAGATACATGAGTACTCCAACTGCACTCAGGTAAGGAACTTCTGGTCCCAGAGTTTCCTCCCCCTCTTCCTTTGGCTTGAACGGGTCCTTGTCTGGCTGTAAAGATCTCCCGACCATCGGGGTCTTAGAAGGATATGCCTTATCAAATTCAAATCTTTCCAACACCTTCCGGTGTAGGCCGACCGTGCACTAGAATCCCATCAGGGGAATGTCCAAGTTGCAGACCTAGACAGAACTTGGTTTAACCCAAATCCTTCATCTCGAATTCCGACATCAGGTAGGAACTCGCTTCCTCAATATCCTCAGGTGTACCGATTATGTTTAAATCGTCCACGTACACCGAGATTATATAGAATCCATCTTGGGATTGTTGAGAGATAATAATTCGGCAGTAATTGCCTGCTGCCAATCTTTCCAATCCGACCTTTTCTTGCAATCAGCGAGCGTGTTAGGCTCAGGGTCAAGATCTATGATTGAGGCATGATACGTCCATTTTGCATCATGCTTTTATATCAATATTTATTGCATTATGGGCTATTATTACACATTATATTTCAATACTTATGGCTATTCTCTCTTATTTTACAAGGTTTACCATGAAGAGGGGGAATGCCGGCAGCTAGAATTCTGGCTGGAAAAGGAGCAAATATTGGAAACCTATTCTGCACAGCTCCAAAAATCATGAAACTCCACGAAAGTCAGTTTTGGAATTAATAAGAATTATTGAGCGAAGAAAGCACAAGAGGGGGCCCACACCCTGGCCAGGAGGGTGGGGGCGCCCACCCCTACTGGGCGCGCCCCCTGTCTCCTGGGCCCCCTGGTGGCCCTCTGGTGCCCATCTTCTGCTATATGAAGGCTTTTACCCTGGAAAAAATCATAAGCAAGCTTACGGGACGAAACTCCGCCGCCACGAGGTGGAACCAATCTAGGGCTCCGGCAGAGTTGTCCTACCGGGGAAACTTTCCTCCGGGAGGGGGAAATCATCACCATCGTCATCACCAACGATCCTCTCATCGGGAGGGGGTCAATCTCCATCAATATCTTCAGCAGCACCATCTCCTCTCAAAACCCTAGTTCATCTCTTGTATCCAATCTTGTATCAAAACCACAAATTGGTACCTGTGGGTTGCTAGTAGTGTTGATTACTCCTTGTAGTTGATGCTAATTGGTTTACTTGGTGGAAGATCATATGTTCAGATCCTTAATGCATATTATTACTCCTCTGATTATGAACATGAATATGCTTTGTGAGTAGTTACGTTTGTTCCTGGGGACATGGGTGAAGTCTTGCTATTAGTAGTCATGTGAATTTGGTATTCGTTCGATATTTTGATGAGATGTATGTTGTCTTTCCTCTAGTGGTCTTATGTGAACATCGACTACATGACACTTCACCATTATTTGGGCCTAGGAGAATGCATTGGGAAGTAATAAGTAGATGATGGATTGCTAGAGTGACAGAAGCTTAAACCCTAGTTTATGTGTTGCTTCGTTAGGGGCTGATTTGGATCCATATGTCTAATGTTGTAGTTAGGTTTACCTTAATACTTCTTTTGTAGTTGCGGATGCTTGCAATAGGGGTTAATCATAAGTGGGTTGCTTGTCCAATTAAGGGCAACACCCAAGCACCGGTCCACCCACATATCAAATTATCAAAGTACCGAACGCGAATAATATGAGCGTGATGAAAACTAGCTTGACGATAATTCCCATGTGTCTCGGGAGCTCTTTATTATTATATAAGAAATTTTCCAGGCTTTCCTTTGCTACAAAAAGGATTGGGCCACCTTGCGGGACCTTATTTACTTTTATTGCTTGTTACTCGTTACCATTTATCTTATCACAAAACTATCTGTTACCTACAATTTCAGTGCTTGCAAAGAATACCTTACTGAAAACCGCTTGTCATTTCCTTCTGCTCCTCGTTGGGTTCGACACTCTTACTTATCGAAAGGACTATGATAGATCCCCTACACCTGTGGGTCATCAAGGCAATTTTCATAGCAAAGTTGATGTCGATAATCACTGTTGCTCAGTTCAGGGACTCCCATGTATAAATATAATTTATGGCCATTTCATCATGGAGCGCATCCGGCGCAAACACTTGCTCTACCAAATTTCCCATTATGGGAGCAAGGTCCTTTAGATTTCCCGCGCTGATGTGTGCGCTCACATCTCCGCTGGGTGTTTCCCCTATGGGAAAGTTTAAGTCCAGAATTTCGTGCACTGAATTTTCCGTACTTGTGCCAGGTCTCGACTAGCTCCCTGTTTCAATTTGGGGTACTTTGGCGACAGGTTGTAATAAATCTCTCTTATCCTTTTTCATCAGGCGTCCCCGACTACTTGGGATTTGAGAAGCCGGATTTCTCGTCCTTTTAGGCCTTTGGACGGGAGCGGGTAGACCATCATTTTTCTTCGGTATTTCAACCCTTTCCAGTGCATTGCACGCGTGCACATGGGATTTTGTCACAGTCTTTAAGTCACTAAAGTGGTCGGGCAGTTGATTTGCTAAAGACTGCAAAACTATTATCTTTTGGAGTTCTCTCTTAGTCTCAGCAGTGCACGGGTCATGAGCGTGGATCCCCGTGGCTTGCCACGTGATTTCTCGACTTTTAGCATCAAGGGGTTGATTTTCTCCCCCCAAAGTCGGGAAAAAATCCTCGTCAAAAATGCAATCAGCAAAACGAGTCGTGTGACAGTCACCTGTCATGAGGTCCAGATACCTGATTATGGACATAGTCTCATAACCAACGTATATCCCTGACTTACGAAGCGGGCCCATTGCCGGTCGCTGAGGGGGTGGTATTGGTACATATACCTGGCAACCGAACCTATGAAGGTGGGAAATTTTCGGTGCCGACCCTTGCGCAAGTTGAACAGGAGAGTGGATGTTGTAGGCCGACGGTCGAAAGTTGATGAGATTAGCCACGTGTAACACCGCGTGGCCCCAACATGTAGTTGGTAAATTACAACCCTAAAGGAGAGGTCAGGCAATGAATTTAATTCTTTTAATCAATGCCTCGGCAAGTCCATTTTGTGTACGAACATGTGGTACCGAGTGCTCAACTTTGATTCCCATTGCCATGCAATAATAATCGAACGCCTTTGAAGTAAATTATCCGGCGTTGTCCATTCGAATAGACTTTATACGATAATCCGGGAAATTATTCCTGATTTGTATGATCTGTGAGATCAATTTTGCAAAGGCATGGTTCCGTGTTGACAGCATGCAAGCATTGGACCATTTAGAGGAAGCATCAATGAGCACCATGAAGTACCGAAACGGCCCCGTGAGGGGCTGAATTGGACCGCATATGTCCCCTTGGATACATTCCAAGAACGCGGGGATTTCATCCCTCACCTTGAGGGGCGATGGCCTAATGACTAACTTCCCTTAAGCGCATGCGGAGCACACGAAATCATCGGGATTCGGGAAGTTCTTCACGTTAACATTATGGCCATGCGAGTTGTTAATTATATTTCTCATCATCCTAAGTCCGGGGTGGCCTAACCTATCGTGCCACAGGCAGAAGAGTTCGGAGCTTCTAAAGACGGTCTTGAGGGTAGTGTACACGGGCGGTGCTACTATCTTAGTGTAGTATAGCCCTGTGTCAAACGAAGGAAGCCTTTTGATAACATGTTTACCACCTGCATCCCGCTTTGTGATGAGTAGGCACTCCTTGCCGTTTTCATCATCGGTCTCAGCATGGAAACCATTAGCGTGGATGTCTCTAAAGCTCAAAAGAGTACGAGTCGACTCCGGGTACAACAACGCATCATTAATGATTAAATTTGTTCCCATAGGGAGTATAATAGTGGCTCGTCCGGAGTCAACTATGTGAGAATCGCAGCCGGCGATTGTCATAATACTTCCCGGAGATTTTTTTAATGGACTCAAAGTACTTAGTTTCTCGTAAAATGGTATGAGTGGTGGCGCTATCGGCAAGGCACGTTTCCTCCATTCGGGCGCCACGCGCGTTCTAAAATATGACATCTAATTAATGTAATGAGGAAGAAAAATACATTAAAAATAAATGCACACATCTCAGAACATAACATGCTATCATGTATAAATAATGGAATAAATGAATGAAATAAATGTCATCCAATCACCAAAGTAAAGAATAAGTTTATGCTCTCGTAGAGCTTACAACCAAATCAAATTTATTCAAATTTATTGTATCAAATCACGGAATCATGATAACCAAAGAGGTATGCTAAGTGGACTCGGTGAAGAAGCCATTCACTTCAGCCGCAATCTCCATACTAGTGAGATGATCCTCCTTAGAAATCATCTTGGAGGCAGCATCAATGTCTAGTGGCGGCACCGTCGAGGCGACCATGTGGTCAACCTCCATGGCGACGTGGGCGTCGGTAGAGACCGCCAAAGCTGCCGCGATGGGCACCACGGGGGTCGCCTCTATGGGCGCAGCAGGGGGCGTAGAGATCATCACGGGTGGCGCCATGGGCGCCGGTGATGCTCCCTCCTGAACCAAGGCGAGGTGCGTCTCACGCTCCTTCCGAGCCTTGTATGCTTCAACGACCTCTGGTGGTGCGCGGCACTGGCGGGAGAAATGCTCCACCGAGCCACAAAGGAAGCAGTCTTGAGGCCTCTGCCCTCCCTTTCCCGGCTTGTTCTGCTTAGCCGGGGCGGGGGGTGAGGGCCCTTCTTCTTGCCCTTGCGGCCCCTCTTCGTCTGTTGAGGCTTGCGGACTTTGAGAGCGTTCACCTCCTAGCGAGAACTCCCCCCAAGTGGTTGCGCGACAAAGTTCTTTTTGAGAACCTCGTCCTGCGCCTCCGCCACCTGGAGGACGTCAATCAACTCTGAATACCTCGTGTAGTTCCCCTGGCGGTAGTTCCGTGAGGACTGGACCGCGTCGGGGTGGAAAGTGGATAGGTTTTCTCAATCTTCTGGGAGTCGGTAATCTCAGTACCACACAACCGAAGAGTCGTACAAATCCGGTGCAGAGCCGAATTGTACTCCCCAACTGTCTTGAAGTCCGCAAACCTCAGACGGATCCACTCTGCCTCCGCACGTGGCTTTACAGTGTACTTCAGCCGCTCAAACCGCTGCTTAAGAGCGGTCCAAAGGCCAGAAGCACTGCGCTCAGCCATATACTCATCTTTCAGAGTAGGTGACAGGTGATGACGGAGAAAGTGCAGAGCCTGCGCATTCTCAGTTTCGAACTTGGGATCAGTGGCGGCCAGCTGGGCCCCCTTACCGATCGCCCTCAGGAGGGTTTTGCCCTGGAGAAAGATCTCGCAGTCCGAGGACCATGACAGGTAGTTCAGCCCTGTCTGGGCCAACTCAGGAAACTCCTTGTTGACAATTCCGACCATCTGCGATTTATACAAAAAATCATGAGATTATAGCAGGTAATCTTTTGCACAAAGCGATGTTGATAAACATATTCAATAAAAATGGTGTTCCATTATTTAAAACATGCTATTATATAACTTACTAAATGATTAAGAGTGCTAAAGAATTAATCTACAGCAGTAAAATCATACAATAATATCATGTTACAAAAGATAGCATGTTAAGCGCATCTAGTATGTGAAAACTAGCCCAAAAATTGAATTCCCGAGGCATTTTTAAGCCCAAATACGCGTTTTCAGCTTAAACAGACGGTTTCAGGGGTTCTACGCGAAATATTGCTGCAGGAATAAAACTCGCGTAAAAGCTGAAAACTACAGGGGCTAAACCGCAATTTTTCCGCGCTACAGCCAGCGCCCCTCTGTTTTTCTATGGAGGGATCCCACAGCCGCGGCCCATCCGGCCCAGGACCCAGCGGGCCGGGCCAGGCGCTGCGCTTGGCTCCTGCCCGCAGCGATGCTAGGGTTTCCCCTAGCGCCGAGGTGCGGCGGCGACTGGGTCGGCCAGCTTCATGGGCGGCGGGTGCCACCGACGGCTGCCAAGGCACACGGCGGCGGCGGTTGCCGGCCAGCAGGGCGCTACCATGCAGCAAGACGGCCACGCTGGGCGGCGCGGCCCACGGCGCTGGGCCAAGGCAAGCCGGCCATGGCGCTGTGCGCTGCCACGCCACGCCACGGCGCGCAGCGCCAAGGGTACGGCGACGGGTGCGGCCACGGCGCGCGGGCAGCAGCCACGCCGACGGGCGACGGGCAGCAGCGCCAAGGGACGTCGACGGGCGCGGCCCCGCGCTGGCAGCAGCCACGGCGACGGGCGACGGGCAGCAGCCACCAGCAAGGCGGCGTGGCGGCGTACAGACAAAGCAGTACGCGAAGCGCGGCGACGGCAGCCGAGCGCTCGGCGACGGGGACGGCCAGCAGGGCCATGGCGACGCCGGCGGCGGCTGGGCACATCGTCATCTGCCTCGGGATGCGATCTTCGTCACGTTCATACGGAAAAACGACGGCGCATCGTCATCCGGCCCGGCAAAGCCTCACTCCAACCCGGCCCCTGCAGCGACCCGGCTCCATCCGGAGTTCGCCTCGCCTCTCCGGTATGCGTCCAGTTCTTCAATGATGACGACCGTTGGTTTGAACTCGGGGCGGCCTGTGTCCTGGGCCTCCCTCGCCGACAAGGACAATGAGGATGACAAAGAAGAGTTGGCTCTGATGACGCCGCCGGCTTCCAAAAGCCCTGCCCCGGCTGCTCACCTGACTGTTCCATGTGTTGGGCACGAGGAGGAGATGAGTGGTGAATGGCAAGAGGTATTACCTCCGCGCGGTCGGCACTGTGAGGCGTCACCAACACCGGCATTTGCTCCTCGTCCCATTCCCGTCTGGCTCCATGGTCGATGTTGTCGATGCCTCGCCCCTGGACATCGCGCAGCAGTTTGCAGAGATCCTTTGCGATGCTCCCGCTGCTTGGAGAATAGACATTGCGCGCGCGGATGCCGCAATCCTTGGCGTCCGCTTAGCTCCTTGGCATGCATTGGCGCACCACCGCTGTCTCGCCTCAGCACCAAGCATTGTCAAGCTCCAGCTTCATGTGAGGGTCCGATGAAATCCACGTTCCCCTACAAGGCACTTCATCATGGGTCCTGGGCATCAATAGTTTCTCATTATGTTGGCTCGGCACCGCCGACCGACGTGTTGTTGCAATCCACTCTAGCAACTCAGGCCAAGCTGCCGATGTGTGTTGGGAGCTTTCTGGAGCGGGCGGAGGCGGCCCTGGACAAGCTCTCTCTTGTGTCGGCTGTGTTGCAGTCCAATACATGTTCCTTCGACCATCAGATAATGCAAATGCCGAATACCTTATGTGCTATCAAACGTCACAACGTAACTGGGTGATCATAAAGATGCTCTATAGGTATCTCCAAGGTATTTGTTGACTTTGCATGGATCGAGATTGGGATTTTTCACTGCGAGTATCAGAGAGGTATCTCTAGGCCCTCCTTGGCCCATATGTGCCTCTTTCCCTCGTAACCACGGCTTCCGAGGCGGTGGGGAGGCGTGTTCCTGGCCTGGAGCATCTTCATTTTCTCCGACTTTGCCTTAACTTCTTCTTTATCACAATTCTCCTCGAATTTTGCAAAGTCCTCTGTCGTTATTTTCGGATTATCAGCATGAATCTTGGACCATGGTTCATTCTTCGCAATCGATTTTTTCACCCGAACTTTCCAGGAGGACAAGTCGTTGGTGACGTCACCATCGCCTGGTCGTTTATCTTTGTCATGGCGACATCGTCCCAGGGCTCTTTATATTTTCCTTCATCCTGGCCGGGGAACAGGAACCTATTGTGCAACTTATTTAGGAGCATGTGCTCCATATGTGGTATCTTCTTCAACCTCTCGTGGTTGATGTTGGCGGTTTCCCTGAGGATGCATCCAAGTTGACTGCCCCAGCACTTGCGCGCTTCCTCTGGCGCCATTGGCTCTAACTTCTTGGGGTGCATCTCAGGGACCACAATTTGTCCGATGCCAAGCTCGTTTGGTCTTCGTGTCCTCTTCTTCTTCGGTGCTTTACCGGCTACGACAACATCGTTGCTGGTCTCAAGGGTGGTGTTGATGCCAGCGTCGGTGTCGGGGTTGAGGCCACTGCCACCACCATGCAACCCCATCTGGTGTTTGTCCAGGTAATCGAAATAGTGATTTGCTGCCTCGATGGGGTCTGCGAGGCGCGCAGAACCACCCACGACTTCGGCGTTGGTAGACATGTTTCCTATGCAACAATAGTAAATAAAAGATATAATGAAGAGAAAAAAGGGACCTATATTTGGTCGGAATGTTGATTCATTCCCCTTCCGGAAATCCTGGGTACTCCATATGTCCTAGTTTCTAGCACAAGTCATGCCGAAAATTTCGGCATGACCTTTGCTAAAAAGTGGACATATGGAGCGCCTGAAATTTGCGGGAACGGAAATGAATCAACATTCCGGCAAAACATAGGCTACTCGGATATTTTTCGACATTCAACCAACATATATCATTTGCAAAATATATCATTCAAGCAAAAGCATGCTTGTACTTAAATATAAAAAAATGAAAAATTGGCATATGCTATACACAAATACTTGCTCTCTCTCTCTCTCTCTCTCTCTCTCTCTCTCTGCTACAACTCCTAGGGTTCATACATAGCTAACTTATATAGCTAACCTAGTTTTTGCTACTGTTTTTAGTTGCTCAAAATATATCATTCAAGCACAAAGTTGCTACAAAATTTGCTAACTTGCTAAAAAAACAAAAAACTAAAATTTGTTAATTAGCTACTGCCCTAATTTGCTAACTTTGCTAACTTGCTAACTTGCTAAAAAATTGCTAACTTTGTTAAATTTGCTAACTTTGCTAAATTTGCCCTAAAATTTGCTACTAGTTAGATACTTCATTTGCTAAATTTGCCCTACCTAATTGAACCCTAAATTGAAAACCTAATTTCAATTCTAAAAAAACCTAATAGACAGAGGCCGGCTGTACCTGAGGAGGAGGAGGAGGCCAGAGGGGATGAGGAGGAGGAGGCCGGCGTCGAGGATGAGGTCGGAGCGGTGTGGACGACGAGGAGGAGGAGGCCGGTGTCGAGGCCGAGGGCAGGCAGGGGCTCCGGCCGGCATCGATGTCCAGGTCGAGGGGCGACGGCCGGTGGGTAGGGGCGACGACGGCGGCGCGGGCGACGACAGGAGAGCGACGGGGGTGAAAGTGCGTTATATCGACTAAAGGGGGGTGAATAGGCGATTTTTATGAATTCTTCAATGAGGAATTTGCCGGTGAGGAAATTCCTAAGTGAAGAACTACTTGCAGCGGAATAAGTACTCAGAAGTAAGCATAAGAGAATGCGGGCATGGTCATCATAATGAAATGAAGACAATCAAAGAGTGCAGAAAGCGTAAACACAGGATAGCATAAGATGAAGACAAACAGACTGAAGAAATTGAACTGAGGAAATTGAGAAAGTCTTCAGTCAAAGTCTTCAAACACAGATATGAACGAACACTCAACACAGTAATGAGGGAATGAAAGAGTTGAGAAAATAGAACCAGTTAGGTTGGTGAAGACAATGATTTGGTAGACCAGTTCCAACTGCTGTCTCAGTTGTATGTCTGGTTGGAGCGGCTGAGTATTTAAACTCGAGGACACACAGTCCCGGACACCCAGTCGCTGAGCACGCAGCTCAGGACACCAAGTTCTCACCGTATTCTCCTTGAACTAAGGTCACACAGACCTCGTCCAATCACTCGTGGTAAGTCTTCAGGCGACTTCCAAACCTTCACAGACTCGGTCACTCGGCGATCCACAATTCCTCTTGGGTGCTCTAGACCATGACGCCTAACCGTCTGGAAGAAGCACAGTCTTCAAAGGTACCAAGCGTCAATCCACGCAGGATCAATCTCTTGATGATGCTCAATCACTTTGGGTTTGTAGGGGTTTGGTTTTGGGTTTTTCCTCACTTGATGATTTTCGCTCAAAGTCCTCGGAGGATGGGTTGCTCTCAAATGACAAGTGTCAAGTTCTCTCGGAGCAGCCAACCAGCTAGTGGTTGTAGGGGTGGCTATTTATAGCCTAGGGAGCAGCCCGACATGATAAGACATAAATGCCCTTCAATGATATGACCGTTAGGTGGATAAGATATTTTATGCGACATGCCAAGAAGACAAAGAACGGTCGGAAATTTGACTTTCAAATTCCTCGGGGCTATCATGTTCCTCATCAGATAGGCAATCCATGGCGAATTCCTAACTCCTCGGTCAACAAATTCCTCGTGACCGGAAGAACTTCGTCTCACATCAAGAAATTGACTAAACTGTATGAGATTTCCAAAGGCTTCACTCGAAGGGATTGGTAGGTGTAGGATTTTGAGTTGAGCATCACATGGAAATTTTTCCTTAGTATTTCCTCGACCCCCTTTAACGATGCGGTGTTTCCTATGACTCAAGAAAGAGAAAACGAAACTACGAAAACAAAAGTCTTCACGCTTCATGTTCCTCAAACGAATACCAAGTCTTCAAGGTCACACCAATTTCTTCACTTTCAAAGTCTTCGTAAAGTCTTCGTAATATCAAAGTCTTCAACGAAGAACTTCATTTTTAGGGGTTGACTTTCTCTGTAAATATCAAACTCCTCATAGACTTTTAGACCTGTGTACACTCATAAACACATTAGTCCCTTAACCTATAAGTCTTCAATACACCAAAATCACTAAGGGGCACTAGATGCACTTACAATCTCCCCCTTTTTGTGATTGATGACAAGATAGGTTAAGTTTTCAACGGGGATAAATATATGAAGTGTAAATACTGATATTGAGGAATTTGATTGCAAGATATAGAAGAACTCCCCCTGAAGATGTGCATAGTGAGGAATTTTCCTTTTGAGGCATTGCACATTTGAAGAGTTGGATCATGGAGATCTCCCCCTATATCTTGTAATTCATACACGCATTTGACATATAATATGAAGAATTTGAAATGCATGATGAAATATGGTGGTGATGTAATTCAGCATGCGTGTATTAACATAAAACAAGGAATAAGCATGCAGAGGAACACATCAAAAGTATCGAGCACCATCGGGTTTAAGATTACAACTCGATCCAATAAAAGTTTCATAAGAACGAGAGTTGTAACTTAGCAAAAAAATGCCCATATAATAGACCCGCTTGAAGACTAACTCAAATTTCTCCCCCTTTGTCATCAAATGACCAAAAGGATTGAAACTAAGGACTAACGCCCCTGAAGAATTTCAAGTTGATGAAGGAGCGCCCGGCGTTGTCGGGTCGATTGTCGTAGAAGGGCCTACCGCAGTGTCGTCCAAGTCTTCATTTACATCAGAGTCGCGCGATGAAGAATAGGAGCTGGCCACCAAGGAAGGAACTTTGACATTCTTGTATTTATTCTAAGGAGGTGCAGACAAGTCAAATTCTTCCTTGAGACCCATTGTCTTCGGTTCTTCTCAAGTAGACATTAGAAAGAACAGCCCAGGTGTGGTTGAAGGTTTCATGGAGGTAGTATTGGTTTTTCTTCACTGCATTGTGTGTTGAAGTCATGTTGTGAATAATTGAACCAAACTGACGCTTGACCCATTTATGATTGCGATCAACCTTCTGATGAAGACTGAGGAGTAACTCACGATCAGTCATCACCACAGGTGCTGTGGCTTGAGGATTTTGCTTGGCTGAGGTATTGGCGGCAGAGTCATGTGTGGCAGAGTCATCATTGGTGGAGTAGGATGCAGCTTTGCGAAATTGACCATCCAATGGACGAATGCCTTCACTATCACAGCAGTTGCCTTGCCCTTGTCATCAGCTGAGGAAAATGTCCGCTTGAGGACTTCAATTGGAGGCAAGTAGCTGCAGTGGTTCAGAGTATCAGCCTTGTAATTGAGTGAAGACCTTGTCCTGATGAACCTCATAATCCATGGTGCATAAGGCTTCAGCTCAAAAGGTGACATAGCAATGTTTGCCAGAGTCCTCATGAAGAAATCATGGAAGTTTACGGGAATGCCATGAATGATATTGAAAAGCATATTCTTTATGATGCCAACGACTTCTTTATCATTTGAGTCGTGGCCTTTGATTGGACTCATTGTCTTCGTCAGAATCCGATAGACAGTTCGAGGCACATATAGTAATTCCTTGACGAGGAATTTGGTTCGAGGTGCCTGTCCTGGCTTCAAAGGCTTCATCAGCACTTGCATTTAGTGATTTCAAAGCTCAGGTTCGTTGTAGATGCAACGAGCACCATCAAGGGGAGGACTGAGTGGGAGGGCACGAAGCAATTCAGTTGCTGGTGCCTTGTAGTGAGTATTTTCAGACATCCAGTCCAACACCCATGAGTTCACATCTTCAGCGTCTCCAGTGATATGCAGCGTCGCATAGAATTGAAGAATAAGTTCTTCATTCCAAGCACAGATGTCAGTGCAGAAATTCAGAAGTCCTGCATTGTGAAGAACACTGAGGACTGGCTCGAAGCCTGGCAGAGATTCCATGTCCACATGAGGAATATGTGCATGATCGAATACTTTGTCTTTGTTGAATAGCACAGAGGAATAGAAGTTGGCTTGACTATCAGTCCAGAAACGCCTCTTCCTTATGCGAGCAGAGTCATATGGGTTGTAATCCGTGAAGAAAACGTGCTCGCCAAAGAAGTCTTCAGCCTTGAACTTTTGTTCGTTGAGAATGGATTCTTTGGCTTTGGTAGTGGAGTGTCAGTGAGTTGCATCACGACCTCTGGAATCGCAATCTCAGGTTCTTCAGGCTGAGGAATTTCTGGTTCCTCTTCATGTGCAGTCTGAGGATCAGCAGCAGCAGGTTCATCAGCACTAGTGGCTGGAATTTCTTCATGTACAGATGAAGTGGGATGAGTTTCTTCAGAGCCCATTTGAACTGTTGGAGCAGGGGACTGAGGAATCTGTTGGATTGGGGTGAAGAGTGGAGAATTGGGATGCTGACTTTCCCAAAAGTCATCGTTCATCACAGGCGTGGTGCATCCAATATCCACGTCTTCGTCTTCAATTTCCTCAACACCAGCCTCTTCAGCTGTGAATTGGGGCATAGGCGAGGAAGTGATTGGGGTTGAAGGGATTGCTTCCACTTCAATTTGTTCATCAATCTGCTCTGACGAAGCAGCAGAAATATCAGATCCGCTTGGGATCTCATAACCTTCACCAAAAGGAACAAGATCCTTTGATGGAATGGAGGAAATTGGAACAGCATCGATTGGATTTTCAAAAGAGCTTGTCATAGGCTTCATTTTCTTCGGGGCTGAAGAATTTGAAACAGCTGATGCTTTCCTTTTCTTCACTGCAGCTCGCTCTGCAGCCTTGGTCTTCTTCACATCAGATGTAGATGGAAGGATTGGAGTTGGCGTAGGCGCAGGAGGAGCTGAGGAATCTGGGTGAATTTCCTCAAAGCAATCGATGCAGCTTGCCTGACTTCTTCGCTTTCTTCAGCGCACCACTAGTGGATGCCACGGCAATTTCTTCGGGCTGGAATGGAGTCATCAGCCCTGGAACTAGCATTTTCTTCAGCAGCCTGAACTTTATCAGTGGTGCTTGCATGTTCTTCAGCAGGCTGAGCAGAGGCTCCAGCCTGAGGAATTTCTTGTTGCGTTGGGGCTGCAACATTTGAGAACTTCTTTGTCAGATTGACAAATCTGACTTTGGCTCCTTGCCAATCAGCATAATATGAGTCAAATTTGCCGCTGAGGGCTTTGATGTCAGCCTGCATCTTGACAAGTTCTTCAGTTGTCATCTTGACAACATTTTTCTTCAGCAGTTTCTCTTTTACATCATGCGATTTCTTGATCTCTCTGGCCTTATCAAATTTCCATTTCTCCTCTTGGATGAAATGAGTCAGCATGTGACTTTGGCCAGGTGTCAACTTGAAGTCAGGTAGGAGTGTTTGGGTCCTTGTGCCAGAGATCAATGTAGTCTAGGATCGCTCTTGGATCCAACAGCAGCGGCACAGGTCTGAATTTGGCTCTAGCGGCCCTGACTTGCCTATCTCTGATGATTTACGCAAGTTCATCATCATCAGCCTCATCATCTTCAGGTGGCACTTGGAAGGCGACCTGTTTCTTCTTGGGACTTGGCCGAGGACCTCGTCCAGCTGTGGCCTTAGTCTTCAGCAGAGTTGGGCCAGATGAAGAATTTGGTGCAGCTGAGGAACTTGCTGAGACACCAGAGGCAATAGAGATGCCTGCAGTCCTTTGGCACGAGGCCAGATGCACAGGTGCTGAGGACTTTGTCGGAACTGCTGAGGACTTTGTAGGAGCTGAGGATTTGGGAGGAGCAGGAGCAGCATGAGGAATTTGCCGTGAGGGCATTGCTGAGGAAATTGGCCGTGAGGGCACTGTTGGTGAAGCACTTGGCTTGTGTGCGGGCTTCTTTGCCATATATTTCTTGGCTTGGCAGAGGCCTCAGTGGCAGCAGCAGTAGCAGAGTTCTCATTAAATTTCCTCACTGCCTTGTTGGCTTGTCTTGCCAATTTGGCTTGGCGCTTGGCCCATTCTTCAGGAAAGTCCGCACCACGCTTAATGCTGGTGGGGTCAGCTTCTTGGCCAAGTGCCAATGGAGCTCTTGGGCATGGAGGATTGAGAGCGAATTTCTTCATGTACTTTGGAATAACATATTTGTACTCCCTCCATTCCCTTGCCCATCTCCTTTCAATCCTTTGAATGCGCACCTTGCGCTGATTTTTGTTTTCTTTGCCAAACTTGGCTTCATCAGGTGTGCAATAATCAGCATAGATGTCCTCAGGAATCTCAAACGCAGTCATGACCTCAGGCCTCTTTCCTTCTTTCTGTGGCCTCTTTTCTTCTGCCATATTCTTCAGCTGAGGAATTTGAACAATCAAATTCTCTGAAGAAGTATGCAACTTTTCTTCGAGGAACGCTGCAAATGAGTTAAGTTGATGAGAACCTAGTGATTCAGCAATGACATGAGTACCTGTGAATGCAGTATAGTTGCGAGGAATTTGGAGAGGTCATATCTCGTTCTCGGAAGGTTTTGCAAAAAGAACTAGTTTGAGGAATTTGACCAGATGAGCCTTGAAGAATTTCACTAAGCGATCTTTGTCTTAGGTTCCAGAGTTGTATAGATCAAGGATCCACACAATTGAGGAATCTTGAAGAAAAACCATTGCTTAGAGAAACGAATCAAGAGCATATTTCGTTTGAGGTGTTCATATGTGTGAAGATTTGAAGAATAAACACCTTTGAAGATTTTCAGGAAGGTTTGAGAATCAAAGCGAGTAATAAAAGTAACTTTTAATTACCCGAACTGAAGAACACAACGAACTGAGAAGTGTAGATTAGAAGTTTGTCAGTTTAGATCTCCCACGCCCTAACTCGGCGGAGGAAGACAGCTACGGCGGCGGCAGAGTGAAGATTTCCGGGGTCGGCGCGAGTACAACGACGACGAGGTCGAGGCAGTGAAGCTCTTCCTCACCGGGCGAGGATGGAGAAGCAGCGCTTAGGGTTTGAGAAGCTCGGCGAGAGAGAGAGCGGTCGAAATGGAGTAAAGGAAGTGAGGAAGGGAGAGGGGTATATATAGCCACGGTGAAAAACTGTTCGCCCGAAGATTTGGGACGAACGTGCCTCTGACCCTTCTCATTCGCTTGACATGTGTCACCCACGTACTGAAAAGTGGAGATTGTGTTAGATTGTGGGTGAATAGATAAGTTTATCGTGGGATGCGGAATGGTTTGAGCGGCAAAGCCGAAAATTTGGATAAGATAGGTTAAAAGTTCCGTTCACAATTTCTTCAGCTGACAAGGACACAGTGAAGATTTTGAACGAGTTTCAAATAGAACGCACATGAAGAATTTGTGAATAGCTTGGGTTGAGTATAGAATAGAGGGGGAAGGGTCCGATCACATTCACTTAGCAGAAAAAGCAACTTGAAGAAATAGCCATAAGTGAATGCTGTAGAGGACATAAACCCATATATATAAATATAGCCAATGAAGGAAAAATGACGGAAACAGTGAAGATTTTGCAAAGTTGAAGAATTTGAAAACTGAAGAATTTCAAAACTGAGGAAAAACTCAAATTGAAGATTTTCAATTTTGGTGGTGGCGTGACCCACCGTATAAGAATGATGATTTCAGACACCGAGTACAATTGTCGTAGGGTTCTGAGAATCAAATTATTCATTAATTTCTTCACACTTAGAGTGTTATTCTTCATTGATTGAAGAAAAACGTTTCTTCATGTGTTGCACATCTAAGTCATCAATTTTGCATAAGTGTCGGATGTGTGTCCTTTTCAAAGAACATTCAAGATTCTAAGATATTTAGCTCACACCACAACTTGCTAAATCTCTTCTCATCCAAGGTCTTTGTGAAGTTATCGGATATATATTCTTCAGTCTTCAATTGCTCGTTGTAGATGTCGCACTTCAACAAATTTTCACGAAGAAAATTATGACTAATCTGAATGTGCTTTGTCTTCGAGTGCTGAACTGGGTTGTGAGCAATCTTGATGGCACTCTCATTGTCACAGTAGAGAGGCACATTCTTCACGTTGATGCCGTAGTCCTTGAGAGTTTGCTTCATCCATAGCAATTGAGCACAGCAAGAACCAGCAGCAATGTACTCAGCTTCCGCAGTAGACAGTGATACGCAGTTCTGTTTCTTCGAGGACCAACAGACCAAAGATTGTCCGAGGAAATGACAAGTACCAGATGTTGACTTGCGGTCCACACGATCACCAGCATAGTCAGAGTCAGAATATCCAATGAGATCAAAAGTAGAGCCCTTGGGGTACCATAATCCTAGTGTTGGTGTGTGAGCTAGATATCGAAGAATATGCTTCACAGCCTTATGGTGTGATTCCTTCGGAGTAGCTTGAAATCGGGCACACATGCAAACACTAAGCATTATATCTGGCCTAGATGCACATAAGTACAATAGAGAACCAATCATGTAGCGGTATACCTTGTGATCGAAGTCAATACCATTTTCATTAGTGCATAGATGGCCATTTGTGGGCATAGGAATTTTGACGCCTTTGCAATCTTGCATGCCGAATTTCTTTAGGACATCTTTGAGGTATTTCTCCTGAGATATGAATATGTCATTGTGTTGTTGATTTAATTTGAAGACCTAAGAAGAATTTCAATTCTCCCATCATAGACATTTGATATTCTTCACTCATCATATAGGCAAATTCATCACTATAACGTTGGTCAGTACAGCAAAAGATAATATCATCAACATATATTTGGCACACAAACAGTTCACCATCATATGATTTAGTAAAGAGAGTAGGGTCGAGTGAACCGGGTGTGAAGCCATTCTTCACGAAGAATTCCTTCAATGTATCATACCACGCCCGGGGCCTGTTTGAGGCCATAGAGGGCCTTGTTGAGTCTCAAGACTTTGGCGGGCTTCTTTGGATCTTCAATACGTGGGGGGTGAGCAACATATACTTCTTCCTCAAGCTTACCATTGAGGAATGCACTTTTCACATCCATTTGATATAAAGTGATATTATGATGGGTAGCATAAGCAAGTAATATGCGAATAGCCTCAAGTCTAGCAACATGTGCAAAAGTTTCATCGAAATCAATTCCTTCAACCTGTGTGTAGCCTTGAGCTACAAGTCGTGCCTTATTCCTCACCACAAGGCCATTTTCATCTTGCTTGTTGTGGTAGATCCACTTTGTGACAATGATATTATGCTTGCGAGGATCTGGACGTTTGACCAGTTCCCAGACATTGTTGAGCTCGAACTGATGTAATTCTTCTTGCATTGCCTGAATCCACTCAGGCTCCAGAAATGCTTCATCTACCTTAGTGAGCTCTGTGATAGAGACAAAAGCATAGTGCCCACAAAAGTTAGATAAATGTGAAGCTTTTGAGCATGTGAGAGGACCTGGTGCTTCAATGTCATCGATGATCTTGTCAACTTGCACTTCTTTTGCAATGCGAGGATGAGCTGGTTGTCGTCGAGGAATTTGATCAGCATTTTCTTCAGCACCATTTTCTTCAGCATTATCTTCAGGTGCATCAGCTCGACGTTCTTCGTGTACAGGAATGAATTCTTCAGCAGATTCTTCAGTAGGAATAACATCCTCAGTCGCCTTGAACTTGATAGATTCCTCAGGTGTTGGTTCATCTAACACAGAAGGTAGGTGCTCTCTTTGCAAGCCATTAGTTTCATCGAACCACACATCTACAGTGTCAACAATCTTGTGAAGGGCGATGTTGAAGACTCTGTAGGTGTGCGAGTCCTTTCCATAACCAAGCATAAAACCTTCATGTGCTTTCGGTGCAAATTTAGCATTGTGATGAGGATCTCTAATCCAGCATTTAGCAATCAAGACTTTGAAATAACTCACATTGGGTTTCTTGTCGTTGAGGAGTTCATAGGCAGTCTTCTTGAAGAATTTGTGAAGATATACTCTGTTGATGATGTGGCACGCGGTATCAATTGCATCAATCCAAAACGACGAGGCGTTTTGTATTCATCAAGCATAGTGCGAGCCATCTCAACAAGAGTTCGGTTCTTGCGCTCCACGACGCCATTTCTTTGCCGAGGAGTATAGGGAGCAGATAACTCATGAGTAATACCAAGTTCATCAAGATAGTCATCAAGACCGGAATTCTTGAACTCAGTTCCATTGTCACTCCTGATATGCCTGATCTTCACACCAAAGTTGGTTGAAGCCCTCGAGGAAAATCGTTTGAAGACTTCCTGCGCTTCATGTTTGTAAGTAACAATGTGTACCCATGTGTAACGAGAGTAATCATCAACAATAACAAAGCCATATAGAGATGCATCATTAGTGACTGCTGAGTAATGATTAGGACCAAAGAGGTCCATGTGAAGCAATTCGAATGGACGAGTAGTGGTCATGATAGTCTTCTCTGGATGCTTGGCCTTGGTCATTTTTCCAGCTTCACAGGCTCCACACAAGTGATCCTTGAGGAATTTGACATTCTCAATGCCAATGACATGCTTCTTCTTCGCAAGAGTGTGCAAATTCCTCATGCCTGCGTGACTAAGTCGTCGATGCCATAGCCAGCCTTCTGAAGCTTTTGCAAGTAGACACACGGCTGGCTGTGGTCCTGTAGAGAAATCAACAATATACAAGCCTCCTCTCCTAAAGCCTTCGAAGACTTTGGAATTAGCTTACATGATCACAACACAACGATACTTGCCAAAGACAACAACCATATCAAGATCACAAAGCATTGAGACTGACATGAGGTTGTATCCTAAGGACCCAACAAGCATGACTTTGTCCATGTGTATGTCCTTAGAGATCGCAACCTTACCAAGACCCAATACCTGACTTTTGCCTTTGTCAAGAAGATGATATGCTTCAGATGTGACGGTGATAAGGGAGCATCCATCAATAGATTCTTGTCACCAGTCATGTGATTTGTACATCCACTATTGAGGACCCACTCATTGGCTTTGGGTTGATCATCCTGCAGATGAATTAGTGCAACTTACGATCTCATATACTTCATCAGTGAAGAATATGATATCAATTTCATCAGATGAATTTCATCAGGCAGCCAAACAGATATAGCAGTATGAGGATGTGTGAAATGAAAGTTCATTTCTTCATGATTAGAATGCGTCCTTTCAGGCATATTTGTCAGGTCCCCAGCAAATTCTTCAGACGTTGAAGCACGTCTGGAGACCTGACCCTGCAGAAGAGATTAGTTCTTTTTCTTCACCACCCACATCTGAAGGGGTGGCAAAGAGTTCATCACTCTGCGAGCTCCATATGAGAATGGTGGCATAGAGGCCAATCCATTTCGTTTCACATAAGAGGGGTTAGGGTAAGCATATGAATAAGCAGAGAAATTCTTCAAGGACTTATGAACATATTGGTTTGAAGAATAATGCACATATTCATAGCCCTTAGCTCTACCCTGCGAAACAGAGTTTTTAGCACGATGATAATCATATGAGGACTTTGATCCTTTCGAGGAATTTGATCCACGTGAGGAATTTGGTCCGTATGAGGACTTGGATCCATATGAAGAATTTGGTCCATATGAAGAGTTTGATCAGGGGTTCCTATTCTTCACAGGTGGTGTCATGAGGACAGTCACCTGAAGACTTTCGTGGCACTTCTTGGGAACCCTGTTTTTCTTCATAGGGGAACTGTTGCTGCAGTTAGTGCCAACATATCTAGCAAATACTTCACCATTCTGATTTTTGAACAGTTTATAGTTAGAGTCCAATGACTCATCAGAAGAATGAGGAGATTCACATGTAAAGCCAGATAAGTTAGATGGATCAACTGGAGGTCCCTTTGCAGCAACCCATGAGGTTTTGGGGTACTGCTCAGGCTTCCAATGTGTTCCATCAGCATTGAATTTCCTCTCAAAGGCAATACCCTCTTTCCTAGGGTTCCTGTTGAGGATCTGCTTTTCAAGCACATCACAAAGAGTCTGATGCCCTTTGAGGCTTTTGTACATGCCTGTCATGTACAATTCCTTCAACCCTGCATTGTCAGTGATACTAGCAATGTCCTCAGATGAGGAATTAGTGATAGCAGAGGCAGGTGAAGAATTTGTAACAGTTGAAGCATTTGAACATTCAGGTGAAGAATTAGCAGATTCACGTTCAATGCACTTTAAGCATGGAGGAACAAATTCTTCCTGAGAAGCGTTGATTTGTTGAACAAGTAATGAATCGCGCTCCTTCTGAAGATTTTCATAACTCGCTCTTAGCTTCTCAAGATCTTGTTTTCTCTGAAGAAATTCATAAGAAAGTTTCTCATGATCAGACAAGAGAGTGTTATGATGACCTTGAAGACTGTCAAGCCTAGACTGAAGTCTCTGAAGATTTTCAGTCAGGGCTTTAGTGCGATCCATTTCTTCGCCCAACATATCATCACTTTTATCTAGCATGTTTTGAACCTTTTCAAAAGCCCTTTGTTGTTTTACAGCAATCTTAGCAAGTTTTGAGTAGCTGGGCTTGAGATCTTCATCAGATTCATTTTCACTAGATTCGTGAGGAGGTATATTTGAGTACCTTGGCACCTTTGCCATGAAGCAATAGGTGGGAGCGTAGTCATCACTATCTTCATCAGCTTTGTTGGTGAGGTCAGTTTCTTCAGAGTTGAAGATGGACTTGTTGACGAACGCAGTAGCGAGAGCCAGACTCGCCACACCAGACTCGTATTCTTCTGATGCCTCCTCTTCCTCATGTTCCTCAGATTCAGCTTCATAGTCCATTTCCTTGCCAATGAATGTCCGAGCCTTCTTGGAGCTGCTCTTCTTGTGAGAAGAAGACTTTGAGGATTTTGATGATGAAGATTTCGACGATTTCTTCTTCTTCTTAGCGTCATCAGAACTGTAATCCTTGTATTTCTTCTTCTTTAATTCCTTTTCCCACTGAGGACAATCTTGAATGTAGTGACCAGGTTTCTTGCATTTGTGTCATAGTCTTCTCTTATAGTCACTGGATGAGGAATCACTGCTCCTTGAGGATTTTCCAAGCGACCACGTCTTGAGAACTTCTGGAATTTCTTCACGAGCAGTGCTAGCTCCTGGCTCAATTCTTCAGGATCTCCAAGGCTACTACCAGAGTCTTCACAATCAGATTCAGACACGGCCTTGGCCTTGAGCACGTGATTTTCCATAGCTAGAACCATAGAGATCTCTCTTTTTCAGCAAGTGGAACTCATGAGTATTTAGCCTCTCGAGGATATCACCGGATCAAGTGACTTGTAGTCGACGCTCTTGTATCATCGGTGCGGAGTATCAAATGAGGAATCGCGATCTCAACAATTTCTTCACCACCTCATGGTCGGTGATGTCAAGGGCACCAAGCGCTTGAAGCTCATTTGAGATGTCGATGAGGCGATCGAAGGTTTGTTGAACATTTTCATTGTCGAGTCTTTTGAAGCGGTTGAAGAGATTGCGAAGAACATCAACTCGAGAGTCACGCTGAGTTGAGACTCCTTCATTTACTTTGGACAGCCTGTCCCAGAGGAGCTTAGCAGTTTCCAAAGCACTCACTCTTCCATATTGTCCTTTGCTCAAATGGCCACATATGATATTCTTCGCTTGAGAATCGAGTTGCTTGAATCTCTTCACATCGGCAGCGTTCAGTGAGGGTGAGACAGAGGAACACCATTTTCCACAACATACCAGAGATCGTTGTCAATTGCCTCAAGATGCATTCGCATCTTGTTCTTCCAGTAGGGGTAGTCCGTCCCATCAAAGGTAGGACACACAGCTGAGACCTTGATCATACCTGCGGTCGACATAACTAAAACTCCAGATGGTTAAACCAAAATCACACAGAACAAGGGAGTACCTTGCTCTGATACCAATTGAAAGTGTGTTATATCGACTAGAGGGGGTGAATAGACGATTTTATGAATTCTTCACTGAGGAATTTGCCGGTGAGGAAATTCCTAAATGAAGAACTACTTGCAGCGGAATAAGTACTCAAGTAAGCATAAGAGAATGCGGGCATGGTCATCATGATGAAATGAAGACAATCAAAGAGTACGTAAAGCGTAAACACAGGATAGCATAAGATGAAGACAAACAGATCAAGAAATTGAACTGAGGAAATTGAGAAAGTCTTGGTCAAAGTCTTCAAACACAGATATGAACAAACACTCAACACAAGAATGAGGAAATGAAAGAGTTGAGGAAATAGAACCAGTTAGGTTGGTGAAGACAATGATTTGGTAGACCAGTTCCAACCGATGTCTCGGTTATGCGTCTGGTTGGAGCGGCTGAGTATTTAAACTCGAGGACACACGATCCCGGACACCCAGCTTGCTGAGCACGCAGCTCGGGACACAAAGTCCTCACCGTATTCTCCTTGAACTAAGGTCACACAGACCTCGTCCAATCACTGTGGTAAGTCTTCAGCGACTTCCGAACCTTCACAGACTTGGTCACTCGGCGATCCACAATTCCTCTTGGATGCTCTAGACCATGACGCCTAACCGTCTGGAAGAAGCACAGTCTTCAAAGGTAACAAGCGTCGGATCCACGCAGGATCAATCTCTTCGATGCTCAATCACTTTGGGTTTGTAGGGTTTGGTTTTGTGTTTTTCCTCACTCGATGATTTTCGCTCAAAGTCCTCGGAGGATGGGTTGCTCTCAAATGACAAGTGTCAAGTTCTCTCGGAGCGATCAACCAGCTAGTGGTTGTAGGGGCGGCTATTTATAGCCTAGGGAGCAGCCCGACATGATAAGACATAAATGCCCTTCAATGATATGACCGTTAGGTGGATAAGATATTTTGGGACAGCTAGCGCCAAGAAGACAAGAACGGTCGGAAATTTGACTTTCAAATTCCTCGGGGCTATCATGTTCCTCATCAGTATAGGCAATCCGCCTTTGGTGAATTCCTAACTCCTCGGTCGAACAAATTCTCAGCGACCGGAAGAACTTCGCCTCTCACATCAAGAAATTGACTAAACTGTATGAGATTTCCAAAGGCTTCACTCGAAGGGATTGGTAGGTGTAGGATTTTGAGTTGAGCATCACATGGAAATTTTTCCTTAGTATTTCCTCGACCCCCTTTAACAGTACGGTGTTTCCTATGTCTCAAGAAAGAGAAAACGAAACTACAAAAACAAAAGTCTTCATGCTTCATGTTCCTCAAATGAATACCAAGTCTTCAAGGTCACACCAATTTCTTCACTTTCAAAGTCTTCAAAAAGTCTTCAGAATATCAAAGTCTTCAGTCGAAGAATTTCATTTTTAGGGGTCGACTTTCTTTGTAAATATCAAACTCCTCATAGACTTATAGACCTGTGTACACTCATAAACACGTTAGTCCCTTAACCTATAAGTCTTCAATACACCAAAATCACTAAGGGGCACTAGATGCACTTACAGGGGGAGAGGGGGGATGGGAGTTGACAAAATTTTGAGCCCGCGCGGGCGGTGGTTAACTCAAAATAGCAGTAGCTCTGGTTTAGGAACCAGCGCTATAGCTAATTTAGCTATAGCGCTGCTTCCTAAACAAGCGCTACTGCTAACTATTCCAACTTTATTTTTTTATTTCTGAAATACAAGTAGCAGTAGTGCTGGGTCAGGAACCAGCGTTATAGATGACTTGGCTGTATCGCTTTTTCATAAACCACCGCTATTGCTACATTTGTTTTCTTTCTATTATTTTATTTTTTGCTTCTCTTTTTCTTTTGTATTGCTTTATCCCTTTTCTTTTCTGTTTACTTTTCTTTTCTTTTCTTTTGTATTGCTTTATCCCTATGGCGTCTCCCTCCCACACTGCCCGAATATCATCGGAACCATGCATGCATGTAATTGAAGGGGGATACAATTACATCATTTGACCGATAACGGTTACTTAAGTGTGTACACAAAATAGATACATATATATAAATGTAGGTTTCTGATCAGCTGCGTCGACGACGTTTCACATTGAGCTTCTTCCCTTTCTTGTTCATTGCCGAGTAATTGAGCCCCCTCCTTGTGACTTTTCCAGAGACATGGAGTACGATCTTTCTTAGGTAATGTAGTCTTGATTCTTCTTCACGTATGCTTTATCGTCATCGTCATCTTCCCTCATCGGGTTGCCGTATTGGTCGTAATCTTCCTTGTTGGAGACTCCATCCATTCCGACGATGCTCCTTTTGGATCTCCTCACGACAACACGGTTGGGAGTGGCCGGGTTGGTTATGAAGAAGCATTGTGTCACGTGCTTAGCGTGCACCCATGGCTCATTTTTGGCGATGACGTTAACGTTCACAGGAGTGCTCTTCGCGTTGGGTATAGACATGGTGGTGAAATACTTGTTTTCTCTTACGACGTCCTTGGCCCATCTGACACGAAACATCGTCGCGTCGTGCATTCTAGCATAGTCAAGCTCCTAGATCTCTTCGACCCTTCCGTAGAATCTTTCGGTTCTACCGTTGGCGTCGGCCACACATTGAATTGTCACCCCGGAGTTCTGGTAATCACTGTCCATGTCTTTGGCCTCCGTGTAGAACGTGTACCCATTGATATCGTAGGACTGATAGGTCGCGAGCTTGGGCGCAGGGCCATGTGCTAAGGTGTGTATTAGCAATCCGTCCGAACTGCCCTCTTCCGGGGGATTTTCAAGAACTTGCTCTTTGAACCAACGCAAGAAAGTAGCGTTGTGCTCTACAGTAACTTTGTCGTCCGTTTTGAGCATCCCCTTATCACGGTACTTCTTTGCGATGCTTTCTTTTTGTCGTGCCACATAATCATCTACCACCTCTAGGTGTTGTAGCACTACTAACTTAGCCATGTCAAAGTCGTTCCGTCGATCCGAGTAGTCCACGTGCAATTCCCTCCGGCCGTTGTTGTCACCATCTCCTTCGAGCTTCCCATCGTGCTTCTTGATGGGCAAACCAATAACAGGGTCTCCGACACTTATATAATTCTCGCAAAAGGAGACGCACTCATGCGTCAGATACCCCTGGACGATGCTCCCTTCGGGACGAGACTTGTTACAAACGAATCCTTTGATGACCCCATTCGTCGTCTTGAACGGCATCATGCTGTGAAGGAATGTCGGCCCGAGGTCGATGATGTCGTCCATGATGTAGACACACAGATGCACCATGACGTCAAAGAACGCGGGCGGGAATTACATCTCAAGCTCACATATATAGTATGACAACGATCTCTTCATGTAGCCTTCGGAGCTGCTTCACACTTATGGACTTTCGAGAGATAAGGTCGAAGAAGTTGCAGAGACCAGTAAGCGTGTCATGGACGTGCTTGTCCATTATCCCTCTAATGGAAACCGGGAGTATCTGTGTCATCATCACGTGACAGTCATGAGACTTCATCCCGCTGAACCTTTTCTTCTTGGGGTCTAGAAATCTGCTTATCTTCCCACAGTAACCGGAACTGACTTTGATTCCCATAAGGCACTTGATGAATTGATCGATCTCCTTCGCACTTAAGGTGAAGCAAGAAGGGGGGCAATAATTCTCCTCCTTCTTGTTGACTTTTCTGCCCCTTCCCCCCTCCTCTTTCTCCGTCTCCGTCTCCTCCATCAACTTTTTACGGTGGAGGTCCTTCTTGATCTTCAAATCCTCCAAGTCTTTTCTTGCCCTCGGCCCATCCTTGGTCTTCTCCGGCATGTTCATCAGTGTGCCAAGCAAGCTCTCGAGGACATTCTTCGTGATATGCATTTGATCAAGGCAATGAGGCGTGTCGTGATTGGGCTAGTACTCCAAGTCCCAGAAAACAGACCTCGTTTTTCATACCTTCAGCAGCGGCTCTGGCGCCTTTTTGATCTTTCTCGACGCGGGGCAATGTTTCTAGTTTCTCAACAACTCGTCGATTTCGGCGCCGCTCCTCTTACATGGAGGTCCTCGAAGCTCAGCCAACCCATTGAATAGATCTCCACGCTTTCTCCACAGGCCATCCTTCTCGAGCCATCCACGATGCCCCGTGTACACGATTTTCCTAGACCCGTCATCTTTCGTTGACGTAAGCTGCTGAGACATTGTATCATCCATGCACCTCGTGCATCCGCAGTATCCGTGGCACACCTGGCCTGAGGTGTACCCATAAGCGAGATAGTCGTGCATTGTCGTCATCAGCGCGGCTCTCATATGGAAATACTCTCCTTTGCTGGCGTCTCATGTCCATGCCGGTGATTTCCATAACATGTCTAGCTCCTCTTGCAGAAGCCCCATATACAGGTTAATACTATTTCCTGGCTGTTTCAGCCCTTGAATCAGCATGCACATGTGTATGTACTTTGTCTTTATGCACTTCCATGCGGGGAGGTTGTACATCCATACAAACACGGGCCATGTGCTGTGGTTGGTGTTCTGGTTTCCAAACGGATTCATACCATTGGTACTCGCACCAAGCACGATGTTCCTTGGATCTTCTACAGCAAATCTATACACGGTGTTGAATGCTCTCCACTGGCTACCATATACGAGGTGTCCCAGCCTCGGATCATCTCCATCATCAGGCTTCTTCCTCTCCGCGTGCCAGCGCATGAGCTTTGCTTCCTTAGGATCTAAGAAATACCGGTGCAGACGGAGAGTGATCGAAAAGTACCATACAACTTTCTGAGGAGCTTTCTTTCCTGCCTTCTTGTATCGAGAAGCATTGCACACTGGACAGTTGATTTTTTCCGTGTGCTCCCCTCGATAAATGATGCAATCGTTGATGCATGCGTGGTACCTAATGTGCGGCAAATCAAAAGGGCAAACAATTTTATTGGCCTCCTCGACACTAGTAGGATATAGGTTCCCCGCGGGAAGAACTTTATTATGTAGATACTTCAAATGCTCATCGATGCTTTTGTTTGTCCATTTGTTTTTGGCCTTCATCTTTAGAAGTTTGAGCGTGAAACTCAAGCGGGTCACCTCGGGATCGCAACCGTAAGAGTATTGAAGTTCTTATCGAATCTACAACAACACTAAACTACATTGCTGGTCGCGAAAGGAGATGATCCACCGAATCATCAGATGCGACAAATAGTGCCGAGCAAATGTTAATTAACTTTTTTGTGTCAATTTGGTCGTGAAAGCACCGGAATAATGACCTGACTCGAGATCCTTTTGCTTATTATCTTTGATGAGTGATGATGGTCAGGCATTGGCCAGCTAATGGAGTCCAACATGCATGTTTGCTAAGCGCATGACTGGAGAATTAACAACTCAAAGAATTAGCACTAGTCGTTAGTAGTACGTAGTAGGCAATCCCCAACCATCAATAAACTAACTGATATTCCTTCTTTCTGAAAACACAAATCAATAAACTAATGTTGTATTAACCGCCATAGGGATGAGATGAGAGATGACCAAATGCGCCACGAGGAATTAACACATGACTGACTGACTGATTGAGCGTGTGCTCTGGTATTCCTTTTCCCCTCGATTACTTTCTGTGTAGTAGTCATCGGTCAATTCGATGGGTTTTAATTATTAAGAGGAGTTGGACAAGAGCTTTGTGGTCATCGTTGGTAACAATCGGTCATGGAAGATGACGTCTGTCGGCCCCATCACGTCCAGCAACGTCACGCCGATGAATGATCTCCAAATCCGCACCCTCAAGTATAAACCACAAAAAATATTGCCCATGTAAAGAAATATAAGAGCGTCTAATCTAAACACTCTTATATTACTTTACGGAGGGAGTAGCAGTTAATCACACTTAATATAAGATTCATACAGAATATATAGTACCATATCGTTCATGTACAGTTTGCATGCCACGTGACATAAAATGTGTCTACTCTACTTGCGTGGATGTGTGCATGGATATGCACACTCTTGTATTGTGCTACCTATGTTTTTAAATGTAAGACGTTTTGACAGTTCAAATAACACTCTTACATTTAGGAACAGAAGGCGTATGTATAAGCACACTTGCATGTGTGTGCACGTCATGTGCTAGGTGCGATGATGTAGCCAACTGAACTTTGCAACAGTCTCATGTGCTAGGTGCTGCTGCTGGCCTCGGTACTATAGTAACTGCATTGTTCTTTTCTGCTTTGCGGGTTTCTTAAAGCTAGCCAATGAGAATGTGCAAAGAAGTTAAATGTGAAAGATTCGGGCCTTCAGCAGAGTGACTCTTCCAACAACAAATCCTTTTGACATGGGCAATCACATATAGGCATCGTTTTTAATGAAACTGAATGCTGATTATTGCTTGATTTCTAATTGGAGTTAGCATCGCAATGTTAAGACCAGGATTAACACACTAATTATCTTTGGTGTAGCAGTACTTGTGTGACTTGACATGTATGGCTTATGATCAGCGTGTATGATTGGTTTGAATTATTTTACTGTTTTTTCATGTATACACTTCATGTTTCCTGTTTTCCCTTAAAATTTTCGGAATTCATGGATTTTCCAAGGACATATATACACATTTCAGTTAATTTTGAACTGAAATGATGTATTTGTAAAAAGAATCGTAGTTAGTTTGCAGTTTTTTTGACATTATATTTTTTCTATGAAATTTGACAGTTTCCTCCCAGTCCCCCAAACTCAAATGGTGATCTCCCTGTGTGGTGGGAGAAGATCCCAGGTGGTCTGGTCATGGAAATCCACTAGTCGGGACAAACAAGAGAAGAGACCAGAAGAGAAGATGAAGTGAGATGGATGAATGGACGGGTTCAAGATGGATATCGATGAGCGTGTGTGCTGACATACACTCCCCGCATCAATCGATGGATCTTAACTATCGCCGCCGGTGATGCTGAAGCTGCAGAAGCGGGTCACGCTCGGTGATGCCGTCACGGAGGGGTCCAGCAGTGGTGCCGCCCCGCATCAATCGATGGATCTTAACTGTCGCCGCCGTAGCAGCCGTGGAGACGGTTGATATATATAGAAGGCTATATCAACGTTGGAGAGTAGGCATCGTGATATATAAGGTGGTTGACAGGGTGGGTTCAAATGGACAGCTTGGACCTTGGAGCATCTCCCGCCGCGCCCCCAACAGGCCGAAATTCGGACCAGTCGCGCCCCAAGGATCTCGTTTAGCGCCGGTTTTCGCGAAATCCAAAGCAGGCGTTCCCGCCCCGAACCCAAGCGGCCGGGTGTCGCCTGGGCGCGCCAGCGGAAGCGAAAAGCGGCATGGGGCCGCTCTGTCAGCGACACGAAGCCCTTTTCCCGCCATTTCCTCCCGCTTCCCCTCCCCGGCTTCCCTCTCTTCTCCATTCCTCCCGCCAAACCCCCGCTCCTCCCTACCCTTCCGCCCGCCATGCCGCCGAAGAAGTACGTGATGCCCCGCGCCGCCACGGATCCCACAGCCGCCGTCGTCGCCCAGCTGAAGCAAAGGAAGCCGAGGGCGCCGCTGTCCAAGCCCCCCGGCATGAGCAACGCCGAGTGGAAGGCGGATGTGGAGCGCCGGGAGGCCGTCACCGCCGACAGCCGCAACAGGGCCAAGAAGGCCAGGGAGAGAGCAGCGCACGCTGCGGCTGCGGCACAGGCGGCGGCGGATCATGCGGCCGAACAAGCTGAGGCGGCGCACGCGGCGATGATGAACCACCCCGGTGGGAACGGACCGTACGCGGCCTGGAGCCAGCAAAGCGTCGGCTCTCCGGACGGGTTCTCGTCGTCGCCGCACCCATGGAGCACGCCGTCGCCGGGTTATGCCGATGCCGACGCCCACTGCGGGTTCAACCCCAACATCACATTTCCCCATGGGCGCCCAGTCCAGCGCACGCCCTCGCCCGCGTTCGTCGGCGTGCAGTACCCGCCGTACACGTACTCGCAGCCGGACTACGCCGCCTCACCGACGCCGCCTCTCTGTTGTGGCCTCTACTCGCAAGCGTCCTCCACTCCTCCTCGTCCCATCTTGGCGGCGCCGACGCGACGGAGGCCGACATGGAAGACATCATCGCGGTCGGCTCGGCTCCCGCCGCCCGCTTCACCCGGGTTCACTACCCAGGACGCCTCGATTGACCTCGGCGACATGGACGACGAGCTCGACTATGGCGAGGAAGAGCCGGAGGACGAGGAAGAAGAGGAGGAGGAGCCGGCGCTGGCACCGACGAGGAAGGGCAAGAAGAAGAAAAAGCGGCGGCCAAGCCCGTCGAGCCGCGCATCAAGTGGGCGTCCAAGGAAGAGGAGTGCCTCGCCGAGGCGTGGAAGGTCGTCTGCCTCGATCCGGTCACCGGCACGAACCAGAGCATCGAGACTTATTAGGCCCGCATCAAGGCCGAGTTCGACGAGCGCAAGCTCGTCGACCCCTACTTCAAAGGCGTCCACATGAAACGTGGATCAAAGGCGATGGCGAACCATTGGGGGCTCATCGAAACGGCGTGCAACAAATGGCATGGAATCGTCGAGGAGGTCGCGGCTCGCCTGGATAATGGCACCAGCATCGAGGATCAGGTACCGCACGCCGCCCTTGCTATTGCTTTTCACCGTGTGCGCGGTCGGGCGCGCTCTGGCGCCGAATGACGTTCTTTTTATCGGCGCAGTTGTTGCGCATGTTCGCCATGTTCCGCGATGACAACAGCGACATAGAGTTCAAGTACCTCCACGTTTTCAAGCGGATCGACAAGTGCGAGAAGTGGGCGGGCGTCCGGCGCACTCTCGCCAAGGCCAAGGAGACGTACAAGCCGGACGCGCCTACCGCTGGCGCGGCCGACGGGCGCCCGGACGGCAACAAAGGAGCCAAGAAGGCGAAATACGCCGAGTCGGCTGCCGCGCGCGTTCAAGAATCCATAGACAACTGCATCGCCGACGCCAAGACCAGGGCCGTCCAGTGGGAAGAGAAAACGGAGGCGAGGTGGGCTGCTTTGATGACGAACAGCGCCGTCAAACTCGACCTGCTCCGGTCCAATGTCGCCGCGAAGAAGAGGAACAACGATCTGGCTTTCTTGATGGGTGGCGCCGACAAGCTCCAGAGCCGCGACGAGAAGCTCAAGACGTGGTTCTTGGCGGAGCGAGGCCTCATCCTGAACCAGATACCGACGCCGACACCGCCGCCGACGCCGCCGCCCAGCCCGACAGAGAACGTCTACGTGACGCCCAGCCCCGCTGATGATGCCTCCGGCGCGCCCAGCAGCACAGAAGCCGTGCCGACCAGCCCGGAAGCCGCTCCGACTCCTCCCAGCCCGCGCACGCCAACGACGACGCCGGAGGTTGAGTTCGACGTCTGATCGCCGTTTGATGCAATCTCGCACGCCCTTCCTTCCTTTTTTGTACGCGGAACTACCACGTATCCTTTCATTTTTTTCATTTGATCGCCGAACTGTGGCGCAGGATCGCCGAACTGTGGCGCAAGATCGTTGAACTGTTGCGATGATCGCCGAACTGTGTTTTTTTGGAGCGGGAACGATCGGTTTTGAATATGGGGCGTCTTGTGGGGCGGCACCTGGGGGCGTGGCTGGGGAGAAACGACCCCCAGGGGCCAATCTAGCGTCGGTACGCCCCCAGGCCGCTCTTTTTCGGCGCCCTGGGGGGCCGAACGGCTGGAGATGCTCTTACTAGGCTCGAGAGAAGGATGGATGGACTGGTGGCAACGGGCATATAGGCATTTGTTACGTCGTGGTGCTACGGGGGTGGGTGCCGGTAGTTGGGATCAGGTCAAGGTGTGCGTTCGGTTTTTTCGGTTTGGTTTATATGGTTTTGGTTAATATGGTTTTTATACTTTGGTTTATACGGTTTGGTATAAAAATACGGTTTGGTTTCGGTAATAACCATTTGAATTCGGTTCGGTTTCGGTAATAACCATATTAATCAAAGTTGACGCGGAGTTTTTAAGAACACATGCTTTTTTGTCACATATTTCAATTTTTTAGCTCATGAATAATCAAAGATTGAAGTATGTATCATTGTTGTACATCTTTTTCCTATGCACAACTTCCTTGACAGTTCAGAGTAGGAAATAACTTGATGAAGTACACTGAGAGTTTTTTTTGAAAGTACGCCAATGGTGTACCATATTTTTATAGAAGAGAGAGCAAATATAATTACAAGAGATGCCAACGAATAGATGCACACATCCATTCATGGCAACACCCGAGCACAACCCACACCTACAAACCTAAGCCTACTCTCTCACGAAACGTGACAACCCAACACCGCCGACTCCGGCCGATCTCCACTCTTGCAGCTCTCGAAGAATCGCGTCCACCAACTCAGGCGGGTTCCTCTGTTGGCTCCTTCTGTTGAAGACCCGAGCGTTCCTTTGTTTCCACAAGGCCCATATCACTAAGATCACAAAGGTGTCGAAAGCACATGTGTTAGCCCTATCACGGCCCTTCCTCGCTACCAGCCACCAGTCCAGAAGAGCATCATTCACGATCGGTCTCACGATATCCAAGTTGAGGACTTGGAGGCACTCATGCCAAACTTCTCTCGCGTACACACACTGGATCAAGATGTGTTCGGCGTTGTCCTCTTCCTGCAGGCACGTGTAACACATTGAGGGGCTATCCTGGAGCCCATGCTTAGCTCTTCTGTCCGACGTCCAAATGCGATGTTGCACCGCCAACCACACAAAAATCTTGCACTTAAGAAGTGCCCAACTCTTCCGGATGCAAAAAGCGAAAGCAACCCTCTGGGTGCCGAGACATAAACGATGGTACGTGAATCTCGCAGTGTATATCCCCGAGGGGTCAGCCAGCCAAGAAAAACAGTCATGTCTGCTAGGATCGTGCTGTACTGTGCTTATCGCCAAGTTTAGGTGCACGAGCTGCATATGCCCAACAAAGGTAAGGTCCCCAGACACGTCCTGCAACCATCTTCCATTGTCCAATCCCTCACTGACCGTGCGCCTCTTCCTCGTACTGTGGCCACCATAGCATGGATCAGCGGGGCAATATCCTCAGCCGTGAAACCGTGAATCCACTTGTCCCTCCAGAACAACACCTTGGTGCCCTCCCCAATCTCAATCTTAACAAGACTGTCAAAAACTGCTCGGGCTTGTCTGTCCTCTGTCATAGCTAGTCCCTGCCAAGGTCTCTGTGGATCCGTCCTCTTCAACCACTCCCATCTGACCCTTAGTGCTAGCCCCTGCAATTCCAAGTTTCTCACTCCCAGCCCACCAAGCGAAGTCGGCCTACAAATCGTGTTCCAAGCCACCAAACACTGCCCACCGTTCACCTTATCTTTCCCAGCCCAAAAGAATGCCCGCATCCATTGGTCGATTTCCTCTAACACCCAAGCTGGCGCCTCTGCAACAACGGACTTGACCAGCACAAGACATCCCGATCTCTGAAGCATTCCTCTTTGCCAGGCTGGAGCGTGGCGCTTAGCTTGGTCCACCATAGGCTGCCAATCCGCACGAGTGAGCTGATGGATCGCAAGCTGCAAACCTAGATACTTACAAGGAAAACTCCCCAGGTTGCATTGCGGCAAGGATACCACCCTCTCCCTGTCAGAAACATTGCCATGGATCAACACCGCCGAAGATTTGTGATAGTTCATTTTGAGGCCCGACGCGTCCCTGAAGAAGGGAGGAGAATTATGGGATTCAACACACTTTGATTAGCTCTGCGGCTGTGACTATATACAGTTTTACAGAGGGTGATCGTGTGCCACTACCATGCCGATCGTGGGCAGACTGCGTGCCCACTACTCACGTACATGCGCTGACTACTTACGGTCTTGGCGTGATACATGCTATACAAGTACATGCTACGTATACTCTAACACCCCCCGCAGTCGTGACGTCGGCAGGAGCGACGCAAAGACTGGCCCTGAACTGAAGAAAAACGTCCGTGGGCAGGCCCTTCGTCATGACATCAGCGAGTTGTTGCTTGGTGGGGATGTGAAGCACACAGAACTCGCCCAGAGTCACGCGCTCTCGCACAAAGTGGATGTCCAACTCCACATGCTTCGTGCGCCGGTGATGGACGGGGTTGGCGGAGAGGTAGCAGGCCGATATGTTGTCGCAGTAGACAATGGTCGTAGAGCGGACCGGCAGGAGCAGCTCACCGAGGAGTTGACGCAGCCAGATGCATTCGGCGACAATGTTCACGACGCCGCGGTATTCTGCTTCGGCACTCGACCGGGACACCGTGGCTTGCGGCTTGGAGGACCAGGAGACGAAAAGGCCGCCAAGGTAGATGCAGAACCCGGACGTGGAGCGGCGGGTGTCGGGGCAGCCGGCCCAATCGGCGTCGATGTACGCGCGGAGATCCAGCGTCGACGAGGCGCGCAGATGAAGACCGTGCGAGGGCGCGCCGCGCACATAACGCAGCACACGCTTGATGAGGGCTTGATGGCACTCGCGAGGGTCGTGCATGTGGAGGCAGATCTGCTACACCGCGTACGCCAGCTCCGGACGCGTGATGGTAAGGTACTGAAGCGCTCCGGCGATGCTGCGGTACGCGGAGGCGTTGGGGACGCGCGGCCCGCCGGCCTGAGGTAGCTTGCCCTTGGTGTCGATCGGCGTCGAAGAAGGCTTGCAAGTCTCCATGCCCGCACGGTCGAGGATATCCTCGGTATACTGCTGCTGGCAGAGGAAGAAGCCTGCCGTGGTCCGCGTGACCTGGATGCCGAGGAAGAAGCGCAGAGCGCCCATGTCCTTCATGGAGAACGCACCAGTGAGCTGGAGCACGATGCGACGCAGGAGGCTCGGCGGTGAGGACGATGTCGTCGACGTAGAGGAGGAAGGCTGCGTCAGCGCCGTGGGTGTAGACGAACAACGACGAGTCGGAGCGGCTCGCCGAGAAGCCGATCGTCTTCATGAACCCGGCGAAGGTTTGGAACCAGGCGCGGGGAGCTTGTTTAAGCCCGTACAATGATTTGTTGAGGCGACAGACGTGTTGCGGGCGGTGCTCGTCGACGAAACAGGCGGTCTGGAGGCAGTACACTTCCTCGGCGAGCGTCCCATGGAGGAACGCATTCTTGACGTCCAGTTGGTGAACTGGCCACTGGCGTGAAGCAGCAATGGTGAGGACGGTGCGAATTGTGGCAGGCTTGACCACCGGCGAGAAGGTTTCGCCGTAGTCCACGCCGGCGCGCTGGCGGAACCCGCGGACGACCCACCGCGCCTTGTAGCGCTCCAGGGAGCCGTCGGGACGTAGTTTGTGCTTGAAGACCCATTTGCCAGTGATGAGATTAGCACCGGACGGGCGGGGCACCAGCTCCCAGGTGTTGTTGGCGATGAGCGCGGCGAATTCCTCGCGCATGGCGGCGAGCCAGTGTGGATCCCGCACGGCGGCGCGGACCGAGCTCGGCAGGGGAGAGATGCCAGAGGTAGACGAAGCAGCCGCGGCGTCGTAGTACTTGGGGTTGGGTCGAAAGATCCCGGTCTGGGCGCGAGTCACCATGGAGCGCGCAGGAGCGGGAGCAGGTGGCGGGGACGGAACATTTGAATGCTCAGAGGGCACGGTGGAGGACGAGCAGGCACCGTCGGATGATGAAGGAGCGGTGCAGCTTGAATCGCCTGCGCGCGCGCGAGTCATTTGAATGTGAACCATCGACCGCAGATCCGGCGGCTGACGTTGAACGCGCGGGCGACGCGCGCGGTGAGGGTGAAGCGAGACCGTCCATCGCAGATCCAACGCCCCTACTTGAAAGGCCGCGCAGAGCGGGCGAAGTAGAAGACAGAGATGGGGCTGGACATGCGAGCTGTAGAACAGGCGGTGCGCCGAGCGATGGAGCAGGTGGTGCAGCAGGAACGGAGCGCGCAAAGGGGAAGATATCCTCATGGAAATAAACATGGCGGGAAGTGAGGACACGGCGTGTGACGGGATCAAAGCAGCGGTAGCCGCGATGATCTGCAGGATAACCTAGAAAGACGCAGGCAACCGAGCGATGGTCGAGCTTGTGACGAGCTGTGGAGGAAGTATTGGGGTAGCATAAGCAGCCGAACACGCGTAGTACGCTATAATCTGGAGCCACGCCAAGGAGGAGCTCGTGGGGTGTGCGAGGTGCGCTGCTGTGGCAAGGCCGGCGGTTAAGCAAAAAAGTGGCAGTGTTCAGTGCCTCTGCCCAAAATCGCGACGGCATGGAAGCGTGGAAAAGGAGGGTACGTACACTGTCATTAAGAGTGCGGATCGTGCGCTCAGCCTTGCCATTTTGCTGGCTGGTGTAAGGGCATGACAGCCGGAGCACCGTGCCGTGCAGAGCGAGTAGTTCACGCGAGGCATGACTGTCGAACTTGCGTCCATTATCAGCTTGGACAGAAAGCACGGGCAGCTGGAACTGGGTGTGTGCATAAGCATAAAAATGACGCAAGATGGGAAGCACATCAGACTTGTGCTTAAGCGGGAAGGTCCAGACGTAATGAGTGTAGTCATCAAGAATTACCAAGTAAAATTGATACCCAGATACACTGTTAACAGGTGACGTCCATACATCAAGGTGAAGTAGCTGGAAAGGGAAATAGGTACAACTGCTAGAAACTGAAAAAGGGAGGCGCACATGCTTGCCAATGCGACAGCCATGACAAGGGCGCGATTCTTGTTTACTGAAACTAAAGGAGGACTGACGGGCAACAAGCTGAAGCTGCTCAGAGCCGGGGTGCCCAAGCCGCTGGTGAAGACGATCTGCAGTGACGACGCCGGCGAAGTGGTGTGGAGTGTACGAGTTGGCCGCCGACACAGAGTACAGGTCGCCCGTGGAGTCACAACGGAGAATCACCGCCCTGGTTCGCAGGTCCTTGACAGAGAAACCAAACAAGTCAAACTCGACTGAAACGGGATTGTCACGGCAAATCTGACGAACGGAGAGAAGATTTTTGATAAGAGAGGGAGAGACTAGGATGTTTCGCAGCTGAATAGGAGAAGTGCCCGCGATGAGTGAGCCCGTACCAGTGTGCGTGATAGGGAGGTGCTCACCACTGCCAACAATAATGTGTGAGGAAGTGGTGGAGGGAAGAAGAGATTGCAGTGTACCAGGGGAGTTCGTCATGTGGGAGGCAGCGCCGGAGTCCATGTACCACTCCGGGGCGGAGCCGCAGGACGACGGCCCGGCGGTGGCGCTGTGCAGCGCAGCCTGCAGTGCAGTCAGATCCAGCGGCTGCGACGAGGGCGCCATGCCAGCAGCAGGGGTGGTGTAGACTGGCGGAGGCCCGTAGACGCCATAGGCAGACGGGACGGGCGCGTAGCCGTAAGCACCGGGCACGGGTGGGGCGGGCGCAGCGTACATCGCCTGCTGGGGAGGCGTGCCAGGGCGCGGGCCAAGAACGCCAGAGCCGGGCGCACGCCAGGGCATGGGCCACGCCTGGACGAGGCCGGTCCAGGAGTTGGTGCCGGGCGCAGGGGCCGGAAGGCCGGGGGCGCGAGGAGGTAGTTGCTGGGTCACGCTCACGCCGCTGCCTTGCCCATTGCCGTTGCCACGCCCACGACGACGCATCGCGCCGCTGCCACGCCAGCGTTGGCGTCGCCGCCGAATCGGTGGTGGAGACGGCGCGGCGACTCCTCGCCCCGCGACAAGCGCGTGCACACTCTGGATGCGTGCGGTCTGCTCGGCCCGATGTTCCTCGAGCAGCAGGAAAGAGCGAGTCTGGAGGAAGGAGGGGAGCGGGCTGCGGGAGGTGATGTGAGGAATCGCACCGTGGTACTGGCGCCCGAGCCCACGCAGGAGGTGGAACACCTGCTGTGTCTCACCCACCGGCTGGCCGAGATCCCGCAGCTGATCGGCGTACATCTTCAACTTGGTGCAGTACTGCATGATGTTCATGTCGCCCTGCACCAGGGCGTGGTACTCGGCGTCGATGTAGACCGCGCGGGCAAGCTGGTTGTCCCTGAAGATGCCGTCGATCGCCATCCACACGGTGAGCGCCGTGTCCTCGTGCTGCATCACCGCGTCCAGGAGATCGGGCGAGATGGTGGTGTTGAGCCAGTGGACGACGGCGTGGTCGGCCATCAGCCACTCAGGGTCGTCAAGACATGGAACCGCCTCGGCGTCGACGTGGTCGCGAAGCCCAAACATACCGATCGCCGTGTCAAAGTGGCGGCGCCACTAGGCATAGTTGCCGGCGAGCAGGTCAAGGGTGACCGGGACATGGCGGCGGATGTCGATCGTCTGGAGGACGGAGGAAGGGAGCGAGGCGAGTGCGGCCGGGGGCAACGGGCGAGCAGAATGGTGGAGAAGGCGGCAGGGCGCCGGGAAGCGATGGGGAGGAAAAGCGGATCGAGGTGTCGCCCATGGCGGCGGAAGCGGAAAGATCAGTGACTGGAGCAAGAGGAGCGGGCCGGTCGCCGGTATCTGATACCATGAAGAAGGGAGGAGAATTATGGGATTCAACACATTTTGATTAGCTCTGCGGCTGTGACTATATACAGTTTTACAGAGGGTGATCGTGTGCCACTACCATGCCGATCGTGGGCAGACTGCGTGCCCACTACTCACGTACATGCGCTGACTAGTTACAGTGCGCGTATACAGGCTATACAAGTACCTGCTACGTATACTCTAACAGTCCCCAAACATCTTAAGTGCCTCTCTAACAAACCTTAGATCCACCTCTGACGGCTTAACAAACATTGGCACATCATCCGCGTAGATCGAAATCATCTGGGTTGTAGAGACACCAGAAATCCTGCTCGACACACCCGCGTCCACTGCTTTCGTCATGGCGATGACAAATAAAAGAGGGGAGACAGGGTCCCCTTGCCTTAAACCTTGCAAGTGCTGAAAACTTAGTTACCCAATGATGATGAAGTGATTTTGCCGTCTTGTTTATGCTTTACAAGTTTTATACCTTGTGGATGGGCAGCTTTCTACAAGCACATGGTTTCAACCCAATGGTTTTCAGTTTTTAACCGAAAAAACCAAACCAAATGGCATACGTTTTTGAGATATGAAAACCGTAACTGTAACTGAAAATCATAAAAACCAAAATTTTGATTCGGCTTGGTTTATTTGGTCCGGCCGGATAGAGTAGTACCATCATGTACATTAATTCATCTACCGACAATAATACTATACAACAAAATTCTTGACATACTGCCAAAACCAGTCGTCAAAACAGCGTAACCGGGAGAGCACCAATGAACATGATTGCTTTTCGCTCTGGTTTGCCGGCAGTTCAATATAACAGAGGGCAGGCCAAAAAATAACATGCACTACTTCCTTGGATTGGATAACAAGCAACTTATATGTCTCAACATCAAGGACAAGAGAATTACCAGCTCAGACATCTTTTGCTCAGTCTCGACCAAACCCATAAAGCGGGCATGGACACTGGAGGGCCAGGAGTGATAGACCTCCACAAACAGCAGCAAAGAGTAGAGTAGCCTGCCATTTTCCTCGCACACTACTACAGTCTAGTCTAATAAGGAATCAACAAATTAACCAACTGTCAGACAAACAATGGAAAACATAAGAAATGAAATGCAGGTTAGGAATAGCAGCTCCAGTTGTAGATAGCAAACCACTGTCTGCACATACTGTATCAACCAACAAAATCAAAAGAATCAGCAGATAAGTATCCAACACGGAGACTAATTTAAGTAACAAGTCCCCCTATCTTGGAGACGTATCTTCTCTAGAGCATAAAACAGAGTCAGCCAAGGCCAACAAAAATAGATCTCAATCACTCTCAACATGCAACACACATACTAATTCAACCAAGATAAAATATGCCTCGCTCACCGGCCCCATGGTTAGTGGCCAGCAAACATAGTGAGAACCAGGGAGTGATGGATCTCCGAGCAGCACAACGACTCCGATGCCATGAGAAACTGAGGCATAGGGTAACCTGCCATTTTGCTCAGCTAAAACTCTCCCTACTACTACAGTAATCACAAATTAGACGTTAGATATTAATCAAACAGTGAGAACCACAAACCAAGAACACAACTTCAAGTGCAGGCTAAGTAAGACCATTTCCCCCTAAGGGCCCAGCAAACAAATAGAAGTTCAATTTGCATGCAACATAGAAGACCAAATAAATAATAAATCCAAAGTAGAAGAGAGAAGAAAAGAAAGGAAAATAAGCTACCTAACTCGAATTCGATGACAAGCAACATTATCTCAACAACAATCGACAAAATCAAGATATCTTCTATGCAGAATCTGAACAGTAAGAATACAGCTGATGCAACCATGCAAACAGAACTGACTGACCAAATAAACAAGGAGAGAGCATAAATGTGCCGTAGCTCCTCCCGGCCAGCCATGAAAAAAGTGGCCAGTCAACATTGGAGAACCAGGATATCAATCTCCGAGCAGTACAACGACTCCAATGCCATGAGAAAGAGGCAAAGGGTAACCTGCCAATTTACTCGGCTAAACTCTCAGTAACTGTCCATCTAGCCAAACCAGAAAACAATCAGTAACTGTCCATCTATCCAAACCAGAAAACAATCAAATAGAGAAGGAACTTTGGTTGCTGGTTTAATTAAAATCACTTTCCCAAAGAGAAGGCCGACAAGAAAATTGGTGTATCAAGAGCTCAATGAATTTTCCAAGACACTGCTGGGCAGTCAAACAAACTGAGAGTACACGACAAACATACATATTTTCCAGGACAATGTACTAATAGAAACATCCTGAGGTCACAGCGAAGCATCAGTAATACACAAGCAGTGGGTTCTGTTCTTTACTTTTAGGAACAGAGTAAACATATCACCATTAAGATAACATAGCTGTTACAGTTATGTCATACAAATCGATCTTCAGAATACAGAAACATCACAAGGCTCTTTCAGCATGCATACTGTCCAGGCAACATAAAGCGTACAGCAGCATCATTTCATGTACCTATGCAGAAACTTGCGGTGGAAATCACTTCTGATGGTGTCGTTGATGAACCGTTTCGGTGTCTTGGTCTCTCCACGAGCCTGGTTCTTGAATACAACATCATCATCCCACCTGCAACGTACACATATATGAACAGGATTAAGCTCAGCATAAAGCATGGCAGCATTCTTTTCCTAAAGAAAGGGCACCATAACATAAAAGAAGCATATAATATGATACACCACGCATCACTGTCCTAACCTTCTCTTAACATTGAAGGAGCCAGAGTTATTCATATTGATCAGTGGGTTTCCTCGCATCAGCTCAGCCTCCTTCATCTTGGCCTCTTCTTCTGCTTGTTGACGCTCCTGCAGCAAACGGACATGACTTCACATTAATTCTCTAAACCTAAAGAAAAAGACAGCCTCAAAATGAAAATACAGAGAGGAAAACAACAAACCTTTCTAAGCCTGTCCTCAGCTCTTTCTTTTTTAATCCTTTCAAGCTCTGCCATTAGTGCCTCAGTGTCATCGTCGTCGTCATCATCGTCGCTGAATAAAAGTTTCAATTTGATGATTAAGACATAAAATAAGTTCAGATAACCAACTGAACTATAAAACTGGGCCCAGCTAAACAGCTCTGTCCCAAAAAAATATCAGAACAATTGCTGCATTATTCTTTTTTGCTATTTTACCATATGTTTTTCTTGTAAAGATAAACATAATCCGATTGCAATGAAAAGCATGCTAGCCAGCATAAGAATGTGTATCACCCAATTCCAAAGTTTATGGTAGATAAAACCTATTGAACAGGATACAATTTATTCATGCAGTTAGAAGATTATCAGATCCCATCCATGCAATGCAACAGAAAGAAGAGTCTCATAAGCATTTTGAATGGGTGTGATTGGTAAACTACTGAGCAAGAACTAAACAGACCTTTCATCGTCACTTTTGAGTTCCACGTCAGAGTCATCTGCATCAATTTCACGTGGAACTATCTTATCCTCATCACGTTTTGATCCTGTGATTACCAGAAGAACAGAGTAAGTAAATCATTATGCTGCCTTGAACCTAGGCACTAAATGAACTTTGGTAAAGTAGTGTCACCGACCTTCTAAGAGCAGGCTTGAACTTTTTCGCCGGTCCCTCTCGTCTGCGAGAAAAGTGGTTGAACTAATCAATTACAATTCCCAGATACAATGAAACAACAATAGATAAACATCACGGAAGAAAGGATATGGCAAGCACTATCTGCCCAAATGAGGGAGAAAGAGCAGATGGATCCAGAGGTATTACCAACATAGGACTTATCCTTGGATGAGAAGTGCTTGCGTTCACGCTCCTCAAGTTCATCCCTAAGATTCCTCTTCTGTACCTCCTCTTGAGTTTGTTGTCCCTCTTTTCTGCACATAAGGAAGAATGTCATATGTAGACATCAAAGAACTGCCAGCCCATTTTGTTAAGGATTCGGTGTCAAGAACTAAAAACAATCATGTAGGCTGAAGAGATAGTTTGGCAATATATGGTGTTCTAGGTTCTGTTTAACAGGTAATAAACCCCAGATGAGGAACCAAATATATGAACCATGGTAAGCAATTTGTTCATAGATTTACTCTCTTGATGCAGCAGCAGCAGCAGCAGCAGCAGCAGACAAATGCAGGTGATTATGTTAAACGTTACAGTTACACTAGGTGCTAAGTAGCTACTGCAGCTCCAAGATGCAAATAGTTGGTTGTCCTGGTGATAAATGGCTACATTTTGTTTGATATTCCCAGGTTTTTCCACATAACCGGACTTATTTAGGTCAGGTGTGTTCAGTATGTTACTTAATTAGTAGTATTGGTGCAGTAAACAAGTGTCTGTGTATGTACAGAAATCGACCTAATCCTGGCAACCTTGAACCAAGTAGTAGACTATTTGCAAAGATTGCCAGAGAAAAGCCGGTTGCACTTGTAATGGCCTATTCAGGCCCAAAACATATGCAATATGACTACATAGTTGGCAAAACACCAACCACAACCTGCGCCAATGTAAGGACTGGCGACCGGCGTCTGTCGCTAGCACTATATCGCACAGAGCTCAACGAGCAAGGTCAGGGCCAGCCATCCCTATTTTAGCCATATACGGTGTCCATGATTCTGGTTAACAGGTAATAGACCCCAAATGAGGAACATATGCACCATGATGAACCATTTGCTTATGGTGCTTAAATTTATTCTCCACATGCTGCAACAGCAGACATGATTCAGGTAGTTCTGTAGAACATTAACGCTTGGTGCTAAGTGAGCTACCCCAGTGCTCCAAACATCTAAAATAGTCGTTTCTTCTGTGTACCACCTAACAAAGTAGCAAACGGCGACATTTTGTTTGATCTTTGCAGGTTTCCGCACACATCCGGACTTTCTTAAGCCAAGTATGCATGTATATTGGTTAATTCATTCTGTTGTTGCAGCCAACAAGTAGTGCCTTGGCTTGTTAGACTGTACAGAAATCGACCTAAACCCTGGCAACCTCGTACAGAATAGCAGGCGACGCGTCCATTTCCAAGCGATTAGCGGGGCAGGGTGGGTTGTATTGCCCCCTTGCAGTGCAGGCCCTAAGCAGATGCAAAATCACCATACGGAGTTGGCGATACACGACCACCCCATCCCGCGACGAGGCAGGACAGTAATTCCACCGCGCGGAGACCGACGAGGCCAGCTACCCCGATCTGGACGGAGCCCAGGCCTCCAGTGGCGACGAACCCCTAGCACCCGTTCGTTCCCCCGCCCCAAATTCCAACGGCGGCGTGCGCGCGAGGCCTCTAACCAGGCGGGCGATTCGAGCCACCAGGGGCGCGGATTCGGCTATCGGAGCGCGGGGCGAAGGGGATTGATGGCTGAATTTAATTTACCTGGGCTTGAGGGAGGTGTGGGCGGCGAGGTCGCGGGAGGAGTACTTCCCGGAGGGCCCGAAGATGCGGGTGCCGCCCTGCTCGTTCCCGCCCTTCGCCGGCGCCCACGTCGGCCGCGCCGCCGTCGTCATCCTCTCTCTCCGGCCGGCGGGAGGCGGAACCCTAGCTGCGCTGGCCTCTCTTCCTCCTTCGGGTTTGGATTTGGACTGGCGTTGGTGGAGAGAGACGACGGGGAAAGAGGAAGGCAATTTTTGCGGAGAGGACCCTGGAGAAGCGCGTTTTTGTTTCCTTCGTGGTGGGCTGATGCGTGCGTGCTGGGCCTCCGGCGTCCAGAAACTGGGGGTCTGGATGGGCCTCCTCCGACAGCCTCTTGCCTCACAGTCTGGGCCCAAACCCTATTCGGCGCCTTTACAACTGGCGCACACCCCCTCGCTTCAAGTCGGCAATCTGACACATGGGTTCACACGGCCATGAGCACCCGACCTGAACGGGTAGGGTATAGGTTGTCAACTTCATCCATGGGTCTTACCCTGGGTAACCCGATTAGTGGTAGGGTATGTGTATAAGTTCATGCTAGTCGGTTACCCGATAGGTCACCCGATTAACATTAACAATTTATTCTAAATTATTTATTCTACATTACAGTTTACCTTTTTAATCTATAAATAAATACATTAACATATAACGTACATAAGTAGCACAGTCGCGCAGAAAATAAGGCATGATTAAGAGGTCAGCCCATTGGTAGGCCTTTTCTCACTTCTATATGTCACTCCCATGTTTTTCATGGCCCAATATTTGTTCAGCTTCATGGGTTTGGGAAGGACCAGATAAGGTGTCGGGCATGGGTTTGGGACAGGTCAATCCGAGCAAACCCAGCCCGATTGCCAGGCTGGCCCTCGCTCCCCATTGTTCCTAACGGGCCAGCCTATAAGATTAGTTTCAGTTCATTTTCCAGAAGCCCCTCCATTTTTGGGAAACTTCCAGAAGCTTCCCCACCAATATTTTATGTGCTTTTGGTTACCGGTTTTCTTATTTCACTCGGTTTTTGTCCATTTTTTTCTTATTTCGTTTACTTTTTTCCATTATTCATCTCTGTTTAATTTTTTTCCCAGTGCATGAACTTTTTTTCAAATTTTGGACTTTTTTTTGTAAATTTTTGGAATTTTCTCAAATTCATGAACCTTTTTAAATTACTCAAGTAATTCAAATTATTGTGAACTTTTTTTAAAATTCGTTAACTTTTTACATTTTTTGGTCTTTTCTCAAATTATGATTTTCCTAGGTCTTAAACTTTTTTCAAATTCGAAAAAATAATAATTTTGTGCATTTTCTCCTAAATCTCATGAACTTTTTCCAAGTTTTTTAACTTTCCTAAAAAAACTTTTGAAAAGCAAATAAAATCGAAACTTTTGAATACGTGGAATTTTTTGAATAAATTAGTTTTTTAATTCGTGAACATTTGTGAATTTTCGAATTTATGAACTTTCTTGAATATTTAATTTTTCTATTTCATGAATATTTTTGGCATTCGCAAAGTTTTTTGCATGTCGGTGAACTGTTTTCGAACGGTCAACCACACATTCGCCTTCCAAATTATCTCGACTGCATATATACTTCTTAGTTTTATTACCATCTTCAAGTAGAATGGACGTTTTAAAACAAGCATTAGAAGGAAACAACATGCTGAAGGGAATGAGACAAACGAAACAATGAAACAGGTCTCGGTCGAAACAGTCACGCAACCGATCAAACACCAATTGGGCCTAGTAGATTGAGCCCACTATCATGCATAGTGGGAGCTAGTAAGAGAAACAGACCGGCACTGAAATCGCCAATAAGGAGCTCCCAATCTAGAGGCATCAAAGCGCCAACTCATGAAGCCACCTGCCTTATTTTGCATTCTCTTTTATAGGCACTGTAGCGTGCGGTTTTCCAGTCAATTTTAAAAAAATATCTAAGAAAAGCGAACAATTTATAGGACATGATTATATCGCTTTTTAAACATGATTTTTTTTAAATGAACATTTATAGAAAAGCAAACAATTTCCTTTTTTTCAAACAAGAAAATTTTCATTTTAAAAAATGCAACATTATTTCCAAATATTTGAACATATTGTAAAACAAAACTATTTTCAATTTTGCAAACATTTTTTGAAAACATGAACAGATTTTGAATTTTCTAAATAATTATGAGAAATGTATTTTTTAGAAACGCGAGCATTTCTATAAAATAGGCACATTTTTTAAATTTCCTAAAACTCAAACATTTTCTTAAAAAGCAACAATCCTTGAAATTCCTGAACATTCCTGTAAAAAGAAAACTTTTTTGAGAAGGAAAAAGAAGAAAACCTGTGAAAAGAAAACAACGTGAAAAAAAAACAGAACTGAACCAGACCATCCCCTCCCGAAGGTTCCAAAAATATATGTGGAAAGGCTAAACGGGTCGGGCCAATCACTCTACCTATGTGATTCGACGGCAGCTTGCCTCAATAAGAGGCAAGTAGGAAACATCTCACATGGTTCTCAAAAAAAACATCTCGAGGGGTCCATTTTTACTTACCCGCATATTAGCTTTGACTTAAATCAAACTTTATAAACATTTGGCCAAGTTTTTAGAAAATAATCTAAACTTTCACAGTAACAAATACTATACATGGTATGTAAATATAGTCAATGATGATTCTAATGGTATTGATTTGATATTGTGGATGTAATATTTTTTATATATAAACTTGGTTAAAGTTTGCAAAGTTTGACTCGAGACAAAACTAATATATGAAGTAAATAAAAACGAAGGAAGTAGTAGGTGGGCACTTATTCTTAATTTCCAGGTCCTCGATATCTATCCCCACTTAACTCATTACTTTTTACTTTTTTCCTTTACATTACGTTGCCAGAAAAATCTGGATCTATAATAATCCAATCTTTTCATTACCCATTTGCGTATCTCAAAGGAAAGCATAAACATCGGTAAGATATTGAATATATATGCGTGCGTACATTCATTTCTATGAACACACACGCAGACCCTACCCCTATGAGCACCTCCGAGAGATTGAGAACGTCTTCTCCCACTGAACGCGCATCGCCAGAGATCCTGAAATGAATCCAGAAATGATGTGAGCACTAGAATTTAAATCCTAGGAATACCACTGTCCTCCTAACCATCCAACCACTAACCAGTGTTAGTTCTTAGATACTGAATATCATTGATAAATCAAGTCTACCCCCATAAGAGTTGTACGTAGTCAAAGTCATACGTAGAAGGCCATTAAAAAATCCTATATTTTGGGGGAAGGGGAGTAGAGGTTAAGCTTACATATACCCGTGGAGTCACCATGAAGTGATAACCCAAAGGAAAACCTTGCACGCAGCCATACACATACATGCATGCATGATTAGCCGTTGAGACGCTAATTGTAGCATTTTTGTACGCTAATCCGTGGATTAGATATCCTGTGAGACCGTATCCAAACCCACAGACATGCATGCAGATCGTATCCAAACCCTAATAATTAGTTAGGCACGGCGCTCGATCACCAACTTTATAAAACCCTACCCGCGCTGTGCAGCAAACCTTGTTCTCACCATCACCAACCCATTTTGCTTAGCTCCCATCTGATTCCGAGCTCGACCACCAGCTCCAAGCTACCCGGCGCGTGCTCTCATGGCCATGGCCATGGTTGCCAGGCCAATCACGGCCTTCATCTTCACATTTCTCCTCTTCTTCCTCTTCCTCCACACCGCAAGCCCGGCTCTCTTGGGAGAAGACGTCGACTGCTCCGTGCTTTTAGTCTTCAAGGCCGGCGTGTCCGGCGACCCCAAGGGAGCACTCGCCGGCTGGGGCTCGCCGGACGTGTGCAAATGGACCGGTGTCGCTTGCGACGCGGAGCACCATGTTATCGAGTTAATACTAAGTGAACAAGAGCTCTCTGGCGAGGTCTAGCCCGCACTTGGCAACCTCTCCCACCTCAGGAAGCTCAACCTCTCCGGCAACCACTTCACCGGCAGCGTCCCGCCGGAGCTCGGCAACCTCTCCTACCTTAAATTTCTCGACGTGTCCTTGAACATGCTCTTCGGGATGATTCCTCCGAAGCACGACAGCCTCTCGCGCCTAAAGTTTCTCGATGTGTCGTCGAACATGCTCGCCTGGACAGTCCCGACGGAGCTCGGCAACCTCTCCCGCCTCAAGTTTCTCGACGTGTCATCGAACACGCTCATCGGGACGGTCCCGCCGGAGCTCGGCAACCTCTCGAGACTCAGCTGTTGGTCTTGATCTGATGGCTTAAACAAGCCAGTTAGATCTATTAGTTTAATAGGAAAAAAAAGGGAAAGATAACGTTAATGAAAAGGCCCCACGCACCAACGTACGTGAGGTTTTTATCCCAACTAAGGCGCCCTGATCGGGGGCACCCAAACCAACTGATGGTTTAGGTCCCCTGTCGCCAGCGCTACATAAAAGGGAACGGGAGAGGGTTGGCAGCCTGCGCGATCACAATTCACGTACGGTTTCACTCCCCTCCCGATATTCTCTCACCCCATCCGATCGGGGAGCGCTGCAGCGACGGAAGACCTACTCCAGCCGCGGTGCCGTCCCGGACAGTGCGGTAGCATCCCGAGGGCATCGGGACGTTGAGGAGGACTTCTACCTCGACTACATCACCCTCGCATCAAGCCTGCACCAAGCAGGCGATCATGTCCACTGCTGTGACACGTAATGATCTCCTAAACCCTTCTCTGTTCATGTTTTAGGTGATCTAGATGCAATCAGTTCCTGCTAATGGCATCCCAGAGATGCATAATTAGTCCAACAATGGTATCAGTCGCCAATCTTGATTGCAATAGATCCTTATATTATTGATCAATAGATCACTATCATGTTCAGATCAATGTCAGGTTTAGGGTTTTATGGTCAAGATTGAAAGTTATAGCCCAATGATCTTGCTACTGTTTTTGATGATTGATGTCAATAGCCCACTGTCGATGATGTTTTAATTCCAATTTGCTACGGATCAGTACTGCCACCATGGTTTCATCAATTTTAATTAATCCAAGTTAAGATCTAATGCTCACTTTTATGCTAAGTTGATTAAAATTGACCATGTGACATTCCTGTTTCCATATGCATCATATAATTAGTAGACAGGGGATTGAGAGAACGTAAACAGTGGCAAAACCCATGTTGAAGAACCCTAGTTTTTTTTCCCCAATTTGGTAGAACCCTAATATTCCTTTTGCAATTACGATTCCCCCCCCCCCCTCAAATCAAGCACAAAAGCACACGAATGGGGTCAAGAAATGCTCACTTTGATGCGCCGCGTACTCGCCTCTTCCCTTCGGGGCCCGTGCAGCGCCCACCGTTCTTGGCGAAGACGCCGACGCCGCCGTCCTCGGGGACGCCGGCGGAGCAATGGCGCCGCCGCCGCTGCCGCTCTAATGGACGCGCCCTTGTTTGGCCGACGCCGAGCAAGTCGCCGTCGCTCCTCATGCCGCGGTGGCCGGTGCCCATCCTCCCTCCTTGATGCGCCATGTGCACGGACACCAGCAGCCACACTCGACGAAGGAGCACGCCGGACATAGTCCACAGCATGCTGCTCCAGCGAGCGCAGCCGCCGCGCCGCCATGGCCGGCGCGCCTTTTGGGGCCGCCGTCGAACGCCGTCGCTCTGACGAGAGAGTGAGAATCGGGAGGAGGGGAGGAAATTGTCTAAGGCTTGACCGGGCCACTCATTTTGCTCAGTTGCGGGGCGATCCGAGCCGTCGGCTCGATCCGACGACTAAGAGCATCGCGCGGCTCCATGCTGGGCCAGCGGGCGCTAACGGGCCATTTTCGACCGTGGGCTGCAGCCCAGGTTGTGACGGTTCAGCAAAAAGTTTTTTTTAACGTTTTTTTTTCTGCCGGGCTGGGCCCTTTTACGTGTAATCGTGGGGATTTTGGGCCAAAATCACGGTCACGTTTTTTCTGTGTTTTCCAGTGCACTGTAAGTTAATATGTTTTATGTTTTTGCACTGTTTAAAACAGAAAATGCCTAAAAATATAATGAACACATTATTATTCTGGGTAAAATTGAACCAACGAGATTTTTTGTTCAGGATTTATTATGTGTTTGCATGATGAATTTTTTAGACATCAAAAATAATGATATTTTTCTTATGTTGATGTTTAAATTGAGAATGAAATGACTCTAATTTTAATTCGGACCAACGTTGTTTTATTATTATGAGTCATCCCCTATGATATTTTAATTCCATGTTTTTTCTGCCCAACGTGTTTTGACATGGATTTGAAATTAAATACTTGGCATGTTTGTTTATTTACCAACGTAAATCTATAATCATGCAAGTTTACTTATGAACTTTTATGATGATTTCAGCTTCCGCTCCATTCCGGTCCGACACGATCGAACCACTTACGGGGAGTAACTTCCCTCGCTGGAAGTCCCAAGTCGAATTATGTTTGGGTTATAATGAATTTGACTATGCCTTGAGGGAAGAAAAACCTGTGGCACCTGTGGCAGGTGTCATAGGGTATGCAGAACTCAAGAAGGACTATGATGTTAAGATGGAAAAGTGGAACAAGTCCAACCATATTGCGCTTCTCATCATGAAAGCGACAATATCGCCGGACATTTCTGAAGCACTCCCTAAGAAAGACACTGCTAAAGATTTCCTCACTGAAATGGAGGAGCAATTTAAAGGCTCCGACAAAGTGTATGCTCATGAGCTTTTTGCTAAACTTCTTCAGAAATACACTATTGACGGAAATGTTAGGCAGCACATATTGAGGGTAGTAAATGCTTTCACCAAGCTTAAGGCTTTGGAGTGTTCTTTAAGTGAAGCCCTTCTTGTCATAATTATTCCTGAGTCTCTTCTCAAGAGTTTGAACAATTTAAGGTCAACTATAACTCTCTAAAGGAAAAATGGCCACTCTCCGAGATGACCGCAAGGATCGTCCAGAGGAAGAGAGGATCATGAGGCAGAAGAAAGACCATGTCTTTCATGTTGGCTCTAACAAGAGAAAGCATGACGGACAAGGTTTCCCTAAGCCTCGTAAAAGGCAAGTCAAGAAAGAAGGCACTAAGCCATTCAACCCTAAGGCATTCAAGGGTAAAGAAGCCGGTGGTTCTTCTTCTGCTCCTAGCAGCTCCACTTTGGAGAAAATGCTTGTAACTTCTGCAAAGAGGAGGGACACTATCAAAGGGACTGCCCAGGCTTTCTAAAATGGATGAACAAAAGAGGTATTGATGAAATTACTTTTGTAGATGAATCTCTTTATGTCGATTTTTCTATAAAGTCATGGTGGATTGATTCAGGGGAAACCACTCACGTTGCCAACTCTATGCAGGGATTCGATACAATCCAAACTATAAGAGGAGGAACAAGAAAGCTTAAGGTTGCGAACGGAGTTGAGGCCGATGTTGAAGCTGTGGGATCTCTCACGTTGGAGCTACACACTGGCCACACTCTTAGATTGAATAATGTTATTTATGTGCCTACCTTAAGTAGGAATTTGATTTCAGTTTCTCGTTTAGATGATGATATGTATGAGTGCCATTTTGGCAAGAAACAATTTGCTTTGATCAAATGTAATAAGAATGTAGGCATCGGTGCTAGACGAGGCCAACTCTACATGTTATCTCTTAATAATGATTCAGTTATGCATGTGAGTGATGCAATTAATGTTGAGAAGAAATGGAAAGGAGTTAGTAACTCTTCAAAATTGTGGCATTGTCGTTTGGGCCACATTTCGAGGGGGAGAATGGAACGCTTAGTTAAAAATGAAATACTCCTCCCATTAGACTTCTCAGATGCAGACAAATGTGTCGACTGCATTAAAGGAAAATTCGCAAAAACAATTAAGAAAGGAGCAGTAAAAGCCACAGGGGTTTTAGAATTAATTCACACCGACATATGTGGACCCCTTAATGTTAAGTCTGTAGATGGTTTTGATTCATTCATTACATTCACAGACGATTTTTCCCGCTATGGATATATTTATCCCATACGTGACCGATCGGAAGCTTTGGAGAAATTCAAAGTCTATAAAGCAGAGGTTGAAAATCAACTGAACGCAAAAATCAAAGTTGTACGGTCTGATCGCGGGGGAGAGTATTATGGTAGGCATGCTCCTTATGGGCAGATTCCTGGACCTTTTGCCAAGTTCTTATCTGAAAATGGAATCATTGCTCAGTACTCAATGCCTGGTGTGAAGGAAATATGCCCTAGAGGCAATAATAAAGTTATTATTTATTTCTTTATTTCATGATAAATGTTTATTATTCATGCTAGAATTGTATTAACCGGAAACATGATACATGTGTGAATACATAGACAAACATATAGTCACTAGTATGCCTCTACTTGACTAGCTCATTAATCAAAGATGGTTATGTTTCCTAACCATAGACATGTGTTGTTATTTGATTAATAGGATCACATCATTAGGAGAATGATGTGATTGACATGACCCATTCTGTTAGCCTAGCACTTGATCGGTTAGTCTAGTGCTATTGCTTTCTTCATGACTTATACATGTTCCTGTAACTATGAGATTATGCAACTCCGTTTACGGAGGAACACTTTGGTGCTACCAAACGTCACAACGTAACTGGATGATTATAAAGGAGTACTACAGGTGTCTCCAAAGGTACATGTTGGGTTGGCGTATTTCGAGATTAGGTTTTGTCACTCCGATTATCGGAGAGGTATCTCTTCCCTCTCGGTAATGCACATCACTATAAGCCTTGCAAGCAATGTAACTAATGAGTTAGTTACGGAATGATGCATTACGTAACGAGTAAAGAGACTTACCGGTAACGAAATTGAACTAGGTATTGGATACCGACGATCGAATCTCGGGCAAGTAACATACCGATGACAAAGGGAACAACGTATGTTGTTATGCGGTTTGACCGATAAAGATCTTCGTAGAATATGTAGGAGCCAATATGGGCTTCCAGGTTCCGCTATTGATTATTGACCGAGAATAGTTCTAGGTCATGTCTACATAGTTCTCGAACCCGTAGGGTCCGCACGCTTAAGGTTTCGGCGATGCTTATATTATGAGTTTATGAGTTTTTGATGTACCGAAGGAGTTCGGAATCCCGGATGAGATCGGGGACATGACGAGGAGTCTCGAAATGGTCGAGACGTAAAGATCGATATATTGGACGACTATATTCGGAGTTCGGAAAGGTTCTGAGTGATTCGGGTATTTTTGGGAGTACCGGAGAGTTACGGGAATTCGTATTGGGCCTCTTTGGGCCATACGGAAAAGGAGAGAAAGGGCCAAAGAGTGGCCGCACCTCCCTTGGACTAGTCCGAATTGGACTAGGGAGGGGGGCGCACCGTTCCTTCCTTCTCCTTCTCTCTTCCCTTTCCTTCTCTCCTACTCCTACTACATGGAAGGGTTCCTAGTTGGACTAGGAAAGAGGGAATCCTACTCCCGGTGGGAGTAGGACTCCCCTAGGGCGCGCCATAGAGAGGGCCGGCCCTCCCCTCCTCCACTCCTTTATATACGGGGGCAGGGGGCATCCCATGGACACACAAGTTGATCTACGGATCGTTCCTTAGCTGCAGTGCGGTGCCCCCTCCACCATATTTCACCTCGGTCATATCGTCATGGAGTTTAGGCGAAGCCTGCGTCGATAGAGCATCATCATCGCCACCACGCCGTCGTCGACGGAACTCATCCCCGACGCTTTGCTGGATCGGAGCCCGGGATCGCCATCGAGTTGAACGTGTGCTGAACTCGGAGGTGCCGTGACGTTCGGTACTTGGATCGGTCGGATCGTGAAGACGTACGACTACATCAACCGCGTTGTCATAACGCTTCCGCTTACGGTCTACGAGGGTACGTGGACAATACTCTCCCCTCTCGTTGCTATGCCATCACCATGATCTTGCGTGTGCGTAGGAATTTTTTTAAATTACTACGTTCCCCAACAGTGGCATCCGAGCCTAGTTTTATGCGTAGATGTCATATGCACGAGTAGAACACAAGTGAGTTGTGGGCGATACAAGTCATGTTGCTTGCCAGCATGTCATACTTTGGTTCGGCGGTATTGTGAGATGAAGCGGCCCGGACCGACATTACGCGTACGCTTACGCGAGACTGGTTTTCACCGCTGCGAGCACTCGTTGCTTAAAGGTGACTGGCAGGTGTCAGTCTCTCTCACTTTAGTTAACCGAGTGTGGCTACGCCCGATCCTTGCGAAGGTTAAAACAGCACCAACTTGACGAACTATCGTTGTGGTTTTGATGCGTACGTAAGAACGGTTCTTGCTCAGCCCGTAGCAGCCACGTAAAACTTGCAACAACAAAGTAGAGGACGTCTAACTTGTTTTTGCAGGGCATGTTGTGATGTAATATGGTCAAGACGTGATGCTATATTTTATTGTATGAGATGATCATGTTTTGTAACCAAGTTATCGACAACTGGCAGGAGCCATATGGTTGTCACTTTATTGTATGAAATGCAAACGCCATGTAATTGCTTTACTTTATCACTAAGCGGTAGCGATAGTCGTAGAAGCAATAGTTGGCAAGACGACAACGATGCTACGATGGAGATCAAGGTGTCGCGCAGGTGACGATGGTAATCACGACGGTGCTTCGGAGATGGAGATCACAAGCACAAGATGATGATGGCCATATCATATCACTTATATTGATTGCATGTGATGTTTATCCTTTATGCATCTTAATCTTGCTTTGTTTGACGATAGCATTTTAAGATGATCTCTCACTAAAATTATCAAGAAGTGTTCTCCCTGAGTATGCACCGTTGTGAAAGTTCTTCGTGCTGAGACACCACGTGATGATCGGGTGTGATAGGCTCTACGTTCAAATACAACGGGTGCAAAACAGTTGCACACGCGGAATACTCAGGTTAAACTTGACGAGCCTAGCATATAACAGATATGGCCTCGGAACACGGAGACCGAAGGTCGGCGTGAATCATATAGTAGATATGATCAACATATCGATGTTCACCGTTGAAACTACTCCATCTCACGTGACGATCGGACATGGTGTAGTTAATATGGATCACGTAATCACTTAGAAGATTAGAGGGATGTCTATCTAAGTGGGAGTTCTTAAGTAATATGATTAATTGAACTTAAATTTATCATGAACTTAGTCCTGGTAGTATTTTGCAAACTATGTTATAGATCAATAAGCTCGCGTTGTTGCTACCCTATGTTTTTTATATGTGTTCCTAGAGAAAATTGTATTGAAAAATGTTAGTAGCAATGATGCGGATTGGATCCATGATCTGAGGTTTATCCTCATTGCTGCACAGAAGAATTATGTCCTTAATGCACCGCTAGGTGACAGACCTATTGCAGGAGCAGATGCAGACGTTATGAACGTTTGGCTAGCTTAATATGATGACTACTTGATAGTTTAGTGCACCATGCTTAATAGCTTAGAATCGGGACTTCAAAAGACATTTTGAACGTCATGGGCCATATGAGATGTTCCACGAGTTGAAGTTAATATTTCAAGCAAATACCCGAGTTGAGAGATATGAAGTCTCCAACAAGTTCTATAGCTAAAAGATGGAGGAGAATCGCTCAACTAGTGAGCATGTGCTCAGATTGTCTGGGTACTTTAATCGCTTGAATCAAGTGGGAGTTAATCTTCCAGATAAGATAGTGATTGACAGAATTCTCTAGTCACCATCACTAAGTTACTAGAACTTCGTGATAAACTATAGTATGCAAGGGATGACGAAAACGATTCCCGAGCTCTTCGTGATGTTGAAATCGACGAAGGTAGAAATCAAGAAAGAGCATCAAGTGTTGATGGTTGACAAGACCACTAGTCTCAAGGAAAAGGGCGAAGGGAAGAAGGGGAACTTCAAGAAGAACGGCAAGCAAGTTGCTACTCGAGTGAAGAAGCCCAAGTCTGGACCTAAGCCTAAGACTAAGTGCTTTTGCTGCAATGGAACTGGTCACTGGAAGCGGAACTACCCCAAGTATTTGGCGGATAAGAAGGATGGCAAAGTGAACAAGAGTATATTTGATATACAGGTTATTGATGTGTGCCTTACTAGTGTTTATAGTAGCCCCGAGTATTTGATACTTGTTCGGTTGCTAAGATTAGTAACTCGAAACAGGAGTTACAGAATCAAACAGAGACTAGTTGAAGGGAAGTGACGATGAGTGTTGGAAGTGGTTCCAAGATTGATATGATCATCATCGCACACTCCCTATACTTTCGGGATTAGTGTTGAACCTAAATAAGTGTTATTTGGCGTTTGCGTTGAGCATGAATATGATTTGATCATGTTTATTGCAATACGGTTATTCATTTAAAGTCAAAGAATAATTGTTGTTCTGTTTACATGAATAAAACCTTCAATGGTCATACACCCAATGAAAATAGTTTATTAGATCTCGATCGTAGTGATACACATATTCATAATATTGATGCCAAAAGATACAAAGTTAATAATGATAGTGCAACTTATTTGTGGCACTGCCGTTTAGGTCATATTGGTGTAAAGCGCATGAAGAAACCCATATTGATGGGCTTTTTGGAATCACTTGATTATGAATCACTTGGTACTTGCGAACCGTGCCTCATGGGCAAGATGACTAAAACGCCGTTCTCCGGAACAATGGAACGAGCTACTGACTTGTTGGAAATAATACATACCAATGTATGCGATCCAATGAGTGTTGATGCCCGTGGCAAGTATCATTAGTTTCTGACCTTCACAGATGATTTGAGCAGATATGCGTATATCTTCTTGATGAAACATAAGTCCGAAATAGTTGAAAAGTTCAAAGAATTTCAGAGTGAAGTGGAAAATCATCGTAACAAGAAAATAAAGTTTCTACGATCTGATCGTGGAGATGAATATTTGAGTTACGAGTTTGGTCTTCAAACAAAGTGGAATAGTTTCACAGCTCACGCCACATGAAACACCACAACATAATGATGTGTCCGAACGTTGTAACCGCACTTTATTGGATATGGTGCGATCTATGATGTATCTTACCGATTTACCACTATCATTTTGGGGTTATGCATTAAGAGACAGCTGCATTCACGTTTAATAGGGCACCATCTAAATCCGTTGAGATGACATCGTATGAACTATGGTTTAGCAGTAAACCTAAGCTATCGTTTCTTAAAGCTTGGAGTTGCGATGCTTATATGAAAAGGTTTCAACCTGATAAGCTCGAACCCAAATCGGAAAAATGCGTCTTCATAGAATACCCAAAGGTAACTATTGGGTACACCTTCTATCACAGATCCGAAGGCAAGTTATTTGTTGCTAAGATGGATCCTTTCTAGAGAAGAAGTTTCTCTCGAAAGAAGTGAGTGGGAGGAAAGTAGAGCTTGATAAGGTAATTGTACCTTCTCCCGAATTGGAAAGTAGTTCATCACAGAAATCAGTTCCTGTGATTCCTACACCAATCAGTGAGGAAGCTAATGATGATGATCATGAAGCTTCAGATCAAGTTACTACCGAACTCGTAGGTCTTCCAAAATAAGATCCGCACCAATATGATACGGTAATCCTATTCTAGAAGTCATGTTACTAGACCATGATGAACCTATGAACTATGAGGAAGCGATGATGAGCCCAGATTCCGCGAAATGGCTTGAGGCCATAAAATCTGAGATATGATCCATATATAAGAACAAAGTGGGGACTTTGGTTGACCTGCTCCATGATCAGCAAGTCAAGTTAAATAAATGGATCTTCAAGAGGAAGACGGACATTGATAGTAGTGTTACTATCTACAAAGCTCGACTTGTTGCAAAAGGTTTTCGACAAGTTCAAGGTGTTGACTACAATGAGATTTTCTCAACTCTAGCATTGCTTAAGTCTGTCCGAATCATGTTAGCAATTGCCACATTTTATGAAATCTGGCAAATGGATGTCAAAACAACATTCTTTAATGGATATATTAAAGAAGAGTTGTATATGATGCAACCAGAAGGTTTTGTCAATCCTAAAGGAGCTAACAAAATGTGCAAGCTCCAGCGATCCATCTATGGACTGGTGCAAGCATCTCAGAGTTGGAATACACGCTTTGATAAGTTGATCAAAGCATATAGTTTTATACAGACTTGCGGTGAAGCCTGTATTTACAATAAAGTGAGTGGGAGCACTACCGCCTTTTTGATAAATATATGTGAGTAACATATTGTTGATCAAAAATGATGTATAATTTTTCTGGAAAGCATAAAGGAGTATTTGAAAGGAGTTCTTTAAAAGAAAGACCTCAGTAAAGCTACTTACATATTGAGCATCAAGATCTATTGAGATAGATCAAGACGCTTGATAATTTTTTCAATAAGTACATACCTTGTCAAGATTTTGAAGTAGTTCAAAATGGAACAGTCAAAGAAAAGTTTTTGGCTGTGTTGCAAACGTGTGAAATTGAGTAAGACTCAAATCCCGACCACGGCAGAAATAATGAAAGTCATTCCCTATGCCTCAGTCATAGGTTCTGTAAAGTATGCTATGCTATGTACCAGAACTATTGTATACCTTGCTCTGAATTTGGCAAGGGAGTACAATAGTGATCTAGGAGTAGATCACTGGACATTGGTCAAGAACATCTTTGTGAGGACTAAGGAAATATTTCTCGATTATGGAGGTGATAAAAGAGCCCGTCGTAAAGAGTTACATCGATGCAAGCTTTTTACACTGATCTAGATGACTCTAAGTCTCAATCTGGATACATATTGAAAGTGGGAGCAATTAGCTAGAGTAGCTCCGCAGAGCATTGTAGACATAGAATATTTGCAAAATACATACGGCTCTGAATGTGACAGACCCGTTGACTAAACTTCTCTCACGAGCAAAACATGATCATACCTTAGTACTCTTTGGATGTTAATCACATAGCGATGTGAACTAGATTATTGACTCTAGTAAACCCTTTGGGTGTTGGTCACATGACGATGTGAACTATGGGTGTTAATCACATACAGATGTGAATATTAGTGTTGAATCACATGATGATGTGAACTAGATTATTGACTCTAGTGCAAGTGGGAGACTGAAGGAAATATGCCCTAGAGGCAATAATAAAGTTATTATTTATTTCCTTATTTCATGATAAATGTTTATTATTCATGCTAGAATTGTATTAACCGAAAACATGATACATGTGTGAATACATAGACAAACATATAGTCACTAGTATGCCTCTACTTGACTAGCTCATTAATCAAAGATGGTTATGTTTCCTAACCATAGGCATGTGTTGTTATTTGATTAATGGGATCACATCATTAGGAGAATGATGTGATTGACATGACCCATTCCGTTAGCCTAGCACTTGATCGCTTAGTATATTGCTATTGCTTTCTTCATGACTTATACATGTTCCTGTAACTATGAGATTATGCAACTCCCGTTTACGGAGGAACACTTTGGTGCTACCAAACGTCACAACGTAATCGGGTGATTATAAAGGAGTACTACAGGTGTCTCCAAAGGTACATGTTGGGTTGGCGTATTTCGAGATTAGGTTTTGTCACTCCGATTATCGGAGAGGTATCTCTGGGCCCTCTCGGTAATGCACATCACTATAAGCCTTGCAAGCAATGTAACTAATGAGTTAGTTACGGAATGATGCATTACGTAACGAGTAAAGAGACTTACCGGTAACGAGATTGAACTAGGTATTGGATACCGACGATCGAATCTCGGGCAAGTAACATACCGATGACAAAGGGAACAACGTATGTTGTTATGCGGTTTGACCGATAAAGATCTTCGTAGAATATGTAGGAGCCAATATAGGCATCCAGGTTCCGCTATTGGTTATTGACCGAGAATAGTTCTAGGTCATGTCTACATAGTTCTCGAACCCGTAGGGTCCGCACGCTTAAGGTTTCGATGCGACAGTTATATTATGAGTTTATGAGTTTTTGATGTACCGAAGGAGTTCGGAGTCCCGGATGAGATCGGGGACATGACGAGGAGTCTCGAAATGGTCGAGACGTAAAGATCGATATATTGGACGACTATATTCGGAGTTCGGAAAGGTTCCGAGTGATTCGGTATTTTTGGGAGTACCGGAGAGTTACGGAATTCGTATTGGGCCTCTTTCGCCATACGAGAAAGGAGAGAAAGGGCCAAAGAGTGGCCGCACCCTCCCTTGGACTAGTCCGAATTGGACTAGGGAGGCGCACCCTTCCTTCCTTCTCCTTCTCTCTTCCCTTTCCTTCTCTCCTACTCCTACTACATGGAAGGGTTCCTAGTTGGACTAGGAAAGAGGAATCCTACTCCCGGTGGGAGTAGGACTCCCCTAGGGCGCCGCCATAGAGAGGGCCGCCCTCCCTCCTCCACTCCTTTATATACGGGGCAGGGGGCACCCCATGGACACACAAGTTGATCTACGAATCGTTCCTTAGCTGTGTGCGGTGCCCCCCTCCACCATATTCCACCTCGGTCATATCGTCGCGGAGTTTAGGCGAAGCGCTGTGCCGGTAGAGCATCATCATCGTCACCACGCCATCGTGCTGACGGAACTCATCCCCGACGCTTTGATGGATTGGAGCCCGGGGATCGTCATCGAGCTGAACGTGTGCTGAACTCGAAGGTGCCGTACGTTCGGTACTTGGATCGGTCGGATCGTGAAGACGTACGACTACATCAACCGCGTTGTCATAACGCTTCCGCTTACGGTCTACGAGGATACGTGGACAATACTCTCCCCTCTCGTTGCTATGCCATCACCATGATCTTGCGTGTGCGTAGGAATTTTTTTGAAATTACTACGTTCCCCAACATGGTGAACCACAACAAAATGGTGTGGCCGAGCGCCGCAACCGCACCCTTATGGATATGGTGCGAAGCATGCTTAGTCACTCTAGTTTACCAGTAAGCCTTTGGATAGAGGCATTAAAGACAGCTGCACACATACTAAATCTTGCTCCAACTAAGTCAGCACCGAACACACCTTACGAGATGTGGGCGGGAAAGAAACCGAGCCTAAATTACTTACAAGTGTGGGGTTGCCCCGCTGAAGCTAAAGTTTTCAATCCACAACTTAAGAAATTGGATCCAAAAACAGTTAGCTGTTTCTTCGTTGGATACCCTCATAGGGGAAAGGGATATCGTTTTTATTGTCCAAGTCACACCACCAAGTTTGTGGAGACTAGACAAGCGGTATTTTTTGAGGATAATGAGGTCACAAATTTAAGGGAGATCGATCTTGAGGAGAAGCGGGTTTGTGTACCATCCCCGACTATCCAAGAGATTGTTTTTCCAATACGAAGAAATGTGACATCTGATGATCCTGAATCTCACGGTTCAGTCTCTCAGTCGAATGGTGATCCAGAAACTAATAATGAGAATCCAAACACAAATGAGGATCTCCGAGAAATAAATGAAAATGATGATGTTCCACCACCACCTCCGCCCATGGGTAGACCACGGCGTGAGAGGAAGAAAGCCATATCAGATGATTATATCACCTTTTTGATGGAGGACATGAATGACATGGGAAAGGTGGAGGATCCAACCTCATATAAGGAAGCCATTAAAAGCGAAAATTGGCCCAAATGGTTGGTTGCCATGGAAGACGAGTTGAAATCTATGGGCTCAAACGACGTATGGGACTTAGTAGAAGTTCTCGATGGAGCTAAGAAAGTAGGCTGCAAGTGGGTCTACAAAACCAAGTATGATTCCAAAGGGAATTTCGAACGGTTCAAGGCAAGGCTAGTGGCAAAAGGGTATACAGAGAGAAGGCATTGATTATAAGCAAACCTTCTCTCCTGTGTCAACCAAGGATTCTTTCGAATCATAATGGCATTAGTAGCTCATTACGACCTAGAACTACACCAAATGGATGTTAAAAGCGGCATTTCTAAATGGTGACTTAAAAGAAGATGTTTACATGGCTCAGCCAGAAGGCTTTGTTGTGGAAGGAAAGGAACATTTAGCATGTCGTCTAAAGAAATCAATTTATGGCTTAAAGCAAGCTTCAAGGGAGTGGTACCTCAAGTTTGATAAAATTATCAAAACTTTTGGTTTCACCGAAAATATTGTGGACAACTGCATATATGTTAAGTTTAAAGGCAGTAGGTTCACATTTTTAATCCTATACGTTGATGACATATTATTGGCATGTAGCGATAAGGATATGCTACATGAGACCAAGAATTTTCTGTCATCCAGTTTTGATATGAAAGATCTTGGTGAAGCCTCGTGTGTCCTCGGCATCGAGATTTATCGAGATAGGTCCAGAGGAACGTTAGGACTATCTCAAAAGGCATACTTTGAGAGAGTACTGAAATAATTCAATATGCATAAGTGCTCACCCTCACCTGCTCCTATAGTTAAGGGCGATAAGTTTGGGACATTTCAATGTCCGAGGAACCAATGTGAAACTGATCAGATGAAGTCGGTTCCTTATGCTTCAGCTGTTGGAAGCATCATGTATGCTCAAGTATGTACACGCCCAGACTTATGTTTTGTAACCGGGTGCTTGGCAGATACCAATCAAATCCAGGACCGGACCACTGGAAGGCCGCAAAGAAAGTCTTGCGTTATATGCAAGGAACTAAGGATTTCATGCTTACATATAAAAGAACTGATAACCTAGAAATTGTTGGTTATTCAGACTCTGATTTTGCCGGATGTGTGGATAGTATGAGATCCACGTCAGGTTATATATTCACACTCGCGGGAGGAGCTATATCGTGGAAAAGCTCCAAACAAACGTTAACTGCTGGATCTACGATGCAAGCAGAATTTGTAGCATGTTATGAGGCCACCAGGCAGGCTGTATGGCTAAAGAATTTTATACCCGGACTTAAAGTGGTTGACAGCATATCTAAACCAATTTTATTGTACTGCGATAATGAACCAGCAATTTTCTATACGAGTAACAACAGGTCAAGTAATGCTGCCAGACACATTGACATAAAGTATCGTGTTGTGAAAGATAGAATCCAGGATCAAACAGTTGATGTTAAACATATAAGAACGAAGCATATGCTTGCGGATCCGCTAACAAAAGGCTTACCACCCAGTATTTTTCGTGAGCATGTTGCCGGCATGGGACTACTGGAGGCCTGATGATTCTGGAATAAGAGGACCATTAAAATAAACCACTCCCCAATTAGCAAAATGTTTTCCATTTCAAATAGGCGGGTGTACTATAAGTGTTGAGGTTCTATGGCGTTTCGAGCTGTTGTAACACCTCACTTTGGTACATCATTCCTATGTAGAATGGGCGAATGAAGTTAAGCCTAACGATCAAGGGGGAGAATGTTGGTTTTGATCTGACGGCTTAAACAGGCCAGTTAGATCTATTAGTTTAACAGAAAAAAAAGAGGGAAAGATAACGTTAATGAAAAGGCCCCACGCACCAACGTACGTGAGGTTTTTATCCCAACTAAGGCGCCCTGATCGGGGGCACCAAACGAACTGATGGTTTAGGTCCCCTGTCGCCAGCGCTACATAAAAGGGAACGGGAGAGGGTTGGCAGCCTGCGCGATCACAATTCACGTACGGTTTCACTCCCCTCCCAATGTTCTCTCACCCCATCCGATCAGGGGGAGCGCTGCAGCGACGGGAAGACCTACTCCAGCCGCCGCTGCCGTCCCCGGACAGTGCCGGTGGCGTCCTGAGGGCATCAGGACGTTGAGGAGGACTTCTACCTCGACTACATCACCCCTGCACCAAGCAGGCGATCATGTCCACTGCTGTGACACGTAATGATCCCCTAAACCCTTCTCTGTTCATGTTTTAGGTGATTTAGATGCAATTAGTTCCTGCTAATGGCATCCCAGAGATGCATAATTAGTCCAACATCAGCACCCTCGATCTCTCCGATAATGTTTTCTCCGGGGCGGTGCCGCGGGAGCTTGGGAAGCTTTCTCGGCTGACGCAGCTCAGCCTCAACGGAAACAAGTTGGAGGGATCGATTCCGGTGGAGCTCTCGCGTATTCGGGGCTTGGTATACCTAAATCTCGGCGACAACAACCTCTCCAGGCATATCCCGTCTGCTATCTTCTGCAACCTCTCCGCCTTGAACTACATTGATATGTCGTCCAACTTTTTGGACGGCGAGATCCCCATCCAAGCAGATTGCCCACTCCCCGAGTTGATGTCCCTCGTATTGTGGTCCAACAAACTCAATGGCAGCATCCCTCCCTCGCTGTCAAACTCGACGAAGCTCCGATGGCTGCTACTGCAGTCGAACTTCCTCACCGGCGAGCTGCCGTCGGAGGACAGTTCAGCAGTATGAGGAGCCTCGAGTATTTGCACCTATCGTCCAACTTCCTCGCGAACTCGCAGAACAACACCGACCTTGAGCCGTTCTTCACCTCGCTTGCCAACTGCACCAACCTGAAGGAGCTCAGTGTCGCCAGGAGTGACATCGCCGGCATGATCCCACCTGTCATCGGTCGCCTTGCTCCCGGCCTCATGCAGCTCCAGCTTCAGTTTAACAGACTCTTTGGCCCGATCCCGGCGAACATCTCCAACCTCACCAACCTCAACACCCTCAACCTCTCCCATAACCTCCTCAACGGCTCCATCCCACAGGGCATCTCTAGCATGCGGCAGCTCGAGCAGCTGCACCTCTTAAACAACTGCTCTCCGGTGATATCCTGCTCACCGGAGCCATTCCACCAAGCATCGTGCAGTGTGTGACGATGCAAAATCTTTATCTCTCCTACAACATGTTGCGAGGCGAGATCCCAGCTGGCTTGACTAGGCTGAGCGGATTGCTCAACCTCAACCTCGCCGGCAATCTGCTGTCTGGCGCGATCCCTGTGACCATGTGCGAGATGGTTAGGCTGCAATTTCTTAACCTATCATCAAACCAGTTCTCCGGCACGATCCCGCCGCAGCTCGGCAGCTGCATCGAGCTCAAGTACCTCGACGTGTCCTGCAATGGCCTCACGGGGACCCTCCCTCAATCCTTGGAGAAGGTGGCGTCGCTAGTGCGTGTTAACTTTTCATACAACGACTTCTCAGGCGAGGTGCCGAGCGGCGGGGCCTTTGCAGGGTTTCGGGCGGACGCGTTCCACGACAATGATAGACTGCGGAAGCGCAACTTGCTCCATAGCAGGCGAGTGGTGTTGCTCATTGTCATCACTATCGCGAGCTTCACTATGGCAATCATTGGGCTCACAGTGTGCCGTGCCGTGGGACGAGACAGGCGGCACTCACCGCTGCAAACATGCGAACCCAACACGAGGGGGGACTACCCGAGGATCTCTCAACGGGAGCTCTACGATGGGACGTGCGGGTTTGAGGAGTCGAGGCTGATCGGCGTCGGGCGGTTTGGGCGCGTGTACGAGGGGACGCTCCGTGACGGCATGCATGTCGCCATCAAAGTGCTTGACCCAAAGACCGGAGGCGGGGAGGTCTCCCGGAGTTTCAAGCGGGAGTGCGATGTGCTGAGGCGGACGCGGCATCGGAACCTGCTGCGCGTGGTCACCACGTGCAGCCAGCCGAACTTCCACGCGATCGTGCTCCCGCTGGTGACCAATGGTAGCCTCGAGAGCCACCTCTACCGGCGTGACGGCGGCCCCAGACGTGGCATGGACCTTGCATGGCTGGTTGCCATCGCCGGCAACATAGCCGAGGGGCTCACCTACCTGCATCACTACGCACCCGTCCGCGTCGTACACTGCGACCTTAAGCCCAGCAACGTGCTCCTCGAGGACGACATGACGGCCGTCGTGGCTGACTTCGGCATCGCGCGGCTGGTCAAAGGACATGGGCGACGACGACAACACAGGCTATACTAATCCCTGCAACTCCACTGCCGGATTGTTGCAAGGTTCTGTGGGCTACATCGCACCAGGTAATTTACAACACAATCGAATCAACATAGCATATTAGTAGTGTAAATGCAGGTCATGTTCTTCTCTTAACATTTTCATCATGGCGTTCTTGTTGCGTGGTTTTAGAGTACAGACTAGGAGGCCACCCTTCGACAGAAGGTGACGTGTACAGCTTCGGCATGATGCTGCTAGAGCTGCTCACCGGGAAGCGCCCGATCGATGTGCTCTTCCAGGAGGGGCTCACGTTGCACGGCTGGGTGAGGCGGCACCACCCCCATGACCTCACCGCCATCATCGCACAGCCATGGATGGTGGCCACGGATGCGGCGTTGTCGGCGGTGCAAGCGGACAACGCCGTCGTCGAGCTGATGGACCTTGGAATCGCGTGCACTCAGCACTCGCAGCTGGCGCGGCCCACCATGGTGGAGGTGTGCCGCATGATCGCCCTCCTCAAGGATTCGTCTTCTTCCTAACTTACTTGTTGCTACGTATTCATCATATATATTGTGGTAGACTTGTAGCATCGAGGTTATATAATAAACTTGTGGCATCCCCTGTCCGGATATGAAGATAGTCGTAGGGTTTGCGGAAAACTCGGGGGTGTCCGACGTTGACGAGATGTGCAAGTAACAAGAAGAGGTAATGTCACCGGGAGTCATAAAACTTACATTCGATGTTTAGTTTGGTGCTAAAATTTTGAAAATACGGATTTTTGGTCACATAACTTGTCCCCGCGTGCATATACGGTGCTTTCTCTCGTATCCAGCCACATGGCCTGTCCACATGGCGTGCCAGCCTGGTGGAGGCCCACTGGTTGGGAATGCAAAAGGCGCTTCATGACCATAGCACACTGGATTTTTTTCAGAGAACTCGCTCAATTTATTTAATCACGCACACAGCCCTAGAATATAATGAAAAAAGATGGCCCAGTTCAAACACGGACATGTTAATAAAATAGTCCGCCATACGTCATTCCACCAGTGCCGATTGACGTTCAACATGAAGAACTAAAATTCGTTTAATCACAAACAGAAGCTCCAGCGCAAACTGAGTGACAAAAAAAGGGTGGCCCAACAGACTCAATCTCTCAACCTCAAGCGTGGACACACGGGAGCTAAATGCTACACTAAGTACCAACCACTTTCTATAAAGAGAAAAGCCGGATTTTATATATTGTCCGCGACCACTACTCGTATCCAGGTTCTTTTACTCCTAGACAGAAATTCGATAACCGATCGGTCCCCAAAAATTTTGGCGGTCCCGGAAAAAAATGTTATCACCTGAACTAAAATTCTCGCTCATGACAAAGTTGTGTACGGTATGGGTTAAACATTTTACATTTTGAAACGGTTTTCTTAATTAATTTTTTGTGTGAAAAAGGTGAGATTTTCCAGTGTCCAGTTTTTACTAGGCGAACCTGGGGCAAAAAGAGAATCCAGGAAGAAGAACTGTGTCTAATATAAAATCAGGTGTACCTCTTTATAGAAAGGAATTTGTAGTGGGTGCAGTGGTTTGCTTGTGCATGGATGTACCCGAGGCATATGACAAGTGAAACAAGTTTGACTCACCAAAAAAATATAAGAGTTAAAAACAATCCAGATTGCCTCAAAATAATTTACCAATCACGGATGAAAAACACATCTCGGAGAATTAGTTTTTTTAGGGGGGATTAGATCCGAGGCTACGTTGCCAATATGGCTGCTAGTGGGCTTTCTACTATGGGCTTTTTGTCCTCTTTCCTAAGCAATTCTTTTTGTAAAAGAATAACCCACCGTTCAATAGAGATAATTAAAGTAGGCAACTTCAAGTATTCTTTGTTCCTTTTTTGTTTCTTGGGTTCTTTTTCCTTTTTACACAGTTTTTTCTTCAGTTTCCTTTTTCTATTGAGATTTCTTTCGTTTCTTTATTTGTTTTTATTTTATTTTTTCCTTTGTTTTTCCCGTTTTCTTTTTTGACACATGTCTACATTTACTGTTTCACATTGTACATTTTTAGTACACGTCAAAAACATTTTCTACCTACATGTTTAACATTTTTCAAATACATAATTAATTTTTTTTAAATAGATATTTTCAAAAAAATGTGAAAAAAAAAAGAAAAAGAAAAAGGTGTCATGTGGGCTCATATGCGCCTGGGCTGGCCCATCTTGCGCCGCCTTCAGGCGAGGCCGCCAGTACGTCTCACGTCAAGCGAGACATAGGCGAGCCATTCGACCCTTATGGCGAACGAATCGGTAGGCATTGTTTGCTTCCTTGATATTTGAAGGGGTTTGGAGGGGATTGAGAGGGATTAAATCTCTCAAAATCCATCTCATTCCCCTCCAACCCTCTCCAATCCCTTTGTGGGAGGGATTAATCGAACAAGGCGTAGATGGGGGCTTCCCCTGCAATCGATCGCCCAATATTAAGGACCATAAGAAATAACTATACTGCAATACAAACATGCCCTAAATAAGTCTAGACAGGAGGGGAGGTGTTGATACATTGTCCATCTCTTTCCATCAGTTCGGAGTTTTGAATGAATTGGCTGGAGCATGAATTCAGTATAGAAGAAATAAAGCTGAAGAAATAACTATACTGCAATACAATGTGATCATGTACATAAACATCATCCTAGACAAATAATTAGGCATATGGCAAATGAAACATTTGATTCAGCACTAAAAAATACTCCCTCTGTTTCATAATGTAAGACCTTTTTTGACATTACACTTGTCAAAAAACGTCTTACGGACCGAGGGAGTAAAACAGTTAAAAAAACACTCCATACGAGCTCCATCTAGCAGGAGAAGATTTGCCTAAAAAAATCTAGCAAGACTACAAGAAGAAAGAAAGCCGCTGACTAGAAGCCGGAAATTCTCCGGAGCACGAACATGCCGAAGCCGATGCCGAGGAACGTGGCAATGGAGATCCCGAAGATGCCGACGAGGATGCCGGGCACGACGAGCGAGCTCCACCCTTTCGCCGTCGCCATGGCGGCGGCGGTGGTCGGCCCGCCGACGTTGGCGTTGGACGCGATGAGCAGCCGCTTCCTATCCAGTCCCGCCAGCCTCCCGGCCCCGAGCACGACGGCGAGGTGCACGGCCACCTGCACGGCCGCGAACGCGAACACGGCGGGCGCCTTGGTCACCGCGTCCACCACGCTGCCGTTGGCGCCCACCACCGTGAAGAACACCTGCATGAGGATCAGCGCCATGGTCTCGCCCGACGGTGCCAGCCCGCCCAGCAAGCCCGGGAACGCCGTCGCCAGCAGCACCACCAGCGCCGTCACGCACGGCAGCGTGCCGCCGGCCGCCACGCCCAGCCCCGCCGCGATCCCCGTGCCGGCCCTGCAGATCACGAACGACAGCGCCAGCGCCGCGCCGCCGTGCAGCACGGACATACTGCCCCGGGGCTCGCCCCCGCCGCCGTCCTCCGGGGACGTGGCGCTCTTGGGCTCCGGCGGTATCTTGGACGCCAGCGCGAAAAGGGCCGTGAAGTAGAGCGCGGAGATGAGGTTGTCCGCCGCCACGCCGGCCGCCACCACAGACGGCGTCGTGCCCAGCGCCTCCGAGATCGCCACGAAATTCACCGCTGCCGCCGCCATGATCAGATCACAGTGCGTTCGTCAGACTGACATGGTCGATCAAATGCATCAGTATTTTAGCAGCGAGCGAGCTAACTGATTAGATTACCTCCGCCAATGTAGCTCCCCATGAGGGCAGCGGCGATCTTCCAGCTATCCTGGCCGAGAGACCTCATCGGGAACCACAGATAAGCCATCGTCGTGCCGATTACAGTTGCAACTACATCCAATTGAGACAAAGATTAATTAGAGTGAGAGTGGCCATGGATTGCTCAACTGTTTCTGTTCAGAACTTCAGATAGAATAAGAAAAAAGAAGAGAAGTTTTTTATGGTTACCTGATCCGATGAGGAAGGCCTTGAGGAGGTCGCCGGTGGCGCGGACGACGCGGCGGAGGTCGGCGCCGAGGAGCAGGAGCGGCACGGCGACGGGGAGCAGGTACTCCATGACGACGGCCTGCGCGGGGGCGCCAGGCGCCACCAGCCCGGCCGACGACGCCGCCAGCCCCGCCAGGATGCTCACCAGCGCCCCGCTCAGCGCCGCGCCCCACGCCGTCCGCTCCTCCGCCCTGACCAACACATACATGGATCATTGCTCCTCGACGGGGCTGAGGGGCCTCGGCCGGCAGCGGCAGTTGGTTTGCGTGTCGGTTACCAGGTGCCGAAGGCCGCGGCGGAGAGGAGGAACGCCCAGTTGCCCCACTGGTCGCCGGGCGCGATGATGGGCGCGGCGCGGGGCGGCCGGACATGCCGGAGCCGAGACGGATGGCACGCGTCGCCGCCGCTGTCGCGAGAGAGGCGTGGCGACAGAGGGGCCAGAGGCCGGAGGCTGCCGGCGCGGTGGCGTTGGAAGAGGTGGAGATGGCACGGCGGCGAGGGGGAGGGTCGGAGCAGGGAGGCGGCGAACGGCGCCATGCCGGCCGCGCGATCCAAATCCTCTGTTTTGTTTCTTGTGGCGCGGCAACGGCAGCGCTGGGCCAAGTGTTCTCTCACACGCTCGTGAACAGAAGCAACCAAAACCAAGGGCCAAAGTGACATTGGAGAAGTGATGGCGACATTGTTGTCTTCTTGTTTTGCATCTCATGATTTTTGGTGTCTTCTCTACTTAAATCAAGATGCGAGATGCAGCCGGCCGAGCTACTCTTCCTTGTACAGTCTCTGTGGCCAGGCATTTTCCTTGGCTCCAAATGCAGTGGAATGTAGAGGATTAATCATATTGCTTGAGGTCTACTACTTTCCTGTCATCAGAGCTAACGACGCCTTCATCGTCAAATTCTTGATTAATCAGGCTCTACTTTATATAGATCCATGGAATGCAAATGATCAACAAATGATCCATGGAAAATTGATGGTGACCCATCGCATTGCTGTGGATCTGGTCTTGGCTTTTGTATGTCAACCTTTTCCAACTCTGAGGGAAATAAATAAAACAAGATTAATAGAGTGCAGTCTGAGATAGTAGACAATCATGAGGACTGTTTCTATTGTTGTTGCCGCAGAAACAACAACGGCAGAGTACCTAGTATACATTTGTAGAGATGGTCCTGAGAGTACGTACGTGATGCGACGGGTAACAGCAACCTTATTCGAGAGCAAATTATGCAAGACGCAGCCGGCCTGGGTACTGTCCTTGTATAGTCTCCGGGCCTGCATCTCTCTGTTGTTTCGTGGCATTTTCCTTGGCACCAAATGGACCTGTCAATAAAAGTGGTGCCTTCATTATCATGCCTTGATTAATCAGACTAAGCTTTCTTGATTTATGGAATGCAAATGATTAGGAGGAAAGTGCCATCTCAATAAAACTGTAGAGGACTTATGACCAATCACAGGAGACAAACATGTACTATTCTATCTACAAAAGGTTGACCATAATGTCTTCAATGGGGGCAGGAGTATATACTACTCCCTCTGTCCTAAAGTATACGAACATTTTTAACACTACACTAGTGTCAAAAACGTTCTTATATTATGAGACCAAGGGAGTACATGTAGATACATGTATTCAAACCAAGACCAGCCAAGGCCAACCACAACAACACTACAGCTACTACATCAGACAAGACAATGCAACTGATTAGCAGCAACCAGCAAGCATGAGACAGGAACCTTCTAACGACCCCCAATTAACGAGCATAATCACACAATTAACAAGCATAATCAAAGATGATTCTTCATAGAAAAATTGATACTCTGGATTTGGGGACATCACAGGTTGGCAACCATTCCCTACTCTGCACATACATATGATACTGTTAAAAAATTTAGGGTTTTCGGTCTACCCCCTAATTCCTCTGCGCTTATCCGTGGTGCCGCTCACACTTCGCATATCTGAGGCTAGGGGGTAGGGACCTTCTTATACTGTCTTTCCAAAGAGTCCATCTCTTATACATATAAGATTCCTAGTCTTTTTAACTAGTTTTCCGGGATAGACTCGGACCAAATGACCAACCATGATCAAATTTGTCTGCTAACGGATTCTACCCGTTGTGTCCCCGGAGCACGCGCTTGTGAGCAACACGCCATAATAGAGTGTAAATTCCTCTAATTATGTAGATCAACATTAGGGCTATAATCTAACTATATGATCTAGCTCCTTCCGATTATCACTGTGCCCGGGTAGTCTTTCCAATATATATAGCATATTGTATTCCACTGATAATCGACCAGCTTCCTTAAGCATATAACTTAAGTACCTTCCAACAAGTGATAATTCCATCATAATCATGTAAAGTAATTCCATGCATAAATACATGTATAATTCCATAATGAGGTATTCCGCATATTAGTAATTCCTAGTAATTGAATATAGTTGCAGGACACATAATTCCAACAGATACATTATACATGTACCAGACACCACAGGTGTCCAAGATTGCCAAATCATTTGGCGTAACATGCGCCCACAATGTCTGTTCAATAGTCGAGGATTTGCAGGAACAAACAACCCCAAGTCATGCCTGCGACAAAACAGATCAACAGCAGCTTCTCGTACCAACTAAGCTAGTTAAAATTAGTCGTACTCAAAATGGGATTGCATATTTCTTAGCTAAATTTGCAAGAAGGAAACATCTAACCAATGTTTCAAACTTTCAAAAATGGTGGCGTCTTTGTTCATATTTTAAAAATGTTTGTTTTGGGAAAAGTGAATAAAACAATAAGAACGCTATTGTGCCTAGAGTCAGTACAGTCCCGGTCCGCTCTAGTCCCGAGTGTCATCTGCGATGGAATGGGCTGGCCTAGTCGGGGGTTCGCCTATGCGAAACAACATCAAATTGACGCGGGGAGCATCACATAAGCGCTCACAAGGAGCATGCGGCTCCTTCAACAAAACACTTATGAAACAAACAAAGGCGGCCAAGTCAAAAACCCACGCACATAGATCGAGAGTCAGAACTCATGCACAGCCCACAAATTCAGCTGGGCTCGGACGATAGTAGAGAGGGGGAGGGCTTACACTTTTTACTTTTTCTGTTTTGTAATTTTTCTTACTCTTTTCGTTTTGTGTTTTTTCTAAGTTTTTCAATACTTGAACATTTCAAAAATCGTAAATATATTTGTAGATTTTTGAATGTTTTTCAAATTGTTGAATTCTTTAGAAAAAATACAAGATCATTTCACTTATGATCTTTACGGTTAGCGCCACCTTAGTTGGTGTATCCAATAAATGAGTCAGGAACCCGAATGATTGGCAAGTGATGTTGGTTTGATCAAACTTAGGTTGTCATTATCTAAAGGGACAATTGCATTTTTACCCCTAGTTGGTTCCTACCCACGGGTTTTGCCAAGATGATACGAACTCGGAAAAATGTAAATAAGATATCAGGATGTTCAGAAAACATCACCTACATTTGCACGTAATTTTTATTCATGAAAAAAAATATTGTTTATACCTTTTTATTTTTAATAATGTTAATAACATTAATTAACTCAGGTAGTTTAAAGGGTGCGTTTGTCCTGAATGCAAATGATATGCACATAAAGGTAATGTTTATCTGAACATTTTTATATCTTATTTGCATTTTTCTAAGTTCATATGAATTAGTTATGAATTTTCAAAGTTTTGGTCAAACAGCCAAAGGGCATTCGAGGGACCTCGACGAAAAAAGTAAGGGCAAAACTGAGCAAGCTTGAAAAGTAAGGGAAAAACCCGTGGGTAGGAACCAACTAGGGGTAAAAATGCAATTGTCCCTTATCTAAACTTATAGTGTATACACTATTCATTCCACTTTAGATTAGAATAGAAGAGTCATTGCATAATATAAGTTAAAAACAAAAATATACATAATTAAATTGATGCTAAAATCAAAATTAAATATGTGTAAATGCTTGTAGCATTGACTATTCATTTATATATAAAATTATAATTCATTATGAAAAATATATTGCAACGTCTTTATTAAGAAGCCTAATGGCAATGATAGCAGTAGATAAATTTTTAACAGCGCTTCCTAATAAATAATTTGTCATTGTGTGCATGCACATATTTTTAATTTGGTTATTTAATCAAGTCGGATAATAACATAACATAATATTTTCCATTTTACACTCAAATATTTTTTTATTTTTTACTTTTGTTTATTGAATTTTTCGAAATGATCTAATTAACCGACCACGACTAGGTAGACGAAACTCCACTAAGATAAAGAAATAACAATTTTCATTTATTTATACCAAACTTATATACTTATTTATGATTTATTAATTAACATAATATTTTGATTAATATATTTTACTTAATACAATTGGCAGCATCCTAGTGCTTCTCTTACGCTTTCATGATCAAAAGTCAATTAGCAACATTACAATGCTACTAAATATCTCAATATAATGTTTGTTTAACTTTGATAATTATATTGGCAAATACACTTGTGCTAACTTGAAAATGTTAATTTGCACCAAAAGTTGTGTTTTTTTCTTAAAATCTTGTTTGATGTACCGCTAATAAAACCGTTGGACTAAAGCAAATCTCCCTCCCACATAAAGAAAAATAATAATGACAAAACATATTTACTCTATGGACCAATATGAATCTTTAGACATGATATAGTTTATTTCTATGCATTCACAACTATTTTAATATCCTCAACTATGTACTTAATGAGGTATTTAATAGATATTTCTAGAAAAATTTAGTATCATGTTGACCTTTCTAAGTATAGGGTGTAGAAAAGGGCATGAACTTTTTGGTTCCTAGGTCTTTTATATACACCCAATATGAAAAAATAGTAATTAAATAAAAATTCGAAAAATTCTAAATATATTTTTGAAATTGACTTTAGGGCAAAAAACAAAAAAATAAGGTCAAATATAAGATGGTTTAGCTTTTCTCTATTATATCATATTGGTATGCATCTAGATGCATTTTAGTGTGTGTATATTCACTCGTTTTAATCCATATGCAGTCCATATTGTAATATCTAAAAGACTAAAACATCTTATAATTAGAAACCGAGGGGGTATTATAGCAATATATTTCTCCCAGAAGTCAACGTGGATTTTTCCTTAGCAAAATTTTATATACTAGTGCAAAAGAAAGTCAAGTTTGTTCCAACATAAGTTCTGAGATTTTTTTTCTTAGGTTGCGGTGAGTGGCGCACATTTAGTGTGACACTTGACAGCACCAGAGAAAGGTTGGAGTAACATTCGTAAGGGGTACCCGTTAATTAGCAATTTCACAAATAAGGAAGTGATACCCACAATGTTCGGCGGGTCGGGCCCAATAAGGTCGGGGACCCTATTCTTTTTCATTTCATGTCTATTGATATTTCAAAAAGCACGAACTAATGGGTACCTCTTACAATGATAAGTTGCAAATTCCTCTCACGATGACAAGTGGTTAGAAGTAAAATTGTCATCACTAAGAGAGTTTTAGTAGACTTTCTCCACGGGAGACGGTAAAGGGGTTGACAGTACATGTTTTCTTGCGTATCGTTTTTAAAATAAAACATCTCTTAAGCAGGGTGTTTAAATTATAAACCATTTATATCGTTGCGGTTCTCGTGTTGATATCTATGAAACCAAATCTCCTACTGGGAACGTGGGTACACAAGACAAAGGAATAGAAAATTAGATGCTCCCTCCGGTCAGTTTAGTCTGCATGTTAGTTTTGTTTGAAGTCAAAAAAATTGAAGTTTGACCAACTTTATACAAAAATTTATTAACATTCACATAAAAAACTAAGATCAATATTTTTATATTATATTTATTATGTATTATAAATTTTAATATTTTTAATATAAATTTGGTCAAACTGAGCAAAGTTTGACTTCAGACAAATCTAATATGCGGAGTAAAAATGACTGGAGGGAGTAGAAATAGGATTTTGGCCAATGTGAAAACCTACAGGTTTGAAATTGCAGAAAGAAGTTTAACTAGTGGTGTTCGAATCGCGGGAAGCCATCATAGAAGGAAGATAGAATACACTAACGATTTGCTTAACAAAATATTAAGGGCAATCGACAATGGATGCCGCTGCTCTGATGATGTATCCATCACATTATCAGTAGTTTGAAAACATACTAATTACATTAATCATAAATTAGAAATGATATTAACTATATTATATTAAACCCAACTAATCTTGAAAACATACTAATTAGATTCTTTATGTGAAAAATCTGGCGAGGCAATAATACATGGCCTTTTTCACGTACTTGACCTAGCCAGCCGCCGTCTCCCAAAAATTTAGGGTTCTCTGCCTCCTGCCGGTGCCGGCGCCAGTCCGTTCCATCTTCGATGGCTTTAGGCCATGGAGGCGGAGTGGACTCGGCCCTTACCGGTGGGAGGGCTACGTTTTTAGATCTTGTTTCAAGCTTTGATAGGTTTTGTGTCCTGCTCAGGAAGGCGAGACGGCGGCGGCTCCCTGAAGATGGAATAAAGGTCTCCCCGCCTAGCCCCCGTTCCAGTGATGCATCTAGCATCATCAGTGGGTGTGTGGAGGTGTGTCTCCGGCAAATCTGTCTTTGGTGGATTTGCTCGGATCTGTTCGTCGTTAAATCTTCGTTCATGTGTCTTGAGGTTGGATTCTTTTGATCTACATTCTTCATCCATGGCGGTTCTTTGTTACAGTGCGTTGGTTCTATGAGGCCTCAAAGACGGCGACTTCCCGACATCTACTACAACAAGGTTTGCCCGGCTCCGGCGAGGGAGGGGCGATGACAGCGGCATGTTTTCGGCTCGCTTCAGTGCTTGTAGTTGTCGCTAGATGGTCTACGGATCTGGATGTAATTTTTATTATTTTTAGTGTTCTTTGTACTACATGATTGAAGATGAATAGATCAGAAGTTATTTCCGCAAGGGCATTCTTTTTCTTTTGAGAAAAGTTAGACCGGACACTCGTGCATTCATTACAAGAAGTAGAAGTTTTATTAGAATTTTGTTTTAGATTAGAGGGAGGGAGGGAAGAGCACAAGAAAGCGGAAGGAAGAGTGGGCCGGCTACTGATTAATGGGCTGAAACAACCCCCAATGGGCCAGCCCATGTCTCCGGCGGGCAGTGGCCACTCCCGATCCCGAGCGATTGATTCGGTTCCCCAGTCGAAACCGAATCGCCGGCACCCCTCAAATCCTAGCTAGCTTCTGCCGCCGGCGACGTCCATCATCTCACACCTTCTTCCTCCTGGGTGGCAAGATGCTGGGCGAGACCCAGCTGCCCGTGCCGGCGCAGATCGGTCGGAAGCGGGGCCGGAACAAGGACGACGACGACGCCGCCGCCGCCAGCGACGAAGAAGGTCCCCGTCTCCTTCCTCCACCCCCTTTTCTTCTTCTTCTTCTTCTTTCTAGTCCCCCTTCTGTTTACCATGGATTTCTCGATTGCTCTACAGCCAGCGATGTTGGCCCCAAGGAGCAAGTCCCTATGGACATCGCAGCTAGCCCAACCGGCGACAAGGAGGAGATGATAGGCACTTCTTTGATGGTCTCAAATGTGGTGGAGGAGGAAGGGACCGAGGAGCCTGAGATTCCAATGTGGGACAGCGATGACGATGGTGTGGTTCACCTCAAGACCAAGGCCGTGCTCCAGGAGCTTCACATTGCCTGCGTCAAAAGCTTCACCGAGTTGGATCCCAGGAAGAATCTTTGGGTCCATACCCGCTTCTGCAGCTTCAATATAGGGGGCTTTGACCTCGATAGAGAGTGTGAGTGGTGCACTTACACCCATTCCATTCCATTCCATTCGTCTGGGTATTGATTGATTGAGCACGCAGCGACTGATGAGTGTGGATTTCACTTCAGTTTCTTCCCTTGTTAGGAGACGATAAACTAGCCATAGTTGTTGGCTCTGACTTGTGTCTCCTGCCCTTCATTTGCAGCGAAGTTTGGCCTTGGGCCGCCGCTTTATGACAACCTAACTCCCAACTTGGAGAGGTACATGGCGTCGTTAGCCGTCAATGTCATTTCCGTCAAAGTAACCGAATCCGACCGGGGTTATCCAATCAGCGTATATGGCACTGTTCTTGCAAGGGATACGATTGACTATAGATGTGTCTATCTCTTCAGACGTGCAAGGGAACATCCCCAGATCATCAACTCCAAGGTATGCACTAGTCCATTTCCCTGTTTCCTTAGCTTTGACTTACTCGTATATACTGATCAAAACCAAATATTCTTATCCTCTTCTAATATATATGATGTATACTATAAAAGGTGTGTCTGTGTGTGTGTGTGTGTGTGTGCTGATTTCACCATATGATATTATATGATTGCTTGTGCACTAGTGAGTAGGTACACTAGTCTGCTTTCCTATCAAATCTTTTTTGACCAAATGCAAACAGCTCCATTCTTCAATATAGTTTGCTAAAATTTGCTAGGTTTATGCCCTGCACCCTTCGGCATTTCTTGTATATGTACTTGTTTCCTTGTAAGAACAAGTCCTGCTCTGCCAGCATTATGTGTTGGTGTTTACTGAAAAACGTTTCTTGTCATTCTTGGTTGCAATTACCACTATTCAGAAGCTTAACATCATATTGAGTCAATTGCACAAAACCACCACTTTGAAGACTAGGTTTGCAGAAAGCACTACGCTACATTTTTTTCGATAGAAAACACCACGTCTTGAGTAATCTTTTTGCAAAAACCACTGATCAGCGGATCTGGCTCTGTTGCTTGCGTCTATGACAGATGGGGCCCGTTAGTCAGGCCGACGTGGCACCACTTAACGTCTCATATGTAACAGCGACGTTTGGTAATGTTAATCATCATGTGGGGTCCTATGGGGTCCACTTGTGATTGAAAGAAAAAGAAAAACAAATCTGGTTCATCTTATCTTCACCACCCAGGTCAACGTACAGGGCGCGGGTGCAAACGCACCGGCCCGTCCTGCCGCCGCCGCCGTTGTTGGGGAACGTAGTAACTTCAAAAAATTTCCTACGCACACGCAAGGATCATGGTGATGCATAGCAACGAGAGGGGAGAGTATTGTCCACGTACCCTCGTAGACCGTAAGCGGAAGCGTTATGACAACGCGGTTGATGTAATCGTACGTCTTCACGATCCGACCGATCCAAGTATCGAGCGTCTGGCACCTCCGAGTTCAGCACACGTTCAGCTCGATGACGATCCCGGACTCGATCCAGCAAAGTGTCGGGATGAGTTCCGTCGACGACGGCGTGGTGGCGATGATGATGTTCTACGGTAGCGAGCTTCGCCTAAACTCCGCGACGATATGACCGAGGTGGAATATGGTGAAAGGGGGCACCGCACACGGCTAAGGAACGATCCGTAGATCAACTTGTGTGTTCATGGGTGCCCCCTGCCCCCGTATATAAAGGAGTGGAGGAGAGGAGGGCCGGCCCTCTCTATGGCGCGCCCTAGGGGAGTCCTACTCCCACCGAGTAGGATTCCCCTTTCCTAGTCCAACTAGGAACCCTTCCATGTAGTAGGAGTAGGAGAGAAGGAAAGGGAAGAGAGAAGGAGAAGGAAGGAAGGTGCGCCCCCTCCTAGTCCAATTCGGACTAGTCCACGGGGAGGGGTGCGGCCACTCTTTGGCCCTTTCTCTCCTTTCCCGTATGGCCCAAAGAGGCCCAATACGAATTCCCGTAACTCTCTGGTACTCCCAAAAATACCCGAATCACTCGGAACCTTTCCGAACTCCGAATATAGTCGTCCAATATATCGATCTTTATGTCTAGACCATTTCGAGACTCCTCGTCATGTCCCCGATCTCATCCGGGACTCGAACTCCTTGGTACATCAAAACTCATAAACTCATAATAAAACTGTCATCATCGTAACGTTAAGCGTGCGGACCCTACGGGTTCGAGAACTATGTAGACATGACCTAGAACTATTCTCGGTCAATAACCAATAGCAGAACCTGGATGCCCATATTGGCTCCTACATTTTCTCTGAAGATCTTTATCGGTCGAACCGCATAACAACATCGTTGTTCCCTTTGTCATCGGTATGTTACTTGCCCGAGATTCGATCGTCGGTATCCAATACCTAGTTCAATCTCGTTACCGGCAAGTCTCTTTACTCGTTACGTAATGCATCATTCCGTAACTAACTCATTAGCTACATTGCTTGCAAGGCTTATAGTGATGTGCATTACCGAGAGGGCCCAGAGATACCTCTCCGACAATCGGAGTGACAAAACCTAATCTCGAAATACGCCAACCCAACATGTACCTTTGGAGACACCTGTAGTACTCCTTTATAATCACCCAGTTACATTGTGACGTTTGGTAGCACCAAAGTGTTCCTCCGATGGCAGGAGTTGCATAATCTCATAGTTAGAGGAACATGTATAGGTCATGAAGAAAGCAATAGCAATATACTAAACGATCAAGTGCTAGGCTAACGGAATGGGTCATGTCAATCACATCATTCTCCTAATGATGTGACCCCGTTAATCAAATGACAACACATGTGTATGGTTAGGAAACATAACCATCTTTGATTAATGAGCTAGTCAAGTAGAGGCATACTAGTGACTATATGTTTGTCTATGTATTCACACATGTATCATGTTTCCGGTTAATACAATTCTAGCATGAATAATAAACATTTATCATGAAATAAGGAAATAAATAATAACTTTATTATTGCCTCTAGGGCATATTTCCTTCAGTCTCCCACTTGCACTAGAGTCAATAATCTAGTTCACATCATCATGTGATTCAACACTTATATTCACATCTGTATGTGATTAACACCCATAGTTCACATCGTCATGTGACCAACACCTAAAGGGTTTACTAGAGTCAATAATCTAGTTCACATCGCTATGTGATTAACACCCAAAGAGTACTAAGGTATTATCATGTTTTGCTCGTGAGAGAAGCTTAGTCAACGGGTTTGTCACATACAGAGCCGTATGTATTTTGCAAATATTCTATGTCTACAATGCTCTGCACGGAGCTACTCTAGCTAATTGCTCCCATTTTCAATATGTATCTAGATTGAGACTTAGAGTCATCTGGATCAGTGTAAAAAGCTTGCATCGATGTAACTCTTTACGACGGGCTCTTTTTATCACCTCCATAATCGAGAAATATTTCCTTAGTCCTCACTAAGGATGTTCTTGACCAATGTCCAAAGGATCTACTCCTAGATCACTATTGTACTCCTTGCCAAATTCAGAGCAAGGTATACAATAAGTCTGGTACATAGCATAGCATACTTTATAGAACCTATGACTAAGGCATAGGGAATGACTTTCATTCTCTTTTCTATTTTCTGCCGTGGTCGGGATTTGAGTCTTACTCAATTTCACACGTTTGCAACACAGGCAAGAACTTTTCTTTGACTGTTCCATTTTGAACTACTTCAAAATCTTGACAAGGTATGTACTTATTGAAAAACTTATCAAGCGTCTTGATCTATCTCAATAGATCTTGATGCTCAATATGTAAGTAGTTTTACTGAGGTCTTTCTTTGAAAAACTCCTTTCAAATACTCCTTTATGCTTTGCAGCATAATTCTACATTATTTCCGATCAATAGTATGTCATTCACATATACTTATCAGAAATGTTGTAGTGCTCCCACTCACTTTCTTGTAAATACAGGCTTCTCCAAAAGTCTGTATAAAACCATATGCTTTGATCACACTATCAAAGCGTTTTATTCCAACTCCGAGATGCTTGCACCAGTCCATAGATGGATCGCGAAGCTTGCACATTTTGTTAGCTCCTTTAGGATTGACAAAACCTTCTGGTTGCATCATATACAACTTTTCTTTAATAAATCCATTAAAGAATGCAGTTTTGACATCCATTTGCCAGATTTCATAAAATGTGGCAATTGCTAACATGATTCGGACAGACTTAAGCATCGCTACAGTTGAGAAAATCTCATTGTAGTCAACACCTTGAACTTGTCTAAAACCTTTTTGTGATAAGTCGAGCTTTGTAGATAGTAACACTACTATCAGTGTCCGTCTTCCTCTTGAAGATCTATTTATTTAACATGGCTTGCTGATCATCGAGCAAGTCAATCAAAGTCCATACTTTGTTCTCATACATGGATCATATCTCAGATTTCATGGCCTCAAGCCATTTCGCGAATCTGGGCTCATCATCGCTTCCTCATAGTTCGTAGGTTCATCATGGTCTAGTAACATGACTTCCGAACATGATTACCGTAGCACTTTTCGGTGCGGATCTTACTCTGGAAGACCTACGAGGTTTGGTAGCAACTTGATCTGAAGTTTCATGATCATCATCATTAACTTCCTCACTAATTGGTGTAGGAATCACTGGAACTGATTTACGTGATGAACTACTTTCCAATAAGGGAGAAGGTACAATTACCTCATCAAGTTCTACTTTCCTCCCACTCACTTCTTTCGAGAGAAACTTCTTCTCTAGAAAGGATCCATCTTAGCAACGAATAACTTGCCTTCGGATCTGTGATAGAAGGTGTACCCAATAGTTACCTTTGGGTATTCTATGAAGACGCACTTCTCCGATTTGGGTTCGAGCTTATCGGTGAAAACCTTTTCACATAAGCATCACAACTCCAAACTTTAAGAAAGCGACAGCTTAGGTTTATTGTTAAACCATAGTTCATACGGTGTCGTCTCAACGGATTTAGATGGTGCCCTATTAAACGTGAATGCAGCTGTCTCTAATACATAACCCCAAAATGATAGTGGTAAACCGATAAGAGACATCATAGATCGCACCATATCCAATAAAGTGCGGTCACGACTTTCGGACCCACCATTATGCTGTGGTGTTCCATATGGCGTGAGTTGCGAAACTATTTCACATTGTTTCAAATGAAGACCAAACTCGTAACTCAAACATTCATCTCCACGATCAGATCGTAGAAACTTTATTTTCTTGTTACGATGATTTTCCACTTCACTCTGAAATTCTTTGAACTTTTCAACTATTTCAGACTTATGTTTCATCAAGTAGATATACGCATATCTGCTCAAATCATCTGTGAAGGTCAGAAAATAATGATACTTGTCACGAGCATCAACACTCATTGGATCGCATACATCGGTATGTATTATTTCCAACAAGTCAGTAGCTCGTTCCATTGTTCCGGAGAACGGAGTTTTAGTCACCTTGCCCAAAAGGCACGGTTCGCAAGCATTAAATGATTCATAACCAAGTGATTCCGAAGATCCATCTTTATGGAGTTTCTTCATGCGCTTTACACCAATATGACCTAAACGGCAGTGCCACAAATAAGTTGCACTATCATTATTAACTTTACATCTTTTGGTTTCAATATTATGAATATGTGTATCAATCGATCGAGATCCAACAAACCATTTTAATTGGGTGTATGACCATAGAAGGTTTTATTCATGTAAACAGAACAATAATTATTCTCTAACTTACATGAATAATCGTATTGCAATAAACATGATCAAATCATATTCATGCTCAACGCATAAGCGCCAAATAACATTTATTTAGGTTCAACACTAATCCCGAGAGTATAGGGAGTGTGCGATGATGATCATATCAATTTTGGAACTACTTCCAACACTCATCGTCACTTCCCTTCAACTAGTCTCTGTTTATTACGTAACTCCTGTTTGAGTTACTAATCTTAGCAACCAAACAAGTATCAAATACTCGTGGGCTACTATAAACACTAGTAAGGCACACATCAATAACCTGTATATCAAATATACCCTTGTTCACTTTGCCATCCTTCTTATCCACCAAATATTCAGGGCATTTCCGCTTCGGTGACCATTTCCTTTGCGATTATAAGCACTCAGTTTCAGGCTTTGGTCCATCTTTGGGCTTCTTCGCAGGAGTGACAACTTACTTGTCTTTCTACTTGAAGTTCCCTTTCTTTCCCTTTGCCCTTCTCTTGAAACCAGTGGTCTTGTCAATCATCAACACTTGATGCTCTTTCTTGATTTCTACCTTCGTCGATTTCAACATCACGAAGAGCTCGGGAATCGTTTTCGTCATCCCTTGCATACTGTAGTTCATCACGAAGTTCTAGTAACTTAGTGATGGTGACTAGAGAATTCTGTCAATCACTATCTTATCTGGAAGATTAACTCCCACTTATTCAAGCGTTTGAAGTACCCAGACAATCTGAGCACATGCTCACTAGTTGAGCGATTCTCCTCCATCTTTTAGCTATGGAACTTGTTGGAGACTTCATATCTCTCAACTCGGGTATTTGCTTGAAATATTAACTTCAACTCCTGGAACATCTCATATGGTCCATGACGTTCAAAACGTTTTTGAAGTCCCGATTCTAAGCCGTTAAGCATGGTGCACTAAACTATCAAGTAGTCATCATATTGAGCTAGCCAAACGTTCATAACGTCTGCATCTGCTCCTGCAATAGGTCTGTCACCTAGCGGTGCATCAAGGACATATTTTTTCTGTGCAGCAATGAGGATAAACCTCAGATCACAGATCCAATCCGCATCATTGCTACTAACATTTTTCAACTTAGTTTTCTCTAGGAACATATCAAAATAAAACAGGGGAGCTAAACGCGAGCTATTGATCTACAACATAGATATTCTAATACTACCAGGACTAAATTCATGATAAATTTAAGTTCAATTAATCATATTACTTAAGAACTCCCACTTAGATAGACATCCCTCTAATCTTCTAAGTGATCATGTGATCCATATCAACTAAACCATGTCCGATCATCACGTGAGATGAAGTAGTTTCAATGGTGAACATTACTATGTTGATCATATCTACTATATGATTCACGCTCGACCTTTCGGTCTCCGTGTTCCGAGGCCATATCTGTTATATGCTAGGCTCGTCAAATTTAACCTGAGTATTCCGCGTGTGCAACTGTTTTGCACCCGTTGTATTTGAACGTAGAGCCTATCACACCCGATCATCACGTGGTGTCTCAAAGACGAAGAACTTTCATAGCGGTGCATACTCGGGGAGAACACGTATATCTTGATAATTTAGTGAGAGATCATCTTATAAAGCTACCGAACTAAGCAAAATAAGATGTATAAAAGATAAACATCACATGCAATCAAAATATGTGACATGATATGGCCATCATCATCTTGTGCCTTTGATCTCCATCTCCAAAGCATCGTCATGATTTCCATCGTCACCGGCATGCCACCATGATCTCCATCATCTTGATCTATATCAATGTGCGTCACATGGTCGTCTCGCCAACTATTGCTCTTGCAACTATTGCTATCGCATAGCGATAAAGTAAAGCAATTATTTGGCGCTTGCATCTTATGCAATAAAGAGACAACCATAAGGCTTCTGTCAGTTGCCGATAACTTCAACAAAACATGATCATCTCATACAACAACTTATATCTCATCACGTCTTGACCATATTACATCACAACATGCCCTACGCATCAAAACCACAACGATAGTTTGTCAAGTTGGTGCTATTTTAACCTTCACAAGGACCGGGCGTAGCCACACTCGGTTCAACTAAAGTGAGAGAGACAGACACCCGCCAGTCACCTTTAAGCAACGTGTGCTCGCAGCGGTGAAACCAGTCTCGCGTAAGCGTACGCGTAATGTCGGTCCGGGCCGCTTCATCTCACAATACCGCCGAACCAAAGTATGACATGCTGGTAAGCAGTATGACTTGTATCGCCCACAACTCACTTGTGTTCTACTCGTGCATATAACATCAACGCATAAAACCAGGCTCTGATACCACTGTTGGGAACGTAGTAATTTTAAAAAATTTCCTACGCACACGCAAGGATCATGGTGATGCATAGCAACAAGAGGGAGAGTATTGTCCACGTACCCTCGTAGACCGTAAGCGGAAGCATTATGACAACACGGTTGATGTAGTCGTACGTCTTCACGATCCGACCGATCCAAGTACCGAACGTCGGCACCTCCGAGTTCAGCTGCGTTCAGCTCGATGGCGATCCCGGACTCCGATCCAGAAAGTGTCGGGATGAGTTCCGTCAAGACGGCGTGGTAGCGATGATGATGTTCTACCGGCGCAGGCTTCGCCTAAACTCCGTGGACGATATGACCGAGGTGGAATATGGTGGAAGGGGCACCGCACGGCTAAGGAACGATCCGTAGATCAACTTGTGTGTTCATGGGTGCCCCCTGCCCCGTGATATAAAGGAGTGGAGGAGAGGAGGGCGGCCCTCTCTATGGCGCGCCCTAGGGGAGTCCTACTCCCACCGGGAGTAGGATTCCCTTTCCTAGTCCAACTAGGAACCCTTCCATGTAGTAGGAGTAGGAGAGAAGGAAAGGGAAGAGAGAAGGAGAAGGAAGGAAGGGTCGCCCCTCCCTAGTCCAATTCGGACTAGTCCAAGGGAGGGTGCGGCCACTCTTTGGCCCTTTCTCTCCTTTCCCGTATGGCCCAAAGAGGCCCAATACGAATTCCAGTAACTCTCCGGTACTCCCAAAAATACCCGAATCACTCGGAACCTTTCCGAACTCCGAATATAGTCGTCCAATATATCGATCTTTATGTCTCGACCATTTCGAGACTCCTCGTCATGTCCCCGATCTCATCCGGGACTCCGAACTCCTTCGGTACATCAAAACTCATAAACTCATAATAAAAGCATCATCGTAACGTTAAGCGTGCGGACCCTACGGGTTCGAGAACTATGTAGACATGACCTAAAACTATTCTCGGTCAATAACCAATAGCGGAACCTGGATGCCCATATTGGCTCCTACATATTCTACGAAGATCTTTATCGGTCAAACCGCATAACAACATACGTTGTTCCCTTTGTCACCGGTATGTTACTTGCCCGAGATTCGACCGTCGGTATCCAATACCTAGTTCAATCTAATTACCGGCAAGTCTCTTTACTCGTTACGTAATGCATCATTCCGTAACTAACTCATTAGCTACATTGCTTGCAAGGCTTATAGTGATGTGCATTATCGAGAGGGCACAGAGATACCTCTCCGACAATCGGAGTGACAAAACCTAATCTCGAAATACGCCAACCCAACATGTACCTTTGGAGACACCTGTAGTACTCCTTTATAATCACCCAGATTCGTTGTGACGTTTGGTAGCACCAAAGTGTTCCTCCGGTGGCAGGAGTTGCATAATCTCATAGTTACGGGAACATGTATAAGTCATGAAGAAAGCAATAGCAATATACTAAACGATCAAGTGCTAGGCTAACGGAATGGGTCATGTCAATCACATCATTCTCCTAATGATGTGATCCCGTTAATCAAATGACAACACATGTTTATGGTTAGGAAACATAACCATCTTTGATTAATGAGCTAGTCAAGTAGAGGCATACTAGTGACTATATGTTTGTCTATGTATTCACACATGTATCATGTTTCCGGTTAATACAATTCTAGCATGAATAATAAACATTTATCATGAAATAAGGAAATAAATAATAACTTTATTATTGCCTCTAGGGCATATTTCCTTCAGCCGTGGCTGTGTTGAGGGCCCGGACAGCGGCCTCAGGCAAGGCCTTGTTGAGGCCAATCCCCATCGCCGTCCTCGTGTTGTTGGGCTCGATGGATCGGACAAGACGACGAGGGCCACAAGTGGACGCCCGCCGTGCCTACAACATGTTGCGCATGAGACCCGCCTCACGTCCCGCCTCCGGCCGGGCAGAGGCCACCATAGCCGTTGCCGCGCGGAGCCCGTCCCGCCCCTGGCCGAGGCAGAGGTCATCGCCGCTGTTGCCGCGCGGATCTGATGTGCAGAAGCGGATGGTAGCAGCGGCTCGCTTCTTGCGGGATCTAGGCGAGGGCGGGCTAACGGCGGCGATAGTCGCAGAGTTCCGATGCTATGGCGCTGGGCGGCGGCGCTCCTCCATGGAGCTCCATGGCGCGGGTCCGACGGGAGAGAGAGAGAGAGAGAGAGAGAGAGATTAGTGGAGAGGAGAACTAGAGAAAAAAAGGTAGTATTACACTGACAAGCGGCCCCGCATCCAGCAAAGCAAGTCAATGTAATGGTGTGATATATTGGTGCCACGCCAGCCTGACTAGTGGGCCCCATCTATCATAAACATAATCAACAGAGCCAAATCCGCCGATCAGTGTTTTTTGCAAAAAAGATTACTCAAGACATGGTGCTTTTGGTCGAAAAAATGTAGCATAGTGTTTTCTGCAAACCTAGCATTCAAAGTGGTGGTTTCGTGCAATTTACTCCATCATATTGGATACGCTTATGTTTGCAAAAATGGTTTGTGAGTTACCATTTTGATTGAAAACATTGATAGCTTCATGATGTAGCTATTGCAGCTTACTGTTTATCTCATTATGTAGCTATCTTTCTCAGCTCTCATGATGTAGCTATCTCAGCTTGCTGTTATTGCTGTTATTGCATGATGTCCAAGCTATATTTTGTCCATGTAGTAGTTCCCTAGTATACACCACTCTTTCATCAAATTTGGTGCATTTGTTCAAAACTTGTTGCCTTTTAACTTCATGTGGGATTTAGTTGCGTATTTTCTACTGTGGTCTGGTTACTTGCTTAACTTCATGTGAGTTTGTGCGACTAGTCAGATTTGTTTGGTTAGCATGTCCACCTACACAGCTTGCTCTGCTTACTACATAGAATGATAGAAACATATTTGACGTATCCTAAATTATTTTGCAGGATGATATGCTAACATTGATAGGTCCATGGCGAGGATTAGTTCAGTTAGATAATATTTACTTTGAGTTGAATTTGAGGGTGAAGGATGATGCTGGCGACGAAGATTTTAGCAAAGGTGTGGTAGTGCTCCATGTTGGTCCCTATGATCCTAAACCAATCACAAGGGTGCTGAGCAGTTGGCTGAGCAGAGTGGAGTTGGTGCTTGCAACTGTTGAAAGTCCAGTGGCAGCTAGCCTTGAAGTCAAAGTTTTGAAAGGAGCAGCACCTTTCAGTGGTAAAATATGTGCTGGGACCAGTGAAAACCCAAAGACTCAGATGATTGTGTATGATAGCAGAGATGCGAAGAGCGGTTCCTCTGTTGTGTTAACTCGCAACCTCGTAGCTGTCCCTGACTCGGACGATGATGAAGAAGATGAAATTGGTGTCTATGTTCGCTTCCTTGATGATGACGACAACGTCGATGATGAGGATGCAGGCACCTTGGTCAAGCTAGCATACCCTGCTGAAGAGCAAGTTTGCTGTCATGGCGCGTGGGAGCTGCAAGTGAAGGTTTCATGGACTGCCATCCTGTGCAAACCAATGGCAAAACATGTCTTAACAAGAGGGACCAGTATGCCCAGAGATTATACTTGCCCGAAGTACGCGCCTCTATTCTGATTGGTCGTGCTCTAGAATTTTTGTTCCTACCCGTAGTACATGTAAGAACAACTGTGCCTGTACTGCTGGTTTACCCGTGGATGGTAATGGTTCCGGGAGAGCCGAGATCACCCTCGTCGCCTCGCCTGTAACCTAGTGATGGCATCGGTCGGCGACTCGCACTAGCTCTTTTTTTTCGAGCACAAGGACCGGCCACCCGATGGACATCTTGCACAGCGACCGGGTAATGGGCTCTACGGTAAAATAGACCCAGTAGCATCGAGCTTCACAGAGAAAAGGTGGCAGTTACAAGTCATTAGGCCCAATTTATAATACCAGAGGCCCAAAAAATGTCACCAGGTCAGCGGGCCAGCAAAGGTGAGCGCTCGTTGGTAGCGATCAAACCGAGCGAATGTGTGATTTAGGGCAAATCGGGCGGCCGGTAAACGCCCTAGTGATGATCAGATGGCTACAAATGCTAATGGCCTGGGAGGGCAGGAAAACTGAGTAGTTATAATGTATCTAGATGTCTTCCTATTTTAGTCTCATCCCCAAAATTTTCTGAAACCTTTTTAGAGATTCCAATATGGACTATATACGGAGCATTAATTTTTGAAGATTTGAATATTAATGAGGTGAACTATTGATGTGTTATTTCATTTTCCTCGCAAAAAGTTCTGCCCGACATTAATTATGAAGATTCGGTATAAATCTTCTGCTTAATAATCAAGTATTTCATAATGTTCATTTATATGGGGGATTTACTAATTAAAATAAGATTGTGTTGGTGGTCTGGATCATTTTGTTGCTCCTTCTCGCTTGAAATTATCAAGAAGGGAATGGAGCAATAGTAAGGAATAAGTAAGTATCACTTATTGGATTTAATTGGTCTGGACAATTAGAGATGATAATAAATCCAAAAATCCAGGTCAATTTTTTTTCTATGTGTTATGCCAGTGAATCAATTAGTAGAAAATGCAGGCCCCTCCACCCCATCGACTCCATTTTAGAGTGCTCCACATCAGACTACCCCCAAAGCCCCAACAAGGAACAAGCATCAGGAACCCTAGTTGTCTAGCTACAGATCAAAATTGAACACTTACAGATATTAGCGTCGAGCAACCTCCACCACAACTGCCGGCACAACCATTCTCTCGCCTTCCCGCCATCTTTCTCTCCCGGCTCCTCTGCTCCCTGTGCATCCAAAAGGCACGTGTGCACCCTGGATCGGATGGCCAGCAAGACTCTGGTACGATTTAGGTGGCTGCTCTGCTCTAGTAAATCTCTCTCTCTCTCTCTCTCTCTCTCTCTCTCTCTCTCTCTCTCTCTCTCTCTCTCTCTCTCTCTCTCTCTAGCTTTAAAAAGGTTAATTTCTATTCTAATACTTTAGTCTAGGCTTTAATCCTAGGTTATCAAGGGTACAACCACATTCACTAACTATCAAAGCAATACTTGATTTATTGTAACACATTTATTCAAGGAGCACGAAGACCACTTGTCACCAGATACATTTTTTGATACAAATGAACAACTCAAGTTGAACCCATCACGCGCCACCCGCAATCCAGGCACACACATGAACCTTTATTGCAGTGGCCGTCAGTAGCACCATTGTACTTGCACCACGTCTGACATGTCGAAGAGTCACGACAAGTGACCTTGCTGGTATACTCATGGCATGTGCTTTGAACCACATCTGCACAAACGAAAAAAGTTTAAAAAATTATTTAAATGAGCAAAAGTCCTATATGGAGAGAAGAGACCATTATCTTCTTATTACCACAAGACATGAGGAGCGCCAATATGAGGATGGATGCCACAACGTTGAAAACTTTACGAGCCATGGCTAATTCTTAATCTGGTTGGCGGTCTATCATACATGTGTATTGTATTTATATGGAAGGTTTCTCACCTCCTTCCTCTCATCGTCATTTATGTCTTCCTATTTTAGTCTCGTCACTGAGATTTTCCAATCTAGCATTAATTTCTAAAGATTTGAAAATTAATGAGATGAACTACTGTATTGATGTGTTACTATTTGATTTTCCTCGCAATTTTTCCCCGACATTTAATTTATGAAGATTCGATATAAAATTTTCTGCTTAATAGTCAAGTAGTTCATAATGTTCATTTATATGGGGGATTTAATAATCAAAATCAGACCGTGTTGGTGGTCTGGACCATTTTGCCGCCCCTTCTCGCTTGAAATGAGTAAGTCTGTCATCATGAGGGGAATGGAGCTATCGCAAGGATTAAATAAGTACCACCTGCTGGATTTAATTGGATCTAGACAATTAGAGATGATAATAAATCCAAAATTCTCAAGTCAATTGGATTTGCTATGTGTTATGCAATGAATCAATTCCAAGAATCAATTGGCAGAAAGTGTTATGTTGAGAAACATATATGCTTTTCCTATACTGAATCACACCGAGCAGTGATGAGTGCATAAAACACACCCATACACCCGCATGGAGCACACATGTGCACAGGAAAAAAGAAATAAAAAAACCCATAAAAGGCCGAAGAAAAGGAGAAAAGATGAAAGATCAGCAGCGAGTAGGGCGGCGCACCGATCAGCATGGTCAGTAGTGCAGTGAGCAGCCACCGCAGCGCCATCAGGAGCAGGGCATCACCACGAGACTCCGGCTCCAGCTCATCATAACAGAAGAGATCGTAGAGCAGCATGGTGTGAGTTAGGAGAAGCAGCGCCGTTGTCTTGTATAGACCGATCGAGCCCAGTGTACGGTGAGCAAGGTCTAGGAGAACCACACGTCGTTCAACCACTGGCAGCCAGTGTTGTTGAAGTCTGGAACACCTCCAGCTGCACCCTCACTCTCTCGCGCGACGAGAACGCAAAGAAGAAGAACAGTGGAGCACACAAAGGATTTTCCGACGACGAACGCATGTACCTTGGCCTATTATTTCTCTGGACTCCACTGAGACAAACATGAGTACAAGTGCTAAGTAGCATACGGCCACACACACGCACGCACTCAGCTGGAGCAACAACCTGCCCAGATTTTGTGTCACTCACGCACTAACCAACTAACCCACGCATGCATGCACTATCCGGCCACCACATTAGGCCATTAACTAACCATGCACACACACGCGCTAAGCTAAGCCAGCTTTCCTTTATTCGCTCCAACGTCTAAGGACTAGGCCTATCACACAGCCAACAAACTCCATGCATGCTGCAACCATTTGCCAAGCCATGGCGCACACCATTGCCTCACCTAGACCGCCACCATGGACACGAACGCGAGCACAGACTCACGCGCCACCGGGGCATACACACAGGCTCGAGAACACACCTACGGACTAGGCACGACAATGAACCAGTGCCCGGCTCGACCAGCTAGCATGCACGCGCACACGCACTGGTCACCACCACCGTGGCTTGTTCCAACAGCCAGGAGGCGAATCCACGAGCGGTGCCGATGAAGTGCTAGCCCGCGATGGGAGGGCTCTCTGCGCTGGTATCGTGCACGCCGAGCACTACCACGGGCGGGGGCGAGAGAGAAGACGAGGGCCAGAGGTAGAAAAAGGAGGCTGCGAGTGGGCCATGGGCCCACATGTCACTGAGAGAGCCCACTGATCATCAGGACGCATCTAGCCATTTTTATACTATATTTGAGAAAAGAACATTTGTTTTTTTATTTGAAAAAACCCTATTGCAGTGGTCATCGCATCAATGTATCAATCTGGGTGCACCAATTGGTGGTACCACTAGGTTGTGTCCATTTAAAAGAGGTTGAATAATCAACCCAGAGATATTTGCCACCAGTGCAGGTCGGCGACTTGCCGTGCGACTTCCCAGTCGTCCCTGTTTCTTCTTCCTCCCGAAGATAACTACCTACCTACCTAGCTGCTCGCCAGCTCGTCAGAGCAGCGCTGGGATCCAGGGGAAGGAATCCATTTGATCCACTGGATCGGACCACCGCCGCATCAAGGAGACGCTGCCCAGCCCCGTCCGCCCGCCCGGTTTACCACATCAGGGAGACGCCTGACCGATGTAGGTATGTCACTTTCTCTGTCCCCAATTCCTGATTCATTACGCCAGGACTGCATTAGGGTCCAATTGGATCAATCACGAACTCACGATTGATTGACTAATTAGGACAGGTTTTCCTATCCTATGTGCCTATGTTTCATCCTTGTTGCAGTCCATTGTGGCAATGTCCAATTTTTGTTGCTAGAATGTAAATTTTACTGCAGAAATCGTGAAAAATGAAGACAACAGAGTGTAGGCTTTTTTTAAGCTTCTTATTTTGATGAAGGTATGTGGCTTCTTTTATGCTGAAGTTGCCTCCTGTATATTTTAATATGTTTGCAAGACCATTATTGATCTATTTCTGTTGTGCTATTGGTAAATTCATTTTAGGGGAGTGCTTCGGTACAACCCCCCTAAAACGTATAGTGGATAGTATGGTAATTTCACATTAGGTATAGGAATACCCACCCGACGCCGTACGTCAGCCCGCCCGCGTATGCCGCACCCATCGCTGTACGCACGCCCGCCCGCATACCCGCACCCGTCGCCGTCGTACGCCCGCACGTCTCGACGTTGGCGTCGACACTTGTTCGAGGAAAAAAAAACTGAACCCTAACGCATCCACGCCGTCTCCACGTCGGCCCCCGTCTGCGTTAAGTCGCCGCCGCCCGGGTCGCCGCCGAAAGAGGCCGCCGCTGCGTCTCCGGCGCCGTTGGCTGCCGCCGCTACCGCCAGTTCGTTGCCGCTGCCGCCGCGTTCCATTCCGGTCGCCCAGATGGCGCCCACCCACGATCTACGTCGCCGCCTCCTCCCTCCAGCGCGGACGCCGGCTACGACCAGCCGTCGTCCTCACGCCGTCGACACCTGCCTCCGCCGGCCAGGAACGTCAGGCCGTCGTCGCAAGAAATGGATCCGGCTGAAATCCTGGCCGCCGTGCAAGAGGTTGGTTAGAGACAACATTGTGGTTGATGAAATAATTGTTTTAGGGATGATGTTACGGTGTTTGATTGATCGTATAATTTTTTTAACTATGTATAGTTAGAGGAGGGCGATTATGATGGCAATGATTACGACGAGGACAACGAAACCTCGTCACTGAATATGAATGAACCTGCTGAGGAGAACTACATGAGTTTGGATGAATCTTATAGTGGCAATGTAAGTGTGATGAAGATTGATAAAAACAATAATTATGGTAGACCGCACGGAAATTTTCATAATTTTTTGCATCATGCAGCGACATGGCGATGATGATGATGATGATATGGATATAGATGATTCATTTGCCCAAAGTGCACTCCGGGTATGTCATAAATAAAATCGGAGAAGAAATGACATAATAACCATATTAGCGCTTACATGTTTTTTTTGCAATGCGCGCAGATGAACGAGGACGGGGACTTTCTGAGGAATATTGTGGACGATGAAAGTGACAAATCGCACGTTGATCCATCTCATGATGACAGCTCCAGCAAAGTAAGTTTAGTGTTCAAACTTACAGAACTACATTATTACATATTAAAATAATAACTGACTAACATAAATGGTTTAATGCATTAATTTACAGGGAGATATAGATGGTACAAGTGGGAACAATGAGTATGTTGGTGATGATCTGTTTAATTTTGACATCGGATTTGATGAATATCAGCAAGAATCATTGGACATGCATTGGAAGGTCATGAGGAAGACGTTCAAGTCACTAGGAGAGGCTTACATTTTCTATAACCAGTATGCTTATGAGCGTGGTTTCAGCGTAAGAAAGGACTCACTGAAATATTCGAAAGGTCCTGAGGGAACTAAGCGCTTGAGAAAGTATCGGTGTCGAGAGCTGGGAAAGCGAGAGGCAAAACTTTGTACAATGGAAGGAAGGACCCATGACTGAGAGGGGAGACTTCGTTATTCTGCGATGCATATAACTTTGAAACTTGATAAAGAGCGTGACGTTTGGTATGTCAGCAGTTTCAATGATGATCACAGTCACGTTCTAGCTAGACCGGATGAAGTCACGTTTCTTCGGTCTCATAATCAGATAAAAGAATATCAGAAAGCTGAGATCTTAACCATGGCAGGTGCTGGAATCAGGAAACATATGATTTATGATCAACTGGTCAGTAGGTACGGGTCATATGCAAAGGCTGGTTTTGGGAGGAAGAAGCTTTATAACATGTGTTATAGAGAAAAAATGAAATTGCTTGCACAAGGTGATGCAGACACTGCCATTGGGATCATGATGACCAGAAAAGAGAGAGATCCAGATTTCTTCTTTGAGCACACCGTCGATGATGAAGGAAGGCTGAAAAACATATTCTGGTGTGATCCTCAATCACGTCGAGACTATATTGACTACGGTGATGTGACAGTCTTCGACAACACATACAGGATGAATAGGTATGGCATGCCATTTATACCTTTTGTCGGTCTGAACAACCACCGTTGCACCACGGTATTCGGTTGTGCTCTTGTGTCTGACGAGACGGAGGATACATATGTCTGGCTGCTTCAGACATTTTTGAGGGCTCATTGTCAGAAGAGGCCCAGGTCAGTAATTACTGATGAAGATGCAGCTATGATTAAGGCCATAAGAAAGGTACTTTCGGAGGTTTGGCATCGTCTTTGCTCGTGGCATATTGAGAAGAACATGCGTAAACACCTTCATCATAAGTCTCTAAAGGAGTTCAGGTCTCTACTTTATTATGCCACTTCAAAGAAGGTATTTGAGGAGAGATGGGCAGCGTTTTTGCCAAATGGCAGTCGGAGAAAACAAAAACATGGTTACGTAGGATGTACAAGAAGAAAAGGCTTTGGGCTGCATCATATCTGTCAGGTGGGTTTTTCTTAGGTATGCGAAGTAACCAGCAAAGTGAGAGTCTGAATTCATGCCTTCACTTGCATCTAGACTCCGGTATGACTATTGTTGATATGATTGTGCACTATGAGAACTGCATAGTTCGTCTTCGTGAGAACGAGGCGCATGACGATTACACAAACTCACAGACAGTTCCAGTACCAGTATTGGACGAGTGTAAAGATATTGAGAAATCAGCTGCCCGTGAGTTCAGTGCGGCAAACTTTTATATCTTGCAGGAAGATATGAAGAAGGCACAGGAGCTTGAGGTCCTTGAGAGACTGAGAGGAGCAGACACTCACAGATTCATACTGACATGGAAGGAAAATAGGGATATCAGATTCACTATGGAGTACACCCCAGGTAACTCCGAAGAAACTGTGAGGTGCAGTTGCAGAAGCATGTATCGCAAATGACTTCCTTGCAAACATATTCTTCATGTTCTGATTCAGCTACGCTTACGTGAGATACCTAAGTGTTTAGTGTTGCGGAGGTTGAGCCAAGTTGCAAGGGGTGGACTTCCCGTGAAGCGCACTACCGATCTGTTTGCGTGGGGATGGGCAGGTGCAGGTGACAGAGCTAGGTATAGTGAGTTGACTATCTTATCTGCTGAAGCAACTCATAAAGCATGTCATGAACCATTTTTATTCGACAAGTTGAAGGCGGCTCGAGGGACATAATAGATAATTATTACACTGAGGAGGATGAGCCTGAAAGCGGGGTACAGTTTGTGAGCAGCGATGCATTTGAGCCTAATCAAGATCATGGTCTTGTTCGTGATCCCGCTTAAAGTTAACACCAAAGGCGCACCAAAACAGAATGTTAAAGGTCATGTAAGGATGGTCCTGATTTCACTAAAAGCAGGCGACCTAAGGCTTTTGATGAGAAAAGCAAGCGTCAATGTGGACAGTGCGGTCTTACGGGTCATTATAAGTCCACGTGCCCTCAAAATCCTAAGTACGATATTCTTATCTTATTGTAAATCTTATTGTTCAACCCAAATTTATTTGTTTATTGTGAATTAACACATATCTTATTGTTATGTAGGAACTTTGTTTGAATTGTGGAGTATGGAAGATTGCTATGGATTGATATGGAAGATTGCTTCACCCTTTCATTGGAGACAGTTATTGATGTTCTACATATGTGATCTCTAATAATTGTTGAAATATGTTATATGAACTTATTTTACTTTGTTGATGTCAGACTATTTGCTACGATATACCGACATAAGTAGTAGTTTTGATGAAAGACTATGTAATGCAACAAGGAGTTTTTACTTTGTGCATTCCGGCAAACCCAACTGGAACTTGCTGTGCTACCAGGTGGTTTCGGTATGGGCGGAGGGGACCCTCGGTCGTACTTCTCCCGGCCGCATCCCCCAAAGTCGATCATTTTTTTTCCACGGGCAACAGTGACCATGCAGGCCGCACGCCAAAATTTGTCGCGTTCGACGCTGTACGGATTTTCTATGATTTTTCGCACCGAAAACGGCTAAAACACTGCCGCACGTGACGCAACTTTCGTTCGTAGTCCGTTTTCGTTCATCTCTGGCGTGGGGTCCCCGGGCGGGTCCCCACACGCGCCGCCGAAAGTTGGGTGCATTCCGGCAAACCCAACTGGAACTTGCTGTGCTACCAGGTGGTTTCGGTATGGGCGGAGGGGACCCTCGGTCGTACTTCTCGGTCGCATCCCCAAAGTCGATCTTTTTTTCCACGGGCAACATGTGACCATGCAGGCCGCGCCGCCAAAATTTGTCGCGTTCGACGCTGTACGGATTTTCTATGATTTTTCGCACCGAAAACAGCTAAAACATCGCCCGCGACGTGACGCAACTTGCGTTCGTAGTCCGTTTTCGTTCATATCTGGCGTGGGGTCCCCGGGCGGGTCCCCACACGCGCCGCCGAAAGTTGGGTTCATTCCGGCAAACCCAACTGGAACTTGCTGTGCTACCAGGTGGTTTCGGTATGGGCGGAGGGGACCCTCGGTCGTACTTCTCCCGGCCGCATCCCCTAAAGTCGATCAGTTTTTTTCCACGGGCAACAGTGACCATGCAGGCCGCGCCGCCAAAATTTGTCGCGTTCGACGCTGTACGGATTTTCTATGATTTTTCGCACCGAAAACAGCTAAAACACTGCCCGCACGTGACGCAACTTGCGTTCATAGTCCGTTTTCGTTCATCTCTGGCGTGGGGTCCCCGGGCGGGTCCTCACATGCGCCGCCGAAAGTTGGGTGCATTCCGGCAAACCCAACTGGCACTTGCTGTGCTACCAGGTGGTTTCGGTATGGGCGTAGGGGACCCTCGGTCGTACTTCTCCCGGTCGCATCCCCCAAAGTCGATCTTTTTTTTCCACGGGCAACAGTGACCATGCAGGCCGCGCACGCCAAAATTTGTCGCGTTCCGACGCTGTACGGATTTTCTATGATTTTTCGCACCGAAAACAGCTAAAACACTGCCCGCACGTGACGCAACTTGCGTTCGTAGTCCGTTTTCGTTCATCTCTGGCGTGGGGTCCCCGGGCGGGTCCCCACACGCGCCGCCGAAAGTTGGGTGCATTCCGGCAAACCCAACTGGCACTTGCTGTGCTACCAGGTGGTTTCGGTATGGGCGTAGGGGACCCTCGGTCGTACTTCTCCCGGTCGCATCCCCCAAAGTCGATCATTCCACAAATATACGTGAAAATCTTCTGTTTTACATCTGTTTCTTTGGGTCGGTTTTGTTTCGATTGTAAAAGATTTTACTTACTCAGTTTTAATAATGTTCACTGGACATTAAAAATGTTCATGAAACTAAAAATGTGAGTGCAATTATAAAAAGATGTTCGGACCATTCCACAAATATACGTGATATTTATTAAAAAATCATACGTTGAAAAACATGATCATCATTTTCTGTAAAAAGTCATAAATTTTCAAAGTATAATTACAAAAAAATCGAATACAATGTAACCAATATGAATTGTTTTTAGCAATGTTCTTATAGAAAATATTGTGAAGCGAATTTGATTTGTTTTTCTCCATAGAAGCAAATTCACCTAGGCCGGGAGCAAAATTTTATTTCTCTACATGCACATCTTCGGTTCAAGCATGTATGTTCATGATAGTGAGAATAATTTTGTTTTTTATGGAAAGCAATTATTTGGTTGGTGGGGACAATATTGTGATTTTTTCACCCAAAAAAATAAACCTAAATCACACTGCAAGCAATTTCTTCAATGGTCACATCTGAAACAATATTTGGTACGCCCACTTAATTAAACATTAAAACATAAAAACTTAATTAAACATGACTTAATTAAACTTAATTAAACATAACTAATTAATCCTAATCTAGTACTCAATGAAAAAAAATCCTAATCTATTCGTCCTCCTCGGAGTCGGCGAGGTCCACGATCTCCCCCGCTCCGACGTCACCGTCGCCGTCGTCGCTGCTCTTGCCGCCGTCCTCCCAGTAGCCGTCGCCGCCCTGATCATGAGCAAGCTGCGGCTGCGCCGCTTCGATGGCCGCCGCCGCGTCGAGTGCGGCCTGCAGCTCGGCGGCCTCTCTCGCCTCCGCGGCCGCCGCTTCTGCCTGCGACGCCCGCAGTGCGATGAGGTAGCCGGGGCAGTCGTCGGGGTCGCCGTCCTCGCGCAGTGCGAACTGCTCCGGCGGGATGTCGGCAGCGGAGGGAGGCGGGCGGGCGATGGCGGGAACCAGACGGCGTGTGAGATCGGTGACGCGCGGCTGCCGGAGGGGACGGCGGGGCGAGCTCAAAGACGCGCGGCTGCCGGAGGGGGCAGCGGCGGGCAGAAGGCGACGACGAAACGCCCGAGCCCGACGACGAGCCGCCACTCCGCACCTCCCGCCGGGCCTGCGCGACGACGGCCCAGAAATCCTTGCCCTACCAAACCCTCGTGCGGCCGACGTTGTTCCCCCGCCCACCCTCGTGCTGGCGGAGCTCGGCCGTCGTCGCGCCGGGCCCCCTCGTCGGGTACCCGCTGGCGGTGATGTGGAACCTGCAGCAGACGGCAGCCCGGCGGCACCATCAGCCCGAGACGGATGAGCTCGTCCGTCTCCGGCGTGTCCAGGCTCGTCGGCCACGAGCTGCCGCCGCCGCCGTCGGACGCCATGGAGGCCGCCGGGAATGGGAGCTCGTCGGCGGTGGAAGTGCGTCGGTGGGTGGGGTGAGCGGTCGAGGCGCGTCGGTGGGTGTGGTGAGCGGTCGAGTCACGGGAGGCGGGCAGGCGGCGAAGCGGTGTTTTAAAGGCAGCGTCGGTGGGTGGGGGCGCCGTCCGGTAGGTGACCGACGCCGCGGCGTAACGCCGGCATTAATGGCGCATCGGGCCGGCCGCCGCGTCGGGAACCGCCCCGTCCACACACGTCGCGTCGTCTTATTTTTTTTTGTCCAGCCGACGCCACGTCGCCATTTACTCACGCTCGTCGTTTTTCTAGGGTCGCCGTGCACGACGTCGCGTGCCGCTTTTTTTTTCTAGGGTCGTCGTACTACGTACGGGGTACTCGGCGTACAGCCCGTCGCGCGGGTACAGCCCCGTCGCGCGGGCGGGGCTTTTTATGTGCTGGGACGATCCTACCCTTTTTTATGAAGGGGTACGGAACGATCTCAGCCGTTGTTGTGTTTAGGGGGGTTGTACCGAAGAAGAAGTGTTCATTTTGATACTCCGTCCGACAATATAAGACGTTTTTACAAGCTAAAACATGTTGCAAAAACATTTTGTATTATAGGACTGAGTGAGTAGTATTTTCGCATGACGTAGTATATGTTGTCAAACTATTTTTAAGGTGGGCCACCCTGTTTCATAATCCTAGATCAGTCTGTGTTAACAAGTGTAATCATCATCATATCAGCGGATTTATTGCTGATGGATTCGGTTGTGCATACAGAGAAAACAAACGGATCGATATCCGACTACCGAGCGCAAGCAATGAAGGAGGCTCTGGTGAGCGCAGCGACGGGGGCGCTGCAACCCGTCCTTGGAAAGCTTGCCGCCTTGCTCAGCGACGACTCCAAACTCTCCCATGGGGTGCGCAGCGAGGTCGAGCTCCACACCAGTGAGCTCGCCGCCATAGGAGCGTTCGTCCTCATGAAGTCGACGGAGGAGGATCCCAGCGCGCAGGACAAGGCCTGGAGGAAGGAGGTGCGGGAGCTGTCCTACGACATTGAGGACGACCTCGACGAGTTAATGGCTCCCGTCGGCGGCGACAAACCCCCCGCCAAGCCGAACGGATTCATGGACAAGATTAAGGTCATGCTGGACCGGACCAAGGCTCACCATCAGATCGCGAAGGCTATCGATGAACTGAAGAAGAAACAACTAATCCATGTAGCCAAAAGGTACAAGATCCACCAGGCCGTCGCCTCCAGCGCTAGCAATGCGTCCAACATTGATCCCAGAGCTCTTGACATGTTCGAGGATATGTCCAAGCTTGTTGATGTCGATAGACACAAGAAAGAGCTCGTTCAACTGTTGGCCGATTGTGACGCAATAGCAACCAAACATAGTGGCTGTTGTTGGGCTTGGAGGACTGGGCAAGACAACCCTCGCAAATCAAGTGTACCAGGTTCTCAAAGAACATTTTGAGTGTCATGTTTTTATATCTGTGTCACAAAATCACATCATCAAAGTTATGCATGCCATTTACAGTCAGCTAAATAAGAAATATTCCCCTGGTATGGAGGACTTACCATAACTTATCTCTACTCCTAATGGACGAGTTGGTTGAATAGTCCCTTCACTTTCAACTGGTTTATTTTCAACCGGTTTATTTTCGTCTCCCTTCCCACCATTTGACCGGTTTACTTTTTCTCCACTATTTTCTTGTAAACAAACACTTTCCTATTGTACAAAAAGAGACAGATTCTAACTTTCCCAACTTATCCAAATCAAGCGATCAATCTTATCAATGCAATTTGCTTTAGGAAACAAATAACATATTTTAAGGAAACAAATAACTGACTTTAAGGAAAAAAAATCCAATTTACTAATACTCCTGCATCATGATGGAATCAGAACTTTTCTAATACTCCTACATCGCAAATCACCACATATTCACTTGTCGTGGCTCCCGTTCCACGAATAGGAAATTCCCAGCAGCTTCGATCCCTTTCACACACGATCGACCAACACAGGCGGATACCACCATGGCAACGCTGCCCATCGCCGCCATGCCACACGCAAGGGGGCTCTGCCAGTTGGATCTGGCCGCCTCGCTCCCTCGCACCTGTGTGCCGGGGAGCGACACCGTGCGACGCAGACCGCTGGCCGCAGCGTGCACCGGGCACGTCTCAACCAGGAGCATAGGTATCGGGGCCGGGGGCCACCGCGCGCACTATGCGCTCGCCGTGCCTCCAGTGGGTCGGTGCAGCCAAGGTCGCCGTCTTGTCGGGGGCAACGTGCGGGTGCAGGCGTCACGGGTCGCCGTCGTCGTGGACGGTGAGCGTGCCGAGGCTGCCGCTTGCGCGTGCAGGCCGGGCGTCGAGCCGCATCGACGTCGTTGAGGTCGCCGACAGCGGCAGGTGCTAGCGGCCTCCTCCGCCGCGTGATGCGGCTGTGCTGCGGAGAGCCGGGCGGAGGGCCACTCGTAGGAGCAGCGCGTCGTGGCTGTGGTCTCCACTAGGACGGGAGGACTGGTGCTACTGCATGCCTCTTCCACAAGGATATTATTGCTGCAGTGATGGCGAGCGGCACCGGCCGGTAGTACCAGCCCCAATGATGGATGGACCAGGAGAGACATTGAAGCCGTGGGCACATAGTACAATCAGCTGATGAACTCTCCACGGAGCTCATAAGAGTAAAAAAGCTCTCCCTCTCCTGCCAGCTTGCATCTCAATTAGAAGTATTTATTTTTGCTGCTCGCTGTTCTACATATCAATGCATTCACACGGTGATACAACCTGATTCAAGTGCTTGCATACAAGTAGAATTGCTATTTTTTGTGCCAAAAATTTATATGTTATCCTGAACTTTTGTCTGCTTGTTTCCACTGTGATGCAGACAGAAATGGCATATTATCGGGTAAATTACGCATTAGCTGAGAGCGATATGAATGTATATTGCGAATAAAAAAACTATTTTCTTTAGTTGTACTACTCTTGTTCATGTATGCTGAATTACAAGCGGGCAAGCGGCCAATGAGCATGGAGATATAATGATCAATGATACAAGTGGTGGTGATAGGGAGGCTTTTGTTTCAGCTTGTTTATTTTCGTTTTTGATACATGGATACTGGATTCATAGCTCTCCTGGGCAATCAATACATGGCCATAATTCTGATCGATGTGGTGCAATCAGTACACGGAAGTCTGACCGATGTGGTGGGGATGGTCTCTGATGTTGGATAATATCTATTTTCTCTTCTTGATTGTAGGTCACTCTCATAGAACTTATATGCCTATGCTTTGGTTAATGCATACTCACTACGGGTATGGTCTATTATTGATGTTCATACACAGAATTGGTTTTGCCAAATTATGTTCAATTAACATGTTGTTATAACAATAGAAAGCTTTTGCAAAATTTTGCATGATGTCGTATTAAGCTTGATGGAACTAACCTCCCAAAAATGGCAATCTCTATTGGTGTTTTTTTTATCTCTGTTGATAAGTTTTGATCTCAGGTTGCACGTAAAGTTCTTGACCCTTATCCTAAATACCACATATAACCTTTGATTGTTACTTGATGTTGAATCTGTCTCCTTTGGATCTCCAAATGATTTGCAATGTTGGATACCAGAAAATAGATTGAGCAGCTATCGCACATTAGACTAATAATAAATGGCATGTTACCTGGCCGTTCTCTTTATACACAATAGTATAGTTATATATAGCAACTGTAGAAAAATATTCATTTGCCACTGAAACTTATATTTGTTTTCTATTTCGGAAATTAAGAGCATCTACAATCGGACCCCTCAAACATCCCATTTGAGAGTCCGATCATTGTCCTGGACAGAAAAGAGAAGAAAAAAGGCTACCCAATCACAATCCCTACTTTGTCTGGGTATGTCCAGTCCGTCCGCAAATCCCCCATATCCAACCCATATGTGAGGAGCATATAAGGATGTCCGAGCTGTTCGGGCATGTTCTCCAAGGAGCACCCAGGTAATAGACTAGCTCTTTTGTTTGCATCATTATCATTAGCTAATTAATTCTCTTTATTTCAGTAAATGTAGAACAAAAAATAGTCTATGAGCTTCTGAATCAAAAAGTTTTTTGAGTAGGACCTTCTCTTTTAACTGAACTGAGAGCACTGACAGTTTTGCAAAGTAATTGCCTCCTATGAGTGTTTGGTAGTGCTTTGTGCTCCAATTTCAGTTGCATTGCTTTTGATGTATGAATGAACTATTTTCCTCATTTGGTAATTAACGCAACTGACGTATTTCTTCATGAAAACAGATATTTTTGTAGTGTACAGTACAATTATTTTGTTAGTTACCCTCCCTATAAACCTATTGTACTCATTTATCAAGTTTGCATTGTTAATATATCCAGAATTGGTTGTGACTGCAAAGTGCAGAAGAAAAATCAATTGCTGCAAGCAGAAGTATTATTTTGGAACATTTGTATAGATGTTGTATAGTAGTGACCAGCAACAATACTTTAGAACATTGTGTCCATTATTTCCCTTCTGCTCGAAAAAAGAGAAACCAGTTTGATACTAAATATGTTTTTCATCTTGCCCGGGTTAAGTGTGCACCTGGGAAAAATAAAACTAATCATGTGCAAGGTGGCAAACAGAGATGGGAAGCAGGAGGAAGATGCTGGTGTTTGTCCGACGCAGTCTGAAAGCATGCTCAAAATCAATAAAATTAGAACAAAAATTTACTATCATTCTCTCAAACCTTACACTGAACTTGCTACTAAAGAAGGTATGCATGATGCATATCAAGTAAGTCCTGTCCACAGTTGTTTTATCTTCCACAATGTTTCCTGTGTCACTACTGTTAAGAGTTCATAATGTCCAAAACAAGATCACATTTACCGATGATGCTAAATGACCGGTTCAAAATAAATAGATCAGCAATTTTCCAGTTTTATCAGTTTCACATGGATGTGTCCCTTGTTGTAGGCAGCCAACCCACTGCAAGGTGTGTGCCCTCGAGCAATTCTTACTCTGTATTGGTAACAATAACTGGAATTGGCTTCTTTTGCTTTACAATTAGTAGTATTGAAGATTACTTCCTTGCTGTTTCACCACTAAAATTGAGGTGATTTTAAATGAATTTAGTGTTCCAAAGTTTGAGATTCCAGCAGGGAAAAATGATTTGGCAACCAAAGATAAACATTCTGGACTTTACTATTGTTTGGTCTATTGGAATCCGAGACTTGAGCATGAACCCATAATCATATTGGTTTCCTTTGAAAGAACATGAGATATCTTGTTTATTATGATTCACTCATGGAGGCATGCTTCATTTATTTTTTTGCGTCATCTGCCTCACGAGCCGTCCGATCGGTCGTGATCGTGCGGCGCTTGGTTTGTCTTGCGCCACCATCCTCCTTGCTGGCAAAAAGGTCTCACCTAGACACTCGGTTACATCACACATTTCTTTCGCGGGTAAAAAAATCCTATAGCTTCCTAGATCTGGCGGCACAGCCTGACGCGACAATCTTCGCGGCTGTAAGCTTCCGCAGCGGTGAAGCCGAGGCTGCGACGGGGAGCGGATACGTGCGCATCCATGTCTTAGAGAATTGACGGGACGCTCTGCCGCGCAGGTACTCATCTCACCTCCTCATGATTCGATGACATTGACGTGTGTGGCAATGTTGCGGTGCATGCTTCAACGGCCGCACCGACGCTTTGACGGCCATGATGACAAGGCGTGCTTCGATGGCATTGATGGACGCTGCAATGCTGTGACATGTGCTTCAACAAACACGGCGATGAGACGTGTTACGATGACGGCGTTGTTGACAACAAACGCGATGCTGGCATGCATGCTTTCACGATGATGCTTCGACTGGCCACGACAACAAGGTGTGCTTCGAAGACAGTTGATGATGCATGCTTCGACGGAAGGTACCCGTCCGCTGTTCTGTGAAGGCTTCTTTGAAGCCGTATTTTTGTGCTAGAATGGTAGCGGACGTGTTGGACGCTTGCTGGTGCGGGCCGAGTGGAAGAGTGTGTGATGTGAGAGGAAGGGTACAAGGTGTTGCCTGTTGCGTGAGTAGGATGGGAAGATGGAGATAATCAAAGGGTCATGCACGGTTGTATCGGACGGCTGTACATGCGGTTGATCTTTTTCTAAGATTAACCAGCTGATTTGTACCAAATGATCGAAGAAAATGATTCCAAATCACAACATTTCATTCGTTCATATGGAATTACAACAAGTTCTCACTGATATACATGGATTCTGCTTTCATCGTAGCAACAGAGCATATCCACAACTAGAGATTATAGCACAAAAATTGCTGAAAGATCAAATGCCTGATTGAAGCTTTGAATAATTAGCTAATGTATAAGGATCTCCTGCATAACTGCACTTTGCCATTAGCTTTAGGCATGCCTTATTTGACCAGTCCAAGGACAGTGAGCGGGAGGGGCAGTCGTCGACCAGCGCGCGCACATTGCGCAAGAGGCGACGGGGAGCTGGCGGAGACTACGAGTGGTGACTGGTGAGTGGTGATGGCGACCTCGAGCGGTCGGCACCAACGGCGATAAGGCAATCACCGCGATGGGCGCCCATTTGATGTCCGGACATCCGAACACGTCCGTTCGTCTGAGCGAGAAATGTACATTTGATTTCTTCATGCATCATAGCCCGTAGCAACGCACGCCATTCTACTAGTCAACATGATTTTGGAGTTCCTCAAAAACAAAAGGTACCACTTCTTCGAATCCTAACATTTCTTACCACAAAATCCATGCAAACTGTCATTTTTATTTGTTTTGCTAGCTATCCAGTAATATGGTTCTTCTTTCTTGTTGTTGATACCGACAAGACCCAGCCAAATGATGATGTCTGCTGGTTGGTATTGAGAGGACTCTTAGTACCCGCAAAAAAAAAGGCGCTGGTGAAAAAAAAATCACTCGATTTAGTTTCTCGCTCGCCCTTAGTGCTAAAGCCCCTCGATACATAAGTGCTCTCATTCCTAGAACCCACCCGGGGCGAGTTGGTAACCATGCCTTGGATCTACTAATGCAAGTGAATGAAAATGTAGATAGATTTTCACCTACGTCTATAACATAACTTCTCTACGGACAAGCTTCAACCGCGGGTCAAGAGACAGTCTTAGGTAGACAGTTTCTATGGGGCGTAGGCCTCCTAAAAGGTAATGGAGGCGTGCAAAGGTTTCCTTGGACCAGACGGACATTGGTCCTCGAGTGCAAATTAAAGGCAGAACAAATCTTGACTGCAAGAAATAATTTGATCCATGGACGGTACCGTTGTGATAAAGGTCATAATTCCAAAAGAATCATTACCGCCAGGAATAGAGGGGGAGGTCATAAGCACCTATACCGTAATATAGTTTTTGACGGAATCAAAAAGACATATCTGGTAGAATCGTAACCTAAACACAAATCCTTGTTTTCTTGTATAGATGAAACAAAAATGAGAACTAAGTAGGTTTCGACCCATTAAAGGAGTCAATGGCACGCGCACAAAGCAGGAGGAAATCGGTACCCCCAACACAGTCCTTAGTATGATGCTGATCTCTTAGTCTCTTAGGATGGACCGCTTTCTTAACGAGAAAGATAGCTTAGCCTTACCCCTTAACAATTGTCTTTATTGGTTGACTGACCCCTTACCACACAGCAATCAAACTTTTGTGATTACCGCGACACCTATGTCGGCATGCATGCTTAGAGAAGCGGCTACGTCAATGTATTTTGAATTTTTGATCCATACAGGCAGTTTTGCTATGTCTCTCGTGACCAAGAACACATCCATAACACTGAAGCAGATACTATTTACAAGCAACATGAATGGCATTTATGCTTCGAGCCGAGCTAACATTTGAAGAAGAGATGTTTAGTTGTTTCATCTTTATAACAAAGAAATCATTGATTACTCACATGCCAGTTAGGCCTAGCAATGTTGTCCCTTGTTTAGATGACCCCTCGGTGTAAATACCAAATGAAGAGTTTACCTTTCCGGGGGAATTTAGCTTGTAAATTATTTATATTTCTTGAGGCATCACAATGTACTAGTGGAAAGCAACTAGTGAGTTGTCCATTCTAGTGCAAATTCCATTGGAACTTGTCCTGACCATGTGACCAAACAAGTATATGATTCAAGATATTGAATCTCCATTGCTATCTCTTTTTTTCGGTAGAATTAATTTTATTTATATATTTTTGCAGGTATTTTATTGTATTTGATGATATATGGGATGTGGAAACATGGAAGGCTATTAAGTGTGTATTTCCCACAATCAGTTCTAACAGTAACATAATGATCACCACTCGTATAGATGATGTCGCCCAATCATGTTGTTCCTCTTTCAATGGCCATATATACAATATAAGGCCTCTTAGTATGGTGCACTCGAGGAAACTTTTCTACGGAAGACTATTCAACTCCCAAGAAAAATGCCCTTCACACCTTGAAGGAATTTCTGGTCAAATCTTGGATAAATGTGTTGGCTTACCTTTGGCAATCATTGTTATATTAGGTGTATTGGCTCATAGAGAAATTGAAAAGGAACTATGGGAGCAAGTGAATGATTCAATTGGTCATGCCCTAAGAAATAGTACCATCGAAGACATGGTAAACATAATATCCCTTAGTTACATGGATCTTCCTCCTCATCTCAAAACTTGCCTACTGTACCTGAGTATATTTCCGAAGGATCATGCTATCGAGAAGGAGAATCTGATAAGGAGGTGGATTGGCGAGGGATTCATTCACAAGAGGGATGGGTATACATTGCATGAGTCTGGAGAGATGTGTTTCAATGAGCTCATCAATAGGAGCTTGATCCGACCTGTGGAGATAGACAGGACATTTGGTGATCAGGTGGAGAGTTGCCGACTTCATGACACTATTTTTGATTTCATTGTATCCAAGGCCGTCGAAGAGAACTTTGTTACTGCAATAGGTGTACCTGGTGTTGTAAATCCTGACCCAAAGGGCAAGGTTCGTCGAGTGTCTTTGCAGAATGATGGAGAGATTCCACTGGGTCTTGATGTATCTCATGCCCGTTCACTCCATGTGTTTGGCAGTAATGCAAAAATCCCATCTTTATTGGAGTGCCAACTCTTGCGCGTTCTGGACTTCAATGAGTGTTTGCAGTTAGAAGATGATCACCTTGCTGGTGTTGGCAATTTGTTGCACCTCAAGTACCTGAGGTTCAAGCATGCCCATGCCCTCACAAAGCTTCCAGGACAAGTGGCAAGGCTGCGGCATCTAGAGATTGACATATATGGATACAACAAAGTAATGGAAATCCCTGTGATCATCCAACAACAGTTGACCTGTTATGTAACTCTATCTGTGGATGATTATGTAACAGTGACGGATGAAGTCGCGGAAATGCAGGTACTGCGGGTGTTGGAAGGTCTCAATGCCTATACTCAGTCAATACAGTTTCTCGAGAGGCTTGGCCAATTGAAAAATCTGAGGAAGCTGAGCATATTATTCAACAGCTATGACTCTGGAGACAATTGGGAGGATTATAGGGAGAAGTTGATATATTCCATCTGTGAGCTCAGCAAAGCTGGCCTCGAGTCTTTGCACATCGACATGAATGAGGCAACCAATGAGTACTTTGAGGGTCCATGGTTCCCTGATCCTTCGTGTGGCCTTCGGGAGCTTACCATCCATGGGGGTGTGGTCTCAAAGGTTCCGGCATGGATGGCCTCGCTCATCAACCTCGAGAAACTATACATCCCTATGGACACGATCACGGAGCAAGACGTGGAGATACTGGGAGCTTTGCCCAGCTTGCACCATCTTTGCATTGAGCATGATAAGGATGTGAACCTTGAGCTGAAAGCTGCTATGGAGAAAGCAATGAAGGAGCATCCCAATCGTCCCACCTTGGTTTGGAAATTTTATGACTAGGTCCATTGGCTGGTTTTCAGGTATCAGTTTCATTTCTTCATACAAAACTATTTCTTGCCTTTCTTGGTTCAGAATGCTAATTCTTCTTCTCTTTTCCTTTGTACATATTGTTGTGGTATCTATGTCGCAATTAGATAATATCTCTCTCTTACCATACATTGTTTTCTTATACTTGTATGTGTTAACCAAGGCGAGAGCAGCCACAAAATTGAAGCAACCAAGGTGTTTGTAAAACCTCCTATTTGTACCAGTATATTTACATCTGCCTTTGCTTTTCCAAAACATGGATAAATGATTATATCTATCTTGTACCTTCAAATCAAACATTCCATTTACACATTGCAAATTTTGTGACAAAACCACTTCGATTTGAGCCAAAGCTGGCCCCTGTTCAGCCAGCACCACTGTACCAGGAGCCGGTGCCGCCGAGCACCTGTCCTGTGTCCCCTACGCATTTTGGCTTCAGATCTTCCTGCTCTATTGATTATCGTAGCTACGAAATCATAGTCTGCCCCAAAAGCAAACAAAGCCAGCAACCATGTGAGTAGGATACAATGTTGATTGGGCCGCTGTCACACAACGAGCGGTGCTCTGGATGCACATGAGGGTATGCCAAACCCCGTTCATCGCAGCTTCCATTTAATTCAGACATGCTTCTTTCAATTGTTCCTGCAGGAAGGGACATTGGATCCCTTGCAGAGCGCGCAGCAGCAGCTACTGTTGCTACTAACCGATTATAGGAGATCAGTTAGAGATGCCCTTTCCCGTTTGATGTTCAACCTGCAGTGAAACCCATATAAAGTACTCCCTCCGTCCTAAAATAAGTGTCGCTGAATACTAAATCAGCGACACTTACTTTGGGATGGAGGATAACTTTGTACTAAATCAGCGACACTTTGGGACGGAGGAATAGAGTTTTATTCGTATATTACATGTTCAGAAGGAAGGGATTTTGTACAGCATGACATGTTTTGAACTACATTTGAAGTGTACATGCAGAATTTGACAGAGTGCTTGCTTCTAGGTCTTCCACAAAGAAATCAACAAATTTCTTCAGCTACCTGCATGATGCGTGACAATTACCTAGTTTACTCCTATCTATCCATCGTCGGCTCTGTCACTTACTAATTTCTTCGGCTCTGCGTCTAGATATCTTGCTTGTTGCTTCGTTAGCATGGGGCTGTTGACCCTCCCGGGTGTTGGACAAGTAAGGAATTACCAGTTTACTTTGTCCATGCCCTGATGCTCTCTTGTTTCTGTGCACACGATCTCCTATTAGGACGAAATTACACTTGGGTAATTTGTTGATTAGCAGCAAGTAAATCATTTTGCTAGGAAAGGAAAAGATACACGCAATCGGTAGAGAGATACTTTCCTTTCTAGAGGGTTAAAAACGGAATTACGAGAAATGAGAAGAAATGCCCCTTACATTGCGGAGTTTTATCAAAAAACAAATACACCTTTACTACCGTATATACAAGCAGGATGCAAAAAAAACCTACAATTATGACGTCTTCCATTCATGTACTATCAAATATGGAAGTAGGTATTTATTATGTTGGCTTCATGCATAGATGAGTTCTCTTTGCCTCACGCAAAATAGTTCATTGCACTAGGTGTATCGCATCGACTGTATTCGCGTGCATCAACTCTCTCTGATTGCAATTGCAATGATTTTGGTAGTCTCACTCTAGCAGTCATCAGATGTTTCACATATACTGCGAAGCTGCAACTTTTGTTCTAGCGTTGTATATAGTTGCTGAAATCATACCTGCTTCAGTAAATACCTTCATGGTGTAATTTGGAGACATGATAAGATTTTTTTTAATATAACATCAGTAGCATGTCTGCCTCATTCACTTGTTCTTACCATCGCAACTAACTTTGTGTCCTCGCTAAATTGATGTCATCAGGAAGATCGGAAGATGCAAAAAGGTTGTTGCGTGATGTCTTAACTGAAATGATCCTAATCCATTTCCCTCCTTTCTGAAGGTTGCGCAATGGGTTCCTCGAGAAGGGGAACACGTGCATGAGTTGGTCTTTCAAGCTGCTTATGCCTATTCCCGTCCCGGCTGTTATCCTGAAAGCGATCACCAGTTAGAGCAGAAATAATTATTCCCTGCTCTGTTTTATCTATCTATGGCATGTATTATGAAGGAGCATTTTGCTGCTTGTCTGATGTATGAGGACTGTGTGGTGTATGTTATGAGATGTGAGGTTGCCATGTGAGACATCCATTATCATGGTTGAGCACTATATAAGCTGATACTAGGCACTTTAAGATAAGTTTGCCAGCGGCTTGTTGAAGTAGTTTTGATGTAATGAAAACGCTGTTCCGTTGATGTTTCTTGTGTTCCAAATCTGAAGTTGCTGTAATTTTAATCCCTCTCATCTCATGGCCTACCAAAAATGCCAAGCAATGTTCAGTTATCACCATACACGTTTGCCCTACTTTTGTTAATTGCTCCCCCGTCGCATTTGTAATTTTTTCATCAATCAGTCCTATTGCTGGACCAGGAGCAGCTCAATGTTTCCTTCGCTTCAACTTCAACAATGCACAAACCTGTAACTTGCAACAAAGCAATGCATGCCTGTTGCGGTAACACTGAAACTTGGTCGGGTGCTGCAAGGCAGTGGAGAAGAGGAAGCACAAGGGGCTTCCGGGTTTCATGTTGCATTTTCTCTTCATGTTGTCATCTGTGGCATGACACCAGTTTTGCAGTTGCAGGAGAGAGGCAAGATACGGCTACGGTTGTGATCTCTGGACTGCTCAGATGTGATGTGCTGGCTCTGTAACCTCAACCCCAAACGTGTTCTTCTCGCTGAGCCGTGACATCTTCCTGTCCTGATTCCAGATCAACAAGATCTTTTGCATTAATCTTGTTTGGTGTCTCTAAACAAGTTCTTGTTTTCAGCAAAATCATGTGATCAATACGTTATCTGCAGCTTTATGGCTTGAATGCTCTTGATGACGTTCTCTTTTCAATTTCATTCCTTCTGAAGTCTTCACACCTAGAGGATGTAGAAGATTGTAAAAGTTTCTCACCCGCCTAGAGAATGTTGAAGAATATAGCCATCTCATACTACAGAGAGTACATATTTCCGAATGTTGAAAAATATAGCGCATCTCATACTACAGAGAAGATACGTACTCCCTCTGTAAACTAATATAAGAGCATTTAGATCACTATTTTAGTGTTCTAAACGCTCTTATATTAATTTACGGAGGGAGTATTTCCCTTGTCTTGGTCATACCATGTTTGAGTGAATGGCAGCCCCAAATTTTACTAGACTGTGCAAGATAAACTAGGTTCAGTGAAACGGCTCAGTGCACCATACAAGAAACTAACTCAAGCATCGAAGATTCTAACAGTTACTCACCTCAAAAGTTTTGCAGCAGAGGTAAAGAGGAGGAGAGACTTGAGACCCATCAGCAACAGTTACAGAGAACAACAAGGAGTCTCGCCACGAAGGCACGAGAGCCAGCCGTCCACCACTGGACGGTGAGTGTAGGGAAGGCATGGCCGCCAGAGGATAGCGTCGTCGGTCATGGCAGTCCTTTCTCAGGCGGACAAGAGACGACGGCTGATCCTGGAACACGACAAGGTTCCGGTGCTTCCAAATATGTCAGCGGCATAGGAGAACAAAGGCATTGGCTGCAACCTGCAACAAGGGCGACGGCCGCAAACACGTCCACACCAGGTGGAGCTCCCGGACAGTGGCACCGTCGGGGACGTGGACGCCGATGGTCCACCGGAAGGAGGCGGCAAGCCGACAGTGGAAGATCAAATGGTCAGCACTCTCCAGAGGGGCACAGCGGATGTCACACCCAGCCTCACATTCTTCGACGATCTTATTCTTGAGCAGCAAGTCTCATGTGTGGATCCTCGCCTGGGTGAGGAGCCAGCCCATCTTGTAGCAGATACTATGTGATAACTGCAAGACTTTCTGGTACTAGTTTGGAACCCAATCTACCCATACTAAATACTTGAGCAATCTGCATGACACCATATTTAGTAAACCATATACCATATTATTAAACCATATACCATATACTCCCTCCGTCCGGAAATACTTGTCGGAGAAATGCATAAAAACGGATGTATCTAAAATTAAAATACATCTAGATACATCCATTCCTCCGACAAGTATTTCCGGACGGAGGGAGTATATCCCAGCATTCTGCGTGATGCATGTGCCGTTTGAATTACCCCTTCTTTTTCTTCAATGTTCCTTCTATTTGCCTTTCGTTCAGTAACTTAGGCGCCCTACCTGAAGATGTTTTTATTGATACATATGCTGAGCCGCCGAACATTGAGGTTTTCTGTTCATGCAAGCTTGCAATAGTTTACTACTGACACTATATGCTACTGGAGAGTGGAGACTACTAGGGATTTTGCTTTCCGGGAAATTGGGAATTGACTATGTTTGGCTAAATTATTTTCTTCGGACAAAATCTGAAGAACCTTCAAAAACAGGATTGGTTTGACAACCCTATCAGTTCAACAGTGTGGTCAGGATTCAAGTAGGAAAAAACGGTCAATCGGAAGTTCAATCCCCGCTAAAAAAGGTTCAAAAACAGGAAATTAATTAGAAACACACTAGTAGCTAGTGACAAACAGCAAACTTAAAGAGTGCTTAGTTTTAGCTACGGGCAGAATCATTTTGCTCTCTCCCCTGAAAAGAATAAAGATATAATCATGCTCACTATATCAGGTAAGATGCATACTGTTTCATATATAGAAAAGCTCCATATTGGTTTCATAAATGACACTAGCACCTCTTTACACTCTGTATACTATGCAGCATAGAACGAGATCATCCGCAAAATTCTGTTACTGCTACAAAAACAGGGTGTCATCAATGTTCAGCATAGATGGACAGCAAGTCATATTGAATATCTATTTGCTTGACAGAAATGGAAATAACAGCAGAAATATAAATACTTCTAAACATGGATAACATAAACTCACATTCAGCCGACGCGGACATATAACAAGTGACCACATTAATCAGTACTACATAAACGCAAATAAATTTCGGTGACCAAGTCTTCATACAACTAAGCATCGGTTATCGCTTACAAAATCTCTACCGGTGACCAACATTGTTCAACGCCACAAAACATCCGGAGATCACATATAATTTGGAATGCTAGGAGGACATATCCAAACCAGTGCCACGGAACCAACTAGAAGAGTGATTTTTGCAAAGGTCGAGCCAAATCCGCAAAGCAGGGAACAAAAGGTAGACCACCCAGGAAATCTCCAGTGGTGCACATGGGACGCACTTGCCTGCTGTCCATATCGTACGACAGATTTACCTCCTTCCAGTCAGTAAGGAAGATAACATTATGCTCCGGATGAATCGCAAACACATCGTACTTATGGGTCCCATCCTCTTGGCGGCGATAATCCTCTTCTTCTATATCGGATTCCCTTTTTTCTCCAAAGAGACGCGGGACGTCGACGGTATGCTTTAGGGTCCACTCTTCTTCGGTTGCATAATAATAATCCTTGAGCACCCACACGGAGAGCTCGTAATCATGAGGATCCATGTACCAAGCATGAAGGAGTCCCTGAGAGCACCCCACCGAACCATAACCAGGTATGGCTCCTAGCATGCCATCCGGGACAGCAATCTCCCGACAAACCTCCCCCTCAGTGTCCAGCACGGCTATCAAGGGCTCGTCGACCGTCAAATGAAGAAAATGCATCATGCCATTGAGGAGGACGGCGCATTCCGGATTGACGGCGGGATACGCTATGTCTTCCCACCCGCTGCTCGGAGCCCATTGACCGGTCTCCCATGAGTATACCGCCACGGCGTCGACCGACTCCATGAGGGGCGCAAACACCACGAAACGAGACGGAGCGGCCGGGTCGAAAACCAGGAAGGGATACATCAGCTCGAAACTTTCGGGTTCTCCATCGTCTTGGTCCAGCCATTCTATAGGAGGCAGCACGGCCCACTGCTCGGTCATGGGATTGCACACGACAAAGTCGAATTCATCGTCGTCGTCTTTCGATTCCCAGCATTTGCAGAGGAGGAGGCTGGTGGAGCATTGCTGGAGCTTGAATCTTTGGTAGCTCTCGCGCAGGAACGGGAGCGAAGCGTCGACCAACGGGCGTCCGCCGGACAGATTGCTGAAGCAGAGGTTCCCGGCCAAGTTGTTGTGGAAGAATCCGGAGAGGGTCTGTGGTGCCGTCTTGATGCTTTTGATGAGGTCGGAGCAGAGCTCGGCCCACTGCTTGGAGACGCACTGGAAGCGGCAGAGCGACCGGTACGGCAGCCGCGCCAGGATCTCGACGAGGGGGCCCTCGGAGGAGACGCTCCCCGCCGCCGCCGGAGGTTGCCTCTGCTTCCTCTGCTTCCTCCTCTGCTATGAACGGACCGAAGAAAGATTAATTAGGCTCCCGGCCGATTCCCTTCCATTGACCCAAGAAAGATTGATTGGAAGAAGAGGTACGGATCAGACCTGAGAAGCTACGGCGGGGAACGGCGGCGCAGGACGGGACTCGTCGCGGCGGCGGATCGCCGGCGGGTGGCTCTGCTCCTTCCCCGTGCGGCCATGCTTGCTTGCTTCTCCTCCCCCGGCTGGCATCGCGCTCCTCGTGGACTCGTGGATCGGTGGCCGGCCGTCGTGGGAGGAAGTTCCGGAGCTCGCCGGAAGCCTAGGGTTTGGAAACCGGAAGGGCAACAGAGCGGCGGCGGCCGCGGCTCTTGTTCCTCGATGGCATTCACGATTTTTCCAGAACTCTCCGAGATAACCGTCCGTATGTATATCTCAAAAGGTGATTTTTTTTACTTTCAATAAACTACCATACTTTATCGTGAACCAACTTATGGTGGGATAATTAGGAGGACGGTGGTATCCTGGATTTATTTGAGAATTTCTAGCGATGTAGTGGAAAGAGACGTCCCGTCGACTACGAGACGACTATGATGACTTCGTTTATTGTATAATGATATGCCGGCCCAGTCTCTCAGAGCGCTCATGGGTAGGATGTACGTGTGTGTTCATAGAGGTGAGTGTAAGCACGTATATATGAGCTTCTACGTTTGAATTGTGTTCTGAAAAAAAATAAACTGCCTTACCTGCACGCAAATTAACACGCTTGGTCTCTTCAAAAAAATTACCCGCCTCCTCTTTTCTGAAACTAAATTTCTTGATCCGTCTGCAACCTTTAACAATAAATCAACGGTGGGTATGGCATGCCAAATGATTTCACCATAACTTTTGCATAATAAGCAATTCAACAAAGTTCATCATTAGATGCAACAAACCGAACGAATTAAAGTTGGTTGATGTTTTAATGACACACATTAATGTTGTTATGCATCAAGGGAACCACTTGGCGTCGATATTGGAGGGCCTTTTTGGTTAGGACTATTGGATACACACAAGTAGGGGAAGAGTGGGGTTGCCCTACCACCCAACGAGAGCATATGCCGCTGACCTGCAAGAAAAGCGACCTATATGAGTAATTCAGTACTGGTGTTTGTTTGTTGTCCATTTGGTACTCACGTCTAACTCCTGGGCTGTCCTCGAGCAACCACAGAGGACCCCGCACCACCTACACATATTATACCATGCATTTTTATAAATCGTTAAATGCTAAGCCCTAAATAACGTATGACGGTGGTATGCCCATGCTCAACATGTTCACTCACATGTGGGCTTCTCCCCCTCCACAAGGTGGTTGCTCTGAAGCCCCCCTCCTCTCTCTTCCTTGTCTGGCTATGACCTCCGACGAGCTGCAGTGGCCTGGATCGGGCATGGATCTAAAAGCTTGAATCGTGTCAGCCTCAATCACCCTACGGTGCCAACAATACACCATGTTAGGAGTCTCTATCGGTGTAGCAGTTGAGTTGTTGGTCTGGTTAAGATGCATGAAGGTCGAAACTTCCTCCCTTCTGCCTTAGATCCAAATGTGCCCCTGCACCCTCGGCTTCCTCTGCCTTGGGCTCAGTCGCGACTGTAGACCGACCTAGAAGTCGCAGGTCATGCCCTCGAGACCGTGTATGGTTGATTGGGTGTGTGGTGACTAGCAGAAGGCTAGAGAAATCTGTGTCGGTGTCAACTGTCTAACAATGGTGGCACCTTCGGGTGGCATATCCCACCTTGGTGGCAATGTCATGCCTTCCCTCCCTCTATGGTGGGCTTGGGGATGTGAAGAAATCACTGTTTGGCTTCATCCAGCCATGAGGCGTTGTTCTGCCATATTAGTGATGTCGCTCATCCCCTTTTGGTGGACTCTTTTTTTTTGCATTCTTGTGAGCCTTCAAGTGTCCTCGGCATTTGGTTCCCCCATTATTGTCATTCTCGTCGTGATATCATGTCAATTAATACCTCTCTTCTCCGCACTCCCATGGGCAATGACTACTCAATTAATATCTCTCTTCTCCGCACTCCCTTGGGCAATGGCCACCCTTTCAGTGAAGAATTTGTCCAATCCTTCATACATGCTCGATGCGCTAGTATCTCTCATCTCCTTGCACTCCGACATGGGTAACGACCACCCTTCCAACGAGCATGGGCGCTGGGTTGGCAATGGAGCAACTCCCCGATCATCAATACTCGTGGTCCTTCCTTGTCGGCGATTTCAGCATTGCCTTAATTGGAGCTCTCATGGAATATGAAAATAATATACAAGACATATCTACCGCTCTCTAAATTCATGCTTTTCTTTTCAAAAGTTCTCTCACATGAGTTGTCAACAAGGCAAATAACATTTATATGGTGTGTCATTTTCTCCTCATTTCCCTACTATGTTTGAAAGAATTTGAACAATATATCAAACGCCATACTACTCAAATTTTCTCCATCACTGTTTCAGAGGAGTTCTTATCAAGATTATGGCTATTTGCAAGATCAAAAATTGATTAGGATAGTGATAAAGTTAATTTAGCATGTGTTGATTATGTACTTGCCACTTTTGGTAACCATCGCTTTTGAAAACCACCTTGAATCTCCAACATGGTGCCGCAAAACAGACTCACTATCCATCTGTGGGCGCGTCCATGGACACAGATACGGGAGCCGGCCATCCAACGTCGTTGCCAACACGTCCGCCCGATCATAGAAGTTCAAATGTTGATCAATAGCAGTTGTGATGAGTAAATAAGTGCATATGTATGTAATCTCCACAACCAAAAAGTGGCAGATGTTCGTAATTGTTTACATGCATCTGATAACAAAAGTTATAATTTGACAGTCTGTGCAAATTGTGCCCTCTCAGACTGGCTATTTGTGCCTCCTCCCTTATCACTCTATCGCCGACTCCTCCACACCTTTTTGCCTTCACCATTTTTGCTGCCAAGCGCTTCAACATATTTGCATGAACGGCTTGCACGATCTTCCCTCCATCGGGATCCAAATCGTTCATCTTCATGGCAACATTTTGGATTCCTCCTAAGCGCCCGCAAGCTCAGCCTCCTCTCTTTGAGCTTGGACTTCTTCTCTTCGAGGTTGATCTTCTTCTCCATCACCTCCATGAAGATGTCAAACCTTCCCGCCTTCTTTTCCTCCTTGACGTCATGACGCTACATGCCTCCTCCTTATTTTCCATGATGCCCTTGACCTTCTCCATCATCTTGGTCGCCACCCCTTCTCGCTTCCCCTTCCCCCTACTTCGTACCCCCACTTCCTCCCTCGGATTTCCCTTTTGACCTTCTTGGTCGGGTCTCCTTTTGTTGGGTCTGTTGGGTCACCATCTTCGTCTTCATTGTCGATGTCGTCGGTCTTGATGGTACGAAAAGTTGGATAGGAGCCACTTAGGTTGCTCATTCAACTTCAACCAACAATGCATAAGGATGAGGTTATTTTTCTCCACCTTCAAATACAATGTGACCGCACGGGAGGGCTAGCAAAAGAGGCATGGTCAACATATATAGTATATCGTGACAAATGACCAACACATATAACAACTTACTTGCTCAGAGATTAGCGTACAACTTGGCCATTGGTTTACGGATGCATTGAGATGGCCACAATACTTGCTCACGGGCTCTTGGATGGTGTACCATCAATGTATGAGTGACTTTGGCGTACGATCTCGGATCGCTTCCGAGCGGTAGAAATCGAAGTTCTTGTGCTCATGGAGCCAAGTATGAACATAAAAGGTCGAGCCTCTTTGTTCCGTGCCTTGAAAATGAACCACACTAGTGGCCAACCAAGCATCACACAACAATTTGTACTCCCTCAAATTGAAACTTGCTCCCCTCTCCTTCTTCTTTGGGTCGCCACCGGCCGACCAATCATCTGGATCAAGGCCCGTCTGGTCGACGTTTGAGTCCGACTGTTGTATGTACGTTTTCAGTTGCTCGATGTATGCACCCAGCTGCTCATTATACGCGCCCGACTGCTTGCAGTACAATCATCCACTTGTCCGTCTTCGAAGCCACATTCGTCATCGATGATCTCCAACATCTCCCCATTATCCGCCGACTTCGTGCCCGGTTGAGACATACCGGCGAATAGAGAGTGGGCACTCAATTGATCCATGCTCGACATATGTGACTGGACAAGCTGCGGCAATGACGAGTCAGTGAAGTGGAGGGACGCCGATGGCTCATGGCACGGATGTGCCGGAAGTGGCCGCGGACGAGTGCTGATGACCCAGCTGTGTGGTGGCATAGTAGTATCGGCTTCATCTCCGTTGCCCAGGGTGGAGACTGCATCGACGGTGGCGGTGGCGCGCTTAGTCCTCGCCTGCCAAAGCCACTATCTCCTTGCACCTTTCGACGCGACGACGCGTGCTGTGGGTCGCCGAGTTGATCTTCTGGGTGGACACTAGCTTTGGATCCTCCTTCTCCAACTCCGGCAATGGTACAAACAAATCCGTGTGGCGGTCGATGGCGATAAGGGCAGGAACATGGGTGGATGGCGGTGACAATATGCCGGAGGGGGTGGGGATGCGCAGACTTTGTCTCACGGGGGATGCGCATCGACATCGGCCGCCGCCGAGCGGCTCCTTTTACACTAGAAATGCTCTAACCCTGACCATCATCAGTGAGAAAAAACCGTTCATTCTGCAGTTATCTCTAAAGCTTTAGTTACAACATAGGAGACCATAGCAAGGACGAAAGCACAAGCGATCCATCCATCTCCGTGGCAAGTAAAACCAGGCAAATCCACAACGCCAACTGAGCCAGAAACACATCATCATCATCATCATGCCCGTCAAAAACACCAGCAGAGCCTGAGACTGAGCCTACGGGCAACGCACACAGCAAGAACGAAGAAGAAGAAGAAAAATCTCGATACGGCGGCTCATGAACACAGGCAGCAGCGAGGGCGGGGGACGCCGCCGCAGCACGCGACGCCGCAGCCGGCACAGGCAGGGCACGCGCAAGAGGAGGAGCAGCCGGCGCAGGAGCATGAGCAGCCACACGAGGGTCCGCCGCTGCCGCAGCCCCCGCTCCCCGAGCAGCACCGGGGGCATCCGCAGCAGCAGCTCGGCCCCTTGAGCTGGACGGCTGAGCACCCGCCGCCACAGATCCACGGGAAGCAGCTCAAACACGCCCACCGGGTTCTGCAGACACAGACATTAACACCCCCTCAGTTCATTACAACGACTGACTTAAAACGAGTACAGATCGATGCATGCATTACTTGCTGATTCGTAATTGTAAGGTTTGTAGAGTGCAGATGTACAACAATTTGCATCAGCTTGGGTTGATCCGGCAACATTTTCTTTCGAGAGAACCATCAACATATATTAAGATCTGCAGGAAGAAAATGATTACCGAATCTTCTTTGGGAGGCGGTGAGATTGATCGGCGTTTCCCTTCTCAGATGAACTGCAAGCTTGTAAAGAGAGATACTAGTAAGAACAAAGATATCTTGTAGGCCAAGACAATTTATCAACCTGAAAATCCATACATCGTTATGAATGGATCGGCATTCTTTCCTATGAACTCATCGACCCTGCAAATTTTATCAAAGGAGCAAACGACGGTCAATCACCTCCATATGTCATGAACAAGAAGAAAATTAACTTCAAATTGGCACAATTGTGTGAACTGATTGACAAATGAAGAAGAATCGTTTGCAGCTTACGCTGATATTCATTTATGAAGAAGAATAAAGTAATCAGTGGCACCCAGCAATAGCGGAGCTTGAGCACGATTCAAGAGGGGGCAATTACTAAAAGAGAACCAAATTAATGGAGACGGGGGGCTAATCTAATAATTAGTCCTAAAATATAGCATGTTCTTATATAGATGCAAACAATCAGGGGGGGGGGGGGGGGATGGACCCTGTTAGTCTACACTAAGCTCCGCCAGTGGCACTAAGACTGGAGACCAAAATAAAAGAACTGCCTGTACAGTCGCCGCACCTCTATATAACTTAAGTCCAGTTCCAAAACATATTCATATAATACAATGAATCATCCTAATCAAATTTCAAGTAACCAAATCTCCTAAACTATTGCTACCGGATTTGCATAATGTTCAACTGTACGCGTATACTGTTTTCAATCATTGGTGTGAAATCCCATGGTTGTACATAGCAATGTATTGTATAAATTTCCACTGAGAGCGACATTTCTCGGCTAAAATGTGAAACTTGTATTTGTAGGTTTTAACTAAAATCTATGTTCCTTTCACATATCCATGTAGAAGTGTTGCACGTATCTGTACAACTTTCTTAAAACATGGGCTCATTTGTAATGGATTGGTTCCCATTCTTGGAGCCGGAGAACTATTTCATGTTTTCTTTCCCAAAGTTACATATTAAATTTCAGAAAGAAAAATTGATAGTATAAGAATTGAACAAGACAGCAGCTTACTCTTTGCAGCATATGGAGGCAGCATGGAGCCCTTCAATGGAACTGATCTCCCCCTGGCACAGAGAGAATAGCTTCTTGAATTCCAGAGAAATTATCTTTTACTGAAAAAAAGCAGCAGCTACTAGCTAGCAAGTAGCAATACACTAGTACAAGGGGGAAAGGGCATGTGCCAACTTTTCAGGCTGCTGTGTGGGATATTTTAACACTTAGAATCTACTAGTAGTAGTAGGAGTAGTAGAAAGGGACACTTGGAACTGACTTAGAAGTGACAACCAAACTGTGTGCTGGTAACAGACTCTAATACCTAGTGCAAAAAATGGTAATCATTTGTTGTGTCGGCTCAATTGCAAATTAGTAATTTTCTTGCGTAATAATAACAGAGCAACAGCAGCAGGGCACCATTGAACAGGGCGGTAGTGCGGGAGCCAACCAGGAAGAGCGATTAAGGGCAGGAGCTTGGGTACCTCGAGGAAGCTGATCTGGCGGTGGAGCGCGTCGACGGCGAGCTGCAGGCGGTGGCGGCCGCAGGGGTCGAGCGGGGACTTGGGCCTGGGCGCCGCCATTGCCGGCCTCGGAGGAGCTAGCTAGCTTGACGGTGATGGACGGGGAGCTCGCTCGCTCGCGCCGGCTGGCTAGCTAGCTGGGCCAGGAGAGGAGCGGGGGGCGGGAAGTAGACGGCGGCGGGGAGTGCGGGGAAGCAGAGAGCGTCATGAATAGAACGAATGAGCGATCAGTCTAGCAGACCAGACCAGATCACGCCGCCGGTGTGAATGTGGTGCGTCCTCGGCCGGTCAAGATTTCCGGTGGGGATTTGGAGGCCGGGCGGCGGCGGCGGCGGGGGAGAGGGGGGGAGAGCGACGGAGGTGGCCGCCGGAAGGAGGAGACAGGAAGTCGTCGGTCTATAGGGCTGGCGACTGGGGTAGGTAGGTAGGTAGGTGGTGGGTAGTGGGTAGGGTTAACCAAGGCTGCTGGGCCGGCTGGATCGTGGCGGGCCTACCACGAGCAGCACATCTCTCCTTCCTTCGACTCCATTCTAGCGAATACATGTGGTTGAGTTGGTTAGGTGGATAGTGGTATCCTCAACCCATCGCGAGTTTAAATCACGGTCTTTCGCATTATTCCCTGGATTTATTTGAAATTTCCGTGATCGCTTTCGATGGGAGGAGACGTTAAAATCGACGACAAAGCGCCTCTGGTGACTTCATAAATCTTAAGATGATATCTTTCGATCTACCGGAGGTCTTCGTATGGATAGGGTGTGCGTGTGTGCGTTCGTAGGGGTGAGTGTATCTTGGCGTGTATATAGTGACTTGTATTATGCATCTTGATGCTCAAAAAAGACTCCATTCTAAAAAAAATATCATTAGCATTTTGTTCTTCTCTGAAGTAGCTAGTCAAGTCCATTTTTAGGGATTAAAAATCAAAGCAAATTTTTGCAAATGCTACTAGCTGATTGATGGCTTGATCATCATTTTTCGATCGAGAAAACACTATTGATGACATCACAACACAAACTTGGTAGTGGACGACGACACGCGAAAAGAGTACACTGCACAAACATCGCAGATCCCTCCCTCCTTACGACGACGATGTAGATAATAGGCTTACAAACAAAATCATCTCGAAACAAAGAATTACACGCAAGAACGGTCTTCCTTCGCGGGTAATAAAACACTTTCCCCTCTCCCCTCTCCAAAACAACATGCGCAACCATGCCATGACTATACATGCCACAAGCCTCATCGACAGGTAGATAGAAGTTCGCACATCTAAAAGCCCCAAAACATCTCGAAGAACTATTTACAAACATAGGCACGCGGTGATGCGCCAACGTGCCGCACCTCTGACCTCTGACAACAAGCGATGCTGCAACATGTTGCAACTCTAACAACAATGTACTGTACTCTTCCCTCGTTTGCACCTTACCCTGCAAAGAGGTCCATGCGCTTAGTGAAATTAGCGAGCATGGATCCGTGCTCAGGAAGAGGGTGGCTAGAGATTACATGAATGGAACGCGAAGGGTCCGAGTAGACCCCGGATCTCCTACACTCTCGTGCTTGGCTTGGCCCATGTCGGCACCATGCGACGAGAGCACCCTCCTCTGCAACAGTCAGGGATGCTGTATGCTCAGCTGGATTTCCAAGAAAGACGGATTGCAAAAGATTAGGGACCATGAAATGATCTCATGAAGCACAATATTACACTATATGCTTCATTCCTGACAAAGCATCCTCCATTTAGTTATACATAACAGGATAGCATGGATTTGATTATTGTGCAGCATTGAGTCGAACATAACTGTTCTGTGTCGATTCAGTTCAGAACAGTCACAAAATAAATCTTCAAAGCTAACGGATTAGTACTACAAGTTGTGGCAGATTCATAAATCAAGCAAAATTATTATGCTAAAATAATTAGTTGAACAGAATAGTTGTGACACTAATGGGGATATCGGGATGGAAAACAGTTCGAGAACTGTTCGACAATAGCGCAAGCTACTTCTGTTCTATGGTAGTGTCAGCTACTTTGTTCACAATAGGTAAACAAATATTGTGGATTACAGAGTAAATATTTAAGCAGATGGTATGAAAGAAAAACGAATTTAAGTCCTTACGTGTGTCTCAAAGTCCGGGCCAGACAGGTTTACCGATAGATTTTTCATCAGTTGTAGTACCTGGAGATTAGCCATAAAAAGATCATTGTAAGTGAGTAGAAGTTATTAGGTAATAAAAGTGAATCCCTGACAGTACATTTCAACTGTTAAAAGAATGAACAAAGTAAGCATATGTATTTGCTGCGAACATATAAGTAACGTATATAAGAATTACAGCAACTAAATATCCTTGATAAGCAGCAATGTGCAACAATGAGTAATTAAACTTCACCCCAGAATCCACCTGTCTGGAATAGTTTCATAGGTCTTTATATGACACTGACTGAATCGAGGTACTGACATAGCAGCTTGCGAGTAACTGGGATGTCACTAAACAATGCAAACAAAATGACCTGGCCTTCATGCTTGCAGAAATTAATAGCTTTATAGCAGGACAAATGAATCAATTATAGAGGGGACGTTAGCAAATGGCATACCGTTTCAGCATCTATAGGATCCATCTCTCTCAACTTCTGCAAATGTCCTGTTGTATCTGGATCAAATACGCCCCCAAGAAAGTTGTATACTTGAGCAAAGTCTGGCATGGCTGCAAGTTAACCAGAATAAGTACAAAACAAATGTCAGACTGGGAACTGATAAACCAAAAAGGTGAACACGTTGATTAATATCAAGGCCATCAAAGGGTAATATGAAATATTGCACATCATTACATTTTCATATTGTAACAGGGTACATCATTTATCACCCAGACATCAAGAGCATTATGGCAAATTTGCAAAATTTGATGGACAGAATGAAGGTAAGCCAAATGCAGAAAGCTCCAACAGAGTTAAACTGGGAGAGACACACTGATTGACACCACAAACTGAAAGGTTAAAAAATAATGAATGGAGTTAAACTAGCCTTGTTAGTGTACTCTCATATCATGCACATCTGCCAGATATGTGGAATGGAATTTGCACATACCATGCACTTTAACAAGTGGAATAGAATTTGCACGTATCATGCATTCGAGCTTACATCTAATAAAACCAGATGAATCTTAGAATAGGCACAACAGTTGCCACCATAATCCATAGGGTTGTGAATTTATTAAAAAATTGTATAGATGTCCACAACAGTCTCCAGCATGTTAACAAACTGTATAGATGTATGATGTACAAAGAGAAGCTCACCATGCAGTGCTGGAAGTACAATCTCTTGCTCAATCGCATCGGAAGTTGGCCAAATTTCTTGCTCAATCGCATCAGAAGTTGCCCAAGTTCCAGATTGGCACTCTATGCTACTAGAGCTATTATTTGCGGCGCCTAAATCTGTCGGTTCAATAAGAGCAAAGAAGTTAATGGTACCTTGTGAAAATATTGACCATAGACAGAATATGCGGTAGTTAACACAATTGTAAACCTTGTGTATGTCTTGGGCTATAAGGCTGGGTAAGAACATCGTCCCAGGAAGGAAATGTGTCCTCGTTTGCACTTGAGTTTGTAGCGACAGTAGGTGCATCCATAGGTATAACACACCCTTGCTCCACGATATGAGGAGGCTGTTGTGGCAAGTCGACTTCAGGGGCTGTAGGAGCTCCAAGATATCATATTAGACCGTTTTGCATTGTAAGTTATTCAGGTTAGTCAGATGAGGGATGAAAATGCATACCCTTTTTTGAGGCCTTATTATGTGGGTACGGGTGTGCCGCCTTCCTCTTGGGCCTAGGTGGTGGCAGATGCTCACCTGTTCCATTCTTTTGAACCTTCAGAAAGTACTTCTGTGCGTGGCTCCTGATCTGTCAACAGAACTGTTTATTTAGATCACCGCGCAGTTCGTCAGGCACAAATATGTAAGAAAGGAGCAAGTGCATCTACTACTTATTGGAACAAGTCGAGAGTGGGAAAGCTATAATGAACTTATAATGACCACGTTCAGAGAAGAAGCAGATAAAAGATTGCAACCAAACAGACCTGGAAAGTGTACATCAGCTAGTATAAAATATTGGTCGCCAAGCCAAACGACTAGGCATATTTTGTGAGATGATAATAACCAACTAAACAGCTAACAGAAGCACAAGGTGAGTGCAGAGCAGAGCATCTATATGTACCTGTATCACCGTCTTGGAGCCAACAAACGCTTCGATCTTTCTCCAATCGCGATCGAACCTGTTACGCAGAAACACAAACAAAGAGATGCATGTCACTAACGAGGACAGACAGGGCATATAAAGAGAGCCATGTCAGTTGCCACACGAGCCTCTCGAGAAGCACACGACCTAAGGTACCAAGTAAAGCACTCTTGTGCTGTGCATAATAGGTTGTCTGAACCCATGCGACGGCTACACGGAGCCTCGATGTTAAGTTGCACTGGCAGACGGACGACGGACGGCCAGAACGGCTTAACAGAGTGAAGTAGTGCAGGGTAATATGGTGAAAAGATGGTGGAAATCAAATGTAAACGACCCATGGTTTTGCTGGTAACGGACGGATGGATGATCATGATTTACGACGCGGGGTGCCGCATGGAGCATAGCGTCGATCGACACGGTAAGCAGCTAACCACCTATTCCAATGAGTAGACCCTACTCCCACCTGGCAAGCTCCATGGGGATTCAGTTAATCAGTTCAGACTTGAGACCAGGCGTCTAGTACAGCCTGCGGTCCAAATCGAAATCAACTAGGCAGGCTGCTGCCAGATGTCCTACTCCAGCCTCTAGGGATCCTCGGCTAAACCCGGCGGTCTAGCACGCCGGCGAGCCGGAGCCGGCGAGCTCTGATGAGCCGGAGCCGGACCTAAGCTGGATCCCCGACCAGCAGGCGATACGGCATGGGGTCTGGGCCGAGACCAAGGGGGTGAAGGTGGTTGCTTACAGGAGGAGCGCCTCGATGAACTTGTCGTGCTCCGGGTCCGTCCAGCTCTCCCGCGACTTGGTGATGGTGTATGGCTTCCGCACCCTCCCCGCCCCCTCCGCCCCCTCCCCCTCCCCGCCTCCTCCGACCGCCACCGCCGACTCCATCACCGCCGCCATCACCCGCGCCTCAGATCCCCTCTCTGATCCGATCTCAGTCTCTCTCTCCCCCTCTCTAGTCTGCTGATGAGGAATGGAACGGAATGGAATGCAACTCTTGTGTGGCCAGCAGCACGCGCGCGTGGGGCAGGCGAGACGAGGGCGGTGACGTGGCGGGGAGCCCGGCCGCTCCTGGCCACGACTTCTCCCCGCGCACGCCGACGCCCCGGCCCCACCGGAGCGCCACGCCGACTATGGCGGCCCAGCACGGCTTGATAGGCCGCGCATCCTTTTTCTTCTAACCTCCTTCCATTCCATCCGTGGCTCATCTTCCTTTTTCTTTTCTTTTTTATTACAACTCACAAACCCTCAGCACATGGTTTTAGATTTTTATTATTCGTAGCAGCCCGAGCAGTGCACGCATATTGCATTTCCAAAAGGAAAGAAAACAGATACATCTGACTGATTTGCCGCGTAAGGTTGAGGGGGCAGAGCCGGATCTCTTGATGAAAGCTTCCTTAGCCAGAGTATGGGCACCGGCATTCCCGTCTCTTGGGAGTAAGCTAGAACAATGCCCGTGCCTTGCAACGGGATATAAATGTTCTATAACGTTTTTTTTTCTTCTGATTTTCCTGTCTATAATATGCGACTGTGTAAATAAATGTTTCGTCAAATTCTGAATTCTGCCCATTATTTACCTTTTGTTTTGATTGGAGGTGATTTACCTGCCCATAGTATGCAATGGTGTCGATAAATGTTCATCAAATTCTGCCCGTGATGTACCTTATATTTTGACCAGAAGTTTGGTAAGTACATTAAAGTGTAATTCGTTCAGAAGGTAAGTAAATTAAGGTGATTGATTGTTATACGTGGAAGATTGGACGAAGGGGCGGTGAGAAGAAAGGTGAAATGGGACCCTTAAGTTCTTTTTAAGCAGTAGAGATCTAACTTCGACAACGTGGCAGTGTTGGATGGGAAGCGGTGTTGATTGGGCTCGGTGAACGCCGACAACGTGGAATCGCGAGGCCTCTCTCCTCTCCTCTCCTCTGTTCTTTTCTATGCTCTGATATGATCTCTCTCCTCGTTTCTCCACATCAACCATGGAGAAGCAGAGCACTCTTCTCTTTTGTGCTATGACCTGATCTGTACCTCTCTCGTTTCTCTGCAGCTAGCTTGTTTGTGTATGAAGAATGTCTGTTGTTTTCCCAAACAGAGGCACTAGCACATCACTGGAAGCTGATGCTCTTTCGAGCCTGTATTACGTGATGCAAATCTGAGAATCGGGCGTTGTTAGCTTGCATCACCTGATTGTGCTATCAAATGTAGTTCATAGGTGACAATTTTTCATTTAAAAAAACAAGGTGATGATTTCAAATGTAAACAAAACGAGCACTAGCACAAGAATATGGTTTGATGATATTTGAAAATAATTGAACTAAAAATGCATGTACATGGGTAATCTCACCTTCTTACAGCAAAGAGGTCATCACAACGACCTATCCAATTCTCATCATTCCAACCAAACAACAGAATGTGGTTATCCAACCCAGCCAACTCCATTCAACCAAACAACAAAAGGTGGCTATCCTTAACCGGGTGGCTAAGGACATCCTCAGCCAACCCATACTTGCCTTCGAACCAAACGCCACCTAGATGCACTATCCACTAAACACATTTCCTCCTCCATTGTATTATTCCTTGAAGTTCTATAGAGTAAAAGAACAAAGTTCAGTATATAATCAAACTCTTATAGAATCAATACATACATTACAAACTATATATGTCTTGTACTTATTACAAGCCCTATGTCACACGACATAGCTAGCACATTATGTCTAAGGACATAACTTATTTTACAACACATGTAATATGTCTAATAACATCATTACAATACTTAGACAAATGAGACTAAATCTGGTCGCCATATATGTCAGTAGAACCAAATTCTGCTAGCATGTCATCGACATCTAGTATTGGATCTTCCACTTGCTGATTATGCTCCTGGTTGTCCATGTTCGGAGAATCATCTCAAGAACCATCAACCATAGGGGTACCATCTTCATTGCCAGTGAAGTGTGCTTCATACTGGTTCCCCCGAGCCTTCTTGCCCTTTTCAAGTGACTGTTGGTACAATTCCACCAAATGCTTTGAAGTGTCACACTTCTTTGCAATATGTTCCTTACAACCACACCTGAAGCAACCAGTGTTGCTAGCCCTTTCATTCTTCTTGAAAGAACCTTTGCACTTTTGGACTCCATACTTATTCTGCTTCTCATTACGCTTCCACTTTCCATTGAATGTCATACGATTCTTTTTAGAACCATTGAACTCTTGAGTATTCTTAGAGTTGAAGTGTGATTCAGGCAGAGGCATCGTTCTTGTTGGACGAGCCAAACTGTTCTTCTCAAGAAGCTCATTGTGCTTCTCTGCCTGAAGCAACGAGTAAATCAACTCAGAATACTTCTTATACTTTTCTTTGTGATACTGCTCAGCAAGTATCCTCATAGAAGGATGGAAAGTAGAAAGTGTCTTTTCAATAAGATCGATCGAAGCTGCGCTATTGCAAAATCTCAACTTGAGTTGATCTTATGAACAACATAATTGTATGCGACTACAGACTTAAAGTCTTGGAATCGGACTAGCGCCCATTCCCGCTATGCGCTTCGTGCAACATCACCGCCCTTTGTTGATCATACCTCTCCTTTAAGGAGTTCCAGAGTGTCAGAGGGCTCTCCTCCATCAGATACTCTGTCTTTAGGTCAGGGTGAAGATGATGTCGAATGAAGTGCAACGCTGAATACCTTATTATGTTTGTTATGGTTGTCGGTGTCAAAACCGGCGGATCTCGGGTAGGGGGCCCCGATCTGTGCGTCAAGGCTGATGGTAACAGGAAGCAAGGGACACGGATGTTTACCTGTGTTCGCCCTCTCGATGGAGGTAAAACCCTACTTCTCGCTTGATTAATATTGATGATATGGGTAGTACAAGAGTAGATCTACCACGATATCGTAAAGGCTAAACCCTAAGAGCTAGCCTATGATGGTATGATTGTAATTGTGATCGGCCTTCTAAGGACCAACCTTTCTGGTTTATATAGACACCGGAGAGGGCTAGGATTTACATGGAGTCGGTTACAAGGGAGGAAATATAATATCCGGATCGCCAAGCTTGCCTTCCACGGCAAGGAAAGTCCCATCCGGACACGGGCCGAAGTCTTTGAGTCTTGTATCTTCACGCTTCAATAGTCCGGACGTTGTATACAGTCCGGCTGTCCGGATACCCCCTAATCCAGGACTCCCTCAATGGTGCAGTCCCTTGGGCAGGTGCGGTTATAGCGGAATTGAGTCCCTTGGCCGTCAAATTGATTTTGATATCCATTGCCCATGTCAAATAGTTGGAACCATCGACGGCAAGTTTAGCAAATTCTTTTTTAGGGACTCAGCTCCCCTAACGTACTGCAGGGCGCAGTTGAGTCACTGACAGGTGGGCCAACTTGCTTTCGGGCCCACATGTCAGTGGCCCAACTGCGCCCTGCAGTACGTCAGAGGAGCCTCGTCCCTTTTTTAGATATGTCAGCCATATCCGTTCTAAGTCCTTCTCCGACGAGTTCTTGTGTGGCCTGTCGCTCTCACATGAGAGAAGTGCTGATAACGTGTGAAGAAACAGTGCGTGAACAGTAATGAGTGATCTATTGATGATGATGGAACATTACATTTATATATCCTCGGTGAGAAAACCGCACATGCATATCGGTTTGGAAAAGCCCTTTAATTAAACTAATGAACTAAATCTTAACAGTGCCGACCCATTTGGCCAGGTTTGCTGTTATTCCAAAAAAGGGACCGGAGCGGGAATAGCAGAAAAATAGAGGGGGCAAAGGCGAAAAGTGCCTTCTCCAAAATGGTTTCTCTCTCTTCCTGTTAGCTTCCTCCCCCTGTCTCTCTCTCTCATTCTCCCTCGCCATCATCGTCCCCGTCCGATCTCTCTCCCCCGACCCCGGCGAACCGGAGCACCCAAATCCGCCCGCCCCCCGCCGTCCCCGACCCAGGCGACCGCCGCCGGCCGCGGATCCCCGACCAGCCCAGGTACGCAGGCCCGCCCCCGCCCGAGTTCCTCAGATTCGCGATTGTCCCTTCTTCCCCTCTGATGCGGGTTTCCTCTTCCGATTCCCTCCGCAGGAGGAAGGCGGCCGCGCGCGCGGGGTTCTCGGGGGCCTGCGGCGCTCGGGAGCAGACCGGATTCGCCTCGCACCCGGCGCCGGAGGGAGCGAGGGGGAGCTGGGTTTCGGCGCGCGGCGTGGGATGAGCTAGATTTCACTCGACCTAGGATGGCGGCCGCGGTTTGAGTCCGACGAGCGCCTCCCTCCTTCCTGCCCCCGGTTAATTAGCTGCTGCTACTGCTGCTGATAGAGATTTTAGTGTAGTCTGCCTAGAGGTGCTGCTGCTGTTGGCGATGAGCTCCGAGGCCCCCAAGTGAGTGCTCTTCAGTACGCCCTGCGCTGTCCGGTTGCTGCCAGTGTGCCGGCCTTCCTGCGACATGAGCCCTTTCATCTGATTCGCTGCGGCGATTGCGTGTTTGTTTCTCTGTGCTGGCAGGAACATGAGGACGGTCTACTCGAGGGAGTTCCTGATCTCGATCGGCGAGTCGGACCGCTGCAAGAACCTGCCCCCCGGCGTCAACCTGTCGCTTCTCAAGTGCGTCTGTCGCTTTGCCCTCCTTGTGTGTGTAACTGCTTTCATTTGTCTGCGGCGTTCAGGTGGTGACAACCTTTATCTCTGTTTGCGAGCAGCGAGCTGCAGGAGGCGTCGTCGGTGGCGTACGAGAGGGGCAACAGGGGCCAGTACACGACGCCCCTCGGAAGGTCCGACGGGTCCGGGGGTTACACTTACTCGTCGCGTGGCGGGAGCTCCGGCGGGAGGTGGGACACTCGCTCCACGGGGTCGAGTGACCGGGAAGGGGACTTTCCTGACCGTGACTCGCTGACGCAGGGTAAGCGTGCGTTCTTTTTTGGGCAAGTGTTTGCTGTTGGTACTTGCTTTCCTTTTAGCTCTGGGAACATGTGGAAGAAGGATTAGCTAATAGTTGTTACGTTACCCTTTTCGATATGACCACCCTGTGTTGGTGAAATGACATTTTTGTTGCGTATCAGGAGCTTTTTACTCTGCATCTCAAAAAAGAAACCTGATGTGCTGGTTTGTGCTTGTGTGTGTCGTTGTCGCTAATAATAGTAAACAGATGAAGGTCAATTAATTATATGCTCATACTGTTTATGAGTTAGCTATACTGATTTTTTTCTCCTGTGCATCCTAATTTACGCACTTATTAGACATGCCAACTGCGGTCCTTTTATCTGCTGTGGAATTCATTTTATTCCTGCAGATAGGCATAATGGAACCCAATACAAACGCACTTGGCAAAAAGTAGAACATGATGGCCTGCTGGGAAGCGGTGGATTCCCTAGACCATCAGGATATGCAGGGCCGCTGGCGGCCAAGGATCGTGGGAATGCGCCTCAGCCAAACAGGACAGCTGAGCGCTATCAGCCACCACGCCCTTACAAGGTTTGAGCTTCCATGCGTGTCTCCATCTTTCTTTATATTGTATAGATCAACTACAATTGTTTAGTGAATACATTACACACCAATGACAGGCTGGACCTCTTTCACGAAAAGATGTTGACTCAATGAATGATGAAACATTTGGGTCTTTTGAATGCTCAAATGACGACAGAGCAGAAGAAGAAAAGAAACGAAGGGGTCAGTATTTATTACTGCCACATATAATGTATGTTGTTTCTGCTGTAGTCATCTACAATATCTGATGCCGCCCTTCTGTGCAGCATCATTTGAATTGATGAGGAAAGAGCAACATAAATCTCTGCAAGAAAAGAAGAGTGGTCCTGGTGATGATATCATGACGATGTTACAGAATTCTACTGACAACTTAGGTTCCGCAACTAACAGTGGGAAGCCAGATGGAATAGTGCCCTCAGTTTATCAAGATACCACTAAAACATCTTCAGTTCTACCAGCTCCTGCGGCGAGGCCACTTGTCCCGCCTGGTTTCTCAAATGCAGTTGTGGAGAAAAAGGTTCAGTCCCAGTCGTCCAACATTGCGCTTGAACCAAAGGTGCACAGCTTGACATTGTTTCAGTAATATAGTTAGATGCCAGCAATTGCATGCAATTATCATCTAAGTACCAGCTCTGTACCATGTAGTTGCTAACAAGATCTGGTATTAAAAATTAGTTTACTGAACCATCACATCTTCTTCTCTGTGATCAAAATTGGTCTAAAATATCTTTTACTATAGCTGACAGTTTTTACTCGTGTCTAATGGGTTCATCTGTTTTGTATCTTTTACTGGCATGAGTGTGTAACACCAGGTGAAAAGCAGTTACTTTATAGTTTATGATACTCATGCACTATGAGATATTGTTCTGATTTCTGCAATTACTAGATTATAATGTGTTCATCAGTATAAAGGGAATAGCACTCTTGGGATTCTAGTTGCCATCTCTGTAGCAAAACACGTTAACAATATACTATCTGCCAATGCCATACTGTTTCTCAGTTGTGTTTTGCTCTTTTTTAGGCTCACATTCCTGCTAGAGAGGATAAATTACCGACTATTGTGCAATCTAGTAGCCAAGTAGAGGGAAACCAGTCAGCAACAGACATCGCCGCAAGCAACAAAAAGAAGGGCATTTCTGACAGTATTGGTGTACATCAAAAGCACACACTTCCATCTGGAGGCGTTAGCTCTTCAACTGAATTTGTTCCTAAAATTCTGAAAGGAACTGAGGAGTGGGAAGCTGATGCAATGGATGATAAGTACTCCATTGAGAAACAGGGCATGTCAAAAAATGGTGGTTCAGTTGGGAAGGACAATTCAATCTCAATCTTGGAGGAGTTCTTTGGCAACGCATTGTCAAAAGGCAGTGGCAATTTACCGACATATGTTGAGGTAATATGCCAACTAATCCTTATTTTGTTGTGCTCACTCTTACATTCCGACATGTGCGGTTGTCTCATGTGGATCTCTGTCATCTCTGTATATAAGCATTAAATACTCACATATTACAAAATTAAGACCATTTTGTACGGTTATGACCTGTGACATGGACCAACGTTATCCTCTGAATATAATGTGCTGTTGGCTGAATTTGCGCCTCTGTAATTTTATATCTGATGTTATGACGGTTTTATGCTGTTCATGTCATCATAAAATGCCGATGGGTCTTACTCAAATATGATATCTTTTTCTGTGCCAATTCAACGTTTTTTGTTTCTGGGGATGAATGGCTGCTGAGACATTTTCTATCAAATTATGTAAGTCATCTACATGTAGTCTTGAACGTTGATAGCTGATGGTGACATAAACTTCTTGGACCTTTTACTTCTTTAGATGGCATCATACCCATAACTTAACCTGTTATGCGCTCGTGCTTAAAAGTAGCATTTGGTGGTCACAGTGCAGAAGTGAAAATATTCCTGGTTATTGCCACGTTGCTGCAAGGTTCTCCAGTAAGAAGGAAGTTACAGATTTGTTGGGCATTCAGATATCTATTAACTGCCGTGTGTTTATTCTGTCTCCGCCGTCTTTTTGCAGAGTCAACAGCTGAACACAGGTGCTGATATGATGGCCTCTTCGGTACCAGAATCATCCAAATTTGCTCGCTGGTTTCAAGATGAAGGTAATCCTGTTTCATAATTGTGTCATATGCTTATGTGTCAATCAATAGAAGTAGAATAGCCATGCCATGAAAATTTCCTAACAGAAATAAATTTTGTATACATATCCCTCATTCCGGTATGCAAAGTAAATTTAGGTTAAAAGACATGTTTACACTTCTCCTTTTATTTTACAAGGTTCGTTTGATAATTTTTGTATTTGTATATACCGTAGATTCAAAACCTTCAGAGGACTTGCCATCAAAGAGCCTGCTCTCCATGATTGTGAACAATGACAAACCAGGCCCACAAAACATAGCTCCTGGTCCAACTTTGTCTGATGGTGCTATTCATCAGAATTTATCATCAAAATTAACTACCGATAAATTCGTTGCTTCATCAAGGCTACTACCATTTCCATCTCCTGCACCTGCTGGTGGTATCCAGGAACAGTACAGGCATGCTGGTATCCCAGAGCCAGCTCCAGTTATGATGACATGTGAGGATCTTGAGCAGGCGATGCTGGCACAGGTTGCTAGCAACAGCGGTTCTACTCAGAAGAGTGCTGTACAGAGGCATCAGGCTGTTTTGGATGAGCCAGCCGCCAAGCAGAAAGTAGCTGTAGACAATCATGCATCACACCATCTTCTTTCATTATTACAGAAGGGAACAGATAGCAAGGGATCATCTCCGTTTGGTTTCCACATAGGACCAGCTGATGAACCACAGAGTTCTGATGTAAATGCCATGGCAAATGGTGGTACATATGGAACTGTTCCGAGTAACAAAACTGAAACTGTTCCGATTAACAAAACTGAGACAGTTCCTGCTTCAGGGAAGAGCGTGACCTTGGAAGCATTATTCGGGGCTGCATTCATGAATGAGCTCCATTCCAAGGATGCACCAGTTTCTATTCGGGGATCTGCATCCAGTCATGAAGGGTACTACCCTGGTGAAGAGGCTCTGACCTTTAACAGCAATGAAGGCGGAGATCCTTTTAAAGAACCAAGAACCGGGATAGAGTACAGGAATACATCATTCAGTGGTCCAAGTCAGGGTACTAGCTTTGACAAGAATGGGTTGGAAATTAATCTGCCTGAGGAAGACAGTTTGTTTACAATGAATGACTCTTTTGGTGTTCGAAAGCCTGATATGTTGCCATCACTGAGATCCGGTAGGGTGGAGGTGCAATTACCGGAGAAGGCAGTTGATGATCTTAACTATAAGCTTCAAAGCCTTGTGCCTGGTGATGTAGAACCCGTTCAAGTACCTGGTCCTGATGCTCTGGGGCCTCGTTCCCATGAACAGCGTTATCAGGTTGAGTCCCAGAATCTTTACCATCTTCTACAGGGTGGTAGGCAACCTGCACTGGCTCCTCGTCCGATGCTGGATCACGTTGGTAATAGGAGTCAGCAAGCCCCATTTGACATGCCACAAGCGATACGACATGATCCTCGCCGTTCTTTCCCACCTAACATGAATCCTATGCAACATACACTAAATGCTCCAGGGGTCCCTCATGTAGATCCTGCTGCCCATCATCTTATGCTGCAGCGCATGAGTGGAAGTTTTCCAGCAGAAGGCTTGCCAAGAGGTGTTCTGCCATCTCAGCCTGTGCATCAGGCGGCTGGTTATAGACCTGAGATGAACAATGTAAATAATTTCCATATGCACCCTCGCCAGCCCAGCTATGGAGACTTTGGATTGATGCCGCCAGGTAAGAGTCTGTACAAGTTCATTTCGTACTTTGTGTTTACTTGCAGTTTATTCCGTCACTGTTTGGTTTGTTGCCAATGCGAAGTTTTGATGGCAGAGGCCTGCTGTTACTGACTGCTAGACAAGAATGATTTGTTTCCTTCCAAAATCTGATATCTCTTATTACATTGCACAAAATTCACTCATTCAAGTTGCACCTGAAATGTCACCAATCTGAATTTTAGTGGCACACATACTGGTTGATTGAAGTCGAATTCAGTGTCTTTTTGATGGTCACGATTTTCACTGCAACTTCAGTTATTACTGTTGCAATAGAAAAACTCCAATATTTTCTTTTTGGTGGTTATGATCTTTCATCGGAACTTCATTTACTGTTAAAACGTGAAAAGAAAATCATTTATACTCACAGTTAAAGGTAGTTTACTATCCCCTTGTTTCTCCCTGATTTCAGGGAAATGGTTTCTTGTTTTTCCAGTTTGAATTATCGGATACGGAGTACGTGACATCCAAACCGTTCAATTTTATCCTGAATTTATTATGATCCAACTCTGTTTTCTCTTTGCTTAGGTCCATCGGGTCCAGAGGTGCGAGGCAACCACCCAGACGCGTTCGAGAGGCTGATGCAGATGGAGCTCACAGCCAGATCAAAGCAGATACACCCAGCCATGGCCGGCCCTGTACCCGGCGGCGGCATGTACGGGCCCGAGCTGGACATGAACCTGAGATACAGATGAAGAACGGCTCTGTTGTGTCTGTCGCCGCCATGCCCTATCACCCAAACAAACCACCATGTTCTGTGTCCATGAACGAACTTGCGTTAACGTTTGCGGTTGCTACAAGATAAGATAGCTCGTCGGGGAGGAAGTTTCGCCGGTGCCGGTGTGTGCCATGTATGTAGTACTTTGTGCCTGAAATGGTTGGATGGGTTGCTGATGATGATCTGGTGAGGAGGGAGGATACATTGGGTGCTGTCATTGTAGCAGCCACATCTGTACCTGTGTCTGACTATTTGTTTTTCATTTCTGTATAAATACTAAAAAAAAGGACCAGATTAACAATAACATATTTGCATTTGGTCCCCCTCCTTGATGTTTTAGCTTTTTTTTGAGGAAAAACTAACCATTCACATCAACTCGGATGAAAGGGTTTGAAACAAAGTTAAAGTTCAACAAATAAAAAGACCAGTAAATGGACAGATGCCATCCTTGCACCATAATTTTTAGCTCAACAAAGTGCCAAAAATGCACCTCATGCTGAGCTTGATGGTGTTTTTTCAGTTTGTTGGGTAAAATGCTTGGTGAAATCTGTGGCACGAAGTAAAAGTTTGTCATCACAAAACCAAAATTTGTACATTTTGGTCAATCTTAAAGAACAAATTTTAGCTTACAACAAAGAAAAATAAAGCAGTGCCATTTTTTACTTTGTTTTTGTGAGGGTAAAATGGACATTTTTTTTGCTAGTCGGACTGAACTCTGAAGCAGCGGCACTGTGTTGGAGTCTAGTGTTGGTTTCCATCAGCCATGGTCGCAGCCGCCACCTCGTGAGATCCTCCCGAAACCCTAGCCGCCGCGCGCACGCCAATGGCGTTCGCACCGCGGCTCCTGCTGCCGCCCGGGCCCCCCCTTCCCTTGCCCGCACCGGCGCGGGCCTCCGCGCGGCACAGCGGCGGCGCGGGGCGGACGGCGCCGGAGCTGTCGGGCCCGACGCCGCGGGTGGTGGTGGTGACCTCGGGCAAGGGCGGCGTGGGGAAGACCACCACCACGGCCAACCTGGCCGCCTCCCTGGCGCGGCTCGGGCTCCCCGTGGTGGCGGTGGACGCCGACGCGGGCCTCCGCAACCTCGACCTGCTGCTGGGGCTGGAGAACCGGGTGAACCTGACCGCCGCCGACGTGCTCGCCGGGGACTGCCGCCTCGACCAGGCCCTCGTCCGCCACCGCTCCCTCCGGGGCCTCCACCTGCTCTGCCTCTCCAAGCCCCGCTCCAAGCTGCCCCTCGCCTTCGGCTCCAAGACCCTCACCTGGGTCGCCGACGCCCTCCGCCGCGGCGCCGACCCGCCCGCATTCATCCTCATCGACTGCCCCGCAGGTCCGCCCTCGCCGCCCGCCGCATATTTTTTGCTGGCGTGAATTATGCATTTGATGCATCACACCTGATGAATCCAAATTTCAATTAGCTCATTGCAATACGATCTTATCAGTATGCTTCTACCATGAATCCATTATCCATGATATTCTCTAGTGTAGTTCAGTCGATTACTCTGTATGATCAATTGTCAGTGTTCTGTGCCCCTTGATTTGCTTGAGGAATGCAGCTCCTGCTGTTTGTTCACCCCTCCCTAGATTATAAAGATTTCAGAGCCAGCACTTTGTTCTGAATCTCTGATTGTTTCATGATGCTTTTGCGCACTTGCGGTATGCCGGTATGGGGATGGTATCTGGATTTGTCAGAATTGAGCCATTTATCGGGTTATTCTTAGAACAGTGTATCTAAGTTGCATTTTCTTACTGCTGTTCTCAAGCAGCATTATTCAAGTTTCACTACTTGAACTTGTCATACACCGCCGTTTTCGTATGTTTGCACGATTCTGTAGTATAATTTGCATCATTAGTAATAGTTCTACAAGATGTTTGATGATTCCCAGCCTCCGCATATGCATTCGACCCTGTTTCATGCAGTTGTCTGAAACGGGCACCTTCCTGATGGTTAACTTGGTTTTTTGCCTTGTAGGTGTTGATGCCGGGTTCGTCACAGCCATCGCCCCTGCAGAAGAGGCGGTGCTTGTCACCACTCCCGACATCACGGCACTCCGTGATGCAGACCGCGTCGCGGGGCTGCTGGAGTGCGACGGCATCAAGGACATCAAGATCATCGTGAACAGAGTGCGGCCAGACCTAGTGAGGGGGGAGGACATGATGTCGGCACTTGACGTGCAAGAAATGCTGGGGTTGCCTCTGCTAGGCGTGGTGCCGGAAGATTCAGAGGTGATCCGGAGCACAAACAGGGGCGTGCCGCTGGTGCTGACGGACCCGCCCACGCCCGCGGGCCTCGCCCTGGAGCAGGCGACGTGGCGGCTGGTGGAGCGGGACGCGATGACGGCCGTCATGGTCGAGGAGCAGGAGCGGCCCAAGAAGAAGCGCGGCTTCTTCTCCTTCTTCGGCGGGTGATGGAGCCTGAGCGGAGTCGAGCCGCCGGTGACGTGCGCGGTGTGTATAGAGCTGCGATTTGGAGCTGCTTAGTCGTTTTTCGGTCTGTTTTGCTCTTGTTTTTCCTAGCGTAGCACGATTCATTCGGTGTGCTCGATTCCACGGAGAGACGGTCTTTCCTTTTTCTTTCAAATTTGCGGTGAACATTAGCAGAGTAAATGTATGTAGTTTTGTGGTTGATTGCTTCTTGCTGTTGCAGCAGTGAGCTCATCTTGTTGGAGTGTTGTTGTTCATGGCTTAATTTTGATTGTTGAACTGAGATGGAAAGGAAATGGGAGAGAAGAGGAACAGAGAAAATTGATCAGGGGCGTTGCTCCTTTTTATCCTTCCCAGGAACGCACCCGTTGCAAACCATTAGAACAATATTTCTTTGTTCCTTTTTCTTGGCATTTGTTTGAAATGTTTAGTTCTAAATTGTTGCATTGTGGGCAAATTTGTTGCATTCTGAAAAGAATAAACATCATGGTGCGTCAGGGCATGCAAAAATATATAGGAATTTATAGGACAGTAAAACCGAACCTAAACCCAGCCCCTCACGATCGTCCGTTCACGTGATCTGGCCGTTAGATGTGCTGTCAGTTTTGTTCTTTAACGCAGTTTTTTTTATGGGCCAACTGTGGCAGCTACTCCAGAGGGAAAATATCTGGTACTCCCGTTCTTGGGGTACTCCCGGTGCTCCAAGTTCAAAAAACAAATCTTAAATATTTTCAAAAATTTCAGAAAAAAATATCAATGTTCGCAAGGAATGTGACTACAACCCCTAAAAATTTCAGGTCTAAACTCAAAATGTACATTGAGAAAAAAATTGTGAAATCCAGATGTAAATAGTGTCGATGTTGATTTTACCTTTTTTTACACTATTCATGCCAGATTTCACACTTTTGTTTCTTAATGTACAATACGAGTTTGGACCTGAAATTTTCAGGGGTTGTAGTTGCATTCCTTACGAACATTCACATATTTTTTTGATTTTTTTTGAAACATTTATGAATGTTGTTTTTAAACTTGAAGCACCGGGAGTACCCTAAGGGCATCTCCAGCCGTTCGGCCCCCCAGGGCGCCTAAATCCGGCGGCTGAGGCGTCACGCTTAGTTCGCCCCCGAGGCGACCTAGCTCAACACGCCCCCACGTGCCGCCCCAGGATGTGGAAAATTTAAACTTGGTCGTTCCGCTCTCAAAAGACGCCGAATCCGCGATCGGACGTAGTCTGGCGTTACAAAAAAACAGAATCCGCGATCGCGTGCGCACGGCGATTGGTGTCGGCTCCAGCGTTGGCGGAGTCGGCGTCTGCGCTCGTCGGGTCGGAGCTGCTTCGTGCCGGGCTGGCGTCGCGCGCTTCTTGTGATCATTGGCGGCGATGTAGACGCTGCGTCGTTCGGGCTTAAGCGTCCGTGTGGGCGTATGCTGCCGTCGTGCCGGCGCGTTGCCGGCAGCTCGTTCAGACGAGGCCTCGCTGCGCCAGTACCACGCCTTGAGCTTCTCGTCGTTGCTCGAGCATGTCCGCCTACCATCGTAAAAGCCATGTCGGTGTTCCTCTTCTTCGCGGGCGACGTCGTCTCGAGCAGGTCGAGTTTGATGGCGTTGCTCTTCATTAGCGACGACCACCGCGCCTCGGTCTTCTCTTCGTGGGACGGCCCGGCTCGGGCGTCGGTGAGGCAATGCTCGATGGACTCCTGCAATCGCGCGGTTGCCGCGTCGGGCGCATTCCCCTTCTTTGCCAATTTGTTGCCGTCCGCCGCCCTCCGACGCACTCCGGAGTCGCCGCGTCCGCTTGTATGTCTCCTTGGCCTTGTCGAGGGCATCGCCGGACTTCCGCCCACTTCTCGCACTTGTCAATGCGCTTTGTAGACGTGGAGGTGCTTGAAGTCGGCGTCTTGGTTGTCGCCGATACATGGCGAACATACGCAGCAGCGCGGAGGGGACGAACGATTGGCGGGCGGCGGACGTAGGGACGAAGATATGCGGGCGAACAGCGTGCGTACTGATCCTCAACGCTGGCGCCGCTCTCCGGGCGAGCCGCGACCTCCTCGACGATTCCATGCCATTTGTTGCACGCCAACCGGACACGCCCCAATGGTTCGCCATCGCCTTGGAGCCGTCTTTGCATGTAGACGCCTTTGGTAGGGTCGACGAAGCTTCCGCCGTCGAACTCGGCCTTGATGCGTTCCTCAGACGTCTCCAAGCTCGATTCGTGCGGTGGTCGGGTCGAGGCAGACGACTTTCCAAGCTTCGCGAGGCACTCCTCCTCCTTGGGCGCCCACTTGATGCGCGGTTCGCCCGACCTAGCCGCCCGCTTCTTCTTCTTCTTCTTCCGGCCTTCGCCGGAACAGAGCCGCTCCTCCTCCTCCTCCTCCTCCTCCTCCTCCTCCTCCTCGGTCGCCCTCCTCCTCCTCGGGTTCCTCGCTGCCGCCAGAGACGTAGCCGAAGCTCGGCCTCCATGTTGCCGCCGAGGTCCACCACCTCGCCCCGGTGGCGAACCCGGAGACGCGGGCGCCGGCCGATCTCGCCGCGATGATGTCGCCCATGTCGGCTCCCGTGGTCGCCGGCGTCGCCGAGGTGCGAGAAGGGTAGCGGTCCACCGGTAGAGATGGGGCGTCGGTGTGACGCCAGGCGTGGCGCGGCGTAGTAGTTGTATGGAGGGTACCGCACGCCGACGGCGGGCGAGGCGCGTGCGCAGAAGCGGGTGACCATGAGGGAAGGTCACGTTTGGATTGAACCCACTGCACGCTGCCGTCGGGCGAGACGGGCGACGATGAACCCCATGGAGATCCGGCGCTTTGCGGTCCCTGTATGCGTCTTTGGGCGTGGTGACGACGGTGGATTCATCCTCACCGGTCGACCGATGAGGAAGACGCCGCCGCTGGCCGCTGTTGTCGCGGGCCTTCTTGGCTATGGTTCTGTTCACTGTCGGCGGTGATCGCGCCACGTGAACTTCCACCTCCACTCGGCGTTCGACAGGCGGTGGCTTCGATGGCGGCGCCTCGGCTTCCTCTGCTTGGTGAGCCGCAGGGCGATCGCGGTTACTGCCAGCCATGGCGTACTTCTTCGGCGGCATGGCGTGCTTCTTCATGATGGCGGAGGCGGTTTAAGCGAGAAAGGGAGAGAATGGCGGGAGGAAGGCGGCGAGCGGAGAGATGCGAGGGAAAAGCGTCAAGAACGGCGGAGAAGGCCCTGTCGCCTCCGTGGCGGGCCCACGCGCTTTTTTGCTTGTGCCGACTCCTCAAGCGCCTGTGGCGCCGAAGTTCGCTTTGGGTCCGCCACCAGCCGCCCGAGCCGGCGAAAAACGGGCTTCTGGAGGCGCGACTAGGGCCTTTTTTTAGCGCCGGCGCGGCAAAATCGCCTGAGGAGGGCCTGTTGGGGGCGCGGCCGGAGATGCCCTAAGGATGGGAGTACCTGATACTTTCTCCTACTCCAGAAGAAAAAACTGAGCCCTCTAGTTATTTGGGCCTTTTCTCTCAGCCCAGTTACCAATTTGCTAACTACAGTCCGTTATACGAATAAGTCCAGTCGATCCGTCGTTGTGGGGTGTTTTCCTATTTGCCGCTTGCTGCGGCAAGTTGCGGAGCGACGCACAGGGAAGATCAACGAGCATTCGGGATGGGCCGGCCCGTTAGAGATTTCAGCGCTTCTGGTTTTGGTAAGTTTGTAGGTGGTTCCCAGCCGGGTTTTTCCGGTTATGGAACCTTGTAGGAGATTTCTGGACCTGTTTTTTTTCTTCCGCTTTTCCCCCTTTTTTATTTTTCTTCCATTTTCATTTTTATTTTTCCAAGTTTTCTCTTTTTTTTTCAAAAATATTTGTGTTGCTCATAATTTTTTCAAAACTTCACAACATGTTCCCGTTTATAAATATTGTACCTAAATTTAAAAAATGCCATTTCAAAAAATGTTCAGAAGTTAAAAAAACATTTTTATTCAATTTTTGTTCAAAAAATGTTCTTTATTTAAAAAAATTGTACACATATTTGAAAAAATGTTTGCTTTTCCCAAATTGGGGTTTCAATTTTTTTAAGTTCAATTTTTTTGTCTTTAAAATTTTGCTCATAAATTAAAAAATGTTAGAAATTTTCCAAAAAAATCCTTAAGTTTCAGAAATATTAGTTCTAAAGTTTTTTCAGGGTTTCTAATTTTTTTCAAAAGTTCATAAATGTTCCTGGTTTTTCAAAAAAATTTCACAAGTTCAAAAAACTGTTCATGATATTGAAATGAAGTTTGCCTTTCTCTAATTTTGTTCACAGTTTCTAAAATTCTTCACATATGCAAAAAATGTTTGCTTTTAAAATTTTTGTTCAGAGTTTCCAAATTTGTTTGAAAATTCCTCCCTTTTCTAAAATTTGTTCAAGATTGAAAAATGTTAGACTTTTCCATAAAATGTTCGTGTTTCAAACAATTTTCCAAGTTGTAAATTTTTTCACAATTTTGAAGTGTTTTTGTTTCAATAATTATTCGGTTTCCTAAATAAAAACACTTTTGAAATTCTCAAAAAAATTGATTTGTCGCCTGCGTTGCAACTTTGAAACATCAAAATTATGTATTCCAGTGGTTATGTACCACTGCTTACTTCGAAGAGGTTTCGTGTTTGAATCCTTGTGAGCCCATCTTTTTTAGGAATTTTATGCGAGTCTAACTACTTAAAAGTTTGCTCTGCTTACTATTCATAAAAGGTGTTTAGCTCCAGCGGCTTGGTTCACGAACTGACGAGTCAGCATCGCGAGTTTGAACCCAGGGCGCGTCATTTCTGCTGGATTTTTTTAGCCTCGCGAAGTTGGCTACCTGGGCAGGCCCGTTGGCTCGGCGCCTCTCCGGGGCGACCTCTCATTCTCTCTCTCGCTCACCACGGGTGAAAGCAGGCCGCCATCCTCATTCATTTACACCATGGGGATCCTACTCCCCTCTGCGAGCTAGACCGTTCCTCTCCATGCTGACGGTGTCCCGACCCAGGGGTCTCTCGCCATGTCGGTTTCCGGCTTGGGGGGCCGGGCTGAGAACCTCTAGGTGATTTTGGGCCACTTTGGTCGGCTCATGACGCTCTACGAAGGAGATAATGGAAGCCTTGATGTTTAAGACAAGGACTCCGTATCCATGGAGGACTTCTCTCCACTGACGCAACCGAGGACTCTTGTAATCCTAGGCATTCGGTATCTTATATAAGCTGGGGTCGGACTAGTCGATAGAGGGCAATCTACATCTCATCATACAATCTCTTGTTAGTTTACATGTACTCTGTACACACTCTAATGCAATATAACATAAGCAGAACTAGAGTTTTATCTCTTCGGAGAGACTGAACCTGGGTAAATTATGTGTCTCCGTTACCATCATCCTAAGATGCCTACCTAGAGATTAGCCGGATTTAACTCCGACAGTTGTGGCCCATGCAGATCTTGCTAGGTAATCGTTGCGGTTCGATAGGACACTAGTAGAAAAACCCCCATTTGTCCCGGTTGGTAAGGGCCTTTTGTCCCGGTTTTTGAACCGGGACTAAAGGGTCGTTACTAATGCCTTAGCCCTTTAGTTCCGGTTCTTACACGAACCGGGACAGATAGGCCTCCACGTGGCGGTGTGCCGAGCCCAGTAGAGGTTTTGGTCCCTGGTGGCACCAACCGGGACCAATAGGCATCCACGTCGACAAGATTTCTGGGGTTTTGTTTTTTAAAGGGGGGTTGGGGTTTTGGGGGTTAATTTAGGTGTTTCATATATTGTGTTAGCTAGCTAATTAATAGAGAGAAGTGTTCTCTCTTATGTCCGTGCTTGGTCGACGCTACGTACTATACATAGAGAGGCCCTCGACACGCTAGCTAGTAAGAAAATGAAGGAAACCATTAAGTACAGAAGTTCGTCATGCATACCGAGAGAAGTGATTGACCTCTCCTTCTCCGAGAGATTGGTCGAACAACAAGTTTTCGTATTATCTATCCGACGCTACTGGCTACATACATATACAATATGTAAGATCTCTTACAATCCCCTAGCATTTGAAATCAACTTCCACCTGGTATTCTCCGACTTTATTGATGACGTGGTCAAGAAAGAATCCCGCCAATTCCTCTTGAATTGCTTTCATGCGATCTTGTGGTAGGAGTTCATTCCGCATCTGCCACGTCTAATTTGAAGAAGGGGGTTAATACATATATATGAATGAAACTTAACAGAAATGATGGTGTAATAAAATGAAATTGTGAATATTATTGCTTACGCACTTCATATTGTCTTTTAGAGTAGCCCCGCTTATTTTTCAAAGTCGCGTTGTAGATGAACTCGCACACTTAGTATCCACAGTAATCATTTCCTTGTTCCTGCCACAAGCACTTTACGAGAAATAGAGGTCAATCAAACTGATAATGAAGCATTATAAATGGCATTGATGAAACTATAGCTATAGAATCAACGGGAGATGCGTGCAACTAGCTAGCTAGTAGTACTTACTTTCGGGTATGTATATCACAGCTCCTTCGGCAGTCCCGGAGCTTTTGCGATGAACTGTTTCCAAACCCTGCAAGACAAAGAAAACAATTATTATTACTTGAGATATCAGGAAATGAACAAAAAGTTGCCGATATGGTGCGATAATGATCGATTGAACTTACTTGTTGAGCATTTTAGTCATGTCCGCATAGGTTTCGGGATCTTTTCGTCTCGAGTCTAAGACGGTTACTAGTCCCCGCTCAAGCTTAATCTCCAGGAGAATATCGTAGAAGCTGCGCACGCATGCATAACTCATCAATTACATTACTATAACCTCGCTCGAGTAATAAGGGAAACCGAATATGCACACGACAGTAACACTCACTCGAAGTTGTAAGGAAAGAGTATTAAATCTTTGTTTTGATTTATTAACAATGATTTGAGCAAGTTGGCCTCGGCCTCTTCGGCGTCTTTTGTAACCTGAAATTCATCTATGAGATTTGTGTTAATGAACCCAATACCATACATTTCTGCTTTTCTGCACTCGACGATCTTCAATCTGCATAATATAGTGAGGATAATTATAAATACATGCAATGAAAGAGCTGAGCTATATATAGAGACTTAATGACAGAAGTAGTACTTACAGACAGTAGCAAGTGACCGTTAATTTATCGAGGGCCTTTTGATTGAAGAACTGGAAGAACTCCTCAAATGGAACATGCAACAGATCAGTTCCGACGAGGTCGTGCTCCTCTTTAATTCTCAGATACAAAGTATTCGTTCCCCCAGACTCTCTGCAGGTTTTCATGTACCAATTATGGAATCTTCGCATCATCGTTGTTAGAGATTTTTCATCTTTGACGAGAGGCTTCCCGTACTCGTATCTGTGTTCGTCCACCTCCAAGAAATCATAATGTACATCGTCCGGCAGGTAATCTCCAAGATTGCTATAACCAGGCACCATCCTCGGAGCATTAACGACGATGTCACGAGACACATTGAGCGGGGGGCATGATTGGTTCGCTTGTTCGCCGAGCTGGGCAATTTTTTCCCAGCTGCTCGTTCTTTTAACCTTTGATCACTGACAGTACTTCCCGACCGCTCCGCTTCTTGATACGCCTTTTCAGTAATGCGCTCATAGTTGGTTTTCGGCGGAGACTTTGGTGGTTTCCTCAGGGCATCAATAGTGCGCTTTGCTTTCACCAGATCTACCTTCTCCTCCGGAGGTGGATGTCTCTTTGCTTTCAACCCTTCAAAGAAGTCCATCACTTCGGTCCGCACGATCTTCGCGTTTTCCTCCACGGTCCTCTCGTACGGTAACTTCTCTAGAGGCTTGAGAGGTGGACCGTATTCAGATTGCCTCCCGCCTGGGTCAGATCGCTAGACGCCGGAGCAGACGGAGCGGCTGCGGCTGTCTTCTTTCGTGCTTGCTTACGAGGCGGAGGAGAAGGACTACGACGCGCCGGAGCAGCCGGGGCGGCGGCGGGTCTCTTCCGCCCTTGCTGGCGAGGCGGAGAAGGAGGAGGCTGGTGGCTGCTCGGGCGCGCCGGCGCAGGCGGAAAAGGAGGCGGAGTGCCGCCACTGAAGGAAATATGCCCTAGAGGCAATAATAAAGTTATTATTTATCATGATAAGTGTTTATTATTCATGCTAGAATTGTATTAACCGGAAACATGATACATGTGTGAATACATAGACAAACTTAATGTCACTAGTATGCCTCTACTTGATTAGCTCATTAATCAAAGATGGTTATGTTTCCTAACCATAAACATGTGTTGTCATTTGATTAATGGGATCACATCATTAGAAGAATGATGTGATTGACTTGACCCATTCCGTTAGCTTAGCACTTGATCGTTTAGTATGTTGCCATTGCTTTCTTCATGACTTATACAAGTTCCTATAACTATGAGATTATGCAACTCCCGTTTACCGGAGGAACACTTTGTGTGCTACCAAACGTCACAACGTAATCGGGTGATTATAAAGGAGCTCTACAGGTGTCTCCAAAAGTACATGTTGAGTTGGCGTATTTCGAGATTAGGTTTTGTCACTCCGACTGTCGGAGAGGTATCTCTGGGCCCTCTCGGTAATGCACATCACTATAAGCCTTGCAAGCAATGTAGCTAATAGTTAGTTACGTAATGATGCATTACATAACGAGTAAAGAGACTTGCCGGTAACGAGATTGAACTAGGTATTGAGATACCGACGATCGAATCTCGGGCAAGTAACATACCGATGACAAAGGTAACAATGTATGTTGTTATGCGGTTTGACCGATAAAGAGCTTCATAGAATATGTAGGAGCCAATATGAGCATCCAGGTTCCGCTATTGGTTATTGACCGGAAACAGTTCTAGGTCATGTCTACATAGTTCTCGAACCCGTAGGGTCCGCACGCTTAAGGTTTCAATAACAGTTATATTATGAGTTTTGATGTACCGAAGTTTGTTCGGAGTCTCGGATGTGATTACGTACATGACGAGGAGTCTCGAAATGGTCGAGACATGAAGATTGATATATTGGAAGCCTATATTTGGATATCGGAAGTGTTCCAGGTGAAATTGGGATTTTACCGGAGTACCGGGAGGTTACCGGAACCCCCCGGGGGCTTAATGGGCCTACATGGGCCCTAGTGGAGAGGAAGAGAGGAGGCAAGGGCTGGGCCGCGCGCCCCTCCCCCCTAGTCCGAATAGGACAAGGAGAGGGGGGCGGCGCCCCCCGTTCCTTCCTCTCTCCCTCCTCCTTCCCCCCTTCTCCTATTCCAACTAGGAAAGAAGGGAGTCCTACTCCCGGTGGGAGTAGGACTCCCCTTGGCGCGCCCCTCCTTGGCCGGCCGCCCCCTCCCCCTTGGCTCCTTTATATATGGGGGCAGGGGGGCACCTCTAGACACAACAATTGATCTCTTGATCTCTTAGCTGTGTGCGGTGCCCCCCTCCACCATAGTCCTCGATAATATTGTAGCGATGCTTAGGCGAAGCCCTGTGACTGTAGAACATCAAGATCGTCACCACGCCGTCGTGCTGACGGAACTCTTCCCCAACATTCTGCTGGATCGGAGTCCGGGGATCGTCATCGAGCTGAACGTGTGCTACAACTCAGAGGGGCCATAGTTTCAGTGGTTGATCGATCGGGCCGTGAAGACGTACGACTACATCAACCGCGTTGTTCTAACGCTTCCGCTTTTGGTCTACGAGGGTACGTGGACAACACTCTCCTCTCTCGTTGCTATGCATCACCATGATCTTACGTGTGCGTAGGATTTTTTTTTGAAATTACTACGTTCCCCAACAGCGGCATCCGAGCCTGGTTTTATGCATAGATGTTATATGCACGAGTAGAACACAAGTGAGTTGTGGGCGATACAAGTCATACTGCTTACCAGCATGTCATACTTTGGTTCGGCGGTATTGTTGGATGAAGCGGCTCGGACCGACATTACGCGTACGCTTACGCGAGACCGGTACTCCCGACGTGCTTTGCACAGAGGTGGCTAGCGGGTGTCAGTTTCTCCATCTTTAGTTGAACCGAGTGTGGCTACGCCTGGTCCTTGCGAAGGTTAAAACAGCACCAACTTGACAAACTAACATTGTGGTCTTGATGCGTAGGTACGAACGGTTCTTGCTAAGCCCGTAGCAGCCACGTAAAACTTGCAACAACAAAGTAGAGGACGTCTAACTTGTTTTTGCAGGGCATGTTGTGATGTGATATTGTCAAGACGTGATGCTATATTTTATTGTATGAGATGATCATGTTTTGTAACCGAGTTATCGGCAACTGGCAGGAGCCATATGGTTGTCGCTTTATTGTATGCAATGCAATCGCCCTGTAATGCTTTACTTTATCACTAAGTGGTAGCGATAATCGTAGAAGCATAAGATTGGCGAGACGACAACGATGCTATGATGGAGATCAAGGTGTCGCGCCGGTGACGATGGTGATCACGGCGGTGCTTCGGAGATGGAGATCACAAGCACAAGATGATGATGCATATCACTTATATTGATTGCATGTGATGTTTATCCTTTATGCATCTTATCTTGCTCTGATTGACGGTAGAATTTTAAGATGATCTCTCACTAATTATCAAGAAGTGTTCTCCCTGAGTATGCACCGTTGTGAAAATTCTTCGTGCTGAGACACCACGTGATGATCCGGTGTGATAGGCTCTACGTTCAAATACAATGGGTGCAAAACAGTTGCACACACGGAATACTTAGGTTAAACTTGACGAGCCTAGCATATACAGATATGCCCTCGGAACACGGAGACCGAAAGGTCGAACGTGAATCATATAGTAGATATGATCAACATAGTGATGTTCACCATTGAAACTACTCCATCTCATGTGATGATCGGACATGGTTTAGTTGATTTGGATCACGTAACCACTTAGATGACTAGAGAGATGTCTGTCTAAGTGGGAGTTCTTAAGTAATATGATTAATTGAACTTAAATTTATCATGAACTTAGTACCTGATAGTATTTTGCTTATCTATGTTTGTTGTAGATAGATGGCTCATGCTGTTGTTCCGTTGAATTTTAATACGTTCCTTGAGAAAGCTAAGTTGAAAGATGATGGTAGCAACTACACGGACTGGGTCCATAACTTGAGGATTATCCTCATTGCTACACAGAAGGATCACGTCCTGGAAGCACCGCTGGGTGCCGTGCTGCAGATGTAAATCGACGACGTTAAGAACGTCTGGCAGAGCAAAGCTGATGACTACTCGATAGTGCAGTGTGCCATGCTTTACAGCTTGGAACCGGGTCTTCAACGACGTTTTGAACGTCATGGAGCATATGAGATGTTCCAGGAGTTGAAGTTAATATTTCAAGCAAATTCCTGGATTGAGATATATGAAGTCTCCAATAAGTTCTATAGCTGTAAGATGGAGGAGAATAGTTCTATCAGTGAACACATACTCAAAATGTCTGGGTATAATAATCACTTGATTCAACTGGGAGTTAATCTTCCTGATGATAGTGTCATTGATGTAATTCTTCAATCAATGCCACCAAGCTACAAGAGCTTCGTGATGAACTATAATATGCAAGGGATGGACAAGACTATTCCCGAGCTCTTTGCAATGCTAAAAGCTGCGGAGGTAAAAATCAAGAAGGAGCATCAAGTGTTGATGGTTAATAAGACCACCAGTTTCAAGAAAAAGGGCAAAGGGAAGAAGAAGGGGAACTTCAAGAAGAACAACAAACAAGTTGCTGCTCAAGAGAAGAAACCTAAGTCTGGACCTAAGCCTGAGACTGAGTGCTTCTACTGCAAGCAGACTGGACACTGGAAGCGGAACTGCCCCAAGTATTTGGCGGATAAGAAGGATGGCAAAGTGAACAAAGGTATATGTGATATACATGTTATTGATGTATACCTTACTAATGCTCGCAGTAGCACCTGGGTATTCGATACTGGTTCTGTTGCTAATATTTGCAACTCGAAACATGGACTACGGATTAAGCGAAGATTGGCTAAGGACGAGGTGACGATGCGCGTGGGAAATGGTTCCAAAGTCGATGTGATCGCGGTCGGCACGCTACCTCTACATCTACCATCGGGATTAGTTTTAGACCTGAATAATTGTTATTTGGTGCCAGTGTTAAGCATGTACATTATATCTGGATCTTGTTTGATGCGAGACGGTTATTCATTTAAATCAGAGAATAATGGTTGTTCTATTTATATGAGTAATATCTTTTATGGTCATGCACCCTTGAAGAGTGGTCTATTTTTATTAAATCTCGATAGTAGTGATACACATATTCATAATGTTGAAGCCAAAAGATGCAGAGTTGATAATGATAGTGCAACTTATTTGTGGCACTGCCATTTGGGTCATATTGGTGTAAAGCGCATGAAGAAACTCCATATTGATGGACTTCTGGAATCACTTGATTATGAATCACTTGGTACTTGCGAACCGTGCCTCATGGGCAAGATGACTAAAACGGTGTTCTCCGGAACTATGGAGCGAGCAACTGATTTGTTGGAAATCATACATACTGATGTATGTGGTCCAATGAATATTGAGGCTCATGGCGGTATCGTTATTTTCTCACCTTCACAGATGATTTGAGCAGATATGGGTATATCTACTTGATGAAACACAAGTCTGAAACATTTGAAAAGTTCAAAGAATTTCAGAGTGAAGTGGAAAATCATCATAACAAGAAAATAAAATTCCTACGATCTGATCGTGGGGGAGAATATTTGAGTTACGAGTTTGGTTTACATTTGAAGCAATGCGGAATAGTTTCGCAACTCACGCCACCCGGAACACCACAACGAAATGGTGTGTCCGAACGTCGTAATCGTACTTTACTAGATATGGTGCGATCTATGATGTCTCTTACTGATTTACCACTATCGCTTTTGGGGTTATGCTTTAGAGACAGCCGCATTCACGTTAAATAGGGCACCATCAAAATCCGTTGAGACGACGCCTTATGAACTGTGGTTTGGCAAGAAACCAAAGTTGTCGTTTCTTAAAGTTTGGGGTTGCGATGCTTATGTGAAGAAACTTCAACCAGATAAACTCGAACCCAAATCGGAGAAATGTGTCTTCATAGGATACCCAAAAGAGACTATTGGGTACACCTTCTATCACAGATCTGAGGGCAAGATTTGTTGCTAAATTCGGATCCTTTCTAGAGAAGGAGTTTCTCTCGAAAGAAGTGAGTGGGAGGAAAGTAGAACTTGATGAGGTAATTGTACCTGCTCCCTTATTGGAAAGTAGTTCATCACAAGAACCGGTTCCTGTGACAACTACACCAATCAGTGAGGAAGCTAATGATATTGATCATGAAACTTCAGATCAAGTTACTACCGAACCTCGTAGGTCTACCAGAGTAAGATCCGCACCAGAATTGTACGGTAATCCTATTCTGGAAGTCATGTTACTTGACCATGGCGAACCTACAAACTATGAGGAAGCGATGATGAGCCCAGATTCCGCAAATGGCTTGAGGCCATGAAATCTGAGATAGGATCCATGTATAAGAACAAAGTATGGACTTCGGTTGACTTGCCCAATGATCGACAAGCCATCGAGAATAAATGGATCTTCAAGAAGAAGACTGGCGCTGATGGTAATGTAACTGTTTACAAAGGTCAACTTGTTGCGAAAGGTTTTCGACAAGTTCAAGGGGTTGACTACGATGAGACTTTCTCACCCGTAGCGATGCTTAAGTCTATCCGAATCATGTTAGCAATTGCCGCATTTTATGATTATGAAATTTGGCAAATGGATGTCAAAACTGCATTCCTGAATGGATTTCTGGAAGAAGAGTTGTATATGATGCAACCGGAAGGTTTTATCGATCCAAAAGGTGCTAACAAAGTGTGCAAGCTCCAGCGATCCATTTATGGACTGGTGCAAGCCTCTCGGAGTTGGAATAAACGCTTTGATAGTGTGATCAAAGCATATGGTTTTATACAGACTTTTGGAGAAGCCTGTATTTACAAGAAAGTGAGTGGGAGCTCTGTAGCATTTCTGACATTATATGTAGATTGTTGGAAATATGCCCTAGAGGCAATAATAAATTAGTTATTATTATATTTCCTTGTTCATGATAATCGTTTATTATCCATGCTATAATTGTATTGATATGAAACTTAGATACATGTGTGGGTACATAGACAACACCATGTCCCTAGTAAGCCTCTAGTTGACTAGCTCGTTGATCAATAGATGGTCACAGTTTCCTGACCATGGACATTGGATGTCGTTGATAACGGGATCACATCATTAGCGTAATGATGTGATGGACAAGACCCAATCCTAAGCCTAGCACAAAGATCGTGTAGTTCGTATGCTAAAGCTTTTCTAATGTCAAGTATCTTTTCCTTAGACCATGAGATTGTGCAACTCCCGGATACCGTAGGAATGCTTTGGGTGTACCAAACGTCACAACGTAATCGGGTGGCTATAAAGGTGCACTACAGGTATCTCCGAAAGTGTCTGCTGGGTTGGCACGAATCGAGATCGGGATTTGTCACTCCGTGTGATGGAGAGGTATCTGGGCCCACTCGGTAGGACATCATCATAATGTGCACAATGTGACCAAGGGGTTGATCACGGGATGATGTGTTACGGAACGAGTAAAGAGACTTGCCGGTAACGAGATTGAACAAGGTATCGGCATACCGACGATCGAATCTCGGGCAAGTACAATACCGCTAGACAAAGGGAATTGTATACGGGATTGATTGAGTCCTTGACATCGTGGTTCATCCGATGATTTCATCGTGGAACATGTGGGAGCCAACATGGGTATCCAGATCCCGCTGTTGGTTATTGACCGGAGAACGTCTCGGTCATGTCTCAAGATGGTTCCCGAACCCGTAGGGTCTACACACTTAAGGTTCGATGACGCTAGGGTTATAAAGGAAGTTTGTATGTGGTTACCGAATGTTGTTCGGTCCCGGATGAGATCCCGGACGTCACGAGGAGTTCCGGAATGGTCCGGAGGTAAAGATTTATATATGGAAAGTTGTTGTTCGGGTTCCGGGAAAAGTTCGGTTTTTTTCGGTATTGTACCGCGAAGCTTCCAGAAGGTTCCGGAGGATTCTGGAGGGGTCCGGAGGTCCGGAAATTGTTCCACCACGTCCAATACAGCAGCATGGGCTATAAGGGGGCGCCCTAGTCTTAATGGGCCAGGGGCACCAGCCCCCCCAAGGCCCATGCGCATGGGAGAGGGGAAACCCTAAGGGGGAGGGCCTCCACTTGACTTGGGAGGCACTCCTCCCCCCCTTGGCCGCCCCCTAGATGGGATCTAGGGCTGGCCGCCGCCCCTAGGGGTGGAACCCTAGGTGGGGGCACAGCCCCCCCTCTCCCCCTATATATAGTGGAGGCAAAGGGGCAGCCCAACACACGAAGTCCTCCTGTTGGCGCAGCCCTACCTCTCTTTCTCCTCATATCTCGCGGTGCTTGGCGAAGCCCTGCAGGATTGCCACGCTCCTCCACCACCACCACGCTGTTGTGCTGCTACTGGACGGAGTCTTCCTCAACCTCTCCCTCTCTCCTTGCTGGATCAAGGCATGGGAGACGTCACCGGGCTGTACGTGTGTTGAACGCGAGGTGCCGTCCGTTCGGCACTAGGATCTCCGGTGATTTGGATCACGACGAGTACGACTCCTTCAACCCCATTCTCTTGAACGCATCCGCTTAGCGATCTACAAGGGTATGTAGATGCACTCTCCTTCCCCTAGTTGCTGGTTTCTCCATAGATAGATCTTGGTGACACGTAGGAAAATTTTGAATTTCTGCTACGTTCCCCAACAAAGGGCATCATGAGCTAGGTCTATTATGTAGATTCTTTGCACGAGTAGAACACAAAGTAGTTGTGGGCTTTGATTTTGTTCAATATGCTTACCGTTACTAGTCCAATCTTGTTTCGACGGTATTGTGGGATGAAGCGGCCGGACCGACCTTACACGTACACTTACGTGAGACAGGTTCCACCGACGGACATGCACTTGGTGCATAAGGTGGCTAGCGGTGCCGCCTCCCACTTTAGTCGGAACGGATTCGATGAAAAGGGTCCTTATGAAGGGTAAATAGCAATTGGCATATCACGTTGTGGTTTTGGCGTAGGTAAGAAACGTTCTTGCTAGAAACCCATAGCAGCCATCAGAAACATGCAAACAACAATTAGAGGACGTCTAACTTGTTTTTGCAGGGTATGCTATGTGATGTGATATGGCCAAGAAGAATGTGATGAATGATATGTGATGTATGAGATTGATCATGTTCTTGTAATAGGAATCACGACTTGCATGTCGATGAGTATGACAACCGGCAGGAGCTAGAGGAGTTGTCTTTATTTATTGTATGACCTGCGTGTCATTGAACAAACGCCATGTAATTACTTTACTTTATTGCTAACCGGTAGCCATAGTAGTAGAAGTAATAAGTTGGCGAGACAACTTCATGGAGACACGATGATGGAGATCATGGTGTCTTGCGGTGACGATGATGATCATGGAGCCCCGAAGATGGAGATCAAAAGGAGCAAAATGATATTGGCCATATCATGTCACTATTTGATTGCATGTGATGTTTATCATGTTTATACATCTTATTTGCTTAGAATGACGGTAGTAAATAAGATGATCCCTCTTTAAAATTTCAAGAAAGTGTTCCCCCTAACTGTGCACCGTTGCGAAAGTTCATCGTTTCGAAGCACCACGTGATGATCGGGTGTGATAGATTCTTACGTTCACATACAACGGGTGTAAGCCATATTTACACACGTGAAACACTTAGGTTAACTTGACGAGCCTAGCATGTACAGACATGGCCTCGGAACACAAGAGACCGAAAGGTCGATCATGAGTCGTATGGAGGATACGATCAACATAAAGATGTTCACCGATGATGACTAGTCCGTCTCACGTGATGATCGGACACGGCCTAGTTGACTCGGATCATGTAATCACTTAGATGACTAGAGGGATGTCTATCTGAGTGGGAGTTCATGAGATGAACTTAATTATCCTGAACATAGTCAAAAGATCTTTGCAAATTATGTAAAGCTCGCGCTTTAGTTCCACTGTTTAGATATGATCCTAGAGAAAAAATATTTGAAAGTTGACAATAGCGATTATGCGGACAGAAGAAAGATTATGTCCTTAATGCACCGCTCAGTGTGCTGAACACCAAATGTAAATCGCCTCATGGATGTTGCGAACATCGGACATACACGTTTTGATAACTACGTGATAGTTTAGTTAAACGGTTTAGAGTTGAGGCACCAAAGACGTTTTTTGAAACGTCGCGGAACATATGAGATGTTTCGAGGGCTGAAATTGGGATTTCAGGCTCGTGCCCACGTCAAGAGGTATAAGACCTTCGACGTTTTTTTCTTAGCCTGCAAACTAAGGGAGAAAAGCTCAATCGTTGAGCTTGTGCTCAGATTGTCTGAGTGCAACAATCACTTGAATCGAGTGGGAGTTGATCTTCCTGAAGAGATAGTGATGTTTCTCCAAAGTCATTGCCACCAAGCTGCTAGAGCTTCGTGATGAACTATAACATATCAGGGATAGATGATTCTTGAAATATTCGGGATGTTTGACACCGCGAAAGTAGAAGTCAAGAAGGAGCATCAATTGTTGATGGTTAATGAAACCACTTGTTTCAAGAAGGGCAAGGGCAAGAAGGGATACTTCATGAAACAACAAATCGATTCTTTGCTCCAGTGAAGAAACCCAAGGTTGAACCCAAACCCGAGACTAAGTGCTTCTGTAATGAGGGAACGGACACTGGAGCAGAATTACCCTAGATACTTGGTAGATGAGAAGGCTGGCAAGGTCGATAGAAGTATATTGGATATACGTTATGTTAATGTGTACTTTACTAGTACTCCTAGTAGCACCAGGGTATTAAGATACCGGTTTGGTTGCTAAGTGTTAGTAACTCGAAATAAAAGAGCTACGGAATAAACGGAGACTAGCTAAAAGGTGAGCTGACGATATGTGTTGGAAGTGTTTCCAAGGTTGATGTGATCAAGCATCGCACGCTCCCTCTACTATCGAGATTGGTGCTAAACCTGAATATTGTTATTTTGTGTTTGCATTGAGCATAGACATGATTGAATTATGTCTACTGCAATGCGGTTATTCATTTAAGGAGAATAATGGTTACTCTAATTATTTGAATAATACCTTCAATGGTCTTACACCTAAAAGAATGGTTTATTGAATCTCGATCGTAGTGATACACATTTTCATGCCAAAAGATATAAGATAGTAATGATAGTACCACTTACTTGTGGCACTGCCATGCAAGTCATATTGGTATAAAACGCATGAAGAAGCTCCATGTTGATGGATCTTTGGACTCACTCTTTTTTGAAAAGTTTGAGACATGCGAACCATGTCTATTGGTGTATATGCATGAAGAAACTCCATGCAAATGGACCATTTGGACTCACTTGATTTTGAATCACTTGAGACATGCAAATCATACCACATAGGAAAGATGACTGAAAGCCTCGTTTTCAGTAAGATGGAACAAGATAGCAACTTGTTGGAAGTAACACATTTTGATGTGTGCAGTCCAAAGAGTGCTGCGGCATGCAGTGGATATCGTTATGTTCTTACTTCACAGATGATTCGAGTAGATGTTGAGTACATTTACTTGATGAAACACAAATCTGAATTACTGAATGGTTCAAGTAATTCAGAGTGAAGTTAAAGATCATCTTGACAAGAGGATAAAATGTCTATGATATGATCATAGAGATGAGTATCTGAGTTACGAGCTTTGGCACGCAATTAAGATATTGTGGAAATTGTTTCACAATAAATACCGCCTGGAACACCGTAGTGTGATGGTGTGTCCGAAGATCATAGTTGCACCCTCTTGGATATGGTGCGTACCATGATGTCTCTTATCGAATTACCACTATCGTTCATGGGTTAGACATTAGAGACAACCGCACTAACTTTAATAGGGCACCACGTAATTCCGTTGAGACGACACCGTTTGAACTATGGTTTGGAGAAACCTAAGTTGTCGTTTCTTATAAGTTTGGGGCTGCGATGCTTATGTGAAAAAGTTTCAGGTTGATGAGCTCGAACCCAAAGCGGATAAAAATGCATCTTCATAGGACACCCAAAACAGTTGGGTATACCTCCTATCTCAGATCCGGAAGCAAAAGTAATTGTTTCTAGAAACGGGTCCTTTCTCGAGGAAAAGTTTCTCTCGAAAGAATTGAGTGGGAGCATGGTGGAGACTTAATGAGATTATTAAACCATCACTTCAACCAGTGTGTAGCAGGGCACAGGAAGTTGTTCATGTGGCACCTACACCAATTGAAGTTGAAGCGGATCGAGTCACTACCGGACCTCGTAGGTCGACAAGGACGCGTACTACTTCAGAGTGGTACGCAATCCTGTCTTAGAGGTCATGTTGCTAGACAACAATGAACCTACAATCTATGAAGAAGCGATGGTGGGCCCGGATTCCGACGAATGGCTCAAGGCCATAACATCCGAGAGAGGATCCATGACTTTGGAAGAAATACTTGATGGTCGTAAGGACGTTGGGTAAAGATGGATTTTAAAAGGAAGATGACAATGATGGTAAGTATCACCATTAAGAAAGCTCGACTTGTCGTTAAAGATGTTTTCCGACAAGTTCAAGGAGTTGACTATGGTGAGGCTTTCTCACCGTAGCGATGCTAAGAGTCTGTTGGAATTGGATTAGCGATTCGCATTATTTACGAAATCTTGCATATAGGATGTCAAAACATTGTCTCCTTGACAGGTTTCTTGAGGAAAGGTTGTATGTGATACAACCAGAAGGTTTTTGACAATCCTGAAAGACGCTAACAAGTATGCAAAGCTCCAACTATCCTTCTAAGGACTGGAGTAAGCATCTCGGAGTTGGAATGTACGCTTTGATGAGATGATCAAAGATTTTGGGTCTATACAAGGTTTATGAGAAACTTGTATTTCCAAAGAAGTGAGTGGGAGCACTATAGAATTTCGATGAGTATATGTTGTTGACATATTGTTGATCGAAATGATGTAGAATTTCTGGAAAGCATATAGGGTTGTTTGAAAAGTGTTTTTCAATGGAAAACCTGGATTAGGCTACTTGGACAATAAGCATCAAGATCTATAAGATAGACCAAAATGTTTAATAATATTTTCAAATGAGCACATACCTTGACATAATCTTGAAGGTGTTCAAGATGGATCAGTCAAAGAAGGAGTTCTTGCCTGGGTTGTAAGGTATGAAGTTAAGAGTTAAAGCTCGACCACGGCAGAAAAGAGAGAAAGGATGAAGGTCATCCCCTATGCCTTAGACGTAGGCTCTACAGTATGCTATGCTGTGTACCGCACCTGATGTGTGCCTTGCTACATATCTGGCAAGAGGGTACAAAGGTGATCAAGGAGTGGATCACCAGATAGCGGTCAAAATTATCCTTAGAGGAATAAGGATATGTTTCTCGGTTATGGAGGTGATAAAGAGTTCGACGTAAAGAGTTGCGTCGAAGAAAGCTTTACACCTATCCGGATAGCTCTGAGTAGAGATACCGGATACATATAATGGAGCAACAATTTGGAATATCTCCAAGTGGAACGTGGTAGCAGCATCTACGATATGACATAAAGTTTTGCAAAATACATAGGGATCTGAATCTTGCAGACCCGTTGACTACAACCTCTCACACAAGCATAAACATGATCAAACCCAGAACTCATTGAGTGTTAATCACATAGTGATGTGAACTAGATTATTGATTCTAGTAAACTCTTTGGATGTTGGTCACATAGCGATGTGACCTGTGAGTGTTAATCACATGGCGATGTGAACTAGATTATTGACTCTAGTGCAAGTGGGAGACTATTGGAAATATGCCCTAGAGGCAATAATAAATTAGTTATTATTATATTTCCTTGTTCATGATAATCGTTTATTATCCATGCTATAATTGTATTGATATGAAACTCAGATACATGTGTGGGTACATAGACAACACCATGTCCCTAGTAAGCCTCTAGTTGACTAGCTCGTTGATCAATAGATGGTCACAGTTTCCTGATCATGGACATTGGATGTCGTTGATAACGGGATCACATCATTAGCAGAATGATGTGATGGACAAGACCCAATCCTAAGCCTAGCACAAAGATCGTGTAGTTCGTATGCTAAAGCTTTTCTAATGTCAAGTATCTTTTCCTTAGACCATGAGATGTGCAACTCCCGGATACCGTAGGAATGCTTTGGGTGTACCAAACGTCACAACGTAATCGGGTGGCTATAAAGGTGCACTACAGGTATCTCCGAAAGTGTCATTGGGTTGTACGAATTGAGACTGGGATTTGTCACTCCGTGTGACGAAGAGGTATCTCTGGGCCCACTCGGTAGGACATCATCATAATGTGCACAATGTGACCAAGGGGTTGATCACGGGATGATGTGTTACGGAATGAGTAAAGAGACTTGCCGGTAACGAGATTGAACAAGGTATCGGCATACCGACGATCGAATCTCGGGCAAGTACAATACCGCTAGACAAAGGGAATTGTATACGGGATTGATTGAGTCCTTGACATCGTGGTTCATCCGATGATTTAATAGTGGAACATGTGGGAGCCAACATGGGTATCCAGATCTCGTTGTTGGTTATTGACCGGAGAACGTCTCGGTCATGTCTGCATGGTTCCCGAACCCGTAGGGTCTACACACTTAAGGTTCGATGACGCTAGGGTTATAAAGGAAGTTTGTATGTGGTTACCGAATGTTGTTGAGTCTGGATGAGATCCCGGACGTCACGAGGAGTTCCGGAATGGTCCGGAGGTAAAGATTTATATATGGAAAGTTGTTGTTCGGGTTCCGAAAAGTTCGGTTTTTCGGTATTGTACCAGAAGCTTCGAAGGTTCGGAAGATTCGGAGGGGTCCGGAGGTCCGGAAATTGTTCCACCACGTCTAATACAGCAGCATGGGCTGTAAGGCGCCCTAGTCTTAATGGGCCAGGGGCACCAGCCCCCAAGGCCCATGCGCATGGGAGAGGAAACCCTAAGGGGAGGGCCTCCACTTGACTTGGGAGGCACTCCTCCCCCCTTGGCCGCCCCCTAGATGGGATCTAGGGCTGGCCGCCGCCCCTAGGGGTGGAACCCTAGGTGGGGGCACAACCCCCCTCTCCCCCTATATATAGTGGAGGCAAAGGGGCAGCCCAACACACGAAGTCCTCCTGTTGGCGCAGCCCTACCTCTCTTTCTCCTCATATCTCGCGGTGCTTGGCGAAGCCCTGCAGGATTGCCACGCTCCTCCAACACCACCACGCCGTTGTGCTGCTGCTTGACGGAGTCTTCCTCAACCTCTCCCTCTCTCCTTGCTGGATCAAGGCATGGGAGACGTCACCGGGCTGTACGTGTGTTGAACGCGGAGGTGCCGTCCGTTCGGCACTAGGATCTCCGGTGATTTGAATCACGATGAGTACGACTCCTTCAACCCCGTTCTCTTGAATGCTTCCGCTTAGCGATATACAAGGGTATGTAGATGCACTCTCCTTCCCCTCGTTGCTGGTTTCTCCATAGATAGATCTTGGTGACACGTAGGAAAATTTTGAATTTCTGCTACGGTTCCCCAACATAGATGACATATTGTTAATTGGAAATGATATTGAATTTCGGATAGCATAAAGGGATACTTGAATAAAAGTTTTTCAATGAAAGACCTCAGTGAAGCTGCTTACATATTGGGCATCAAGATCTATAGAGATAGATCAAGACGCTTGATTGGACTTTCACAAAGCACATACCTTGATAAAGTTTTGAAAAAGTTCAAAATGGATCAGGCAAAGAAAGGATTCTTGCCTGTATTACAAGGTGTGAAGTTGAGTCAGACTCAATGCCCGACCACAGCAGAAGATAGAGAGAAAATGAAAGAAGTTCCCTATGCTTCAACCATAGGCTCTATCATGTATGCAATGTTGTGTACCAGACCTGACGTATGCTTAGCAATAAGCTTGGCAGGTAGGTACCAAAGTAACCCAGGAGTGGATCACTGGACAGCGGTCAAGAATATCCTGAAATACCTGAAAAGGACTAAGGATATGTTTCTCGTTTATGGAGGTGATAAAGAGCTAGTCGTAAATGGTTACGTCGATGCAAGATTTTACACTGATCCGGACGATTCTAAATCGCAAACTGGATACGTGTTTATATTAAATGATGGAGCTGTCAGTTGGTGCAGTTCTAAACAAAGCATCGTGGCGGGATCTACATGCGAAGCGGAGTACATAGCTGCTTCGGAAGCAACAAATGAAGGAGTCTGGATGAAGGAGTTCATTTCCGATCTAGGTGTCATACCTAGTGCATCGGGAAGATCTTCTGTGACAATACTGGTGCAATTGCCTTGGCAAAGGAATCCAGATGTCACAAGAGGACCAAGCACATCAAGAGACGCTTCAATTCCATCCGGGACCAAGTCCAGGTGGGAGACATAGAGATTTGCAAGATACATACGGATCTGAATATTACAGACCCGTTGACTAAGCCTCTTCCACGAGCAAAACATGATCAACACCAAGACTCCATGGGTGTTAGAATCATTACTGGGTAATCTAGATTATTGACTCTTGTGCAAGTGGGAGACTGAAGGAAATATGCCCTAGAGGCAATAATAAAGTTATTATTTATTTCCTCATATCATGATAAATGTTTATTATTCATGCTAGAATTGTATTAGCCGGAAACATGATACATGTGTGAATACATAGAAAAACTTAATGTCACTAGTATGCCTCTACTTGACTAGCTCATTAATCAAAGATGGTTATGTTTCCTAACCATAGACATGTGTTGTCATTTGATAAACGGGATCACATCATTAGAAGAATGATGTGATTGACTTGACCCATTCCGTTAGCTTAGCACTTGATCGTTTAGTATGTTGCTATTGCTTTCTTCATGACTTATACAAGTTCCTATAACTATGAGATTATGCAACTCCCGTTTACGGAGGAACACTTTGTGTGCTACCAAACGTCACTGGCAATCGGGTGATTATAAAGGAGCTCTCAGTGTCTCCAAAAGTACATGTTGAGTTGGCGTATTCGAGATTAGGATTTGTCACTCCATTTGTCGGAGAGGTATCTCTGGGCCCTCTCGGTAATGCACATCACTATAAGCCTTGCAAGCAATGTAGCTAATGAGTTAGTTACGAAATGATGCATTACATAACGAGTAAAGAGACTTGCCGGTAACGAGATTGAACTAGGTATTGAGATACCGGCGATCGAATCTCGGGCAAGTAACATACCGATGACAAAGGGAACAATGTATGTTATTATGCGGTTTGACCGATAAAGATCTTCATAGAATATGTAGGAGCCAATATGAGCATCCAGGTTCTGCTATTGGTTATTGACCGGAAACAGTTCTAGGTCATGTCTACATAGTTCTTGAACCCGTAGGGTCCGCACGCTTAAGGTTTCGATAACAGTTATATTATGAGTTTATGAGTTTTGATGTACCGAAGTTTGTTCGGAGTCCCGGATGTGATTACGGAAATGACGAGGAGTCTCGAAATGGTCGAGACATGAAGATTGATATATTGGAAGCCTATATTTGGATATCGGAAGTGTTCCGGTTGAAATCGGGATTTTACCGGAGTACCGGGAGGTTACCGGAACCCCCCGAGGGCTTAATGGGCCTACATGGGCCCTAGTGGAGAGGAAGAGAGGAGGCAAGGGCTGGGCAGCCCTCCCCTAGTCCGAATAGGACAAGGAGAGGGGGGCGGCGCCCCCCCTTTCCTTCCTCTCTCCCTCCTCCTTCCTCCTTCCTCCTATTCCAACTAGGAAAGAAGGGAATCCTATTCCCGGTGGGAGTAGGACTCCCCTTGGCGCGCCCCTCCTTGGCCGGCCACCCCCTCCCCCTTGGCTCCTTTATATACGGGGGCAGGGGGGCACCTCTAGACACAACAATTGATCTCTTGATCTCTTAGCCGTGTGCGGTGCCCCCTCCACCATAGTCCTCGATAATATTGTAGCGGTGCTTAGGCGAAGCCCTGCGACGGTAGAACATCAAGATCGTCACCATGCCGTCGTGCTGACAGAACTCTTCCCCGACATTCTGGTGGATCGGAGTCCGTGGATTGTCATCGAGCTGAACGTGTGCTAGAACTCGGAGGTGCCGTAGTTTCTGTGCTTGATCGGTCGGGCCGTTAAGACGTACGACTACATCAACCGCATTGTTCTAACGCTTCCGCTTTCGGTCTACGAGGGTACGTGGACAACACTCTCCCCTCTCGTTGCTATGCATCACCATGATCTTGCGTGTGCGTAGGATTTTTTTTGAAATTACTACGTTCCCCAATAGCCACGCGCCGGAGAAGGAGGCTGAGTGCCCTGATCGTCACTCGCCGGAGGAGGAGGCGGTGGAGGAGGCGGAGTGCCCTGACTCGCCGGAGGAGGAGGAGGAGGAGGAGCCATCCAGTTCGGAAGGTTGATGAGCTCCTTCCGCCATAGGCATGGAGTCTTCAGAGCAGAACCCATCCGAGTCTCCCCTTCACCGGTAGGGTGGTCAAGCTGGAGGTCCTCAAATCCCTCCGTTATTTCGTCCAGCGTCACCCTAGCATATCCTTCTGGAATCGGACGACAGTGAAAAGTTGCACCGGGTTCAGGAGGTCGAACAGAGCCGATAGCCGCCTTGACTTTGAAGTTCTGCCATTGCGTCATAAGGTGGCAATGTTGAGACTCCGTGATAGCATCCACGGGGTAGCTAGCAGGAGCCGTCAAGACATGCTCCGGCTGAAGCAGCTCGGTGGAAGCCACGCTGCTTCTCCGCTGAGATGGCGGGGTAGCTTCGGGGGTAGTTCCGACTGGTCGCTTGCTGCGAGCTACTTCTCGTTCCTCTAGCGCTTGAACCCTTTCGTGCAGCGTCTGAATTTGGGTCTGCTCCACTTTTTTCCTCCTCTCCACGGCATTTGTAACCGCTGCGTCCGAAATCCAGCCTTCCACGGAACAGAGCCTGGTGTGCCTTGTGTCCGTCCAGGGTGCTCAGGATTCCCGAGGGCCATTGTGAGCTCGTCGTTCTCTCTGTCTGGAACGAACGTCCCTTGCTGCGCTGCATCGATATAGTGCTGAAGCCTCTTGACTGGTATTTTCATTTGCTCGTCCGTCCAAAGGCACTTCCACGATATGAGGTCCAAGGTTACGCCAGCCCGAAGAACCAAGTCCGCAACGGTCTGGCGATTCATTGTCTCCGGTTCGATCCCTTTATCAAGCAGGTCATTCTCAGCCTTGGGCACTTAGGCGGGCTTTGAGGTAGCCACGACCCGTGCGATGGTGAAGCTTCTTCTTCACAGCATTTTGCTTGTTTGTCGCCGACATCTTCTTACTCTTTTCCGATGTCTTGCGGGCCACAAATGCGGGCCAGTGATCTCTGATCTTCTCATATTTACCGATGAATTCTGGTGTCTCTTCTTTGTCGACAAACCTTTTCAGCTCATTCTTCCACCTCCAGAATAGGTCTGCCATCTTCTTAAGAGCATGAGGCTTGATTAATTGCTCTTTAACTGGCTTCTCCGGATCCTCCTCTGGTGGTAGGGTGAAATTTGCCTTCAACTCAGTCCAAAGATCATCTTTCTGCATATCATTGACATAAGACACCTCAGGGTCTTCGTTCTTAGGCTTATACCATTGGTGGATGCTGATCGGGATCTTGTCCCTAACAAGAACCCCGCACTGAGCAGCAAATGCTTCCTTTGTCCGGATGGGTTCAATCGGCACGATTGCTGTGATCTCAAACCTTTCATCCGAGCGCAACTTTTTCTTCGGGCCTCGTCTCTTTACCGAAGTTGTGCTCGATCCGGAGGGCTAGAAAAAAGAAGAAAGATGAGAGTTAATTAATATGTGTACATACCAAAACAATGAATGCATGAATTAGCTAGTCAACACAGGCTTAACTAATATATATACCTGGCCGGACTCGGTTCGGTCACCGGAGCCATCATCACGGTCTCCTTCTTGCACCGTCATTGGGTCACCGGAGCCGTCATCACGGTCTCCTTCTTGCACCGGCATTGGGTCAAAGGAGCCATCATAATCATAGCTTGCTTCTTCACCCTATCCTTCCAGACCATCGGTGTCATTGAGGAACGAGAAGACAACATCACTTCCTTGTGCGATTATGTCCCCCAACACCGCTTCTGTTGCTTCGTCTCGGGGGTTGTCCATAGTTTCTACAAATATTTACAACATGGCAATTATTATTCAAACATGACAGATGGATATATTAGTGGCAAACATAGAACTAGCTAGCTAATCACAATAAGAAATCATATTAGTGGCCTCGACGCTGCTTCTCTAGGGTTTGGGGTGGCCTCGACAACGCTTCAAGGGTTTGGGGTGGCCTCGAGAGAGTTTGTTGGGTAGGGGCGCGGCGGGAGGGGGTAGGAGACCGACATCATTTTTTTCTAGGGTTTGGGTGTCCTCGAGAGTTTTGGTCGAGCGAGAGGGTCGGGGGGTGCTCTCGCAGTATAAGTTATCACAGTCGAGAGGGGGTATATATATCGACCGCCCCTCATGTCGAAGTTATCCAGGGGGGGGGGTAATATCGACAACGACGACATACATACACGGGAAAATAATGCTATCGGGGAGGGGGTATATCGACCCCCCCCCCCCCACGTGTTGAAGTTATTGGGAGGGGGTTTGATACGTCTCCAACGTATCTATAATTATTGATTGCTCCATGCTATATTATCTACTGCTTTGGACTATATTGGGCTTTATTTTACACTTTTATATTACTTTTGTGACTAACCTATTAACCAGAGGCCCTGCCCGGATTTGCTGTTTTTTTGCCTATTTCAGTGTTTCGAAGAAACGGAATATCAAACGGAGTCCAAACGGAATGAAACCTTCGGGAACGTGATTTTCTCACCGAACATGATCCAGGAGACTTGGACCTTACGTCAAGCAACCAACAGGGAAGGCACGAGGTAGGGGGGCGCGCCCTCCCCCCAGGCGCGCCCTCCACCCTCATGGGCCCCCTTTTGCTCCACCGACGTACTTCTTCCTCCTATATATACCTATGTACCCCCGAACGATCAGATACGGAGCCAAAAACCTAATTCCACCGCCGCAACTTTCTGTATCCATGAGATCCCATCTTGGGGCCTGTTCCGGAGCTCCGCCGGAAGGGGAATCCACCACGGAGGGCTTATATATATCATCATAGCCTCTCCGATGAAGTGTGTGTAGTTTACCTCAGACCTTCGGGTCCGATGAAGTGTGGAGATCTATTCGATGTAATCTTCTTTTTGCGGTGTGTTTGTTGAGACCGATGAATTGTGGGTTTATGATCAAGATTATCTATGAGCAATATTTGAATCTTCTCTGAATTCTTTTATGTATGATTGGTTATCTTTGCAAGTCTCTCCGAATTATCCGTTTGGTTTGGCCAACTAGATTGGTAGTTCTTGCAATGGGAGAAGTGCTTAGCTTTGGGTACAATCTTGCGGTGTCCTTTCCCGGTGGCAGAAGGGGCAGCAAGGCACATATTGTATTGTTGCCATCGAGGATAACAAGATGGGGTTTTTATCATATTGCATGAATTTATCCCTCTACATCATGTCATCTTGCTTAAGGCGTTACTCTGTTTTCATTAACTTAATACTCTAGATGCATGCTGGATAGCGGTCGATGAGTGGAGTAATAGTAGTAGATGCAAGCAGGAATCGGTCTACTTGTCTCGGACGTGATGCCTATATACATGATCATACCTAGATACTCTCATAACTATGCTCAATTCTGTCAATTGCTCAACAGTAATTCGTTCACCCACCGTAAAATACTTATGCTCTTGAGAGAAGCCACTAGTGAAATCTATGGCCCCCGGGTCTATTCTTTATCATATCAATCTTCCATCACTTTATTATTGCTTTGCTTTTTTACTTTGCCTTTTATTTTACTTTGCATCTTTATACCAAAAATACCAAAAATATTATCTATCATCTCTATCAGATCTCACTCTCGTAAGTGATCGTGAAGGGATTGACAACCCCTAATCGCGTTGGTTGCGTTGAGCTATTTGTTTTGTGTAGGTACGAGGGACTTGCGCGTGGCCTCCTACTGGATTGATACCTTGGTTCTCAAAAACTGAGGGAAATACTTACGCTACTCTGCTGCATTATCCTGTCCTCTTCGGGGAAATTCAACGCAAGCTCAAGAGGTAGCAGGGTTATATCGACAACGACGACATACGTACGTGGGAAAATAATATTATGGGGGAGGGGGTATATCGACCCCCCTCGTGTTGAAGTTGTCAGGAGGGGTATATCAACGATAGACCCGATAAAACATAAGAAAACGAAGAAGAAATAAAAAGAGAAGAAGAAGAAAGGAATAGAGGAGAAGATCGAAGAAAAAAAAAGAAGAAAAAAAAAGAGGAGAAGAAGAAAGGAATAGAGGAGAAGAAGAAAAAATAAAAAATATTCTTCTTCTCCTCTTCTTTTTCTTCTTTTTCCCTCTTCTTATTTATTTCTCCTCTTCTTCTCCTTTCTTCCTCTTCTTATTTTCCTTTTTCCTCTCATTCTTTTTCTTCTTCTTCCTTTCCTAGCTAGATATATAAAAAACTTTTCTAAAAATGTAACTTTTGCATATATATATATATAACTTTTTCTTCTTCCTTCTTCTTCCTTCTATTCCTTCTTCCGAAATATATAAAACTTTTCTAAAAATGAAACTAACCTAATACTTACTAAATGAGAGAACATATATAGATAAAACTTTTCTAAAAATCTAACTTTTGCATATATGTATTTTTAAAACATCAGTACAATTGAAAAAATACATACATACATACAAAGCATATATCCATACATCAATATATATGCAAAAAAACATTACATCAACATATATGCAAAAAACATCATACATATATCCATACATCAACATATATGCAAAAAAAGCATCACTATGGGCGGCGGTGGCGGCAGGGGGTAGGGCAGGGCGTGCGGGCTCACTATGGGTGGCGTCGGCGACGGCGAGGTCGGGGCCGGCCTGAGGCAGAGGCAGTGGTGCGCGGGGCAGGGGACGGCGTCGGGGCGACGCGGGGCAGCGGTGGCGTCAAGGCGTCGAGGTCGGGCAACAAGGCGTGGGGCGGCGATCAGCGTGGCGCCATGGGCGGCGATGGCATCGGGCGACAAGGCGGCGACGGTGTCGGGCGGCACGGGAGGTGACCGCGACGCACGGGTGGCGGCGACGGCGCTGGGCGGCGCTGGTGGTGACGGCGCGGGGCGCGGGCGGCGACGGGGGCGGCGACGACGTCGGTGGGGTGAGCTGAATCGGACAGCCTGGCCGCATCGTCGGCGCGGGCAACTGCAGAGATGAAAATGAAAAACGCTAAGTGTTTGCTTATATAGCAAAGCCATTGGTACCGGTTCGTGGCACCAACCGGGACCAATGGCCCCCTTTAGTCCCGGTCGTTGCCACCAACCGGGACCAAATGTCAGTTTTCGGCAGCCCAAAGAGCGGGAAACAGAGGCCTTTGGTCCCGGTTGGTGGCACCAACCGGGACTAAAGGTGGGCATCGGTCCCGGGACCAAAGGCCTTGCGCTGCCCGCGGCCAAAAGTTTAGTCCCACCTCGCTAGTTGAGAGGGACTCGGAGTGGTTTATAAGCCCCACTGCGGCTGCCCTCTCGAGCTCCTCTCAAATGCAGGCTTACGGGCGTAATCTCACACTATGCTGTCTATGGGCCTATTGGACCTTCTGCGGGCCTGAATCCCGGCCCAGGTTGGGTTTCTAGTCGTATTCAGGCCGTGGTGGCCCAATAGGTGGCCGTTTTTTTTTTATTTTTTTCCAGTTTTTTGTTTTGTTTTTTGCATTATTTATTTTCTTTTGTTTTTTGCTTTATTTTTAATTCTTTTTTTTTTTTGGTAAAAAAAATTATAAACTTTCTGTTAGTGCCATTAGTTTTCAAATTTGAATAGTTAAAATTTGAATTATTTGAAATTTGTGTGAATCACAAGTTTGTGATTAACTTTACTATAAAAATAGTTTTTTTCCATTTTTTTGTTTTGTTTTTTGCATTATTTATTTTCTTTTGTTTTTAGCTTTATTTTTTAGTTCTTTTTGCTTTTAGGTCAGGAAAATTATAAACTTTCTGTTAGTGCCATTAGTTTTAGAAAAATTATAAACTTTCTGTTAGTGCCATTAGTTTTCAAATTTGAATAGTTAAAATTTGAATTCTTTGAAATTTGTGTGAATCACAAGTTTGTGATTAACTTTACTGTAAAAATATTTTTTTCAGTTTTTTGTTTTGTTTTTTGCATTATTTATTTTATTTTGTTTTTTTGCTTTAATTTTTAATTCTTTTTTGCTTTTAGGTCAGCAAAAGTATAAACTTTCTGTTAGTGCCATTAGTTTTAGAAAAATTATAAACTTTCTATTAGTGCCATTAGTTTTCAAATTTGAATAGTTAAAATTTGAATTCTTTGAAATTTGTGTGAATCACAAGTTTGTGATTAACTTTACTAAAAAAATGAGTATAGATGCGCCTATAGAGAGAATTCAACCTAAATTCATAATAAATTTCTATGAATTTCAGAGAAATTCACTATGAATTTAGGTCAAATTTCCTGTATAAGGGCATCTATTTTCACTTTGAAAGGAGCTCAACAAGGCAGAGAGGGACGAGCTTATAAACCGGTGTGAGCGCCCTTCGGTTGGCGAGGTGGGACTAAACTCTGAGCGCAATGAGGACCAACCCTTTAGTCCCGGTTTGTGGCACAAACCGGGACTAATGGTCATGGGCCAGGGGCGAGGCGCATTGGTCCCGGTTCGTGCGTGGAACCGGGACCAAAAGGTCCAGACGAACCGGGACCAATGGCCCACGTGGCTGCCCTCTTGAGTGTTCTTGGTGAGAACATAGTTGACAAGGAGCGAACCGGGATTAATGGTATTACGAGGCGAACCATAAAACATTAAAGCATTTCAAATGAACTCTGAAAAAGTTGAAAGTTGGCATGGTATCATAATTTCACTCACATAGCATGTGCATGTACAAAAGCGGACAATGGTATCATACTCTGCATTACAAAGTTGGCATGGTATCATCATAATAGTTGCAGGAGAAAGTCTTCACTTTTTCTTTACTTGTGTCATTTGCTTATTGCGCCGTAACCATGGATAATCTTCATCGTTTATCAGGATGCTTGGGTCAGCCTTGGCTTTGAAGGGAGGAATTTCATGAAACTTTTCATAATCTTCAGACATGTATGTCTTGCCCTCCACTCCCACGATGTCCCTTTTTCCTGAAAGAACTATGTGGCGCTTTGGCTCATCGTATGATGTATTCGCTTCCTTATCTTTTTTTTTTGGTCTGGTAGACATGTCTTTCACATAGATAACCTGTGCCACATCATTGGCTAGGACGAACGGTTCGTCAGTGTGCCCAAGATTGTTCAGATCATCTGTTGTCATTCCGTACTGTGGGTCTACCTGTACCCCGCCTCCTGACAGATTGACCCATTTTCACTTAAACAAAGGGACCTTAAAATCATGTCCGTAGTCAAGTTCCCATATGTCCATTATGTAACCATAATATGTGTCCTTTCCCCTCTCGGTTGTTGCATCAAAGCGGACACCGTTGTTTTGGTTGGTGCTTTTTTGATCTTGGGCGATCGTGTAAAATGTATTCCCATTTATCTCGTATCCTTTGTAAGTCAATACAGTCAAAGATGGTCCCCTGGACAACGAGTACATCTCATCACAAACAGTGGTGTCACCTCTGAGACGTGTTTCCAACCAACTGCTGAAAGTCATGATGTGTTCACATGTAATCCAGTCGTCACACTGCTCCGGGTGTTTGGAGCGCAGACCGTTCTTGTGTTCATCGACATACGGGGTCACCAAGGTAGAGTTCTGTAGAACTGTGTAGTGTGCTTGAGACCAAGAATGCCTGTCCCTGCATATTATTGAGTCCGCTCCTAGTGTGCCTTTTCCAGTCAGTCTCCCCTCATACCGTGATTTAGGGAGACCTATCTTTTTAAGGCCAGGAATGAAGTCAACACAAAACCCAATGACATCCTCTGTTTGATGGCCCATGGAGATGCTTCCTTATGGCCTAGCGATTACGTACATATTTCTTTAGGACTCCCATGAACCTCTCAAAGGGGAACATATTGTGTAGAAATACGGGCCCCATAATGACAATCTCGTCGACTAGATGAACTAGGACGTGTGTCATGATATTGAAGAAGGATGGTGGGAACACCAGCTCGAAACTGACAAGACATTGCACCACATCACTCCTTAGCCTTGGTACGGTTTCTGGATCGATCACCTTCTGAGATATTGCATTGAGGAATGCACATAGCTTCACAATGGCTAATCGGACGTTTTTCGGTAGAAGCCCCCTCAATGCAACCAGAGTAGTTGCGTCATAATCACGTGGCAATCATGAGACTTTAGGTTCTGGAACTTTTTCTCTGGCATATTTATTATTCCCTAACACCGACCTTCATACTGAGCAGGCATTCAAAGAAGATTTCTTTCTCTTCTTTCGTAAGAGCGTAGCTGGCAGGTCCTTCATACAACTTCGGAGGCATGCCGTCTTTTTCGTGCAAACGTTGCAGGTCCTCCCGTGCCTCAGGTGTATCTTTTGTCTTGCCATACACGCCCAAGAAGCCTAGCAGGTTCACGCAAAGGTTCTTCGTCACGTGCATCACGTCTATTGAAGAGCGGACCTCTAGGTCTTTCCAGTAGGGTAGGTCCCAAAATATAGATTTCTTCTTCCACATGGGTGTGTGTCCCTCAGCGTCATTCGGAACAGCTAGTCCGCCGGGACCCTTTCCATAGATTACGTGTAAATCATTGACCATAACAAGTACGTGATCACCGGTACGCATGGCGGGCTTCTTCCGGTGATCTGCCTCGCCTTTGAAATGCTTGCCTTTCTTTCGACGTTGATGGTTGGTCGGAAGAAATCGACGGTGGCCCAGGTACACATTCTTCCAGCATTTGTCCAGGTATATACTTTCAGTTTCATCTAAATAGTGCGTGCATGCGTGGTATCCCTTGTTTGTCTGTCCTGAAAGGTTACTGAGAGCGGGCCAATCGTTGATGGTTACAAACAGTAAAGCGTGCAGGTTAAATTCCTCCTATTTGTGCTCATCCCACGTATGTACACCGTTTCCATTCCACAGCTGTAAAAGTTCTTCAACTAATGGCCTTAGGTACACATCAATGTCGTTGCCGGGTTGCTTAGGGCCTTGGATGAGAACTGGCATCATAATGAACTTCCGCTTCATGCACATCCAAGGAGGAAGGTTATACATACATAGAGTCACGAGCCAGGTGCTGTGATTGCTGCTCTGCTCCCCGAAAGGATTAATGCCATCCGCGCTTAAAGCAAACCATACGTTCCTTGGGTCACTTGCAAACTCAGCCCATGACTTTCTCTCGATTTTTCTCCACTGTGACCCGTCAGCGGGTGCTCTCAACTTCCCGTCTTTCTTACGGTCCTCACTGTGCCATCACATCAACTTGGCATGCTCTTCGTTTCTGAACAGACGTTTCAACCATGGTATTATAGGAGCATACCACATCACCTTCGCAGGAACCCTCTTTCTGGGGGGCTCGCCGTCAACATCACCAGGGTCATCTCGTCTGATCTTATACCGCAATGCAACGCATACCGGGCATGCGTTCAGATGCTTGTACGCACCGCGGTTGAGGATGCAATCATTAGGGCATGCATGTATCTTCTGCACCTCCAATCCTAGAGGGCATATGACTTTCTTTGCTGCGTATGTATTGTCAGGCAATTCGTTATCCTTTGGAAGCTTCTTCTTCAATATTTTCAGTAGCTTCTCAAATCCTTTGTCAGGCACAGCATTCTCTGCCTTCCACTGCAGCAATTCCAGTACGGTACCGAGCTTTGTGTTGCCATCTTCGCAATTGGGGTACAACCCTTTTTTGCGATCCTTTAACATGCGATTGAACTTCAGCTTCTCCTTTGGACTTTCGCATTGCGTCCTTGCATTGACAATGACCCGGCGGAGATCATCATCATCGGGCACATCGTCTGGTTCCTCTTGATCTTCAGCAGCTTCCCCCATTGCAGCATCACCGTATTCAGGGGGCACATCGTCTGGTTCCTCTTGATCTTCAGCAACTTCCCCCGTTGCAGCATCACCGTATTCAGGGGGCACATAGTTGTCATCGTCCTCTTCTTCTTCGCCGTCTTCCACCATAACCCCTATTTCTTCGTGCCTCGTCCAAACATTATAGTGTGGCATGAAACCCTTGTAAAGCAGGTGGGTGTGAAGGATTTTCCGGTCAGAGTAAGACTTCGTATTCCCACATTTAGGGCATGGACAACACATAAAACCATTCTGCTTGTTTGCCTCAGCTACTTCGAGAAAATCATGCACGCCCTTAATGTACTCGGAGGTGTGTCTGTCACCGTACATCCATTGCCGGTTCATCTACGTGCATTATATATAATTAAGTGTGTCCAAAACCATTACAGAACATCATGAATAGATAATTAAGTGACCAAATTAATAGAAGTTCATCATCACATTAAAACCAAAGTACATACATAGTTCTCATCTAACAACATATAGCTCTTCAGAGCATCTAATTAATCAAACCATACATTGAAACTATGTAAAACATTTCAATGCGAAAACAAATGCTATCATAATCGCAACCAAGGTAACAATTGATCCAACGGCATAATGATACCAAGCCTCGGTATGAATGACATATTTTCTAATCTTTCTAATCTTCAAGCGCATTGCATCCATCTTGATCTTATGATCATCGACGACATCCGCAACATGCAACTCCAATATCATCTTCTCCTCAATTTTTTTATTTTTTTCCTTCAAGAAATTATTTTTTAACTAAATTTAACCTCTCGACAATAGGGTTGGTTGGAATTTTCGGTTCACATACCTCCTAGATAAATAAAATCTATGTCACCTTGGTCGGCATAATTTTCATAAACAATAAATGAACAAATAGTTATAAAGATAATATATACCACATCCGAATCATAGACAGGACGAGGGCTGACGGGGGCGGATACCAAAACCATCTCACTATATAATAACAAGCAATAAAATAGTAAGAAAATTAGACAAGTATCTATCTAAAGTAAGAATTTTTTTCTTTCAGAAAGAAGATAAGAACAAGAGGCTCACCACGGTGGTGCCGGCGACGTGATCGGCGTGGGCGATCGACGGCGGTGAAGACGGGAATGGGACGTGACGAGCCGCTAAACCTAGACAAATCTCGAGGAAAATGGAGCTTTGAGGTCGAGCTTCGAGAGGAGCAAGCTTAACTAGTGTGGCTCGGGCATTTCATCGAACACCTCATGTGCATAGGAGGTGAGCTAGAGCACCACAAAGCCCTTCCCTCGCCGGCCAGAGAAAAACAGAGCACTGGATTGCTCTACTCGCGGGCGAGGAGTATATATAGACACCTCATTGGTCCCGGTTCGTGGCATGAACCGGGACTAAAGGGCAGCCTGTGGTCCCGATTCAAGCCACCAACCGGGACCAATCGTGATGGGCCAGAAGCGAAGCCCATTGGTCCTGGTTCGTCCCACCAACCTGGACCAAAAGGGCCAGACAAACCGGGATCAATGCCCCCACGAGGCCCGGCAGGCCCCTGGCCTCACGAACCGGGACCAATGCCCCATGGGTCCCGGTTCTGGACTGAACCGGGACTAATGGGCTGACCCGCCTAAACCAAAGCCCTCTTTTCTACTAATGGGATATCAAAGCAACCATTTTGTGGAGTGGCAGGAAGAGCACAGGCGAGTGAGCACGTCGAGCATGAGCATGCAACCATCATCCATCATGTAGGGCTTAACATCTAACAACAACAAGGGCATGGTGCAGCGGGAGGTAGGTGGTGGTGGGTCCACCGAGGTCGCTCGACAACGACCTGGGAGTCAGACGCGAGTCCCAAATGGACAACAAAATAGACACCCGGATTTAAAAATACCTCTATCAGTCGCTTTTCTTTTAGGTCAGCAGCGGTCTCTTGTTGGGTGATAGGGTGTCCCGCACTCTTCCCCACCTGTCTGTATTTGATAGTTCGAACCAAGTCCTCCAATGCCAACGCCAAGAAGTGGTTACACACGGTGCATAGCAACATCAATGTGCGTCATGAAAACGTCGGCCAACTTTGATTTGTTCAGTCTGTTGCATTCAGTGATGAAACTTGTTGAATTGTTTGTCATTCAAAATTTAATGTTAAATTGTTTGGCACGCTACATCTACGATTTATTTTTTGTTGAAGGTTGCAAATGGACGAAAGAAAATTAGTTTCAGGAAAATGGGGACGGTAATTTACATTCAATTAAGGTAGTTTATTTATTTATTTTCCTCTCGCAAGGCGACTAGAAAAAAACCTTCTTCCCCTCGATCTTCGCCCGCGAGCCCGTGAATTCACCTCCCCTTCGCCTGCCGCTCTGGCGGCCGGTGGCGGGGAGGATATTTCTGATGCCTCGGCTCCTACTAGTAGATCGGTAGGGTTTTAGAGCTTGTTGGGGCGATATTTGGACGGATGGCGATGTTTCTTTTTCGAGTCAGTCTTCCGGGCTTCGATCCTCCTCAAGTTCGTCCGTTAGGATGAATTGATGGAGCTCTGGCGCAGATTCCTGCGAGCTCGGCGAGGTTAGGGTTTCTCGATGTGCATATGCAGCATCGATATTTGATGTGAAATTCTTCAAATTGATTTAAGGATTCAACGACGACGACTGCGGCTCCGGGATGCTGGTCTTTAGTGGTATGTGCACGAAGACTTTCTGGCTGTCATCGACAAGGTCAGAGCAGCTCCGGTATGGGAGCGGCGACAAGGCTTCTTCTGACGGTGGCCATGGTCGTTTGGTGGGTCCATGGACCTCGATGTATTTTTTATTATGTTTGGGATGCTTTGCACTCTCTGTGAATCTTTATATTAGACCTGGCATTTTTCAAAAGAAGGTAGGAGTAGTTTATTTTTTGGAAAAATCACTTATCCAGATATATACATGCGGTTATCTCGGCAGAATTCTGGAAGAATCGTAAGGCCATCAAGCCGCGGCCGCCGCTCTTGCCCTTCCGGTTTCCAAACCCTAGCTAGAGTTCCGGCGAGCTCCGGAACCTGCTCCCACGAGGGCCTCCAGGCACTGATCCACGATGCCACCAGGGGGTGGAGAAACAAGCAAGCATGGCCGCACGGGGAAGGAGCAGAGCCACCCGCCGGCGATCCGCCGCCGCGACGAGTCCCGTCCTGCGCCGCCGTTCCCCGCCGTAGCTTCTCAGGTCTGCTCCAGTGCTCCATACCTCATCTTCCAATCAATCTTTCTTGGGTCCATGGAACGGAATCGGCTGGGAGCCTAATTAATCTTTCTTCGTTCCGCTCGTAGAAGAGGAGGAAGCAGAGGCAGCCGCCATCGGCGGCGATCGTCTCCGAGGGCCCCCTCGTTGAGATCCTGTCGCGGCTGCCGTACCGGTCGCTCTGCCGCTTCAAGTGCGTGTCCAAGCAGTGGCTCAAGCTCTGCTCCGACCCCCAAATCATCAAGACGGCGTCGCAGACCCTCTCCGGATTCTTCCACAACCACCTGGCTTGCGGCCTCTGCTTCGACAATTTGTCCGGCGGACGCCCCCTGGTCGACGCATCGCTCCCTTTCCTGCGCGAGAGCTACGAAAGAATCAAGCTCGAGCAATGCTCCACCAGCCTCCTCCTCTGCAAATGCTAGGAACTGGAATCCGAACAAGACGATTTCGATTTCGTGGTGTGCAATCCGATGACCGAGCAGTTGACTGTGCTGCCTCCTATAGAATGGCTGGATGAAGACGGTGGAGACACCGAGTGTTTCAAGCTGATGTATCCCTTCCTGGTTTTCGACCCCGCCGCCCCGTCTCGTTTTGTGGTGTTTGCGCCCCTCCTTGAGACGGACGATGTTCTGGCGGTATACTCATGGGAAACCGGACAATGGACTCCGAGCAGTGGGTGGGATAACTGTCCGTATCCTGCCGTCGTTCCGGAATGCGCCGTCTTGATGAATGGCATGATGCATTTCTTGCATTTGTTTATCGATGAACCGTTGATAGCTGCAGTGGACATTGAGGGGGAGGTTTGCCGAGAAATTCATCTCCCGGAAGAAACGATAGGAGCCACACCTGGTTATAGCTCGCTGGGGTGCTCTCAAGGACTCCTACATGCTTGGTTTATGAATCCTCGTGACTACGTGCTCGCTGTGTGGGTGCTCAAGGATTATGCTACTGAGGAGTGGACCCTAAAGCATACAGTCGCCGTTCAGGATATCTTTGAAGAAACGGAGCCCGACCAAGAGGAGGATTGCGACCAAGAGGATGGGACCCATAAGTATGATATGTTTGCAATTCATCCAGAACATAATGTGATTTTCCTTACTGATTGGAGGGAGGTGAATTTGTCATACGATATGGACAGTGGGCAAGTGCATCATATGTGCACTTCTGGAGATTTCCTGGGCGGTCTACCTTTTATTCCTTGCTTTGCGGATTTGGGGATTTGGCTCTCGGATGATCACTGAAAAGTCGGCGTTGTGTCATGTCTTTGGCGTGGTATTAGTTGCCTTTTGTAGAAGTCACTCTTCTAGTCCTGTGGCATTGGTTTGGATATGTCCTCCTAGCATTCCAAGTTATGCTCTTCGGGTGCTGCTGTTTTGTGGCGTTGAACAATGTTGGTTAACGGTAGAGGTTTTGAAAGCGACAAGCGTCCTATGGGCAATGCTTAGTTATATGAATTATCTAGTCAACTAAATATATTCGCTTTTATGTGGCACTGGTTACTGTGGTCAGTTGTTATCTGTTCGTGTCGGCTGAATGTGAGCTACGTTATCAATGTTTAGAATTATTTGCATTTTCTGCTCTTTATTTCCATATCTGTCAAGCAGATAGATCTTCAATATATGACTTGGTATCCATCTATGCCAAATAGTGATGATGTCTTGTTTTTGTGACAGTAACAGAATATTGCTGATGGTCTATTTCTATGCTGCATATGTAGAGTGTAATGAGATGTTAGTGTCATTGATGAAACGGATTTAACAGTATGCAGCTTACTAGATCTAGTGAACATAATTATTTCTTTATTTTGTTAAGTGAAGCGATCAAAATGATTCCGTCTGTAGCTAAGACTAAGCACTCTTAAGTTTGTCGTGCGTTCCTAATTTCCTGTTTTGAACTTTTTTTTTTGCGGGGATTGAACTTTTGATTGAGCCGTGCATCTGACCATGACCAGTATTTTCCTAGTCGAATTCTAACAATAATGATCAACTTCTAGGCTGTTCGGAAACCAAGCCTATTTATGAAGCTTCATCAGATTTTGTTGATTATGATGTAGCTCACATAATATATTTTTCTGGCCACTTACTCAACATTCCACACCTTGTATTGAGTACAAATTTAAACTGTTACACATATGTTTTGGCATATGAGTGTCTCTTTCTTCGAGACTGGTAAAATCAAGTGGGTAAATGAACAATCATGCAATGTTGTGGTACTGTAGTTGCTAATTTGTTATTAGAAGCTCAGCATTTACCATAGTTACCACATCAATTAAGTTATGCCGGTCCTACACTAAGTTGTGCTGACTGTTCAACACTAAGTTGTGACGTTTTTCATCCCATGGTAAAGTGGGAAATTGGGAAATTTCATGCTACTCGTTGTATTGAGATTTTCTTCTTCTTTGTTCGTGTTGTGTGTTGCATGTTCACTTTCGTGTTTTGTGGGCATGATCATGATGTATTTCTGGCAAAGTTGGCGTCGTGAATTTTGTCTGGTTTTACTTGCCACTGAGATCGATCACTTGTGATTTCACCCTTGCTGCAAACGTCCATTTGCCTGGCTTCTGTTCCCTTCAAAATAGTGATGGAACGGACAACCCAGTGCATGATCGATCCCAGGCTTTTACAGCAGTGCTTCAGCAATCAACATGACATACCTTGACCCTCTTCAAGCAGTGCACGCTATGCGACGGATTATGATAAAATCGGCTCTGGAAAATGACAAGTGTAGTGAAGATATTGTTGCAATGAAGGCTATATGTGAAACGATGGAGAGAAATTGATGAGGACATCAATACCATTGTTACACCCGCAGCCCATGTTTCTATACATACTGGACCAATAACTAGAGCTCGCACACCAATTGAATTAGCAGGTACTTCCGTTTCTTGGTAACAATTCTAATGTTCATGAGAATATGATGATGCCTAAATTGAATACATTTGTGTTGATTACCAATGAAGGACCTAGCATGGACAAGAGGGATGAACACTGGAGCAGGATCAAGCATGGAGATGAAGACGAGCGCGGAGGGAACCACCGGGGTGAGGCGCCACTCTTTGTCCGGCGGATCCCTTGTTGGCGACAAACTAGCATTACATGTGGAGCTCTTCCATGATACGATGCTGCGAGGCAAGGGTGAAAATAATGGTGTATGCTTTGTTCTTGTTTTTTGTTGAAAAAATAATTGCCATTAGCAATTTGTTCTTTGCGGACAACTCTGTAATTCCTTTGAAGCATATGTAATTTTCGTAGGGTAACTATTCTTCTCTTTTGATGCAAACATATTGCTATTTTGTTGGAAGCAATTCTTTAGTCAGTGGAGATAATGATGCTTATGAATTATTGTGTCGAGATGACAAAAAAACTAACCCTACGATGTACTCATGTTGTTTGAAACAACTTCTATGGAAGCAATTTTGGAATTGCTGTGAAGCAAATTTTATTTTCTTCGAAAGCAAGTGCTAATTTTTTATGCAATGTTTGATACAAAACTTTTTGGGAAGCACATCACCGATATACCCGAACAATTCTTTGGTCGCATGAAACATATGTTGTCTGCTTAAACAAAATACACTGGACACAACTACTAACATGAAATAGTCTCGAACAATTGTAATACGATTGAAGCAATCTACAGTTTTTGTGCAACCTTATGGAAGAAATTTGATCGAAACACATAAAAAGACAGTCCAAAACAAGAAGGGAAACCAAACTAAGGTTTTGGAAGCAAAGATCCTCACGATTGAAATAGCGAAGGAAGCGAACAAAAATAATCCTCATATGGCTGAAAACTTCTTACGAAGCAAAGAAAATTTTAGGAAGCAACAATTCTATTTTGTACGAAGCAAAGAAAATTTTGTGAAGCAACGATCCTGTTTAGGAAGCAATGGTCCTCAAGTTTGGAAACAAATAAGGAAGCACCGGTCCTAATTAGGAAGCAATGGTCCTCACGATTGGATAAAATATCTTTAATTAACCATGCCTGGATTTGGGGAAGAAGTTGTTAGGAAATAATATAATGGCAATTAGTGAAAAAGCATGCATGCAAACTGACTCACGCGGGGGAGTTTTGCTAGCAGATCCAACGGCGTGTGTGCTTCCAATCGGATGGCCACACACTAGTCTGATAAGTAGCAAAAATCAGTAGTCTGATGCCTAGTGGCGCTTGGCATTTTTGATGATGCACCTAGCAAAACCATGACACATTTAAGTAGTGTGATAGTACAACTGATGATAAAGACCATACATATCAAATAACCCAGTTCAAATCACAAGGGCCAGTTCCTCTTCATCCTAATAATACTCCGCAATGGTGTAAACCAAAGGCACAGGGATAATGCAAGCCAACGACCACTTCAGAACCTTGCCAAACTTCTCCATTAATCCAACGTGTGCCCTTCAAAAGAAAAAAGAAAAAAAGAACACCATTAGTTGATCCGTATGATAATCCAGCATTATTATAATAGAAATAAGGAACTTGAATGAAAAGAATAATTCTTACTTGAACCTTTCGTGACTCTTCTCCAGGCGTTCAAGTATGGCAGCATACTCAAGCACCATCTTCCGAGCTGCATCTTCAGGTGGAGAACCCCCCTGATTCATCAACACACCAATGAGTGAAAACCAATATTAGGAGCCAAAACTGCTAAACCCAGATTTCCTTTTGAGTTCTTATTACAAAATCTTTGAGCTGGTAGAAAACAGAGACAGTTGACTTCATAAGAATATAACAACAAACATACTCCCTCCGTTCCGAATTACTTGTCGCACGTATGGATGCATGTAGATGTATTTTAGTTCTAGATACATCCATTTCAGCGACGAGTAATTTAGAATGGAGGGAGTACTTGCAAATCACAGTCCTGGAGAGTGGACATACTCCCTCCGTTCCTAAATAATTGTCTTTCTAGAGATTTCAACAAGTGACTACATACGGAGCAAAATGAGTGAATCTACACTCTAAAACATGTCTACATACATCCGTATGTTGTAGTCCATTTGTGATGGCTAGAAAGACAATTATTTGGAAACAGAGGGAGTACGACAATAAGCAGTTCGGATATGACAACATTAACGCAAGGCTTGACAGAGGGGTAGCATCGCCGGAATGTTCCAAAATGCTAGGGTCCATCACTTAATCTCATCCAGGTCTGACCATTTGACGTTGCTGCTAGTGTTTGGGAGAAGGAGTACAAAAGGAAGACACACTCTTTTCCTTATATGTGCTAGCTAATGTGGGGTAAATTTAGTTTCAAAAAATGTTGGCCAGTAGACTAAACTCATGGCTATGCAGCAGGCGATTCAAGGTTGGGCCCATACGGATTTTGGTTCAGTTAGAAAACAGATTAAAGTAAATTACTTCGCAGTGAGCTGGGGAAGATTTGGAAGCAACCACCTTTGGCCGAAAATCAGAAGAGAAGCAAGGAAATCTCAAGGGAGTGGGATGAGACGCTGCTTAGGGAGGAAATTATGTAAACGGTCAAGGGTTTACTGGATGAAGGAGGGCGACAGAAATACAGGGTACTTCCAAAGAAAGGCTACTTAGCGAAAAAAAAAAAAGAAATTCATTATTAGACTGAAAGATGCTAAGGGCAACTTGGTTGAGGAGAAGGTGGAGATATAGAAGCTAACTATTGACTTTGTTTTAAGAAAATGTATGCTAAGGATGAAGGTGTGGTTCCACACGAGGTCATTGAGCTCCTCACGGAGAACGGTTAGTGCAGAAATGAATGAATCCTTAACAAAGTTTTCTTGGATAAGGAAGTAGGTGATGCACTATTTCAAATTGGGCTGCTTAAAGCACCAGGGCGGATGGTTTCCCGGCGAGGTTTTTGCAGAGGAACTGGAGCACCCTAAAAGACGAGATTGTGCGTGCTATGCAGAGATTCTTCGTGTACGGGGTTATAACAGAGGGAATTAATGATAGCGTAATTGTGCTTATTCCGAAAGGCAACGATACCCAGAGCCTGAGAGATTTTCAACTCATGAGCCTCTGCAATGCGATTTACAAGGTGCCCCATTAGCCTCTGCAATGATCCCCCCCCCCCCCCCCTCTGCTTGATGAGCTTATATCAGAGACCTAGAGTGCATTCGTGCCTCGCAGAATGATTATGGATAACGCAATTACTGTGTTTGAATGCTTTCATAAAATTCAACACAACACTCATTGTGGGTATAAGCTGGACCTAGCTAACGACTATGACATGGTGGATTTGGAGGATTTTAAGGGAAGCTCTCACAAAGATTGGTTTTGACCAGAGATGGGTGGATTGGGTTATGAAGTGTGTCAGTTCTGTTAGGTATACAGTCCGATGCAACGGAGAACTCATTGAACCTTTCAATCCATCTAGGGGGCCGAGGCAAAGAGACCCTCTAAGTCCATACCCGTTTGTCTTTGTGGCGTATGTTCTGACGAGCATTCTGAACAAAGAAGGTACTGGTGGTAGCTTGCTCCCTATTAAAGTGGCTCAGAACAGCCCGGATATTTCTAACCATCTATTTGCAGATGATTCCCATTTGTTTTCCAAAGAAACCGTGGAGCAGGCTTATGTAATCCAACAAGCCTTGGCGAAATTTCAGAGGGGCGCAGGACAATTGTTAAGCAACAGTAAGTGTTCGTTGCTATTCAGTGAGGTTTGCTCGGAACAAACTAGGGAGGAGATCAGAGATGTCTTGGGCGTGGAATCAATGAACTTTGAGAGCAAATACTTGGGCCTTCCTACTCCGGAGCGGAGGATGAAGGATGGAAAATTCCAAGCAATCATGGACCATGTTGGTAAGAGATTTAGTGACTGGTCAGAAAAGTTCATCTTCCATGCAGCTAAAGAAGTTCATATGAAATCTGTAATTCAGGCCCTCCCCGCTTATCCGATGGTTATCTTCAAATTTTCGGTGGGACTCTGCGAGAAGTTAATTAGGGACTTTTGGTGGGGTGATGAGGAGGGGTAACAAAAAGTCCACTGGATGGCTTGGGACCGTATGATTGGACCAAAGAGGGCGGCAGGAGGCATCGGTTTTAGATATATGCGCCTTTTGAATCAAGCTCTTGTGGCGAGACAAGGATGGCGGTTGCTACAGAACCCAAACAGCCTTTGTGCAAAGTATTATCTTAAAGGTGAGGTGTGGAAAGGCATTGAGTTGGCGCTAGAACTCGTAAAGCAAGGACTGACATGGAGAGTAGGTGATGGTAAGAATATCCAAATTCAGCGAGACAATTGGTTGCCCAGGAAAGAAGGGCTCGAGTCGGCCACATTCAAGAGAAGATCTAGACTGAGGTGGGTTAACCAACTTCTCATGATTCCAGGAACTAATTCATGGGATAAAATTCAATTGATCAGACAGATGTTCCAAACTTTCGATGCGGATGTAACCTCTCACTAAACATGCTTCCGAAGATCAACCATGGCTTGACATATGAAAAGAATGAGAATTTTACTTACTGTCCAAAGCGCCTACAAGCTAGCAGCAGCTAATACTAAGGAAGGAAAGCAAGTGCAAGATAAGAATATTTGGTTGGGGGCGCCTAGCTACAAATTAAAGCAGAACAAATACAAGAGGAATACTGTTGTTGCAGATGAAGTATGTGAGGTGTGTGACAAATACGATGCTGCTGAGGATGAGTTTCACAAAAAGTAATCTTGGCTCTGAGTATGCCGATCGAGTTGCCGACTAGTCTGCCAAGTTTGATGCTTTCTGGATGTAATCTTGGCTCTGAGTAATGTCACGTACCAGATTCCTGCCGGAGATGAGGCAGGGCCGGCCGCCGAGCGGAGGGGGCAGGGGGCGGGCGGCGGCTGCGGAGTGGAGGTTGGAGCAGCCGGCGCGCGGAGGGGAGAGGCCGAGGGCCGGCGTGTGGAGGCGGACCGCAGCGGCGGAAGTCCGCACCCTCGCCGCCAGGGTACGCAGCGCCATGGGTTGCGATGCCAACTCTGTCTGTCTCGTGGAAGGAAGCAGCCGAGGGGTCTCTGCAAGCGGCCGACAAAATTGCACACAACGAGGACAGATATACATGGGCCGAGTTTTCACGCGAATTTGAAAACAATTCAAGATTCTTTTTTAATTAAAAGTTAATAATGTTCACGACAGATATACATGGTCCTCTTCTCGGGCGGTGTGGAGTGCATTGTGGAAGCCCAACATCCCACGTAGTAAAACACAAATTTTCTGCTGGCGTGCGTTACACGGAATTTTGCCTCTAAAATCCATAGTCTGTAACCGTCACGTGGGTTCGATGGGAGCATGCCCCGGTTTTTCATCGGGGTGCAGAGGATGTGCGGCATCTGCTGTTTGAGTGCACTCATGCAAGGGATTTATGGAGTTGGCCGGGTCTTCTGGACAGAGTGAGTATTTAACCAAAAACTACCACAATTGACAGAAACATGACGAAAAACTACCACTCTACGATTTTATGTGAAAAACTACCAAATTTGTTCTAAACCGTGGCAAAAAACTACCAAGTCGCGAAAGTGCTGGCTTCGCCCGCGCTAACCCCAAATCTAACCGGTTGGGCCCGCGAATCAGTTGCCATGCCGGCGAACTGACGGCCGCCGAGCGTTGACGGCCATTAACGGCCCGTCCGCTGTCGGCCGTCAGTTCTTTGGAGATTCCAACATGGTTTCAAGGACATCAACATGGTTTCATTGGATCCTCAGCTCTTTGTAAGTGCATAATGGTGGAACAGAGTTAGGGTTAGGGTTAGTTCGTCCAAATTGAAGATTCCAAGTTGCTTTTGGTTTGATTCGAAGTTTCTTTTGCAGGAAACCCCTGACAGTGTGGTGGAACCATCTTTCTGTGGTTCTTACACTGAATCTGAGCCGACGTGCATGATGCATCATCAGAGGCCGAAGAAGATGGTGGCTTTTGAAGGTGCTTTGACTGGGAGGCGATTCCTGGGTTGTCCTGTGCAGCAGGTATTAAATCTTGAACGCTAACTTGTTTTGCTGGTGGAGATGTGTGATGTGTTTTGCTGATGGAGACGTGTGGTGCAACATGTGGTGCAGAGATATGTGATGTGCAGAGATGTGTGCTATAGTTTAGAACCAAAACTTGAAAGTGCCATACATATGGAAGCTATATGTGAAAGTAGATCTTTAGTTAACTGAATTCAATACATGACTGAACCTGAGAACACCTACATGCAGATATCTTAAGTGTACTGTGAACTGAATGTATTAGTTAGGTGTTTACTGAATATAGCTGTTAACTGAAAAAAACAGAGTTAAATGAATTTATATGTATTGCTAAATATAGCTGTTAACTGAATTTATCTCTGATGCTAAGTCAGGTGCTGCGTGCTTACTATGAAAGAATTATGTTTGCACAATTCAGAGAGCATATTGATGTAAACAAAGGGTTTCAATTAAATGAAATGACTTTATGACTTTAGTTATATGTACTAAGTTTGTTACTAAGTGTTTTGTACTTAATTATAAATAATTGCTTCTGTAGGATGTACGTGTGAACTGTGGGGTTATGGAGTGGGTGGATGGTCCTTGGCCAGAGATTCTACAAAGGTGCCTAACCAGGATTCTACAAAGGGGTCTCTGCAAGCGGCCGACAAATTTGCACACAACGAGGACAGATATACATGGGCCGAGTTTTCATGCGAATTTGAAAACAATTCAAGATTTTTTTTTAAAATTTAATAATGTTCACGACAGATATACATGGGCCGAGTTCTCGGGCAGCCCTCTTCTAAGAGTATGGCAGTAGTACAATGGTGGAAAAACCCGGACCCAAAGTATGTCAAGCTCAACGTTGACGCCTCATTCCATCCTGATGTTGGAGAAGGGGCAACAACGGGGGTGATTCGGGATGCTAAAGGAAATTTTCTAGCTGCACAATGCAAATTCATTTCATATGCAGCAGATGTGGTTAATGTGGATGCAATGGCAATGCGAGATGGATTGACGCTTGCTAATTCCTTAAGTATGCCGCGGGTGGAAGCGGAATTGGACTCTACGATTGTCGTTGATGTGTGTGTGTGTGGGACACACAACATGGTGGGCTGCAAATTCAGCAATCTTCACAGAATGTGTGGATATTTCCTCTTCTATTGGGAAGATCGTCTTTGAACATTATTATCGTGAATGTAATGAAGCGGCGCATGTACTAGCTAACTACTCTTATTGTAATAAGATTACTAGTAGTTGGACGAACGAGCCTCCTGGCTTGTTAGTCTCAAAACTGGAGGACGATGTAATCCCTGTTTAATTTAATAAAGCTAGTCATGTTGGTCTTTGCTCAAAAAAATGTTCATTGCGAGATAGAAATTAAGGGGGTTGGCCCAGTAGGCAGTAGCGCAGGCGAAGCAGTTCCGAGGGTAAATGGTTGGTTCGTTCGGCTATTGCCTTGGGTTTCTCTTGTCTTTTCCGCTCGGTTTTATTTTTTTTAGTTTTATATTTTGTGTGATTTTATTTCTCTTCATTCTTTGTTTTCCATGTTTTATCTGTTTACCTTTGTTGTTGCCTTCTATTTTATTTCCTTTCGCGTTTTTTTGTTTGTTTCATATTTAAAAATAAAATAAAATAAAATACACTCACGCTGCCCCTCTTTGTACTGACATAGTAGTAGACCTACCACCCGGAAAATGCCAACGGAGGCCGAGCTCCAGGGAGCTCGGTATTTTGAAAAAATCAAAATTTATATTTCAAAGTTTCAGAAAATTTCAAAACAAAATTCCACGGAAACTTAATAGATTTCCGCACGAACGTGTACAAAAATTATTTGAATTTGTTGTGATTTGTAGGCTGTACAAAAAAAAACAAAAATCCGGCCCAACAACAAAAAATATTGGCCCATTCTAGAAATACGTTTTTGTCTTTTTTCTGTACGCCACGTGTGAAAGTATTTGGTTTTGAATTTTTGCACAGACGCAATACACATGTGTGAAAGTGTATACAAACAAGTTTAAATTTTTTCACCTTGTGGAAATTTGTATTTTGAAAACGAGCTCCGTGGAGCTCGGCCTCCAAAAGCCCTGACCCACCTACCACCCCCTCTTTGTGCGACACACACACGAGTTGGCCACATACGACCCAAGTCCGAACCAGTGGGCTCAGCCCAAAACACTCAAGTGCTTCTCCTTCTCCTTGCTGGTCCACCGCTACGTCGTCGTAGCTGGTGTGTATTCGATAGTTTGAACCAAAAAGGCTCTCCAATATCGACGCGACGCCTAGTGGTTCCCATCATCCATAACACCATTAATTCGGCCAACTTTGATTCGCTCGGTTTGTTGCATTCAATGATGGACTTGTTGAATTGTTTGTCATGTAAAACTTATCGTTTGGCACGTTATATCTACCATTGATTTGTTGTTGAAGTTTTTGCAAATGGACAAACACAATTAGTTTGGCGCGGTCATGAAACGGGGCGGCGCGTTGGGCGCACTGCCGACCCAAATGTAAAAGAGGGCGCGTTTGGGTCGGCGCGTTGGAGTTGCTCTTATATCTACCATTGATTTGTTGTTAGAAGCTTTTGCAAATGGACGAACAAAATTAGTTTGGGCGAAGAGGATATTTTGGGGAGACGAATCGTGAAGGTAATTTGCATCTAGGCAAGGTAGTTTATTAGAAAAATCACTTTTCCACATCTACATAGGCCGGTTATCTCGAAGGGGAACTTTTGGTCTATGGGGACATATGCACCCTATATGCGAAGGGGAACTTTTGGACTATGGGGACATATGCACCCTATATGGCAGAAAAAAATTAGTAATTCAACAAAAAATCAAAAAATCCTGAAAATATTTTTGAAATAAACTTGACCTTCTATTATACTCGTGAGAAAAAGAATCCAAAAAAAATATCCCTTTGACTTTCTTTCAAAAAAGACAAATTTTTGGCTAATATAGTGTAAATAGTGACCTATAATAGCAAATAAATTTTCGTCGAGATTTATATACAGTGCAAAAGTAAGTCAAGTGTTTTGTCAAAATAGTTCTTACCTATTTTGACTTTTTATAAAAATATTAAAAAAAATCCCCATATAGGGTGTATATACAATATTTCGCCGGTTATCTCGGCAGAATTCCGGAAGAATCGTGAAGGCCGTCCCTTCGAGGAACACAGCCGCGGCCGCCGCCGCTCTGTTGCCCTTCCGGCTTGCAAACCCTAGACTTCCGGCGAGCTCCGGAACTTGCTCCCACGACGGCCAGCCACCGATCCACGAGCTGACGAGGAGCCCGATGCCACCGGAGGGAGGAGAAGCAAGCAAGCATGGCCGCACGGGGAAGGAGCAAAGCCACCCGCCGGCGATCCGCCGCCGCGACGTGTCCCGTCCTGCGCCGCCGTTCCCCGCCGTAGCTTCTCAGGTCTGATCCATTCCTCTTGTTCCAATCAATCTTTCTTGGGTCAATGGAAGGGAATCGGCCGGGAGCCTAATCAATCTTTCTTTCTTGGGTCCGTTCATAGAAGAGGAGTAAGCAGAGGAAGCAGAGGCAACCGGCGGCGGCGGCGGTGAGCGTCTCCTCCGAGGGCCCCCTCGCCGAGATCCTGGCGCGGCTGCCCTACCGGTCGCTCTGCCGCTTCCAGTGCGTCTCCAAGCAGTGGTCCGAGCTCTGCTCCGACCTCATCAAAAGCATCAAGAGGGCGCCGCAGACCCTCTCCGGATTCTTCCACAACAACTTGGCCGGCAGCCTCTGCTTCAGCAATTTGTCCGGCGGACGGCCGCTGGTCGACGCTTCGCTCCCGTTCCTGCGCAAGAGCTACCAAAGATTCAAGCTCCAGCAATGCTCCACCAGCCTCCTCCTCTGCAAGTGCTGGGAATCGAAAGACGACGACGGTGAATTCGACTTTGTCGTGTGCAATCCCATGACCGGGCAGTGGGCCGTGCTGCCCCCTATAAAATGGGTGGCCGAAGACGATGAAGGCCCTGAATGTTTCGAGCTGATGTATCCCTTCCTGGTTTTTGACCCGGCCGCTCCGTCTCGTTTCGCGGTGTTCGCGCCCCTCATGGAGTCGGTTGACGCCGTGGCGGTATACTCATCAGAAACCGGACGATGGGCTCCAAGCAGCGGGTGGGAAGACATAGCGTATCCCGCCGTCAATCCGGAATGTGCCTTCCTCCTCAATGGCATGATGCATTTTCTGCATTTGACGGTCGACGAGCCTTTGATAGCCGTGCTTGACATGGAGGGGGAGGTTTGTCGGGAGATTGCTATCCCGGATGACATGCTAGGAGCCATACCTGGTTATGGTTCGGTTGGGTGCTCTCAGGGACTCCTTCATGCTTGGTATATGGATCCTCATGATTACGAGCTCTCTGTGTGGGTGCTCAAGGAATATTATTATGCGACCGAAGAAGAGTGGACCCTAAAGCATACCGTCGACGTTCCGCGGCTCTTTGGAGAAAAAACGGAATCCGATGAAGAAGAAGAGGATTACCGTCGCCAAGAGGATGGGGCCCATAAGTACGATGTGTTTGCAATGCATCCGGAGCATAATGTTATCTTCCTTACCGATTGGAAGGAGGTAACTCTGTCGTACGATATGGACAGCAGGCAAGTGCATCCCATGTGCACCACTGGAGATGTCCTGGGTGGTCTACCTTTTATTCCCAGCTTTGTGGATTTGGCTCGACCTTTTCAAAAATCACTCTTCTAGTTGGTTCCGTGGCACTGGTTTGGACATGTCCTCCTAGCATTCCAAATTATATGTGCTCTCCAGGTGCATCCGTTTTGTGGCGTTGAACAATGTTGGTTAGTCGTAGAGATTTTGTAAGAGACAAGCGGTCCAAATGGGTAATGCTTGCTTAGTACTCCCTCCGTTCCGAATTACTTGTCGCAGGTATGGATGTATCTAGATGTATTTTAGTTCTAGATACATCCATTTCCGCGACAAGTAATTTGGAACGGAGGGAGTACGTTGTATGAATGACTTGGTCACCTAAATATATTTGCGTTTTATGTAGTATGTACTGATTAATGTGGTCACTTGTTATCTGTTTGCGCCGGCTGAATGTGAGTTTACGTTACCCATGTTTAGAAGTATTTATATTTCTGCTGTTATTTCCATTTCTGTCAAGCAAATAGATATTTAATATGACTCGCGCTGGCCATCTATGCTGAACATTGATGACGCCCTGTTTTTGTAGCAGTAACAGAATTTTGCGGATGATCTCGTTCTATGCTGCATATACAGAGTGTAAAGAGATGCTAGTGTCATTTATATATGGAACCAATATGGAGCTTTTCTATATATTAAACAATATGCATCTTACCTGATATAGTGAGCATGATTATTTCTTTATTCTTTTCAGGGGAGAGAGCAAAATGATTCTGCCCGTAGCTAGCTAAAACTAAGCACTCTTTAAGTTTGCTATTTGTCACTAGCTACAAGTGTGTTTCTAATTAATTTGCTCTCATGCAGAATGGGTAATTCAAACGGCACATGCATCATGCATCATGCTGGGACATATGGTGTCATGGTCCATATGATATATGGTTTACTAAATATGGTGTCATGCAGATTGCTCAAGTATTTAGTACCTGAAATTCCTGCAGTTATGACATATCTGTTACAAGATCGGCTGGCTCCTCACCCAGGTGAGTATCCACACATGAGACTTGGTGCTCAAAAATAAGATTGTAGAAGAGTGTGAGGCTGGGTGTGACATCCGCCATGCCCCTCTGGAGAGTGCTGTCCATTTGATCCTCGACTGTCGGCTGGTGTGCCGCCTCCTTCCGGTGGAGCATCGGCGTCCACGTCCCCGACGGTGCCACTGTCCGCGAGCACCACCTCGTGGACTGTGGCTGCGGCCGTCGCCCCTGTTGCAGGTTGCAGCCAATGCCTTTGTTCTCCTATGCCGCTGACACATTTGGAAGCACCGGAACCTTGTCGTTAGTTTCTTGTATGGTGCACTGAGCCGTTTCACTGAACCTAGTTTATCTTGCAGTCTAGTAAAGTTTGGGGCCGCCGTTCACTCAAACATGGTATGACCAAGACAAGGGAAATATGTGTCTTCTCTGTAGTATGAGATGCACTATATTCTTCGACATTCAGAAATACATATTCTCTGTAGTATGAGGCGCACTATACTCTTCAACATTCTCTAGGCGGGTGAGAAAATTTACAATATTCTGCGAAATAAAAAACATGCAACAAACATTAGCTGACACTGGATCAATATGTTAGTCCAATAAATCATATAATATGTTGCCAAAAGTGTATGAAATTTGTACAATATTCGCAACGAACTGCTATAACATATACATTTTGATACGGCTACCGAAGCAATTAAGCAAAATGAAAACCTAATTTTGGTGCTTACATTGCTAATGGTACAGAAATAAATCAAGAGTATAACAAGGGGACTTGCACATGCTAGGGGAGCATTTATGGAGCAGTGAGGATCGACAACAGGTTTACTTACAAGAAAAGTAGATTTATACTTTTCGTATCCATTCAATTCCTCTTCCTCAAATGGAGCGCCATATTGTTCCCCGATCTTGGGACCTAGACCGCTTGTCTAATGGAAATTGCAGAGAATGGAATCATCCTGCAATAAGGGGTAAACAAGAATCAAGATACTTATATATGACCAGAGCAAACAAATAGTTGCTAATAACATAAGGAAAAAGATTAAATGATCACATCAGTACTAACAGTTACTTACAAGAAAATTGATGTTTCAATACTTGAAAGGTAATACTTCACAAGGAAGAAAAAGGGTTTATTCTCATGGTGATTGCCCCATGTCCTGAACTTAGAGTTCAGTGGTAATTGATTTACCTGACCTTGTATCCATTTGGATGCTCTTTATCCTACTACAGCCGCATACATTCAGCATAAATCTTTTTTAGGCATGTATTTGAATTTGTGAACAAATTTAGAAAAATTGATCATTGTTGTGGAAAAAGTGAACATTTTTTTACAACTCGTGATAAAATTTAAACATGTGAACAATTATTTTGGAAACGCAAACATTTTTTTGCACACGTGAATATTGTTTGAAACTCCCGAACAAATTTGGAAACATGAACATTTGTTTTAAATTTGCAAACACTTTTTGAAAAAGACGAACATCTTAAAAAAATTGAAAAGGGAAAAAAGGTGAACAAAAGACGAAGAAAAAAGAAGAAAAAAGTGTGAAAAGCGAAAAAAGAAAAAGAAACAGGAAGTAGAAAATCGAAGAAGAAACAGCAACAGAAAAGAAAGGAAGGACAAAAGGCCAGTTCCCGTCCACAAAGGGCCCATAAAGTGGAAGAAGAAGAAAGCGAAGGCCCGAGGGCAGCAGGAGGAAAGGTTGGAGCGAGCGAGAGAGAGAGAGAGAGGAGGGGAGAGGAAGCCACCACCGAACCCGCGTCCAGATGTTGATCTCGTCCAGATGTCCATGGCGCTGCGCAACCTGGGCCCGAGGATGCGGTCCCCGGCCGCCGCCGTCCTCCGTCCCCGCGTCTCGCCTCCGGCCGGCACGCGGCCCCTCCGCTCCAGGCTCTTCAGCTCCTGGGAGGTAATCTGCCCCCTTGCTCCCCGCGCTATGTGAAAGTCCGAGAAATTTCCGTCCGCCCCGTGCGATCCGTGCCGATTGCGCTAGCTTATTATTACTCCGACCTGTCCGTCCGTCCGTCCGTCCGTCCGTCCGTCCGTCGTCGCATCATTGCTTTGCTTGATTCCCCGCCGTCCGTCCGGTCCCTCCCTCTCGCAATCTGTACAAGTCTCCAAATTAACACTTTGGCCACCGATTTCTATCAAAGTATTTTGCTTTGGCTTGCATATATTCAAACATACATCTTGCAAGTATGTTTCGTTATAACTCTCATACCGCTTCTGCTACAACATTTCCCTAGTGATATTGAGAAAAATGTGTGACTAGCCAAGCAGCCACCTGCATTTGCAAATCCTCAAGGTTGAAGCTCAACAAGGGTTTGCTAAACCAAGTTGATACACAAAGTTAGTACAAAGTTGAGTCATCTATTTTGAAACGGAGGGAGTATTATACTGGGTCTTAATAAATTATAAAATGCCTCCACCAACTAGTTTGAAAGTACAGAGTCGCTGTAGCTTGTCGGAGTAATTAATTAGCTGATTTGCATAGACTGCCAAGCTGCAACTTTTATTCCCACAAGTCGACTTTCTATTATCTGCCCTGTGCGATGCATTCTGATTACCGTACCGTCGGCGGTTTAGTTACTTAATTTCTTCGGCTCAGGGTCTAGATATCTTGCCTTGTTAGCATGGATGGGGCTGTTGACCCTCTCAGGCATCGGACAAGTACAGACCTACCAGTTTTTACTCTGCTCATGTCCTGTAGCTCTCTTGTTTCTGCGTACAGGAGCTCTCTTGCTATTATGGCATATATTATGTATTTTGTAGGCTTCATGCATATATTAGTTCTTATTGTTTTGATGATAGGTCTCTTCGCGTCATACAAATAATTCGCTGCATTAGGCGCATCATAAGTGATTTTCTGTTGCCAATAAAGATGTGTTCGGTAGTTACAAGCTAGATCAAACATATGGTAATATGTGGTTTCAAAAGAATCACCCTTATAACCTATTTCTGTTTTGTTCGCAACAAAGACCTCATTAGCTTGCAACTACTTCCACTGTGTTGCAGGTTATATATAATTGCAGAAATCAGACCTGCTTCAGTATATCCTGTCATGTTGTAATTCCGAGACATGATATGATTGAAGATGACGTTCAGTAGCATGTTTGCCTCCTTATTCACTTGTTCTTTTCGCCGCAAACTAATGTTCTCTTTTCACTAATTTGGTGTGAACAGGAAGATGGGGAAAGTGCGATGAGTAGGGGTGGGCATATAACCCGAAAACCGATTTACCGAACCGATTTAACCTGGACCGAAGCCGAAGTGATCGAAACCGAAACCTTCGGTACAAAGCTCGGTTAGCAATTCTAAAAGACCGAATTAAGTTCGGTGAATTCGGTCTGTACCCTCGGTCCACCGAACTGACCGAAACACCGAGGCCCGACACCCAATTCCTATCTTGCCAGCTGCCGCTGACAACCGCAGCCCCGCACGCACGTAGGGAACTAGCGCCTCCTCCTGCCCTCCTCCCAAAACGTCGCTTATCCCAAATCGCCTCCTCCCAAAATCACGACACAGATCGACCCTTGCCCTCCCCAAGACCGCAAGTCTCGCGTCCGTAACCTGTACCTTCCATGGCCGCTTGATTTCCTGTCTCCTGAGCATCCTACATGAGGTCTGATGCCTCGCTACATGAGGTCCTCTGTCCGCCACACCGCAGCGGCGGCCGGTCAATTTCCGCAGAAGAAGTTGGATGCTGCAAGCCGCAACAAGTGGCTGGACTAATTCTGCATCGAACACTGCTGCTTGCCTGCGACGTAAGTACACTACTTGATTTCTATTCTATCATATTCTTATTCCATCCAGATCCAAGTTCGTGATTTGATCCTTGTTGTGAGGGCAATGATAAGCAAGATGTGCTGCAAGTCAACCATTGGTGACAGTTGAAGAATAAGCAATCAAGCTTGAAGTTTAGATGATGGGAGATTAGCAGATGGCAGCGGCGAAGTTGTACTTATCCTGTTCGAAAAGCTTCTTGCTGATTGCCTGCTTCTTTTATCAAACTTAAGTGTTAAGTCAGACTTATCAGTGTATCATGTGTGCTAAACTTGATTTTTGAGTCGAATCTGCTATGTTTACTGTCATTCTTGTCTATTTGAGAACGGTGTGGTACAGTACAGGTGATATGCTGACAATATTTTCTGTGCATAATATGCAGCTAATCGCCTGCTGTGAAAATTTGTAGTTCATCATTTGTAAGCCTGCATGTTGTCTGTTGGTGCAGTTTGTGGCTATCTGAAGCTTTTTTCGGCCTCCTTTTGTCGTCAGAGCAAGTTGTGCGCCTGTGCCTGTCTCTCACGTTTGTTTGTTATGCCAACCCATCTAGCATCAGCAGCTATATATAATATATATATTATATCCGACCATCCAAGCCTACCTCAACGCCCCATCTTTCCAGTAGCAGGTTTGTTCGGTGCAGACCCGAGGACCGAACCGAACGATCCAGACACCGAACTCTCGGTTATGTTAATTGGTAGAGACCGATCGGTTCATATTTGCTGAGAACCGAAAATAAAAAAATACCGAAGCACCGAACCGAACGGTTCGGGGGAACCGAACGCCCAGCCCTAGCGATGAGGCTGTACCAAGAGAATCTAGCTACACTTGATCGAGTGAAGAAACACCAGGAATTTATGAGGTATGGAACTAGAGTTTGTTGTTGCATGATTTCTCAAGTGAAATGATGCCAACCCCTTTTCCTTCTTTCTGAAGGTCGCGCATTGCGTTTCTCGGGAAGGTGAACAAGTGTCTGAGATGGTCTTTCAAGCTGCTTATGCCTATTCCCACCGCAGCTGTTATCCTGAAAGTGATCGATCACCAGTTAGAGGAGAAGTGATTATGCCCTGATCTGTTTTATCTATCTACATGGCATGTATTATGTATTTATGCCTGAAGTGCTTGTCCGGTGTATGAGGATTGGGTGGTGTATGTTATGCAATGTGAGACATCCATTATCATGGTTAAGCACTGTATAAGCTGATATAGGCACTTGGTTATAAGTTTGACTGCCCGTGAGAACTCAGAATGTCTGAAAACCAAAATGCAAGAGTATCCCTGTAATATGGCTCTCGGTCTCTCTAGAGATTTTGGTCTTACAAAAGATGGATAACTTGACAACATTATGTAATAACCTTGACGTGTAATGTGGAGGATGCATTACCCCATTGCAAATTTTACCAAGGTTGAAGGAGATGATGTTGATTGAGTTACCAATCCTGGAGATGTGCGCAGAAAAATAGTGTGGAGAGACTTATATGTTTAACTGTTTGAAAGAACTCAAAATGTCCGACTACCCAAGATAAAGAGTATACCTGTCGTAGGGTTATCAGTCTCTCTTTAGATTTTGTCCTTGCAGAAGATGAATAATAACCTGACCACATTATGTAATAATCTTGATGTGGGAGTCGGAGGATGCATTATCCCTATGCAAATTTTACCAACAAATTTGTTATCTTCTTTGTGGAAGACCTAGAAGCAAGCACTGTGAAATTCTGCACGTACACGTCAAATACCTATTTAGGCTTTACAAAATACCTTCCTTTTGAACATGTACTATATGAATGAAAATCTACTTTATATGGGTTTCACAGCATGTTGAACATCAACGGGGCCATACTTTATTCTTGGTCATAGCCATGGTTTTCACTTTCAGTGAGATTTCGGTGAAATTCACAGAATTTCAGTAATTTCAACAGACAATGAAATATTACGTTTCAGCCAAAATATTCAGCAATTTCAGTATAGCACAACAATTCCGATATTTTTCAAAATATTTTTTTAAAATTTTCAAAATTTTAATAGAATTCAAATGAATATTTCGGTCATTTGGCTGAAATGAAAACTGAAATCACTGAAATTCACTGAATTTCAGTGATTTCGGTTGGTGCTGAAATTTTTCTGCAACTGAAATTGAAAACCATGGTCATAGCTTTCTGTGTGGATGGGCATGCAAGCCAGTGATGGTGATGGAGAGAAATAAAGAAGGTTTTGATGGGCTGACAACACTTTTACAAAGCCCCATCGTGTGCACGCAAGACGGTTCATGTGTCACGTGTGATGTGAACAACTGGAAGAAACATGTCTGAATTAAATGGAAGCTACAATGAATAGGGCGCGACAAATCCTCGTGTGCATCCAGAGCACTGCTCTTTGTGTGAGAGCAGCCCGATCAACATAGTATATATGATAATTAATAGAGCAGAAAGATCTGAAGCCAGAATGCTTAGAGGACACAGGACAGATGCTCTGCGGCATAGGCTCCTGGTACAGTGGTGCTGGCTGAATAGGAGCCAGCTTCAACTCAAATCAAAGTGGCTTTGTCACATGTGTAAACTGGAATATTTGATTTGAAGGTACAAGATACACACAATCTTTTGTCCATGCTTTGGAAAAGCAAAGGCAGATGTAAATATACTGTTACAAATAGGAGGTTAAACTAACACCTTGGCTGCTTCAATTTTTTGCTGCTCTTGCCTTGGTTAACAACTAAAAGTGTATGAAAACAACGAATGATGAGAGAGAGAGATATATCTAATGGCCACATAGATACCAGGACAATATGTACGGAGGAAAAGAGAAGAAGAATTGGCCTTCTGAACAAAGAAAGGCAAGAATTAACTAATAGTTCTGCATGAAGAAAAGAAATCGATACCAATGGGCCTATTCATAAAATTTCCAAACCTAGGTGGGACGATTGGGGTGCTCCTCCATTGCTTTCTCCATAGCAGCCTTCAGATCAAGTTCCTAATCCTCATCATGCTTGATGCAAAGATGGCGCAGCCTGGGCAGACCTCCCAGTATCTCCAGGTCTTGCTTCGCGTCCATGGGGATGTGTAGTTTCTCGAGGTTGATGAGCGAGGTTGTAGAAGGACAAGATATGGGCTGTGCAATCTCGATGTATTGATCGGTGCACCAGGCACGTATATATAAGTACAGAGGTGGGCCACAACCTCAACTATACAAAGAAAACAGGAGATGGGCCCTACACACAAATATACACATACACAATATACTCAACACCTCCCCGCAGTCGAAGCGGCGCCAGTGACGCAAAGACTGGAACGTAACTCCTCGAAGGTAGAAGTCGGCAGTCCCTTCGTCATCACATCGGCAAACTGTTGGGCAGTCGGCACATGGAGAACCCGAATGCGTCCAAGAGCCACCTGCTCGCGCACAAAGTGAATGTCCAGCTCAATGTGTTTAGTCCGGCGATAATGAACGGGGTTGGCGGAGAGGTACACCGCAGAAACGTTGTCACAGTAGACAACCATAGCCTGGGATACGTCGTGATGCAGCTCCTGAAGTAACTGTCGTAGCCAGGTGCACTCGGCAACAGCGTTGGCCACAGCTCGGTACTCAGCCTCCGCGCTGGAGCGCGAAACCGTGGGTTGTCGCTTGGACGACCACGAAATGAGTGAAGGACCGAGGTAGACGCAGTAGCCAGAGGTGGACCGACGAGTATCGGGGCAGCCGGCCCAGTCTGCATCGGAGTAGGCCACCATCTCCAGAGAAGTAGACGCCGTAAGTGTCAACCCAAGGGTCATCGTGCCGCGGATATAACGAAGGATCCGCTTCACGAGAGTCCAATGAGAGTCACGAGGGTGTGCATGTGGAGACACACCTGCTGAACAGCATACTGAAGATCCGGTCTGGTGAGAGTCAAATACTGAAGAGCGCCGAAAATAGACCAGTAGAAAGGAGCATCCGACGCATGCGAGCCCTCAAGAGCAGAGACCTTGGCCTTCGTGTCAACAGGAGTAGCAACAGGGTGACAGTTGAGCATGCTAGCACGCTCAAGAAGCTCATGTGCATACTTCTGCTGATGAAGAAAGAAACCGTCCGGACACCGAACGACCTCAATGCCAAGGAAATAATCTAGAGCACCCAGGTCCTTGATAGCAAACTCGTCACGCAGCCGGAGAGTAATCTGCTAAAGAACAGATGCGGAGGAGGCCGTTAGGATGATGTCATCGACGTAAAGCAGCAGATACGCAGTCGTGTCACCGTGGCGATAGACAAACAGTGAGGCGTCCGAGATAGTAACGCTGAAGCCCAGTGTCTGAAGAAACCCGGCGATCCGCTGGTACCAGGCGCGAGGTGCCTGCTTGAGCCCGTAAAGAGAGCGAGACAGCAGACACACATGGCCGGGAAGTGAGGCGTCGACGAAACCGGTGGGTTGCTCACAATACACCTGCTCCTCAAGATGGCCGTGGAGAAAGGCGTTGGAGACATCCATCTGGTGGACAGGCCAGCCGCGGGATACAGCGAGCTGGAGGACGGTGCGGATCGTGCCCGGTTTGACAACCGGGGCAAACGTCTCAGTGAAGTCCACTCAAAGACACCGGGCGGAAACCGCGGACCACCCAAATGAGCCTTGTAGCGCTCGAGAGTACCATCCGAGAGGGTCTTATGGCGAAATACCCACTTGCCGGTGATGACGTTGGCGCGAGGAGGCCGGGGAACCAGGGTCCAGGTGCGGTTCCGTTGAAGAGCATCGAACTCTTCCTGCATCGCCACAAGCCAGTGAGGATCACGGAGGGCGGCACGAGCGGATGCGGGAATGGGCGACGGCTCCGCGGCGAAAGCGGCAATGACGTACTCGTCGCTCGAGTACCGGAGGCTCGGACGATGAATGCCGGTACAAGCGCGGGTGACTGGGCCGGACGGCGCCGTCGGAGCCATCGGCGAGGCGGCCGACGCCGGGCCGGGCGGCGGCAGCGGCGCTATGGCCGGGCGAGGTAGCCGGTGTCGAGCCGGGCGAGGGGCCGGGCGGGTGGCTGGTGTCAAGGCAGCGGAAGAGGCGGCCGAGCCTGCAGCGCCCGATCCTTGGCGCCGAAGTCGGGCGGCGGGTGAAGACAGGGCGCAGGCTGCACCGTCGGAGCCGGCCGAGGAGGCCGAGGGGGCGGGCGCCGGCGTGAGGGCGCGAGGACCGCCAAAGCCCGGAGGCGGTCCACGGGCCAGACGGGACCGTCCACCTGACGAAGTCGTCGAAGGGCCGGCGGTGGCCGGCGGTGACGAGACGACAAGGGGAACTTGCTGCTGAAACGGAAACACCATCTCATCAAAGTAAACGTGTCGGAAGGTGAAAACACGATGGGAGACGGGATCATAGCAGCGATAGCCCTTGGTGTTAGGTGGGTAGCCGAGAAAGATGCAGGCGACGGAGCGGGGTGCAAGCTTATGAGGCGCAGTAGCGGTGATGCTAGGGTAGCAAAGGCAGCCGAAGATGCGAAGCCCATCATAAGAGGGGGGTGCACTGAAGAGAAGGTGATGAGGTGTAAAGTTCCCGCGAGTACGACATGGGCGGATGTTGATGAGGAGAGAAGCGGTGGCAAGAGCGTCAGGCCAAAAGCGCGGAGGCACATTGGCATGACACGAGTGATCCTCGTTCTTATTACACGTGAAAGAAAAACTCCGAAGTATGTGGCGAAGGGTGGCAGGATTAGGATGACCCAAGAGAGATTGCCAAAGATCCACTCCGGTGGCGAGAGTGACAGGGGCGGCGGAAGTGGTGGAGGTGGCGGAGTGAACCGGGTAGAGCTCGTCGGGGCTGTCACATCGGTGGAGCACCATCCGCGTGCGAGCGTCCTTAACAGAAAAACCACATTCGTCAAATTCAACGGTAACCGGATTTTCACGTGTAAGAGAACGAACAGAAACAAGATTTTTAGTAAGTTCAGGAGAGACTAGAATATTAGACATGGATATAGGAGTGGAGTTAGACGGAAAATATGTATGACCAATATGAGTGATGGGAAGGGAAGAGCCGTCACCGACGGTGATGCGATTGGAGGTGTGGACAGGATGGGCGGTGTGGAGGTTACCGGGGTACGCCGCCATGTGAGCGGTGGCACCGCTGTCCATGTATCAATCGCCGCCGCCGGTGTAGCTGGACGGGGAAGGAGCGTTGTGGAGAGCCGCGAGGAGGGCCGGGTCCCACGGTGCCGGCGGGAGAGGCGGCGCGGCCGTCAGGGGCAGCAGCGGCGGCCCACCTGGCGGCGGCTGCTGACCGTAGGGCGCCGCGTAGGGCTGCGGCGCGGCGTAGTACGCCTGGTGTGGCTGAGGCCGGGTGCCGAGAATGCCCGGGGCAGGGGCCCGAGGAACCGGCATGGAGTAGGCGTGTACAACGCCGGTCCATGGGTTCTGGCCGGCGTACCACGGGGCCGGCTGAGAAGCCTGCTGCGGTGGGCGGGGTGCTCCTCCCTGAGCGCCTGCGCCCCCTGCTTATGTCGCCACGATGACCGCCGCGACGACCCCCGGTGGCCGCCGGGCTGGGGCAGCGGGAAGGGCGAGCCGGTGCGGGCGGAAGCTGGCGGGAAGGCGGGCGCCGCCGGGCTGTGGCGGTGGCGGGGCCGAACCCCCGCGGGTGCCTGCGACGAGGGCGGTGTGGGTCGCGCGAGTCCGCGCCACCCGCATCCTGCGCTCCTCCAACTTGAGGTACGCGACCACCTTGGCAAAGGTGGGCTCCGGGATGAGGATGAGGTTGGAGGCGGCGTTCCCGAAGTCCTTGTTGAGGCCATCGGAGAGGGTGCTGATGAGGAGCTCGTCGCCGATCTTTTCCCCGAGATCACGGAGCTCATTGGCGAGCTTCTTGAGACGCATGCAAAAATCATCGATGGATGAGTCAAGTTGCTGGCACCCGTAAAACTCACCATAGAGCAGGACCTTGCGCTGCAGCCGATTGTCGGTGAGGAGGCCATTGAGCTTGGTCCAGACCGCATAGGCGTCGTCATCGTCGTCCAACATGGTGTGGAAGAGGTCGCTGGAGATGGTGAGGTAGAACCAGCGGATGATGGTGGCGTCGAGGATCATCCACTCCTCGTCGTTGATCATGAGTGCCGAGTCCACGGTGTCGTCCACGTGGCCGTGCAGGAGGTACTCACGGAACACAAGCGAAAAATACCGCTTCCAAGCGGAGTAGGACGCGGTGGTGTGATCAAGCTTCACCGGAACACGCTCATGGATGTTGAGGTCGCGGACGAGAGTGACATCGGGACCGGCGAACGGGTTGGAAATAGTGGACGAGGAGGAGCTCATGGCTAGGGTTCGGGACTCGTCGCGGGTGGAGGGAGACGGGGTGGTGCGGGTGCGGCGCGGGTGGGAGAGGAGGGGAAGGGTGGCGGCGCGGGTGGGAGGGGAGGGGAGGGGCGCGGCGCGGGTGGGAGGTGATGGTGCAGGTGCGTTGGCGGAAGCGGGAGCAAGCGGCGGCGGCGGCCTTGGAGGGAGGCGGCGGCAGCGGCGGGCGAGGTGGTGGGAGAGGCGGCGGTGACCAGCAGCGGCGGCGGCGACCGAAAGGAGGGTGGCGGCGGCGGCGGCTGGTGACGGCGGCGGGGAGTAGCGGCGGCTATTAAGGTTAGGATCGTGCTGCGATAGATATCATGTAGAAGGACAAAATATGGGCTGTGCAATCTCGATGTATTGATGGACCACAACCTCAACTATACGAAGAAAACAGGAGATAGACCCTACACACAAATATACACGTACACAATATACTCAACAGAGGTCATCCATGCTGGAACCTTCGTGGCCCCGCCCCCATTAATGATAAGCGCCTGAAGGCCACACGAAGGATGGGGGAACCATGGACCCTCAAAGTACTCATGGGTTGCCTCATTCATGCTGATCTGCAAAGACTCCAGGCTAGCTTTATACTGAGCTCACATATGGAATATATAATCTCCTCCGCGTGCTCCTCCCAATCGTCTCCAGAGTCATAGTTGTTGAATATTATGCCCAGCTTCCTCAGGTTTTTCAGTTGGCCAAGCCTCTCGAGAAACTGCATTGACTGAGTATAGACATTGAGACCTTCAAACACCTGCAGTACCTGCATTTGTGCGACTTCATCCGAGACTGTTTGATAATCATCCATAAGTTGAGTTACATAACAGGTCAACCGTTGTTGGATGGTCATATGGATTTCCATACTTTGTTGAATCCATGTATGTCAATCACTAGATGCTGCAGCCTTGCCACTTGTTCTGGAAGATTTGTGAGGGCATGTGCATGCTTGAACCTCAGGTACTTGAGGTGCAACAAATTGCCAACACCTGCAAGGTGATGATTTTCCAACTGCAAACACTCATTGAAGTCCAGAACACGCAAGAGTTGACACTCCAATAAAGATGGGAATTTTGCATTACAGCCAAACACATGGAGTGACCGGGCATGAGATACATCAAGACCCGGTGGAATCTCTCCATCCTTCTGCAAAGACAGTCGACGAACCTTGCCCTTTGAGTCAGGATTTACAACAGCAGGTACACCTATTATAGTAACAAAGTTCTCTTCGATGGCCTTGGATACGATGAAATCAAAAACAGTGTCATGAAGTCGGCAACTCTTCACCTCATCACCAAATGTCATGTCTATCTCCGTGGGGTGGATCAAGCTCCTATTGATGAACTCACTGAAACACACCTCTGCAGACTCATGCAATGTATAGCCATCCCTCTTGTGAACGAATCCCTTGCCAATCCACCTCTTTATCAGATTATCCTTCTCGATAGCTGATACGTCTCCAACGTATCTATTTTTGTATTGTGCCATGCTATTATATTATCTATTTTGCATGTTGTATATGCACTAATATGCTATTTGATATTATTTTTGGGAATAACCTATTAACTTAGATCCCAGTGCAAGTTTCTGTTTTTTCCTATTTTTGAATATCGCGGAAAAGGAATATCAAATGGAGCCCAACCGGAATAACTTTCGCGATGATTTTTCTTGGACCAGAAGACACCTATGGGACTTGGACTCCAAGTCAGAAGACCTTGGAGGAGACGACAAGCCACATGGGCGCGCCTTAGGGTGGGGGGTGGGGGGCGCCCCCTGGCTTATGACCTCCTCGAAGACTTCCTGACCTACTTCTTCGTCCTATAAATCCTCAAATATTCCCAATCCATCAAGGGAGTCCACGAAAATACTTTTCCGCCGCCGCGACCTTCTATTCCCGTGAGATCCCATCTTGGGGCCTTTTCCGGCGATCTGCCGGAGGGGATTCGATCACGGAGGGCTTCTAAATCAACCCTATTGCCCTTCCGGTGATGCGTGAGTAGTTTACCTCAGACCTACGGGTTCATAACTAGTAGTTAGACGGCTTCTTCTCTCTCTTTGATTCTCAATGCCATGTTCTCCTCGACGTTCTTGGAGATTGAGGGAGTCCCGGATTAAGTGGTCCTCGGACAGCCGAACTATATGCATATGCCGGACTGTTGGGCTATGGAGATACAAGATAGAAGACTTTGTCCCGTGTTAGGATACACTACTAGGGAAAACCTTATACACAGAACTTTAGCAGTAGTGTGGGTCAAAAAAGCACGCTGGTGCTAAGTATTAGTAGCGCTCCCGTGTAAACCGAGATAAAGTTCTAGCAGTAGCGCGCCTTTTATAAACACGTTACTACTAAAATTCCCACGGATTAGCCTACAGGCTACACATAGTAGTAGGAGCTATATCAAACAGCGCTACCGCTACTTTCTTTGTAGCAGCGCGTTTTCTTCTAAACTCGCTACTGCTAAAGGATATAAGATTAAATGGAAAGCAAATAGAAAGGTAATTGAAAATGAAAGAAATAGAATAAGGTGAGAGGATAAAAATAAAATATGAAGGAAAATAAATGAAAAAGGGAAAAAAAGAGAAAGGAGTAGCAGTAGTGTGTATCCCAGAACGCGCTATAGCTAACCTAGCAGTAGCGTGCTTTCAGGAATGCGCTACTGCTACTTCTGACTTAACCACGGGGTTCGTCCTTCCCCACGGCCACTTTCCCCAAATCCAACTCCTCCGCTCTCGCCGCCGCCATCGCCTCGACGGCCGCCAAGGCCTCCGCCGCCCGACCCCAGATTCAACGCCGCCACCGCCCGACCTCACCGCCTGACGCCGCCCCGCCCCGACCTCGACGCCGCCCTCCGCGCCCAAGCCCCGACCCGACCTCGACGCCGCCTGCCCTCCCTCGTCGCAGGCACCCGAGGTGAGCACGCCTGCTCCTCCCTCTCCCTTACCTCTGCCTAGGGTTTCTTCATATTTTAGTTGCATCAAATTAGTTAGGGTTCATGTAAGGGTGGAAACGAATCGGATGCGGATGCGGCTCAAATTAGTTAGAGTTCATGTAAGGGTGGAAACAAATCAAATTTCTAAGATGAATCATAAAACGAGTAAAATTTTTATTTATAGTTCCTATGTACTAATTAGTTAGTAAGAACTAGGTACTAATTAGGTACTAGTTTATTTTTATTTATAGTAAGTTTATTTTTAGTAAGAACTAGTTGAATTAATAGAACTAGTTAGTAAGAACTTGTTGTTATTTTTTTAGTTAAAGCAATTTTCACCGCATCGACGTGGACGATGCCTATCCCGCATCCTCGTCGTCGAGTCGGCGGAGGACACCTGCATCACCAGATGGGCCATGTCCGGGACTGGGCTCCGCCAGGGTGGTACTGGGAGGCGCTACCTACCGGGGGGCGCAGGTTGGTGAGGAGCCAGCCTGTCGTTGACCCGAACCTTCTTTGGTGGCGGTCGCGTGGGCCAGTGACGGTCCAGAGGCTCGAGGACCCCGCGGAGGTGGTGCGTCACTGTGTCAGTGAGGAGGATGCGCACGCCCATCGCTACTTGTTTGCGTTGGAGCACATGTTCTCCAATACCTGGCAGGTTCTCCAGGGATCTCACTGGAGCTATGATCCTATGATGGTTCTTCTCTGTGGGTGTCCACCGCCCGCGCCGATACCCGTCGTGCGCTAGGGTTTTAGTTGTATTACTGATGTTATATGTATGATAGTATTTGGGATGTATTAGTGATAATATTCGACGATGTATGGACACATGAGATGATTTACTTTTGCTAATTGAATGCATGCTAATTTGAGTCCTATAAGATATTTTGAAATGTATATCTTGTGTTGCTCAAATAGGATATGTGCTTGCCCAAGTGGCCGGTCATGTTTGCAGGTTAGACCTCCGAGTGGCCTATGTTTTGCCGGAGTGTTGATTCATTTCCGTTCCGGTAAATTTCAGGCGCTCGATATGTCCTATTTTAGCAAAGGTCATGCCGGATTTTTCCGTGAATTTTGGCATGACTTGTGCCAGAATATGTAGGAAATATTGAGTGCTCCGGATTTGTGTGTTGAGTATCCTGGTAGTTGTCTTCGATCAATTTTCAATTAATGTTTCAACTATGAACATAGGAAATGTCTGACGACGAAAAGGATTTCGGTATTCGCAAATACTGCAAAGACAAGCGCGGCCTGTGCGACGGAATCTTCCTAGATGATGATAGACGCTTCAGCATCAAGCTGGACGAGAATTTCGAAGTGGATACAGTAAGTCACAATGATAAGTCTTTTTTGTAATTAAGCATGACATCTGCTTCATTTGCTTCAACTTATAATTTTTTTTACTATTCTACTGGCGTATCCCCTGCCATTCAAGAGTTTTTGTATTGAATAAGATAGGTTTCAGTCGTACTATGGAGGTAAAAAAAGTTTACTTGAAGACCGAGCATGGTTATATTTTCCATGCAAAATTATACAATTCAGACGACTACACCTATTTTGGATACAGAACATGGCGAGCACTATGCAAGACTTATGCATTTGAGCCTGCTATGGTTATCACCTTTGATATTCGTCCGGAAGATGATATTGAAAGTAATACCGACATCTGGGTCGATGTGCAGACGCCTCCAGTTATACCATTATGTGAGTTTCTCAACCATATTTATGTCTTTGATATTGTTTATTCAAAAATAGTTGACAACTATTTTTTATTGTCAGCTTATTTCCGTTTAAGCAAACATGTCCAGCGCTTGGTAGATAGGACCTACTACTGTGCCGGGGGTGAATTAAACTGCGAGGAGCTAAGTCATTATGTTTCATGGCTTGCAAATCTTGATACTGTCAAGACAAATTTTCTTCCTGGATTTAGAAATGTTAGTACTGAAAGCATGCGACCAATAGTGTTCGTAATGAACTACGGTCACATCTATTTAGGAAAGATGGTAAGATTTTTACTATTTGTCCTCAGTGCATCTTTTCCATACATTATTTTTTAAGCTAAACTTCATTGCTAAGTATGTTACCATACGATGTTCTTCAACAGGGACTCCCGATGAATGTTATGCCTCATGGGATCGAGACTAAAGGTACCATGAGTATTGTTAGCTTATGGCCAAGATATCCTACAAATCACTATAGTGCATTCAGGATTAGCGATGAATTCTTAATAGTGAAAGACTGGACCAAATCTGTGATGGAGGAGCGCAGACAAGTACTAGGGGGCAGCAATCAGAAGCTCAATCCACGATTAAGAGACAGGTTCATCTGCATGCTTCAACTTGATGAAGGAGGAGAGCTACACATGTTTTATATTATTTTACCCGAGAGAGAGCAGCAGGAGTGATTAGCTAGCTAGAAATGATGATGATGTGCTACACTATGACTATGATGATTAAATAGCTAGTGTTGGTGGTAATGACTATGATAATTATTATTATCCAGTGTTAGTGGTGATTAAATAAATACTGTTGGTGGTAATGACTATGATGATGATTAAATAGCTTGTGCTGGCAGATTAGATTCAAGTGGAGGCAACATGTGGTGCACATCGAAAGTACTACTAGTCCAAACTAGATCAAGTTTGGATTAGTAGTATACTTTTGACATGCACCACATATTGCCTGCACTTGAACCTAATCCACCTTCATTTGACACACTGTTTGGACATAATGATATAAACCTCATAATCGGTATTGTACCAAAATTTGTATAACGATGGATAAATACACTAAAAAAAAGAATACTAGTAGCGATGGACAGTAAACACACTGCAACTAGCTAGATTAGCAACAGCGCGGGTGTGTGAACAAGCGTTGCCGCTATTGTAACATCCCAAAAATTCTAAATTTTGGAATGTTAATATAATTAATTGAATTGTTTGTTTGTTTGCTTGAGTGAATTAAACTTGAGTGAAATTTGAACCTTTTCAAAAACTTTTGAATGAGAGGGAATAAAATGACTTTCCCTTCTCCGTAAATTCAAATTCATCCTATTAAAATCAATGAGAGAAGATGAAATGACATCATAAACTATAAAGAATTTGAACGGAGTTTTGGAATTTAATTCGTTCAAATATTTGCACATGATGCTCAATTTTTCTTCCACTAGAAATACCCGAAATATATATTCTTGCAATCAAGAATGAGAGGAGGTAAATGAACCTCCAATATCAGGTGCTTTTTTTAAATTATTTGATCCAAGAAAAACCTAAGTTTTTATTTAAAAATTTTTTGATAAAAGAAATATAGCCTTTAGGGATTTTCTGAAAAACATTTTTAAGTTTTTATTTTGGCCGTGGAATAATGCTCATCATCTACATTTTATTTTTCTGATAATTTTAGTATATAAAAACTCTTTATTCCGAATTGATTTGATTTCCTTTTATTGTTTTATTTTCCTAATTTTAAAAATAGGAATGGAATCGTTTTTATTAGGAAAAACCTGCTGGCCCATTAAGCACTTTCCTATTCTAGCCCAACAAGAGATCATCTCCTTCCTCTGTTTCCTCTCACGTTACAGAAGCTTTCCATATCCATGGAGACAGAAACTCCACCTTCATGATCTCCCTCGTCTTTCCATCCCAGCGCCTCCCGAGACCGCCTATAAAACCCCTCCCTCTCCTCGCTCCATTTTCCCATCACCACGCCTCCCCTGCCCGTAGCCTCCTCGCCACCGTCCTCCTTTTCCTGCCTAGAACGCTCACCAGAGCTCTCCTGGAACCTCCCCATCGCCCAGCGCCACCTCCCCAAGCGCCGACCCCTCCTCCGCCACCCCCACCTCGGCGACCTCGCCCCCTCGCCGAGCAGCCCTCCACATCGCTGCCTCCTTCCTGCCATCTCTGCCTCACGTACAGGTAACTCCCGTGTTGTTTTTTTCGTTTTCAGATTTTTTTCCGTAACAGATTTAGTTCCGTTCTTGTTTAGCTTATATCTTTTGATCTAGAAGTCCAATGATGCTGATTCTTTTTGCGTTAGATCACAATTTTCTTGTAGTTTCCAAAAATATATAATTTGTCTATGTTTGGATTTATAAAAATTGAGTTAGATCAGATTTGAATTAAAGCTTGTTTTGCTTATTCCGGGAGTTTAAAAATAGATTTTTATTTGATTCTTTTTCTACTGATCACTAGTGATCATATTTACCAGTGGTAAAAAGTTCAAAATTGTTTGAGTATTTTAGCTTATTGTTTCATGTAAAACAAATTCTGTTTTAGTTCTATTCAATAATAGCTACTTCTTTTTCTATAGTTGTTTTTAAATTATTTTATTTTATATTTCAGAAAGTTTATGTTTGGTTTCTATTAGTTAAACAGTAGGTGTTCAACAAGTTTTTATATTTATTTTTATTTTGTTATCGTGAAATCAATTCAAGTTCGCTAATAACTTGCAATGGATTTCTCTACTGTTTTAACTCCCAATTGAAAATACTTTCAAAATAGCTTTATGAAAAAATACTTTATATTTTTGTCTTAACTAAATTTATATTTTATTCTCTGTTATTTTAGTGTTTTATTTTCCGTTAGACAAAACTATTTTTGTGAATGTTGTAGAAGAAGACTCCCTAGTTTTATTTGAAGTTCCTTCGGATTCTTATTCGCTCTCTCTTTTGTTTTGATTGTTAGTGTGAGTGCTTATGTGAATGATATGTTTGTTATATAGATTTCATCAGAGAGTGACGAGTAGTCTATCAAGTTATTTCTTGAGAACGATAATTCTTCTTCGTCAACATCACCAGCAAGTTCACTTTGATCATTGCTTTCATACCTATGTTTTTATTGCATTTAGTGGCATCCTTGCAACCACCCCTCAGTAGTGTTATTGAATCCTTGTAGTTGAGTAGTATGCATGAGGTAGGAACCCATCACCCTGTTACCAAGCCTGGGACGTTATTTATTTTAATGCTACGCTATAGTAGACGGGGTTTGGTATGAGTGCTCAGGAGTGGTGTGAGAATGAAGGATCTACGTCAATGACGACAACACCATGATGAAAGCTGCAAGGACTGCATCTTCAAGGCCTCAAGACTTCAAGACTCGAGACAAGAATTCAATACACACTCTTTGGGTGAAGGACGGTTGACGGGCACCCCTGGAGAAACCAGTGGTTGGCGGGATGCATGGAGAAGCGCCATGACATCTTGCGGAAAGCTTCACCTGCACCCAAAGAGACGGAAGAATACTTCATGCCCGGAAGCTTACCTGTGCAACCGCAAGTCATTATGGGCTCTGGCTTGGTTGACCTTAGTTGTGACTCTGGCTGGGACGGTACTAGCAGATGTAGAACTACGGTAGGATGGGTTGAGTACCGGACAGTGGTCAGAGGAACTCTTTGGAAGACCATGTTTCGGTCATCTTGTTCTCAAACACCCTGAAGTGCGAGAATGTAAAGAGAGGGATCGAATCTTGCGGGTAAAGTGTACAAACCTCTGCAGAGGGTTATAACCTAATCGATTAGCCGTGTCCGCGGTTACGGACAATTTGAGCCTCTGGACTTGGATCTATCTCGGAACTCTCAACACCGGATTGATAACTTAATTGTGGGCAACTTATGATGATTTTGGGCTATGAGACATCGGTTGGCGGAACCATGTCATGACAGGAAACTCCATAGTACAGACTTCATTCTATTCTTTTGATGTAGGTAAAAATAAAATCAGCTTTTATGCAAACAAAACTCAGATACAGAGCCACAAAGCCAAATTGCATATAGTATAGTTTTACCATCTGTTTTCTCATGTTGTGATCTTGCCGGTACATTCAATGTACTGACCTACACGGCTGCAACGTATCATGTTGCAGATATTTCCTCGACGAGTAAGAGTTACGATACAGGGTTACGGTCTACACTCAACCTGCCGATGGCGTTGATGGGACTCCACACCCGGTTGATTGTTTCCGCTGAGTATTATGAGGTATATATCAGTTTTACATTATTTATACATGTGATTGCACTTTGGTATATACATTGATGTACTGTAGGTGCCAAAGATACTGATCCGAGGATGGCACAAGAATACGTAGGCTTGACCGTCTGAGGTCGGGTCGCTACAGAGATGGTATCAGAGCACATGTTGACTGTAGGACGTGACCCTAGAAACCGGAGAGCCCTAGGATAGGAAATTTCTAAAACTTTATCATCTTCTCTGAATTTATCAAATAGACCCACTCACCACAATTAGTTAGAATATACCATATCCTTTGATCACCCGGAGGATCAACTGAAGACACTCCAAGAAGGATTAGATATCGGAGAACTGATGACCACTTCAGAGTAAAGAGGATTTCACCATGTATTAGAAGCTACAACAGTTGAAGACTCCGAAGATTTGGAGTTCCTGAAGAAATATTTGACCTTTAGAAGACCAAACCCCTGTTACACACTTACGTTAGATGCGACGATGTGTGAGCTGTCATTTGTTTGATGTTTTCCGACAGCCACAAAGTAAAACTTGTTTCTTCAAAAACTATTGTTTGTATTGTGTGTATCTCCTCCCCACCTCTCTCTCATCTCACCCTAAAACCCTTGAACCCCATAGATGATGAATGAAGTTGGACTGATATTCTCTGGACCGAAGACTCAGCCGGAGGCAGAGCTATGGATGCAGAACATGGAGAATCACTTCGGGAACAATTTGGTTTCAAGGAAGTATGAGATCCAATACGCTCTTCAAGATTTCTTTACGTAAAGTGCTGCAACCTGGTGGAGAATGCATCAATCCATACAAGGATTTAAAGGAGCAAGAACTTGGGAGGAATTCAAGAAGACCCTGATGAGATCACGTCTTATCCGGAAGCACAATGATACACCAAGAAGTAAACCTTGTGCCTGCAAGATTTGCGGAGAAATAGGACACACCCAGAAGGTTACGCAAAAACCTGAGAGTGGTGAAGTAACGATAGATGTTTTGTTTGGCTTGCAGAAACCATGGAATTACTCGAACCCAGTTCGAGAACAAGAGAAATTCTGCAATGCTTGTGAGTATGCCCAAGTGTTAGAATACGTGACTCGATATTTACGTATGTGGTAATGATTCAAATGCGGGATGGATTGGCCCCCATACCGAAGACTTCTATCATGAACTATCATATGTTGATGGAAAATCAGAGAGCCTCGAAAACCTTAGAAGAGTGTCGACACGATAAGCCATAAAACCATAGAATGGTAGTACGATGGAACCCTTTACAGGCAACCGCTGCCAATCATAGGATATACGGTGAAGTTCAACCCAGACCCGTTTTCTGCAGGAGAAACCATTAATGGTAGACCACCATGAGTGTTTCGATAGTTGTCTAGAATGGACACAGACCTATCAGCTAAGCAGATCCAGTCTCGGACGAACTTCAACTTTGATAAACCGACCCAAGATTTTGAGGAAAACTCTATGCTTCTGACAGAAGAGCGCTAATGAAGGAGCTATTGTAAGATATGTGAAGAGACATACATTGTCAACACTCCAGAGGAAGTATCTGAGTTTATTGGAACCATGACCTTGTTTTTAAGCGTGGTAGCACCCCTGACCTTTCTGACCAAAACATTTGCTAGAAGACCCCCAACCCCTAACCTTTTTCTTGCTAGCCTCTTCGAATCTCGAGGACGAGATTCATTTTAAGTGTGGTAGGTTTGTAACATCCCAAAAATTCTAAATTTTGGAATGTTAATATAATTAATTGAATTGTTTGTTTGTTTGCTTGAGTGAATTAAACTTGAGTGAAATTTGAACCTTTTCAAAAAACTTTTGAATGAGAGGGAATAAAATGACTTTCCCCTTCTCCCAAATTCAAATTCATCCTATTAAAATCAATGAGAGAAGATGACATGACTTCTTCAACTATAAAGAATTTGAACGGAGTTTTGCAATTTAATTCTTTCAAATATTTGCACTTGCTTCTCTATTTTTCTTCCCGAGAAATACCCGAAAAATAAATTCTTGCAAGCAAGAAAGAGCGGAGGAAAATGACCCTCCAAAATCAGGGGCATTTTTGAAAATATTTGAGCCAAGAAAACCAAAGTTTTTATTTAAAAATTATTTGCAAAAAGAAATAAAGCCTTTAGGGATTTTCTGAAAACATTTTTTTAAGTTTTATTTTGGCCGTGGAATAATGCTCATCATCTACATTTTATTTTTCTGATAATTTTAGTATATAAAAACTCTTTATTCCGAATTGATTTGATTTCCTTTTATTGTTTTAGTTTCCTAATTTTAAAAATAGGAATGGAATCGTTTTATTAGGAAAACCTGCTGGCCCATTAAGCACTTTCCTATTCTAGCCCAACAAGAGATCATCTCCTTCCTCTGTTTCCTCTCACGTTCTGAAGCTTTCCATATCCATGGAGACAGGAAACTCCACCTTCCCGATCTCCCTCGTCTTTCCATCCCAGCGCCTCCCGAGACCGCCTATAAAACCCCCTCCCTCTCCTTGTTCCATTTTTTCCATCACCACGCCCCCTCCCTGCCCGTAGCCTCCTCGCCACCGTCCTCCTTTTCCTGCCTAGAAACGCTCACCAGGAGCTCTCCTGGAACCTCCCCATCGCCCAGCGCCACCTCCCCAAGCGCCGACCCCCTCCTCCGCCACCCCCACCCTCACCGGCGACCTCGCCCCCTCGCCGGAGCAGCCCTCCACATCGCCGTCTCCTTCCTGCCATCTCTGCCTCACGTACAGGTAACTCCCTTGTTGTTTTTTTCGTTTTCAGATTTATTTCCGTAACAGATTTAGTTCCGTTCTTGTTTAGCTTATAACTTTTGATCTAGAAGTCCAATGATGCTGATTCTTTTTGCGTTAGATCAAAATTTTCTTGTAGTTTCCAAAATATATAATTTGTCTATGTTTGGATTTATAAAAATTGAGTTAGATCAGATTTGAATTAAAGCTTGTTTTGCTTATTCCGGGAGTTTAAAAATAGATTTTTATTTGATTCTTTTTCTACTGATCACTAGTGATCATATTTACCAGTGGTAAAAAGTTCAAAATTGTTTGAGTATTTTAGCTTATTGTTTCATGTAAAACAAATTCTGTTTTAGTTCTATTCGAATAATAGCTACTTCTTTTTCTATAGTTGTTTTTAAATTATTTTATTTTATATTTCAGAAAGTTTATGTTTGGTTTCTATTAGTTAAACAGTAGGTGTTCAACAAGTTTTATATTAATTTTTATTTTGTTATCGTGAAATCAATTCAAGATCGCTAATAACTTGCAATGGAATTATCTACTGTTTTAACTCCCAATTGAAAATACTTTCAAAAAAGATTTATGAAAAAAATACTTTATATTTTTGTCTTAACTAAATTTATAGTTTATTCTCTGTTATTTTAGTGTTTTATTTTCCGTTAGACAAAACTATTGTTGTGAATGTTGTAGAAGAAGACTCCTAGTTTTATTTGAAGTTCCTTCGATTCTTATTCGCTCTCTCTTTTGTTTTGATTGTTAGTGTGAGTGCTTATGTGAATGATATGTTTGTTATATAGATTTCATCAGAGAGTGACGAGTAGTCTATCAAGTTATTTCTTGAGAACGATAATTCTTCTTCGTCAACATCACCAGCAAGTTCACTTTGATCATTGCTTTCATACCTATGTTTTTATTGCATTTAGTGGCATCCTTGCAACCACCCCTCAAGAGTGTTATTGAATCCTTGTAGTTGAGTAGTATGCATGAGGTAGGAACCCATCACCCTGTTACCAAGCCCGGACGTTATTTATTTTAATGCTACGCTATAGTAGACGGGTTTGGTATGAGTGCTCAGGAGTGGTGTGAGAATGAAGGATCTACGCCAATGACGACAACACCATGATGAAAGCTGCAAGGACTGCATCTTCAAGGCCTCAAGACTTCAAGACTCGAGACAAGAATTCAATACACACTCACTGGGTGAAGGGCGGTTGTGGGCACCTGGAGAAACCAGTGGTTGGCCGGGATGCATGGAGAAGCGCCATGACATCTTGCGGAAAGCTTCACCCAGACCCAAAGAGACGGAAGAATACTTCATGCCCGAAGCTTACCTGTGCAACCGCAAGTCATTATGGGCTCGCTTGGTTGACCTTAGTTGTGACTCTGGCTGGGGACGGTACTAGCAGATGTAGAACTACGGTAGGATTGGTTTAGTACAGGACAGTGGTCTTAGGAACTCTTCGGAATACCATGTTTCTGTCTTGTTGTTCACAAAGACACTGTTGTGCGAGAATGCAAAGTGAGGTATCGAATCTTGCAGGTAAAGTGTACAACCCTCTGCAGAGGGTTATAACCTAATCGATTAGCCGTGTCCCGGTTACGGACAATTTGAGCCTCGGACTTGGATCTATCTCGAACTCTCAACACCGGATTGATAACTTAATTGTGGGCAACTTATGATGATTTTGGGCTATGAGACATCGGTTGGCGGAACCATGTCATGACAGGAAACTCCATAGTACAGACTTCATTCTATTCTTTTGATGTAGGTAAAATAAAATCAGCTTTTATGCAAACAAAACTCAGATACAGAGCCACAAAGCCAAATTGCATATAGTATAGTTTTACCATCTGTTTTCTCATGTTGTGATCTTGCCGGTACATTCAATGTATTGACCTACACGGCTGCAACGTATCATGTTGCAGATATTTCCTCGACAGTAAGAGTTACGATACTGAGGTTACGGTCTACACTCAACCTGCCGATGGCGTTGATGGGACTCCACACCCGTTTGATTGTTTCCGCTGAGTATTATGAGGTATATATCAGTTTTACATTGTTTATACATGTGATTGCACTTTGATATATACATTGATGTACTGTGTGTGTGCCAAAGCATACTGATCCGAGGATGGCATAAAGAATACGTAGGCTTGACCGTCTGAGGTCGGGTCGCTACAGCTATGTGTCTTAGCAGTAGCGCGTGTCACACGCGCTACTGCTAAGTAATAGCTGTAGCGCCTTATTAGTAGCGCGGCAGCACGCGCTACTAGTGGGCTTTAAACCCGCGCTACTACTAGGGAAACCCTAGTAGTGATATGAAGATTCCTTTCTCTGTAACAAACTCTGTGTAATCCTAGCCCCCTCCGGTGTCACCGAAGGGTTTATTCCGTAGGAAGAGAACAATCATCATAGGCTAGCTTCTAGGGTTTAGCCTCTACGATCTCGTGGTAGATCAACTCTTGTAATACTCATATCATCAAGATCAATCAAGCAGGAAGTAGGGTATTACCTCCATCCAGAGGGCCCGAACCTGGGTAAACATTGTGTCCCCCACCTCCTGTCACCATTAGCCTTAGACGCACAGTTCGGGACCCCCTACCCGATATCCGCCGGTTTTGACACCGATATTGGTGCTTTCATTGAGAGTTCCACGGTGTCGTCACCGTAAGGCTTGATGGCTCCTGCAATCATCTACAACAACGCAGTCCAGGGTGAAGTTTTTCTCCCCGGACAGATTTTCGTATTCGGCGGCTTCGCACTGCGGGCCAACTCGCTTGGCCAACTGGAGCAGATCGACAGCTACGCCCCTGGCCATCAGATCAGGTTTGGCAGCTTGAACTACACCGCCGACATCCGCGGAGACTTGATCTTCGACGGCTTGGAGCCCATGACAGCCGCGCCCTGCCTCCATGATGAATATGACCTAAATCTGTCATCAGACTATGTGTAGGAGATAATGCCTATAATCGCTCTGGCCCTAGATCCAGAGCAGAGCGCGCCATCCAAGGACGGAAAGCTCAACCTCACCATGGAGGCCGCAGTCTCAGCGGCGCTAGAGCCGAACACATATCTGACCTCCACGAGGCGTGTGTCATCGGAACCTCGGACTCGTCTCCGGCCATAGGCTCCGAACCGCGTGTATCCGCACCCATCGAATCTGACTGGGCGCCGATCTTAGAGTTCAGCTCCGCGGACATCTTCCAACACTCACCCCTAGGCGATGTGTTAAACTCATTAAAGTCTCTCTCCTTGTCAGGAGATTCTTGGCCGAACTATGTCCGGCTTGAGTGGGAAACGGATGACGAAGAACTTCGTTACCCACCCACCACCCACTTGATAGCCATTGTCGATGATTTTACCGACATGCTTGATTTCAACTCCGAAGACATCGATGGTATGGACGACGATGCCGGAGAAGAACTGGAACCACCGCCAGTAGGGCGCTGGACAGCCACCTCTTCATATGACATATACATGGTGGATACACCCAAAGAAGACAATGGCAATGACAAAAAGGATCCAGTTGAGGATAAACTTCCTGAGAAGCAGCCAAAGCACCGACGTCAGCGGCGCCGCTCTAAATCACGCCATGGTAAAATAGCGATACTGGCACAAGAGAAAATAGCACTCCGGATGATGCCGATGACAACGAAGACCCCGCCAAGCCGAGTTTCGAACAGCCTGAATAGGAAGACGGGTGAGCCAGCTCGGAGGACAACAATTACATGCCTCTCTCCGAGGATGAGGTGAGCCTCGGTGACGAAGAATTTATCGTGCCAGAGGATCCCGTCGAGCAGGAGCGTTTTAAGTGCCGGCTTATAGCCACGACAAAGAGCCTGAAGAAGAAGCAGCAGCAGCTTCAAGCTGATCAAGATCTGCTCACTGATAGATGGACTGAGGTCCTGGCAGCCAAGGAATACGGACTCGAACGCGCAACCAAAAGTTACCCGAAGCGCAAATTGCTACCTCAATTCCATGACAAGGCGCTGGAGCCAGCACTACCAGCGCATAATGCGGCTGACCAACCACCGCGTGGCCGAGATAAAACGACAATTTAGCCCAAACACCAGTCGGCACTGCCTCACCGAAGAAATAGAAACACAACAGCTCGGGATACACACATGACCTGCGGTACGACTTGGAAAACAGAGCAGGACAAACCAGATCGATCTATGGATCACGTGGGTGCGCCTCAACGCGCAACGACGACCACCAAGCCGGATATAACAAATACAAACTTGTCCGGGCCGAATACCGAGACCGGCTCTCCATCCGAGCTGCGTCCCGACGTAGCCCGACACAGAGGCGCCGCACACCCCCTATGCTTCACTGATGAATTCCCAGAAGGGTTTAAACCCGTAAACATTGAATCATATGATGGAACAACAGATCCTGCGGTATGGATTGAGGACTTCCTTCTCCATATACATATAGCCCGCGGCAATGATCTCCATGCCATCAAGTATCTCTCGCTAAAAATCAAGGGACCAGCTCGGCAATGGTTGAACATTCTGCCCGAAAACTCCATTGGCAGTTGGGAGAACCTAGAAGATGCATTCCTTGACAACTTCCAAGGCACTTATGTCCGACCTCCGGATGCCGATGACTTAAGTCATATAATCCAACAGCCCGAAGAGTCAGCCAGGAAATTCTGGACTCGGTTCTTAACTAAAAAGAACCAAATCATCGATTGTCCGGATGCTGAAGCCCTAGCGGCCTTTAAGAATAACATCCGTGACGAGTGGCTCGCCCGACACCTCGGTCAAGAGAAGCCGAAGTCCATGGCAACCCTTACGATGCTCATGACCCGCTTTTGTGCGGGCGAGGATAGCTGGCTAGCTCATAGCAACAACACCTCAAGTAAACCTGGCACTTCTGAAGCTAGAGACAGTAACGGCAAGCCCCGACACAGTAGACACAAGCGTCAAAATACTGGCGATAACTCCGAAGACACGGCCGTCAATGCGGGATTCAGTGGCTACAAGTCCGGTCAGTGGAAAAAGCCAATTAATAGAAACAACCCGGGCTCGTCCAATCTGGACCGCATACTCGATCGTCCATGTCAAATCCACGACACCCCCGATAAACCAGTCAATCATACCAACGGAGAATGTCGGGTCTTTAAACAGGCTGGCAAGTTAAACGCCGAAAACAAGGAAAAGGGATCGCAAAGCGATGACGACGAGGAGCCCCGGGCACCGAACACAGGGGGATAGAAGAAGTTTCATCCCCAAGTTAAAACGGTGAATATGATATATGCTACCCATATCCCCAAAAGGGAGCGGAAGCGCGCACTAAGGGACGTCTACGCGTTGGAACCAGTCACCCCATAATAGAACCCGTGGTCCTCCTGTCCGATCACTTTCGATCGAAGGGACCATACGACCAGTATCCGTCAGGCGGTTCAGCCGCACTAGTGCTCGACCTTATCATTGACAGATTCCACCTCACACGTGTCCTCATGGGTGGTGGTTGCAGCCTGAACCTGCTCTATCAGGATATAGTGTGCAAAATGGATATTGATCCCTCAAGTATCAAGCCCACCAAAACCACCTTTAAAGGTGTCATACCAGGTGTAGAGGCCTGTTGTACGGGCTCAATCACACTGGAAGTGGTCTTCAGATCCCCGAATAATTTCCGAAGCGAAGAATTAAGCTTCGACATCATCCCCTTCCGCAGTGGTTATCACACACTGCTCGGACGAACCGCATTTGCTCGTTTCAACGCGGTGCCACACTATGCCTACCTTAAGCTCAAGATGCCCGGACCTCGCGGTGTTATAACAGCTAATGGAAATACGGAGCACTCCCTCCGTACGGAGGAGCACACCGTGGCCCTTGCAGCAGAAGTACAGAGTAGCCTTCTTAGGCAAAACTGTAAGTGCATCTAGTGCCCCTTAGTGATTTTGGTGTATTGAAGACTTATAGGTTAAGGAACTAATGCGTTTGTGAGTGTACACAGGTCTATAAGTCTATGACGAGTTTGATATTTAGAGAGAAAGTCGACCCTAAAAATGAAGTTCTTCGATCAAGACTTTGATATTCTGAAGACTTTCTGAAGACTTTGAAAGTGAAGAAATTGGTGTGACCTTGAAGACTTGGTATTCATTTGAGGAACATGAAGCGTGAAGACTTTTGTTATCCTAGTTTCGTTTTTCTCTTTCTTGAGTCATAGGAAACACCATACTGTTAAAGGGGGTCGAGGAAATACTAAGGAAAAATTTCCATGTGATGCTCAACTCAAAATCCTACACCTACCAATCCCTTCGAAAGTGAAGCCTTTGGAAATCTCATACAGCTTCAGTCAATTTCTTCAAAGGATGTGAGACGAAGTTCTTCCGGTCACGAGGAATTTGTTCTCGACCGAGGAGTTAGGAATTCGCCAGTCGGATTGCCTACACAAGTGAGGAACATGATAGCTCGAGGAATTTGAGATTCAAATTTCCGACCGTTCTTTGTCTTGTGGCACCTGTCCCAAAATATCTTATCCACCTAACGGTCATATCATTGAAGGGCATTTATGTCTTATCATGTCGGGCTGCTCCCTAGGCTATAAATAGCCGCCCCTACAACCACTAGCTGGTTGGCTGCTCGAGAGAAACTTGACACTTGTCATTTGAGAGCAACCCATCCTCCGAGGACTTTGAGCGAAAATCATCGAGTGAGGAAAACCCCAAAACCAAACCCCTACAAACCCAAAGTGATTGAGCATCATCAAGAGATTGATCCTGCGTGGATCTCGACGCTTGTTACCTTTGAAGACTGTGCTTCTTCCAGACGGTTAGGCGTCATGGTCTAGAGCATCCAAGAGGAATTGTGGATCGCCGAGTGACCAAGTCTGTGAAGGTTTGGAAGTCGCTCAAGACTTACCACGAGTGATTGGACGAGGTCCGTGTGACCTTAGTTCAAGGAGAATACGGTGAGGACTTGGTGTCCTGAAGCTGCGTGCTTTCGATCGGGTGTCCGGACTGTGTCCTCGAGTTTAAATACCCAGCCGCTCCAACCAGACGCATAACCGAGACAACAGCTTGGAACTGGTCTACCAAATCATTGTCTTCACCAACCTTACTGGTTCTATTTCCTCAACCCTTTCATTTCCTCATTATTGTGTTGAGTGTTTGTTCATATCTGTGTTTGAAAACTTTGACCAAGACTTTCTCAATTTCCTCGGTTCAATTTCTTGATCTGTTTGTCTTCATCTTGTGCTATCCGTGTTTACGCTTTATGTACTCTTGTTTGTCTTCATTTCATCATGATGACCATGCCCGCATTCTGTTATGCTTACTTCGAGTACTTATTCACGGCTGCAAGTAGTTCTTCGCTAAGGAATTTCCTCACCGCAAATTCCTCGGTGAAGAATTCATAAAAATCGCCTATTCACCCCCTCTAGTCGATATAACGCACTTTCAATTGGTATCGAGCAAGGTACTCCTTGTTACGTGTGATTTTGGTTTAACCACCTGGAGTTTTAGTTATGTCGACCGCAGGTATGATCAAGGTCTCAGCAGGTTGTCCTACCTTTGATGGGACGGACTACCCCTACTGGAAGAACAAGATGCGAATGCATCTTGAAGCAATTGATAACGATCTCTGGTATGTTGTGGAAAATGGTGTTCCCTCAGTCACACCTTCTCTGAATGCTGCTGATGTGAAGAGATTCAAGCAACTCGATTCTCAAGCGAAGAATATCATATGTGGCCATCTGAGCAAAGGTCAATATGGAAGAGTGAGCGCTTTGGAAACTGCCAAGCTCATCTGGGACAGGCTGTCCAAAGTGAGTGAAGGAGTCTCAACTCAGCGTGACTCTCGAGTTGATGTTCTTCGGAATCTCTTCAACCGCTTCAAAAGACTCGACAACGAAAATGTTCAACAAACCTTCGATCGCCTCACCGACATCTCAAATGAGCTTCAAGCACTTGGCGCCACTGACATCACCGACCATGAGGTGGTGAAGAAATTGTTAAGATCGCTTGATTCCTCATTTGATACTCTGGCACTGATGATACAAGAGCGTGCTGACTACAAGTCACTTGATCCTGCCGATATCCTCGAGAGCTATATACTCATTAGTTCAATCTTTCTGAAAAGAGAGATCTCTATGGTTCTAGCTATGGAAAACACGTGCCACGAAGGCCAAGGCTGTATACGAATCTGAGTGTGAAGACTCTGGTAGTAGCCTTGGAGATCCTGAAGAATTAGGCGAGGAGCTAGCACTGCTCGTGAAGAAATTCCAGAAGTTCTCAAGACGTGGTCGATTTGGAAAATCCTCAAGGAGCAATGATTCCTCATCCAGTGACTATAAGAGAAGACTTTGTCACAAATGCAAGAAACCTGGTCACTACATCCAAGATTGTCCTCGATGGGAAAAGGAATTAAAGAAGAAGAAACACAAGGATTACAGTTACGATGACGTTAAGAAGAAGAAGAAATCATCGAAATCTTCATCATCAAAATCCTCAAAGCCTTCTTCTCACAAGAAGAGCAGCTCCAAAAAGGCTCGGGCATTCATTGGCAAGGAAATGGACTCAAGCTGAATCTAAGGAACATGAGGAAGAGGAGGCATCGGAAGAATCTGAGTCCGGTGTGGCGAGTCTAGCTCTCACTCATCGCTTTAAATCGACAAGTCCATCTTCAACTCTAACGAAAATGACCTCACCAACAATGCTGATGAAGATAGTGATGACTACACTCCCACCTATTGCTTCATGGCAAAGGGTGCCAAGGTACTCAAATATACCTTCTCTGAATCTAGTGAAAATGAATCTGATGAAGATCTAAAGCCCAGTTACTCAAAACTTGCTAAAATTGCTGTAACACAACAAAGGGCTTTGGAAAAGGTTCAAAACATGCTAGATAAGAGTGATGATATGTTAGGTGAAGAAATGGATCGCACTAAAGCCCTGATCGAAAATCTTTAGAGACTTGGTCTAGGTTTGACAACTTTCAAGGTCATCATAACACTCTCTTATCGATCATGAGAAACTTTCTTATGAATTTCTTCAAAGAAAGCAAGATCTTGAGAAGCTAAGAGTGAGTTATGAAGATCTTCGAAGGAGCGCGATTCATTACTTGCTCAACAAATCAGCGCTTCCTGTGAAGAATTTGTTCCTCCATGCTTAAAGTGCATTGAACGTGAATCTGCTAATTCTTCACCTGAATGTTCAAATGCTTCAACTATTACAAATTCTTCACCTGCCTCTGCTATCACTAATTCCTCATCTGAGGACATTGCTAGTATCACTGACGATGCAGGGCTGAAGGAATTGTATATGACAGGCATGTACAAAAGCCTCAAAGGGCATCGACTCTTTGTGATGTGCTTAAAAGCAGATCCTCAACAGAACCCTAGGAAAGAGGGTATTGCTTTTGAGAGGAAACTCAATCTTGATGGAACATATTGGAAGCTTTGGCGGTATCCCAAAACCTCATGGAGTTGCTGCAAAGGGACCTCCAGTTGATCCATCTAACTTATCTGGCTTTACATTCGAATCTCCTCATTCTTCTGATGAGTCATTTGACTCCAACTATAAACTGTTCAAAAATCAGAATGGTGAAGTATTTGCTAGATATGTTGGCACTAACTGCAGGAACGGTTCCCCTATGAAGAAAATCTGGGTTCCCAAGAAGTGCCTTGAAAGTCTTCAGGTGAATGTCCTCATGATACCACCTGTGAAGAATAGGAACCCCAGATCAAATTCTTCATATGGACCAAATTCTTCATATGAATCCAAGTCCTCATACGGACCAAATTCCTCACGTGGATCAAATTCCTCAAAAGGATCAAAGTCCTCATATGATTATCATCGTCTTTGACAACTCTGTTTCGCAGGTAGAGCTAAGGGCTATGAATATGTGCATTATTCTTCAAACCAATATGTTCATAAGTCCTCGAAGAATTTCTCTGCTTATTCATATGCTTACCCTAACCCCTCTTATGTGAAAGCGAAATGGTTTGGCTTCTATGCCACCATTCTCGTATGGTGCTCGCATGAGTAATGAACTCTTTGCCACCCCTTCAGATGTGGGTGGTGAAGAAAATAACTAATCTCTTCTGCAGGGTCAGGTCTCCGGGCGTGCCTTAACGTCTCAAGAATTTCTTTGAGGACTGACAAAATTGCTGAAAGGACGCATGCTAATCATGATGAAATGACCTTTCATTTCACACGTCCTCATACTGCTTATCTGTTAATCTTGGTCGATGAAACTCATCGATGAACATGATATCATATTCTTCACTGATGAAGTATATGAGATCGTAAGTTGTACTAATTCATCTGCAGGATGATCAACCCAAAGCCACTGAGTGGGTTCTCGATAGTGGTTGTACAAATCACATGACTGGTGACAAGAATCTATTGATGGATGCTCCCTTATCACCGTCACATCTGAAGCATATCATCTTTGCTGACAAAGGAAAAAGTCAGGTATTGGGTCTTGGTAAGGTTGCGATCTCTAAGGATAAACACATGGACAAAGTCATGCTTGTTGAGTCCTTAGGATACAACCACATGTCAGTCTCAATACTTTGTGATCTTGATATGGTTGTCATCTTTGGCAAGTATCGTTGTGTTGTGATTATGGAAGCTGACAATTCCAAAGTCTTTGAAGGCTTTAGGAGAGGAGACTTGTATATTGTTGATTTCTCTCTGGGACCACAACCAGCCGTGTGTCTACTTGCAAAAGCTTCAGAAGTCTGGCTATGGCATCGGCGACTTGGTCACGCAGGCATGAGGAATTTGAACACGCTTGCAAAGAAGAAGCATGTCATTGGCATTGAGAATGTCAAATTCCTCAAGGATCACTTGTGAGGAGCTTGTGAAGCTGGAAAATGACCAAGGCCAAGCATCCAGTGAAGACTATCATGACCACTACTCGTCCCTTCAATTGCTTCACATGGACCTCTTTGGTCCTAATCATTACTCAGTCACTAATGATGCATCTCTATATGGCTTTGTTATTGTTGATGATTACTCTCGTTACACATGGGTACACATTGTTACTTACAAAAATCAAGTGCAGGAAGTCTTCAAACGATTTTCCTCGAGGGCTTCAACTAACTTTGGTGTGAAGATCAAACACATCAGGAGTGACAATGGAACTGAGTTCAAGAATTCCGGTCTTGATGACTATCTTGATGAACTTGGTATTACTCATGAGTTATCTGCTCCTTATACTCCTCAGCAAAATGGCGCCGTGGAGCACAAGAACAGAACTCTTGTTGAGATGGCTCGCACTATGCTTGATGAATACAAAACGCCTAGTCGTTTTTGGATTGATGCAATTGATACGGCGTGCCACATCATCAACAGAGTATATCTTCACAAATTCTTCAAGAAGACTGCCTATGAACTCCTCAACGACAAGAAACCCAATGTAAGTTATTTCAAAGTCTTCGATTGCTAAATGCTGGATTAGAGATACTGATCACAATTCTAAATTTGCACCGAAAGCACATGAAGGTTTTATGCTTGGTTACGGAAAGGACTCGCACACCTACAGAGTCTTCAACATCGCTCTTCACAAGATTGTTGACCTTTGTAGATGTGCGGTTCGATGAAACTAATGGCTCGCAAAGAGAGCACCTACCTTCCGTGTTAAATGAACCAGCACCGAGGAATCTATCAAGTTCAAGGCAACCGAGGATGTCATTCCCTCTTGAAGAAACTGAAGAATTCATTCCTGTCGCAAAGAACGCCGAGCTGATGCACTGAAGATAATCTTTGAAGACAATGGTGCTGAGGAAAATGATCAAATTCCTCGGCGACAACCAGCTCATCCTCGCGTTGCAAAAGAAGTGCAAGTGGAGAAGATCATCGATGACATTAAAGCGCCAGTCCTCTCACACGCTCAAAAGCTTCACATTTATCTAACTTTTGTGGGCACTATGCTTTCGTCTCTATCACAGAGCCCACTAAGGTAGATGAAGCATTTCGAGCCGGAATGGATTCGTGCTATGCAAGAAGAATTACATCAGTTCGAGCTCAACAATGTCTGGGAACTGGTCAAACGTCCAGATCCTCACAAGCATAATATCATTGGCACAAAGTGGATCTACCGCAACAAGCAAGATGAAAATGGCCTTGTGGTGAGGAATAAGGCACGACTAGTAGCTCAAGGCTACACACAGGTTGAAGGAATTGATTTCGATGAAACTTTTGCACATGTTGCTAGACTTGAGTCTATTCAGCATATTACTCGCCTATGCTAACCATCACAATATCACTTTATATCAAATGGATGTGAAAAGTGCATTCCTCAATGGTAAGCTTGAGGAAGAAGTATATGTTGCTCAACCCCCAGGTTTTGAAGATCCAAAGAATCCCGACAAAGTCTTCAGACTCAACAAGGCCCTCTATGGTCTCAAACAAGCCCCACGGGCGTGGTATGATACATTGAAGGAATTCTTCGTGAAGAATGGCTTCACACCCGTTTCACTCGACCCTACTCTCTTTACTAAACCATATGATGGTGAACTGTTTGTGTGCCAAATATATGTTGATGATATTATCTTTGGCTGTATCGACCAACGTTATAGTGATGAATTTGCCTATATGATGAGTGAACAATATCAAATGTCTATGATGGGAGAGTTGAAATTCTTCTTAGGTCTTCAAATTCACAACAAGACAATGGCATATTCATATCTCAGGAGAAATACCTCAAAGATGTCCTGAAGAAATTCGGCATGCAAGATTGCAAAGGCGTCAAAATTCCTATGCCCACAAATGGCTATCTATGCACTGATGAAAATGGTATTGACTTCGATCACAAGGTATACCGCTCCATGATTGGTTCTTTATTGTACTTATGTGCATCCATGCCAGATATAATGCTTAGTCTTTGCATGTGTGCCCGATTTCAAGCTACACCGAAGGAATCACACCATAAGGCTGTGAAGCATATTCTTCGATATCTAGCCCACACACCAACACTAGGATTATGGTACCCCAAGGGCTCGCTTTTGATCTCATTGGATATTCTCGACTGACTATGCTTTGGTGATCGTGTGGACCGCAAGTCAACTTCGGCACTTGTCATTTCCTCGGACGATCTTTGGTCCGTTGGTCCTCGAAGAAACAGAATCACAGATCACCGCTTCATCGCGGAAGCTGAATAAATTGCTGCTGGCTCGTGGTTGTGCTCAATTGCTGTGGATGAAGCAGACTCTCAAGGACTACGGCATCAACGTGAAGAATGTGCCTCTCATCGCGACAATGAGAGTGCAATCAAGATTGCTCACAACCCAGTTCAGCACTCGAAGACAAAGCACATTCAGATTCGCCATCATTTTCTTCGTGATCATATGTTGAAGGGCGACATCTCCATCGAAAGCACGTGAAGACCCGAAGAATAGCTAGCTGATATCTTCACTAAGCCCTTGGATGAGAAGAGATTTAGCAAGTTGCGGTGTGAGCTAAATATCTTAGAATCTTCAAATGTTCTTTGAAAAGGACACACATCCTGACATTTATGCAAAATTGATGACTTAGATGTGCAACACATGAAGAAACGTTTTTCTTCAATCAATGAAGAATAACACTCTAAGTGTGAAGAAATTAATGAAGAATTTGATTCTCAGAACCCTACGACAATTGTACGCGGTGTCTGAAATCATCATTCTTATACGTTGGGTCACGCCACCACCAAAGTTGAAAATCTTCAATTTGAGTTTTTCCTCAGTTTTTGAAATTCTTCAGTTTTTCAAATTCTTCAACTTTGCAAAATCTTCACTGTTTCCGTCGTTTTTCTTCATTGGCAATACATATATATATGGGTTTATGTCCTCTACAGCATTCACTTATGGCTATTTCTTCAAGTCGCTTTTTCTGCTAAGTGAATGTGATCGGACCCTTCCTCTACTCAACCCAATCTATTCACAAATTCTTCATGTGCGTTCTATTTGAAACTCGTTCAAAATCTTCACTGGGTCCTTGTCAGCTGAAGAAATTGCGAACGAAACTTTAGAACTGATCTTATCCAAATTTTCGGTTTTGCCATTAAACCGCTCCGCATCCCACGATGCATTATTTTACTCACCCACGATCATACACGATCTCCACTATACAAGACGTGGGTGACACATGTCGCGTGAAGGAGAAAGGGCAGGCACGCTCGTCCCAAAATCTTCTCGAACAGTTTTTCACCTTGTCTATAAATACCCTCTCCCTTCCTCACTTCTTTTACCCGCTCGACCTCTCTCTCCGCTCGAGCTCCTCAAACCCTAAGCGCTGCCGCTACTCCATCGTCAGCCGGTCAGGAAGAGCTTCACCGCCTCGACCCGTTGCTGACGTACTTTCGCCATCGACCGCTGAATTCCTCACTCCGCCCGCCGTAGCTGTCTTCCTCCGCCAAGTTAGGGCGTGGAAGATCTGAACTGACGAACTTCCCAACTGTTCTTCTTAGTTCGTCGTGTTCTTCACTTCGGGTAATTAAAAGTTACTTTTATTACTCGCTTTGATTCTCAAACCTTCCTGAAAATCTTCAAAGGTGTTTATTCTTCAAATCTTCACACATATGAACACCTCAAACAAAATATGCTCTTGATTCGCTTCTCTAAGCAATGATTTTCTTCAAGATTCCTCAATTGTGTGGATCCTCGATCTGTACAACTCGAACCTAAGACAAAGAACGCTTAGTGAAATTCTTCAAGGCTCATCCGGTCAAAATCCTCAAAACTTGTTCTTTGAAAAACCTTCTGAGAACGCATATGACCTCTCCAAATTCCTCGCAACTATACTCTGTTCACAGGTACACATGTCCGCTGCTGAATCACTAGGTTCTCATCAACTTAACTCATTTGCAGCGTTCCTCGAAGAAAAACTGCATACTTCTTCAGAAAACTCAATTGTTCAAATTCCTCAACTGAAGAATATGGCAGACGGAAAGAAGCAACAGAAAGGAGGAAAGAAACCTGAGGTTATGACTGCGTTTGAGATCCCTGAGGAAATCTATGCTGACTATTGCACACCTGATGAAGAAAACAAAAATCAGCGCAAGGTGCGTATTCAGAAGATTGAACGGAGATGGGCAAGGGAATGGAGGGAATACAGATATGTGACTCCAAAGTACATGAAGAAATTCGCTCTCAATCCTCCATGCCCAAGAGTCCATTGGCACTGGCCAAGTAGCTGATCCCACAAGCATCAAACGTGGTGAGGACTTTCCTCAAGAATGGGCTAAGCGCCAAGCTAAATTGGCAAGACAAGCCAAGGAGGCGGTGAAGAAATTCAATGAGGATTCTGCCATCGCTATCAAGCATCGAGGCCTCGGTCAAACCGAGGAAATCCATGCCAAAGAAGCCTGCTCATAAGCCAAGTGCTTCACCATCAGCGCCCTCACGGCCAAGTTCCTCAGCAGCGCCCTCAAGGCAAATTCCTCACACTGCTACAGCTCCACCAAAGTCCTCAACAGCTCCGTCAAAATCCTCAGTTCTGTGCATCCGCTACATGTCAAAGGATCTGCTGGTTTCTCGATTGCCTCCGAGTTTCAGCAAATTCCTCAAAGAAGCACCAATTTCATCATCCGCCCGACTCTGAAGACCAAAGCAACAAATGGACGAGGTCCTCGGCCAAGTCCAAAGAAACAGGTTGCATTCCATGTGCCTTCGATGATGAAGCTTCGATGATGAACTTGCGGAAATCATCGAGATCGCCAAGAAAGGGCCGCTAGAGCCAAAGGTACATTTGTGCATCGCTGTTGGATCCGAAAAAGTCCTCGATTATATTGATCTCTGGCACAAGGATCCCAATACCCCTATGCCTGACTTTCATCTGACCCCTGGACAAAGTCATATGCTGACCCATTTCATCGCTGAAGAGAAATGGAAGTTTGAAAAGGCAAGAGAGATCAAGAAAAAGCTCAATACAGAAAGGAGAAGTTCCTGAAGAAAAACGTTGTCAAAATGACACCTGAGGAACTTCTCAAGGTCCAGACTGAAATTCAAGACCTCAGCAAAAACTTCGATTCTTATTATGCTGATTGGCAAGGAGCCAAGGTCAGATTCGTCAATCTGACGAAGAAATTCACCAATGTTGCTGCCCCAACGCAACATGAAATTCCTCAGGCTGAAGCCTCACCACCGATCAAGAACTTGCCGACCGTTGATGAAGTTCAGCGGCTGATGAAAATGCTAGTTCCATGGATGATGATCCCATTCCAGCCACCAAGAAATTGCACAGGCATCCACTAGTGGTGCGCTCAAGAAATCGAACAAGACAGGCACCTCGGTTGTGCCAGCTCAAGAAATTCAACCAGATTCCTCGGCTCCTCCTCTGCGCCAACACCAACTCCAATTCTTCCATCTGCCTCTCGAGGTGAAGAAAACCAAGGCTGCAGAACGAGCTGCGGTGAAGAAAAGGAAGGCATCACCGTATGTCAAATTCTTGGTGCGAAGAAAATGAAGCCAATGACTAGCTCATTCGAAAATCCAATTGATGCTGTTCCGATTTCCTCCATGCCATCAAAGGACCTTGTTCCTTTTGAGAAGACTATGAGATCCCAATCGGATCTCGATGAAGAACATCGTTCTGCTGCTGTCACGAGCAGATTGATGAAGAAATTGAAGTGGACGCAATCCCTTCAACCCCAGTCATTTCTCACCTATGCCTCAGTTCACAACTGAAGAGGCTGGTGTTGAGGAAATTGAAGATGAAGATGTGGATATAGGGTGCACCACACCAGTGATGAATGATGACTTTTGGGAAAGTCTGCATCCAAATACTCCTCTCTTCACCCCGCTCCAACAGATTCCTCAGTCCCCTGCACCAACAGTCCAAATGGACTCAAGAAACTCAACCCACCTGCTCAGGTGCATGAAGAAATTCCAGCCACTAGTGCCGATGAACTGCTGCTGATCCACAGACTGCACCCGTTGAGGAACAAGAAATTCCTCAGCCTGAAGAACCTGAACTTGCGATTCCTGAGGTGGTGATGCAACTCACTGACACCCCTCTGCCCAAGCAAAAGAATCCGTTCTCAAGCAAACAAAAGTTCAAGGCTGATGATTTCTTTGCCGAGCACGTATTCTTCACTAACTATAATCCATATGATTCTGCTCGCATAAGGAAGAGGCGTTTCTGGACTGCCAGCCAAGCCAACTTCTATTCCTCAGTGCTCTTCAACAAAGACAAAGTCTTCGATCATGCTCACGTTCCTCATGTGGACATGGAGTCTCTGCCAGGCTTTGAGCCAGTCCTCAGTGTTCTTCACGACGCAGGACTTCTGAATTTCTGCACTGATATTCGTGGATCGGAATGAAGAACTCATTCTTCAATTCTACGCAACGCTGCACATCACCGGAGACGCCAAGACGTGAACTCATGGGTATTAGACTGGATGTCTGAAAATACTCACTACAAGGCACCAAGAACTGAATTGCTTCGCTCTACCACTCAGTCCTCCACTTGATGGTGCACGTTGTATCTACAACGAACCAGTAACTTTCAAATCACTATATGCAAGTGCCGATGAAGCCTTTGAAGCCAAGGCAGGCCCCAAGAACCAAATTCCTCGTCAAGGAATTATTGTATGTGCCTCGGACTGTCTATCGGATTCGACGAAGACAATGAGTCCTATCAAAGGCCACGACTCGAATGATGAAGAAGTCGTTGGCATCATGAAGAATATGCTTTTCAACATCATCCATGGCGTTCCCGTCAACTTCCATGATTTCTTCATGAGGACTCTGGCAAACATTGCTATGTCCCCATTTGAGCTGAATCCTTATGCGCCTTGGATAATGAGATTCATCAGGACAAGGTCTTCACTCAATTACAAGGCTGATACTCTGAACCACTGCAGCTACTTGCCCCCGATTGAAGTCCTCAAACGGACATTTACCTCAGATGATGACAAGGGCAAGGCTACTGCTATGATCGATGAAGGCATTCGTCCATTGGATGGACAGTTTCGCAAAGCAGCACCCTACTCCACCAATGATGACTCTGCCACACATGACTCTGCCGCAAATACCTCAGTCAAGCAAAGTCCTCAAGCTACTGCACCCAGGGTGATGACTGATCGTGAGTTACTCCTCAGTCTTCATCAGAAGGTTGATCGCAATCATAAATGGGTCAAGCGTCGGTTTGGTTCAATTCTTCACAACATGACCTCAACACACAATGCAAGGAAGAAAACCACTACTACCTCCATGAAACCTTCAAACGCACCTGTGCTGTTCTTTCACATGTCTACAGTGCGGAAGAACTGACGACTATGGGAATCAAGGAAGAATTTGACTGGTCTGCACCTCCGAAGAAATACAAGAAGGTCAAAGTTTCTTCCTTGGTGGCCAGCTCCTATTCTTCATCGCGCGACACTGATGAAAATGAAGACTTGGACGACACCGCGGCAGGTCCTACTACACCGAGGGAACGTAGTAATTTGAAAATTTTCCTACGCACACGCAAGACCATGGTGATGGCATAGCAACGAGAGGGGAGAGTGTCTGTCCACGCACTCGTGAGACCGTAAGCGAAGCGTTATAACAACGCTGTTGATGTAGTCGTGACGCCTTCACGATCCGACCGATCCAAGTACCGAACGACGGCACCTCCGTGTTCAGCACACGTTCAGCTCGATGACGATCCCCTGCTCCGATCCAGCAAAGCGTCGGGGATGAGTTCCGCAAGCACCACGGCGTGGTGGCGATGATGATGCTCCACCGACGCAGGGCTTCGCCTAAGCTCCGCGACGATATGACTTCACCGGCGAGGGCTTCGCGTAAGCTCATGACGATATGACCAAGTGGAATATGGTGGAGGGCACCGCACGGCTAAGGAACGATCCGTAGATCAACTTGTGTGTCCATGGGGTGCCCCTGCCCCGTATATAAAGGAGCAAGGAGGAGGTGGCGGCCTAGGGAGGAGGCGCACCAGGGGGAGTCCTACTCCCACCGAGTAGGACTCCTCCTTTCCTAGTAGGAGTAGGAGAGAAGGAAGGGAAGGGAGGAAGGGGTGCGGCCTCCCCTAGTCCAATTCGGACTAGGCCTTGGGGGGGCGCGCGGCCTGCCCTAGGCAGCCCCTCTCTCTTTCCCGCAGGGCCCAACAAGGCCCAATACTTCTCCCCGGCGAATTCCCGTAACTCTCCGGTACTCCGAAAAATACCCGAATCATTCGGAACCTTTCCGAACTCCGAATATAGTCGTACAATATATCGATCTTTACGTCTCGACCATTTCGAGACTCCTCGTCATGTCCCCGATCTCATCCGGGACTCCGAACTCCTTCGGTACATCAAAACTCATAAACTCATAATATAACTGTCATCGAAACCTTAAGCGTGCGGACCCTACGGGTTCGAGAACTATGTAGACATGACCTAGAACTATTCTTGGTCAATAACCAATAGCGGAACCTGGATGCCCATATTGGCTCCTACATATTCTACGAAGATCTTTATCGGTCAAACCGCATAACAACATACGTTGTTCCCTTTGTCATCGGTATGTTACTTGCCCGAGATTCGATCGTCGGTATCCAATACCTAGTTCAATCTCATTACTGGCAAGTCTCTTTAATCGTTCTGTAATACATCATTTCATAACTAACTCATTAGTTACAATGCTTGCAAGGCTTAGGTGATGAGTATTACCGAGAAGGCCAAGAGATACCTCTCCGACAATCGGAGTGACAAAACCTAATCTCGAATCATGCCAACTCAACATATACTTTTGGAGACACCTATAGAGTACCTTTATAATCACCCAGTTACGTTGTGACGCTTTGGTAGCACACAAAGTGTTCCTCCGTAAACGGAGTTGCATAATCTCATAGTTGCGTGAACTTTGTATAAGTCATGAAGAAAGCAATAGCAACATACTAAACGCATCAAGTGCTAAGCTAACGGAATGGGTCAAGTCAATCATATCATTCTCCTAATGATGTGATCCCATTAATCAAATGACAACACATGGCTATGGTTAGGAAACATAACCATCTTTGATTAATGAGCTAGTCAAGTAGAGGTATACTAGTGACTATATGTTTGTCTTATGTACTCACACATGTACTCCCTCCGTTCCTTGATATAGGGTGTATAGTTTTTTGTGGAAAAGTTCATATTATAAGGTGTATTCCTTTAGTTGACACTTTTACCCCTCCATAAGCTACAACCCACGGATGGCCTTCCTAGATAAAAAGATGGCAAGTCCCCATCTCGTATATACATGTTGTGCATGCACGGTAGGTTTGTTTGGAAAGAGAAGATTACATGTACGAAGGGGAGAATAAGTGAGAGAGGATATTGTGGGATTTGTTAGGCTAAATAAGGAAGTAAATTGCCTGTGATATAGAGGATCGTGATTTTTCTATTTTTCTCTCTAGTCTCACGTTTTTGCACCAGGGGCTTTTACGTCCAAAACCAACGAAATCTCCCCTCCCAGCCTATGCGTTAATATTCGTGCAAGAAAACTATACACCCTATATCAAGGAATGGAGGGAGTATTATGTTTCCGGTTAATACAATTCTAGCATGAATAATAAACATTTATCATGATATAAGGAAATAAATAATAACTTTATTATTGCCTCTAGGGCATATTTCCTTCAGTCTCCCACTTGCACTAGAGTCAATAATCTAGTTCACATCATCATGTGATTCAACACTAATATTCACATCTGTATGTGATTAATACCGTAGTTCACATCGTCATGTGACCAACACCCAAAGGGTTTACTAGAGTCAATAATCTAGTTCACATCGCTATGTGATTAACACCCAAAGAGTACTAAGGTATGATCATGTTTTGTTCGTGAGAGAAGCTTTAGTCAACGGGTCTGTCACATTCAGAGCCGTATGTATTTTGCAAATATTCTATGTCTACAATGCTCTGCACGGAGCTACTCTAGCTAATTGCTCCCACTTTCAATATGTATCCAGATTGAGACTTAGAGTCATCTGGATCAGTGTAAAAAGCTTGCATCGATGTAACTCTTTACGACGGGCTCTTTTATCACTTCCATAATCGAGAACTATTTCCTTAGTCCTCACTAAGGATGTTCTTGACCAATGTCCAGTGATCTACTCCTAGATCACTATCGCATTCCTTGCCAAATTCAGAGCAAGGTATACAATAGGTCCGTACATAGCATAGCATACTTTATAGAACCTATGATTGAGGCATAGTGAATGACTTTCATTCTCTTTTCTATTTTCTGCCATGGTCGGATTTGAGTCTTACTCAATTTCACACCTTGCAACACAGGCAAGAACTTTTCTTTGACTGCTCCATTTTGAACTACTTCAAAATCTTGACAAGGTATGTGCTTATTGAAAAAACTTATCAAGTGTCTTAATCTATCTCAATAGATCTTGATGCTCAATATGTAAGCAGCTTCACCGAGGTCTTTCTTTGAAAAACTCCTTTCAAATACTCCTTTATGCTTTCCAGAATAATTCTACATTATTTCCGATCAACAATATGTCATTCACATATACTTATCGAAATGTCAGAGTGCTCCCACTCACTTTCTTGTAAATACAGGCTTCTCCAAAAGTCTGTATAAAACCATATGCTTTGATCACACTATCAAAGCGTTTATTCCAACTCCGAGATGCTTGCACCAGTCCATAGATGGATCGCTGGAGCTTGCACATTTTGTTAGCTCCTTTAGGATTGACAAAACCTTCTGGTTGCATCATATACAACTCTTCTTTAATAAATCCATTAAAGAATGTAGTTTTGACATCCATTTGCCAGATTTCATAAAATGTGGCAATTGCTAACATGATTCGGACAGACTTAAGCATCGCTACGAGTGAGAAAATCTCATCGTATTCAACACCTTGAACTTGTCGAAAACCTTTTTGCAACAAGTCGGGCTTTGTAGATAGTAACACTACTATCAACGCCCATCTTCCTCTTGAAGAACCATTTATTCTCTATGACTTGCCGATCATCGGGCAAATCAATCAAAGTCCACACTTTGTTCTCATACATGGATCCCATCTCAGATTTCATGGTCTCAAACCATTTCATGAATCTGGGCTCATCATCGCTTCCTCATAGTTCGTAGGTTCATCATGGTCTAGTAACATGACTTCTAGAATAGTATTACCGTACCACTCAAGTGCGGATCTTACTCGAAGACCTACGAGGTTTGGTAGCAACTTGATCTCAAGTTTCATGATCATCATCATTAACTTCCTCACTAATTGGTGTAGGAATCACTGAACTGATTCCTGTGATGAACTACTTTCCAATAAGGGAGAAGTTATAATTACCTCATCAAGTTCTACTTTCCTCCCACTCACTTCTTTCGAGAGAAACTTCTTCTAGAAAGGATCCATCTTAGCAAAAAATATCTTGCTTTCGGATCTGTGATAGAAGGTGTACCCAATAGTTACCTTTGGGTATTCTATGAAGACGCACTTCTCCGATTTGGGTTCGAGCTTATCAGGTGAAAACTTTTTCACATAAGCATCACAACTCCGAACTTTAAGAAACGACAGCTTAGGTTTACTGCTAAACCATATTTCATACGGTGTCATCTCAACGGATTTAGATGGTGCCCTATTAAACGTGAATGCAGCTGTCTCTAATGCATAACCCCAAAACGATAGTGGTAAATCAGTAAGATACATCATAGATCGCACCATATCCAATAAAGTGCGGTTACGACGTTTGGACACACCATTATGCTGTGCTGTTCCAGGTGGCGTGAGTAGTGAAACTATTTCACATTGTTTTAACTGAAGGCCAAACTCGTAACTCAAATATTTTTCCTCTGCGATCATATCGTAGAAACTTTTATTTTCTTGTTACGATGATTCTTCACTTCACTCTGAAATACTTTGAACTTTTCAACTCTTTCAGACTTATGTTTCATCAACAAGATATACGCATATCTGCTCAGATCATCTGTGAAGGTCAGAAAAATAATGATACACGCCGCGAGCCTTAACACTCATCGGACCGCATACATCGGTATGTATGATTTCCAACAAATCAGTTGCTCGCTCCATAGTTCCGGAGAACGTCGTTTTAGTCATCTTGCCCATGAGGCACGGTTCGCAATTACCAAGTGATTCATAATCAAGTGATTCCAAAAGCCCATCAAGATGGAGTTTCTTCATGCGTTTTACACCGATATGACCCAAACGGCAAGGCCACAAATAAATTGCACTATCATTATTAACTTTACATCTTTTGGTTTCAATATTATGAATATGTGTGTGACACGATCGAGATCCAACAAACCATTTTCATTGGGTGTATGACCATAGAAGGTTTTATTCATGTAAACAGAACAATAATTATTCTCTAACTTACATGAATAACCGTATTGCAATAAACATGATCAAATCATATTCATGCTCAACGCAAACGCCAAATAACATTTATTTAAGTTCAACACTAATCCCGATAGTATAGGGAGTGTGCGATGATGATCATATCAATCTTGGAACTACTTCCAACACTCATCGTCACTTCCCCTTCAACTAGTTTCTGTTTATTCTGTAACTCCTGTTTTGAGTTACTAATCTTAGCAACCGAACAAGTATCAAATACTCAGGGCTACTATAAACACTAGTAAAGCACACATTAATAACCTGTATATCAAATATACCCTTGTTCACTTTGCCATCCTTCTTATCCACCAAATATTTGGGGTATTTCCTGTTTCCAGTGACCATTTCCTATGCAGTGTAAGCACTCAGTTTCAGGCTTTGCTTCAGCTTTGGGTTTCTTCGTGGGAGTGACAACTTGCTTGTCATTCTACTTAAAGTTCCCCTTTCTTTCCCTTTGCCCTTTTTCTTGAAACTAGTGGTTTTGTCAATCATCAACACTTGATGCTCTTTCTTGATTTCTACCTTCGTCGATTTCAACATCACGAAGAGCTCGGGAATCGTTTTCGTCATCCCTTGCATACTATAGTTCATCACGAAGTTCTAGTAACTTAGTGATGGTGACTAGAGAATTCTGTCAATCACTATCTTATCTCGGAAGATTAACTCCCACTTGATTCAAGCGATTGAAGTACCCAGACAATCTGAGCACATGCTCACTAGTTGAGCGATTCTCGTCCATCTTTTAGCTATAGAACTTGTTGGAGTCTTCATATCTCTCAACTCGGTTATTTGCTGAAATATTAACTTCAACTCCTGGAACATCTCATATGGTCCATGATGTTCAAAACGTCTTTGAAGTCCCGATTCTAAGCCGTTTAAGCATGGTGCACTAAACTATCAAGTAGTCATCATATTGAGCTAGGCAAACGTTCATAACGCCTCAGATTCCGCTCCTGCAATAGGTCTGTCACCTAGCGGTGCATCAAGAACATAATTCTTCAGGCAGCATTGAGGATAAACCTCAGATCACGGATCCAATCCGCAACATTGCTACTAACATTTTTCAATACAATTTTCTCTAGGAACACATATAAAAACTTAGGGAAGCAACAACGCGAGCTATTGATCTACAACATAATTTGCAAAATTCTACCAGGACTAAGTTCATGATAAATTTAAGTTCAATTAATCATATTACTTAAGAACTCCCACTTAGATGTACATCTCTCTAGTCATCTAAGTGATCACGTGATCCAAATCAACTAAACCATAACCGATCATCACGTGAGATGGAGTAGTTTTCAATGGTGAACATCACTATGTTGATCATATCTACTATATGATTCACGCCGACCTTTCGGTCTCCGTGTTCCGAGGCCATATCTGCATATGCTAGGCTCGTCAAGTTTAACTCGAGTATTCTGCGTGCAAAACTGGCTTGCACCCGTTGTAGATGGACGTAGAACTTATCACACCCGATCATCACGTGGTGTCTGGGTACTACGAACTTTTAGCAATGGTGCATACTCAGGGAGAACACTTCTTGATAATTTTAGTGAGAGATCATCTTATAATGCTACCGTCAATCAAAGCAAGATAAGATGCATAAAGGATAAACATCGCATGCAATCAATATAAGTGATATGATATGGTCATCATCATCTTGTGCTTGTGATCTACATCGCCAAGCAACCGTCATGATCACCATCGTCACCGGGCGCCGACACCTTGATCTCCAACGAAGCATCGTTGTCGCCTCGCCAACTATTGCTTCTACGACTATCGCTACTGCTTAGTGATAAAGTAAAGCAATTACATGGCGATTGCATTTCATACAATAAAGAGACAACCATATGGCTCCTGCCAGTTGCCGATAACTTTTACAAAACATGATTATCTCATACAATAAAATATAGCATCACGCCTTGACCACATCACATCACAACATGCCCTGCAAAAACAAGTTAGACGTCCTCTACTTTGTTGTTGCAAGTTTTACGTGGCTGCTACGGGCTGAGCAAGAACCGTTCTTACCTACGCATCAAAACCACAACGATAGTTTGTCAAGTTGGTGCTGTTTTAACCTTCGCAAGGACCGGGCGTAGCCACACTCGGTTCAACTAAAGTGAGAGAGACAGACACCGCCGATCACCTTTAAGCAACAAGTGCTCGAAGCGGTGAAACCAGTCTCGCGTAAGCGTACGCGTAATGTCGGTCCGGGCCGCTTCATCTCACAATACCACTGAACCAAAGTATGACATGCTGGTAAGCAGTATGACTTATATCGCCCACAACTCACTTGTGTTCTACTCGTGCATATGACATCAACGCATAAAACCAGGCTCGGATGCCACTGTTGGGGAACGTAGTAATTTAAATTTTTTCCTACGCACACGCAAGACCATGGTGATGACATAGCAACGAGAGGGGAGAGTGTCTGTCCACGTACCCTCGTAGACCGTAAGCGGAAGCGTTATAACAACGCGGTTGATGTAGTCGTACGTCTTCACGATCCGACCGATCCAAGTACCGAACGTACGGCACCTCCGTGTTCAGCACATCGCTCAGCTCGATGACGATCCCGGGCTCCGATCCAGCAAAGCGTCGGGATGAGTTCCACAAGACGACGGCGTGGTGACGATGATGATGCTCCACCGACGCAGGGCTTCGCCTAAGCTCCGCGACGATATGACTTCACCGGCGCAGGGCTTCGCCTAAGCTCTGCGACGATATGACCGAAGTGGAATATGGTGGAGGGGGGCACCGCACACGGCTAAGGAACGATCCGTAGATCAACTTGTGTGTCCATGGGGTGCCCCCTGCCCCCGTATATAAAGGAGCAAGGAGGAGGTGGACGTCCTAGTGAGGAGGCGACCAGGGGAGTCCTACTCCCACCGGGAGTAGGACTCCTCCTTTCCTAGTAGGAGTAGGAGAGAAGGAAGGGGAAGGAGGAAGGTGCGGCCTCCCCTAGTCCAATTCGGACTAGGCCTTGGGCGCGCGGCCTGCCCTAGGCAGCCCTCTCTCTTTCCTGCAGGGCCCAACAAGGCCCAATACTTCTCCCCGGCGAATTCCGTAACTCTCCGGTACTCGAAAAATACCGAATCATTCGAACCTTTCCGAACTCCGAATATAGTCGTCCAATATATCGATCTTTACGTCTCGACCATTTCGAGACTCCTCGTCATGTCCCCGATCTCATCCGGGACTCCGAACTCCTTCGGTACATCAAAACTCATAAACTCATAATATAACTGCCATCGAAACCTTGTTGCGTGCGGACCCTACGGGTTCGAGAACTATGTAGACATGACCTAGAACTATTCTTGGTCAATAACCAATAGCAGAACCTGGATGCCCATATTGGCTCCTACATATTCTACGAAGATCTTTATCGGTCAAACCGCATAACAACATATCGTTGTTCCCTTTGTCATCGGTATGTTACTTGCCCGAGATTCGATCGTCGGTATCCAATACCTAGTTCAATCTCAAGTTCTGGCAAGTCTCTTTACTCGCTCTGTAATACATCATTTCATAACTAACTCATTAGTTACAATGCTTGCAAGGCTTAGGTGATGAGTATTACCGAGAAGGCCCAGAGATACCTCTCCGAGCAATCGGAGTGACAAAACCTAATCTCGAATCATGCCAACTCAACATATACTTTTGGAGACACCTATAGAGTACCTTTATAATCACCCAGTTACGTTGTGACGTTTGGTAGCACACAAAGTGTTCCTCCGGTAAACGGGAGTTGCATAATCTCATAGTTGCAGGAACTTTGTATAAGTCATGAAGAAAGCAATATCAACATACTAAACGATCAAGTGCTAAGCTAACGGAAATGGGTCAAGTCAATCATATCATTCTCCTAATGATGTGATCCCATTAATCAAATGACAACACATGTCTATGGTTAGGAAACATAACCATCTTTGATTAATGAGCTAGTCAAGTAGAGGTATACTAGTGACTATATGTTTGTCTTATGTACTCACACATGTATTATGTTTCCGGTTAATACAATTCTAGCATGAATAATAAACATTTATCATGATATAAGGAAATAAATAATAACTTTATTATTGCCTCTAGGGCATATTTCCTTCAAACCGACCCCAACAACGCTGGCGCTCCTTCTTCAACTTGAAATTCTTCAGGAGCGTTAGTCCTCAGTTTCGATCCTTTTGGTCATTCGATGACAAAGGGGGATAAATTTGAGTTAGTCTTCAAGCGGGTCTATTTTATTGCCCATATACAACAATCTATTAAGTTACAACTCGCTCTTCTGAAACTTTTATTGGATCGAGTTGTAATCTTAAACCCGATGGTGCTTTGATACTTTTGATGCACTATGCTCTGATTCTCTTGAGTTTGTTTTGTGCTCTAATACTCTTGATGCGTTATTTTGCATGCTTGTTCCTCATCAATGTTATCGCACGCATGCTGAATTACATCAAGCACCATATTTCATCATGCATTTCAAATTCTTCATATTATATGTCAAATGCGTGTATGAATTACAAGATATAGGGGGAGATCTCCATGATTCAACTCTTCAAATGTGCATTGCCTCAAAAGCAAATTCCTCACTATGCACATCTTCGTGGGGAGTTCTTCTATATCTTGCAATCAAATTCCTCAATATCAATATTTACACTTCATATGTTTATCCTCGTTGAAAACTTAACCTATATTGTCATCAATCACCAAAAGGGGAGATTGTAAGTGCATCTATTGCCCTTAGTGATTTTGGTGTATTGAAGACTTATAGGTTAAGGAACTAATGCGCTTGTGAGTGTACACAGGTCTATAAGTCTATGAGGAGTTTGATATTTAGAGAGAAAGTCGACCCCTAAAATGAAGTTCTTCGATCAAGACTTTGATATTCAAGACTTTCAAGACTTTGAAAGTGAAGAAATTGGTGTGACCTTGAAGACTTGGTATTCATTTGAGGAACATGAAGCGTGAAGACTTTTGTTTTCCTAGTTTCGCTTCTCTCTTTCTTGAGTCATAGGAAACACCGCATCGTTAAAGGGGGTCGAGGAAATACTAAGGAAAAATTTCCATGTGATGCTCAACTCAAAATCCTACACCTACCAATCCCTTGAGTGAAGCCTTTGGAAATCTCATACAGTTCAGTCAATTTCTTCAAAGGATGCAGACGAAGTTCTTCCGTCGCCGAGGAATTTGTTCTGACCGAGGAGTTAGGAATTCGCCGGTCTTGGATTGCCTACAGTGAGGAACATGATAGCCCGAGGAATTTGAGATTCAAATTTCCGACGTTCTTTGTCTTCTTGGCGCCACTGTCCCAAAATATCTTATCCACCTAACGGTCATATCATTGAAGGGCATTTATGTCTTATCATGTCGGGCTGCTCCCTAGGCTAGCTGGTTGGCTGCTCCGAGAGAAACTTGACACTTGTCATTTGAGAGCAACCCATCCTCTGAGGACTTTGAGCGAAAATCATCGAGTGAGGAAAAACCCCAAAAACCAAACCCCTACAAACCCAAAGTGATTGAACATCACCAAGAGATTGATCCTGCATGGAGCCGACGTATTTTACCTTTTAAGACTGTGCTTCTTCCAGACGGTTAGGCGTCATGGTCTAGAGCATCCAAGAGGAATTTGTTGGGGAACGTAGTAATTTCAAAATTTTCCTACGCACACGCAAGACCATGGTGATGGCATAGCAACGAGAGGGGAGAGTGTTTGTCCACGTACCCTCGTAGACCGTAAGCGGAAGCGTTATAAAAACGCGGTTGATGTAGTAAATGCGTCTTCACGATCCGACCGATCCAAGTACCGAACGTCACGGCACCTCCGAGTTACGCACACGTTCAGGTCGATGACGATCCCCGGGCTCCGATCCAGCAAAGCGTCGGGGATGAGTTACGTCAGCACGACGGCGTGGTGACGATGATGATGCTTCACCAACGCAGGGCTTCGCCTAAGCTCCGCGACGATATGACTTCACCGGCGCAGGGCTTCGCCTAAGCTCCGCGATGATATGACCGAAATGGAATATGGTGGAGGGGGGCACCGCACACGGCTAAGGAATGATCCGTAGATCAACTTGTGTCTCATGGGGTGCCCCCCTGCCCCCGTATATAAAGGAGCAAAGGGGGGGGGTGTGGCCAGCCCAAGGGGGGCGGGCCTAGAGTAGGACTCCCCCCCTTTCCTAGTTGGATTAGGATTGGGGAAGGGGGAAGAGGGAAGGGGGGCGCCGCCCCCCCCTCTCCTTGTCCTATTCGGACTAGAGGGGGACGGGGCGCGCGGCCTGCTTAGCCGGCCCTTTCCTCTTCTCCCTATGGCCCATCAAGGCCCATAGACCCCCCGGGGGGGTTCCGGAACCCCCCGGTGTTCCGGTAACTTCCTGTTTTCATCCGGAACCTTTCCGAAGTCCAAACATAGGCTTCCAATTTATCAATCTTTATGTCTCGACCATTTCGAGACTCCTCGTCATGTCCGTGATCACATCCGGACTCGAACAACCTTCGGTACATCAATACTTATAAACTCATAATGAACTGTCATCGAAGCGTTAAGCGTGCGGACCCTACGGGTTCGATAACTATGTAGACATGACCTAGAACCATTCTCGGTCAATAACCAATAAGCGGAACCTGGATGCCCATATTGGTTCCTACATATTCTACGAAGATCTTTATCGGTCAAACCGCATAATCGACATACGTTGTTCCCTTTGTCACCGGTATGTTACTTACCCTGAGATTCGATCGTCGGTATCCAATACCTAGTTCAATCTCGTTACCGGTAAGTCTCTTTACTCGTTCCGTAATACATCATCTCACAACTAACTCATTAGTTGCAATGCTTGCAAGGCTTATGTGATGTGTATTACCGAGAAGGCCTAGAGATACCTCTCCGACAATCGGAGTGACAAAACCTAATCTCGATTCATGCCAACTCAACATATACTTTTGGAGACATCTGTAGAGTACCTTTATAATCACCCAGTTACGTTGTGACGTTTGGTAGCACACAAAATGTTCCTCCAGTAAACGGGAGTTGCATAATCTCATAGTTGCGGGAACTTTGTATAAGTCATGAAGAAAGCATAAGCAACATACTAAACGATCAAGTGCTAAGCTAACGGAATAGGTCAAGTCAATCACATCATTCTCCTAATGATGTGATCCCGTTAATCAAATGACAACTCATGTCTATGGTTAGGAAACATAACCATCTTTGATTTAACGAGCTAGTAAAGTAGAGGCATACTAGTGACACTCTGTTTGTCTATGTATTCACACATGTATTATGTTTCCGGTTAATACAATTCTAGCATGAATAATAAACATTTATCATGATATAAGGAAATAAATAATAACTTTATTATTGCCTCTAGGGCATATTTCCTTCAGTCTCCCACTTGCACTAGAGTCAATAATCTAGATTACACAAGAATGATTCTAACACCCATGGAGTCTTGGTGCTGATCATGTTTTGCTCGTGGAAGAGGCTTAGTCAGCGGTCTCGCAACATTCAGATCCGTATGTATCTTGCAAATCTCTATGTCTCCCACTTGGACTTGGTCCCGAATGGAATTGAAGCGTCTCTTGATATGCTTGGTCCTCTTGTGAAATCTGGATTCCTTTGCCAAGGCAATTGCACTAGTATTGTCACAGAAGATCTTCATTGGTCCCGATGCACTAGGTATGACACCTAGATCAGAAATGAACTCTTTCATCCAGACTCCTTCATTTGCTGCTTCCGAAGCAGCTATGTACTCCGCTTCACATGTAGATCCCGCCACGACGCTTTGTTTAGAACTGCACCAACCGACAGCTCCACCGCTTAATAAAAATACGTATCCGGTTTGCGATTTAGAATCGTCCGGATCGGTGTCAAAGCTTGCATCGACGTAACCATTTACGATTAGCTCTTTGTCACCTCCATATACGAGAAACATATCCTTAGTCCTTTTCGTATTTCAGGATGTTCTTGACCGCTGTCCAAAGGATCCACTCCTGGATTACTTTGGTACCTTCCTGCCAAGCTTATTGCTAAGCATACGTCAGGTCTGGTACACATTATTGCATACATGATAGAGCCTATGGCTGAAGCATAGGGAATATTTTTCATTTTCTCTCTATCTTCTGTTGTGGTCGGGCATTGAGTCTGACTCAATTTGACACCTTGTAACACAGGTAAAAGACCTTTCTTTGCCTGATCCATTTTGAACTTTTTCAAAACTTTATCAAGGTATGTGCTTTGTGAAAGTCCAATTAAGCGTCTTGATCTATCTCTATAGATCTTGATGCCCAATATGTAAGCAGCTTCACCGAGGTCTTTCATTGAAAAACTTTTATTCAAGTATCCTTTTATGCTATCCAGAAATTCTATATCATTTCCAATTAACAATATGTCGTCCACATATAATATTAGAAATGCTACAGAGCTCCCACTCACTTTCTTGTAAATACAGGCTTCTCCAAAAGTCTGTATAAAACCATATGCTTTGATCACACTATCAAAGCGTTTATTCCAACTCTGCTATCGGATTCGACGAAGACAATGGAGTCCTATCAAAGGCCACGACTCGAATGATGAAGAAGTCGTTGGCATCATGAAGAATATGCTTTTCAACATCATCCATGGCGTTCCAGTCAACTTCCATGATTTCTTCATGAGGACTCTGGCAAACATTGCTATGTCACCATTTGAGCTGAAGCCTTATGCGCCTTGGATAATGAGATTCATCAGACAAGGTCTTCACTCAATTACAAGGCTGATACTACGAACCACTGCAGCTACTTGCCCCGATTGAAGTCCTCAAACGGACATTTACCTCGAGATGATGACAAGGGCAAGGCTACTGCTGTGATCGATGAAGGCATTCGTCCATTGGATGGACAGTTTCAAAGCAGCACCCTACTCCACCAATGATGACTCGCCACACATGACTCGCCGCAAATACCTCGGTCAAGCAAAGTCCTCAAGCTCACGCACCTGTGGTGATGACTGATCGTGAGTTACTCCTCAGTCTTCATCAGAAGGTTGATCGCAATCATAAATGGGTCAAGCGTCAGTTTGGTTCAATTATTCACAACATGACCTCAACACACAAATGCAGTGAAGAAAAACCACTACTACCTCCATGAAACCTTCAAACGCACATGTGCTGTTCTTTCACATGTCTACAGTGCGGAAGAACTGACGACTATGGGACTCAAGAAAGAATTTGACTGGTCTGCACCTCCGAAGAAATACAAGAAGGTCAAAGTTCCTTCCTTGGTGGCCAGCTCCTATTCTTCATCGCGCGACACTGATGAAAATGAAGACTTGGACAACACCGCGGCAGGTCCTACTACAACAACCGACCCCAACAACGCTGTCGCTCCTTCTTCAACTTGAAATTCTTCAGGAGCGTGAGTCCTCAGTTTCGATCCTTTTGGTCATTCGATGACAAAGGGGGATAAATTTGAGTTAGTCTTCAAGCGGGTCTATTTTATTGCCCATATACAACAATTTATTAAGTTACAACTCTCGTTCTTCTGAAACTTTTATTGGATCGAGTTGTAATCTTAAACCCGATGGTGCTTTGATACTTTTGATGCACTATGCTCTGATTCTCTTGAGTTTGTTTTGTGCTCTAATACTCTTGATGCGATATTTTGCATGCTTGTTCCTCATCAATGTTATCGCACGCATGTGAATTACATCAAGCACCATATTTCATCATGCATTTCAAATTCTTCATATTATATGTCAAATGCGTGTATGAATTACAAGATATAGGGGGAGATCTCCATGATTCAACTCTTCAAATGTGCATTGCCTCAAAAGCAAATTCCTCACTATGCACATCTTCGTGGGGAGTTCTTCTATATCTTGCAATCAAATTCCTCAATATCAATATTTACACTTCATATGTTTATCCCCGTTGAAAACTTAACCTATATTGTCATCAATCACCAAAAAGGGGGAGATTGTAAGTGCATCTAGTGCCCCTTAGTGATTTTGGTGAATTTAAGACTTATAGGTTAAGGAACTAATGCGTTTGTGAGTGTACACAGGTCTATAAGTCTATGAGGAGTTTGATATTTAGAGAGAAAGTCGACCCCTAAAAATGAAGTTCTTCGACTGAAGACTTTGATATTCTGAAGACTTTCTGAAGACTTTGAAAGTGAAGAAATTGGTGTGACCTTGAAGACTTGGTATTCATTTGAGGAACATGAAGCGTGAAGACTTTTGTTTTCCTAGTTTCGTTTCTCTCTTTCTTGAGTCATAGGAAACACCGTACTATTAAAGGGGGTCGAGGAAATACTAAGGAAAAATTTCCATGTGATGCTCAACTCAAAATCCTACACCTACCAATCCCTTCGAGTGAAGCCTTTGGAAATCTCATACAGTTCAGTCAATTTCTTGATGTGAGACGAAGTTCTTACGGTCAGAGAATTTGTTCTGACCGAGCAGTTAGGAATTCGCCAAAGGTCGGATTGCCTACACAAGGAGGAACATGATAGCCCCGAGGAATTTGAGATTCATATTTCCGACCGTTCTGTCTTCTTGGCCAGCTGTCCCAAAATATCTTATCCACCTAACGGTCATATCATTGAAGGGCATTTATGTCTTATCATGTCGGGCTGCTCCCCAGGCTATAAATAGCCGCCCCCTACAACCACTAGCTGGTTGGCTGCACCGAGAGAAACTTGACACTTGTCATTTGAGAGCAACCCATCCTCACGAGGACTTTGAGCGAAAATCATCGAGTGAGAAAAACCCCAAAACCAAACCCCTACAAACCCAAAGTGATTGAGCATCATCAAGAGATTGATCCTGCATGGATCCGGCGCCTGCTACCTTTGAAGACTGTGCTTCTTCCAGACGGTTAGGCGTCATGGTCTAGAGCATCCAAGAGGAATTATGGATCGCCGAGTGACCAAGTCTGTGAAGGTTTGGAAGTCGCTCAAGACTTACCACGAGTGATTGGACGAGGTTTGTGTGACCTTAGTTCAAGGAGAATCTGGTGAGGACTTGGTGTCCTGAGCTGCGTGCTCGGTATTTGGGTGTCCGGACTGTGTGTCCTCGAGTTTAAATACTCAGCCGCTCCAACAGACGTACAACCGAGACAGCGGTTGGAACTGGTCTACCAAATCATTGTCTTCACCAACCTTATGGTTCTATTTCCTCAACCCTTTCATTTCCTCATTATTGTGTTGAGTGTTTGTTCATATCTGTGTTTGAAGACTTTGACTGAAGACTTTCTCAATTTCCTCAGTTCAATTTCTTCAGTCTTTGTCTTCATCTTGTGCTATCCTGTGTTTACGCTTTTTGTACTCTTTGTTTGTCTTCATTTCATCATGATGACCATCTGTGAAGAGATTCAAGCAACTCGATTCTCAAGCGAAGAATATCATATGTGGCCATCTGAGCAAAGGTCAATATGGAAGAGTGAGTGCTTTGGAAACTGCCAAGCTCATCTGGGACAGGCTGTCCAAAGTGAATGAAGGAGTCTCAATTCAGCGTGTCTCTCGAGTTGATGTTCTTCGGAATCTCTTCAACCGCTTCAAAAGACTCGACAACAAAAATGTTCAACAAACCTTCGATCGCCTCACTGACATCTCAAATGAGCTTCAAGCACTTGGCGCCACTGACATCACCGACCATGAGGTGGTGAAGAAATTGTTAAGATCGCTTGATTCCTCATTTGATACTCTGGCACTGATGATACAAGAGCGTGTTGACTACAAGTCACTTGATCCTGCTGATATCCTCGAGAGGCTAAATACTCATGAGTTCCAGCTTGCTGAAAAGAGAGATCTCTATGGTTCTAGCTATGGAAAAACACGTGCCCTGAAGGCCAAGGCTGTGTCTGAATCTGAGTGTGAAGACTCTGGTAGTAGCCTTGGAGATCCTGAAGAATTAGGCGAGGAGCTAGCACTGCTCGTGAAGAAATTCCAGAAGTTCTCAAGACGTGGTCGATTTGGAAAATCCTCAAGGAGCAGTGATTCCTCATCCAGTGACTATAAAAGAAGACTTTGTCACAAATGCAAGAAACCTGGTCACTACATCCAAGATTGTCCTCAGTGGGAAAAGGGATTAAAGAAGAAGAAACACAAGGATTACAGTTCTGATGACGTTAAGAAGAAGAAGAAATCATCGAAATCTTCATCATCAAAATCCTCAAAGCCTTCTTCTCACAAGAAGAGCAGCTCCAAAAAGGCTCGGGCATTCATTGGCAAGGAAATGGACTCTGAAGCTGAATCTAAGGAACATGAGGAAGAGGAGGCATCAGAAGAATCTGAGTGCAGTGTGGCGAGTCTAGCTCTACGCTCTTGCTTTCGTCAAGAAGTCCATCTTCAACTCAAGAAAATGACCTCACCAACAATGCTGATGAAGATAGTGATGACTGCACTCCCACCTATTGCTTCATGGCAAAGGGTGCCAAGGTACTCAAATATACCTCCTCTGAATCTAGTGAAAATGAATCGATGAAGATCTAAAGCCCAATTACTCAAAACTTGCTAAAATTGCTGTAACACAACAAAGGGCTTTGGAAAAGGTTCAAAACATGCTAGATAAGAGTGATGATATGTTAGGTGAAGAAATGGATCGCACTAAAGCCCTGACTGAAAATCTTCAGAGACTTCAGTCTAGGTTTGACAACCTTCAAGGTCATCATAACACTCTCTTATCTGATCATGAGAAACTTTCTTATGAATTTCTTCAAAGAAAGCAAGATCTTGAGAAGCTAAGAGTGAGTTATGAAGATCTTCAGAAGGAGCGCGATTCATTACTTGCTCAACAAATCAGCGCTTCCCAGGAAGAATTTGTTCCTCCATGCTTAAAGTGCATTGAACGTGAATCGCTAATTCTTCACCTGAATGTTCAAATGCTTCAACTGTTACAAATTCTTCACCTGCCTCTGCTATCACTAATTCCTCATCCGAGGACATTGCTAGTATCCTTGACGATGCAGGGCTGAAGGAATTGTATATGACAGGCATGTACAAAAGCCTCAAAGGGCATCGACTCTTTGTGATGTGCTTAAAAGCAGATCCTCAACAGAACCCTAGGAAAGAGGGTATTGCTTTTGAGAGGAAACTCAATCTTGATGGAACATATTGGAAGCCCGAGCGGTATCCCAAAACCTCATGGGTTGCTGCAAAGGGACCTCCGATTGATCCATCTAACTTATCTGGCTTTACATGCGAATCTCCTCATTCTTCTGATGAGTCATTTGACTCCAACTATAAACTGTTCAAAAATCAGAATGGTGAAGTATTTGCTAGATATGTTGGCACTAACTGCAGGAACGGTTCCCCTATGAAGAAAATCTGGGTTCCCAAGAAGTGCCTTGAAAGTCTTCGGGTGAATGTCCTCATGACACCACACATGAAGAATAGGAACCCCAGATCAAATTCTTCATATGGACCAAATTCTTCATATGAATCCAAGTCCTCATACGGACCAAATTCCTCACGTGGATCAAATTCCTCAAAAGGATCAAAGTCCTCATATGATTATCATCGTGCTAACAACTCTTCTGTTTCACAGGTAGAGCTAAGGGCTATGAATATGTGCATTATTCTTCAAACCAATATGTTCATAAGTCCTCGAAGAATTTATACGCTTATTCATATGCTTACCCTAACCCCTCTTATGTGAAACGATATGGTTTGGCTTCTATGCCACCATTCTCGTATGGTGCTCGCAGAGTAATGATCTCTTTGCCACCCCTTCAGATGTGGGTGGTGAAGAAAAAGAACTAATCTCTTCTGCAGGTTCAGGTCTCGGGCGTGCCTTAACGTCTGAAGAATTTCTTTGGGGACTGACAAAATTGCACTGAAAGGACGCAGGCTAATCATGATGAAATGACCTTTCATTTCACATGTCCTCATCTTGCTTATCTGTTATCTTGGTGATGAAACTCATCGATGAACATGATATCATATTCTTCACTGATGAAGTATATGAGATCGTAAGTTGTACTAATTCATCTGCAGGATGATCAACCCAAAGCCACTGAGTGGATTCTCGATAGTGGTTGTACAAATCACATGACTGGTGACAAGAATCTATTGATGGATGCTCCCTTATCACCGTCACATCTGAAGCATATCATCTTTGCTGACAAAGGCAAAACTCAGGTATTGGGTCTTGGTAAGGTTGCGATCTCTAAGGATAAACACATGGACAAAGTCATGCTTGTTGAGTCCTTAGGGTACAACCTCATGTCAGTCTCAATGCTTTGTGATCTTGATATGGTTGTCATCTTTGGCAATCGTTGTGTTGTGATTATGGAAGCTGACAATTCCAAAGTCTTTGAAGGCTTTAGGAGAGGAGACTTGTATATTGTTTATTTCTCTACAGGACCACAACCAGCCGTGTGTCTACTTGCAAAAGCTTCAGAAGGCTGGCTATGACATCGGCGACTTGGTCACGCAGGCATGAGGAATTTGAACACGCTTGCAAAGAAGAAGCATGTCATTGGCATTGAGAATGTCAAATTCCTCAAGAATCACTTGTGTGGAGCTTGTGAAGCTGAAAAATGACCAAGGCCAAGCATCCAGCGAAGACTATCATGACCACTACTCGTCCCTTCGAATTGCTTCACATGGACCTGTTTGGTCCTAATCATTACTCAGCAGTCACTAATGATGCATCTCTATATGGCTTTGTTATTGTTGATGATTACTCTCGTTACACATGGGTACACATTGTTACTTACAAAAATCAAGTGCAGAAGTCTTCAAACGATTTTCCTCGAGGGCTTCAACTAACTTTGGTGTGAAGATCAGGCACATCGGGAGTGACAATGGAACTGAGTTCAAGAATTCCGGTCTTGATGACTATCTTGATGAACTTGGTATTACTCATGAGTTATCTGCTCCTTATACTCCTCAGCAAAATGACGTCGTGGAGCGCAAGAACAGAACTCTTGTTGAGATGGCTCGCACTATGCTTGATGAATACAAAATGCCTAGTCGTTTTTGGATTGATGCAATTGATACGGCGTGCCACATCATGAACAGAGTATATCTTCACAAATTCTTCAAGAAGACTGCCTATGAACTCCTCACTGACAAGAAACCCAATGTAAGTTATTTAAAAGTCTTGATTGCTAAATGCTGGATTAGAGATCCTCATCACAATTCTAAATTTGCACCGAAAGCACATGAAGGTTTTATGCTTGGTTACGGAAAGGACTCGCACACCTCTGAGTCTTCAACATCGCTCTTCACAAGATTGTTGACATTGTAGATGTGCGGTTCGATGAAACTAATGGCTCGCAAAGAGAGCACCTACCTTCTATGTTAAATGAACCAGCACTGAGGAATCTATCAAGTTCAAAGGCAACCGAGGATGTCATTCCCTCTTGAAGAAACTGCTGAAGAATTCATTCCTGTCAGACGCAAAGAACGTCGAGCTGATGCACACGAAGATAATCTTTGAAGACAATGGTGCCGGAGGAAAATGATCAAATTCCTCGACGACAACCAGCTCATCCTCGCGTTGCAAAAGAAGTGCAAGTGCAGAAGATCATCGATGACATTAAAGCGCCAGGTCCTCTCACACGCTCAAAAGCTTCACATTTATCTAACTTTTGTGGGCACTATGCTTTCGTCTCTATCACAGAGCCCACTAAGGTAGATGAAGCATTCTGAGCCGGAATGGATTCAGGCTATGCAAGAAGAATTACATCGATTCGAGCTCAACAATGTCTGGAACTGGTCAAACGTCCAGATCCTCGCAAGCATAATATCATTGGCACAAAGTGGATCTACCGCAACAAGCAAGATGAAAATGGCCTTGTGGTGAGGAATAAGGCACGACTAGTAGCTCAAGGCTACACACGAGTTGAAGGAATTGATTTCGATGAAACTTTTGCACATGTTGCTAGACTTGAGTCTATCGCATATTACTCGCCTATGCTAACCATCACAATATCACTTTATATCAAATGGATGTGAAAAGTGCATTCCTCAATGGTAAGCTTGAGGAAGAAGTATATGTTGCTCAACCCCCAGGTTTTGAAGATCCAAAGAATCCCGACAAAGTATTCAGACTCAACAAGGCCCTCTATGGTCTCAAACAAGCCCCACAGGCATGGTATGATACATTGAAGGAATTCTTCGTGAAGAATGGCTTCACACCGGTTCACTCGACCCTACTCTCTTTACTAAATCATATGATGGTGAACTGTTTGTGTGCCAAATATATGTTGATGATATTATCTTTGGCTGTACTGACCAACGTTATAGTGATGAATTTGCCTATATGATGAGTGAACAATATCAAATGTCTATGATGGAAGAGTTGAAATTCTTCTTAGGTCTTCAAACTCGTCAACAACACAATGGCATATTCATATCTCAGGAGAAATACCTCAAAGATGTCCTGAAGAAATTCGGCATGCAAGATTGCAAAGGCGTCAAAATTCCTATGCCCACAAATGGCCATCTATGCACTGATGAAAATGGTATTGACTTCGATCACAAGGTATACCGCTCCATGATTGGTTCTTTATTGTACTTATGTACATCAAGGCCAGATATAATGCTTAGTGTTTGCATGTGTGCCCGATTTCAAGCTACACCGAAGGAATCACACCATAAGGCTGTGAAGCATATTCTTCGATATCTAGCCCACACACCAACACTAGGATTATGGTACCCCAAGGGCTCTGCTTTTGATCTCATTGGATATTCTGACTCTGACTATGCTGGTGATCGTGTGGACCGCAAGTCAACTTCTGGCACTTGTCATTTCCTCGGACGATCTTTGGTCTGTTGGTCCTCGAAGAAACAGAACTGCGTATCACTGTCTACTGTGGAAGCTGAATACATTGCTGCTGGCTCGTGTTGTGCTCAATTGTTGTGGATGAAGCAGACTCTCAAAGACTACGGCATCAACGTGAAGAATGTGCCTCTCTACTGCGACAATGAGAGTGCAATCAAGATTGCTCACAACCCAGTTCAGCACTCGAAGACAAAGCACATTCAGATTCATCATCATTTTCTTCGTGATCATATGTTGAAGGGCGACATCTCCATCGAGCACGTGAAGACTGAAGAATAGCTAGCCGATATCTTCACTAAGCCCTTGGATGAGAAGAGATTTAGCAAGTTGCGGTGTGAGCTAAATATCTTAGAATCTTGAATGTTCTTTGAAAAGGACACACATCCTGACATTTATGCAAAATTGATGACTTAGATGTGCAACACATGAAGAAACGTTTTCTTCAATCAATGAAGAATAACACTCTAAGTGTGAAGAAATTAATGAAGAATTTGATTCTCAGAACCCTACGACAATTGTACGCGGTGTCTGAAATCATCATTCTTATACGGTGGGTCACGCCACCACCAAAGTAGAAAATCTTCAATTTGAGTTTTCCCTCAGTTTTTGAAATTCTTCAGTTTTTCAAATTCTTCAACTTTGCAAAATCTTCACTGTTTCCGTCGTTTTTCTTCATTGGCAATACATATATATATATGGGTTTATGTCCTCTACAGCATTCACTTATGGCTATTTCTTCAAGTCGCTTTTTCTGCTAAGTGAATGTGATCGGACCCTTCCCCCTCTATGCTATACTCAACCCAATCTATTCACAAATTCTTCATGTGCGTTCTATTTGAAACTCGTTCAAAATCTTCACTGAGTCCTTGTCATTGAAGAAATTGCGAAGCGAAACTTTAGAACTGATCTTATCCAAATTTTCGGTTTTGCCGCTCAAACCGTTCCGCATCCCACGATGCATTATTTTACTCACCCACGATCGCATTACGATCTCCACTATACTGATGCGTGGGTGACACATGTCGAGTGAAGGAGAAAGGGAAGGGGCACGTTAGTCCCAAAATCTTCGGGCGAACAGTTTTTCACATTGTCTATAAATACCCCTCTCCCCTTCATCACTTCTTTTACCCCGCTCGACCTCTCTCTCCCGTTCGAGCTCCTCAAACCCTAAGCGCCGCCGCTTCTCCATAAATCGCCCGGTGAGGAAGAGCTTCACAGCCTTGACCTCGTCGCCGTCGTACTCGCGCCGACCGCGGAATTCCTCACTCCGCCGCCGCCGTAGCTGTCTTCCTCCGCCAAGTTAGGGCGTGGAAGATTTGAACTGACAAACTTCCCAACTGTTCTTCTTAGTTCGTTGTGTTCTTCACTTCGGGTAATTAAAAGTTACTTTTATTACTCGCTTTGATTCTCAAACCTTCCGGAAAATCTTCAAAGGTGTTTATTCTTCAAATCTTCACACATATGAACACCTCAAACAAAATATGCTCTTGATTCGTTTCTCTAAGCAATGATTTTCTTCAAGATTCCTCAATTGTGTGGATCCTCGATCTGTACAACTCTGGAACCTAAGACAAAGAACGCTTAGTGAAATTCTTCAAGGCTCATCTGGTCAAAATCCTCAAAACTTGTTCTTTTTGAAAACCTTACGAGAACGCATACGACCTCTCCAAATTCCTCGCAACTATACTCTGTTCACAGGTACACATGTCATTCTTTGAATCACTAGGTTCTCATCAACTTAACTCATTTGCAGCGTTCCTCGAAGAAAAACTGCATACTTCTTCAGAAAACTCAATTGTTCAAATTCCTCAATCAAGAATATGGCGACGGAAAGAAGCAACAGAAAGGAGGAAAGAAACCTGAGGTTATGACTGCGTTTGAGATCCCTGAGGAAATCTATGCTGACTATTGCACACCTGATGAAGAAAACAAAAATCAGCGCAAGGTGCGTATTCAGAAGATTGAACGGAGATGGGCAAGGGAATGGAGGGAATACAGATATGTGACTCCAAAGTACATGAAGAAATTAGCTCTCAATCCTCCATGCCCAAGAGCTCCATTGGCACCTGGCCAAGTAGCTGATCCCACAAGCATCAAACGTGGTGAGGACTTTCCTGAAGAATGGGCTAAGCGCCAAGCTAAATTGGCAAGACAAGCCAAGGAGGTAGTGAAGAAATTCAATGAGGATTCTGCCACTGCTACTGCTACTGAGGCCTCGGTCAAACCGAGGAAATCCATGCCAAAGAAGCCTGCTCATAAGCCAAGTGCTTCACCATCAGCGCCCTCACGGCCAAGTTCCTCAGCAGCGCCCTCAAGGGAAATTCCTCACACTGCTACAGCTCCACCAAAGTCCTCAACAGCTCCGTCAAAATCCTCAGTTCCTGTGCATCTGGCTACATGTCAAAGGACTGCTGGTTTCTCGATTGCCTCTGGAGTTTCAGCAAATTCCTCAGCAGCACCAATTTCATCATCCGGCCCGACTCTGCTGAAGACCAAAGCAACAGCTGGACGAGGTCCTCGGCCAAGTCCAAAGAAACAGGTTGCATTCCATGTGCCTTCTGATGATGAACTTGCGGAAATCATCAGAGATCGCCAAGAAAGGGCCGCTAGAGCCAAAGGTACATTTGTGCCACTGCTGTTGGATCCGAAGAAAGTCCTCGATTATATTGATCTCTGGCACAAGGATCCCAATACCCCTATGCCTGACTTTCATCTGACCCCTGGACAAAGTCATATGCTGACCCATTTCCTCGCTAAAGAGAAATGGAAGTTTGAAAAGGCAAGAGAGATCAAGAAGGCTCAATACAGAAAGGAGAAGTTCCTGAAGAAAAACATTGTCAAAATGACACCTGAGGAACTTCTCAAGGTCCAGACTGAAATTCAAGACCTCAGAAAAAAACTTCGATTCTTATTATGCTGATTGGCAAGGAGCCAAGGTCAGATTCGTCAATCTGACGAAGAAATTCACCAATGTTGCTGCCCCAACGCAACATGAAATTCCTCAGGCTGAAGCCTCAGCTCAGCCGACTGAAGAACTTGCCAGCACCGCTGATGAAGTTCATGCGGCTGATGAAAATGCTAGTTCCAGGGCTGATGATCCCATTCCTGCCGCTGAAGAAATTGCCTGGGCATCCACTAGTGGTGCGCTCAAGAAAGCCCGAACAAGACAGGCAACCGTGCATCAGTTGTGCTCAAGAAATTCAACCAGATTCCTCAGCTCCTCCTGCACCAACACCAACTCCAATTCTTCCATCTGCCTCGAGGTGAAGAAAACCAAGGCTGCGAGCGAGCTACAGTGAAGAAAAGGAAGGCATCACCGTGTCAAATTCTTCTACTGAAGAAAATGAAGCCAATGACCAGCTCATTCGAAAATCCAATTGATGTTGTTCCGATTTCCTCCATGCCATCAAAGGACCTTGTTCCTTTTGGAGAAGACTATGAGATCCCAATCGGATCGATGAAGAACATCGTTCTGCTTCGTCAGAGCAGATTGATGAAGAAATTGAAGTGGACGCAATCCCTTCAACCCCAGTCATTTCCTCACCTATGCCTCAGTTCACAGCTGAAGAGGCTGGTGTTGAGGAAATTGAAGATGAAGATGTGGATATAGGGTGCACCACACCAGTGATGAATGATGACTTTTGGGAAAGTCTGCATCCAAATACTCCTCTCTTCACCCCGCTCCAACAGATTCCTCAGTCCCCTGCACCAACAGTCCAAATGGACTCTGAAGAAACTCAACCCACCTGCTCTGTGCATGAAGAAATTCCAGCCACTAGTGCTGA